>OY751442.1:892500-3292500 GCA_963565745.1 Phengaris arion
TGTCCAACGCTTCTCCAATTTTTTTATCCCTTCCAAAAAATATGATTTGTCGAGGTCCTCAAAATTGGCCTTTGTTTGCGAGATGACTTCATCATTGGAGTCAAATCTTTTTCCACCGAGCCATTTTTTCAGGTTTGGGAACAAGAAGTAGTCACTCGGAGCCAAATCTGGAGAATAGGGTGGATGTGGGAGCAATTCATAGCCCAATTCATGGATTTTTGCCATGGCAACTGCACATGTGTGCACCCTTGCATTGTCTTGGTGAAAAATAACTTTTTTCTTGGCCAAATGAGGTCGGTATTGTTTTCAAATCCTCATTGAAGCGGTCCAATAAGTTGGCATAATATTCCCCATTAATTGTTTTTCCCTTTTGAAGATAGTCAATGTGGATTAGCCCACGTGCATCCCAAAAAACAGGCGCCATAACTTTATTGGCTGACAAACCCACCTTGGCCTTCTTTGGCGCCGATTCACCCTTAGAAACCCACTGTTTTGACTGTTGTTTGGTCTCTGGTGTGTTGTGATGGATCCATGTTTTGTCCACGGTTACAAAACGGCGCAAAAACTCCTCCATATTGTGATTAAACAACGCCAAACCTTCCTGTGAAGTTGTTACACGATTGCGTTTGTGGTCGACTGTGAGCAAACGCGGCACCTATCTTGCGGAAAGCTTTCTCATGCCCAAGTGATCATTCAAAATTGAAACCACTGAGTCATGCGAGCCTATGCCGATGCCTATGGCTTCCACAATCTCTTGCACTTTCAATCTTCGGTCGGCCAACACCATATCGTGAATTTTTTCGATTGTTTCGGGTATAGAGACCTCAACTGGGCGTCCAGGACGTTCGGCATCTTCAGTGCTTGTACGGCCACAACGAAATTCAGTAAACCACTTTTTTACCATTGAAATCGATGGTGCTGAGTCCCCATAGTATTTATCAAGCTTAGCCTTGGTCTCGGTAATGGTTTTTTTTCGCAAAAAATAATGCTTAATAAGCACACGAAATTCACTTTTTTCCATTGTTTCCTTAAGTTACTGGATAGTCTGATAAAGATAGCTGTAAAACACAAACTAACTGATGCAGCAAGTTAAAATTTTGATAGGAGTCAACTGACAGATGCCTGTTGACAGGAGTAGTGTTGCTTTTTCAGTAAGGAGGTTAGAAATTCAAAAAGTCACGGACTTATTGACCCGCCTTAGTATATTCCAGTCCTGATATGTTAAAACTGCAAAATGGTATTTTCATTAACGTCAAACAAACGTCAAACCCGTTTTCATTGGTCCGAATTCCAAAAATCAGTTTATGATATTAAGACGATTCATTTATAATTTAATAAAAGTAAAATGTAAGTGTAAGTTAATTACGAGAATTGGGGATCTGGTATTGGAGTCGTCGCTTACCATCAGGTGATACGTCTCAGTGGCGAAGGCTGGTTCTCCTTTAAAGGGAAGCCCTAGTGGCAACTATTTATTAATCGGTGGTCCTAGCCTAGCCTGTATGATAGGTAGAGATTTGGTCGGCTTAGATGAGGGTCTTCAAAAGGTAAGTGATCACTTCACGCCACTGATACGTCTGCTCGTTGACCGGTCTCGAGTTGATCGCGATAGGCACATCCATCCAGTCATTGCCTTCAGTCTGTTGTCGGCTAATTCGTTCATAAAGTCCTGATAAGGTCTCGAGTTCTAATCTCGCCAACGTGGAAAATAAGTTAATCAGTTGTTTAATAAAAATGTAAGTATAGAAAAATGTTGGCATATTCTGGAGCCCGAACCACATCTCGCTTGACCCACAAATTATTATTACTATGCATATCCCATAGTGGTGTACATATACTTTATAGTATACTTTTTAACGGACTTCAAAAAAGGAGGAGGTTCTAAATTCGACTGTATTTTTCAATGTTTATTTTTTCCTCGGAACGTTCGACTGGGTGAACCGATTTTGATGATTCTTTTTTTTTTTTTGAAAGCTTGTGCTACCCGCGTAGTCCCGTTTTAATTTCGTCCAGTTCCGTCACTGGGATCCATGAGAAAACCACAAAAGTCTTCAATTTTTCACGTTCGATGGAAGTCACGGTTTTCATTTTTTGTTTAGGTATAAATAATTTAATTTGAGCACAGTTAGAAAATATATGCATAATGTAGGAGCAGCAGCAGCAGGATATCCGGGAAATTTTAGATTATAACCGGTCAAGTGCGAGTCGGACTCGCGCACGAAGGCTTCCGTACAAAACGTTAAAAAAACAAGTTTGTTGTATGAGACCCTCACTTAAATTTTTTTATTCTGTTTTCAGTACTTGCTGTTATAGCGGCGACAGAAATTAAATGTCTCTGAAAAATTCAACTGTCTAGCTAGCACGGTTCATTAGATACAACCTGGTGATAGATAGACAGACGGACAGACGGACGGACAGCGGAGTCTTAGTATTAGGGTCCTGTTTTTACCCTTTGGGTACAGAACCAGTTTAACGCGCCAGTTTTGTTAGGGTAATGCCTGAAATTTTAACCGAAATCGGTTCATCCTATCTTGACAGTTGACGGTTTTATTGCGGATTCGAACGCTATCTTTAGACATAAGTAGATTTCATGGATACAAAACCAAGATTTTCTTTACTTTACGGAAAACTAATGTAATGCCTGTCGGTGGCCGGTCCGCTTTGTCCGCTTTTGCCCCGGATGGTACATTTTATCTTAGATAACAACAAAATCTATCTTCCTGACAAAAATTAAATTAAGTACCTACTTACAAAATATTTTAAAGAGAAATCACAACTGTATAAAAATACCTCAAGTATTTAATCATTATATTTATTACTTTGGATAAGGAGTTTTCCAATCTCGGCTTTAATGGATCTTTTTATTCGCAGCGGTCATTCAGAAATGAATGGATGGATTCTGTCCAATTCACAAAACGCGGAGATGATAGATTTGATAAAAAAACAGGAACTTCTGCCGAAATTAAACGAAATTTTTGGTTACCGGCTCTTTGAGTATTTTTTTATTGATGTTTAATGACGTTTCGTGAAAAAACTTGAGCGGCGCGCGCGCTGGCAACCAAATTGTTTCCTTCCTCCACCATTTGCATTCCGTTAGTCGACTTTAGCGCACGCGAAATAGAGTAGACTTTTTGGCAAAACATGACCGTATAGAAAAACGATCATTTTTGCAGGAAAGTTAACTCTATTTTACGTGCACTGAAGTTCATAATCGGAATGCAAATGGTGGGCGACAGAGACAATTGTATTGCCAGTGCGCGGGTGCACTTTCTGTTATTTTACCCCCTTATTACTAATAAAAATGTTTACACAATGGATAAGCTATACAATATTTTGTCCTTGTCTAACGTTGCGTTGGAAAAGTCACTTGACAGAGAAGGACAAAACATTGTAAAGCTTAAATGGACAACCATTGCGTAAATATTTTTATTAGTAACGGGGTAAATATATATTTTTAGTCTGTGCTGTTATTACAGTGCGAGTAGCTATATACCGCACTGCCTATCGTCCAATCGGCATGACGCTGCATGCTTGATCCAATCTGCAGTTCGTCCACAGTCCATATACACCACTCACTCACAACTGTAATGCTAATTGAAGCCTATACGCGGACTCGGTCATACCGATTGGACGATAGTGTACTTTGGATACATAAACATGTTAAAATATAAAACATAAGCACGTATGTCAGGTTCAATATTCGCCGTCTCTTGGAAGTCAGTTAAAAACAACATACTATAAAAATTTAATAGTCTTAAGTGAGACGAAATGGTGAAAAAATGTAATTTTCAGAATTTAATATGTACTCGTCCTGATCTAAATAAATCTTGACATTTTCAGATAAAAATCAAATCCAGGTGCCGTATTTTTATCGACTGTACTCTCCGAACTCACATTAGGTAGTGCGGACTGGTGCGCCCTAAAACAACGAGACTCGGGCCTAATAAAGTCTAGGAGGCTGAACAATCAAGGCATTTTGTTGCCCCAGTCTGGTCACGATCTGTCTTTTGGCTTGAATATTCGAGACGTCTGACGTAAACGAATTTATGAAGCACATTTACGTTTTTACGGACCTCACGAAAATAAAATTTCTGAGTAAATAAGATATTGAGCCGGCGCGTTTTGGAGTTGCAAAGGAATTTAAACGCTACAAATACGTCGGTATATATTTTTTTAACTCTGTGCTACAAATGCGCAAAGGCGTATGACAGCAAAACACAATTTTTAACCCCCGACGCGAAGAAAGGGTAAAAAATATGTCTATGGGTTAAAAAAACTGTCTGTCTGTCCGTGGCATCGTAGCTCCTAAACGAAAGGTACGATTAAGAAGCGTTTTTTTTTCTCGATTGCTGGCATGATCGTGAGTGTTCCTAGCTATAGTAGGCTAGACGACTGATTTTTTGATTGCATTAAAGAATAGTACACTTATATATGTGTAAGTTCTCAGAAGAAACAGTATGTAAAATATCAAAATTTTCAAAGTTACAGCACAGCGATTTATTTACAAAATTACGCAAGTCTCGTGAATACGCTCCATACGAAAGTCGTACCTACCTGTGACGTCACGACTAAGTAGAATATAAGGCCGCAGGAACATATTTGTGAATATCCCCGATATTTGTGCGTTTAAGTTCATACTATAGTGAATGTTTTTGTTTATAATGATGTAAGTAAACTGATGATGTAGGTTATTTTTACTAATTTAGAAAAAAGTTTACTAAACTACAACTAAAATATTATAATTTTTAACGTTTTATTTATTTATTTACAATCATAAATGTACTCGTATCGTACCTCGAACCCTATACGTTCTGGCACACTGAGCATATCCAGAAACTCAATAACCAAATACAACTAGCTCAGCCTTCCTAGAGACGTTAGCCCTCGTACACACGAGAGTTTTACTGTGATCACGACAGAAAAATGTCCACTGTAAATAGAACTCAGCGTTTATGTAATAGAGCTGAAAATCGAAGTATCAAATGTCAGGTTTGACAACTCTACCCGATTTTCCACTCGTAAAACAATAGTTTTACATCAGTTTTTCCAGTCATAACGGTAAAACGTAGAATTTTAATTTCAAAAGGAAATTTTCATAAAACTCCAACAAAGTACGGTAAGTATTTCGTAGTAGTAGACACAATCGACGCATTAAGTCTCCGGAACACCTAGTTCTAGAGCGAAACTCCAGGCCGAGTCGTTCAAACTTAGCAGATTATCCCATCTTTGCCGTATCTTAGAGACGTGGAACTTTTACGTAGGCTTGTTTGATGACGAGATTTTATTCACTGCGGTAATACGCTATTCAAAGTTTACGCCTAAGTCACTGGATGTCGCTTTCTGGCCTTGGCAGAATGACTTGAGTGCTACTAAATTCGAGGAGTGTTTTATTATTCGGCCGGTAGTGGCGCAGAACCTTAACAACGCCAAATTAACATCAATTTTAATAATTAAGAGTGTACTTCGGTTTAATTTGGGTTATCTTAGGGTCAATTCAGATCGCGACGATATGTGACACTGCGCGGCGCTGCATTTTTAAGATAGCTATTGAAAATTGAACTTTAGTTACTACGCAAAAAGATACACGTTTCATATGACATCAGTCATACACTGCACATGCGCTGTGCAGCGCGGTGTAACTTGACATTCGAGCTCCTACAGTGAAACGTGTATCTTTCTTGGGTAAGGAATAAAGTTCAATGCAGCGTCATGTATAGTTTCGTTTTGGTGTGAATTGACCCTTATACTGACTGCTCAAGATTATGTTTCTATTAATAGTACATATAGTTCTGCACTTACGACTTATGTATTTGTGTAATCAAATGTTGTATTTCGCAATTAGTTAATAATTTGCATGATTTTGAATTAAATAACTAGAAAGCGTAAAAGTATATTAAAGATGACATGGAAATTTAAATATAAAGGTATTTCAATATTAGCGAGTAATATAATATAGGTAACACGAATTACAGCTCTGTAAACCTTCCTAAGTACGGAACCTACACAAAACTATTCGACGGTCGAGCGCACAATGTTTAGGGCGCATAGAAGCCTTAGTTTCTGCTGATCTCATTCACCCTGACAGTTCCTGAAAACATTAGGGCGGCGCGCGGCGCTAAAAGGAAAAGTAACGAAAACACTTTCTACAAGCCATAACTTTCTTACATTTTCTGTAAAGTTGTAGTTAATTTACTCACAGTTATATTATTTAGTACTTAGAAAAGATGATCACTTAAGTTTCACGCACTTTAACTTACCTATTATTCGGTATTCAGTCTGTAGGAAATATCTGTAAATGTTAACTTAATAGAAATGTATTAATTGTCAGCATTCTCAATTATATTGTTACGAAAGTGTAAAAATTTTACTTCACTTTTAATTTTATCCAAATTAAGGATAATCCTAGTGGTATTTTAGTCTATTAAATTGCAGTAGGCTTTCCGGAAAGCCTTTAGCTTTATTTATTAATTTATAAATTAATTTATGATGACAATGATCATGATGCCAATAATTATATTATCGGTTTCCATTCATCACTGACAACAGATCTGTCGTAATCGATACACAATTACGTAACCATTAAGCCTGTTAGTTCTAACGTAGCTAATTACGCTAAGCCTAGTGGAAGACACTGTGACAAACATACAATAATTTACACAAATAAATAGGCACCTACTTCAGATATAATAGAGGGTCAATGGCCTACTGGTATATCGCCAGATCTATTGAGGGCATTAAATTCTGAACGTGTATACTCTGATCTACGTAAGATCTGCGCTAAAAGGTTACCGATGGTCGTATGTCCTCGTTATGATAACCACCCGGTCGGTCTCCTATCCTAACCTAACCTAACCTAACGGTCTCAGCCAACATTGGAATACTTGGTGCTGACATAACGAGCGAGGTCCAGATCCGGTGTCATTTAGAGGGTAAGCCAAGTAAGCCATCAAGATGCTTGGTGTTCTAAACAGTTCGAAGCATTAGAGAAGTATATCAATTCGGCCCAGCGCATACAACTCTATAAGGCGCAGGTTCGACTTCACATGGAATATTGTTCTCATATCTGGACAGGGGCGTTAAAGTATCAGCTTCTTATTCTGGAACCTCTCCCACATCTAACGAAGGGCGACTCGAATTGTCGACTGCAATAATATGTTTCAAATAGGCTTGATTCCTTAGAGCTACCTACAGATGTAGCCTCGCTCAGCGTCCTCTATCGATTATATCACAGGGAGTGCTCCGACGAATTATTCAGACTTACACGTTCGGTACTTTTTACTTAACTTTTCGCCACCGTCCCAAGCGACAAAACTACCATCCCATCACCTTGATGAGTGACAGTCTGCCACCGTACGCTCCCGGAGCTTTCTGCCGCGCACAATAAAACTTTGAAATGAACTATCGCCACTGCCAGCGGTATTTCTGGACCATACCACCTTTAAACCTTCAAGAAAAGAACGTGTTCATCTTTGAAAGGCCGATAGGGGAAATGTCCATAGGGGACCATGACTATTGAGTGTTCCGTAACTATCAATGCGAAATAGGTTTTCTTTGATTTATTTAAAAGTTATTGTCCGATTTCACTGAAATAATTTTCCTAAAAAGTTTTAAGCAAGATCTATCAGCATGGGAACTGACAAGTTTGTATCTCCTATAGTTTAGAAATGACAGGGGAACTCCTAACGGCAACTCCTAAACCAATTGCCTTAACATTAAAAGACCTATTCCACGATACCCCAATTTTATTTCATCTCCACTTCACATGTATGGAGAGCCACCCCTAAAATATAAAATCTATACACAACCTATAACTATACCAAATTTCATCTATTTATATTCATAATTACAGAAGCTAGGTGAGCAGGCAGACAGACAGACGGACGGACAGAGCGAAACTAAACTATAAGTTCCTTGAGTATTACGGAACTCTAAAAAACATCAACAGCTGACGCAAAACATCGGGAGGACCTGCGTGTCTGGAAATAAAATGTTCCAACGGCTAGGCTATTGTTATATTCCTTGCAGGCACGTTGGTCGTCGGTGATGATGATGATATTTATTACCATAGCCGAGCTGATGATTATGCTATTACTGAAGAAAAATGAAAAATTAATACTGCGTTCACCATTTCTTTAGCCTTTATTCCTTTTCTTCGTGAAACCACCAACTCGGGAAATAATATAATTTCATTTTCTCGAGAGAATGTTATAAATTCGAGGTAAAAATTTTCTTATTCATATTCTCTCTGAAATCTCGATTATGCCTAGATTAAAGTGCTAATTTTTTAATCAATCTTTTAATCTAAATCTTTTTTAATTTAAGATCACCTAGGAGAACATCTAGAGCCTTAATTTTTATGGCATATCGAGATTAAACATTTTAAGTAAGTTCTGAATTGTCAAGCAGGGGGCGAGCTGATGATGATTAACGTAGGTAACGGCAATGCGAGGTAACCCTGGTACTTTGTAACAGTAACAGGTAACGTATGAGTCATGTTTTTTCGTGCGTGCAGCCGGCTCCATCGAATTATAAGACGTTATCACGTCAAAAGAGATAATAGATAATAATAATTATAAGGGCGTCATAAAAAGGAATAGCATCTTATAAGACGTGTGACGTGGCTAATAGAATAAAGTTCGTGTCCTATTTCAAAAGGGTCGTTTTCTAGAGCATGCTCTTTGTAGTCTTTAAGAATAATTTTAATTTCAAATCCTCATAACACGAATATTTTATTAAATATGTGACTTTGCAAAAATATCCTTATCCAATTTAGAAAACTCCATTACAATCCTAGAAATTTAAAATTTCAAGTGGTACACTATGATTGTTAAATCCTACGAGAAGTTTTTAGCGTCGTCTCAGCGCTAAGTGAGTTTTAAATTCGGAGCATCGTGTACGGTACGACTTATTTAAAGTTACTCGTAAAAGGTTATAAGAATTATTCGTAGAGGTTGTATGACTTACTCTAGAGACTAGAGGTTATACGAATTGGGTGCAAAAACTGCTTGCCTCACTAAATATACGAGTAAATAGTTATTTATATCCTACTAGCTGACCCGGTGATCTTCGTACCGTCATATTTTTAAACGTCTCACAGTCACTTTTCAGAGATACTACCTACCGCCAAAACGTGGACGTTTAATGCAATTTGATATACCCACAGTATCTTGGTTTTGGTTTACCTACAATAGTTTTTTGAAAATTTAAATTACGTCACATTGCACGAATGAAAAAATATAAAGTAAAAGCTTTCTAGAACCTCCTCGATATTGCAATTTGCAACACTAGTAACAATACCTAGTAATAACCTGAAACATTTCATACGAGGTGGCAACACACAAAAGTAGAAACTGTACGAGGAATTTAAGTAGAACATTCCAGAGAGAAACAATGGCCCGGCCTGATTTCTGTCGACTGTACCAGGACAAAACGTGCAATTTAACTTGCGTGGGTCAGAATTGACACGAAACATAATCCAATTCAAGTGATTACTTGCAAAACCTTTAAATAAATGAACCTACTTTAATTATCGTCTTTTTATCACTCAAAGGTTGGCTGGTAGAGACAATCACTAGAGAGAGCCACGAGCGTACTACGTATATATATTAGAGACGAGGTATGTTGAGGAAAAAAGTGTCTCCAGTTATTTGGCCCCAATTTCGAGATCTTTGGGGCCATTTTGACATTTGAAGTATGGTGAAAACCAAGATGGCGTAACTTTTTAATGTATGAAGATTTGATCTGTCAAATGTACGCCATCTTTGATAGCCTTCTTCGAGGCACGGAGTCCGCCTTTGTGCAAGTTGCAGTGCAATATTTATATATTTACACAACTGATTAACAATTCAATGTTTTTGTCTTCGCCTGTCAAGTATTCCAACGTATCAGATCGTATCGTATAGTAAAGTATGTATGCGAGTAAAAACGTTTGGCTAAACTTTACATAATGCCCGGTCGTGCTAGTCCAGGAGATACAATCGAGAGTTATAAGACCAATAACGAGTAAACCGCCTGGTGCCTGTCGCTCCTGGTTA
The DNA here is from genome assembly GCA_963565745.1 of Phengaris arion. Lineage (NCBI taxonomy): Eukaryota > Metazoa > Arthropoda > Insecta > Lepidoptera > Lycaenidae > Phengaris > Phengaris arion. The sequence goes on from OY751442.1 coordinate 902,532, forward strand.
TCCGCAACCAGATGGATATTGAATAAAAGATAATAGGTATATAAATAACTTCTTATTAATATTTATAAAACAATACCTGCTCACTCGTGAGTATTGATAACAGACTACAGACGCCTTACACATGCAAGGCCGTAACAAAGAGCAGTATTTCAACATAAACCAAAAAAATGATATGCATATATTATATTATTAAATATCGAATTGTCCTACATGAAGCCTACCGGCAAGAAACTCGCGCGGGCCAAAGATTTCAACAACAATAATAAGTAGCTTGTAATTTCATTATGCAATCATTTCTGGTATATTTCCTTTCATAAAAGATAAGGTTCCGAGTACTTAAGTTTCTCCCTTTGTAAACTTCAATTCAAAGCTATTTACTCGACTCAATTCAAACAGGAATCTCGATTCATCGATAATTTAATATTTTAGCTTTTAAAGGCAAATTTTAAAGGGTCGAGCGTACGAACATTAAAATGTATTAAGTTTTTACATCGATTCCCTTTTACCCGACTGCGCGACGTAAAGGAGTGGTAATGCTATCATTAGCGACTAGTGATAGTGGTATCAGCCTAATATCTAAGTACCTATTATGTTGGGTGTATATATGTGGGCTTGTACCTTTGTGGCACTATTTAGACTAAACACGTGGGCCGATTTTGATAAACGATACATCGTTTGATTTATCATGATGGCGATAAAAATATGGAAAAATCAAAATGGCCGATTTGGACGCCAATTTTTAACAACATAAAAGAAATAAATTAAAATCGACGAACTATGTCAAGTGGGGTGTCGTTGAATAGGCATTTAAAAATAATTTTAAAGTTTGAAATACCATTTTTCAATCAGTATCACCGTTAAGGATTTATAACAATTTAAAGTTGGTTAGTAACAACTATTCTCACTTAAAGGCTTTTAGACAGAAGTACAGAACTAATATTGATACGGTGCTGCTCATGGTCGAAATATTCAAAACGAAAACATTCTAATAGGGAACATAACGCCTTTTTGACGTGATAACGTCTTATAATTCGATGGAGCCGGCTGCACGCACGAATAAACATGACTCATGAGTTACCTGTTACTGTTACCAAGCGTTACCTCGCTAAATATGACGCATTGCGTTACCTCAGCTAGCCGCGTCTTAGGTATGTGAGCGGTGGGACGGAGAGGCGGGGGCGCTTGATGTTATTATTCAGTTCGGCGCCGGACTTCGCGGCGGCAACACGCCTACCTAAGGCGCGGCCAATTAGTTCCGCGCGCACTATAAACATGACGTTGTCACGTTCAACTATCGTCAGTAAACCGACTTTACAGACAACCGATTTTGTTTTGTCATTTTTTAATAATGCCTATGATATACTATATGTATCGACACTACATGTATCGACCACAAAACTATTTCAATGGTAATTGGTAGGTTTACGTAGGTACGCAGTCGGGTTTTTTCATTTTTTTAATTAACATTAATTTGCGGCGATTTTTATTACAGTCGTAATTCGTATGAATATAAAGTGACTACTGACTATACATGGAAACGAAAACTATTTATAGAAACATTTGACCCCAATATAATTCGGTTAAAAAATGCTTAAATTTATCCACTACGAAAATTCTCCGTGAAATTAAATTTTAAATTCACGCAAGAGGATAATGAAAACTCTAACATTATAATTAAAACGGCGTATTTGAAATGTATCTACATAATTAATTTTAAAAGACACTCACAAAGCGAATTCTCTTGCACAGTAAATATGCACGATTATTTACCCAACAGAGGGGTTAGTTCAAACACTCTCGTTTGTAGAGCGGTAATAATGTGAGCTCTCGCGGGTGTTGGAACTGGTTCACACTGGTTATTCCATCTTATTTACAAGGTGACCCAAATGTCTTCTCAAACTAGAACCTACTATTTTATATTGAATACTAAAAGAGTAGATTACGGCGAAGCCAAAAGGAAGGGTAATTAATGATTTTGGCAGTCTTTGTATGTATGCATGTTTGTTCCATCGTAGCGTCTAGTGATTCGATTTGAATTAATGAGGTGTCCACAGGTTCGTTATAATATCCCGGGTTACATAGGCTATTTAATTTACATAGTCTTATGTAGTCGGGTTAAAGTTTTTATAAAAAAATATAGTTATCTCTAATGATATTATAAAGAGGAAAGATTTGTTTGTATTTTTCTTTGTTTGCACTGAATTGATTGAATGGGCTCCGAAACTGCTGGACCGATTTTGATGAAATTTGGCACAGTTAAAGAGTAAACCACGGGGAAGGACATAGGCTCCTAATAATCACGGCAAAATGTACGGTTCCCGTGGGATTACACAAGGAATTTGCGGGCAACATCTAGTTAATTTTAATTACATTTTTTTTTTAATTTCACGAATTAAGTTTATGTTACCGCTACAGATTAATTTTATACAGATTAAAAATAACAGATTTATGGGTTTTTTATTGGTCAGTTTCCCCTATACCAATAAAAACGCGGTTATAAACTGTGTTTTACCGCAATTCTATGTGAACGCGGTATAACACCAAATAAGAAAAACTAAACGAAACGAGATTGCGCTTCTGTTTAGTTACTTAATAAGTAAGTAAATATTCCAAGTAATTACTCGGTTCTGTGGGTCTAAAAATAGAATATTAAAATAACCGCGGACATAAATTTATTTTTCTGGCCATCAGTATGCAACATTGAGCGAAAGCACACTCACTTTGCCCGAAATTAAAGTTACATGCTACGTGTATGAAAATATGGAAATTTAGTTTGAAAAATAATGACTGCACAAAATATTATATTTTTACTTTAACTCAGTTACAAACTTTTATATTATAAGCTACAATATAGACATTACCTACAACCTAATCAATGATGGTGTGATTTGGATTTAGACATTCCGAATGTCAATTGTATGGGCCAGCGGTGAGGGCCGGTTCTCCCTCATAGGGAAGCCCGAGCCGCTGTAATAGATAGAAATACCCCAAGCCACTGGTATGGGCGGTCATAGATTTTCATAGAAATCTCTTTCGATAACGTTACGTTGACGCATCTGTCAATTATTATTCCTGCTAGGTGGGGCCTAGCGGGACAGCGGCGATAACGTTACGTTATCGACTGAGAGTTGTATGAAAATCTGTCAAAATCATGACAGCGCGCAGTGCCCATACATACAAGTTTCATGTAGTGTTTCAAGCACGCAAATCGCACCTACTCCGCACTTCCACTAGTTTTCTGTTCCGTGGCGTAAACTGTAGACCGCAGTGGACTGGGGAATCATGTAAATACTTAGGGCCGGATTTAAAATTAGTGCCGCCCTGGACACTGAAGAAAATGCCGCCCTATCACAGAAATTTTACCTAAAATTATAGTTTTTATATCTTATTTTTTTAATAGAATAACTAATTGCTTGCTCATTGCATAAATTTTATTATATATTATATACTTCAATAATATAAAAAAATATTTGTTTTTGTTCCAAGAATCCATAGACAAATCATTGATCGAGCGCCCAGCGAAGCCAATATAAGAATCATGAATTTTGCACTAACGATGACTTATCAATCAATCAATCAATCCTTTATTGCAAGAATATGGTATACATAAGGTCTTAAAAATATTATAATAACTAGGATCCCACATTCTGCCGTCACAATGGCGCGCAAAATATCCTTAACATGCAAGGTGTTACGTGTGTGAAGTTAACATTTATAAATTGCAATAGATTGGAAATAAATAAAATATAGACATACAGTTAATAATTTAGAAGCATCAAAAATTTAATGATCATAACAATTTAAATAATAATTAAATAAATCATTATGATTGTACGAGTATTACATTTCTTTGTCAGGCAAACACATCTGACTTTGTAAATTGGTCGATTAAATCTTCACAATCTAAACGTTAATGTAGACGTACACGTACATATTCTATGCATAGAATAGCCAATCTTTTGAGACTATTTGCAGTCACTGTAAAACGTAAGTAGTTTTTAACTCATTTCAACAAGAAATAAAAAATGATTAATTAATAGAATTAATTAATTATTATAATGTACAATTTTGATAATTGTAACAAAATAATTTTAAAAATATTTTTTTTACTTACCAAATTTTGCCGCTACACAAAATTTGCCGCCCTGGGCACTAGCCCTGACCCTGACCTAGACTGCCCCTAGTGTAAATCCACCAATGTACATACTCCACAATGAAGCTAGTTTAGCTTCCATGCAATTTCAGTCGCAATAATTTTGCCTGTGTCATATTACCTTTACAACAACACAGCAATATGAATGCCACTTTGTCGGCAGTCAGCTTTATATTTATGGTTGTTTTTGTTGTTTTCCTACCTTTACGACTCCCGTATATATTATTATAGTGGAGTAATAAAGAGGTTTGTACCTTTTTCCCCCGCAGAAGGGAGGGTTATATTTTTCCATCATATATGTTCGAGTACCTCCGTAAAGTGTATGTTTGTGCTGAACCATTTGACAGATTTCGGAATGTGTTATAAGATTGATCTCAGTGGTAGTAACAATAGTAATAGGTGATAAAAAACACCACCAGTGGTGAAGTTGACGAAGATCGAGGAGTTACGTTTGTAACTAGAACTTTCAACTTCTACGAGTCTTTCCAGTCCATGGTGGAGTAGATCATCATCATCATATGTACATCATATTATGTAAGTATATGCTTGAAGCAAATACTTCTTACCCCTTTTTACGAAAATTATGCAATTCGGCACAGATCACGTTTAAGTGGAGGAAGTTTTGCAGAAAGCTAATATTTTTGTAAATCATGTTCAGATTTCAATCTTTCTTTCACATTCCGTAGGCAACATTTACATATTTTTATTGCGAATCTAAAAGGCAGAAGAACCCTAATAAAGTCGAAACTTAAAATTTAAAATATGAATTATATTCGAATTTAAACCACCAGGTGACCTAGATATAACGTGAAATAATTATAAATTATTACACTTTATAACGCCCTATAATTTTCCTTTAGGAAGATCTAGGTCTGCAAGGGCTCTAATCCGTCAGGATATATTTTCTAAGCCATGAGAATGATAATAATCTGATCGGGTACGCCCCTAGTAGTTTGCAAATGCGTTATCAACCGCTATCTCACTCAGTTGCCATCGACGAAGATGAACGGCGCGGGCACGCTGTTACAATATTTTTTGCGTCGTGTCTTCACTGTGCTAGCAGCTAGCGGAAAAGACTAGTGTCACTGGAGTATAAAAAAAGTATTTTTGGGGTTCCGTACCCAAAGGGTAAGAACGAGAACCTATTAGTAAGACTCCACTGTCCGTCCGTCCTTTTGACTGTCACCAAGGCTGGCAAGGCAAGGCTGTATCTCGTGAGCCGTGGTAGGTAGACAGTTGAAAATTTTACAGCTTATGTATTTCTGTTGCTATAACATAACTCTCCCCACACCGATTTCGGTGACGGTGGCCGGTTTCATTGAATCCAGGTTAGTTACGTAGGAGTAATTTTTTATAATGCCCAAATGTGTGCGCAGTACACAAGAGCACTCTCTTCCTTTACTCTCGTAGCCCAGTGGGAAGGATGACCGACACGACTGGCGAGAGATCAGGCACAGGTCCGACTTTTTACATGCTCATCCGACGCATGGCTTCATCTTTCTTGTCAGACAATCAGGTGGTCAGCCTGCACAGTCCTAACAAAACTTGGAAACAACATTTTTTGTTGTTCCAATGCGGGAATCGAACCCACGACCTCCGAGTCAAGAGCCAAGCTCTAATCACTAGACCACGGATGCTGTTAGTAAGAGCCGCTATAACAACAAGTACTAAAAACAGAATGATTTTTTGGAACGAAGTTCCTTATGGCGCGTTGCGAATTGTATTGGGGACGAATAGACGGATTATTAGGCACGACACTTTTTGCCACTCGAAATCACAATGTAATAACGACTATTAAGAATGATACAAAAAACGACCTTATCACCTTGACAATAATGTAGAATTTTGCAATTACACATTGTGACTGTTATAACTGTTACATATTGTGATTAGCTAGCCGGGCCTTAGGTATGCGAGCGGTAGGACGGAAGGGGCAAGCAACCCGCCCCCTCACCCCTGTCCGTAACTAAGGGCCCTAAGGCGCGGCTAGTTCCGCGCGCACTATATATACTTAGTTCAACTATTTGTTTTGTATAATATAATATATTATATCTATACAGATAAACAAAACTGAAGTGTCTGTTTGTAATTTCAAATTAACAGCTTTTATTTTCACTTAATGCATTTAAAAGTATGATCGGTACTTACAATAAAATATAAATTGTTAACATTTTTCTGTCCGTCTGTCAGTCTGTGTGTTTGTTCTGGCTAATCTCTGTGTATATATATATATATATATATATATATATATATATATATATATATATATATATATATATATATATATATATATATATATATATATATATATATATATATATATATATATATATATATATATATAAATAAAATATAAATTGTTAACATTTTTCTGTCCGTCTGTCAGTCTGTGTGTTTGTTCTGGCTAATCTCTGTATATATAATTACTTCCAAAATAGGCTTCAATTCTTCACTATCAACTATATCTTTACATTATAATATATATACGAGTATTATAACTTCGTTCCATCCGGGTGTCCCTTGACACCTCTCAAGTTTTTTTTTCAGTGGGGCTCCCATACAACTTACATGGTTTTATTGCCGTTTTCTACGGACCCGTTTGTGCGCGAACCCGTCCCGCACTTAGCCGGTTTATTTAAAATCATGTTATAGAAGGCACTGCTAATATAGGTTCGGTTCATTGACACGAGAGCTGACTCCATCGCGGCTGATAATGGAATTAGCCCGGGACACGCGATCGAGCGTGCCCGCTCGGTGCTCCCGCAATAGGATTACTCTCGCGGATCTGAGCAGGTGACCCCATTTTATTTATACCTTTTACACGGAAGCGACGGTGGTCATCTTGAAAAGGAGTTTGGAATGTACAAATAGTGGAGCTAACTAGCATGGGTTCCCTTTAGTACCTACCAAAGCATCTATTATGTCTATGGACTTTGGAAGTGTACCATAAGGCCGATTCTGCTAATGTAATCCAGCAATAATACAGTTACAATCCAGTCCCGATATGTAAAAACTGCTTAATGGTATTCTCATAAACATTACAATTGTATGAAAATGATGACAGCGCCTATACTAATTTCATTCAGTAATTTACGATTACGTTGCTGTCAATTGTCATGCTAGGCCCCCTATATATCTGCAGAGACACGAGTTGTGTGTGACTGGAATTTTCCCAAATTTTTAATAGGTTAGAAAGTGAATTTATTTTGCATGAGACAGTTCCTCCTTGGACGTGATGTAAAAAGAATTTAACTGCCAAACGCCATAACAATATTTTTTCAATGCAAAAAGGACTATTATTCCTTTTAAGCTTCACTGGCTTAATCAACTAGCGAAGGATTTCAATTAATATTCGTAATGTATGGTTTTCTATGTGTCTACTCTGCTATAAAGTTCAGGCACACTAAGAAAAGAAAACTAGTTCAACGATGCTTTTATTCCTATCTATAAAACCCGGCATATTTTCTCTCAGCATTTTCCTGTAGCCCCATCAAATTATATAGCAACATAAGCCAGTAAACTTTATCATAAAAGGTCTAAAATATGTCATATACAATGTCATATAAATTCACTCCGCTTTTTATAAGCCCTGATCCTTTAAATGCCTCGAGTGTGGATTGAACTTTAAATACCGACTCGCTGAAGATTATGTAAATTTGTTGGGAGAAAATGGATGAGATTTAAAACTGGAAATTTTCTAGGATTTGCGGCATCGGTATCAATAGTTCAGTTTCAAAGGAATTTCTCGCTGGATTTGGTAAAATTGCAATTACTAACGTAACGGCAATGGAAATACTAAATTGAAAGAATTTTCTCAATATTTATGGGAAATGAATAGTCCGAAATGAATTGTGAAAGACATTTCGCATTGGGTATTAACTGACGATCTTTAAAGACCAAGCCAAAAGAGTTTTCAAAGAGTTTTGACCTTAGAAACGGATATAGAATAGAATGGAAAACCCTTTATTTGTATATTCATCATAAAAACACCATATTATGGCAATAAATTAAACTATGGGAACTGTACAAACAGACGGTCTTTCAACTGCTTACAGCAGTTTCAGCCAGACAACCTAAAAATAATACGAAAGAAAACGTCTCTATTATTAGCTAAGCTAATTTTAGGATTTGCATCACGAACTGTTCCTCAGAGATGATTATTCTCTAGAAAATGGAGACTACTAGAAGAAGATACACTTTTAAATGAAACAGTTCGAATTTCCAGCTGCACCGAGCTTCGTAGCGCGTCGCCGCTCTTGCAATGAAAAGTATATCTTCTTGAGTAGTCAATAAAGTTCAATTTTGAATCGCTATTCTAAATCCAAAATATTATTATAAAAACAAAATCGTTTTCCAGTTTTTTCCACCTTGTGAAGGTGTCCACCTTTTTCTAGGATATGATGGATTTAAGAAGGGTATTCAATTAATGCTTAATCCATTCCCCAGGTACAATTAACGGTAGAAAGACCAATTTCCGGTCAAATGTTACTAGCTAGCCACAAAGACAGCCAGCCATATATTCGCCGTCCCGCATTCCCCCGAAGACCCCATTCCGAAACTGTGCGGGAAATTGGTTAATACATAAAACGATATAAAATATACGCAACTTTATTGAAAAACCCCGTTTAAGCTCCCATATTATGAGGCTTAAAGGATTTCAAAGGGTTTAATCAAAATGTAAATTAAAAATGTTCAAATATATTGTAAATCTACGAGATATATTTAGTGTTTGTTTCAATTTCTTTTGGATTTATCCTAAGCTTATCAACTTTATCAAGTTTAAGACTGCATTAGGCCGGTCCCTTACATTGAGAGATAATATAAGACAGATATATATGCCTAGTGCCTGCCTACTTTTTACCTTGAGCTTGAGTATCATTCGGGTATAGCGTCAGTTCACACCGAGACGCACTAGATACATGTTTTATTGCAAGAGTTCGAATTTCGAGCGGCCCCGGGCTGCGTGGCGCGGCGCTGCTCCTATCTTCTTGTATAGTAAATAAACTACGATTTTGAATCACTATCTTTAAAATGCGGCGCCACGTCGCGTCGCGTTTCGGTGTGAGCTAACCCAATAGTCGTGAGAGTGAGCGACACTGGGTACATCAAAATTATTTGACGCAGTCGGTTTTTGTTTATTAACGGTATAATTACTACATTATTATTAATTTTACTTAGTAACTGCACCTTCCTATTATTTAACTAATTCCATTTACAATGAAGCTAGGATAGATTATTTAAGACTTTGAAATAAACGAAGAAATATAACAGTTGAAATATCTAGACATAATTACGTCTATAATAAGGGTTTCAGGTTAAAACAAGATATATTGTAATATCAGAAAATCTGTGTAATAAAGTGCGAGACGGCCGTAACTCGCGGCCGGGAAAACGTATTTCAGTCGCAGGTTTACTGCTCGTCGTAACTGTAACGTAGTTTTTGCCGTAAAATAATTTTCGTTCACGTTCGAATAGAATAATGCTAAGCCACGTTTGTCAGATGTCAAGGGAGGTACGTCGCTTCACTCGCAACTTGAGCCAATGACTGGTGAAGAATAAATATTTTTTTTGTGTTTCTCATGAGCCAGGCCTCCCGCGATGGATCATTATTTAACAATTTGCAAACGGCCATTACGGTGAAATGATTTCGCATTAAGTGTCTTTCACTAATTACTATTTCAGCATAATCCAGCATATAATAAAAATAGTTTATGTTAAACCACCGGTGAAATAACTTTCACAGTATTGACTCAAATAAATCCCGTGGGAACCGTAAATTTTGTTATGATACAAAGTAGCCTATGTGTTAAATGAAAGTCGAAACTATTACCAGACCAAATTTCATCAAAATCCGTTCAGTAGTTTTAGACAAGTACAAGAATTAGAAAAATTATCGTTTATCCAAGAAATTGGTCTTATTCTTATTCTTATAGCGTGAAAGAGTTATAACAAACATCCATTCATCTATAAATCCACACTTACAAACTTTCGCGTTTATAATATAAGTAAGTTCAGCATATTCCAGCATACATTAAAAGTACTTTACGTTTATATTCAAGTCTTACCTGGTAAACTCCTATAAATACTTCAAATACAAAACATAACATACCTTTCAAAGTATTAACTCATATCAACATTTCGGTTGTACCTCAGCATGAAGCATCACGTGTGAGTATTCCGCACACGTTCTCCGCCGCAGCGCTGCGGTCTCCCCGTTTATATCCATCACTTACAAATTAACCACAACTCTAGACATTCTAGGTATAATATTTCTATTTATGAAGGGATTAGATAAATTGGAGTTTATTCGCTAAGTATATTGGAAAGTAGGACCAAAATGTACCTGTAGGTGGATTCTGCTAATTATATTTTACAACTAGCTTTTGCCAGCGTAAATACAGTATCCCACGGGAACCATACATTTGTACGCAATTAAAAGTAGCCTATTTCCTTCCCCGTAGTCTACTTTATATCTGTGCCAAATTTCATGATGATAGGTTGAGTAGTTTTTACGTGAAAGCGTAACAACGAAACAAACGAATTCACAATTTCGATGCAGTGTCGATAAATGTTAATACTGCAATATGGTATTCTCATAAACGTCAAAACGTTGGTTACGTTTAACGCATTTTGATTGCTCCAAACTCCAAAAGTCGGTTAACGATAATTTATAATTCAATAAAAGTAAAATGAAGTGTAAGTAAAATACGAGAATTGGAGTTCTGGAAAAAGTAACATTCCTGAACATTAATACTCCTTATTACCGGTTTTCTATACTAATATTATAAAGAGGAAAGACTTGTTTGGTCTGAAACTACTGGACCGATTTTGATGAAATTAGACACAGATATAGAACAGGCCACGGGGCAGGACATTGGGTACTTTTTGTCGCGGGTTTTTGTCTACGTAAATGTAGGTACGGTTCCCGCGAGCCTTCCTTTTGCGGGTGCAAAGTCGCGGGAAACATCCAGTAATAAGTAACCGTATCTTTCATAACATACATTTACGTTGATACTTAAGATATTCATAACTTCGCAGTAAAGATACGCTTGTTAAATAACAAACGCTTTAAAAGAAAAGTGTCGTCTCAAATTCGAAATATAGGTTAAAAAACTGTTACATCAGAAACAATCTTAAGAGTTTTTAGGTCGACTCTTTGAATTAAATCCACGGTGAAAAGTATCAAGAATCCTTCTCACTGGCAATCTGCCCGCTGCAGACGATTATGTCTATAACGACTTTTGCAGCGGCAACTTAAAAATTTATTAAACTGTTGGTTGGCTATATTTGTTTAAATTGTTATTACATGGCGGTGCTCCAGGGACACTTGAACCTATTTGACGGGCAACTCGCTCCCCGAAATTACCTGTATCTCAATTATTACTATAATGACATACATTAGACAGAAAAAATCTTTTTAATTATACTGCGGAAAGCCAATGTATAAATGTCGATATGACACGAGGCTGCCCCAAACAACCCAAAAGTAGGGCAGTTTAAGTGTGGATACTTTTTGCCTCGACATGCATCATCTATAATTTAATGGTCTATGCTGTATATTTCGTTACAGGTTATGAAATATCAAATAAGTAGTCTTCTGTATAATTGGGATCATTTAGTAGACTCTGAAGTGTCCGGTACACTTCTGAGCCTACTCGACTACGTGTGTGGCTTTATTGTCAAGCAACTTCTGTTGCTAGCCTATTATATTTCTATGCTATAATCAATAATGTATTATTTTGGGAGTGAAATAAAGTTAAACAGTTTTTATACATAGATGAAAGCGAGCGTTCCATGCCGATGTTCCCGTGAAAAGCTATTCTGTGTCTCATTTCCCACTGGGGTTGAGAAAAGGGAGAGTGTACCTCTTTTGAATGACACGGTCTCTTGAGCACTGTACAGGAGTTCATTGGTATCTCGTTCGTTCATTCGTAAAAGAATATAATATTTTTATTCAATTCCCAGCGTGAAAACCTTTTTTCAATCGGATTTAATGTGAGAATAACCGATGTGCCATTGTACGGTGCGTGGCTGACGTGACACACGAAATTAAAAAGTATCGTTTATTTTGACTTCAATGCGAAGCACCAGTATGTACCGCAACACCGTTTTACTATTTTTAGGGCCTGTTTGTAATAATTGTCGGATAGCTTACTCGGAAGTATTATCACTGCTTACTCTATATCGAGCGACAAAATATGCAAATAAGCTATCACTTACACAATTACATCTTTTGATTGTGCAACAGGCCTTAAAGCAAACAAATAATGAAATGTCAAGATTGTCAACCCGCCGCGCCGCTGCGGCGTATGCTAGCGCGGGGGACTATAAACTTATATTATGGGAGTTATGCCGGGAATTCAATGGGTGACGTTGTGGATTTTGTATTTCTATCATAAATTTGTGTTATTTCGGTTCTTAATGTGCAATATTGGTAGAATATTATCCATTAAATTATCGTTAACGTGTACAAGTGTGGGCAAGTGGTACAACTTCTAAAAACGTGCTATTTTGTATTTCCCTCCAAAACTCCCTAGGAACTTTCAGTAAAGCTTCTATCACATTACTGAATCGACTGACATGACTCATTGACTGCACTGACTGTTTATTTGGACTTTGAATAGACTTTAGACTTGACCATTTAGGAATACGGTGTTGAAAATTGAAACGAAAGTACTATTTCCCGCCTTTTTAACTTGACACTGGCAATTGGCTATAAGCCTATGCCATATATTAAAAAAAATCTTATATTATTACAATCATAATTACAATTTTAAGTGGAAACAGTGCAAAAAGTTCTGTGTATTATTACTGGGAAACATGAGTTTCCACCAAGAACTCAAGAACAAGAGAAGAGAAGGATTGTAATCCTTCATAATAATCAATCTATAATATATATTATTATTTTTATCAATGTTGTTATTAGTTAATAATATCTTTGGATATCCATGAACTCTTTAACACTATGTTCCAATCTGGTCCCGTGGTAAGTTCTCGAAGAACTCGTGTTCCTACTACTACTAAGGAAAATTAATTTAATACTTTTCATACTATACTTATATTTAAGATTATTATTATATAATACACATATTTAGTACACATCCATGAGCAGGAGCACAGAAAACTTTTTGTTCCCTTGGCGGAATTTAAACCCGCGAGTGGCCGCGACCTCCGGCTTGAGCGCCCACGCGCTAACCACTGAGCCGCAGAGGTCGTGACATGAAGATGAGAGTCATAGTAATGTTGTTAACAAATGGGAATAAGTATTGAATCTAACAGCAGTTACGTGCAGCTTTAATTTAACTCGAACGTGAAGTGGGACGGTTGGGACTTGGGACATAGACTCATTTCTCGCAGTTGAAGTTTTAACACAGCGCCTACGAAGTTCGTAGCACTTCAAAATCTAATCATGGTTAACATCGTCTTTGTCGAAATTGAAGTCTAGTGTCTAGTAGTTGTGTGGTCTATGTAATTAGAACTTCTTCGAGTTCATTCTAGTCATTATAATATGGACGCTCCACACCACGTCAGTCTGGCCTAGTGGTAAGTATCCGAAGAACTTGTGTTACGGGTACCGGACAACAGGAAGTATAATATTGACTACTTTTATGCTATAAATATATTTATTATTTTAATAATATTTAAGAACTTTGAAAACTTTTTGTTCTCTTATCGGGGTTCGGACCCGCGACGCTAGCGCCGACTAGCTAACCATTGAGCCACAGAGGCCGTTATTAAGGCTATTCTCGTGGTCCCGTGCGTTGTCAAGTTCTTGCCAACTTTAGGGTGGCGCAGATATTAAAATTGAATGCAAAATGCAAGTAATTAGATTTGTATACATAACACGCGTATACGCGTGACCACGGACAGTGCATCACTATAGGTACGCGATGCGTGCGTGATGTTCTAATGTCACACGGTGCACTGTGTATTTACGCCAACACAGACGAAAACGTATTTAATGAATTAAAATGGTCCCTACAACTTTGTTTTTGCAACAAGAGAATAATTGAATATCTAACTCAGTTACAAATTGGAAAAATATCCGAAGCGTGTTTTCAATGCCTTTGTTAGTGCTGTCACAAGCCGTTCTTGTTTCATATTTCAGTGGGATCACAATGTCAGAGAAGTGTATTCAATTTGCAAGCTGTAATCAATCAAAGGAATTAATCTCTATGAAATAAACGTTGCCTGTGTCGCGAATTGTAATTGTCCTAACTACTCTTCATCAATATTCTATGTCAATTTATCTTATTTATTTTGCTTATAACTAAAATTTTTATAAAAAGTATAACTCGACTACGTAAATTATATAGCTTATGTTACCTGGCCTATTTTTATGAATCTATTGACACTTTATTTATTAAAATCGGACCAGTAGCTTAAGCGCTAGGGTGGAACGAACATACATACATACATAGACTGCCAAAATAGACTTCGCCGTAGTCGGGTAAAAATAAAATAAAAATAAACATGTTCTAATGAGGTAGATGTTTTAACAAAGAAACTATTAAATGTGTGTGCCTAATTTTATTCGAACTCAGCACGATTCTGAATTTTTGTAATCATAATCATATCGAGAATATTCTCAGATACGTCACAATAAAACTATTAAGTAAGAATTTAATTGGGACGTAAGGGTATTTAACTCACAGTTCTACGGTAAGTGGACAAGTTAGGTCGCCTCCGTAATCCTTTCGCCACAAACTGAATCTGGGTTAAGTTAATAAGCGCGGCCGGGTGCAAGCGATACTTACATAAGAAGATCATTTTTGCCACATAAACCGATATTTTATAAAACCATTAGGCTTAGCTGGAAAATGTACGTGTCACTTAAAAAACTTCCACATTATACTAATATTTATAACTATATTATTTTTATAAAATCTAAAACCCGCCTACGTAAATTATATAGCCTATATTACCCGGGCTATTATTACAAACCTATTGAAACGGTACACCTAATTTATTAAAATCGGATAAATAGTTGAGACGCTACGACGAAACAAACGTACATACATAGACTGTTAAATTACCCTCCCTTATAGCTTCACCGCAGTCAGTTAAAAATATTAAATATGCTCGCTCTTTTTTCAACGAAACATGGCACATAAATTGATGTCGTGGAGTAAGGAATACGCTAAAGAAAGTATTTTATCTCGACACAATTTATCTTTCCAGAACTAGCCTAGCATTGTTTCCATAGCTAATCATGCTTCCATATTATATAAACTCTGCTACGACGCATTACGCAATGACGTTGATATTTTTAAGCTCCAATTTGTTTAATTTAAAATTTATAGTGCTGTCTATTGATCGTTCAACCGAAGCACGCGCTGTTAACGAACCGAAGCCGATAGCAAACATTGCCGCGGACCACGCGAACTCGCGTGAAGTGAGCATGAGGACGGTTCAAATGTGAATGTTGACATTTGAACAAACGAGCATCGATATTGTGTTATTTTAAAGAGCCAGCTTTTATAGAAAAAAGAAAAATTTATTTTATTTCGATAAAAACCAGCGAAAATAAAAACATATTTTGATTTGATAAAAAATACGCTCCGTTGCATTTTTATTCGCGCATTGGACCGTAATCTTTACCGACTACTGCAACTGGTGGTTGGTCAAAATAGTTAGCGCTATTAAGTAACCACTTAATATATGCCTTTTGGATCTCAGAGATCAATTTAAAGGATTAGTCATTAGATAAAGCTTTCTTGGGATTACAGAAAATAGGGATGTTGCCGTTGATGTCGAATATTACATTTTTACAAATTAAATTTAAAAAATAAAGTGTTGAAAAGAGATAAGTACATAAATTTAAAAGAAAAAGTTATTTAAGTTGACGGGATTAAAAATTATGACCAATAAAAAATTGTCTAACATTGAATAGACGAAAAGTAAAGTTTGAAAAAGGACAATAATTGCCATGTTTCGAATAAGTTGAAACATTATTCCAATAAATTTTATTTTGCTATCGCCCTAATCCAGTCTGCCGTAAATTAAGAGATTATTCCTACCTTAACTCCACTTGCACCTAAACATTTAGGTATGCAGATTTAGTGTTTGTTTTAGCGAAATAGCCTCATGTTGCTATTATGTTCGTTACCGAAAGCACATACTGGTGTAGGGTGACAATAATGGTACACTCACCCGGGCCATTTTGAGCACCAAAATATTGAAAATAGCTTTTAAGTGAAACATGCTCGCAGGAGTTTAGGTTGCAAACTAAATTTGATGTAATATTTGAACAGCTTCAAATTGTGTAGCTGCTTGTATTGTGTAAGATTATAATATTTTACTACGTAATTGACATTCGCATATTCCATACAATTATTGTGGTGGAGTTAGTATTTCTATTAAAGCACCTACTGTAGTGATCTCCCAAGCTTAAGTTAATTGGGAGATTTATGTGCATTTAGTACACAGACTTCGACGTTTTTTTGCGTCCGCGTCAGTACAAGTATATATTTTTACTCCGTGGTGGAAGTCTCCTGTAAAAGCCGCGAAGTGGTCACCGTGCGGCACTCAATATTCGCGACGTGAGCAATTTCTGTTCCGATTTGCTTGCAGATGAGTGTTAGCTGATCATCGTCCTCACATTAACCCTTCAGTGCTCGTTTCCTGTTTGTTTTGATCATTATGCCTTACATCCGCACTCCGCAGGCCTTATATAACGTATGTTACGTGGCTCTAAGGTCTACGGATAGCTTACGAATCTGATAAAAGATAATTGACTCTTTGAGATTCTTAAATGATGTCGATACTAGCTAGCTTTTGCCCGCGGCTCCGCACGCGTAATTCAGTATCCCACGATGACATTATACTTTTTCGGGATAAAATTAGCCTGTGTTAATCCAGAGCTTAATACCATACCAAATTTCATCAAAATCCATTCAGTAGTTTTTGCATGAAAACGTAACAAACATCCATCCATCCTAACAAACTTTCACATTTATAATAGTAGTAGGATCTTACAAATAAAAATAATATAAGCCAAAGATTTACGCTTGATATGCTTTTTATGAATTTTAGGGCCATATTCTCAAAAGCTCTCATCACAGGCTGTCTCTATTTTTGTTTAATTTAAAAAATCGACAAGAATGTGACTTGAGAGGCTCTTAACTTAAGTAGTCGTGAAACACGTGACGTGAAACTATTATACAATCCCCATAAGCTCTGTTTCACCAAACGTATATTACGCGCGCTTTAATATTCCTCAGTTAGGGCACAGTGAAAATTAATTTAGGTTCTATGTACAGTTCAGTCAATATTTAGAGCTAATATTAATCTATCCAACGCCCTTCACTACTCCTGACTAAGCACAACATTAATCATTCGGGCTCCAAATATTTGCCAGTCTGATCTCAGCTTACACTGAGCGTAGGTATTAACGTCCGTTCTTACTCTTGCATGTTGTGAATAAGCTTATTCAAGTATAGATGCCCGCAATCCCGCAACTTAGTACGCACAAAAAAAAATCTCGCAGGAACTGTACATTTTCCCGCAGTAAGAAGTAGCATAAGGGAAGCACCCCATGGTCTACTCTACATATCTGCCAAATTGCATCCAAATCGGTTCTATAGTTTCAGAGCCTATTCAACAAACAAACAAACAAAAATTTCCTTCTTACGATATTTGTCTAGATGTAACTAACCAATGAAAGTGAAGAAAATTGTAGCAAAAATTTCATAATACCTTTAAAGTTGGTTTTTATAAATTTTATTAAACTTTTCACAACAATTTTTAATAAGATTCATAGAAAGTTTTGAAATGAATAAGAGTCTAGATTCAACATAATTTAAACAAAAACACTATTTAACTCTGCCTTTCCTTTTAGGTATGGAGGGTAGAAGAAAGGACGACTATGTATGGACATTAAAAAGTGTCCGTAAAAAGCGGCCTAAGTAACCTATAGAGAATTAAATCTTATGATCTTCTTCGGTTATATTTATAAAAATATTTTCGACTACGCGAGTAATTAGAATTTTGATGATTTCCGAATGAACTACTAAAGTCGGTAATTTTTTTTAAAATAACTAAACTTAACTAACTTTACTCCATCTCTTATTGCTAACTTCATATCATACCCAATTCTGACGCTAGCGCCATTATGGCCAGTTTTGGAACTATTATTTAACCTTCAGCAACGTGGGGTTAAAATAACCCCTAAGTAAATTTCTATCTACTAAGGGTATTATTTAAATGCAACGGATAGATAGGGGTTTTGGCTTAATAAATTATAAAGTAGTAATTAAAATCCAATATAATTAAGAAAATAAACTTTAATCTAAAAAAACACAAAATGCAAAAGTACTTTTAAAATTCAACGAATTTTATTTAAATCTAAAAAAAAATAACGTGGGACGCTTATATTTATAGGAACTTTTGGTCTAAGCCAATATTATAAAACTAGAAATATTAAACATTATAAAAAATGTAGAAATAACTAAGTTTGTCTATTCTAGCGAGATCATTCGTTATATTAATCAGTACAATTTTGGCACATCAGATTTGCGTGTTCCTTACATATTGCCTGTATAAAATGGTAGCGTTGGAGCGTAGTTTCTTCTATGTCCGTATCACTATGAGATTTGCTGATGTGATCAGAATTATCGTCACTGTCGGAGGGGTAGTTCTCATCGTATTCTGACACATTTACTTCAAGTATAGCCACCACAATATCATCATCTCGCATCCTATTTGCCATGTTAATTAAACTATATCTGTAACAGAAAATAAACTACATACATATAATCAAAATGAGATTAAAAATAACAACAAAACATAAGAATGCATATACCTTTTACCAGGTATGTATATACCTTTTCAGCATCGTCTCATACAACGTGGGGTTAGAAACACCCGGGACCTGGGACCCGGGACCCGCTACCCGCTATACATACGTGCACACACGAGCGCGATCCGCGCAGCACTGACCCAAAGTCACTATCGACTCGGAAACGCTTAACGCCCAGCTACTGGGAATTTCAATAATATTGCTCGATTATTACTCATAAATCGACGTATTTTCCTCGAGTACACAACAAGTTACAACCCCAGGTTAAAAATACCCCATGTTGTATGCCGAAGGTTAACTACTTTTGTCGGAGACTTTTTGCTTTTCTGCGTTAGAAAGAAAGTCCTCCTTTCCTCTCCATACTTTTTGGTACGATGTTTTAAAGTTATAATATACATCTTCTTTTATATAAAAATGGATTACAATCACAATATTATATGTCTCGCTAAAACTCAGGAACGGCTGAACCGATTTGGCTAATTTTGATCTTAAAAGAATTGTGGAAGTTCAGGGTTTGAACGGTGAGAATAATTCGAAAAATGACGGGGATAATACTAAAAACGACATTTCCCGTCCTGTTTATCGTGTTCAATTTGTCACTTGACTGTCAAATATTTGTAGCTGCGTTCAGTTTAGCTGCTTGGTTATTTATTTATTCCAGTTCATAATTAAGACGGAACAACGTATGTCGGGACAGCTGTCAGCTAGTAATATATATAAGTACGAGAGATGCGCTGAATGCGAAATTTGAAACTAAAAATTACCTGCTTGATTAACTTTTACTTTCATAAATAAAACTAAACTGTTTAGAACCCTTACATTGCAAATTGAAATTTAACTTACCCCGTAAAATGTTGATAGTTTTAATTAAAGCTATTTGCGAAATAGAGATAGCGTTGATGGGAGACTGGGGGCCATTGAATGTCGGGGGCCCCTGGCCCACTGAAGGCCATTATATGTTGAAGCCCGGGGGCCCATTGTGGGGAACGTCATTAAAACTTAATAATGAGGGATTTAGGCCCCCTCGGGCGACAACACAGTAATATAGTTCAGGTGGCGAAAAATAAAGGTAAATTACAGAAAAATAAACCTTCACTTTGAAGTTAGATTATTCATTCCTCGTCTGGGGCGTGGTATCTATATTTTACTTGTAAATGGCGATAGGTTTAGATAAAAACTTTAAACACAAAGATTTTTAAAGCACCTACTCACTTGTCTGTTTCCTCGTGATAATTTAATTTGAATAAATGTAAATTTTTGGAACGAAGTTCCTTATCGCGCGTTGCGAAAGGGGGCTAGACGGAAAAAATTAAGACCAAAAGTTGTAACGACACTTTTTGCTATAGTTGTAAGCCGTGCGGCGTGCGCGTGTTTCTCTGTCTGTCTCTCTCTTTCTCTCTCTCAATTATTACTAAAATTGAGCCTACTGATTAAGTTTATATTACATTATATATGTTAATAATAAAAAAAATACTATTATAACTTAAAAAAATAAAATTTTATTACAATTCCTTCACTAATTAATCGAAACTTCGTTCCATCCGGGTGTCCCTTGACACTTCTCAAGTTTTTTTATCATGTGATTCACTTTATTAAAATAACTTTATAGGTATTTATTACAAACGATACTCTAACTAACGCAAATATTACATACCTATTTCTTCATATCTATCTATCGCTTCAATTTTTTTTATTTAATTAAGAGCCTGTTTCGCAATATTCTAATCAGTGTCGTGTCGGATAGCTTATTCAGAATTTTTGTCGCTTCCTACTTTATATCGAGCTACAGAGACATAACATGCAAATAAGCTATCTGACACGTATCAGTAGATGGTGCAAGAGGCCCTAAAATATAGAAATATTTAACCGAGTGATTGAAAGTGATCGTAATTACTTTAACAGAGGTACTCTTGTTTCAATTATGTAATAAATACCAATCAAAGCTAATTGTTTAACTTACACGGTAAACCGGAAAAGTCTACAGTTAAACTTTTGTGCGATTTTTTTTTTATTAAATAAGGGGGCAAACGAGCAAACGGGTCACCTGATGGTAAGCAACTACCGTCGCCCATGGACACTCGCAACAACAGAAGAGCTGCAGGTGCGTTGCCGGCCTTTAAGAGGGAATACGCTCTCTTCTTGAAGGTTTGCAGGTCGTATAGGTCCGGAAATACTGCTGGTGACAGTTCGTTCCAGAGTTTTACAGTGCGCGGCAGTAAGTTACGCGAAAAGCGCACGGTGGAAGACTGCCACTCATCAAGGTGATGAGGATGGTATGTTTTTCGCGTGGGACGATGGCGAAAAGTTGCAGGTGGTATGATTCCGAACAATTCCTCAGAGCACTCCCCGTGATACAACCGATAGAGGATGCAGAGTGAAGCTACATCTCGGGGAAGCTAATTCCAAGGGGTCCAAGCTGTTTGAAACACTATGGCACTCAACAACCCGAGCGGCCCTTCGTTGGATACGATCCAGAGGGAGCAGTTGGTATTTTGGCGCCCCTGCCCAGAGATGAGAACAATATTCCATATGAGGCCGAACCTGCGCCTTGTAGAGTTGTAGGCGTTGGTCCGGACTGAAGTACTGTCTCGCTCTGTTAAGAACACCAAGCTTCTTCTTCTTATTAATTTATGGATCTCCAAAATCGCACAGGTTTGAAGGGTTTTCTTTCACTTTGACTATAGAGTACAGAATACATAATAGCTATAGATTGAGGAAACTGACTCGTAGTAAACGTTGGTATTATTGCACAGAATACATACTTTAATGTTATTAGACCAACAAATATGTTACATATTTTATTTTTCAATTATAATAATATTAGTCGAATAATTTAGTAATTCAGTTTCTAAGTTATTATGCTTTGTGAAAGTTTGTGAGGATGGATGGATGTTTATTACTCTTTCACGCAAAAACTACTGATGGATTTCGACGAAATATGATATCGTTTGATGAGTTGAGTTTAGGCTCTGGATTAAAACATATGCTACTTTTTATCCCGAAAAAGTACAGTATTCCCGTGGGATACTGAATTTACGCGGTCGGAGCCGCGAGTAACAGCTAGAGTTTCAAACAAAATCAAAAACAAGCTACAATTCTTTTTAAACCACAGCTCCTCAAATGTGATTTCCGTAACTTGTGTAACACAAAGGTGTATAATTTTTTTTGTCACAAGCTAAATAATTGTATCGTTTTGAATAGGTTTAAACTTGATTAAAATGACCTGTCGGTGGGCTTTTTGGAGAGCCTTTAAGCGAGGAACGTTGCGTTCCGATGAAGTTATTGTAAGACAATGTTAGAATACCTCACCACCCGAAAAGAAAAGCTCACACTTAGCCCTCTGCAGATTCATGTTTTAGTAACGTTTAACACTGAATTAACAATTGTTTTTTTTAATTTGCTGAAAGAAAATATCTATCGACTGCAGCTATTGCTTTTTAGGGTTCCGTAGTTCAAGTCTCGGAACCCTTATTGTTTTGTCATGTGCGTCCGTCCGTCCATCTTCAGCCTCCCGTCTAAACAGTTAGTGCTAGATAGACATGTCTATTTACCACTTCAACAGAGTGCTAAAAAAAATCACTAAAATATAATTTTTGGGGTAGGTACCTTATGTACTACGGGGGTATTACGGTACACGTAAAGTGGGGATGATTTTTTTCTCGCGTCCACCTCATGGTGTGGGGTATCATAGATAGGTATTTTAAAAAAATTGAGAGGTTGCAAAGGCGATTTTTTGATTCAGGTATCCGTTTGGGAGATATTCAACTTTAAATCGCATTTTTTTGTTAAAGTATGGCGAACATGCTAAATGGCTGGCTCGCAAAATCAGAAAAAAATCATGATGGTAGTCCACGTGAAGAACTTTGAAAGAAAAGAAAACTATAACGGCTTACATTACTATGTTAGCTCAGGAGTTGTAGAGGACTAGCTTGTAAAATAAAATATTGGTATAATGGTTATATAGGGTTCCACCACGCGCGCGAGTCCGACTCGCACTTGGTTATATAGGGTTCCACTACGCGCGCGAGTCCGACTCGCACTTGGTTATATAGGGTTTCAATACGCGCGGGTCCGACTCGCACTTGGTTATATAGGGCTCCACTACGCGCGCGAGTCCGACGCGCACTTGGTTATATAGGGTTCCACTACGCGCGCGAGTCCGACTCGCACTTGGTTATATAGGGTTCCACTACGCGCGCGAGTCCGACTCGCACTTGGTTATATAGGGTTCCACTACGCGCGCGAGTCCGACTCGCACTTGGTTATATAGGGTTTCAATACGCGCGGGTCCGACTCGCACTTGGTTATATAGGGCTCCACTACGCGCGCGAGTCCGACACGCACTTGGTTATATAGGGTTCCACTACGCGCGCGAGTCTGACTCGCACTTGGCCGGTTTTTATTAGTTAGCTCATAGCTCGAACCATTCATCCTGGATAAATGTTTCTACGTGAACCTAAAGTAGGTACTTACATCATAGAAGAAAAAAAGTTCTTTCGTTTCATATATTTATAAACCCCGACGAAAACAGACGGGCGTTATAAGTTTGAGGTGTCTGTGTGTCTGTATGTGTGTCTATCCATGGCATCGTAGCTCCTAAACGGATGAACCGCCGTTGATCTAGTTTTTTTGTTTGAAAACTGACATGATCTTCCTAGCTATCAACATCAGCTTGACAATACGGGGGCAACTTAACATTTTTGTTTATTCCATCATTGACTTTTCTATCCAGTTCTATCTATAGACCACGTGGATGTTAGCGATCCACGTAGTCTTATTAGCTCCTTCACTCTAGTCATTAGGGGTGGCATTGTGCTCGAAACTCAATAATGTTGCGAAAAATCCAGCTAAGTGAATTTTAAGGTGAACTCGGAAAATTCATGAGTATGATGAGAAAATGGAACACGATTCTGTAACAATTTTATAAATAGATAAGAAAGTAGATTAACAAAATAACATGTGCCCGTAAGTACTCACTCTCCGTTCAGAGCCCATGTAATCTAAATTCTAAACGTAAACAAAGAAACAATAAAACAATAAAAATAAAACAATAAAAGAAAAAATAAACAAAAACTAAATTTTAGTGTCACTTAATTACCTTGCAATAAAGAAATAGGTACCTACAATGACACTTCAATTTGGTCGAATTAAATATTTTCTTTTACGTTTATATACAATTGAGTTTTTGAATGGAATGGAAAAAAAATATATAAGTTTTATAACAAAACTAGTTTTTATTTCTATTTTTCGCAATAATTCAAAAGTTATATCAATATAAAAATTTTTTTTGAATCCAGTACCGACGACACGCCGACAGCTCTCGAACAAATCCGAGCGCGTGTGACGTCATAATGTTAGTTTTCACTCTAGGGTATCGCAACTAGGACCGTAAGTATTGGCGCTCGAAATTCAAAATTATAGTCGTTTTCTTGACTTTTCTTTAAATAGCTTTAACATTATGACGTCACAACGATGGTGACCGATCGTGGCGCGTTCATAATCTCGTTTTTTTTTAATTTTAAACAAAATTTTAACTTAAAATTTTAAAAATTTTAACAATTTTTAATTGTTACAAATAATTGATTTTTTTTTCAAGTTTTTCGAATTAAATATTAATATTATTATTAATAATAAAGTTTTAAAATACATAAAGAAAAACAATATACATTTTTTTCAAATTCCCAATTTAATCTGATTAACAGAGATAAACTATTTGATACGTTTAAAATCCTACTACTATCATAAATGTGAAAGTTTGTGAGGATGGATGGATAGACGGATGTTTGTTACTCTCTCACGCAAAAACTACTGAATAGATTTCGATGAAATTTGGTATGGTAGTAGTTTAGGCTCTAGATTGAAACATAGGCTACTTTTTATCCCGAAAAATAACAGTATTGTATAGGATACTGTATTTATGCGGACGGAGCCGCGGGAAATAGCTAGTAATAAATGAAATTGGAGTGTCTGTTTGTAACAGCTTTGCAATAAATGCATATGATAGTATTTACGGTAACTACACCAAAAAATCAATTTTAACAATTTTTTTTGTCTGTCTGTTCATTCCAGCTAATCTCTGAAACCGGCCAATTTTGACGGCACTTTCACTGGCAGATAGCCGGTGTTATAATCAGTATCTTAGGCTACTTTTGTCTTAGGGTTCCGTTTCCATAACTAGTTCCAGTAACGAAGTCGCGGGCACCAGCTTTACTAATAAATCAATTTGAAGTGTCTTTAAGTAATTTCAAATGAACAGCTTTGGACTAAATGCCTATGATAGTATATAAGGATAGTACCTACACCATTATAATTTTTTTTTAATGTGTCTGTCTGTTTGTTCAGCCCAAATTTCATTCTCCTTGCACAATTCTCGTAAAACTTTATTTTTCTTCGCGTATTAATATAAAAGCCGCGGTGGGTCGCCAGTGTAAAATGTAAAATAAAGAAAATAATACAAATGTAAAACCAACAGATTTGTAACGTGACTAACCCCGGCCGTTATAGATGAGAGATTGTTGTGAAAAGCTAAAAGGGTTGAGAAGTGTAAGCGTGACCCTAATCGAAAGTTCCAGAACCCGCCCATCTTAACCCATATGCCCAATGACTCTAACCCCGTTATACTCTTCATTAGGAAATACTATGCAGCATCAGGGTTGGTAGATCTGGATCAGGCCCGTCAGACTACATTTATATTCTTACTGATAAAATGTATATCATATAAGTGTGTACAATGTGCAGGATATTTTGCGCGCCATTTTGATGGCAGAATGTTAGACCTTAGATATAATATTTTGTAAGACCTTTATGCATACCAAATTCTTGCAATAAATTATTGATTGATTGACAGAATGAACGCATGTATAGCCGATAGGTCGTGCCGTAGGCCAATTTTTCGGTACAGGACGTCAAAGGTACAATGTAAGTAAAGTGGGTACAAGTTTTCGCAATTTCATATATCATATTGTAGTATTATCTTGTATATATCTATATCTATTTTATCAGTAAGAATATAAGGGTAGTCTGGCGGGCCTGGGATCTCAGTCCATAGCGATTCAAAGTTACACATTAAATAAATAAAAATTGAGAGTGGGACTCGCGCAGGTGGGTACCGTACATTTGTTGCATGGGAGCCTAACTTCTTTCAACAGTCTAGCTATCATTGTATGAGATACAGCTTGTGGAGCTAGCACGAACAATTGACAAGTACGTATTCGTAACGTTATTGAAAGAGAATTGTATGAAAATAATGAGACAGTGCCTATACAATTGACATTCGTTAACGCTACGTTACTTGATTGTGTTTGTCCCTCTGGTGACACAGATGGACGGACGGACAGTGGACTTCTAGTAAAAGGGTCCCGTTTCTACCCTTAAGGTACAGTACCTTAAAACGAGCAAGATTTAAATAGCTGAACAAAAACCGGACCGTTTGGACAGCCCTGAGTTTGTGTCCGATTTTTATCTAAATCCTTGACAACCCTAAATATAGCCGAGTATACAAATTCTTTCATCAATTTAAGAGTTCTTTTGATTCTTCAAAGGTTTTTATTGAAAGAGCGAATTCGACTTGACTAAGGAATCCGATTACATTAACGACTTTCGAATTATGATTGACGAACCAAATGTAATTATTGGAGGATGGAGAATCGAGTGTCTGTCAGGTCAGTCAGAATAGTTATAATTTGCCGGGTAGCTGTTAGTTAGAGAGCCTATGATACTAATTGTGTACTTCCTCGAGCGTCGTGTAAACCTTAGTTATGTAGATTAGGTGATTACTGATTAGATTAGTGATAGGAAGAAAAAAATATTATGAAAGACTTTTATTTTTAAAGGTTGAGTATGAGTGAGCACAGCATTAATACATTTAGGAAAAAGAGAATGACATTAAGAAGTATCTTTTGTAGGTTATTCATTACATTTTTGGCCTCTAAGCTAAGTCCAATATAAAAATATCAAAAAGCTCAATTATTTAAAAATAGTGCTAATTTTTTTTGCTAAAATTTTTTAAATAAGTCTACGAGCTTATCTTAGATTCAAATCGTCGGCACTTAATAGTGGAGCTTCTATGAGACTTGCCTACTTTGAATCCCCTATTTTAATCCGACGCGTCCGATAAAATTTTGAACTTTTAATTTAAATGTTTATACCTCGATTACCAGAGGCATGTGGGACACCCACAGTATCTAAATCCGACGCGCACGAGTTACAACAAAAATCTCCCTACTAGGGCTCCCCAACTATATGTATAAAAGTGGTAGCAATTTACTCGCTTACCCACTGACCTACTCGTGAGCAGGTCGTCTGTAGAATTGTTAATATTGAGTCTTGAGAAGTGGTAATTTCAAGTTCCACCCCTAATCATATTGTACTAGATGTTTGCCGCGACTTCGTACACGCAAAGGAAGATCCTGCAGGTGATGTACGGTACAGTTCCCCGCGGTAACAAGTAGCCTGTCCTTCCTCATGGAAGTCTACGTCATACATACACAAACGAAGTTATCGCATTTACTTGCTGCACATTCAGTCTATGCCAAATTTCACCATAATCGGTCCAGTAGTTTCGGAGCCAATTCAATCCAAACATACAAACAAATCTTTATTAAATTAGTGTAGATGTTTTTCTTTGCTATTGTCCATAAGTTGATAATTTTACTTTTTAAATTAAATTACTTTTTGTAATGAACTTCCTTAAGAAATCCAATTCCAAATAAAATAGAATTGGATCTAGCAATCCATCTGAAAAGGTCAAGCCATAAAATAATACAAGGAAAATAGTGATTGTTTTCTTAAAATACTACCTCCGAGCGTGACCAGCCACTGAAAATGGACGCCGGATCGAATCGGAACTCCGTGCCATTGCATTCCTGAACTCAATTACAGAACTCCACGGGGATGTTAGGAAATGTTATTAAAGTAAATATTTGCTGGAAAATTCCAATTATCCACTGAAATGTTTGACTAGAAAAACTGTAACGGAACTGGATTTCAAAGAATTTACTCGTGTTTTATACGAAATTAAATACGAATTGTTCTAAATGTTTTTTACGTAAAAAAAGATTGAAATGCTTTATTGCAATAACATTATAATAATATTCTATACAGGCAACGATTAATCTTTTGTTACAAGTTACAACTTAATTTTAAATGCAATGAAAATAATATTTTCTAATAAATCATTTTTTCCACTTTTAATTTGTACCCTATGTATTGTACATAGGCGAAGGTCCTACTAGACCAAAACTACTAGAACAAAATATTTAAACACAAAAGAAGTGACCACATCGACTGCATACGTGGCTGAAGTCCATAAACACGTGAGTATGTGTGCGTGCGCACGATCCATCGGCGCGCAGAAATTTTGATCTTATGCCTGGTTGAGCGGCAACTTGTTCAATAGTACCTAAAGTAGATTTACTAGTCATTTTGCTCTTTCGTAATAATTGAGCACGCATTTGTAAAGTAAAATTGGACCGAACAGTTTATTCAATTGAGTGCCGCAGTGCAATTTGCATAGACCTAGATTTTAGGCTAGCCGTAACCTATGTGCACTCACATAGGTTACTATATTATGCAGGGCAAATAAAAGGCTGCATATTAAACAATCATATTATATTATATTAACACGTGAAGCAAACATTTTAAGTACAGTAAAAAAATGTTTAAAAAGTAAAAAAGTAAAAAAAGTTCAGTAAACCCTCTCTAAAAAAAAAGAAAAAAATAATAATAATTTTAAGTACAGTATTAAAAAGAATGTTATACATACTGCCTTACTCACGCTACTATCCGTTTGTATAATAACAGTAGTTGTTGGCTGAACACAATGTCAATCTTTATTTTACATTCCATATCAATCAATCCTTTATTGCAAGAATGTCAGGGGCGTGCGCTCCTTGTAGACAGAAATGCAGTGCTTTACTTGTTATTCACAGATATTTTAATAAAACGTTCGTACGTTTTAGATGACTTCAATTAATAGTAAATAAATTAATTAAAAAAATATAATAACTTAAAAACGCCTAATATTTTATAAATAGCAACTCATCTCATGCCGTTGCGTTCTGCAGGACAAATCATCGCATGTATGTGTAATTTTCATACTTCGCAATCGCACACACCCATGAATATCGACATGATTATATAGCGGTAACTCATGCGGCAGGCGATGGCTCTCGGCTTGGGTTCGGCTATCCGATCGCTTCCGAAACCCGCCGAACTGGCTTGTCGGAAATTATTCGTTGCCTATAATCCGAGTAAACATAATAAGACGCGAATCTAATAAATCACGTATGCACATCGTCCTTTTTGTTTAGTAAGGTTTTATTTGTTTAAATAGAAGAAACGTTTTGTGTTTCGCGGGGGCCATATTGCATATTTCATGTGATAAGCATTGTTTACAATTTAATCGCTCCTGTTTATTTATAGTTTTCTTAAAAGAGTTTTCATTTTAACATTTGAAAGTGTGTACATTTAACAGTTTCTTACTGAGTTTCTATAATAATTGTAGTGATTTACTTTTACTAGTGCGTTTGTTGATTTTTTTTTAATGTTATTTGATTGTGAGGTTTGCGTTGATAATGTGTGTTTATTAAAAATTAAAAATAACAAGATCTCATAATTGTCATTCAGTGAAAAGATTCAAATTCTGTCTAAAGGTAGGTGTGTACCCGAGTTACAACAATTAAACCAGCAAAAAAATAATGTAACTCGAAAATTTCATGTTAAAAGTTATGAAACGTATAACTGGCTGTGTGGTTGTGTACACACGATTAAATTATATTGTTTTCCTTGCATATTATTTAGTAATTCTAGTACAGTGTTGACTGATTCAGATTTAAATAATTTCTATTCCGCGGCCTCACTCACTTGGATAAGGTAATTGAGGTGGCCGAAATCTTGCGTTTATTTACATCGGGATATAGTAATCTCAAGTAACCGGAACCTTGAATATGTGAAAATTGAAGCTGACTGACTGGTGAGTAGTTATAATATTTTAAAATATGCTTATTATTTTACTTATTAGAATTTCTTCCGCCGCGACGATCGATCGCTGTTTTGTCTGCGTTGCCGTAGAAGATGTACATGAATAGTAGTAAGTACATCTAAGACTTGCTCTGTTGGCATGGTTTCGACTTAGAGATCCGACGCTTGGCTGTAGCTATGCTAAAA
Source organism: Phengaris arion (assembly GCA_963565745.1). Classification (NCBI taxonomy): domain Eukaryota; kingdom Metazoa; phylum Arthropoda; class Insecta; order Lepidoptera; family Lycaenidae; genus Phengaris; species Phengaris arion. The sequence continues at coordinate 932,651 of OY751442.1, forward strand.
ATCTATAAACGAAAAAGTTTTTGTGACCGAGTACTTCGCCGCATACCCAGTGTCATAATCCTGTGCACGCCACTGAAGAATGTGGTATATAAGGTCTTAAAAATATTATAATAACTAGGATCCAATCCAACATTCTGCCATCACAATGGCGCGCAGAATATCCTTAACATGCAAGCTGTTAGGTGTGTGAAGTTAACATTTATTTTAAGCAACAGATTAGAATAAAATTAAATAGAATAGAATTAAATTTAAGTGGGGACAGTATTTGCCTCGACATGCCTCGTCTATAATATATACGTCTATGAATGAACATAATATTTAACTTTAAAAAAAAAAAAAAATTATTTACCGTTAAAACAAAAAAAAATGCATGTAAAACATTGGTATTACAATATCATCAAGAAACCACAGAGATTTGTATAGATGATACGTATTACAAGTTTGCACCAACTTATAGGTAATTAAGTGTAAAGTAAATATTATAAAGTAATATTAGTTTATGATAAGCCATTTGATATGCAGATATGCTTGCCTCATTTGAGTCTGTTAATTTGGATGCCATCTTAGTATCTGAAACCTGGCTTAAACCCTGTCTTCCATCCATCAGTTATAGTTTGCCCGGATACCAATTGATACGGAATGACCGAGTAAGCAGGGGGGGTGGTGGTGTGGCTATCTACTTACGTTCTCACATTCCTTTCACCGTGATAGCATCATCTGATCAGTCTTCCTGCGATCTCGAGTACATTCTTATAGAAATATTACTGTCCAACACTAAAATCTTATTAGGTGTATTTTACTGTCCTTCCCTACAATTAAACTATTTCTCCCTTTTTGAAAATATTTTGGAAACATATTCACCTAATTACTTGCACACTATAATAATGGGGGACTTCAACACCTGCATGATCAAGGACAACAACAAATCAAGAAAATTAAAATCTATTATTGATAGCCAAAACTTGCATTTGCTACCACTTCAAGCTACTCACTGTGCACCAGGTCGCTTGCCATCTTTGCTGGATTTAATTGTAGTATCGTCGCCAAATCATGTAATAAAAGAAGGCCAATGTTCAGCAGACGTCTTTTCTTACCATGACATTATTTATTTAGCGTATAATGTACGTCCGTCTAAAGCTAAACCTACTATTAAATTCCAGAGAAACTTTAACAAGATGAATGGCGAACTGTTTGTTGAGGATGCCCAAAAAATTGATTGGTCCATGATGTTTGAGGCTGACGATATCGACATTAAAGTAGAACTTTTTAACAAAATTTTACTCGAACTATATGACAAACATGCTCCAATAAGACCAATCAAAATGAAACATCTCCCTGCGCCCTGGCTTTCTGACGAGATAAAAACTATAATAGCTCATAAACACAAAGCTAAATCTAAGTTTAAAGATAGTAACACAGACGAGAACCGTGAGAGATATATAAAACTAAGAAATCGCTGCAACAAAATTGTAAGAGACGCTCAAAGACGCTACATTCACTCTTCTGTCGAGAACAGCGACCCTTCTAAAATTTGGAAATTACTTAACTCCCTAGGTGTTGGCAAAACCGTTGATTCTTCTGCGTCAATAAATAACTTCGACAAAAATCTTTTAAATAATCAATTTACTTCCTGTAATGGCTCACTTGATCCCAATTCCAAAACACAATTGATTCAGCATCTTAATACCTTACCAACACCTGATTACCCTCCTTTCCTCTTTAACCAAGTCACTGTTGGCGAAATTAAAAAGAATATTATGGCAACTTCATCTAATGCAATTGGTGATGACAACATTAGTAGGAAGATGGTCACACTAGTTATAGACGAGATTGCACTAATCCTTATGCATATTTTTAACTTTTCTTTGGTAAACAGCGTGTTCCCGTCTATCTGGAAATCAGCACAAATCATTCCTTTACCTAAAAAGAGTAAGCCTACCTCAGTAGCTGATTTCCGGCCTATTTCGATCCTGCCATTTTTAGCTAAGGTCCTGGAAAGATTGATACAGCAACAATTATCATCTTACGTCAATAAAAACAGCCTCCTAAGCGCTTATCAGTCTGGTTTTGGACCTGGCCACAGCACTACTACAGCACTAGTGAAGGTCACGGACGATATCCGATTTGCTATGGACAATAAGCAACTTACGATTTTGGCTCTATTGGACTTTAGTTTTTTTTTTTTTTAAATTAAATAAGGGGGCAAACGAGCAAACGGGTCACCTGATGGTAAGCAACTACCGTCGCCCATGGACACTCGCAACATCAGAAGAGCTGCAGGTGCGTTGCCGGCCTTTTAAGAGGGAATACGCTCTCTTCTTGAAGGTTTGCAGGTCGTATAGGTCCGGAAATACTGCTGGTGACAGTTCGTTCCAGAGTTTTACAGTGCGCGGCAGAAAGTTACGCGAAAAGCGCACGGTGGAAGACTGCCACTCATCAAGGTGATGAGGATGGTATGTTTTTCGCGTGGGACGATGGCGAAAAGTTGCAGGTGGTATGATTCCGAACAATTCCTCAGAGCACTCCCCGTGATACAACCGATAGAGGATGCAGAGTGAAGCTACATCTCGGCGTAATTCCAAGGAGTCCAAGCTGTTTGAAACACTATGGTACTCAACAACTCGAGCGGCCCTTCGTTGGATACGATCCAGAGGGAGCAGTTGGTATTTTGGCGCCCCTGCCCAGAGATGAGAACAATATTCCATATGAGGCCGAACCTGCGCCTTGTAGAGTTGTAGGCGTTGGTCCGGACTGAAGTACTGTCTCGCTCTGTTAAGAACACCAAGCTTCTTCGAGGCTAATTTGGCCTTACTCTCTAGATGATATCGGAACTGGACTTCGCTCGATATGTTGACGCCAAGTATCTCAATGCTAGGGGAGATGGTTAAAGATGTGCCCTCGAAACGAGGATATACGACCATTGGTGACTTTTTAGTGGTGAACGCGCAGACTTGTGTCTTGGCGGGGTTGAATTGGACTAAGTTACGTCTACCCCATTCAGAGACTTTCTCCAATGAATTCTCTATTTTAGACACAAGTTCGTTTCGACTCTCAATGACATTTAGCCGAGAAATATTGGGGGAGCCGGTATATACAGCATCACCTGTACTATCATCCGCATAACAATGAATGCCGTTGGTCTGTAACATGTCATTGATATGCAGTATGAATAGGGTAGGCGATAGCACACAGCCCTGAGGGACACCAGCATTAACAGACTGAGTTTCCGAGCATTCGCCGTCAACTACGACCTTTATGCTTCTATCTGGTAAGAAACTAGTGACCCACTTACATAATTTCTCGGGCAGCCCGTATGATGGAAGCTTTGATAGCAGCGCTTTATGCCAAACCCGATCAAAGGCCTTCGCAATGTCCAAACTAACAGCCAATGCCTCTCCCTTCGACTCAATTGCCTGAGCCCAACGATGAGTTAGGTACGCCAAGAGATCACCAGCCGAGCGACCCTTACGGAACCCGTATTGTTTGTCGCTTAGTAATCCCTGGCCGTCCAAGTATCGAAGAAGCTGGCTATTGATAATGGATTCCATTATCTTCGAGAAGAGAGAGGTTATAGCGATTGGTCTGTAGTTGGAAGGATTTGAGCGATCACCTTTTTTGGGGATCGGGTGCACCAAGGCTGTCTTCCAAGAAGCCGGGACGATGCCAGAAGAGTAGGAGAACCGAAATAGACGCGTCAAGACCGGAGCCAACTCTGGAGCACACTTTTTTAACACAATAGGAGGGATTCCGTCAGGCCCACTCGACTTTTGGATATCAAGGGAACGGAGGGCTTTTCGCACTGAGCACTGATGAAACCGAATATCCGACATGATGCTCGTGCATCGCGGTATGGTCGGCGGTTTCTGCTCCCCGTCATCCAGGGTCGAGTTTGACGCAAAGAGCTTGCCCAGAAAATCGGCTTTGTCCTTTGCGTCCTGGGCCAACGATCCATTTCCTACGTGTAGGGATGGTAGGGTTGGCTTGCAGAAATTTTTAGTTTATTTAGTTAAAGTAATATTTAGTTGTGCCTTTAACAGCGTAGATCATGATATTCTTTTAAGTAGACTTAGAGCCGCTAATTTCTCACCCTCAGTGACTGGTTGGTTCCAAAGCTACCTTGGGGGGCGCCAGCAGCGTGGTCGTGTAAATGATGAGTTTTCATCATGGTCCACTAACACGGCTGGTGTTCCGCAGGGTGGCGTATTATCTCCTCTACTATTCGCTTTGTTTATTAACTCCATTATTACGGTTTTCAGTTCTTCTCTCTTTCATTTGTATGCAGACGATCTTCAAATCTACGCCCAGACGTCATTAGAGAATCTTCCTAGTAAAATCACGGATTTAAATAATGATTTAAATAAAATTTGCGAGTGGAGTAGGTGTAACGGCCTCTCGATTAACCCAATCAAATCACAGGTCATTATTATTGGCAGCCAAGGATTAGTCTCAAGGATTAACTGGGTGAATTTACCTCCGGTGCTCGTATGTGGTACTCATGTACCGTTCAGTAGGAAGGTAAGAGATTTAGGTGTTCTCTTGAATGACCATCTTTCTTGGTCCGACCATATATCAATGATCAGTAGCAAGGTGTACGCGGTTTGGCACTCGATGAAAAGGTTAAAGAACGTTCTTCCACTACAGATCAAAATTTTACTAGCCGAGTCTTTATTTTTGTCCATATTAGATTACGCGGATACGTGTTTTACTGACCTTACCGAATAACAGTTAAATAAGCTTGAGCGTCTCCAGAATGTCGCAATTCGCTTCATTTTTAGTCTGCGTAAATTCGACCATATTTCGGAGTACCGTTCTAGGCTTTCTTGGTTGAACATACGTCTTCGGCGTAATATGCGTATTCTCTCCTTACTGTACACTTTGCTATTTGATCCAAGAGCACCCTCTTACCTAAAGGATAGGTTTGACTTCCGAACGTCCGAATTTAAGTTGCGGTCCTCGGCCAATCTCCTTCTCCAAATCCCTAAACATAACACAAATTTCTTTGGTCAGTCCTTTACTGTCAGGTCGATACTACTATGGAACTCTTTACCTGCCAATATCAGGCAAGCTAAAAGTATTAATAATTTTAAAACATTGCTCAAACAATACTATCTAAATTACTAAATATTTCGTACTAAGTTAATAGTATGTAGATGCATAAAGTTTAAGTTCTATCATTAGGAAATAGGAATATATATTAGTATATGTATATAAAATTATTTATGTATTACTATAATATAGTAGGTTATTAATACGTAAGTTTAGATTAGGTATCATTTAGTGTTATTTTCTTTATTTTATGTTTATTAAGTTTGTGATATTTTCTATAGATTAATAGTATTATTAGTATGTAAGGTTTTATGTTTAGTTCTAGTTTTTGTCATACTTAGTTCCGTAATTGCACTGCATTATCTTTTTATTTCCATGCGCCAAGGGTTGCTTGGAAGAAATCGCTTTTTAGCGATAAAGCCGCCTTTGTGTTCATGCTAAAATTGTCAACTGTAATTTTAATCTTACCTGTACATTTGTGAACACAATAAAGCATATTCATTCATTCATTAATTCATTTAGGCATAATGGAGAATAGGAGCTATACATTATATTGTGTGCTAGAAAAGTGTTTTTTTAATTTATTTTTAATATTATTGGGCTTTAAAGAACTTCGCAGCTCAAGAGGTAAGTTGTTGATAAGCCGGGGGACGAGGTACTGCGTCGTTCGCTTGCCGTACACATTATTCGCACCCATCGTACACAACCGGTTCTGAGAAATAGCTCGTGTATGTACAGGGTGATCTAGTTTGCTCTTTAGGGACTCATTAAAATAATTGTCTTTGAGAAGCATGACGTATTGCACTAGGTTGTATACTGGCATAATATGACAGAAGTTAAATAGCCCATTTTCATCGTTATTAAACTGTTGTTTAATTTTAGGCGGGACGATTGTTTTGAGTATTTTCACTTGCAATTTATAAATGCTATCCCAGTACGTCTTGTATGTCCGTCCGTAACTGGTGAGGTCGTATTGAATGGATGATTCTGCTAATGAAAAATAAAGCATTCTCTTAATTTTGAATGGGGTTTTATAATTAAGGAGTGTTATGTTTGCGAGAAAACTAAATAAGCATTTAATTTTTTTGCGATATACTTACATCGACAAAGAAACTGATATTAAATTAACACTCGGTAAGCCGTATCCTTTTTCCGAACGCCAACGCCAACGAAAAAAAAATTTTTTTTTCTTCATATACCTTTAGAATATATTAAAGCTAAAAATACAAAGGTATGTGCAAAATTGCAAAGTAACTTTGATCATCTGCATCGTCATATTTTCAAGTAACGAACTGAACATGTTATTATCATACGATTTATCAAGTTTTTGTGGCAAAGACGACAAAATGATCATTAGGGTTAATACGAATTCAAAACCACGCGTAAACATTTCCTTCAAATTATGTTACAGCATCACAATGAAAGAAACAGAATTGTATAACAAACGTTTGAATTGAATGACATAACAAAAGAATTACAAGAATAAAAACCTCATACAAAAATAACAGCAGTGACCTGAGGTAGTGACCCCGTAACTCGAAATAAGTATTTTCTTTTCTTAAAAGTATTATATTTGAATACGGGATTTGGATAGCGGATGTGTTTCAGTAAGAATTTGTGAAAAGACGTGAAAAACTTAAGGTCTTATTTCTCTTATTATTAAGAAAATTTATAGTCATCCTCTCGTGACTGCAGTTCTTCTTTGAATTAGAATGAAAAAAAGGTAAAAATTTAGAAACTGCAGTAGTTTATGACAAATCTAGTAATCAACCCATAGAAATAAAATCGGTTGTCTGTAAAGTCGGTTTACTGACGATAGTTGAACGTGACAACAAATGAGTCATGTTTAGCGAGGCAACGCCGGTAACGCCGGTAACGCATGATTCATGTTTTTTCGTGCATGCAGCCAGCTCCGTCGAATTATAAGACGTTATCACGTCAAAAAGGACCCATAGAAATTACAAAATTGTACCTATAGAAAAAGGTGAAAAACTGCTTTATTGTAAAGATTCTTGATAGAGATTTAATTATTATATAATTTCCAATAACATATAAGCAATAAAAATAAACAATATATGACTATAAAATTTTGTCTATTTAATATATTCACTGACAATGGCACAAAATGGCATATGGGGACCGAAGGGTAAGACAGAAAACAGCCCTTTACTATGGAATTCCAACTCAAGCAAGTCATAAAATTTAATGGAAATTTGCCCTTTACAAGTCACAAAACAGTAAATACAAGATTTATGACGCTTACATAACTCAACAAAAACTCAACTGTACCGTGAAATAAGTCAATAGACATGGCGTTTCATTCGTTCGTGATTTGTTAAACTCATTGTCTTTTCGCTAAAAGACGATAAATTATGGAAAGCATTGCATAATATTTTATAATATGACACATCGATATTATTTAATTGTCGTGGCAACTTTATAGCATCGGCATTGGCGAGGAATACATAGTTTATGCTTCTAGAATTAATGACCCAACCGAAAGGGAATGAAAAATATTAGGACATTATGTTTATATTAAAATCAAAGTAAGTAGATAAATAAAACCTAACCAAGGGTTCCGTAACTATAAAAGCGCAATAGGTTTATTAAAATTACTTCATAACTTACTGTCCGATTTCATCATCGTCAGCCCGTAGTCGTCCACTGCTGGACATAAGCCTTTCCCATTTTGCGCCACCATACCCGGTCCTCTGCCTTCCGCATCCAACCGCTTCCCGCCACTCTCTTTAGGCCGTTGGTCCACCTCGCGGGAGGTCGTCCTACGGGGCGGGTTGTTCGCGGTCTCCACTCTAAAACCTTTCTGCCCCATCGGCCATCGGCTGTTCGACAAATGGGCGGGCCCATTGCCACTTCAGTTTGCTTATCCTGAGGGCTATGTCTATGTCCAATTTCATTCAAATTAAATTATATAATGTGAATTTAGCAAGATTTATCAGCATGGGAAGAAACTGGTTTCTACTTGTTATATTTTAGATGGATGAAATCTATTAAGCGATACCTACCCCACAGTACAAACGATTGAGTGGAAAGATAAAAAAAAAATCATCCCCACTTCATAATATTATATATCGAGAGCCACCCCTAAAATATAACTTTGTTATCCTTTTGTAACGCCAAAAATAAAGTATTTACACATACTGTAACTACCTTTACCTAATGTCATAATTACAAAATTCAGAAGGATGGACAGACAGACAGACGGACGGACAGAGCGAAACGATAAGCTAAAACTAATGATATCGCGCATAAGACACAGTATTTAAACAACTTTGCAAGGAATAAGACAAGTTTGTAAAGTAGCATTTACAAAATCCAAGGAATTAAAATAAAGTTTCGTTGAAATTGTAAAGATAAAGTCGATTCAAAGATTTGTGAAAGAAACTTAAAGATTCTAAGAAATAAATATTTTTTTATGAAAAAAAAAGAAATGAACAGTAAACCCTTTACAGACATTCATCGAGCTAAGATAAGAAGACTGAATAATTTTCCGCGTAGGCGAAAAATAAACTATATAACTTTTTTGTGATTTTGTAGGTGGTTTACTCATAAAATTCCTTTCATATAAGTTTTATTCCGTAAATATAATTTTCTAGAAATAAATTCCATGAGAGATTTAAATGTATTGACGGCCCATAATGTAGAGTAAATTTCTGCGGAGTTCCTCAAAGAAGTGTGATAGGACCATTATTGTTTTTAATTTACATCAACGATATACAGATATTAACAAAGAGTGTACAGTCCGTATCATTAGGTACACCTAATGATACGGACTGTACACTCTTTGTTGATGATATATTTATAATTATTAGTAATAATAATGACACAAAAGTTGAGATCAAAATAAATGAAATAATAAAAAATATAATACTATTGATGCAAAAAAATTATCTTAATATTAATCTTGCTAAAACTTATTACATTTAATTTAAGAATCATATAGATAATCATAAGAATTAATGAAAAAAGTTCATGAAATTATATTCCTAGGGGCGCGGAAAGCGAATGTAGAGCATGTATGTAGCAAATTAAATAGTTTTGTTTTCCCTCTCCACAGACTGCGCCAAATGTGTACGCTACCTACTATCCTCGCGGCGTACCACGCTTACGTAGCATCTGTACGGCCTTATGCTTTGGGGAAACTCTACAGAAATTAAAAAGTTTTCATTGTTCAAAAGAAGTGTGTCAGAGCGATCTATGGGAGACCACCGTATGAGTCATGTAGACTTCATTTTAAAAGATCGGGTATTATTACCTCACCTAGTTTATATGCTTTAGTCTGGCCATAAATACTGTTACAATTAAAAATAAACAAAATATTACATTTGAATTTGGACTCTCATTTTGGCGCCAATACATTGTACAATATTTTGCGATATTGAAATGGAGCGGGGTGGTAAAGAGAACCGAATCGCTGTGATTGCATTATACAAAGTAGGTATGGAGCCAAATGCAATTTTTAAAACTCTCCATACGCTTGGTATTAGTAAAATGTTTGTGTACCGGGCTATTACTAGGTAAAATGAGACCTTCACTGTTTGTGACAGAAAAAGATCTGGGCCCCAATTCTCGTAACTCGAATCTCGGTTCTATTGTCAGTCTGTCCCGCTCGCGCGCGCATGATTTGCCGCCTCTGAGAATGAGTCAGCGCGATAATCGAACCGAGATTCGAGGGACGAGAATTGGGGCCCTGGTCGTCCACGTAGTGTTCGTACGAAAAAGGTGGTCAAAGCAGTAAGGGAAAGAATTCGAAGAAATCCTGTCCGAAAGCAAAGGATTTTATCTCGAGAGATGAAGATAGCACCTAGAACCATGTCACGTATTTTAAAAGATGACTTAGGACTTGCAACGTATAAGAGACGTACTGGTCATTTCTTAACTGATAATTTAAAAAAGAATAGGGTGGTAAAATCGAAACAACTACTGAAGCGGTACGCAAAGGGAGTTCACAGAAAAAAATTGTTTACGGATGAGAAAAGTTTTACAATTGAGCAACATTTTAACAAACAAAATGACGTATTTATGCTCAAAGCTCTAAGGAAACTTCCCAATTAGTTGACAGAGTGTAACGTGGGCACTATCCGAGTTCAGTGATGGTTTGGTGGGGTATTAGCTATGAAGGAGTGACTGAGCCATACTTTTGTGAAAAAGGTATCAAAATATCGGCATAAGTGTATCAATATACCATTCTTGAGAATATAGTGAAGCCCCTTAACAACACCATGTTCTATTACCAAGAAGAAAAACCTTCCAGCAAGACTCGGCGCTGGGTCATAAAGCTGGGTCTACGCAGTCTTGGTTGGAAACGAACGTTTCGGACTTCATCAGAGCTGAAGACTGGCCGTCGTCTAGTCCCGATCTTAATCCGCTGGATTATGATTTATGGTCAGTTTTAGAGAGTACAGCTTGCTCTAAGCGCCATGATAATTTGGAGTCCCTAAAACAATCCGTACAATTGGCAGTGAAGAATTTTCCCATGGAAAGAATGCTTGCTTCTATTGATAACTGACCTCAACGTTTAAAGGACTGTATTGCAGCCAATGACGACCACTTCGAATAAGCTTTTTATATTTTAATTTGTTTTATATTTATGTATTAAACTAACACACTGTAAAAGTAATAAATGTTATTTGCAACAGAAATTTTTTTATTTCTTTGTTTCAGTATTTATGGCAAGACTTATTTGAGTTCACCAACTTTGTAAAATTCAATTATAACAATTTTACTGAAGCACGTGATATATATTCACGATTTCTTATTAAAAGATATTCGCATTGTACCAAAAACAATACAATTTAATGTGTATCAAAGAAATAAATGAAATTATGAGAATGGCTTGAGTATAAAACTTTTTATTCTACTAATGAACTGTTCGAAATATAAAATTATATAAAAATAATAATTGTAATGACAAAGATTGTAATAAGACTAATTGTAAGGATTATAATGGTAATAATGTTCATTTAAATTTGAATTGACCCCGGCTATAGGGTATATATATATATATATATATATATAAAGTTTGATACTAAATTATAAAAGTCTATAATGTGATGAATGAAGTGTGTGTGTGATATGTAATTGAATTTCCTTTGGCTTGCTAATACTTATTTAGTTTGTATTAATTATGATGATAACATACAATATGTAAATATTGACAAATATGACATTATAATAATTAAACTACCTAATAATATTTGCATGCTGATATATTATTTAAAGTATTATTGTTTAATTTATTAATTCATTTCTTAGTTACACTAAGAAATGAATTAATATAAATAATATTAATTAATTTCTTAGTTATACTAAGAAATGAATTAATATGTATTCTATTGTACCACTTTTAGAACAAATAAAATATGATTGATTGATTGATTTAATGCTTATAACTTGGCCAACAGACTATCAAATAATATTAAAGAGGATTTGCCATAAAACTTCTTCCTTTTTAATGTCACTTGTTAATCTTCGACTGTAGTAAAAAAAAATTGTAAAAATAAGGGACCATATAAAAAGTAGTATAGAGGGTATTAAAGAAACTAACTCCACATTAAGAAAACCGGCCAAGTGCGAGTCGGACTCGCGCACGAAAGACTATAATTGAAGCTCCCCTTAAATGTTTATTTTATTCTGTTTTTAGTATTTATTGTTATGGTGGCAACAGAAAGACAACATCTGTTAAAATTCCAACGGTCTAGCTATCACGATTAAGGAGAGACAGTCTGGTGACAGACGGACGGACATACAGACAGACAGTTAATACTCAGTACCTAACAGGATCCCGTTTGTACCCTTTTCGGAACCCGAAAAAGACTTTTTAGCGAATAAGAATACAACATTATGAAAATTGTTAAACAACAATATTGTGTCTTGGTTTATAGTTATTTTATTATTAAATTCTACAGTAAATTGGATATAAGCTGACTAAGTTCTGTAGGTAGCCAACCGTGAAGGCAGCAGAATAAAATACTCACAGAGCGGTGTCGCGCCAGTTGTTACAGCATAATAGCTGGAATTTTAAACGTTACATTTCGTTTAGCGTAGATTCTGTATTAGGTATTTACTAAATTTTTATCTAAAATGTTACGATTGTAGTATATTATTGTTAACTGTAAATAAATTTAATTATTTTAATCATGTCAATATTAATAATAATTGAAATCATAAAGTAAGAAAAATATTTATCTAAAAGTTTGAGCATTTTTAGTATAATTCCAATTAGCTACTATTTTAATAGCACAAACACACATTGTTTTATTTCAGATGCCTTTTGCATTAGCAGTATATTTTGAAATATATAGTAGTTAGTACATAACTACATACCTATCAGCTAATTGGAATTTTACTAAAAATGCTTAGACGTTTCAAGATATAGTCCTCTTACCATCTGAGCGCTAAGTGTGCGTTTTTCTTTTCGCATTCGATCGTGAGCGCGTTTGGCGTTTACTAGGAATTTGTATGTGACTTGACCTAGTTGTCGCGTTTACAACTAGGTAACGATGTACAAATCACATACAAATTCCTACTAAACGCCAAACGCGCTCACGATCGATACGAAAAGAAAAACTCACACTAGCACTCTGGACCAAAATTCGACACTGGACATTTGACGACTTTGGCTTAATACTGATTACTCATCACATTGAGCTACTCTGTATTTAACTACTGTATAGAAGCGCTTAAACTTTAATTTGAGGTAAGCAGTTACGTAAGTCGCAGCAGACTGTAGCTGTGTGCATCGGTCTCTGGCCTCGGTGAAGCATTGTTGCATTTCACGTTTCAGCGCCCGCCTTATTTTATCTAGGACGAATATCCTTCTACAGCGTTATATACGAATATACGAGTCCTTATTCCACTTTTTTTCTTGCTGCAACTCAAATATAATTATTATTATAGTAGCCAATACGGCCTAAATATTATGCTTTATTTATTGCTTTTAGATGATTATCGCCTAAATTTTACGATTTGTACTTTGACGATTTCTATGACCGTTTAGTTATAGTTTTTCCGAAGTGTCAAATACTTTATAGTAACTGGCGTCGCAGATAACTATTGCTACAAGGCATCTAGTGATATGATGTGTCACCACTCGCGACTTCGTGCGCAGAAAAGAAAATCCAGCGGCAACCGTACATTTTACCGCGATACGCGCGTCATCGCACGCGCATCCGCGTGGTTTACTATATATGTATATGTGTGCCCAATTTCATCAAAATCGATTAAGTAGTTTCATAGCCTATTCAATGCAAACAAAAAAATAATAAAATCTTTCCTCTTTATAATATTAACTTATGCCTATAGATGAAAATGTATCGTTAATAAGTTTAATCTAAGTTAATAAGTAGGTGAGTAACGATCGCTCAATACAATATATCAATAATGAGTAAATCGGCAACAAAAATACGAAATGGCCAAAGTTTTAAAATAAACACTCGCGTTGATAAAACAACAAATTTTCCACCAGTTAAATCAAAATGTTAGACAGATCTGTTGTGTATGCAATACGATATATTGTTATTATCAGGGGAGGTTTTTATTGGAAACTGTTTTTGGGTCAGTGTGTCGCGACAGTCAAATACAAATTGTTGTTTCATATCGAATGATCACAGCTATATGATCTACGAAAAAAAGTTATTTATAACAGAAAATGTAAACAGTGGAAATGTTCATTCAGATTCCATTATTAGATCGAAGTGAAAGTTGTTCGTTGTAAAATATATTCTTTAATTGCGAGTTTATTAACCGCTTTTAGATTTGTACAATTTTCTTTTACATTTGATTTGCCGTAATTATTTTAATTCAAATCCATGGAGAAGTGGAGATGATCAATAAATTGTTAATCATATTCGTTATAATATAATATTCGTTTCAATGAGTTAAAATATCCCACCACCATGTACCCCACCTCCTGCAGATATGCGACATATGCCGTTGTTATCCAGATGCAATTACGATTATATCGAGCTTAATTTTTAATCCCCGACGAAAACACAGGGGTAAGGCATCGTAGTATTTTTATAATAGGTCTTTACCTATGAAATTGCCATTCTGCAGTACTGGCCATTTCAAATCAAAATAATTTTTGTTTGCTAAGAATTCTAATTTCAAATTAATTTTATTTTAAAAACATGGAATTCTTTTTCCAAAAGTAGTCATTTGTTTATTGATTAGTGTTACATTTTCATCGCAGTTCAATCTTTTTCGTCATCATGGATACGTTAAAAATTCGAGTAATTATGGAATATGAGTACCGTCGTGGCAGCAACGCGGCACAAGCGGCACGCAACATCAACGACGTTTACGGAGCTAACACTACAAACCAACGCACCACCTGTTATTGGTTTGCTTACTTCCGTTCTGGAAATTTCGACCTAAAAATGAACCTCGCGGTCGTCCGAAGACTTTGGTCGCCAATGACGAATTAGAGGCGATTGTGGAAACTGATGATACACAATCTACTGCTGAGTTAGCAGCAGCTTTTGAAGTTAGCGTCAAAACAATATTGGTCCATTTGCGTCAAATTGGCAAGGTAAAAAAGCTTGACAAATGGGTGCCCTACGAACTCAATGATTGCCAGCGCGTAGTACGCGTCGAGACGTGCCTTGCACTGCTCAACAGACACACAAATTAAGGAATCTTGAATCGGATTGTTAACTGCGATAAAAAATGGATTCTGTTTGATAACTGCAAGCGCTCAGCAAGTTGGTTGGATCCTGGTTCAGCACCTAAACAATGCCCTAAACGAAAACTTACCCCTAGAAAAGTGATGGTCACTGTTTGGTGGTCTAGCGCCGGTGTGATTCATCACAGCTTCTTAACAAACGGGGTGAGCATTACTGCAGATGTGTACTGTGAAGAACTGAACACAATTATGGAGAAACTGGCACATCTCCAACCAGCATTGGTCAATCGCTCGTCTCCGCTGCGCCTGCACGACAACGCGCGACCTCATACTGCACAGCAGACGGTCTCCAAGTTGCAAGAACTGGGGTTAGAAGCTCTCCGTCGTCCGCCCTACTCACCAGACCTTGCGCCTACAGACTACTACTTTTCCTAGAATTTGGATAACTTCTTGGCGGGAAAAAAATTCAATACCCGAGAGGCAGTACAAAATGCCTTTGAAGAATTTGTTGCCTCCCGTCCAGCTGATTTCTTTAAGAAGGGCATCAATAAACTGCCACTGCGTTGGCAAAGATACGTTGATTGCATGGGTGATTACTTCGATTAATACAAATAAAAAATACACGAAAAAAATTCTTTTAAATTTTTTCATACAAAACGGCAATTTCATAGGTAAAGACCTAATATTTGGTCGTCGTGTGTGAATTTATTTTTTCATTTATTTATGATAGCATGACGATTACACAAGTACAGTTGGCGACAAATTCAGTGTACCACTTTTGAATCTTATATACCACAGTTATAAGATCGAAAAGTGTTAAACTGAGTCTGTCAGCGACCGTACCTACAGTACAATATTATATACATAATATAATACTTACGTGTACAATGTCTCGGCTCGTCAGACGCGTCGCCACAGTCGTTGCTCCCGTCACAGAATCTGTTGATCGGCACGCACTTCTTGTTCACGCACTGATACTCCGAGATCCGACACCTCGTGTCGTTGCCGTGGAGAACCGGCAGGGGCTCCGGCTCGGGAATCGAATTCGTGTCCCTCTGGTAGACATCGCGGGGCGACTCGCTGACCACGTCGCAGTCAGTGAATTGCAGTGCCGCGATCACGAGTATGCCAATTTTCATGATCGCGAAATCTGTAACAAAGATTACTAATTTTATTTAGTTTAACGATAGACTTTACTTTGATACTTTATAGTACCTAGTTTAAATATTAATTAACTAATGTTCAATATAGCCACTTACAAAAATTACGAATGCACCTTTAAGCTGGGACTATATGGTAAGGCCGGAAAAAAATCAGAGCGCTGAAAATAAAACTCTTCGCTATTACAATAGAGCTGAAAATCGAAGACACAAGTGTCGAGTCAAATGTCATTGACATATCATATCATTGACTGGTATCCTCAGGGAAATCACTTCACATCAGGAGGCGTGTCGCTCTCGAGGACCCAAATGAACTTCATGGATACTCTTGCTACCTTAGTCAACGTAGTCAAGATCGCAACTATAACAATCGGTTGTTAGATTTTTTTTTAAATTGTGCTCTTAATGTCATTGACATTAAGAGCACAATTTAAAAAAAAATCAAGCATTGGCTTGACCCCTTAGTCCGTGAGGAAATACCTCACCATCGTTCATTATGTATCGATTTGACACGTGGTTTCACTAACGCGTCTAAGAATACAAAGAGACTAAAATATATTTACAACCGAAGAGACTTTGATTTGATTTGCACCTCATTAAACACAATTGTTTGGGAGAAGCACCTTAGCAACAAATCTTTAGATGATGCTTTAAAATACTTCTATGACATTATCTTCGTAAATCCTACATACCCCACAAAGTTATTTCATCCAACTATTATCCCCCTGATGATTATATGATATGATTCTGCTCATAAAAAGGTTTTAAAGGAGAAACATAAGTTTCAGCGAAAATTCAAACTGTAAGGGAATTACAGCGACTACCTTTCTTTTGCCCTTCTAAGAAAAAGAGCCAAATTACTAGAACAATCGTGATATGAATCATACACTTATAAACCAGAAAGCTCTTTAATTGATAATCCTAATGTCTTTTGGTCTTTTGTCAAAAATAATAGTAGAGCCGCTTCCACGTTTCGTTAACGAAAATAAGAATGAGTAAACATTTCAAATCTATATAATTTTTTAAATTTCTTTATTGCTCTTATGTGCCCAGTCTTCTGGAATACTGTTTTGAGGTTAGGAATCCTACTTATCACATTTATAAAACTATAATCGAATCTGTGCAAAAACGTTTCTTAAAGTTCCTTCAATTTAAATGCCGTCTTGATCTTCTAGACAAGCAATAAAGGTGCAAGAAGTTTTATTTCCTCCCACTGTACTACCGCAGAAATATCTCTGATCTTGCGTACGCATGTAAGGTAACTAACAATACCGAATTCCTAAGTGACCATTGCCTTGAATATAGTTTTGCATTAAAATCTAAACAAAATTATTATTTATTTATTTTATTTAATAATTTATGTGCATAGAATAATAAATAATGAAATCTTAAAACTAAGATACAATTTAGTACTACTTATTCCAAAATTGGAATTTCTTCCAGTAGGCCCGATACAGGAGAACATAAAGAAAATTAACAGTATCTGGTGCATACAATTATTAACAATATGAAAACATATTAAGTTCATTAAAATTATACAAATACTTACATAAAAAAATTACAATATACTAATATATACAATAAATTATAAATTTATAATAAAAACATAATATATTAATAGCATAAATTAAATTAAGGGTTTGGTATCTTAATTATCAGGTTAAGCTGAGATAGTGCTCACGCAGTATTCCCTTAAAGAGCCCAGTGTCTTACACTCCCGTATTTGAGCTGGCAAGGAGTTCCAGAGTTTAGCAGCATGCACCGTGAAGGAGTAGGCAAAGAAGTCGGTACGATGGGGAGGGATATCTAGAAGAGTACATCTAAAGAGTCTACAAGATTTGTTTTGGAAATTAGGAAAGGAGAATCGCTCATTTAAATAAGAAGGGGATGTATCACTAAACAGAGTATTGAAAAGGAGACAGAGGATTCGATAGTTTCTGCGTAGACGAATAGGGAGCCACTGCAACTGCTTACTGTACTAAGACACGTGATCTCGTTTTTTTAAGCCAAAAATAAAACGTATGGAGAGATTCTGCAACCGTTCTAATTTGTTTAAAATCTCTTCATTCGCGTCTAAGCAGCAAACGTCAGCGTAATCAATAATAGGTTGGATAAGGGTTTGCGCTAATAGAATTTTAGTAGGAGTAGTAAGAAAGTTTTGGAGTAACTTGAGTGAATGCAGGGTGTGGTAAACTTTACGACTAATGTTGTTGGCATTGGTATTCCAAGACAGGTGTGTGTCAAAAATTACTCCCAGGTTTTTGGCAGAGTCAGAGAAAGGTATCGTAGTGCCGTTCAAGGTAATGGGAGGAATAGTAGCTTTGTCAAGTATTGCTAGCATCCGTCTGCTACCTATTAATAATGCCTTCGTTTTACTGGGGTTTACAAGTAGACCAAAAGACTGCGCCCATTCACTTATACGTCTAAGGTCATCATTAATGAGAGCTATGCCGGATGCTGCATTATGTATAGTGAAATGTTGATATATCTGCAAGTCATCTACATAGAGATGATATTTATACTCTATTACTTTTATAATGAAGTTAATAAAGATAGAAAAAAAAAGAGGAGAAATATCTCCACCTTGGGGATCACTCGCATCGAGATCACTCTGAGGAAACATAATTTATCTGTACTCGCTGCGACCGACCCCGAAGGTAGGAGTTAAGCCAGGACAGGATGGGAGGGGACAAATTAAGAGACTCAAGCATACCGAGAAGAATATCAAAGTTAATGGAATTGAAGGCACTACTAAAATCTAAAAGGATAAGGATGGTAAGGGACTTATTTTCCATGGCCCACCGAATGTCATCAGTGACATTTATTAGCACGGAAACGGTGCTGTGCCCGGAACGAAAACCCGATTGCAGAGGGCTTAAAAGGTTATTTTATATAGAAAAGAAGAGAGCTGCTGGTGAACAATACTTTCCAGGACTTTAGATAAGAAAGGCAGTATAGAAATGGGACAAAAGCAAGATAGATAATTTGGATTACGATATTTTGGTAGAGGAAGGACATTCGCCCTTTTCCACACCTGAGGAAAACAGCAAGAGGATAAAGAGAAATTGAGGATATGAGTCAAAATAGGTAATAAAGAAGGGAGAATCATTTTAATCATCTTGAAGGAAACCTTGTCACAGCCAGCAGCGTCTGAAGAAATTGATTGAACTGCTAGTCTGACCTTAGTTTCAGTACAAGGAATAAAAGAAAAGGCTGGACAAGTGATAGGTAAGTTTGATATGTATTGTAAGGTATTGAGTTTAATGTTATTATTTAAAATGATTGGAGGTTGAGAAAAATGTGTATTGAGGGCATTCAAATCGCAATCATTAAAGTTGGATACAGTTCTGCCAATACCAACTGATTTGAGAAATTTCCAGATGTCAGCAGTACCACGGTTTTGGAGAAATGGAAAAAAGTAACAACTTAAATTTGGAATGGAAGGCTTCGTTAGGAGAAAGCTTAAATCTCTTCTTGGCCTTGTCATGTGCCGCCATTTGCTCCTTGATAGAATCCGTAAGCCATGGTGCCGGGTTATGCTTCATTTTAACTCTCCTCACAGGGGCGTGATGGTCATAAAGTTCCAGCATAATTTTATTAAAGTTATTTACTTTATCATCAATACTTGAACCATGAAGCACAGATGTCCAGTCTAAATTTTCAGCATCTTGCTCCAGTGCTTGTACATCAACACTATTAAAGCTACGTAAAAAGAGAGTTTGGGATTTACGTTTAGGAGATTTAATTTTAAGGATAGGAAAACAAGGTCGTGATAGGAAAAAGGAGCATCGAGCTGTCCATGAGTAGCCACGTTATTGAGAGAGTAGACAATAATAAGATTCAATAGAGAGGACAATTAGGAAAGTTATGAGTGGGGGCAGTGGAAGGACATGAAGGTTATAGGTAGTTAAAAACGACTGTAGTTTATGTGTACGATGGTTATCCTTAAGAAGACAGATGTTAAAATCTCCCATGATTATAACATGCTGATAATTCAGATGAAAATTAGTAAGGAGATTGTCAAGAGTGTCAAAATAATCGATACCAGAATTAGGGCTATACAAAACAATCAGGAGCAATTTAGTATGATGAGTGACAATTTTAATGGCCAGATATTCCGCTGCTTCTGAATAAGAAGAAGGAGACATACTCAATATATTATATTCAATATCAGCGCGAAGATAAATGGCAACCCCGCCACCACCTTTGCCTGTTCTATCGTTGCGAATGAGGATAAATCCAGGAATAGAATATTGAATAGATGGGAGAGAAGGTTTAAGGAAAGATTCAGAAATTAAGTTGGCATCAAGATCAGCAGCGCTGAAGGAAGCAAGGAGATTAGGATAATGACTGGGGATGCTTTGGGCATTAATGTGTGCTATGTTAAGGTTTGCACTGTAATTACATAAAATATTAGTAAGTTGATCACACAAAGTAAAAGGTGAAGAGTGTGATGAATTGTTTGCACTTTTAAAGCTAGACGACGAAGAACAAGAGAAAAAACTACTATCGAGGTCATCCATACTAAGCATTGTAATTAAGTATATAAAATGATAAAATAAAATAAATATTATTAAAATTAATAATTAAAACTAGAATCACTAATTACTACTATGTTAATACTTAAAATCTTTGACGTTGACTAAAGAACTGACTAACTCGTACTCGTAACAAACACTATATATTTTAGCACTAGAACAAACAATATTAGGATTTCAAAAATAAAATGTTACACATCACTTTGGAAAATTGAAATAAAAAAAAATAAAACTAAAAAAAAAGTTGAAGAAGAAGAAGATATCTGTCAAAGCACATCTGACAATTGACAAATGTCAGGGTGTCAAGAGAAAAGAGAAATAAGAATGATTGACATTAAAAATTTATAAAAACTGGAGTATTGGCGTATAAGCAGTAAAAATTTTGAATTTAAATAATTTTGAACATACCTACAAGACGTGAATCGAAAACCAAAAAACCAAACTTACAATGCGCTATATGAATCGAATGACAAACCAATAGACATGAACAAATTTTGTACGTTATTCATTAATGACGACGCCGGGCTTGTCTTACGGTTCTTCCAGCTCTGAGATCCTGCGCATGAGCCTCTGCCTCCTCACAGCTTGCGGGGAACTGGGACATAAGCTTCTCCAGGGATGTATTGAATTCCACTTTGCGGCGGCTCTTATCCGGGAGGATGATATTAATTTTGCCATCACTCGACCAACAGTTCTTAATACCAAAGTGCTTGAGAGTTATAGTGAAAACTCTATGCCTTTCTTTGGTCAGCAACTCTGATAATGTAATGTTAGTGCCTGTTAAAGAAGTTTTAGTGTCCCACACAGTTTGCCTATCTTCAAATGTTTTAAACCGCACTAAAATAGGTCTGGCCTTAGATGATGTTGAGAACCCAAGACGATGACAAGCTTGAATGCAGTCATTATTAATATCACCTAACTTCATTCTATCTGACAACACTTGATGGATCAGGTCATACTGTTTTTCATTATGTTTCTTAGGAATATCGTGAAAGAGTAGCACTTTCCTGCGCATCACCATTTCATGTCGATCAATCTTTAGAGAAAGGGAGTCAACATCATTCTTCAGTCTTGAGAAAAGTTGCAAAACAGTGTACTTAAATTCCTTAAATTTCTGGATTGCTGTTAAAAACCCTCAGCAATTTTCTGTAATTTCTCTTCGTATTGCTTCATACGGGAATCAAAAAAACTGCGCAAAGATTCCAGGTTATTGACATCCATGACTGTTGAAGTATGCGAAACTAGTGCTGATTGTTGTAAATATTGTGAATATTGTAAATACTTAGTGCAGAGAGGAGATTATTATATGATATTGAGTACAGGTGAGCCCCACATAGAATTACCACATAATTACACTAAAACAACTTATTTTACTATTTATTTAAAATAATTTATTATATAGCACCAGAATTGCTACTGTTTTCGTGGACTACCCACAATCCTACCCACAAAATTATACCTTTTACATCAAAAAAAATTAAAATCGGTCAACAGACGACGGAGTTATCGTTGAACATACAAAAAAACATACATTCGAATGTATAAACGCCTCATTTTTTTGGAAGTCGGTTAATAAGAAAACTTTTAACTAAAGCGTACTTCACCAGTTCTATTATTAGGTCATTACAATTGATATTGGCGTTTTATATAGGATTAATATAAAGTATACCATTGCTATCTATGCACTTTTGCCATCTTATAGGTAGTTCATTGTTTTTTATATTCAATTCCTTTACTAAAAAACCACACGGACAGGAATCAATAAAATCTTTGAAGGCGCTTTGGACTGCCCCATCGGAGTTGAATTTTTTCCCTTGCAAGAAGTTATCCAAATTTCGAAAAAATTGGTAATCTGTTGGAGGACCTTGCTCCAACAGATTACCATTGTAATTTGCAGTTGCTGGCAATAGATATCTGCCGTAATCGTCTGGCCAGATTTAAGAAAGCTGTTGTGAACGACACTGGCACTAGTCCGCCAAACGCTCACAAGTAACTTTTTTGAGTAAATTTTCGCTTGGGGCAGGCTTGGCTGGTTCGCCAGGGTTCAGCCATTGCGATGAGCGTTTCCGATTATCGTACAGGATCCACTTTTCATCACAGGTAGTGGTTCGATTTAAAATCCCTCCATTATTGTGCCGGTTGAGTAATGTAACGCAGCAGTCGACGAGCGTTTGTCGGTTTGCTGCACTCAATTCAAGAGGTTTTGAAGCCCACCCACCCACCTTTGAAGCTTTTTCACCTTCCCAATTTGCTTCAAGTGGATTAAAACAGTTTTATCACTAACACTGCGCCTGCAGCTAACTCGGTCTTGGTTTGCGATGAATCCGCTTCCACAATAGCCTTCAATTCTTCATTATCAACTTTGGTCTCCGGCCGTCCACGGGGCTTGTTCTGCAGGTCGAAATTTCCAGAACAAAAACGTTGGAACCAAAAACGTACTGTGTTTTATTTTGCGACACCGCCGCCATACACATCAATAATCCTTCGAGCCGTTTCTGCAGCACTGGTGCCACGGTGGAACTCGTACTCGAAAATAATACGATATTTCAAGTTTTCCATTTGACACAAAGAAAAAACCAAAAGAGGAAAAAAACAAATGAATTA
The DNA here is from genome assembly GCA_963565745.1 of Phengaris arion. Lineage (NCBI taxonomy): Eukaryota > Metazoa > Arthropoda > Insecta > Lepidoptera > Lycaenidae > Phengaris > Phengaris arion. The sequence continues at coordinate 955,642 of OY751442.1, forward strand.
CGGTTTTCGAAACACAAATACATGAGTAAATAGCAGTATAAATTTGAAATTGTAATTCCTAACCAAAGAATATATATTTGAGATCAAAGTGGCCAGTACGAGAAAACGCCAATTTTATATCTAAGGACCTAATACTTTTTATCAAATTAGAAATAGATCGGATCATTTTGTTTTTTTTTGTGTGGAATTGTTTTATATTTATTTTTATGTATTTTCGATTTTGTTTTACAAAGTAGGTTTGCTTTTTACAGTGGCTTTAGTAGTTTTTTTTTTTTGCACAAGTTATTGGTATGCTAAATTATTATTTGCTATTTTATAATTAAGTATTAAAATTTCTTTCTAATCGATTAGAGGTTAAAATTAATTTAAGATGTTTATTATTAATATTAATCATTTTCTAGCTTTTCTAATTTGCTGTGTATAAGTGAAATCTTGTTATTGGCTTTTTTATTTGTTAGTTAAATTATTAATGTTATCATTTGTTAGCTGTAAGTTTTACAAATAAAATAAAATAAATAAAATATAATACTATTTTCAGAGCTCTGAATTTTCCCGGCCCCGCGGGATTCCGGATCATATAGGCCGGTCGTACAGTAAATAATATATACAATATGCATACATCTACGGACAAAACAACAGCTTGAGCTTAGCTACCAAACATTCTTCATTCGCAGAAATTGCAATTTGCAGCGGGTTGAAAAACAGAAAACTTATTCTGTGAAATCGCAGCGAACACAAAGCGATATCGCATTACATTAAACTCGTCATAAATACGAGAGTATTCACGCCATATTTCCCGCCGCTGGCAGCACTTTTGAGCGACAGACGTACAAACGTTAATGGATTACGTCTATAGTCTAAACGCTCCGATTCAATTTAAATCTCTTATCGCGATTGTTTATGCATGAAATGTTCCACAATTTGCATGTCCCAATGCCATATGATTCATCTGAAAACATTATTGAATATTTGTCTGAGTTCGAAGACGTAAAGTAGGTATTATGTAGATAAAAACCATGACGGGTTTTTTAATAATAATCTTTTTGCGCTGATGTTTAAAATATTGAAAAAAAAAAACATTTTATTGGCAAATGAAACTTAACAAGTTTTTTTCGAAATGTCGTTGAAATAGCTACCACCGGCTCAACCCTAAACTGCCGAAAAGAAATGGCGAAACAAAAGAAGCGCGAAGCGTTGCGTCGACGCACGACATCACAATGCAAGAACATGATAGCGCAGCGATCATCCACCCTCCCGGTTTTGTTCCTGTCCGTCGATCCATTGAAACAGAGTTCGAATGCAACGCAATAATGGGGCATGTCTTAAAAATATCTATAAAAAACGACGCAGCATCGACGCTGTGACAATCCAACGCACAAATGGTGCCTCGCTACTTATTACTGAAGTAAAACTCCTTTAGCAGTGTTGAGAGTGAAATTTCAATTTCAAGTGTAAACATTTTAAATTTTCTATTATTTTTAAGTGATGTACTTTAGGCACGATGAGGGTATTTTTGGATTTTAAATGTCGAATGAAGTTTACTACTGCCACGTGTACTCTGTACACGTTATGTTTTTTTTTAATATTTAATATAAATTTTAGCATAATATTATAATGTATGTATAGTACATGCATATGTATTGCATGCAACTTATTGTAAGCTCTGATTTATATTAGTGGACTGGTAAATAAATAAATCTGATTTGATTTTGGTTGGTATTTAATTGGCTTCAAGTAATAAGGAAGGACAACTACTAGAATAGTTTATATTTTGTTTTAATTTTTAAGATGTGACTAAAGGCTATATATACTATTATTATAGATTTTATATACCTATCTGTATGCATATTGTATATACCTATTACTGTGTCATTCAGTAAAATCCGTAACAGATAAACAGTTACTTTCGCATATATATTTAACAGCATATATATTTTATCGCAATATTATTAACTATTAGTAATTTAGTAAATATTATCTTGGAAAAAGTTAGCCGTTTAAAAAACCCTTAAGTTCATGGCTAACATATGTAGACAAATCCAGGGAAGGTGAACTACGATCGTTAATATCCGGCGTCATCTATTTGGATTACGCCGATGTTTGCGAATCCAATTTCTTTGTAGGCTTTAGATAAATCTAATGCTTTGGTGAGATTTGGCTGAAATGCGGTGTGTGTGAGCTACAAGATTTAACTTCTACAATATTGTATTAGGTGTAATAAAAATATACTGGGTGATTTTTATTCCGTTTCGAGAGAAACAGGACATGTTTTGAATCAAAAATAGAATAGGTACTATTAGGTTTAATTTAAAATTGAGCTCAATATTTAATAGTTTTTCATTATATCCACTTTTTAATCATGCAAATTGAACTTAATTTTGATTGTATAAATTTAATTTATAAGTGATTCTACAGGTGCGACTGCAGGTGTGCAAAATGTAAACAACAGGTGCAGTCGTTGTCATTGCACGTGCTCCTGAATAACAACACCTGCATTGCACTTGTGGCGGTTGTGCTTATTCGTACACGTGCACTGCTCAAACAACTACAGGTATCTGAGCCGGGCACGACAAGTTCCCCACTCCCTCACTCATAGGTCTCGCCTCTCTCGGCACAGTCGATCTCGAACGGTCTATGTGAGAGGATCTAAACAATGACTTGTATGAATTTTTTAAAAGTTATAATTGTGAAGTGATATAGTAAAGTGATAATTTAGTAAAGCAATAGCATTTAAAATGTTATAAATTGTGTAGTTTCTAATTTCATAACCTTTAGCCATATTTAGATTCGAGATTAATAAAATTATCGTCACTGTTAGCGTGATTCTTTTTTTTTCTATAATTTTTATACCTTTTTGCTAATAGTGCATATTCAAAGGCATTTGTGTTAAATCTCAAGTAGGTATTTGAAAGTTGGAAATCTTTTAAAGATCATGGCAACGTCGATCGCTATCCCATCACACAAACAATATGGTCGCCGTCAGTCTCGAGTTGTAATAATTTACTATTTTTCATTCAACAAATGCACTTATCAATATATAAAATACCCAGTTAAAATTAAGGTCAAATAAAATTAAGGTCACTGAGTTCTGCCAGCTGAGAGCAGCCAGTTCTGAGATTACGATTATATATATACAACATTGTCTCGTTTAAAGTATAAGATTCTATTCCTACTTATAAACTGCGGGCTGCAGCAAATTCGTTAATATCATAAGAGCATTAAACAACTGTTTAGAATGATAAATATAAACGGAGCACTTTCTCTAAGAAAATGCGGTTTGTTCCTAATGTTTGTCACAACTCACATAGCACTTTAGAAATATGGACTACGATTTATAACAGGGAACATTAACTCAAAGGCTACAAACTCTCTTGATTTACTGTTTCATATATCTTACCTGTGATTAAATAAGCTCTATTTTAGCGATGCATTTGAATAATTGATCTTAACTAAAGTTCTAGTACACTCACTGTATACGCAACACAAGTACGCCCGTGCATATTAAGTAGAACTAGGAATTACCATTTTTTATAAGTTATTCAGATTTACATTTAACAATATTCAAAATAAAATAAAAGCTTGGTTCATCAAACAACCTTTAGAAAATGTTATTTTTACAAGAATCGATGTAACATTTTAATAAAGATGCTTTTCTCATATTATAAATATCTTCAAAATTTATCTATTTAACAGAAAATTTGTAGCCAAAAGTTTAATAAAAGATGCGCCCTAATAATAAGCAATAAATAATTAAACGGGTTTATCTCTCCAACGCAGGCCTTCTGTGAAACGTTAGAGGAGGGTTGACTATTGTGTATTATGTATCAGGAATATTAAGAGCCATAATGATCATTTACTTGATACAAAATTCCTTGCATTTTATATAGAATGCTTTGTTGAAATCTAAACACATACGAATTAGTGCTAAATTTAAGTTAGTAAGGGAACGTACCCATACTACGTGACCTGTTTAGGGGCCTTGAACCTGTCTTCAAAGTACTTCGCTGGGTCACTGGGTGGGGGGAGGGAGGGGGTTTAGGTTTTTGTCACACAGTCTACATCTTGTAGGAAAATCTTGCGCGACGGCTATTACTTCTTGAAAAGGAGGAGAGGTCTCGGCATGTACGGATCACCTTGTCCCCCCAAAGGGGGTAAAAAATTGGTCACGTTATATGGGTACGTTCTCTAATATGCTTTAGATGGATCATGTTTCTCTCTCTTACGATCAACTTCATTGCTACTGGCCGAATTACATAGTTTAAGTCTACTTTGGTGCTTTTAAGTTTCAGCCTCCAAAGCACAAAGTCTTGGCACGTGATATTTTGCTGCTACAACTCCCTCGGTATTCGACCGGATTATTCAAATTTCGTAAACTATGCCAGTTACAATAGTTTCCGTTGTTTTAATTCCAATGTCTGCAAATATTGGACTACAAGCTGCGAATTCCCGGCGTGACTTCGTATTGTTCCTTGTTAACGGTCTTAACTGACGTGTAGTTTGCTATTCATCAATTTCTCGTTTAAACTCGGTAGTCGGTACACGTTTTTAATTTTAAGTTTATTGCTTTACGCCGAGTAAGAGAAATTTTTCTACTTTTGAAATATGATCTGTAAAGTGCTTTAAATCAACTTTATTGTATCCATAGCATAATTTTTGCTTCTGCTCTATTGCAATATTTACTATAACCATTATAGGTTTGACTATTATTGGATTAGTAAAATCTGTTAGGCTGATATGAAAATATTTATCTTTTAATTTACTTGTACACATAAAAAACTATAGAACTTTTTAAACGTTTATTTTCGGTGAAGACTAGCTGATGTAACATTTTATAATATTAAACAGAAATTCGTGCAATAAATTAAAAATTGTTTAATGAGATATCAGTTCCTGCGTTAACCGTGTCGTATAGAATTTCATAATCTTACGAGACTTCAAAGACGTAGATAGTTAAGATGTTAGTTTAATTAAGATTTTCGGGAATTTACACCAAAACTTTGAGGCATCAGATAAAATTTTGTGCTTTATGTATATTATTAAACGTACTCGAAATTCGGAATTTCGAGAAAATTCTTTAGGAAACAATAACACACTTTTACTAAAATTTACCTATTGTAACCAATATATAAAAAATAGTAAAAGCGTGCTACACTCATATTAAATAATTTTAATGGTGTATGATGCGTGATGCATTATTTGTCTATATATTGTGTGCATGAAAATAAAAGAAAAATTATTCTCTTTTTTTTCGTTTTTAGCCTCGACGAAAACAAAGAGGTGTTAAAAGTTTGACGTGTCTGTCTGTGTGTTTCTGTCCGTGGTATAGTAGCGCCCAAACGGATGAACCGGTTTTGTTCTAGTTTTTTTTAAAAGCTTCTTTCAAACAAAACAGGAGTGTTCATAGCTATAAGCTATAATTCATTATCATCGGGGGTTCGGTTTTAAAATCTTTACTTTATACGTCTAGCGAGTAAATGGTCTGGGATTTTGAGTTTTAATCGTAACATTTAAGTAGTAATCTGTATGTATATATTCCTAAATATAAAAAAGATATAATTATAGATTTAAAAAAATACGTGTTTTACGCAAAGAACTGAAACAGCAGTCTTAAATATTAAAGCGTTGAAATATTACATCGCTCCTAATTAAAATTGAAAATCGTCTTACTAAAGACTTATTGATTTTGTCTTGAATATAATTAAGAATGCTTCAGAGGCCGACTCATCCCACTACTACTATAAACGTGAAACTGTGTAAAGATGGATGTATGGATGTTTGTGACACGGTAGTAGTTTAGGCTCTGGATTAAACATAGGCTACCTTTTATCCCGAAAAAGTGCAATATTCGGCGGGAAAAGGCGAGTTAGAAAAAGTTTCGTGTAGGTAGCTAGAGTTACGGTAAAAGAACAGAAGACGCTTTCTTGAGCAGGAATGCAAAGTTGGAATTAATATTTAAACAAACCCCGCAACACCTGACCGCGATACTATGTGCCAGCATCTAGGACGCGCGGATATATCTAGCAGCTAGCTACACACTAGTGGTCTAGTCTATGGGGATTGAAAAACTTTCGGTTCAAAGAGCGCGATGCTGTGAATCTAAATTTGTGTGTACTAAATGTGTACCTGTGAATGTTCATCAAGCAGATGTAACCTAATTGAATATGGATAAGAAGGTGTAATGTATGTGCCTAATGGAAAAAATAATAATTAATACTTTAATTAGGCATGAATTATTGTTATTTTTATGCCTAATTTAAATAATACTAATAATATCTACCATCGTTGTCCATACTCTTCACACCATGTCAATCTGGCCCCGTGGTACACGAAGAACCTGTGTTATGGGGACTAGACATTGAAAACTTTTTGTTCCCTCGGCGCGATTCGAATCCTCGACCTCCGGCTTGAGCGCTGACGCGCTAACCACTGAGCCACAGAGGCAGTCAATATTAAAATGTTTTAATTATGCATCCTACTACTATTAGAAATGAGAAAGTTTGTGACGATGGATGGATTTTTGTTACTGTTTCACGCAAAAAACTGCTGAATGTATTTGGCTGAAACTTTACAGTAAAATAGTTTATACACCAGATATAACGAATAGGCTAAACATATTTTATTCCACTAAAAGCTAGTTTAATAATCGTGTATTCCCGATGTCCCCCACTATTTGTCCACCTTTTCTACTTTTCTACTTTTCCGATGTTCTCCAGTGGTGGAAAAATTGTGGGGGACATCGAGAATATGCCTTTATTAATATGCATTCTTATAGGCCCCAAAGGCGGCGAAGATACCTACTATGATACATCTTAAGATGCCCTATATCTTAGCCGTCTGTAATAGTTCATACAAACTATATAGCAAGATTTATTTGGACGCTGATAAGAAATAATGTGTCAACCTACTAGATCACCATGTTGAGAAAATCGTGTTTAATTAAATTTATTCTTTAGGGAATTTCAACTACGTGTCAAAAGTTGCTATCACTTTTTCGGTACTAAAAAGATTTAATTCACTTAACACTATTTTGAAAATTATAGTTTATAGCCTGAGAAAGCGATTAGTACAACATCTTGATTTTAGTGGGTCGACACAGTATTGCTATCAGCGGCCATTTTATCTTAACATAAAATATTATAGTATCTTCGCCGTCTGCGATGCCCCTTACAAAGTTAAGCGCTGTAATAAACTAAAGGTGTCATTTGTAAAACAAATTTCATTTTACTAGAGCATGTCCTTATGATCTTGTAAAAGGTAATTTAGCAAATTTAGTTCTCAGCAATTAGCACTGGGGGATCATTTGTACTTTCCGTGAAGTTCTGTAATTTATGGCCGCTGTTAACATCCCGAAACATTAAGCTAATAACGATACGGCTGTGTGCTTAATATTATTGGATATAAAATGAAAACAGGTGATATTAAGCGCTCCTGTGTTTGTATTTGCGGTTATATTGGAAGCTGGAGTAACATAAGCATGGAAACTAATTATATAATAATTATATATAAGTAAAAGAAAGATTTATTTGTTTGTTTTTAGTGAAAAGACTCGGAAACTACTGGACCGATTTTGATAGATATAGGGCAAACCAAGGGGAAAGGCATGGACTACTTTTTATCGCAGCAAAATGTACAGTTTCCGTTGGATTTCCATTTGCGTGCACAAAGTCGCAGGCTACATATTAGTACAGTTACCAAATAAAACAGATACCTACTTGAATCAAAATATTTAAATGTCCTTAGAAATTGTGTAACATTGACAATAAATAATCTATTATTATTGTTAAACATATTGTTATACATACATACAAAATACAAATGAATAAAATTGAAGTTTCTGTTTGTAATTTCAAATTAACAGCTTTGCACTAAATTCATATGATAGTATGTAGTATAGTATACCTGAAACACTTACACCAAAAAAACAATTCTTAAAATTTTTGTCTGTCTTTGAATCTTAAATATTATTTTTCTTTACAGCTAACACAAGTTTTATAAAGGGCGTCACAGCCCGGGTCCAAGTAAGATTGATCACTCCCGTCTTCTGAAGCGAAGTAATAAGTTATTCCTTGATGACTTATCATTATAACTTTCGTTTTCAGAATTTAAAGATATGGAGCCGCCTCGCTCTGTGATAAAAACTTTAGGTAATGTGAAATTAGCAATTATAATAGACTAGGTGTTGACTGCAAGTTCGTGTACAGCCGCGATAAAAAGTAGCATATGTCCGAATTTATTGAAAAGTTAAGATTTGAGAAACTCTTAACTTTAAGTTACAATTATGGTAATTGAACGTTTGTAGATAAGTAATGTAGTTGATAAGGAAACAAAGGAACATTGATATTATTGTAGTGAATTCTTTTGGAGAAGATAGATAGAAGATATAATAAATGCGACATTGTTGAAAATTTTGCAACATCAATCTGATTTATAGATGGAATAATGTGATGGAATATATTATAGTGAATTATAATATATTTAAGTTAAGTAACTTACAATTATTGTAGTATATTAGTAGGCATGTAGTACTGATGATGTAGAGAACCAAAAAAGAAATCAGCAGAATACAGTTTTTATAGTATATTCCTATATAGTGCTGATGATGAAGAGAACAAATAAAAAATTCAGCAACATGAAGCTGATGTTGATGAAACTTAACAATTGAATAGAGGATTGTTCAAACAATTCCTCCTCCTACGAGTTTCAACTAACGATACTTGTGTGTCATTATCGATTTTCCCCGGCACTGATTAAGGATCCTTCGGGGTGCTCCTGTTCGGGCGCGGTAAACGAACACGAGTAAAAGTGCGTGAATCACTAGGAAAGCCTACTTTAGTTCCCGGCACTTGTAGTTCAGACAGTAACATGTCGGAACTACGTCTTGGAAAGTTACTTTTATTAAACTGTAATAGGTTTTTGTAACTTTCATTGTTATGGATGTATTTTAATTCAAGTAGCTAAACAATTACTTATAGTCGAGTAACAACAAATAGAATATTTACACAGTGTATAGGCTATACAATGTATCGTCCTTGTCTGATACGTCGGAAAAGTCGCTAGAAAGACAAGGACAAAACATTGTATAGCTGTATAAATATTTTAATTAGTTGTATTGTATTTATTGTATTGAAATAAAAATCGAACACGTTTAATACTGCACTGGTCTGCAAGCATTACACTAATATAAACGATGTTTTTTCAAAACTTTTCAAGTTAAAGATTAAAAAAAAAACGTTCTAAACCAAATTATATCAGTTTTCTTTTAGTTTGAGATAGCAGACAAAATTTGCTATTAAACATTTTTTTGGGTTCCATACCCAAAGGGTAAAAACGGGACCCTATTACTGAGACTTCGCTGTCTGTTTGGTTGTTCGTCCGTCTGTCACCATGCTGTATCTCCTTAACCGAAGTTCACACAGACGATGTATTTCTGTTGCCGCTATAGAAACAATTAGTACAGAATAAAAAAAACATAGTAAAATAAATATTTAAGCGGGCTCCCATACAACAAACGTGATTTTTTGCGTTTTGTACGGAACTAGTCCAGATCGCACTTGGCTGGTTCTAATAAATTAAAAACTATACTAATTTTATAGTTTTGAAAAAAAATATGACATTTTAAAAGTGTAATACTTAGTTTTCAGACAGTTTAAATAAGTAACGAATGTAATAATAAACATTAAATTTAATAAGAGCTGCATTCAGCACAATATGCTTCACAATCCGCCCGCTAAGTCAGGTCGACACCCCGACATTGTTCGTTTTGCAGACGACCTTTTGAGGTCAACGCCTTATGCCTCAAGTGCGTGTCTCTTTACTTAAAATATGAAGTCTCTTAGACAGGTAACGTCGCATTACATATTATATATTTATTCTATGAACTTTTAGTTCATGTGCCAGAATATTTTATGACAAATCACCTTTGTCCACGCGTCGCGTCAGGTTTCGGTGTGAGCAGATCGTAAGTTAATTGCAAGGATTTTTAATGATATCTTTAACATTATTTACAAGCTTTGGAGCAGCCATAAAATAACTTTACTTAACATTTAACTTGTCTAATGTATTCCACAGTCAATTCGTAGCGGCAGCGTAGCACGGGCTACGCGTTGTGCTACGAGCTACGCCTCCCAAATCCTTCAGTGGGTTTCGTAATGTTACTAAATGAGAATTGTATGAAAATTATAACAGCGCCTATACAATTGTCATTCTACAACGTAAAGAATACGTAGTTGTCAGTTGTTCCTGCTAACCCCCAGTTCGGTTTTTAGTTGGTTAAAAGAACCGTCCAAGTGCGAATTGGTTGCTTAAGGGTAAAAACGGACTGTCCATCCGTCCATCCATCGGTCCATCGGTCCGTCCATACGTCCGTTCGTCCCTCCGTCTGTCTGCCACCAAGCTCAGGCTCAGTCATCTCATGTTTTAGCTAAACAGTTTTCATGGATGGTGTATTTCTGGAACGTGTATTTTAGCGGTTAACAGCTTTCGTGGTCTAGTGGTAAGAGCTTGGCTCTCGACTTGGAAGTCGTGGGTTCGATTCCCGCATTGGAACAACAAAAATGTTGGTTCCAAGTTTGATTAGGACAATGCAGGCTGATCACCTGATTGTCTGACAAGAAAGATGATCCATGCGTCGGATCAGCATGTAAAAAGTCGGACCTGCGGCTGGTCTGCGCCTGGCGAGAGGCCAGTCGTGTCGGTTATACGTCCCACTGGGTTATGGGAGTAAAGAAAGGTTATGAAAGTAATTTGGTTATGAAAAAAAATTGGGTTATTAAAGTAAAGGAGAGAGAGCTCTTGTGTACTGCGCACATACTTGGGCACTATAAAATTAACTCCTGCGTATCTGGCCTCGTTTCAATGAAATCGGCCACCGTCACCGAAATCGGTGTGGGGAGATAAATTTTAGTGGTTTTTGAACGGAAAACTTCGTGCGCGAGTCCAACTCACACTTGACCGGTTTTCTAAAATAATTTTAGTCCAACAAAAATATTATACGTAATTTATTATTAGCTTATAATACATATTAATTTATTATGAATAAAACACCTGTTCACATAGCACCTATACGTCATGTCATTGGTAAGGATAACACGTTCTAATATTATGACTAACCGTTGATTACACTCGTAGGTGTTCGTATGAAAGTGAATTTTTAGCGCGTGATTATGAATTGATGAAGATAAACGCGGGGTACAGCAAGTTGCTCTACTTTCATGTTACCTGCGGGAGTTGTCAGACGTTTCACGCGCGAGGGATTATGAAGTTAGTTGCACGGGGTACGGTGAAGCTGAAGCCGAGCATACTGGTGAGGGAGGTATGACCGATGATCTAGTAATATAACATCTATGGACGCTTCACATCACGTCAATCTGGACCTGTGCTAAGTATCCGAAGAACGTGTGTTACAGCTACCAGACAACTGGAAGTACATTTAATGCTTGTGTACTATACTTAGTCTGGCCATTAATACTATTACAAATAAAAAATAAACAAAATATTACATTTGAATTTGGAATCTGTCAATTTTATATGATTGTTCATTGATTTTTCTCATTTTGGCGCCAATACATTGTACAATATTTTGCGATATTAAAATGGAGTGGGGTGATAAAGAGAACCGAATCGTTGTGATTGCATTACACAAAGTAGGTATGGAGCCAAATGCAATTTTTAAAACTCTGCATACGCTTGGTATGAGTAAAATGTTGGTGTACCGGGCTATTAATAGATACAATGAGATCTCCACCGTTTGTGACAAAAAAGATCTGGCTGTCTACGTAGTGTTCGTACGAAAAAGGTGGTCAAAGCAGTAAGGGAAAGAATTCGAAAAAATCCTGTCCGAAAGCAAAGGATTTTATCTCGGGAGATGAAGATAGCACCTAGAACCATGTCGCGTATTTTAAAAGATGACTTAGGACTTGCAGCCTATAAGAGACGTACTGGTCATTTCTTAACTTATAATTTAAAAAAGAATAGGGTGGTAAAATCGAAACAACTACTGAAGCGGTACGCAAAGGGAGTTCAAATCAGAAAAATTTTGTTTACGGATGAGAAATTTTTTACAATTGAGCAACATTTTACCAAACAATATGACCGTATTTATGCTCAAAGCTCTAAGGAAGCTTCTCAATTTGTTGACAGAGTGCAACGTGGGCACTATCCGAGTTCAGTGATGGTTCGGTGGGGTGTTAGCTATGAAGGAGTGACTGAGCCATACTTTTGTGAGAAAGGTATCAAATCGAATCGAAGGTAGTGAAGCCCCTTAACAACATTATGTTCAATAACCAAAACAATAATAAAAACAATGTAGTTAAAGAACGTTTGTGTGCCAAAGCGTATTATAAAATTAATGACTTCATTCAAGACGGCACACCTTGGGAATAAGGTGGCTCCTTATCTTATGTTATTATTTGTTACATAGACATAAGCAAACATTGTAATAATTTTGATTTTAAAAGAATAATTTTCCATCTTTTTGGTAAAAGATGGCCCCAGACGAGTTTCTTGCCGGCTCTTCTCGCTGGGTTAGTTCCCGAACCGGTGGTAGGCATCACGTAGTAACGACGTTCAAAAAGAGTATTTAAAAATACCAATTTTGAATAAAAATTTTTTGATTTGATTTGATTTGAACCAAGAATGGTCTTTACAGCAAGACGGCGCCGGGTCATAAAGCTCGGTCTACGCAGTCTTGGTTGGAAACGAATGTTTCGGACTTCATCAGAGCTGAAGAGTGGCCGTAAACTAACACACTGTAAAAGTAATAAATGTAATTTGCAATAGAATTTTTTTTTCTTTGTTTCAGTATTTATGGAAAGACTAAGTACATATTTTTAATATTTTTATTATGTTCTACACGTCCAATGACCCAGGAACGTAGAAAAGTTTTCGTTCCCTCGGCGGGATTCAATCCCGCGACCTCCGGCTTGAGCGCGGACGTGGTAGCCACCGAGCCACAGAGGTCGTCAATTATTATAATACACAGGGCCTAAAAATTCAGTGTTCATGACAGATTGATTAGAAAACTTTTTGGCGAGAAGGTCGCGGGATCGCGCCATGTTTTAGGGCCAATTCCAGTAACAAGGTGAACACGTAAACTCGATTACTTTACGGTCTTGTTTATTCGCGCACAAAGGATTCCGCCCAAAACGAAAAAAAAAACACGTTTGTTGTATAGGACGCAAGTATTACTCATAGATAAGGAAATAATTATTATTACGATATAATAATTATTTCCTTATCTTTATATAAATATTATGCTTTAAACGAAACAATATATAATCGGTTTCTCGAAAACGGCTGCAAGTATTACCACGAAATTTACTGCTCATGGAGTTTGAGGGGAGGAAATTGATCGAGCTCGGCCTTATCCCTAGGAAACTGCGCAATTTAAGCTATACCTACATTACCTTCAATGTATGCACCACGTGTCAATAGGGTCAATGTTAAACATATCTAAACGAACTTATAAACTTATAAACTATAACGAAATTATTGAATTTGTTGTGAGTTATTGAGATTCCGGAAATTAACTGTATGTCTATTTAATTTAATTTAAAATGTTTGGCTTAGCTAGATTAATTATAAGTTTACTCACCTGCATGCTTATAATTTGTAGACGCCATTCTGATGGCAGAATGTAGGGATCTTTTTAATATTGTAAGATCTCATGTATACCATATTCTTGCAATAAATGATTTGATTTTGAATTTGAATATATAATATATTTTTTTCTTTCGTCGTGCAACAATGTATCAATAATTTCGACTCTTTTATTTATGTCAGTCCGATTGGCAGTTCGGTATGCGTATAATTTATTTTTTGTTCGAAAATTCGGAGTGTGGCTTCGAATCCCGGCAGACAAATATTTTTGGTTTTAACTCTTTTCTGATATCCAAGTTCCTAAGACTAACAGCCGTATCGCCTTAAGATCGTTGTCAAGAGCGACCTAGTTAATGGGGAGTGAAAAATTGGCCGTCCTTTATTCCACGACATTTTCCAGACCGTTATAGAGGTTGATATAGATTGACATTATTGTATTGTCCGCTCCGGCGAGTAGCTCAAACTATAATACATTTACGGTTCATTCAATTTTGTATAAGGTCTCATAGCTTTTAGGCTTTCCCAGTAGCAAATTATGTAAAACATCGTCAAAGGTTGAACATTATATTTTTTTGGCATCAATTGTGTACAGAATACTCTAATATTGTTTCTACGGTGGGAAGAAATTTCAGTTTAATGGTAGTAATTTCAGGGGATGGACGTAATTCAAAATTTAGTCACACCACTAGATAGCTAAAGAATCATATCGCAAGTTTTTTACGAGTAATTGATTAATGCGCTAATTGTGAATCATGGAAGAAGAAACGAATTATAACGGATGCCAACGGAACCCAAATAACCTAGCCGAAAGCATGTCAGGACATGTCTAAGGAGGGTTCCGTAGCTATCAATGTGCAATAGGCTTTTTTTAAATTACTTCAAAAATTTCGCCTTCACTCAAAACAATTTTCAAAATCCGATTCCGTTAAAAATATTTTTTCTTAACAATTTTTAGCATGGCATTGAAAGTTACAAAGTTTATATATTCTCATGTTTAGAAATGCCAGGGGCACTAACTAGTAAACTCGTTTAGAGGCCGTTTAGGTATATCTCGTTAATGGTTGAGTTTGTAAATTATTTTTAAACAAAAAATCAAAACGACTTCCAAAGTAAAAATAGACAAAAAAGTATGAAATAAATCTTATTTTCTAATTAATTCCCCTTTTAAATTCGGCAAAAATTTTAACTATTTCCCCTTTAAAAGGGGAATTATTGTAATAATTATTTTTTTTTTGGCAGCTGCCAAGTACTTTCTACGTATTTCGGGAGCCAGAATATTTGGATATATAAGCGGGATCGTGAGGCAGAGCAAGGTAATTCAGTTCAAATACAATTCAATTCAGTTCGGAGTTTAATACGAGCGAATATTTCATGCGCCATAGTTGTCTTATAGTTTAGTTGCGGCGACACGAGATTTGCGCGTTTACCGCGCAACAACTGGAAATATTACTCTGTCAAATGGATACCAGGAAATTCTTTGAAAGAGGTGAGTCAAAATAAAACACATATGTACCTAATATGATTATTTGATTTGTTTAAGGGGGGGGAGGGGGGGCTCTCTTGTAAGTGTATATCTTTAGCATATTACTTACAATATTTAAATTTATTAATTACAAGACGTGGTTTTGTTATAATTGTATATATGTATCAATTCATTTATCAAGTATTATTTCAAATTACCTAGTTTTGATTATTTGGCGTTCAAACCACAAAGTGAACGAATTTTGAATATCGCAATTTTACTTTTACTGATAGGAAGTAAATGATATTTGAATGTGATGTTTTTATAGGTATCTTGATCTTTATTTTCGTCCTATGCCTAAACACCGTAAGAGTAATTTTGTTTGTGTATCCATTTTTTAGGGACAACACGCGAAAAAAGAAAAAAAGTTCGGGAAAGTAGCAGTGGAAGCGATGAAAATGACAACCATGATAAAACTACTTATGTAATGCCAAGATCATTGCATGCTAACATTGGACAAGCGTCACATCCTCCAGCAGAACCTGTAAATATATCTGTTGCCGACTATTCTTCTCCATCGACATCCCAACAAACTTATGACGTCAACGTCGATCCTAAAAGGCGCTCTTTGTAAGCATTGTGTTTTGTTCCCTCCGCCCATCAGCACTGTGAGAGGAATTTTGGAATCATTTATAGTCAGGCCATATATAAAGTTCAAAAATATGCATGAAGATTGCCGAAAGCATGCAACGACCAACCTTCACCTAACAGCGACAAATGCTGCAAAAAATTTTCTTGAAAATGTTCCTGTAGACATCCAACTGCAAAGTGGATACCAAAAAGCAATCAATGAAAACAGACAAATATTGTCATCAATTATTTCTTGTATAGAATTTTGCGGTACACATGATATGCCTCTTAGGGGAAAACAAGAAGATGAGGGTGTTTTATTAGATTTATTGAAGTTGAGAATCAATTCAGGGGACGACAAATTAAAGAGTCACCTGGAAAAGTGCCGTCGCAATGCAGTTCACACATCGCCAAAAATACAAAACGAATTGATAAATTTATGTGGCGAAGTTATTAAGGAGAATATAATAAGTGAAGTTCAGAAGACCATGGCTTACGCAGTATTAGCTGATGAAACAGCAAACGTAGCTGGGAAAGAACAGCTGTCAATAGGCGTGCGATTCTACGACGAAAGCAAAAGGAAAATCAGAGAAGAATTTGTAGGGTTCGTTGAACTAAAAGCACAAAATGCTTCAGCAATTGCCGAAGCAATTGACAATATTCTTGATTAGTTCTAACCTCCCAACTGAAGATTGCGTAGGATTTGGATTCGCTGGCTGTTTTACAATGGCAGGGAAAGAGGGTGGCGTACAAGCCATTTTGAGAAAAAAATATCTTCATGCTTTATATTTTCATTGCTCAAGTCACAAACTCAACCTTCTTGTGCGAACGCAGTGCCAGAAATTAGAAATACTGTCGCCACTGTAAAGGATGTTATAACGTTTTTCAGAGAATCGACTACACGTCGAAACTACGCTCCAAACCTATCACGA
Organism: Phengaris arion; assembly: GCA_963565745.1. Lineage (NCBI taxonomy): Eukaryota > Metazoa > Arthropoda > Insecta > Lepidoptera > Lycaenidae > Phengaris > Phengaris arion. Next base: position 972,262 of record OY751442.1, read on the forward strand.
TTGTGTGAGACGAGATGGTCCGAAAAATATAAATCAATCAGAAAGTTTTCTCACATTTCCCAGAGCTTGTGAAATCTCTAGAAACGTTATCCGTAGAGGGACATTATGCCACCAGAAAATATGCATATCAGTTGCATTCAGCCGCTACAAAACCAGTGTTTATTGTTGCTCTACAAACAATAGCCAAGTATTCAGCAGTTTTAGAACCAGTAGTTAACACACTACAAGCTAAATCGATCGACATGATCTCGGTGGAGGAACACATCAAAAATATTAAGGACATTCTCAGAAATGACCGCGAGTTTCCTGATAGAATAAGTAATGAAATGCTTCAAAAAGCGCGAGCTGTTGCACAGGATTTGAACATAGAAATTTCGGTTCCACGTCTTGCTCACAAGCAAACACATAGAAGTAATCCGCCATCAGACAATGATAACGAATATTGGCGGCGTTCCCTGATAATACCATACATTGATTCACTCATTTCATCGTTGTGTTACGGGTGAAATTAAAATAAAAGAGGGGTTTCCCGTGACAATATATATATTAAAAAAAATAGGGGGTCGTGGGCAGAAGGCCGTACGGTCTGGTCTAGCCTCTTGGTGTCTGAAGGGTATCGAGGGGCTCTAAACCACGTGGGAACTTAGCTGAGGAATCCAGGAGTCTAGCACGTGGCGAGAGAGCGAGATGGACCTCCAACTTCCTGAAGCGTCTCCCTGTCACCGCTGCGTCCGTTCGTCGTAGATAGTTCGTCCGATTTCAAAACCAAGTTTCAGTCCGGAACATCTAGCGGCACTCTGAACTCCAGACGTGGGAGAATGCTAAGCCCTTTTAATCGGTGCCTTGAACCCGATATGTAGGTCCCGTACCGTAGTTGGCGGTGTTTGTGCCCGTAACGAAGTTCCCTGAAAAATTCACGAAAAACGTGTGGGTAGGAGTCCCGTCCCACAGCCAGTGTGATTTTAACCCCAAACGATCGAAAATCACGGGCTGTGTGGCCATTACAATATAAATAGATGATATACAGAATAATTAAGGCATGGATACAAATATCCTAATATTTTAACAATGCAAGAACGTGAGATGTAACTACAAATGATAGCACGTGGTATGGCCAATCAAATAATTGACAACAAATTTTACCAAGATGATAGTTTACATGAAAGAATAATGCGTTTTATTACAAGCATGATTTTCCAAATATTCACAATACAGATATACTAAATTACTCACTGTGAACAGGGGGTTAATATATAATTATTATAACGACTACATCTTGAGGCTATAGAAAATTTTATTCAAAAAGGAAATGTCGTTCGAAGGAGTGCCATATATATACCCTTCTTTGTCTTTTTTAAAAACTTTTGACAACTTTGAACTAAAGCGTAAAGATAAAAAAATTAAAAAGATATTATATCAATAATCAATATATTATGTAATATAATATTCCAAATTTATTGTTTTTTTCATTATTAAAAAACTAAATTATTATTTTTCTAAGATTGAAGACGAAAGTAAAATCGATCTATGAATAAAATATAAAAGCAAGGCTAACGCCGTTTTAGTAAGGACGTGCGCCGATAGATGGCGCTAATGAACAGAGGAAATGTAACTACGTTACAGTTGAATATTCGATTCTCCCAAGAAAATACTCCGGCGTTTGCTTTAAGTAAGCTACATCCCTTGTATATGACCAAAACCAGCATTACAGACTTACACAAGAACGCAGAATCATTCCAAGAATTTTATAACATGGATATCACCGGAGAACTGAACCTTTGGCATAATTTATGGGTGAAGAAGGCTTTATCAGATGATCAATTAAGGGACATAGAAGTAGTTGATTTGTTCAACGAAGCCAACATTTTTTACCCTGCTGTCAGAAAGGCATTGATTATTTTAAGCAATATCCCATGCACTACGGCGACCGTAGAACGGTCCTTCAGTACGCTTCGAAGAGTTAAAACGTGGCTTAGAAGCACCATGGGTGAAGAAAGGCTTACGGGTTTATGTCTGATAAGCGTACATCGCAATTATTTAAAAGAAAACAGTGAGTTTATTGAAAATTTTGTATTAATATAAATTATATAATATTATATAATATATTATACATAAATTATATATTATATTATATAATTATTCAATATACCAGACCGACCATCTTCTGCAAACAGGTATGAGCTGCCCCCCCTAGCTGAAATCCTGGGTACGCCCTTGCGGCGAAGCTATCGATGAACATACAAAAAAAAAATACACCCGAACGTATAACCGCCTCCTTTTTTTGGGAGTCGGTTTAAACATCATGTACTTAAAATTAAGCCTTGCCTTCATCTAAAAATACATTAATAAGATAACGATACCCCGATGCCCCCGATACACGATGGGGTGGAATAAAAAAATATTTTTCATCCCCATTTCACATGTACGGAGCTACCCCTAAAATATTAAATAATGATTGTTTAATAATGCCAAAACCTATATCTTTACACAATCTAGGTATAACTATATGCACCAAATTTCATCCATTTATATTCATAATTACAGAACTTAGAAGGGCAGACAGATAGACGGACGGACAAAGGAAAACTATAAGGGTACCTCGAGTACTACGGAAGCATAAAATGCACGCACGTACGTTCTAATATGCCCATAATGTATGTTTTGTATTATACATACAATATGTATGGAACACAGGTGCGCCGTCCTTTCTCTTCCCCCTCATCATAAATCCTTTTTATTTACGCACTTGTCATACTCAGACGCGTATGTCACGGCTCACGGCTCACGGCATATAGAGGTACTTAAGTACAACACACTTAATTTGCACAGAACTAAGCACCTTTACATTCGTATAAGGGCATCACTTTAGCTGCGCATAATTTCTCACTCGAGCAAATTTCAAACTAACAACGCAGCGGCGCGCGGAGGCGCAGAAGTTGATTTTGTATTGGAGTACTTTATGATATATTTAGAAATAACCTAACCAAGAGCATGTCAGGACATGTCTATAGAGGGTTCCGTAACTATCAACGCGCAAAAGGTTTTCTTTAAATTACAACAAAAGTTATTGTCCGATTTCGCTTAAAATCAAACGCGCTTCACTTTTGCACTGTGCATAATTTCTAACTGATGAAATAATTCTCACTTGTTTAATTTAGAATTTTTAAAAGTATGAGCAAATAACTCTGACATTTCATTTTAGTGAGATTGGTCCGTTTTAATTACTATAGCTACTCATAACAGTATCTTTCATTAATTAGAGCTCGATTCCATTTTCAATTTTCATTCGAGCAACTTGCATTTTGTTTTTTATTCAATAATAAAAATTACTGTGTTAATATAATCAAATCAAAATCGATACACGATGTAACATAACCAGATACATACATATGTAATAAAATAATGTTATGTATAGAATAATACCGTGGTTTTTCTTGTAATGGCAATAATAGAAGTAATACAAAAAATGAATTTATAAAGATTTTAATTATTAAAGGCATATTTTTACACAAAGTAATAATTTAGGAAAATTCAAAATTATCGCAATAATTCGTCTCTATCTATACATACTACAACAATATTATTGTCAGTGTAGCCCTGGCATTGCAAACTTATCGCAATAATTCGTCTCTATCTATACATACTACAACAATATTATTGTCAGTGTAGCCCTGGCATTGCAAACTTATCGCAATAATTCGTCTCTATCTATACAGACTACAACGATATTTGCCGTCAGTGTAGCCCTGGCATTGCAAACTTATCGCAATAATTCGTCTCTATCTATACAGACTACAACAATATTATTGTCAGTGTAGCCCTGGCATTGCAAACTTATCGCAATAATTCGTCTCTATCTATACATACTACAACGATATTATTGTCAGTGTAGCCCTGGCATTGCAAACTTATCGCAATAATTCGTCTCTATCTATACATACTACAACGATATTATTGTCAGTGTAGCCCTGGCATTGCAAACTTATCGCAATAATTCGTCTCTATCTATACAGACTACAACGATATTTGCCGTCAGTGTAGCCCTGGCATTGCAAACTTATCGCAATAATTCGTCTCTATCTATACAGACTACAACAATATTATTGTCAGTGTAGCCCTGGCATTGCAAACTTATCGCAATAATTCGTCTCTATCTATACATACTACAACGATATTATTGTCAGTGTAGCCCTGGCATTGCAAACTTATCGCAATAATTCGTCTCTATCTATACAGACTACAACGATATTATTGTCAGTGTAGCCCTGGCATTGCAAACTTATCGCAATAATTCGTCTCTATCTATACATACTACAACAATATTATTGTCAGTGTAGCCCTGGCATTGCAAACTTATCGCAATAATTCGTCTCTATCTATACATACTACAACAATATTATTGTCAGTGTAGCCCTGGCATTGCAAACTTATCGCAATAATTCGTCTCTATCTATACATACTACAACAATATTATTGTCAGTGTAGCCCTGGCATTGCAAACTTATCGCAATAATTCGTCTCTATCTATACATACTACAACAATATTATTGTCAGTGTAGCCCTGGCATTGCAAACTTATCGCAATAATTCGTCTCTATCTATACATACTACAACAATATTATTGTCAGTGTAGCCCTGGCATTGCAAACTTATCGCAATAATTCGTCTCTATCTATACATACTACAACAATATTATTGTCAGTGTAGCCCTGGCATTGCAAACTTATCGCAATAATTCGTCTCTATCTATACATACTACAACAATATTATTGTCAGTGTAGCCCTGGCATTGCAAACTTATCGCAATAATTCGTCTCTATCTATACATACTACAACAATATTATTGTCAGTGTAGCCCTGGCATTGCAAACTTATCGCAATAATTCGTCTCTATCTATACATACTACAACAATATTATTGTCAGTGTAGCCCTGGCATTGCAAACTTATCGCAATAATTCGTCTCTATCTATACAGACTACAACGATATTTGCCGTCAGTGTAGCCCTGGCGTTGCAAACTTATCGCAATAATTCGTCTCTATCTATACATACTACAACAATATTATTGTCAGTGTAGCCCTGGCATTGCAAACTTATCGCAATAATTCGTCTCTATCTATACAGACTACAACGATATTTGCCGTCAGTGTAGCCCTGGCATTGCAAACTTATCGCAATAATTCGTCTCTATCTATACATACTACAACAATATTATTGTCAGTGTAGCCCTGGCATTGCAAACTTATCGCAATAATTCGTCTCTATCTATACATACTACAACAATATTATTGTCAGTGTAGCCCTGGCATTGCAAACTTATCGCAATAATTCGTCTCTATCTATACATACTACAACAATATTATTGTCAGTGTAGCCCTGGCATTGCAAACTTATCGCAATAATTCGTCTCTATCTATACATACTACAACAATATTATTGTCAGTGTAGCCCTGGCATTGCAAACTTATCGCAATAATTCGTCTCTATCTATACAGACTACAACGATATTATTGTCAGTGTAGCCCTGGCATTGCAAACTTATCGCAATAATTCGTCTCTATCTATACAGACTACAACGATATTTGCCGTCAGTGTAGCCCTGGCGTTGCAAACTTATCGCAATAATTCGTCTCTATCTATACATACTACAACAATATTATTGTCAGTGTAGCCCTGGCATTGCAAACTTATCGCAATAATTCGTCTCTATCTATACAGACTACAACGATATTTGCCGTCAGTGTAGCCCTGGCATTGCAAACTTATCGCAATAATTCGTCTCTATCTATACATACTACAACAATATTATTGTCAGTGTAGCCCTGGCATTGCAAACTTATCGCAATAATTCGTCTCTATCTATACAGACTACAACGATATTTGCCGTCAGTGTAGCCCTGGCGTTGCAAACTTATCGCAATAATTCGTCTCTATCTATACAGACTACAACGATATTTGCCGTCAGTGTAGCCCTGGCATTGCAAACTTATCGCAATAATTCGTCTCTATCTATACAGACTACAACGATATTTGCCGTCAGTGTAGCCCTGGCATTGCAAACTTATCGCAATAATTCGTCTCTATCTATACATACTACAACAATATTATTGTCAGTGTAGCCCTGGCATTGCAAACTTATCGCAATAATTCGTCTCTATCTATACATACTACAACAATATTATTGTCAGTGTAGCCCTGGCATTGCAAACTTATCGCAATAATTCGTCTCTATCTATACATACTACAACAATATTATTGTCAGTGTAGCCCTGGCATTGCAAACTTATCGCAATAATTCGTCTCTATCTATACATACTACAACAATATTATTGTCAGTGTAGCCCTGGCATTGCAAACTTATCGCAATAATTCGTCTCTATCTATACAGACTACAACGATATTATTGTCAGTGTAGCCCTGGCATTGCAAACTTATCGCAATAATTCGTCTCTATCTATACAGACTACAACGATATTTGCCGTCAGTGTAGCCCTGGCATTGCAAACTTATCGCAATAATTCGTCTCTATCTATACATACTACAACAATATTATTGTCAGTGTAGCCCTGGCATTGCAAACTTATCGCAATAATTCGTCTCTATCTATACAGACTACAACGATATTTGCCGTCAGTGTAGCCCTGGCATTGCAAACTTATCGCAATAATTCGTCTCTATCTATACATACTACAACAATATTATTGTCAGTGTAGCCCTGGCATTGCAAACTTATCGCAATAATTCGTCTCTATCTATACATACTACAACAATATTATTGTCAGTGTAGCCCTGGCATTGCAAACTTATCGCAATAATTCGTCTCTATCTATACAGACTACAACGATATTTGCCGTCAGTGTAGCCCTGGCATTGCAAACTTATCGCAATAATTCGTCTCTATCTATACATACTACAACAATATTATTGTCAGTGTAGCCCTGGCATTGCAAACTTATCGCAATAATTCGTCTCTATCTATACAGACTACAACGATATTTGCCGTCAGTGTAGCCCTGGCATTGCAAACTTATCGCAATAATTCGTCTCTATCTATACATACTACAACAATATTATTGTCAGTGTAGCCCTGGCATTGCAAACTTATCGCAATAATTCGTCTCTATCTATACAGACTACAACGATATTTGCCGTCAGTGTAGCCCTGGCATTGCAAACTTATCGCAATAATTCGTCTCTATCTATACATACTACAACAATATTATTGTCAGTGTAGCCCTGGCATTGCAAACTTATCGCAATAATTCGTCTCTATCTATACATACTACAACAATATTATTGTCAGTGTAGCCCTGGCATTGCAAACTTATCGCAATAATTCGTCTCTATCTATACATACTACAACAATATTATTGTCAGTGTAGCCCTGGCATTGCAAACTTATCGCAATAATTCGTCTCTATCTATACATACTACAACAATATTATTGTCAGTGTAGCCCTGGCATTGCAAACTTATCGCAATAATTCGTCTCTATCTATACAGACTACAACGATATTATTGTCAGTGTAGCCCTGGCATTGCAAACTTATCGCAATAATTCGTCTCTATCTATACAGACTACAACGATATTTGCCGTCAGTGTAGCCCTGGCATTGCAAACTTATCGCAATAATTCGTCTCTATCTATACAGACTACAACGATATTTGCCGTCAGTGTAGCCCTGGCATTGCAAACTTATCGCAATAATTCGTCTCTATCTATACAGACTACAACGATATTTGCCGTCAGTGTAGCCCTGGCATTGCAAACTTATCGCAATAATTCGTCTCTATCTATACATACTACAACAATATTATTGTCAGTGTAGCCCTGGCATTGCAAACTTATCGCAATAATTCGTCTCTATCTATACAGACTACAACGATATTTGCCGTCAGTGTAGCCCTGGCGTTGCAAACTTATCGCAATAATTCGTCTCTATCTATACAGACTACAACGATATTTGCCGTCAGTGTAGCCCTGGCATTGCAAACTTATCGCAATAATTCGTCTCTATCTATACAGACTACAACGATATTTGCCGTCAGTGTAGCCCTGGCATTGCAAACTTATCGCAATAATTCGTCTCTATCTATACAGACTACAACGATATTTGCCGTCAGTGTAGCCCTGGCATTGCAAACTTATCGCAATAATTCGTCTCTATCTATACAGACTACAACGATATTTGCCGTCAGTGTAGCCCTGGCATTGCAAACTTATCGCAATAATTCGTCTCTATCTATACATACTACAACAATATTATTGTCAGTGTAGCCCTGGCATTGCAAACTTATCGCAATAATTCGTCTCTATCTATACATACTACAACAATATTATTGTCAGTGTAGCCCTGGCATTGCAAACTTATCGCAATAATTCGTCTCTATCTATACAGACTACAACGATATTTGCCGTCAGTGTAGCCCTGGCATTGCAAACTTATCGCAATAATTCGTCTCTATCTATACAGACTACAACGATATTATTGTCAGTGTAGCCCTGGCATTGCAAACTTATCGCAATAATTCGTCTCTATCTATACATACTACAACAATATTATTGTCAGTGTAGCCCTGGCATTGCAAACTTATCGCAATAATTCGTCTCTATCTATACATACTACAACAATATTATTGTCAGTGTAGCCCTGGCATTGCAAACTTATCGCAATAATTCGTCTCTATCTATACATACTACAACAATATTATTGTCAGTGTAGCCCTGGCATTGCAAACTTATCGCAATAATTCGTCTCTATCTATACATACTACAACAATATTATTGTCAGTGTAGCCCTGGCATTGCAAACTTATCGCAATAATTCGTCTCTATCTATACATACTACAACAATATTATTGTCAGTGTAGCCCTGGCATTGCAAACTTATCGCAATAATTCGTCTCTATCTATACATACTACAACGATATTATTGTCAGTGTAGCCCTGGCATTGCAAACTTATCGCAATAATTCGTCTCTATCTATACATACTACAACAATATTATTGTCAGTGTAGCCCTGGCATTGCAAACTTATCGCAATAATTCGTCTCTATCTATACATACTACAACAATATTATTGTCAGTGTAGCCCTGGCATTGCAAACTTATCGCAATAATTCGTCTCTATCTATACATACTACAACAATATTATTGTCAGTGTAGCCCTGGCATTGCAAACTTATCGCAATAATTCGTCTCTATCTATACATACTACAACAATATTATTGTCAGTGTAGCCCTGGCATTGCAAACTTATCGCAATAATTCGTCTCTATCTATACATACTACAACGATATTTGCCGTCAGTGTAGCCCTGGCATTGCAAACTTATCGCAATAATTCGTCTCTATCTATACAGACTACAACGATATTTGCCGTCAGTGTAGCCCTGGCATTGCAAACTTATCGCAATAATTCGTCTCTATCTATACATACTACAACAATATTATTGTCAGTGTAGCCCTGGCATTGCAAACTTATCGCAATAATTCGTCTCTATCTATACATACTACAACAATATTATTGTCAGTGTAGCCCTGGCATTGCAAACTTATCGCAATAATTCGTCTCTATCTATACAGACTACAACGATATTTGCCGTCAGTGTAGCCCTGGCGTTGCAAACTTATCGCAATAATTCGTCTCTATCTATATAGACTACAACGATATTTGCCGTCAGTGTAGCCCTGGCATTGCAAACTTATCGCAATAATTCGTCTCTATCTATACATACTACAACAATATTTACCGTCAGTGTAGCCCTGGCGTTGCAAACTTATCGCAATAATTCGTCTCTATCTATACAGACTACAACGATATTTGCCGTCAGTGTAGCCCTGGCGTTGCAAACTTATCGCAATAATTCGTCTCTATCTATACATACTACAACAATATTATTGTCAGTGTAGCCCTGGCATTGCAAACTTATCGCAATAATTCGTCTCTATCTATACAGACTACAACGATATTATTGTCAGTGTAGCCCTGGCATTGCAAACTTATCGCAATAATTCGTCTCTATCTATACAGACTACAACGATATTTGCCGTCAGTGTAGCCCTGGCATTGCAAACTTATCGCAATAATTCGTCTCTATCTATACAGACTACAACGATATTTGCCGTCAGTGTAGCCCTGGCATTGCAAACTTATCGCAATAATTCGTCTCTATCTATACATACTACAACGATATTATTGTCAGTGTAGCCCTGGCATTGCAAACTTATCGCAATAATTCGTCTCTATCTATACAGACTACAACGATATTATTGTCAGTGTAGCCCTGGCATTGCAAACTTATCGCAATAATTCGTCTCTATCTATACAGACTACAACGATATTATTGTCAGTGTAGCCCTGGCATTGCAAACTTATCGCAATAATTCGTCTCTATCTATACAGACTACAACGATATTATTGTCAGTGTAGCCCTGGCATTGCAAACTTATCGCAATAATTCGTCTCTATCTATACAGACTACAACGATATTATTGTCAGTGTAGCCCTGGCATTGCAAACTTATCGCAATAATTCGTCTCTATCTATACATACTACAACGATATTTGCCGTCAGTGTAGCCCTGGCGTTGCAAACTTATCGCAATAATTCGTCTCTATCTATACATACTACAACAATATTATTGTCAGTGTAGCCCTGGCATTGCAAACTTATCGCAATAATTCGTCTCTATCTATACATACTACAACAATATTATTGTCAGTGTAGCCCTGGCATTGCAAACTTATCGCAATAATTCGTCTCTATCTATACATACTACAACAATATTATTGTCAGTGTAGCCCTGGCATTGCAAACTTATCGCAATAATTCGTCTCTATCTATACATACTACAACAATATTATTGTCAGTGTAGCCCTGGCATTGCAAACTTATCGCAATAATTCGTCTCTATCTATACATACTACAACAATATTATTGTCAGTGTAGCCCTGGCATTGCAAACTTATCGCAATAATTCGTCTCTATCTATACATACTACAACAATATTATTGTCAGTGTAGCCCTGGCATTGCAAACTTATCGCAATAATTCGTCTCTATCTATACAGACTACAACGATATTATTGTCAGTGTAGCCCTGGCATTGCAAACTTATCGCAATAATTCGTCTCTATCTATACATACTACAACGATATTTGCCGTCAGTGTAGCCCTGGCATTGCAAACTTATCGCAATAATTCGTCTCTATCTATACAGACTACAACGATATTTGCCGTCAGTGTAGCCCTGGCATTGCAAACTTATCGCAATAATTCGTCTCTATCTATACATACTACAACAATATTATTGTCAGTGTAGCCCTGGCATTGCAAACTTATCGCAATAATTCGTCTCTATCTATACATACTACAACAATATTATTGTCAGTGTAGCCCTGGCATTGCAAACTTATCGCAATAATTCGTCTCTATCTATACAGACTACAACGATATTTACCGTCAGTGTAGCCCTGGCATTGCAAACTTATCGCAATAATTCGTCTCTATCTATACAGACTACAACGATATTTGCCGTCAGTGTAGCCCTGGCATTGCAAACTTATCGCAATAATTCGTCTCTATCTATACATACTACAACAATATTATTGTCAGTGTAGCCCTGGCATTGCAAACTTATCGCAATAATTCGTCTCTATCTATACAGACTACAACGATATTTGCCGTCAGTGTAGCCCTGGCATTGCAAACTTATCGCAATAATTCGTCTCTATCTATACAGACTACAACGATATTTGCCGTCAGTGTAGCCCTGGCGTTGCAAACTTATCGCAATAATTCGTCTCTATCTATACAGACTACAACGATATTTGCCGTCAGTGTAGCCCTGGCATTGCAAACTTATCGCAATAATTCGTCTCTATCTATACATACTACAACAATATTATTGTCAGTGTAGCCCTGGCATTGCAAACTTATCGCAATAATTCGTCTCTATCTATACAGACTACAACGATATTTACCGTCAGTGTAGCCCTGGCATTGCAAACTTATCGCAATAATTCGTCTCTATCTATACAGACTACAACGATATTTGCCGTCAGTGTAGCCCTGGCATTGCAAACTTATCGCAATAATTCGTCTCTATCTATACAGACTACAACGATATTTGCCGTCAGTGTAGCCCTGGCGTTGCAAACTTATCGCAATAATTCGTCTCTATCTATACAGACTACAACGATATTTGCCGTCAGTGTAGCCCTGGCATTGCAAACTTATCGCAATAATTCGTCTCTATCTATACATACTACAACAATATTATTGTCAGTGTAGCCCTGGCATTGCAAACTTATCGCAATAATTCGTCTCTATCTATACAGACTACAACGATATTTACCGTCAGTGTAGCCCTGGCGTTGCAAACTTATCGCAATAATTCGTCTCTATCTATACAGACTACAACGATATTTACCGTCAGTGTAGCCCTGGCGTTGCAAACTTATCGCAATAATTCGTCTCTATCTATACAGACTACAACAATATTATTGTCAGTGTAGCCCTGGCATTGCAAACTTATCGCAATAATTCGTCTCTATCTATACATACTACAACAATATTATTGTCAGTGTAGCCCTGGCATTGCAAACTTATCGCAATAATTCGTCTCTATCTATACAGACTACAACGATATTTACCGTCAGTGTAGCCCTGGCATTGCAAACTTATCGCAATAATTCGTCTCTATCTATACAGACTACAACAATATTATTGTCAGTGTAGCCCTGGCATTGCAAACTTATCGCAATAATTCGTCTCTATCTATACATACTACAACAATATTATTGTCAGTGTAGCCCTGGCATTGCAAACTTATCGCAATAATTCGTCTCTATCTATACAGACTACAACGATATTTGCCGTCAGTGTAGCCCTGGCATTGCAAACTTATCGCAATAATTCGTCTCTATCTATACAGACTACAACGATATTTACCGTCAGTGTAGCCCTGGCATTGCAAACTGGATATAAAATAAAGTATTTCTGTGTCTGTGAATGCAATTATTTCAGTGCCCGCTCGCCAACTTACGCCATTAAACAATTTCGCGCAGATTAATTACAATTAGCTGAGTCCACTGTAATAATGTAAACGCTGAGCCGTTGAATTTCTAAACAGAAGGAAGATGGAGGGCGCTAATGAAATCACTATGATGTTTCTATTTTTTTACCCGACTACGGCGAAGCTAAAAGGAAGGGTAATAATTTTGACAGTCTATGTATATTTGTTCCATGCGCTTAAACTACTGATCCAATTAACGAATGAGGTGTCAATAGATTCGTAATAGTGACCCGGGTAACATAGGCTTATATAGTTTGCATAGTCGGGAAATAGTTTTTAACTTTTGATTATCTAATGCGGATATATTATTATGTTGGTACTTTGTTATAGTGTAATATGTAATGTCTTTAAGTGTAATGTAAGTGTTGAATAAATGTTTTATTTATTTATTTATATGATAGAAACGCTTTTTAAGTGAGCATAAAAATTGTAATAAATGGATTAAACCTACGCAAGAGAAAAATAGTAGATGGTAAGATCTTACCATCAACTGTTATATGTTGGGATTTATGTATAAATCGAACTTAAATTGTATGGAAAGTTTCGGATCCCTCGTTCCTGGATATATTGTTGAAGTGTGGGCTTCGATACTGCAAGGCATGAACGATTCTAAATATTATGATTAAAGTAAATACCGTAATGAATTCTGCGGGCCTCAGATGAATAACATTGAACGTTAGACTTGACTATTATATTATATATATTAGATATTAGAAAATATCTATTTCCATACATACAAATAAATAAAATTGAAGTGTCAGTTTGTGATTTCAAATTAACAACTTTGCACTAAATGCCTATGATAGTATATACCGTACCTACACCAAAAAATTATGTCCGTCTTACCGCCTGTCTGCCTGTCTGTCCGTTTGTTCTGTCTAATCGAATACGCCGGACTTTCACTAACAAACTCAAATATTTTTATTTCCATTTCGATTATTAAATAACACTTATAGAATTGTCCTGCATGATGCCTCCCGCCGGTTCGGAACACTACATTTCCGTTCCGTTTAAAAAACACGGTTCCGTCTCCAATAACAGTTCCGAGCAAACGAAGTTCCGGGCACCAGCTAGTTATGTAATAATCATCAGCTTAGATAGGGAGGTAATCCTATGCACACCTATATGCACATGTTATTTAAGTAGGCACAAGTTTGTCTGTTTGTATGAGGCAAAATCAAGCTGAAAAAGCTTTAAATACTGAGAGAAGTTGCCTCAATGTTCGCAAATAAGAATTAATTGAATTCCAGTTCTAGAGTTTCTAATTTCAGTGAAGAGAATCGGTTTAAAAAACTACTAGACGAGGAATAGTTATTGTGCAACTTGTGCTTTTCAGCGCCGACAATTTTCTTCGCCAAAATAAAATTAGATCAGATGATCAGCTGATATTGTATACATGACCTATTTCGTGGTAATTTACTGAACAATTTCTGTTTTCTATTGTCGGTTCACTAACCAAGAAACACACACATTTGCGAGTAAACTGCGCACAGGCTACTGTGGGGTTAGCAGGAGCATTTGATAACTACGTATTCGTAACGTTATCGAAAGAGAATTGTATGAAAATGATGACAGCGCCCATACAATTGTAATTCGATACGTAGTTGTGAATTGTCTCTGTAAACCCACAGTAGCTTACACTACGGACCACGGTAAGCAGAGAACAGTAGTACAATTTAATTCGCGTTTCATCAAATTACACTGAGACTAAAGAAGTTTTTACTTACATAAACTCTTAATTTTATAATAAAATTAGATCGCCGAATCAAGAAATAGAGTTCTTATCCCGAGTTCACAGCACAAGTTCTTCGGATACTTACCACGGGGCCAGACTGACGTGGTCTGAAGCATCCATAGATATTATTATTAACCCTCAGAGGTTTTACTAGCGCAAACCCTTATTATATATTAATATAAGTATCATAAAATCACAAAATAAATGATTTAATTAGACCTAATACTTATATTTTTAATAAAACAAAATAATTAAAGTAACAGTTTTCGGCGCCAGCCGCACGAACCTTTTGCTGTCTGAGATTGTTGGTTTTCTCTCAGATTAAAATGGATATTCTTATTCCGAGGGTTGTCTCACAAAGTTCAGAACCATTGAAACTTTTCATTACCTAATACCCGAGAGAGAACCTGCACTCTTTCAAATCTGCATTTGAAAGAGTGCAGGTTCAAGAGTTCTATCGCTGGATGCAGAAATTATTAGCATTTATCTATAATGATAAAATATAATATAGTAAAAAAAGGAAAGATTTGTTTATTCGGACCGATTTAGATATAGAGTAGGCCGCGGGATTCCTGCGGGATTTCCTTTCGCGCGCACGAAGCCGCAAGCAACATCTAGTCAACAATATTGCACAATAAAGTCCAATAGTCTAGTTCGCGATTAGTCCAATTAGCCGTTTAGTCCACGGCCACTGCGGTTGAAGCGAGTCGCGGACCGCGGTCGACGGTTTCATGTAGTTCAGTAGTTCAAATATGTTTTATACATGTCTATATTTTTTACGGTTCGTTTGTCCGAACAAAGAACATATTTCGCTTACATAAAAGGACGAATGTTTTAGAATTTGCCCTATCTAATGAATGTATTAGATAGGACAAACCGATTTCTTTATATGCAGATAGTTCTCTATATCTTGGGCGCAATAAGCAAGCACACGGAACGCCTGATAGAATCAGTTACTTATGGTCACATGTAACACCGAGGAGTGACCAGTGCTTTGGCATTTTAAATGAGCCAGTGCTTGGAAGACTTTATTTGAGCAAAAGTGGATAATAAATCAATAATTCATACTAGCACAGAGATGAGCCGAAATTCTGAAATTGAAGCAAATTCACCCTTATGTTTAAAACGTATGCATCCCTTCTAAGGGCCTTCCCACACATGACACGCCACGTCAACGCGATAAAATGTGGTCAAGCTGCGAACCACATCGCAACCACAACGCAATCACTAGCGACACCGAGTATTCTAATGGTCGTTTGTCGTTTGTCGGTTACCACCACCACAACTACACCACATCGTAACAATGGTGTGGTGTAGTTGTGGTTCGTCTTGATAAAATTAGACGCGGCAGTGCGCGCGCGTTCGCGCGTCTTTACGTTACTTCTGGTACATAAAAGTAAAATTGCTATATCGGGCTAAGAACTCACAGATTTTTAGTCGCGCCCGCCGCGATTGCGAGCCCGCAGCTTCTGTAGAATGCAAATATATATCATGTAAAAAATCGGTTGTCTATAAAGTCGGTTTACTGACGATAGTTGAACGTGACAACGTCATGTTTATAGTGCGCGCGGAACTAATTGGCCGCGCCTTAGGTAGGCGTGTTGCCTCCGCGAAGTCCGGCGCCGAACTGAGTCATCAAACCACCTCTCCGTCCCACCGCTCACATACCTAAGACGCGGCCAGCTGAGGTAACGGGAAATGCGTCATATTTAGCGAGGTAACGGTGGTAACGGCATGAGTCATGTGTTTTCGTGCGTACAGCCGGCTCCATCAAATTATAAGACGTTATCACGTCGAAAGCTTACGACCCGACTTACGCCCGCCGCGGCGTGCGCGATTGTTTGCGGGTGTCGCTGCATCGGCGGGCGACTAGGAGAATCGCGCGGGCCGCGATAACCCGCAGCCTCGGCGATTTGCGCCCGCGCGATCGATTGGCGGGCGAAATTCTTATGTTTTTAGATTTGCAATCACCCGTCTCGCCCGCGAACGTGGCCGGTAAAATTCGCAACCGCGGCGACTTGCAATCGCGCAAGTAACCGGTCTCGTGAGTTTTGAAATAAAATCGCAGTTCCACGATCGCGACGGGCGCGACTGAAAATCGCTCCGTGAGTTCTCAGCCTCACGATTTCAGAATGCTGCATTTCGACTCTGTGCTACTTTGAATCGGTGATGCTAAGGATATAACATTTCAGATCTGGACACGGATACGGATATCAAAATATTTCGGATTATCCGTTGGTTTGCAGATAATTTCGCTTACAGATATTAGGTTTATGATGAATGTAAGTCAAATGCAAAGACTTATTGTTGACCAATTTACAAGTTTAGGTAATGGTTTGGTCTAAATAGCTGGCGAGTCGGCTTGGCCGGCAATAAAATAAACATTCTACTATGATGATAGATAGATAGATAGGATGATAGATCCTACTATCCATCCATACTAGATGTATGGATGGATGTATGGATGATTGTTACTCTTTCACGCTAAAACTACTGAACCGGGGGAAAAAGCAGGTATTATCATAACTGTACTGTTAACAAGTCGTGTATTTTATCCTCCGCCTACATCCGAAATCATCCGGTAACCCGAATGCGATACAAAAGCTTCGGACGTAAAAAACGGTAACCGTTAAGTTACGGAAAGTTATTTATTTCAGACTAGTTTGTGCCCGCGGCTCTGTCCGCAGAAATACAGACCCATCCCATATCCCACGAGAACACTGTACTTTTTCGGCATAAAAATTAACTATGTTTTAATCCATAGTCTAAACTCTAAACAACTACCATAGCAAATTTTACCAAAATCCGTTCAGTAGTTTTTGCTTCGAAGAGTAACAAACATCCATCCATCCATCCTCACAAACTTTCACATTTATAATAGTATAGTAGGATATCCGATACTTTCGCTTACGGAGTTCCATAACACCAGCGTCAAACGCGTTTTGATTACTGGTCTAAACTTCACAAAATCAGTTTATGATAACAAGTTGCTTCACTTATAATATTATACAATCATGTAAAATGAAACTACTCTACGTTAAATAAAAACGCGAATTGAGGTTCAGGTTTGAATTGATCCGAACTGAAATTATCAGAAGTGGTATATTATCTGCAGAGTCACCGTTCAATTCTCAGCTTTGGGGATCTCAATTCTCAAGCATCTTTTTTCAACGAAACACCGGAGCATTTCACTTTCATCGCAGTTTTCAAATCTTTCTTTTTTTAGTACTTAGGGAAGATGTCACGGCCATGGCCATCTACATAATTAGAACATTCTCGTTATTAATTTACCTACTTTTAATTATAGTTCTATAATGAATCGTCATGATGTCAGAAACTGATTTTAGGCGTTTGGACAAATCAAAACGGATTTGACGTTAGTTTGACGCTTATGAGAATACCATTTTGCAGTTTTAACACATCGGGACTGGATCGCAACCTATTATTGCGGGATTTCATTAGCAGAGTTGACAATTTGATCACTATCTGCTGATCCCTTGGATGACGTATGCTGTGTAATGTTATGATTTTGAAAATACGAGAGTTTGAATGAGATACGTTCACCTATCAAATATCAACCTATCGTAGCAATGAAATAATATAATAATGTTCCATGTTGGCCGCATCTTCGTACCGACAAACCGTACATTTGTGTTAATCCAGAGCCTAAAGTACTACCACACCAAATTCCATTACAATCCGTTCAGTAGTTGTTGCGTGAAAGATTTACACTTCCATACACACAAACATTCGGATACTACTAGTAAGGATAAGGATGAAGAGAAATGTCTTGTTGAAGAAATAATCTAGATACTTATAGCTTTATATACTTTCCTCGTTAATAATAAAGCTACTCTGCCTAGCAATTAATATAATCAGAATGTTACAAAAAATAAAAAAATGAGGTAAAACTTAGCGAGTCTGTAACTCTGTAGACCAGTGTCCAGCAATGAAGTTTCCAAAGTTTCCTTACCTCGAAAGGACGTCATCGCGACGTTTTCCTTTTCCCACAGTTTTCCTCAATTATTTACGTCATTTAATACCTACTATCATCTATTCATTTTGAATTGGAACAAGTTCAATGTTTGCTTTCACTACGCTCAAAATCTCGCTAGCACATAGCTTTCGTAAACTACACTTAGCGACTCTCAAATTCGCGAATGTCAGAGGAGAGTGCAATCGAATACAAGGTTGTCACCAGCGCGGGAAAACGGGCCAAGGTCAAAACATTATAAAGACGCCGCGTCAGCCACTGCAATTTCCTTAACCACGTACTTTAGATCACACTTTAATTCCAAATAATTTCTAATCGCTCAAAAATTCAGACACATATCGCAATAGGAATTATCACACGAATTTTTCGAAACATACGAGTAGTTCGCGCGTCTCACTTTGAAAGTTCCATTTTAAATGAATTCAACGTTTCCCGGATTGTGCAGTGCGGCGCAGCATCCCCCCTGCATGCTAAAACGAAACTGGAAGTGGCTAGAGGCCGCTAGGTGCGCTCAAATTGGCGCAATTTCGACGCATGCGTGCATCCCGCGATCCGGCGGGACACGACGCGACCCGATATGCCTCGGCTGATATAAAAATCGAGGACATTATGTGACGTCAGACCAAAACACGATATGGGTTAATCGAACGATACAAAATATTCTAACTATTCCTTACGACCTGTTACCTGCACGTAAAACTACAGATTGAACGATTTACGCGGGACAGACTTATTGAAATGAACGAAATTATGGAACTTTTATTTTATGCGGCCATAACTTTCGTTTTAATTACTTTTATGAGATGAATACAAATTTCGTAGCTAATAACTGCTCCACGCAGTTATGTTTTTGTACAATTCTTAGTCTGTTTAAGCGTCCATTTTAATAATCTTTGAAAAGAACGTCTTTTCAAGTTTTTCACTTTCGCTTTTATAGTAGAAAACACCATTTTGTGGAGCCGCTTTTTGAGTATTAAAAACAGCAGGGGCTTAAAAATATTTTCATACCAGTTAATAGAATCCGGCGCTACTTTGCGGAAGTCCATAGCATACAATTTAATTAATATGATATCTAGCAATATCCCGCGAAAAAATACCCACACAGGTTGTGCCCCAAGCAAATGAGTGAGTGCACGCGTGGTGGTGGTGTTTGCACGATTTTGTTTCTGAGTGTACGCATAAGCAGTGTGGGATGAGGGAGGTGATTTACGCATGCTTATGCGTGCACTCACACATTTGCTAGCAGGTTGTGGGTATTTTTTCGCGGGATATTGCGCTAGATATAGTATTAATTAAATTGTATTTTCGTACCAGTCCTGTTTATAATGTTATCCACAAGGACCGTACAATACAGCTGGGCGGTGGGCCTGGGCCGTGTATTTTTACAATTTACAGAACAAATCGCAAAGACAATCATAGCCCCATGGGCTAAGATTTCGTAACGTAAGAAAAACCTCTTGCCCCCTGATCTTATCTATCTTCTTTTCTTTTTCTCGTCTCTGTCGCCCACCACTTGCATTCTGATTATGAACTTTAGCACGCGCACTCTAGAGTTAACTTTTTCGCGCAACGTGATTGTTTTCCTATATAATGGTCATGTTTAGCGAAAAAGTTGACTCTATTTCGCGTGCTCTGAAGTCGGTAATGGGAATGCAAATGGTGGAAGAAGGAGACAAATTTGTTGCCACTGCGCGCACTTTACGTTTGAACATTGACTGCACCCATAGTATCATTTTTTAACGGTGACAAGCTTCCATTTTAACACAAAAAATACAGCTCTACATTTCTATGCTCAATTATCGTGTGTCAAAATGCTGTCAAAATTCTAAATTCAATGAACCCAAAGTAACCTACGCAACGATCTTTAAATACACAACTTACGTGTCATTCGAAATTAATAAGCAATTTCTCGTGGTAGGATTATAATCTGACACATGAATTGTCTTTGTCAACCATCGGTTAGGCCTTTTTAAGTAAATTTGACATATTTGTTATTCAAGTTAATTATAAAGTTACAAAACTGTTTCTCCCAAAGGTTTGATCCCTACATTTTTTGACATTTTTTAATTCTGTCTCATGAACTCGACTATAGGTGGAGCTGTGTTTTGATCAATCAACATGTTAGTAATTATCAAACACTCTGACTGTGAGTTAAGCCTCCGTGGACTTTGTCAAAGACAAGACGTATCGTGTTCAATGTTATTGAATAGCTGAATGCCTGGGGAAATACATATTATACACGGTAATACGAACGTGCTTTTAGAATTAATTTGTGTATTTCAGCGCACTAAAGTATATGCGCTGAAATACACAAATATAACCCAAGTAGGTTCCAGGAAATTGGATGTTTCGCAAGTTGATACAATATTAGGTCCTTTCATATGAAATTGGCGTTTTGTTGTACTGGCCACATTGATCTTAAATATATCTTCTTTGGTTAGGAATTACAATTTCAAATTTATACCGCTATTTACTCATGCATTTGTGTTTTGAAAACCGTAATTCATTTGTTTTTTCCTCTTTTGGTTTTGTCTTTGCGTCACTCTATTTACAAAATGGAAAATTTTAAATATCCTATTATTTTCGAGTACGACTTCCACCGTGGCACCAGTGCTACAGAAACGGCTCGAAAGATTAGTGGTATGTATGGCGGAATGTGTATTTTGGTTCCAACGTTTTCGTTCTAGCAATTTCAACCTGCAAAACAGACCCCGTGTACGGCCGGAGACCAAAGTTGATAATGAAGAATTGAAGGCTATTGAGGAAGCGGATTCATCGCAAACCACGTCCGAGTTAGCTCCAGGCTGCGGTGTTAGTGATAAAACAGTTTTAATCCCCATGCAGTAAATTGGGAAGGTGAAAAAGCTTGAAATGTGGGTACCTCATGAATTGATTGCAGCAAACTGACAAACGCGCGTCGACTGCTGGGTTACATTACTCAACCGGCAACTCAACGACAACTTAATAATGAATGGATTTTAAATTGAATCATTACCTGTGTTGAAAAGTGAATCGTGTACGATAATCGAAAACGCTCATCGCAATGGCTGAACCCTGGCGAACCAGCCAAAGCCAAGCGAAAATTGACTCAAAAAAAGTTACTGGTGAGCGTTTGGAGGACTAGTGCCGGTGTCATTCACTACAGCTTTCTTAAATCTGGCCAGACGATTACGGCAGATGTCTATTGCTAGCAACTGCAAATCATGATGGAAAAGCTAGTAGTGTGGATTCGTGCATTCTGGCTGACTATTTTGGATCCCCCGCCCTCTCCCCTCGCCCTCTCCCACGTGCTCTATCAACTGTACTGGAGCTTTTCTGGCTCAAAAGCTAAAACGTAAACTAGTGCAAATACGCAAAAACGGATCGCATATATCGATCGGGCATGGTCGAAAACCCCCATTTTGACACCAAACTTTATTTATTTTTTTAGCCGGCGTCACCGCTCGAACCGTTGATAGAGCACGTGGGAGAGGGCGAGGGGAGAGGGCGGGGATCCAGAATAGTGAGCCAGAATGCACGAATCCACACTACTAAAGCTAGCTGGTGAACAACCTAGGTTGGTCATTCGCTCTAGGCTACTGCTGCTTCAGGACAACGCTAGACCACACACTGCACAACAGACGGCTGCCATATTAGAGGAGCTTCAATTGGAATGTCTAAGACATCCACCGTACTCCCCGGACCTTGCTCTAACATATTACCATTTATTTCGAAATTTGGATAACTTTTTGCAAGAGAAAAAATTCAACTCCGATGGGGCAGTCCACAGCGACTTCAAAGATTTTATTGATTCCTGTCCGAATGGTTTTTTTTTCGTTAAGGAATTAATTAACTACCTATGACATGGCAAAAGTGCATAGATAGCAATGGTATATACTTTGATGAAATTAATATTTATCATTAAAAAAAATCGACTTTATGTTCCATTATTTCCTGCTGTAACGAATGTAGACAATGATGCTGAGACAAAAAATTAAAAAATATTATTATTTTAATTCATCTTCGAAAATATCTTGCCTCAAACTCATCATGTTTCTAGTTTTTTGTATTATTCTGATAAACGTAGCAAACCATCAGCAAAACACTCCCTCTGCAAATATACTAAGCGCCTGTGTATAATAAATAGCAAAATATCTACTGTAATTTCGCTATTACCATTTCTATATTTACGAATTGAGCATTATATTTAATTTTAGCATGTTATTATTTAAAAATTTTATATTTTGAGTTAATATTTCTATTCAAGTAATTCTAAATATTTTTATTTACTGCGTTAAATTGATGTTTCTGTAAGATGTGTCAGCTGCGCGTTTCGGTTTCCAGTGAGGTCATCGACCTCCTAGCTGAATTCAAAATAATTCCAAAAACATTAATTTCAATCCATTCCGCGTAAAAATGGACTCCAAAGGAGACAAACGCATAGAAAAAAATGAAAAGACATGGATTTGCTTTCTCTTTCACTCTTAAGGGTATGCCATTAATATTTTGTGAGACAGATAGCTGCTTACGGTTTCGATTTTAGTACACCTTCCATATTTTATTCTTCTTCCAAGGTTGGTACTTTAAGATGTGATTTTTTTTATTCTTGGTAATGGGTACTTACATATCTAAGAAATGTATATTGCCGTAAAGCTCTATGACGTTTTGTAGGACAGTATTTTTATTTTATTTTATTTGGAAAACTTACAGTATATAAAATATAACAATAAAAACACAATATACATATTAAAAAGCGAAATGCCAATAACATATTTCACTAATGTTAAACAAATTAAAGTTAATATAAGAACATGCTAAGCATCTAATCATGACATTAAATAACATAGACCCACTGCAT
The DNA here is from genome assembly GCA_963565745.1 of Phengaris arion. Taxonomy (NCBI): domain Eukaryota; kingdom Metazoa; phylum Arthropoda; class Insecta; order Lepidoptera; family Lycaenidae; genus Phengaris; species Phengaris arion. The sequence continues at coordinate 995,908 of OY751442.1, forward strand.
AAAAGCATAACTTAAATCAATCATAATAATAGTGATCAGCATAATCAATACTTAAACCACAAGAAAAGGCTAGCCGATAAATAAATATTATAATAAAATCAAAGGACACGTCACACATACTCACAGCAAATGGTTCTTAATAAATAATTAGGACATAAAATAATAAATAGGGAGCTTATAAATTAGACTTAAAGAAGGCATCAGTCATAACTTTCTTGGGCTTTAGTATAAATAAATCCTCACATGGATTACTATTTAGGAATTTGTTGAATTGTGCGCTGGATCTAGAAACAAATGAATTCTGGCGATAGTAGGTGTTAAAAGGTGGGATTTAAAAGGCATAAAATTACGAGAAGTTCTAAAGGCAGCCACAGACGAGAGGCCGATCGTTTCAGTTAGAACTGACGCCTGAACGGATTCGAGCCCATACACGGAAAAAATTGCATCCGACCCAACTGACGTCAGTTCGGCCTGAACGGATTCGAGCACACACACGACACGATTTTGCATCCGTTCAGGCTGAACTGAAGGCAGACCGGACCATGTATGGGCCCCTTTATGGGAACGTTTTAAGATTGATTTTAATTAATAATTCAGGTATATCTATTTTATTGTTAATAATGTTACACAAGTAAGCTAAGTCAGAGATGTTCCTACGATAGTGCAAAGGAAGAAAATGGATTTTTTTTCACTTGGCAATAATCAGTAAGGGTTATGTGGCATTTAAATTGAAGAAATCTAAGACAGCGTTCCTGTATTGACTCAATTCTATTTATATATATATTATAAACAAGGTTCCAGAGCTCTGAACAATACTCCAAAGGACTGTGAACGTTTGCACAATAAAGTAACTTTACAACTTTAATAGATTTGAATTTATTACAAGCCCTTATAATGAAGCCTAAAGCTTTCGAGGCCCTATTAATCGTATAGTCAATATGCTCATCGAAAATTAATTTAGAGTCAATAATGACTCCAAGATCTTAAATCGATTTCCTAAATACGAGTAACTTATTTTTAAGTTCCTAATTATACTTAACTAAATTTACTTTACGACTAAAATTAATGGCAAAACACTTTGATACATTCATGTCTAATTTATTAGTTACACAGAAGTTAGAAAACCTAATCAAATCCTCTTGTAAGAGGTGACAGTCGTCATACGAGGATTTTTTTTCAGTATTTTTGTGTCGTCATCATACAATAAATATTTTGAACGGTGAAAACAAGAAGTTATATCGTCAAGGAAGATAGCAAAGAGCAATGGCCCCAACAGAGAGCCTTGAAGAACACCAGAAGGTACAAATATCCATCTAGAAATGAAGCCGTTAAGAGCTACTGATTCGGATCTGTTACTAATATATGAGGAAAACCAACGGAGAAGATTTCCATATATACCTGCATAAGACAACTTCTGGAGTAAGATACAATGGTGTATACGATCAAACACCTTGCTAAAGTCCGTAAATATTGAATCCATCTGAATTCATACCCGAAATGACATGGTCATAAGTTAGAAAAAGATTTGAGGTTGTTGAGCGCTCTTTTAGAAACACATGTTGTTCAGGTATGAACCAGCATTTAAGTGCAGAATAAACTTCTTGATGCATAACGCTCTTAAAGAGTTTGGCAAAAATACAAAGCTTAGATACTGGCCTGTACTTCTTAATATTGACTTTATCCCCTATAGGTGTAATAAATGCTGATTTTCAAATGCTTGGTACATATCCTTCCTTAATTGATTTTGAATATAATATAGTTAGGGGCGTAACCAAGCTAGTGGCGCACTCAACAACCAGTACAGGGGAAATATCGTCAGGCCCAGCGCCCTTATTTAAATTTACGGACTTTAGCAGTTTGAGTATGTCACATAATCCATCTTGACGTCCCCAATGGAATTGTGATTCATAGTATGCAATTCAACAGTAACAGTTCGGTGAAATTATTTTATGTGGTATATTTGTTTTCCGAAGATCGTAAATAATGTTATGAAAACACTTAACAGCATCATCTAAGCTCTTGTTATTAAGACGTTTATGCCAGTCAACTGAATTTAAAGAAGAAGAAAAAAAAACTTGAGAGGTGTCAAGGAACACCCCGATGGAGTTTTGCCGGGTACTTCAATTTCAATGGTGACGTTGCGGAATTCGTATTTCTTCATAAATTTGTGTTATTTCGGTTCTTAATGTGTAATATTGATAGAATATTAACCATTAAATATTCGTTATCGTGCACAAGTGTGGGCAAGTGGTACAACTTCTAAAAACGTGCTTTTTTGTGTTTCCCGCCAAAACTCCCTAGGGACTTTCAGTAAAGCTTCTACCACTTTACTGAATCTACTGACATGACATGACTCATTGACTGTACTGACTATATATTTGGACTTTGACTAGACTATAGACTTGACGATATAGAAATACGGTGTTAAAAATTGAAACGAAAGTTCTATATCCCGCCTTTTTAACTTGACACTGGCAAATGGTTAAAAGCCGATGCCATATATAAATAAAAAATATATAAATATGACACCCGGATGGAACGAAGTTCCTTTCGATTATTTAGAGAAGGAATTGTAATAAAATTTTATTTTTTTTAAGTTATAATATTTTTTGTAGTATAATTAACAAATATAACGTAATATAAACTTAATCAGTAGGCTCAATTTTAGTAATAATTGAGAGAGAGAAGGAGAGACAGACAGAGAAACACGCGCACGCCGCACGGCAACTAAGTATAGCAAAAAGTGTCGTTACAGTCTTAATTTTTTCCGTCAAGCCCCGTTTCGCAACGCGCGATAAGGAACTTCGTTCCAATAAAAATATTTAAGTCGCTTAACTTAAAACTATGTACAAGTTCAATACACAAAGAGCTGTGGTCATCGTCAGGGACCAAAAGGCCATCAAAAGCATTAATGTTAACAGTCAGATCACAATTAGAAAAAACTAGATCCAAGAGTCGATTATTATGATTGCGAACTTGACTGCGCTGTATGAGATTACACTGGGCCAGGGTATCCAAACAATTAATGCGACTTCTCGTGAGTGGCACGCCACCTGATGCAAAGTGCATTCCCTGAGGATGCCAGTCGATAAACGGGAGATTGAAGTCCCCTAAGACTACGAATTTATTATTTGGGAATGAATTAATTTTGTTGAATAGACTATTGGAAAACGTTTCAAGCTGAAGGCCTGAGCTATTTCCCTCATTCTGCTTACAAAGAAAAAGTGTGCCCATGTAAATAGTATCTTGAGACCTATCACTAAGTGTGATAGACACCCAGAGATCCTCAGCGGAGGTATGCCATTCGGGCCGACCCACCGCGTCAATCAAAACCACGGCGAATCGCTAGAAGGACACCGCCTCCCAATGATTGTTTGGTTAAAGAATAATTTCTGTCACGCCGCCAAACAAAATATCCATTGTCAAATAATTACTCATCCAGTATTCCCTCTAACAGACAGGTCTCAGTAATCGAAATTATGTCATATGAATTGAAGCAGACATTTCTCTTAAACATGTCTGTTTTCGTACGTAAGCCCCTAGCATTCTGGTAGAATATGGTCAATCCAGAGTACATTATATAATAAGGTATAATATTTTAAAAACCAAAATAATTGTATTTTTGCAAAAATATACCTTAAGTAATAATAAGACTCGTGATGAAAACAATAACAAATAATAAAATAAATATCAAGTTGCAATAATTTATGTATAAAAATTTGCCTCCATATTATGTTAAATATAATTATGAATCTTAGGCACAAAACAAATACTATAATACGCACACATTACAGTAGAGCAAAATAATATTATTGTGATTTGAGTAATTAAGTACTGACCTTTTTTATTGTTAAAAAAATGTGGTGAGTAGTTATAATAACATATTGTTATATTCATATAATAGGCAATATCCAATGATAAAAAATTTGACAAATTATTAAGGTTATAAAAAAATCGGTTGTCTGTAAAGTCGGTTTACTGACGATAGTTGAACGTGACAACGTCAACAACAACAACAACAACAACGTCAACACCAACAACAACGACAACAACAACAATAATAATAATAATAAGGTAACGGCAAATCGAGGTAACGCTGGTACTTGGTAACGGTAACAGGTAACAGGTAACGCATGAGTCATGTTTTTTCGTGCGTGCAGCCGGCTCCATCGATTTATAAGACGTTATCACGTCAAAACTTGATTGTACAATAAAACATACAAGTGACTGACGAGTGCCATTCCAAAATATACGGGCAAACCTATTTCAATTGTCAAGTATAAAAAGAGATGTAAAGTAAAACAGAATGTAGCGTAAAAGAAGAAAAGAAATAAATTTGAAGCCGTTAAGATTAGCGGAAACGTTTTTTATCTGAGCGTTTTCACAAGACTTGCGAAATTCTGAATTACAAATGGCGGTAGCCTGTACCTTTAAAATTATATTGATTTTTAATAATCTGCTTCGTCTGAGAAGTGACTCATATTTAAGAGTACTATTTATTAATGAAATAAAATAATAATTAAAATCGAAACCATGGCAGCTTTTGAGGGAATCCTATTGCAATTTCCTATTAGTAATGCTGTGACCGAAACTCAGGTAACGGATCCCAAAACAACCAGGACTGCCAGACCAACGCGAAGGCGACAATAAACTTTAGTCAGCGTTGTACAAGTTCATCTTTATAATGTGAGGCATCAAGTGATCATTGTATAAGGATTTCACCATTTTTGTTATCAATCTCTTTCTGTCATAATAAAATAAGCAGGTAATAGTAAATTAATTTTGAAAACATTCAAATCACTTATTGCAATTCTATTTTTACTACATTTCACACACGTCACCTGTGACAGTTGACAACTGACTTTTTTTTTTCTTCTCTATTGTGATCTGAGATGTGAGTGCCAATAGACCTCTTTTTTTTTTTACACGCATATATTCTTTTTATTTCTTGTTTTTTCAGCTTATTGTTGGTATTTTTAAGAATGATGAAATAACTATTAATAAATTATTCACACATTTTAGTCACTTACATTTTTACATAGACATTTCTTAGTTTTAATTTTTTTTTTTTTGTTATACTTCTGACACTTGAACGCCTCACATTTTCTCATAAAAATATCTGTCTTCTTTAATTAATAAAGCTTAGAAACCTTAAACGCTATACTCGCCATCCAGCCTGCAAATTTAAGGCCGCGGACTTGTATACAAAAGTGATAAATCATTGACGCTAAAAACTGCCTTTAGTACCGGTGTTGGATTTGCATGCTGGACCGCGAGTGAGGAGTTTTTATGTTGTGACAAGCGTATAAACATATACTATAGTTGTAAGTTCTTGCAATTAGTATTATATAAGTCTATAGGTAGATAATAAGAAACCTTATTTATATTTATATTAGGTATATATATATTTAATATTTTTATAATAATACATATTCATGGATAACAGTGATGATAATTTGAATGACATAAATTGTAGCTTTGTATCGTGTTCTTCCTCTTGCAGCTACAAAAGTGCCAACAGTACGTCTTCCTCAACTCCTATTACATTAAATGATAAACTTTCATCGGTATTTGACAACTATAGATCCAATTTCAATGTGGTCCATATAAATGCACAAAGCGTTCCCAGCCACTACACTGATATCATGGCATCCTTTAGTGCAACACATATTGATGCCATTCTGATTTCGGAATCTTTTCTGAAACCTAGTCTAAAATCACTCAGTTCTCTCTTCCAGGGTTCATTCTCATACGAAACGATAGAATTGGCAAAGGTGGTGGCGGGGTTGCTGTCTATCTTCGCTCTGATATTCAGCATAAAATTGTCGATATGTCTCCTTCTCCTTACACTGAATCAGTCGAATATCTTGTCCTAGAAATTACGTCACACCATAGCAAATTACTTCTTGTCGTTTTGTACAGCCCTAACATGAACATTGACTACTTCGATTGCCTTGATAAATTACTTAATGATCATTGTATGTCCTACAGTCACGTTATAATGATGGGTGATTTCAACACTTGTTTACTTAAAAATAATTCTCGCTCTTTTAAGCTTCAGTCTCTTTTATCTTCATATAATCTCCACGTACTTCCAACATCCACTACTCATCATTTTCCAAATTCTATCCCTTCTCAGTTAGATCTAATGTCTCTTCTCCTAATAATATCTCTATTCACGGTCAACTTACAGCCCCATTTTCATATCATGATCTTGTTTTCCTTTCCTATAAAATCCGTCCCCCCAAAAGAAAGCCTCAATCCGTACTACTTCGCAGTTTCAGAAATATTGATCAGGATGCGCTACAGCGAGACGCTTCAAATATCCGCTAATATCGCTATGTAATCCGCTATATATATATATATATATATATATATATATATATATATATATATATATATATATATATATATATATATATATATATATATATATATATATATATATATATATATATATATATATATATATATATATATATATATATATATATATATATATATGTGTGTGTGTGTGTATGTATATGTATATATGTATATATATATTATTAATATGTATTTATTTATTTATCTTTATTGTATGTATGTATTATTATTAATTTATTTGTATTAAGTGGTTATTGTGGTATATAGTGGTTAACTAAAAAATACACGCTAATTTTTGCTTTTCATTAGTCAACTATTCCTTTATAATACAGGTCTTCTGGAAGACATTCCATTTTGGAATAAGATGTACCTTTGTACAAAATGTTTTATTTTTAAGTTATTTTTTTTAACCTATTTATTGTGTGTACATAAATTGTAAAATAAAAATAAATAAATAAAATAATCAGTTAACTAACCTATTATGCCATTATTCGTAGTAATAATGGCTACACACTACACACTACACACACCTATATCAGGTAATACTCGTATGCTCTCTATTTCAATATATTCTTGACTGTTACTTTGTTGTGTATTTTGTGCTTATCAAGCCAACAAGCTACCTACGTCATTTACTTGGATCTTACTAAATATATTGCATGTGTTCGCAACATCCATTTTAAGTTCAATAAAATCGCAAGCTGAGTTTTAAGGAGAGGATTTCGACGATTATTTACAAGCTATCATTAAATTACACAGATCTGCAAAAAATAATATTTTTCTCTCCTTTGTGTTTTAACATAGTAGTAGGTGTTGAGCACCGGCATTTAACAAGCAAATATAAAGAGCACACATATATTTTTAAAATAAAGCTCATTTCTTTTCATTAGTTCCATCGCTTTCCATACAAATTTATTGCTCTCTTAATATAAAATACCTAGACTACACCTAAAACCCTAAACAAAATATATATAATATATACCTGTGCAAAACTTAAAAAAATATTTAGAAATAAAAAACCATTGATATAAATATTTTTAACAATTGAAAGACAAGTTTTCATTGAACTGTTGTAAAGTTACAGCGAATACCCAAGCGCATTTAAGTACAACAATAAAAATCTCTTTAGACACTTTCCTCCTTTTTTTAACGACTCGGCAAAATTTATTTTGTATCTATAGAGATTGTTTATGATTTTAATGCATAAAACGAATTAAACTATGTATATTTAACGGTACCTATAGATAGAATTAAAAAAAAAACTTGATTTCAAGATTTGTGATATTTTGGAAATAAAAAATCATAATATCACATAACCTAGTTGTGATAAAAAATTGGTCAACGTGAACAGATTCAGAGCACTAAAATCTTCATATTTAAAACATAAATTTCCCTGTGTTATTGGCGTTATTCTTTTATTTTTGTCTAATGTTCTTAGATATAATATTTTGAAGGGCAATTATCTTAGTAACTAATTCAGGAACTTTTGGTGTGTATCGGAGATCACAAACTATTCAAAATATTATATAGGCTTAAAAATACGAGTGTATTATGTTTTTGAATACCCCTAGCAAACTTTTGTATAGCTTACATTGTGTGTAATCTTGAATAATGCGCTCCAAATCCATAATTTACTGTGCCTGGTGCCATCGATTCCCGTCTTAAGGCTGCGTACATTGACGTATAATATACGGATGTAGCACACCGCACCACACACAAAACTGACAGTGAGGGTCAGTTCACACCGCTATCTTAAAAAGGCTGTATCTCAAAAATCGTCATAGCTAGACAGTTGAAAATTTCACAGATGATGTATGTCTGTTGCCGCTATAATAAAAACGGAAAAAAATTAATACTTGAAGGGGGATCCCCACAACAAAACTAATTTTTTGCCGTTTTGTACCCAACCCTTCATGCGCGAGTACGACTCGCAATTGGCCGGTTTTTAATAGCGCTGGCATTTCATGATTTTAATCAGCGTGACTCTAAATTCTAAAAAAGTGGACATGCCGTATTACATACGTAGTAACGTAGTATGAGCACCGTAGAAAAGCGTTTTGTGTACGGAGGAACCGACTAAAGGGTAGATTGATTGTAGAACACAGATACCTGTTGTTAGTGAGTGGGAGATAATATGTATATTATATTTTATTAGGTAGTGTTGAGTTTCTGAATGTAAACAACCTACAAACAGTTGTAGACTGTCAGTAAATAGAGCAGTCAATAAAAAGAAACGTAATCTTGTCTACACAATCCGTTATTTTTCTATTGTTTCGTATAATTGCTCACTTTTTGCCCCGCCACGGCGAAGCCAAAAGGAAGGGTAATGACTTTGACAGTCTATGTATGTATATATGTATGTTCCCTCGTAGCGTCTCAACGACTGGTCTGATTTTAATAAATGAGGTGTCAAATTCGTAATGATGCCGCGGGTAACATAGCCTATGTTACCCGCAGCATCATTACTATATATATAACTTTTTTCAAAATTTTATATTTCGATAGTTGAACTTCCAATTCTAACATCAAAAAAATCAAATCGAGATAATAATCACGTGTTTGGTATCAAAAGAAAGATCGTGGCAAGCACACCACAAAAATGTGTATATATTTTGCACATTTGTCGTGTGCTTGCACAAATACGTCAAAATACACGTTTAAAATGCGGTCGCACAATTCATACTACTAAGGCGGGTCTCACACCCGAAACAATCGAAAAAATTCACGATATGGTGTTGGCCGACCGAAGATTGAAAGTGCAAGAGATTGTGGAAGCCATAGGCATCTCGCATGGCTCAGTGGTTTCAATTTTGAATGATCACTTGGGCATGAGAAAGCTTTCCGCAAGATGGGTGCCGCGTTTGCTCACAGTCGACCACAAACGCAATCGTGTAACAACTTCACAGGAAGGTTTGGCGTTGTTTAATCACAATATGGAGGAGTTTTTTAACCGTGGACGAAACATGGATCCATCACAATATACCAGAGACCAAACAACAGTCAAAACAGTGTGTTTCTAAGGGTGAATCGGCGCCAAAGAAGGCCAAGGTGGGTTTGTCAGCCAATAAAGTTATGGCGACTGTTTTTTGGGATGCACGTGGGATAATCCACATTGACTATCTTCAAAAGGGAAGAACAATTAATGGAGAATATTATGCCAACTTATTGGACCGCTTCAATGAGGATTTGAAAAAAAACCGACCTCATTTGGCCAAGAAAAAAGTTCTTTTTCACTAAGACAATGCAAGGGTGCACACATGTGCAGTTGCCATGGCAAAAATCCATGAATTGGGCTATGAATTGCTCCCACATTCACCCTATTCTCAAGGTTTGGCTCCGAGTGACTACTTCTTGTTCCCAAACCTGAAAAAATGACTCGGTGGAAAAAGATTTGACTCCAATGATGAAGTCATCTCGCAAACAAAGGCCTATTTTGAGGACCTCGACAAATCATATTTTTTGGAAGGTATAAAAAAATTGGAGAAGCGTTGGACAAAGTGTATAGAGCTCAAGGGGGACTACGTTGAAAAATAAAATGATTTATTTATCAAAAAATCTGTGTTTTATTCCAAAAGTCACGGACTTATTGACCCGCCCTCGTAAATCAGTTGGAGAATTTTCGAACGTTTCGTAATATAAGACTATAAATATATAATTTATATATTATTTTACATTCATAAAATATATTTCATTTATAAATATAATTTATTATAGACAATATATAACAAAAATAAAAAATTAAATAAACCTGAATTGTCAAGCAGTAAACAGTTGATGATGATGAATTACAGCTAAGAACACTTTCGATCATGTCAGCTTTCAAACAAAAGAACTAGATTAAAATCGGTTAATTAGTTCATCCGTTAATGCAGATGAAATTAATTATTAGCATTCTTATTACTTATTCGTTCGATAGATGTCACTATACTGGTCTTACATATTTCTGAATCGCAGTATCCTTGTGTCGGTGATTATGTAATAAACGGTGAATAACTGAATTGATGATGTCTGATGAACTGTTGAATGATCTCGATTGCGTTTCTCGATTAACATAATCATAGATTATACAGATAATACATACTTGTAATCATCACATTATAATAAAATTTCGTAGTAAACCCTTTTTTACGTAGTCGTAGTAGTAGTTTTTTTAACTTACTTATTACTAGGTACGTGTATAGATAATTTTATGACCTAGTTAAGATATTATAGTTAAATGTATAAATAGTTTTCATTGAAAATTATTTTATGTGTACAGGTTTATATGTAAAATGTATTGAAAAAATAATTGTTATTGTCTATTTCAATATCTATTATGACGTATATTTTTCCGTTTTAGATTTGCCTTCACGGCGGATTTTAATTTGTGGTTAAGAGTGTCCGTCAATGTGGTACGTCGATGGTGAATCCAATAAATAAAATATATTATCCGATAAAACGCAGGACATTGAACACGAATTAAATTTTATTGCGTCTATCTGTAACTAATAATGCATTGACGACGATTTCTATTTTGAAACAGAAATTTTTATTGCAAACCAAATTGCAATATCTCGACTCCGTTCAAAGGCCACGTAACTAGATTATCAGTTATGAATTATGGCATTTTATGAATAAAGTTACTCTCTAGTTTGTACTGGTCCGTGTCCCATGTTTCACAGTATTATTGTTATGAGATACCTACTATACAATTTAATTAATATTATATCTAGCAATTTCCCGCGGAAAAATACCCACAACCTGCAAGCAAATGTGTGAGTGCACTTCACTTCTTCTTCTTCAGGTCTTTGGGATTTGTTTTGTAAATTGTAAAAACACGGCCCACCGCCCAGCCGTAGAAATGAACGGTCCTCGAGGATGATGATAATGATGATTCCTCATTTACTTTGCATTAGCCAATAAAATAAATATTAATGTAATAGATTTATTTAGACATATATTAAAAATAATCTTCCTTATTTCATTCAGACGTTTAGGACATTTATAGATTTTTTCCTTTAGTCGGTTGATTTCCCTAGCGTAAAAACGATAAGCTCGTCCATCACTACAAACGTGATTAGTTCAAAGATGATTTATAATATTGTATCAGTTCCTACTAATATTATAAATAGGACTGGTACGAAAATACAATTTAATAATTATTATATTATCTAATATCTAATCAATGGGTATTTTTCCGCGGGATATTGCTAGCCATCCACTCAAACGTCCGGGCGACTATGGGCGCCCAAAAGTTTTTGGCGTTAACCGTGACGGCGCGGCGACTATAGGAGCCCAAATCAATTTGTATGCTATTGATTTCCGCAAAGTAGGTAACGCCTGATTCTATTAACTAGATACCTACTAAATGCCACCCGGGACTTCGTACGCGCAAAAAGTCTAGCCCGCCGGAACTCCACATTTTTTCGGGATAAAAAGTTGCGTGTTAATCTACTTCCATCATCCATTATACCAATCCGTTTTCATCAAAATCCGTTAGTAAGTAGTTTTTGCGTTAAAGAGTAACAAAAATCCATCCATTCATCCATCCATCCTCACATCCATCCATTATCACAAACTTTCACATTTATAATAGTAATGATAATAATAATAAAACATTTATTCGACAAAATAAGACATTACATTACATACTAAGGCGGGTCAATAAGTCCGTGACTTTTTGAATTTCTAACCTCCTTACTGAAAAAGCAACACTACTCCTGTCAACAGGCATCTGTCAGTTGACTCCTATCAAAATTTGAACTTGCTGCGTCAGTTAGTTTGTGTTTTACAGCTATCTTTATCAGACTATCCAGTAACTTAAGGAAACAATGGAAAAAAGTGAATTTCGTGTGCTTATTAAGCATTATTTTTTGCGAAAAAAAACCATTACCGAGACCAAGGCTAAGCTTGATAAATACTATGGGGACTCTGCACCATCGATTTCAATGGTAAAAAAGTGGTTTACTGAATTTCGTTGTGGCCTTACAAGCACTGAAGATGCCGAACGTCCTGGACGCCCAGTTGAGGTCTCTACACCCGAAACAATCGAAAAAATTCACGATATGGTGTTGGCCGACCGAAGATTGAAAGTGCAAGAGATTGTGGAAGCCATAGGCATCTCGCATGGCTCAGTGGTTTCAATTTTGAATGATCACTTGGGCATGAGAAAGCTTTCCGCAAGATGGGTGCCGCGTTTGCTCACAGTCGACCACAAACGCAATCGTGTAACAACTTCACAGGAAGGTTTGGCGTTGTTTAATCACAATATGGAGGAGTTTTTTAACCGTGGACGAAACATGGATCCATCACAATACACCAGAGACTAAACAACAGTCAAAACAGTGTGTTTCTAAGGGTGAATCGGCGCCAAAGAAGGCCAAGGTGGGTTTGTCAGCCAATAAAGTTATGGCGACTGTTTTTTGGGATGCACGTGGGATAATCCACATTGACTATCTTCAAAAGGGAAGAACAATTAATGGGGAATATTATGCCAACTTATTGGACCGCTTCAATGAGGATTTGAAAAAAAACCGACCTCATTTGGCCAAGAAAAAAGTTCTTTTTCACTAAGACAATGCAAGGGTGCACATATGTGCAGTTGCCATGGCAAAAATCCATGAATTGGGCTATGAATTGCTCCCACATCCACCCTATTCTCAAGATTTGGCTCCGAGTGACTACTTCTTGTTCCCAAACCTGAAAAAATGGCTCGGTGGAAAAAGATTTGACTCCAATGATGAAGTCATCTCGCAAACAAAGGCCTATTTTGAGGACCTCGACAAATCATATTTTTTGGAAGGGATAAAAAAATTGGAGAAGCGTTGGACAAAGTGTAAAGAGCTACGTTGAAAAATAAAATGATTTATTTATCAAAAAATCTGTGTTTTATTCCAAAAGTCACGGACTTATTGACCTGCCCTCGTACATAGATTTACGCTAGTAGCTTAGTAGTTGGACTGTAGGATATACTAGTTTTTACCCGCAACAAAGCCCCGATTTTGCCAAGCTTCTTTAAACGTGCTCAACGCTAGATTTGAATTCGATCTCTCTCTCTCTCTCTCTCTCTCTCTCTCATTCAATGTTAAAACGGGACAAACAGATTCATAACCGGAGCTCAGTGTTAAACGTCGTTTTAATGCGTTGGTGACATTTCTTGTTCTTGTAGTTAAAGGTTGACAACAAATCAACAAACAAACTTCCAGTAGGCCGTTGTTTAAGGCTTAACTCACACTGGCGCAGAGTCGAAGCGACGCGACGCGTCATATTTTTCCGCCTAAAGCATAATTATCTATATTGTTCTATTATTTAAGTACAAATTTGTGCTTTGTAAATATGGAAGCGCGCGTCGATGCGCGTTGATGTGCGCATTCGCGCTACGGCGCTCGGCTGGAGTCGGGTGAGTCAGCGAAACAAAATGCAAAACATGACGCGTCGCGTCGCTTCGACTCTGCGCCAGTGTGAGTTGAGCCTAATCTGAATATTAGATAACTGAATTTAAATTTAAATAGTAGTTTTTCCGACGTACAAAACGTCCGACGGACAAACATTAACAAATAAATATTTAAATGGTATTTAAACATTCTAAATGTTTAATCCTCATTTTTGAATTACATTTTCACTGCGAAAGCCCTTTGTCAATATAAAATAACCTAAAATATAACATTGTGTCACGAGGACTTCACTACGTAGTATAAAACAGAGTCGGTTTTTCTGTCTCTTTTTCTGTCAGTTTTAATGATCTAAGCATATATACACCTATGTATGCTTAGATCATTAAAACTACGTAACGGATTTTGATGGGAGTTTTTTAAATAGATAGAATGATTCAAAAGGAAGGTTTATATGTATATAACATGCATAATATATTAGAGAAAGACCGATAATTTTAGAGGTTTCAAATGTCGTAAATAAACATTTTTGCACTGACATTGCAAACGCTGGCTGAACCCTACGAGATAAATCAAAATAATGAAATGCGAGGAAAATAACAATCCTACTACTATTATAAATGTGAAAGTTTGTGAGGATGGATGAATTTTTGTTACTATTTCACGCAAAAACTATTGAACAGATTTTGATGAAAATTGGTATGGTAGTAGTTTAGGCTCTGGATTAAAACACGGGTTACGTTTTATCCCGCAGAAAAAGTACTCAAGCGCTTTATATTCAAGCGCGAAAAATATATATCAAGCGGTCTCGCACGTCGCGTCGCGCGTCGAGGTGATAAGGTCCCGTTTTTACCCATTGGGTACGAAATCCTAAAAACATTTTCAATATTGTACACAGAAGTATATTGCGGTGAGTAGAGTTATTTGCTGAAGAAGTTTTTTCTCCAAAAACACTATTCCAGTTATATTATAAAGTCCTCGTGGAACTTGATAACACAATATGTTCGGAACGGACAAAGTTATGTGTTTACTGTATTATTGTTAGAAAAAGTAACGTTTGTTTCAGTAAGTTACTGACGATAACGCCAAATTTAGAAAACGTTACGGAATATTGGTGATCTTGTATTTTCGGAGGGGAAGGAATTTTACTTTGTAAGTGGACATTATTAATAAAGAATTAATAATAAAAAAGGAATATTAGAGACTAAATTGTACCTATTTTTTTTTTATAGGATGAAATCGGGTCGGTCGGTTTGAATAGTACCTACTGTAATATGATTTATGAAATATATTCAGGCATCTTCAGTTAAAATATTATAGTATATTTTGCCATCTATGACGCCCATAAAAGCATGTAACATTAGTTTTCCTGTAAATAAAACAAAATTTAATCGACCCAATTTTAAATGTGTAGTTTTACTAACGTAGATTAATAACAGTTCCTTAATTCCCGCTGTGCTACACGTTATTACTCTGTAATTTATTACACTGTGGCCACTGGCCGGTCTGTGTTCACGTCATACTGTAGTGCAGAAATGATTTGTTTCAATTAAAGATTTAAGTATTAAGATGAAACAGAAGGGCCACGCAATGTCTGGGAAAACATACAAACGTAGACCCTGTTTCCTCCCTGGATAATGCCGGTAGAGTAACAATATTTTTCCTAAATATTTATGGATACTATTAGCATGTCCCTATGATTTACTTTTTTTCATAAATTAATTTTTCAAAGAGATATGGACGTTCAAAAACTAAAAAAATGACCAGATTTTCCGCTGTGTTCAAACATCCAGAAAACAAATTTGACTAGATTACATATAAAAATGAAAACATAGGAACACAGTTCAAGCTTTTTGTGAATTATTAAAGAAAAAATAACTTAAATCGGTTATGTTTAGGAGAAGGAATCAGGGGACTATGAATCGCTTTTTTTATTTTTGTACTTTTATGTGTACTTTTAATAATAAGTATTTTCAGTTCAAGTTCTCACACATTGATAGCTAGCTTGTTCGGGCACTGCGGGACAGCAATAGATTTTACAAATTTGTGCTTACCTGTATGCAGTAATGTCTATCACCAGCTTTATTACTAAGCGAAAGGCCTAAAATCTAATATTGCGTTTAATCCGTGCTGGCCTGTCCTAACATATCAATGTAGTCATATCGCGATCGTTATGACGGCATTAGCCACACTTAATTTAATCTATACTAAATACTTATTAAACCTCCACCCTGTCGGATCAGTGTCAATTTGAAGAGATAATGTAAAAGAGGCTTAATGGATTTTTAGAACGCTCCGCATGTAACTGTTAATCTTTTGAACACGATTCTTAATCACAAATCACAAAGTGTTTATTATATTATAAGTAAAACTCCTAAAATATTTAGGTATGCACTACAAGAGAATGCTTTAGGTACCACTATAAAAATCTAGCAAATGAGTAACTCGGCCAAAATTGAATGGACTGAGATCCCAGCCCCGCCAGACTCCCCTTATATTCTAACTGATAAAATGTATGTCATATTGTAGTATTAGTTGTGTACAATGAACGTTTGTGTATACCCGCCAGATTGTGCGGTGGGCCAATTCGCAGGTACAGGGCATCAAAGGTACAAAAAAAAATGTACTAACCTTTTCTCACAGTCTTTGCAATGATTCTAACGTATAATATAGTAGGGAAATTTACACGGCCTGCTTATTTTTATGTTGCAGTTTTCATAAAAACAAAAAATTGAGAATCATCGACGTAGAAATAAAAATCATTAATCTTCTAACCTTCATAACAAGCATAGAGAAAATTGACTTTAATCAGTTATGCTCTTTACGTTAATTTGAATCCAAAAAATAAGATTGATACTTTCTCAGAATCTCAGTAAAATGAGTACAATTTTTTTTACCTTTGGCGCAAAACTCAACACAGCTAAAAAGCTGTGTTCAGTTAGTTATATTCTGTTCAGATCCATTTTAAGCTTTTTGTAAATATAAACATTAAATTCGTCTAAATAAATGTGTATCTTATATATTTTAGTGCACATCGGTATGGTAACGGCATCGTAACGGTAGACCGTTGCCGATGAACGATGCCGTTACCATACCGATGTAACTTACTCGATGGTCGGTAAAACTGGACAAGTGCGAGTCGGAATCGCGCACGAGAACCCCGTACAAAATGGCTAAAAATTCACGTTTCTTGTACACCATCGGTGAAAATTGCAAGTCTCCTTGCATCCTGGTGACAGACGGACGGACAGCGGAGACTTAGTAACAAGGTCTGTTTTTACCCTTTAAGTACGGAACCATAAAAAGGAATCATTGCGTGCGGTAAAAAGATAGCCGCCATTTTGAGGTGTTCTGGCTGTGTAATACACGCGCCGCACCGTGTCCATTGCACTTCCATACACAGCGGTGATCATAACCTTAAATTATATGGAATTATGGGCATTCTGAATCATTGGTAGCGGGCTAGCGGGTTTAATAGTAACTAAAACGGTACAACGCCATCTACATACGATATCACGAAACTTAGTAAGACTTAGTTCCAATTTTAGAGTTGCGCATCTATACTAGTATATATCTGTACAATCTATGTCCAAACATCAGCTATTCGCCATTGAGTAGCACGGAGTGAGCTGGTGCAGAGCTACATAATTCCTCTGCAATCGGCAGTATTCCATTAATACGTCCACTAATTACGTCACCAATCACGCTGCAGCGCCGACGTCGCGCCAATTATTATTGGTTCCATTACTGGCGATGATATTGGCATTTGGCATATCTGACTCCCACTGATTCTCTCATTTACATTTGTGGCACTGTAATCTATAGAAAATAACTACATTTTTTATGAAAACTATAAACCTAAATATAATAAATTAGGTATACCTAATAATTATATAGCCTCCATATATATAACAGCCTTCGTGGTCTAGACTTAGTGGACCTTAGTGGAGCTTAACTCTCGACTCGGAGGTCGTGGGTTCGATTCCCGCATTAGAACAACAAAAAATGTTGTTTCCGTGATTGGTTAGGACAATGCAGGCTGATCACCTGAATGCCTGACAAGAGAGATGATCCATGCGTCGAATGGGCATGTAAAAAGTCGGACCTGAGCCAGTCGTGTCGGTTATAATTGGACGGCCATTGGGTTACGAAAGTAAAGGAGGAGAGAGTGCTCTTGTGTACTGCACACACACTTGGACACTATAAAATTACTCCTGCGTAACTGGTCTGGTTACAATGAAACAGGCCACCGTCACCGAAATCGGTGTGGGGAGCTATTATACAGCCTATGTCTCCCGGGCCATTATTGCGAATCTTTTGACACCTCATTCATTGAAATCGGATCAGTAGTTTAGTAGGCGCTAGGGTGAACAGACATTACTACAAAGTATAAAACAAAGTCGCTTTTTCTGTCTGTCCCTGTGTATACTACGTAACGAATTTTGATGCGGGTTTTTTAATAGATAGAGTGATTCAGGAGGAAGGTTTATATGTATATAACACCCATAACAAAGTAAACAAGTATAGAAACACTGACAATTTTAGAGGTTTCCAATGTCGTAAATAAACACTTTTTTGCGCTTACATTGCAAACGCTGGCTGAACCCTACGAGATATATCAAAATAATGTACTACAGTATTGTACACCTCAAAAAGGTCTACATAAAAGTCCGCGATGGTATATGTCTATCTCATAGGGATAGGGGATTTTTACGAGAAATAATGGATTATTTACGAAGCTATTTGAAGCAATACAGCATTAATCCTTATCCAATTAAGTACTTTAAATACATTGTGCATTTAATAAAGAACAATATAGCCCTATACAGTATGTAATTTAAATTAATATTTTCGAAGATATTCCAGATTTAAAATGCAAGGACATACCGGTTTACTGAATAAAACTAGCTGCCCATGCCTAGTTCATACTTACTAAGGCGGGTCAATAAGTCCGATACTTTTTGAATTTATAACCTCCTTACTGAAAAAGCAACACTACTCCTGTCAACAGGCATCTGTCAGTTGACTCCTATCAAAATTTGAACTTGCTGCGTCAGTTAGTTTGTGTTTTACAGCTATCTTTATCAGACTATCCAGTAACTTAAGGAAACAATGGAAAAAAGTGAATTTCGTGTGCTTATTAAGCATTATTTTTTGCAAAAAAAACCATTACCGAGACCAAGGCTAAGCTTGATAAATACTATGGGGACTCTGCACCATCGATTTCAATGGTAAAAAAGTGGTTTACTGAATTTCGTTGTGGCCGTACAAGCACTGAAGATGGCGAACGTCCTGGACGCCCAGTTGAGGTCTCTACACCCGAAACAATCGAAAAAATTCACGATATGGTGTTGGCCGACCGAAGATTGAAAGTGCAAGAGATTGTGGAAGCCATAGGCATCTCACATGGCTCAGTGGTTTCAATTTTGAATGATCACTTGGGCATGAGAAAGCTTTCCGCAAGATGGGTGCCGCGTTTGCTCACAGTCGACCACAAACGCAATCGTGTAACAACTTCACAGGAAGGTTTGGGGTTGTTTAATCACAATATGGAGGAGTTTTTGCGCCGTTTTGTAACCGTGGACGAAACATGGATCCATCATAACACACCAGAGACCAAACAACAGTCAAAACAGTGGGTTTCTAAGGGTGAATCGCCGCCAAAGAAGGCCAAGGTGGGTTTGTCAGCCAATAAAGTTATGGCGACTGTTTTTTGGGATGCACGTGGGATAATCCACATTGACTATCTTCAAAAGGGAAGAACAATTAATGGGGAATATTATGCCAACTTATTGGACCGCATCAATGAGGATTTGAAAAAAACCGACCTCATTTGGCCAAGAAAACAGTTCTTTTTCACCAAGACAATGCAAGGGTGCACACATGTGCAGTTGCCATGGCAAAAATCCATGAATCGGGCTATGAATTGCTCCCACATCCACCCTATTCTCAAGATTTGGCTCCGAGTGACTACTTCTTGTTCCCAAACCTGAAAAAATGGCTCGGTGGAAAAAGATTTGACTCCAATGATGAAGTCATCTCGCAAACAAAGGTCTATTTTGAGGACCTCGACAAATCATATTTTTTGGAAGGGATAAAAAAATTGGAGAAGCGTTGGACAAAGTGTATAGAGCTCAAGGGGGACTACGTTGAAAAATAAAATGATTTATTTATCAAAAAATCTGTGTTTTATTCCAAAAGTCACGGACTTATTGATTGACCCGCCCTCGTATTATTATGTATGGTATTACCAGAAGCTGTTTACACGGATACAGTATGATCCTTATCAAATTAAATACGTTACTCACTTTAAGAATTTTATACACATTATAGTAGCCCTTTAAACCATACAGATTAAATTTAAATCTTATATTTAGAAGATATCGTAAAATTTATATTCAAGCGCGACGTGCGAGATCCGTTCTTACCCATTGGGTACGAAATCCTAAAAATATTTCCAATATTGTCTACAGAAATATATTGCGGTGAGTAGAGTTATTTGCTGAAGAAGTTTTTTCTCCAAGAACACTATTCCACGCGGACGAAGCCGCGAGCAAAAGCAAGTATTATATAATATACATACATAGACTGCAAAAATCATTACCTTCCTTTTTGCTTCCCCGTAGTTGGGTAAAAATAGCAATCTAATGTTGTTTTAGGTGTGTGTGTATCTGCGTTGTGTAGCTTAGCCGTTTATTGGGATAGAAACGTAAGCACTCATATTTTGTCAAAACGTAATCGTACCTTAAGTTAAATTCACAAACGCAAATGGTTACATGGTTAAAATTTTAGCCGAATTTAAGAGGTGAATTATTTAGAAAATAAGTTTTATTTCATATTTTTTTGTGCACTTTTACTGTGGGAGTCGGTTTTAATTTTTTGTTTAAAAATAATATTTTTTCTCGTTTTAGTTAAATTTATTATCTATTATTATTATATTATTACACATTTTAAGAAAGTTATTAATACAAAAAAGGTCCGCTATTCTCATTCTCTCGGCAAAACAAACTCAAGCGTTATTTCATGCCAGTTTTCTGAGAAGCCGTGGTTCCCCAAATAAGCATTACCGATCTGCGGACCTCCTAAACAATCACCAGTGATGATAATGATTAGATACTATATTATTAAATAATAATTATTATCTATTGTTAGAGTCGGCGGCAAAAATGTAGCAGGAAGCATTAAATATTCTAAAGATGATGATGATTTTTTGATATTAGTTATATGTTGTGTAGGGTTAAGGATCTTTATATCTTATACCAAGGTTACTACTGAATGTTAATTTGTGTTCTAAGTTATGGTACTTTAGGTCTACTTGTAGTTATAAAGTTTATTAAAAGTAAATAACTGTTTGTTACCTAAATAAATAAATAAATAAAATGATGATCACGAATATAATTTTGGCAATAGCAAAACTTCAAAGACATTGATATCGGTGCACTAAACTCTGATGAGTAGGTAGTTACCTATGTCATCATAATAATATATTGGTGCTTCGTGTGGTGATGATGATGATAATTACTGTAAGTGGTATGATGGCATATGCTTGCAGTTCCTTAAACAACGCCGAAATCACCAAACATGTATCTATAAGGAGTCAGGAGTTCTGTTCAGTACTTTTGGATCCAGGGTATACCTTGGTGCAAAATATTACTTTTTGGTAGCATATGCTTGGGTTACTTCAGAAAAAGTGAAAATCACCATATAAGTCTATTAAAATTTCGAGGAGTTCCCTCCCTCGATTCATGGATTCATGGATGGATCTCATCATCAGGTCACCACTTTAGTGAAAATGGGACTAACTTGGGTTTACATGACGGTGGAATTATCGTTGAACGTACAAAGAAATAAAAATAATAATTATATATATATATATATATATATATATATATATATATATATATATACATATATAGAGAGCAGAAAGCATAACCGCCTCCTTTTTTTGGAAGTCGGTTAAAAAGTAGCCTAAGTTACTCGTTTTAACATCAGCTATCACTGGTGGAAAGCCAGTGACAGTCCAGCCGTATCAGATATTCTTGAAGTAGATTTTGAAAATTGATTTGAATGAAGTACCGTATAAACTAATATCATATACATTTAGTGAACAAGTTGTTTAGTTTTAGTTAGTTTAGTTGCTCTCGCTAAATAAAGTATCCCACGGGGACACTGTACATTTTCGGGATAAAAAGTAGCATATGTATTGATCCAGAGCCTAAACTACTACCATACCAAATTTCATCAAAATCCGTTCAGTAGCTTTTGCGTGAAAGAGTAACAAACATTCATCCATCCATCCATCCTCACAAACACATTTATAATATTAAGTAGGAAGGAAGTAGAAGTGTGGCGCATCCTTTATGGTACACTACAGAAATAAGCGCAGGGCTTTCCATTTTTTTGTGCAGGACCATTTTGTGTGACTTATCCATAGTGACTGAATATCATTGGTGACGGCGCGGCGCGGTGCCTGAACAGCATCAATTGGATAATACGTGGTGTCGCAGCGCGGCGGACGTCCCCCATCAGTCAGTTAGCGCGGTAAGTGCCACTACTTGGTGTAATCTGCTGCTTCCCTGGTGGATCCATCTTCCAAATATCGAAGATTTGAGGATACTCCATGCACTGCAAAATATATCAGACACTAAAGTTACTCTGATACTTCGGCTGGGACTATATTGTCCGGAATCCGGTAGGGCGGAGAAAAATCAGGTGGTTGTAAATAGAACTCTGTGTTTATATAATATTAAAGCTGAAATCGAACACACAAGTGTCCAGTCAAATGTGGATATCACAGTTTTGAATATGATACTTCTATTTTCAACTTTATTGTATAATCGCAGAGTTCTTTTTTCAGTGCTCTGAATTATCCCGGGCCCACCGGATTCCGACCCATAAATTATGATAATATTATAAGACTAGGTTATTCCACGGTCGTTACATGCAGTTTTCAAATATCGAAGGATGTTGACTACGTTTACCTTTAACTTCATTCACGAAATAAGTATCGTACAAAAATGTTCAATCAGAAAAAGTCTAGTAATGCTAATTAATTCTGAATCAATAATTAATTGGACTCGAGGAAGGCGTTTTCTTTTTTTATCTTAATCAAACCGCAAACATTTTTAGTGATCAAAATAATATGGGTTCATAATATTATTATAATGAAATCTTGAAGTGATTCGTTTTAAAAAATTATAACGAAGAATTTTAATAAACGAGAACCAAAGTATTTGGAGCATCGGGAAATCTGATAGCAAACCCGAAGTCTAAAGAAAATAACAAGAAAACATGAATGAATAAAAAGAGTTTACGTACTTATTATGTCCGAAGAATATCAGGTTGTTAAACATGGATGCGGGCGTAGAGCGAGGCAACGGGCAGAGGTGGCATTTCTTCGTAGTGTATTGCATGTTTTTACCTACTTAACTATGTATTTCACTGTGGGCTGACGCTCCGTCTCCCGCGCAGTAGGATCTACAAGGGAAACTAAATATTTTATGTTTTTTTAAATATTTTTCAACTTTCATTAAGTATACTCTATTTTTGAAACAAAACCCTGGTTCTCGAAAATCATCCACTATGGGTCGTGAAGCAAAAACTTTGTATTCCTTTTTACGAAAATTGTGCAAACGGAATTGTATTAAAGGAAGATGGAAAATATTGTACGGAATGTGGGACCACCCTCCAATAGCAATAAGATGTATGTCGTTAAATTGGAACAACAATAATTGCGGAAACAGCTTGTTGATACTACAGCTGTACGTTTCGACTTAAGAGACTTTGAATAACTTAAGAAAATATCTATAATAACAATTTAAAGTAAAAAATATATTATGTTAATTTTTTATACCCATTTATGTACTTTAGGATCTAAAGGATCAAAAAATACATATTTTTAGAAGCAAAACTTTAAAACAATGCACAATATATAAAATAATTTACTTGTGTTAATAGGTTAGGTTAGATAACATAACATAACATAACCCAAGGCCGGGGGGCCCTCATCCTGCACGCATCCGCGGATTACTATTGTGACTAGTGTCTAATTGAGATAAAGTACATAGACATATAAAAAATACTGTTTAATATTTTTCTTTGGAAATAAAAAAATACTATAATAATTTAGTAATTTTTTTTCATAATAATAATAAGTACATTTTAACGCGATTGTTACGTTAGAAAAATCACAGATAGACAAAGTCAGCAACATTGAATAGCTAATCAGTTGTGTAAATATTTTATTAGTAGGGTATGTCTACAAGTTGCTGTAATCATTGAATTGGTTTATAAAAGGGTCATATAAAGTTTTATTTAATTTACATATTAACAAGCATCTATGCGGCTGGATACCACAAAGGATCAAACCCGATATCCCCATACAATTTAGAATTTTTAAAATTCTAAAATATCTACTCTAAGAAAACCCTTCTATCGTCTATGCTGGTTGAATTAATGAATCTTTACATACTTTAAACGAGCTAATCTGGTATATTATAATCGTAATCACGGAAACGGCTGCAAGTATATCCATTAAATTTAGTATGCAGGGAGGTTTGGGGGAGAAAAATAGACCTAGCTAGCCTAACCTAACCTAACCAACCAAGAACTCCGAGCAAAGCTCGGTTACCCAGGTTCTAATAATTTTAAGTGGGATATTGTAAAACAAATTTTTAACAAGTTAGAAGAAAGAAAAAATTAAACTAAATATGGCAAAGTAAACTTAAATAAATCTTTAAAATCCATCTATTGAGTTTTGAATGAAGAAGAGAAGTGAGTTTATATATTATATGAAGAGAAGTGAGAGAAGTGTTATTATTATTGTTTGTGGGTGGTAACCACTGTCGAGCTTGGCAGTTAGTTCATTTAGTTTACTTTGCCATATTTAGTTTAATTTTTTCTTTCTTCTAACTTGTTAAAAATTTGTTTTACAATATCCCACTTAAAATTATTAGAACCTGGGCAACTGAGCTTTGCTCGGAGTTCTTGGTTGGTTAGGTTAGGTTAGGTATTGGTTACACAGGAGTTGCAGAGGTAGAAATTTAAACGAGCCCGTTGAAAAATACCCTGTGAAATTGAGGGATTTTTGTACAGTCGCACAATTGAATCTAATAACATAATAACATACATGGTGGTAAAAAACGAGATTAACTAAGCGAAGAAAAGCTGAGCTGGCTTAAGCCTTGTAATCCAATAAGGCAATAAACACACGCGACATAACACGTTAGCCGCTCGGCTGAGCTGGGACGTGGTGACGTGTGGTCGGCTGGTGGTCAAAACTTATCTAATTAGCTTATACTAAGTCGCCTAGTGGTCGAAGTTCGACCATAATTCATATTCTAAAGGATACTGGGAATTTTCTATGGAACAATTTGCTACGGCGACCATAGACAATATTAGGCTAGATGTAAGCGTATTTACACCTGGATTACAACGACACAGGCCGTATATCTGGAGGAGTTGGGAGCAGTTGCAGAGGAGGAGTAGTATATCTGGATGAGTTGGGGTAATTATATAAAAATATGAATAACAATATATTGATTATCTCCACTTCTCCATGGACCTGAATTAAAATATTACGTAATGAAAATTGTACAATATAGCAGTATTTTGGTTTCTTGTCTACACTTTTTAAGCAGCTGGTCATAAATTCCCGACGTCTTTTTAAGTTTCAATTTTATTATGCTGCTTTTGCCTCTTAGATACGAAATATTTTTTTATAGATGTTGTCTATGGAATGATTGACTATTATTGTATTAAACCACCACTTACTGTTATTATACAAATGCATGGTAGTCAAATTCTTTAAATTCTTTATTAAACACACGTAATACGTGTGAACTATTAATCTAAAACTTAAAAATTATTATAAGTAAATCATGCTTGCCCACTGTAATCGATTTTGCGAAACGAAATTAAAAGGTAGAGAAATTCGTAAGATACAATAAGTGGTTTCAAAGGCCCTGTTAACAGACTTACAAAACATGAATATAGAATCTTCGATCTAGTAGTTCCCGGTTACTTAAAGAAAATGAGAACCTACGTATTTTGCTTCCTTTGTTGGTTTTAGCTGAATTCGACTCGGATGACAGTAAGATTTAAAGGAGGATGGCTAAAATGTATGAACGCCGGTCTACCTACTCGATCCAAATTATGTAAAGTATGTTCAAACAACAGGAATTAAAAACTTTTTTTTTAAGTTTTTGGCGTCTGCACAGTCTGTCTGTCAGTTACACTTTAATGGTCATACAAAGAAATTAAGAAGGGGAACTTTACAATTACATATAGCTTGTATATATTGAGCATAATCCCTCAAATGTAAAAAATAAATACAAAATATTCAGAAGTCTATAATCGAACAACAAAGTTTTAATCAAGCTTAGTGCTAAGCTTAGCATGTGAATCAATTCACGAGATGAGATTGTAATGTGAACTATGTAAAATATGTAAAATTTTAAAAAAATATTTTTGCGTAAGTTTTTGTGAATGTATTAGCAGGATACCGTCGGATATTTTTAAGTGGGTTTAATTTTGGATTAAAATACAATCAGCCCACTCGGCAGTAAAGACATAAATGTATAATCGAAATTTACCATAAGATGTAAATGAGATGTACAGAATACGAGCCGGTCCCAGTGCGGTATCGGATTAAAATTCCAAGTAAATGAGAACGATCGTCTCTAGCGAGTCCGACGGCGGCTACATCGTATCAAACACATCGACGTTTTATTTTCATTTTGTTTTTTAAATATAAACAGTTTTTGAATATGAACCTGCAATACAGTTAAATCCGGTCCCGACATGCCAAAACTACTAAATGGTATTCTCATAAACGTCAAACGCGTTTTTACGTTGCCAAACTCCAAATATCAGTAAATGATATCAATACGATTAATTTATAATTCAATAAAAGTAAAATGAAAGTCAATTACGAGAATTGGGGATCAGAATAAAAACAGTTTTAGGAATAGGAAAATCTAAAAAATTACCAGCACGTAATTGAAATTTTGAATTTTAATCGATGATGTTATGAAACATGCAAACACAAATACAAACATACGTGTAATATTCACTTAATGTCGCCATTTTAGACTTGCAGAAGGTCGATTCTGCTATTTCTACGGTACAATAATACAGTTTCGATACAGTCTCGATCTCATCTAACAGCAAAATGGTACTCTCATAAACTTCAAACAAATATCGAACGTGTTGTAGAATAACTTCACGATGCAATAAAAAATAGCCTTAACACGTAGGCTAAGTTTTCTCCAGAGTCTAAACTAGTAGTTCAGTAGTTATTGCGTGAAAAAGCAACCAACTTCCAAACATTCATACATCCATTTTAAAACTTTCGCGTTTATTTTATTAGTAGGGATAAGGATAATTTACTGAAAGTAAATTGAAAGTGTAAGTTAAATTCGAGAATTTGGCTTCATGTGTAAACATTTTAGATTCAACGTAAGCTAAGAACCGAAATCAGGTATAAATACTGATCACCACGTACATTCATTTTAAATTTTAAACTTTTTAATTAACTTGTGGTCTTTAGTAGTCAGAGCATGTATTGCATAAATTAAAGCATCAAATGTATTTTTATTACTTCATGCAATAAAGCTACACCTACATTCATAATATAAAGCTAATCAGCAACACTTTTTAATTCATTCTAATAAGATTAGTTAATTTATCGATCCATTATAAGTCAAATTGTAATTTAACGCAACAATGACTGGTTTTTAATCCTGTTACCACCCATCGGCACGGAGTCGGCAGACTGGTGTATCAAATGTTCTCAACAGCACAATGGATATGGATGGAACGAGATAGGTAAATGACTATGTGAAATTTTTAAACCAATTATGAACATGATTGAAGAAAACGAATATGAGGTAAGAATACAACATAACAAAATATAAAGGAAGCGGACTTTCGATGGACCAAAAATTATTGAAAATGGGGCAATTACGTAAACCTAAGTTAATATAAGGAATGAAATCATATTCTATGGTGGTAGAGACACCAAAAAAATTGTATGTTACTTTTCATATTTACTGCGAAGGTGTCGCAATAACTAAATAAACGCTAGGCTTCAATAGTTTTGTAAACATAGAGCAGCTGGTTTTCACACATTTCAAAAATTGTCAAATGAAAGATAGTTAACTATCCGTAACCACAAACTCTGCCACAGCTTACGGTGTTGAGGTTTAATTAATTTATACTATCCTCTATATCAATATTGTTGACTCTTTTCTGTTTTAATTTTTTTTTTCAAAAAATGTAATACAGAAAGCGAGAAACCATTAACTACCCTTGAATTATTTTTAATATACTTATAAAGAATCCTATCCTATTTCATAAATAGTTATTTAACCATTAAGCTTGAGCAAACAACTTGTAACATAATAATCTTTTGTAGAGAGATTTTTTGCCGTAAACATGCATTTTTAATCTCATCCAATTAAGGTCCGATGCAACCATCGATGAAGGTAACAATTACGTTTTCCATTGACACGGGTGTCGCTGCCGGCGTGCAGCGGTTGTGCAGGCGGCGCGGGCGCGGGGCATGGCGGACAGGCGCACGCGCAGGTAGGCGCAGCGAGTGCGAGCGGGACGACACTATCGGACCTCGCACACACCACGTGGTGGGGTTATGGTTTCTGAGGAGGCGCGGGCGTGTTTACTGTGCTACATTTTTATTTAGTTTGTGTTCGTTGTTCGCAGCGTGAACGTGTTTCTCGCGCTTCGCTGGTTTGTTTCGATAATAAAGTGCAACAGATGAGTGATAAGGCGCCAAGAATAAGCCAAGTTAATCGGCGCAGTGGCGCCAGCCAGCATTGGCATGGGTGGGCGTAGATTTGTAAAAGCCGCAGCTTTGCTGATAGTTTTGGGTTACAGCAGTTTACTCGTTTATCAAGGCGGAGTGAGTTTTAACTTTCAAGAAAGTCGGCCGTTGCAAGTCGCCGAGTTTTCAATTGAACCTGTGACTAAAACAAACACTGCGGATGGTGGTCAGAATAAAAATATAACACTAGATGATATTTTTATAAGTGTAAAGACTACAAAACATTACCAGTTTACAAGATTGCCAATTATTTTGAAAACATGGTTTCAACTGGCAAAACAACAGGTACAACATACACGTATAACATAATTATAAAGTAATATAGATAGAGAGAAGGTAAAAATAAACTTAAATTAAGTAGGCAAGTTGGTTTAACAATATACTAACGATGACGATGATATAGTAGTGTTCACTAACAACAATTGATAACTAAGTAATATTATGACCTAAGCAAATATGTAAACCACACAAATGATAATTATCAAAGATGTACATTACTGCCACAAGAATATCTTAGATAACGTCTTTCTAAATCAAATGAGACATGCTCCGTAAGTAAGAAAAATCTAAATATTATAAAGTATTCTAAGTCAATGATTTCTGATAAACATTGTGTAAAATGGAGTAAACTGTAAAAACAAACAAAGATTAGATTTTTTTTTTAGTAAAATAGTAAATTTAACATTTGCGAACTCCTGTCATAACAAATAAATATTAAATGGATTTAAATATTTCATAGCGATGGATTATATATGTGGCTCCAAACTCGAATTAAACCTTGTGGCTCCAAACTCGAATCAAAGTGAATAATGATGTACACATGCAAATGAATACAAAATATTATAATGACATCCATAAAAGGAGACAAAATTATTGATGTTCTGAACTTTGTAAAGTTATAAAAATGATGTTTCACGTTCTTAAATGGTTGAGACGACCCAGAGACAACTCTATTATCATAAGAGAAGAATTATAGCAGGGTGATGAACTTTCAAACCCGTCTTGTCTTATAAAGTCTCAATTTAAGACAAAATAATAATTATTTTTGGTAAATTATACTTAAGTACCTATATGATGTATTTTATTTCAGTTCTGAACGTAATGGAAGAAAAATTGTCATTGTCAAATAAACTATTTAAAAATGTAGTGTTTTGTACTTTAAAATTAAAATTTAAAAATAATTGAACTAATTTGTGTCTTTTCGAAGATGTAGTTCTTGCACTATTTGTTGGAAACTTTGCAATTTCTTTATTATAATCCGTTATAAGACCTACTTAGTGATTTCCTTCTAAAATAAAGAAATGTATCGTATTTTTCTTCACAGCTTCATTAGCACACTGGCAATTAACATATAAATGCAATTTACATTTGAATGGATCAAATACATATTTGATTAATGATAAGATTTAGATGCAGCTACCGTTATTACGCCTACATGGAAAATATTTTGTTACACCGCTCCGAGTGTTCGATAGTTGATAGTTATCTATTGATTTTATTTACATTTTGATCAAGATCTTATTTTCTCTTTTGAGTTACTCCGAAAACTCATATTCGCTATTTACATTTCGATTCTACTATGCAACGAAATAAAAAAAAAAACATTTAAAAGAAAGAAAATAATTCATTTATACCGGCCGGCTAGACCGGGTAAATACCACAGCCTCACAAAAAACCGGCGTGAAATAACGCTTGCGTTGTGTTTCGCTGAGTGAGTGAGGTTACCGGCGGCCCAAGGGGGTTGGGGATTTTAAGGACTGGGAACGCAAGTCGCAGTACCAAAGAAGTTAATCAGGCGATCTGTCTGCTCGTTTGTTTAATAAAAAAAAGTCTACTAATAAATGAATTATAAGAATCAGAGTGAAATTATAAAACTAACAGAGTGAGAAATCTTCAATAAAGTCAATCAATCAAGAATCTTAAACAAAACACAATAAACTGAAAATATTCTTGGAATTGTTTCGAAAGTTTTAGTTTTTAGAAGATACAAATCATGTTACACATTAAATGAACTCATTATTTTCAAACTTGCAATTAACATGCCACACGATTCTGAAACTATATCATAACTAAGGACATTAATGTTCTAAAAATACATCGCCTCCACTTCTCACTGGTATGCGGGGTATGCCGCTCCCCTCTTAATAGGTTAATTTATTCACTTAATATTCTAAGAGGGCTTATTAAGATGACATGCGCTAAATATAATAATATAAATGATCCAAATCATGCGAACTACGAATGTGTCATATAAATTAATTTTCCTCTGTTACATATTTTATATCTCGTCGTCTGTTACCCCATTCATTTAATATAAATTAATGAATGCTTTTCGCTGATGAATCTGAAGTAGGTAAAATCTAATAGCTCTTCGTTTCACATTTCAAACGATAATTCCTACTTTGAATTACTTTCGATGAATTATAGGTATTTGCTACATTTACAAAATTGCGTTTTCGCATTAAGCACACTGCGCATGCAATCTATATACATATTATTTAGTTAAAATATCCAAATTTCATAAATAATCAGTAATTGTAAACAAATCACAGATCAAAAAAGTAAACAATAAACAAAAAAGTAAATAAACAACTGAAAAACGTTAAATATTCAATAAATATTTTTCTACATATAGGTATTATTATATTATATACATTTTATACCGTGCGACTGCAGAGGTAGTTCACATCAAAATGTTCGATACATTCAACGTTTACAAATATTTCTCACTTACAATAAATTATTGCGCCTATAGGCAAAATGCTCTTAACGTGAGAGTCACGACTGTATCCCGCATTTCCTGTATCTAGAGCGCGGATAATCGACCGTTAATCCGGCTCGCAGGACCTATTGTGGCCTGCGCCTGCGCAGCGCGTGGCGGCGCGCGCCCGGCACGTGACTGGATTGTTGCTTTCGCCTTTTTTGTAGTTTTGTTCGTAGATCGAAAATTACTATCTAAAATCTGATGGCTGGTAGTTTTGTTAGTGCGTGAACGACACATAAATTAAAACCCCTTTTAAAAAAAGGACACTAAATATATTTTGTATAATTTTAGGTAGACAACCAATTAAGGTTGTCAAAAATATTTGGCGCATTCAAAAATATTATATTTTAATAACTTGATACTGTGATAACTGTGATTTTGTAGGTTATTTCCGTATAATTCGTGGGTGTTTCTATTCATTTGCTTTTCGAGTTTAAACGGACCATGAATCCTAAACCCTTGTTAAAGTTAGTTCGTACTTCAAACTTTAAAGTTATATATTATGTTGGCTAATCTAATCACTGAAAAGGCTTGAACCATTCAACTTGTCCCACATTCGGAACAAAACTTGCTGTCTACAAATCTTCCTCTTATTTAAATTATATATATATATATATATATATATATATATATATATATATATATATATATATATATATATATATTCCTAAATATATATATATATATATATATATATATATATATATATATATATATATATATATATGCCTGCTAGCCGTAGCATTCAATCAGACTCAATCCTTATCCTACCTTCTGAGCTGTTCGAAGAAGCAATTTGTTTATTTTTAAAGGGTCTATGTTGGAGGTTAAATTAACTCAACACTTATCTTGTTTCACTTTTGGCTCGGGTTTCGTAGTCACATGCATGCGCTTTGTCGCGGACACTTTAATTTCATTTATTTCTATAGATATACATAATATATTTACTACATACATATTATTGTGTTGGTCGATGAAATTACCAGGACGAAGTTAAACCTGATATACTGGCTAAAGTTGCGAATAAGGCGAAATACTTAACTATTAATAAGATAATTTTATTTCCAAACAAAATAGTGGTTACGATAAATATTTTCAGAGTAAACCGCAAATTGTACAAACTAAATGCTAAAGTTACTGTGTTCATTGTTTGGAATAACTATTTTTTGTGGTTATTTGATTGACTTTTAGTTAAAGCTTCAACGTCCAATTATTACTACATAAGTATGTTAATTGTAAATTATATTATTAATTTAATTTCCGTTTGTATTCAGTTTACCGAAATTGATAATATTATTTTATTAATTTTATTGTAATTCATAATTTGCTATAGTTTACTATAGCAAATTATGAATTACAATAAAAAAGTATTAAAACTACAATTATTTCTAGGTATTCCAAGCAGTTATTGTTCTTAATTATGTATTATTAGCAAAACAGCAATGTATGCTTAGATCTTTAAAACTGCGCAACGGATGCGGATTTCTTTAATGGATAGAGTGATTCAAGAGGGAGGTTTATATTATGTATATAACACGCATAATATAGTATAGAAACACTGATAATTTTAGAGGTTTCCAATGTCGTAAATAAACACATTTTTTGCGCTTACATTGCAAACGCTGGCTGAACCCTACGAAATAGATCAATATACTGTACTACAGTATTGTACACCTTAAAAAGTTCTACAAAAAAGTCCGCGATGGTATATGTCTATCTCATAGGGATAACCCACAATAACCATTTTTTATCCTTTACTTTTTACGAGAAATAATGGCTTATTTACGAATCGATTTTCAAGCAAAACAGCATTAATCCTTATCCGATTAAGTACCTTAAATACATTGTGCATTGAATAGATCAATATGGTCTTTTACAGCACGCAAGTTAAATGAATATTTTAGAAGATATTATAGACTTAAAAAGCAGGGACATAGCGGTTGGATCGTAAAATTTATATTCAAGCGGGAAAATTATAATACTCGAAGTTATATCAAGCGCTCTCGCACGTCGCGTCGAGGTGATACGGTCCCGTTTTTACCCATTGGGTACGAAGCCCCAAAAACATTTACAGCATTGTATACAGAAGTATATTGCAGTGGGTAGAGTTATTTGCTAAAGAAGTTTTTTCTTCAAGAACACTATTCCACGGGGGCGAAGCCGCGGGCAAAAGCTAGTTATTATATATAGTATAAGCATATACGCCTGTTTCCCACACGTGACCTTCTTCTTCTTAGCTTTTTACTACTTTACGTATGGCCATGCTTAAACTTGGAGACCTTTCTAAGAATAGTATCTGGTAATTATCTATCCTTAGTAAATTTATGTATCTTGAGTATTTAGAATATACACTCGCAAAATATCTTTATGTTCAAATTTTGCTAGTTTCTCAGTTTCTGAAACATCTTTACATTATTATGAAGTCGCTTCCTCTGTTTGCTTAGATATTTTAAACTACTCAACGTATTTTAATGCAGTTTTCAGCAATAGACAGAGTGTTTCAAGAGGAAGGTTTACATGTATAATAAATACATTGCACCCGTGCGAAGCCGGGGCGGGTCGCTAGTAATAGTATAAACTCTACACAGTACACAGACAAAAAATGTTTTTGAATTCCCTAAAAGAAATAACTTTTAAATTGAAACAATTACAAAGTATAAATGTGGACCCACAATTTCCTAAACACTTCACTTTAATGTTCCATAAAAAATTGTTTGAGAATAACACTCCGTTTTGTCCTTTACAAGCAAGTCTTATTATTTTGATCGTTTGTAAAATTATGGTAAATTTTATATTGCTTATTTTATTATAGTCTTTAATTTACTTTTTGTTTTGTTGCAGACTTGGTTTTTCACCGACACAAGCAACCAGCAACATCAGAATCAAACCGGTAAGTTTTTGAAAAAAATAATTAAGACTTGGCGATGGCGCGGCCGCGCCAACAGAAGCGCAATTCTCGTATTTAAAGTAGACTTACATTTTACTTTGATTGTGTTATAAGTGAAGCGACTTGTTGTTATACACTGGTTTTGTGAAGTTTGTACTAATCAGGAGGCGTTAGACTGACAGTTTTAGTCTGGGCTTGATTGTAATTTGTATTATTGCAGGATTTATTTAGCAGAATTGACCCTCAGATTAGACGCCATTACGACAATCTACAGCAAGCAATAGTTAAATATCATCATCATCAGCCACATTGTCCTACGGCTCGATATACTCTCGGAATCCAACTTAATCTCAAGGTTAACAAGGAGAACAAAAGCTGTCTAAAAAGGGTCAGTTCACACCCCGACAATACGCGACTAAAAAACTTTATTCACTACACAAAATAATATGTACACGTTTCATTGTAAGAGTTCAAATGTAGAGTCAATCAAAGTCAATGTCAAAGGCGCCGCTCTTACTTTGAAACGTGGATCTTTTTGTCTAGTGATTAAGTTCAATTTTGAAAAGCTATCTTAATAATGTAGCACTGCGTATCGTCGCAATGTGAATTGCCCCTTATGCTTTTGTTTACAGAAAGGCTAAATTCGATCTGACTGCCGAATCTGTTCAAAAAGGCTTCCGTTTTTTTTTTAATAAAATGAACCTGGAAACGATCAAACAGATCGCCTGATGATAAGCGATTACCGCCGCCACTTGTAACTCCTCTGGTGTTGCGACTTGCGTTCCTGATCCTTAAACTCCCCAACCCCCCTGGGCCTCCGGTAAATTCACTCACACGGCGAAACACAACGCAATGTCCTGAGTCAGCATTTACTCAGTTGGCAGCAAAACATTATCCCCGTTGACATCGGAGTGTTGAGTAAGAGAAAAACTTTGTAATAACTAATAACCAACTTTAGATTTCGTCCGATCAAAACAAACATAATATCCCTTCATATCGAAAGAATATCCCAACTTCAATAAAAACATGAAGATGCATTTCATTCGGTGTCTAAGTTTCAAATCTCCCCCGGGCAAACAGCGATTGAAATTAATGCTATTGTAATAAACACTCTATTGCCATTACGATACGGTTGTAAGTCGGTTTGTATTGTTGCAGACGGCCACATGGTAAACACGAACTGTTCGGCGTCGCACCAGCGCAAACACCTTTGTTGCAAAATGTCGGTGGAGTATGACCACTTCCTCGATAGTGGGAAGAAGTAAGTACTTACTATTACACCAGGAGGCTGTTTCACAGTCCTACGTCTGTTATAAATGTGAAAGTTTGTGAGGATGTATGGATGTTTGTTACTCTTTCACGCAAAAACTACAGAACGCATTTCGATGAAGTTTTGTATGGTAGTAGTTCTGGCTCTGAATTGAAACATAGGCTACATTTTATCCCCGAAAAATACAGTGTTCCCCTGGAATATGTATTTACGTGGGTGGAGCCGCGGGCAACAGCTATATAACAATCGATACGTACGTGTACTATAAAGTATGCAGCGACAAATCTTCCGAATAAGCTGTCCAACACTTATTATAATACAAGCTTTTGCCCGCGCGTAAATACAGTATCCCACGTATCAGTATCCCACGGGAACGCTATTCGGGATAAAAAGTAGTATTTTTGTTCATCCAGAGTTTCAACTATATACTATATACTATATACTAATATACCAAATTTTTATCCTGCAAAAGAACAGTGTTGCCGTGCTATTTAGGCGGGCGAGCCACCGTAGGCAAATTTATTATAATACCACAGAGATAATAATATACTACGTACAAATAATACTGAAATATTGGACTTACAATAAAATATGTAACATAATGGATATAACGTGGTCTATTTTTAAAACAAGTGAAACAAAAATGTTCTGTTCCTTACAAGCGCTATTGATTGTCGTGTATTTATTTGTATATTTACGTTCCCACGTCACTAATATCATATCTCGTACATAAATCATACATTAAAGCAATTAAAATGTAATCAAACCCCTAATTTGTTATACGCGTATCAACGCCGATTCTATAATAATTATATCGTTTAACCAACAATTAAGCAAAAAGTACATTACTCTTAATTACTTTTGTGAAACAATTCATAAAATGTTGTGTGTGTTTTTTTGTGCGGTGTGTTGGTACGAGGGATTTTATTCATAAAGTTTTAATGTCAGGTTTATACTTTAGAGTGATGTTACATAATCATATTTTATTATTTTATGCGGTGTGATTATAGATATGCGGAAATGATTGCGGTGTGTGTAATTTCATATAACATTTTCTTTACCAAAGAATAAAGTTCTTTTCGTAAAAACTTTATTTTTTATTTTTTTTATTTATATATGGCATCGGCTTATAACCATTTGCCAGTGTCAAGTTAAAAAGGTGGGAAATAGAACTTTCGTTTCAATTTTCAACACCGTATTCCTATATCGTCAAGTCTAAAGTCTAGTCAAAATCCAAATATATAGTCAGTACAGTCATGTCAGTCGATTCAGTAAAGTGGTAGAAGCTTTACTGAGAGTTCCTAAGGAGTTTTGGCGGGAAACACAAAATAGCACGTTTTTAGAAGTTGTACCACTTGCCCACACTTGTGCACGATAACGAATATTTAATGGTTAATATTCTACCAATATTACACATTAAGAACCGAAATAGCACAAATTTATGAAGTTTTACAAATTCACAACGTCACCCATTGAACCCCGAACCCCCGGCAAAACTCGTTTCGAAACTTATTAAGATGAAACAAAGAGTTTTGCCGGGGGGTTTTGCCCTAGGAACTTTCAGTAAAGCTTCTACCACTTTACTGAATCGACTGACATGACTCATGGACTGTACTGACTATATATTTGGACTTTGACCACACTTTAGACTTGACGATATAGAAATACGGTGTTCAAAATTGAAACGAAAGTTCTATTTCCCGCCTTTTTAACTTGACACTGGCAAATGGTTATAAGCCGATTCCATATATAAATAAAAAAAATGATGAAACAAATTCCGAATTTAATTTTAAGACTTCTGTGACAACGAAACTCGAAGTAATTTCTGCAATACGAACTGAAAATCTGTAATACAAACGAATACATAAATGTTTTGACATGTTTGTCGCCATAAGAAGACAACCCACGCTACCTTCTAACTTCTTCCCTGCGGAATATCTATACAGATTTTAAAAGC
Organism: Phengaris arion; assembly: GCA_963565745.1. Lineage (NCBI taxonomy): Eukaryota > Metazoa > Arthropoda > Insecta > Lepidoptera > Lycaenidae > Phengaris > Phengaris arion. The sequence goes on from OY751442.1 coordinate 1,033,364, forward strand.
CTTCGTGATCCAGTGGCTTAGAGCTTGGCTCTCGACTCCGTAGATCGTGGGTTCAATTCACGCGTTGGAGCAACATAAAATGTTGTTTTCAATTTTAATTAGGAAAATGCAGGCTGGTTATCATCAACTATCTGATTATTATCTAACCTGCGCCTGATATCTCGCCAGTCATGTCGGTGATCCGTACCATTGGGCTACGAGAGTGAAATAAGAGAGAGTGCTCTTGTGTACTGCGCACACACTTGGGCACTATAAAATTAACTCCTGCATAGCCGGACCTGTATAAACGGAACCAGCTCCCGCCACCGAAATCGGTATGGGGAGATATAACTGGTTAACCGTGGTATTTTCATTGTCCACCATTGAGGTCCACCTCGCCCGCTTGTGCAGGAGCAGCAGGACGCAGTATATAATATTTTATTGGGCCCGCAACGCGTCGGCTTATTTGCACAGGTGTACCTGCAAAGGTGTACCTGCACTGGTCTATCGTACAGTAGACCCAGGCGTCCGCGTCAGTGGCCCAAGTCCTAACTATGAGAATAATTTACTGTCGGGCCGAGAACATGCGTAATAAATAAAAAGATAACCTGTAGGAAATTATTGAATAGCCAGCTAAAAAGTTCTCCCATAAGATTATTAAATAGAAACTGAGATAAACAAACAAAAGCTTAAAGTGTTCCAAGTGCGTTTTTGTTTTAAGTTAAAACAAGATGCTCTTAACTTCTGTTTTTGGAAGCCCGGTGTATAAATAATGAATATGAGGCATTGTGTGGGGGAATAATACCTGATGCCTTGTGGTTTTTATTCGTCATATTTTGTTGCGAAGACGAATAATAATTAGGGAACTCAAAACAATGGTTCAACTGGAAAAAATCATTATATTATAATGCTCACTCGGTTAATTAAAAACAAATGCCACTACAAATTCGAGACGTGAAGGCTTAAACTTGAAAACAAATAATTTTAAAACTAATCATGTTTAAAACTATATTATATTTATCTTAGAAAGTACCTCCTTTATTCTTTGCAATTATGCAAAATATAAAACTATATTGAGGAATAAACTTTATTGAACTTTGTTTTCTTAAGTGACACCTACCTAAGAATAAATAAACCATTTCAAGTTCTCGTAAATAATAATTAAATACCGTTTACGTACAAAATAATATTTGGTAAACACTCCACGCAAGAGTTTTAATGCACAAGTCGTTTGCCGCCCACCACGAAATATGGGAAAAATGAAGAAATTCCAAACAAAAATATTGAAAGTATGTTTGCGTCGCGTGAAAATGAATGCGCCTAAAATAATATTGGACGTGCTCTCCAAAAACCATTAGCTGTGTGCGGAGATCACGAGGTTGTAAAAAACCCATTGAGGTCCGGCACCCGGCAGGTTGCGATGACCGAGTAAATTTCACTGGCAGTTAAGCCATTGAGGCGGTAGTTAGGGTACGCCGGTTCCAAGTTTGTGGCTTAAGCTGTGGTTTACGTTTATTAAATGTTAACTTTGCTAGATAATGCGGGCATAAAAAATACTTCTGACCTAAGTGTCTTTAATTTATTCCTATCGAAAATCGCCCGATAGCTCCGCCGCCCCTGAAGTTCATCCCAACCTATAATGTTATTGGCTTAAACTCTATCTGTTAGAAATAATAAGCGAACTATAATATTTTTTTTTAAACTGTAACCCGACTACGTAAATTATATATGTATAGGTATAGCCTATATTACCCGGGCTATTTACGAATCTATAGACCTAATTTAATAAAATCGGAAAAAATCGTAGCGCCTGAACTACTGATAGTTCGGTAGACTACTTATAGTTCGGGCGCTACGGTGGGACAAACATACATACATAGACTGCCAAAATCATTACCCTTCCTTTTGGCTTCGCAAAACACGTTCCATATTTAAACTAAAATAAATTAACAAGCTTAAGATTCAGAAATTCGATCCATATTATTATAATTTTACACCAACAACAGGGTTGTCACAATTTATTTAACTTATCAACATTTTTTTTGTTTTAATAAATATCTATGAGCGCCTCACACCACGTCAATCTGGCCCCGTGCTAAGTATCCAAAGAACTTGTGTTACGGGTGGCAGACAACAGAAAATACATTTAATATTTTTTATGTATAGTATACATCTACTTAAGATTGAATTAAATTAACAATAATTGAATGCACATCCTTGACCCAGGAACATTGAAATCTTTTTTCTTCCCTCGGCGGGATTTGAACTCGCGACCTCCGGCTTGAGCGCTAGCCTGAGCCACTGAGCCACAGAGGTCTTCATAATTATGTCTCTTGTTATTATAACATATATTATCTCTATATAATCTCAACAAATATTGGAAATTTTAAAGATGATTCCTTAGAAACGTCACACAACAGGAATATTATTAGTTTGATCCGAGGACAAAAGCAACTGCAAAATAATCGCTAATATGGAAAAATAACTATGTACTTATTTCGGTTCTTTTCACATACGAGTATTACAATGGTAATATAAAAAACTGATGACCATAAAACTTTTCGATGAACTATCTAGATTTATGTAAAGTTCTGGAAGCATCAGATTCAAATTATTTACATGAAAAATAATTGTGTGCCATCCCTAATGACGGTGGCCATTTGTCGTACGCCATCTTGCAATTTGTGGCTTTGCATTGCGCAAACGCATCTCCTGTTCATGGCGGCTAATGCCAGTGAATTATACCGGACCAATAATTATTAGCCACCGAAGTATCGTAGCGTGCAATCACAATATCTCCAATCTTACAGGTGTATTTTATTACATTTTTCTGTAATGTACTTCATTACAATGCGATTATTTTATGCGAAAAGATGTATGAGTCACTTTTGTGACACGGCAATTTAAATCTTAACGAACACTTTGGCTGATAGTGATAAAAGAAAATTCTTAAAGCATAACTTTGTTTGTCTTAGCCTTCAGAGCCTCAGTCCTAATAAGTGAAGACAGAGTTCTGCGAACCGTACAGTGAGGCTGGTCTAAACTACGCCTTGCCGTGTAGTTACATAGTATCACGCACACACATGTAACGAAACTACGCCTTACCTTGTAAAGCAAACTGTCGCGGTGTGTGGTTTTGTATGTCTGTAGACAGTAGTAGTGCCTCAGTTTTTGTTTGGCAAAGCTCTGTCTTTACTTTTTTATTAGGTCTGATATCTTACTCTAAATTCAACGAAATTATGATTCCGTGTGTATTTCATATCTACCCACCTACAGTACATTTCATTTTCAGTTTTGTTGCATACAACAAACGTGATTGTTTTCCGTTTTGTACGAAACCCTTCTTGCGCGAGTTCGACTCTTGGCCGGTTATTCATAATAATGAACCCTTTTAGTGCTAACAGACTCTCGAACTTGGTCCGCTCCGTACCAAATCCGTGTGTAAAAATGTGTCAGCACGGTAAGGTGGATGCGGTAACTTTGTGGCGCCACCTACTGGGATTTAAAATTAAATGTGTTTTTAAAGTGCCATAACAAAATATGTCATTCAATAATTTTACGTTTATTTTTCGTATTTTACAATTTATTCTAGTTTTTATGAATTGGATTTCTTATTATGGCCCGATTGGGTAGATACTTCTAATAAAATTAGAAACATTTACATTTCTTAAAAATCTAAGACAATATTCAAATATACCAACGGAAATTAAGATTTTTAACAATATGTTACTTTAATAACTATTTATCTCTTATCGAGCTTGGCCCGTATACGTGTTTAGGTACATACCGAAACATTAACTTAAAAACTAACCAGCGTTTTGTTGCAGATGGTTCTGTCACTTTGACGACGACAATTACGTGAACGTGCCTCGCCTCGTCAGCGTGCTGCAGACGTATAATCATCAGGAGGACTGGTACCTCGGCAGGACCAGCATATACGAACCCGTCAAGATATTCAAGAAACCCACTAACAAGGTGATTATGTTATTAAAAGTTACAATCCGATTTTATGTCGTAAAAATTACATCAATTGCAAAAACATGTTTTCGTCTTACGGCCGAGAACTGGCTCACTGGCTGGCACAGGCTGTCGCCGTCTCTGCTAACCGAAATGACAAGGGCAGCATGCGAGTCGAGCGTCACTTAATTTAGCTATCGTTTCAGTATTCGGCCGTTAATTCAATCCAAGTTTTGACGAGGCATTGCCTCGCGTTAAACCTTTCTCCGTTCATGGAATGATGAATTCCCGTTAAATCATTATATCCTCATAGAATCATTTTAGAAAATCATTTCATAGCGCATACCTCCATCAAAATAACTTCCAGCAAGCCAAATTCAACCCATTCTAGTTGCGCTTCTGCAATGTAACCAACGAACAACTGTAATAAGGTGTTTATTGATAAATCAGTTACCCTTTTAAACAATATAAAAAACATTCCATTTGTAAATTATCCCACCAAATCTTTCTTTAATCTGCTACAGTACGATTTCTAAGTATCTCTTTTGTTTCAGCTGATGTTTTCCTTCTGGTTCGCTACCGGTGGCGCTGGATTCTGCGTCAGTAAAAGTCTCGCCTTGAAAATGTTGTCTGTTGCAAGGTAATTACAATGTTGCATTACAATGTTGAATTATATTTGGCAGTAGTTGTTATCGTTACTGTTGTTTGTTTTATTAAGGTTTCATTTCGTCGATTTAACGGTCTTTTTATTTGCAGTGGTGGCCGATTTATCAGTATATGTGAGGGTATACGGCTGCCAGATGATGTATCCATGGGATTCATTATAGGTGAGAAAACCTCAAATACCTAATTCCAAGATAATTTCGTTCTTATTGTCGACCATAATATTTAAAAAAAAGGTATAGGTGACGTTAGAACCCCAATGCTCGTATTAAACTTAAATAAATCAACAATTATCGAACTGTGGTATTGTAAGATTTAATTAGCAAAATCGATATATAGATTTTATTGGTGACTGGCTTTTGCCCGCAGCTTCGCCCGCGTGGGAGAGTGTTCGTGGCAAAAAACTGCTTTAGCGAATATACCTACAATATATACTAATATAAGCAAAGAGTAAAATATATCATCATCATCATCATCATTAACAGCCATAGGACGTCCACTGCTGGACATACGCTTCCCCCAAAGATTTCCACAACGAACGGTCCCGGGCCACCCGCAACCAACGGCGGCCCGCGACCTTCATAAGGTCATCGGTCCACCTAGAGGGAGGCCGTCCAATGCTGCGCTTTCCAGTTCGTGGTCTCCACTCTAGAACCTTTACTCCCCAGCGGTTATCAGTTCTACGAGCGATGTGGCCTGCCCATTGCCACTTCAACTTATTGATTCTGCGAGCTATGTCGGTTACTCCAGTTCGTCTGCGAATCTCCTCGTTGCGGATTCTGTCACGCAGAGAAACCCCGAGCATAGCTCTCTCCATCGCTCTTTGAGTGACTTATAATTATATAATATATCCCCTAGATATATATTTTACTCTTTGCCAGACGGCTTGATTTTTTCCGACACCTTGACGATAATTGTTGTTTGTTTTATTTTGGATCGGGAAAACGCGATTTCCGCGATTTCCCGATTTCCACAAAACCTTAATAAATTATTATCGACCTAAACCTTCCTAAGGAACCACTCTGTCGGTAAATGTAGTTCAGTAGTTTTTGATATTATCTCTAACATACAGACATACAGACTCCGCGGGGCACTTAAGTATCCTGGTTCTAAGATACCTCCCCACCAATTTTCAGCCAAATCGGTTCAATCGGTTGAGTTATAAAAAGTGTAACTAACACGACTTACTTTTATATATATAGATGATAATCGATAGGATTGAAAGCCTTAAGGCTGGTTTTATCGTCAGGCCGCTAGACGCGCCGCTGAGCAGCGCGCTGTTAACAGCACGGTGCTTTGGCAGCGCTGGCGAGCATCGCGCGCTTATCGAACGGCGCTGCTCAAGCGCGCGACTTTGAAACGCAACTACTACCGCCATACATCTTCGAACGCGCGCGCTCCAACGGCGCTGCCGAAACGCTTAACGATAAAACCAGCCTTACTAATAATAGCAGGTCTAACAATTAGCGTTTTATTTTCATTAGTCGTAAGCGGCAAGTTACGCGTTAACGTGAGACGCCCACACAATATATTCATTTTAGACGTATAAATTTTCCACTAACATTAATTTTCTTGAAAAGGCAGTTTAACGGCCGAATCCTAAACGGGTTGAACAATCAAGATATTACAAAATCCTGTCCCTATGGATGTTACTTATCTTTTTATTTATGACGCCGTTAACTTACATTGTTTAAGTTTTGATATCCTTATTCGTTAAGTCCGGCTCTCATGTCGACATTTTAATAATTCATTAAAATAAATAATTTCATTTTAATACAATTTTAATATCATTTTGAGAGATGTTTATCACTAAATTGTTTATTCATTTATTTATATATACTATAAGATGATATCATTGGTACGTCTTTATCTACACTGATATAATAAAGAGTTAGTTTGTTTGTTTTTTGCATTGAGTGGGCTCCGAAAATACTGGACCACGGGGGGAAGGACATAGGCTACTTTTTATTACGGAAAAATGTACGGTTCCTCGAGATTTATAGTTTGTTCATATAATTTGACTAACGGTTCCTCTTGTAGAGCACTTAATGAAGAAGAATTTGACGCTAGTCCCAGAATTCCACTCGCACCTGGAACAGATGAAGCTGTTGATGCCCGAAACGTTCCGGGATCAGATATCGTTCAGCTACGCCAAAGTGAATGAGGAGTGGAATGTCGTCAATGTTCCCGGGTTCGACACCCGATACGATCCCACCAGGTGAGAAACGACACTTTTGTTTTTATAGTGATAGGCAAAGATATTCTAATTTAATAGTGATAGGTGTTGTGGGCAGACTAACTAGATAGGCTGTGCTTGTGACATATGTCAATATGACATTGACATTTCTACTTCTTATTACTACTATGTTATGCAACAATAGGGTCTTGTGTGTAAAATAAAACAATATTTCTATCAGCGCTGAAGCAGGCTATAATAGTCGTAGGTAGATTACCCATGATTAAAGTGCCTTAGTTACATAGATCCTACTATCCTACTAATATTATATATGTGAAAATTTGTGAGGATGGATGTTTGTTAATATTTCACACGCAAAAACTACTGACCAGATTTTGATGAAATTTGGTATGGTAGTAGTTTAGGCTCTGGATCAAAACATTAGCTACTTTTTATCCCGAAAATGTACAGTGTCCCCGTGGGATACTTTATTTAGCCGCGAGCAAAAGCTAGTATATTAATATATTACAGCATAGTATTAGAATAGTAGCGCATTATAGCGTTTAGTATCAAGTATGTAACTAACTTAACATCTGATAATCTAAAGGCCCAGCAGTAGCGAAGGCGGTACTCGTCATAGGGAAGCCCTAGCCTGGTAGGTATTCGGATGAGGGTCTTCAAAAGGTAAGTGGGAAGTGAAGCCGATAGGAATGGAGTTATAGGAACCCCCCGCCACTGAGGCCCAGAGTTTTCCAAATCAGCTGCACTACCCAGTAGGTACCGTAGGTTCATTAGTTAATGTATTTCAGGCTTCTTGATTATTAAATATGGATTGAAAGAAAGTGGACGCGTTACTTTACCCTTCCAGTATAGTATTTCACGGCGAACTTGCCAGGACAAACTAAATGATGAAGTAAAGATTATCAAACCTTAAGTGTAACTAATACTGTCTGTCGCTCCACCTTTATAAATTAACAGTTTGTAATTTACACCTTCTATGGCAATAAAATGATAGTTAACACTTGCCAGTGGTAAAATAATATCGGATGGACTGGAATTTTCGGGAATCTGATGACGTTTATTGCTGCGCTATATTAAAAATAAATTCTCACCATCCAAACGGCTATCCCGACGATTTATAGAGACCACCTAAAATAACCCTCAACAAAATAGACTTGTTTTATATAACCACAATTTATTAGTTCCCGTTATTTTTCTATCTCATTTCAACACTATTGTGGTTAGGTACATGATAAATTGTTAGTTCTAATAAATCCTTAATTCATGTACAGAAAATAGATAAAACAAACGCCCAGTTGGAGAAGACATACTATAACTTTTTTGTCTTTTTATAGTATACTAGCTTTTCACGCGGCTCCACCCGCGCAAATACAATATCACACGGGAATACTATACTTCGCTTATGTGTTCATCCAGAGCCTAAACTAGTACAATTCTAAACTTCATCAAAATTCGTTGAGTAGTTTTTGCGCGAAAGAGTAACAAATATCCATTCATCCATCCTCACAAACTTTTACATTTATAATAGTAGTATATATATGTATTTTCCTCAATTTTATTAACGTAAGTCGTAAGCAGAAAACAAACTATTTTATAATCATTTTGAAAGTGACAATTTCTTAAATATTAATATTATTTGTTTCAGATTTCTCTCTTTGCATTGTTACCTGTTTCCCCAGTTTAAGTTTTGCCCGAGGTAGCTCCGACATTGTGTGACAAGCGCCTAGGAGCTACGTCCAACATAATATAGCTGAGTATTCAAATATACTTTCGGGAACAAAAATAGTTTGGATTGGGATTCCGTCGAAATGAGTCTTTAGATTTCGAATACAATGTGGAATATAAACGTAGAGGTGGACGGGCGTTTTCATAATTACTCACTTTTTCGACTATAAGCAAATTGTAACACTGTTTCCTTTACGCAAAAGGACTTTAAAATCTCAAAGAAATTATGCACGGAAAATTTTAAGCATCGATGCAGTTCCAATTTTATTTACAATTAATGATCTCAACTTCATTTTAACAACACAATATATTCTCAATTTTTAAAAGTTATCAAAAATACGTAATACGTTTTGAAAATCCGATGCTATAAGTTGCTATTTTCTTTTATATTTTACTTACATAGATTCTGTAGGAATGTTTTGTATCAATGTTCTTTTTTCGATTTCTTTTTTATTATTTATTTTAATTTTATTTTTTGAGTTTTTACGTTTGGCAGCTTTGCAATTTTTATTTTAATGATTTTTATAAAAATATCTTCCGCTAGCTTGAAGTGCCTAACTTTAATAATATAATGTTTATGTACTGTGATATTAGATTGTATTAAACTGTAGATAGTTGTTTATAGATGATTTACTACATTTATTTAAAGTCTTCTTGTAAAATTGTTGTCACTTTGTTATAATCTTAGTTGTTTATCAAATAAACAAATATAATATTTACTGTGTTATTGTCTCGTTAATCACAACACCGACCATGAACAACCTGATCGTGGGAGAACCATGCTTCGGGGCAAATGGGCCGGATTCACCGCATAAATACCACAAACTTACAGAAAACTGGCGTGGAATAACACACCGCAAGTGTTTCGCCGTGTGAGTGAGGTTAGGTTTTGAGGACCACGAACGCAAATCGGTACCACCAGAGGAGTTACAAGTGTAACTCCCATAGTGTTTCGAGGGTCTATGGGCGGCGGTAATCGCTTACCATTAGGAGGTCTGCTCGTTTCCTGATCCATTTCATAGCAATAAAAAATGGTACTGGTAATGGATTTAGAGGTGAAATATTATACTATATTTATAAAATGAGAAAGTTGCTCCAAAGTAGCTATTTAGATTAATAAAGAATTTAAGCCGCCAGAAGAATTTTTATAACGCTAGTGACCTAGAGCTTCAAGTCCCATGCAAATTTTGTAGGCGACAAGGGCGTATCACACCGACCGGAGAGTATTGAAATCGGATAAAAATCGCTATAAATATTTGAGACAAATTTTGCAAAAACTAAAACGACCTTCCCCTTCGACCTTGAGTCTTGTCTTATTTAAAATACTAAAATAATTTTCACACTCGTGTGACTTATATAGGAAGAGAAAAAAGTTTTTAACATATAAAAAAGGGTGGACTTAGCATATTTTTAATCAATATTTAAATAAAATTTTCAATTTATAAAAAAGGCAGTCCTCGGTTAATTAAGAATGCAGATTAACATAATATATTTTTTTGGGATTTTTCAATACGACCATGACTGAGAAAAAAGGTTTCAAAGAACTCCAATTTTCAATTCTGTCGAGCGCACAACCCTTTAACTGACAAAATATCATCAAGCATTAAACACATACAAGAATTTTACGCCAAAACTGTACATTGACAATTATGTATTAGATGATGATGATAGTACGAAAGATGAAAATTTAAAATGATTCTGCGTACTCGTACAGGTGGCCATTTTTTACCGATACCGACCGCACGCAGTTCTCGGTAGAGCCAATATTATACAGACCTACATAAAACAATAGCTGGGTTTCCTGTTCTTATTATAAACAATGTGACGCTGGAACATAGCCTCCATCAAGACAATGATTATTTTGTATACAGAAAAGGTTACACGCATTTCAAATTACTTACAAAAGTCATAAGTAAAAAAACTTTAGGATTCGAGTAGCTTTTAGAGAGAACTTCGCCGTTGGTAGCTCGAAGCTCATGAAGATTAATAATATTATTGTTCTTCACCTAAACCTTATAGTATTATCATATAATGATCTAACCTCACCGGGCAGCGCCGTAGCGTCCAAAGATTCAAATCATTCTTATTCGTGGAATTTAAATGCTTGTGATAAGCGATCATTGACTTACCATTTTATCTTGGGATATTGCATTCATACACTAAATTCTACAGGTCGACCAACAGGAACTTTTCCTTGTAAAATGTTGACTTTTCTTAAACAATCTTGAACGTCCAATGAAAAGTTTTATTGTTGATTTTTGTGGAAAGCAATGTTTCTAAAATGGCACTATGATAGCGTCGATGATGATGATGGACATCGTTGGCACGTGCCGATACAGTGATAACCGATGGAATATGAAATATATCGTGATTCGTGGACCTGTCGCAAACCTTCAAGATGTCTCACCTCTCGCCAGGGTTAGTACACACTGAATAAACTTCGAAAGCTACGGCAGCTTTATGAATCGAAGATTTTTTAAAACCTTTTTCAGTGCTATCGTTTTAGTAATAATAGTGTTAGTTAGGCTAACAACTGTTAGCCTTTTGAGTGGCAGCTTAATCTATACTTATTACTTATTTACTTATAAATAAATAAAATTGATGTGTCTGTTTGTAATTTTAAATGACAGCATTTCATTAAATGCATTTGAAATTATTTAAACGGTAGTTACTTGCACTGAAAAATATATTTTTTTAATTTTTGTCTGTCCGTTTATCTATCTGTCTGTTTGTTCCGGCTGATCTCTGAAACAGCTGGACCGATTTTCACGGGACTTTCACTGGCAGATAGCTGATATTATAAGGAGTAAGTTAAGCTACTTTTATATTAGAGTTCCGATTAAAAAACAAGGTTCCGTTTCCGTTAATTCTACGTACGGAAAGTAAGTTACTGGCACCAGATAGTACATAAAATGAGATCGAATGAATCGTCCAATTCCTGTAGGGCTGGGACTGTATTGCCCGGAATCCGGAACAAACAAATCCGGATAAAGTTAAAAATCGACTACACGAGTGTCCAATTATACGATTTGACATTGACAATTATTGTCTTGACACTCGTGTATTCGATTTTCTGCTCTATTGTCTAAAATAATGTTTTAAGTAGGTGACGAGGCTTTTACAAAATCAAGATATTTCCATCCAGCATATTCGGGAAAATGATGGAGCTATTTTCAAAAATTTTATTTCATGCATTGTGGACTAAGCTTTACTTATGTGAAGAATGTAAGGTTAACGTCCTGATAAACAATGATGATATAATTTGTATTTTAAATGTCAACTTGTCCATTGAATATCATCAACACACGTCTACGAGTTCATTATTATGTAGTAACTATGGGATACAGTAGTTCTTTTATTCCATCTAAATAAATAAAAAAGTTCAATGGCCGACCACTAAAACGCTAATCAAAATTAAGAGTCCTTCTATTCACAGGCTGTCGCTGTCACTGCTAGCCGAAATGACAAGGACAGCATGTGACTTGAGCGTCACTAAATTTAACTATTATATCAGTATTCGGCCGTAAAAGTTTTTACTAAATATGGCATCGCGAAGCTTTATTGTTAGTGCATTTCGTGTTAGTATAACTCTGCACCACACTTACTTTTCCTACTTCTTATTTTCAATTTTAGGCTTTATCATCATCGCCCACAAAATATTACTGAGGCTCAGGAAAATATGGCTCAACTTGAGCGCCTGGCGGTATGCAAGTCTACTCAGCGTCGACACTCGTGTCTACAAAGTAGAACTCGGGAGTTTGTTTAGCGGGGGTGAGACGTTGTTGTTTTAATATTTATTCCATAAATTTCTGTTAATTCGGTTTTTAATCTATATAATATATAAAAGGAGATGTCTCCACTGACGGACAGACGTATAGACGCACGCACAGCCGTAACCGCTAATGGTAGAAACTTTGACATTTTGACAGTACTAAGGCGGGTCAATAAGTCCGTGACTTTTTGAATTTCTAACCTCCTTACTGAAAAAGCAACACTACTCCTGTCAACAGGCCATCTATCAGTTGACTCCTATCAAAATTTGAACTTGCTGCGTCAGTTAGTTTGTGTTTTACAGCTATCTTTATCAGACTATCCAGTAACTTAAGGAAACAATGGAAAAAAGTGAATTTCGTGTGCTTATTAAGCATTATTTTTTGCGAAAAAAAACCATTACCGAGACCAAGGCTAAGCTTGATAAATACTATGGGGAGTCTGCACCATCGATTTCAATGGTAAAAAAGTGGTTTACTGAATTTCGTTGTGGCCGTACAAGCACTGAAGATGGCGAACGTCCTGGACGCCCAGTTGAGGTCTCTACACCCGAAACAATCGAAAAAATTCACGATATGGTGTTGGCCGACCGAAGATTAAAAGTGCAAGAGATTGTGGAAGCCATAGGCATCTCGCATGGCTCAGTGGTTTCAATTTTGAATGATCACTTGGGCATGAGAAAGCTTTCCGCAAGTCGACCACAAACGCAATCGTGTAACAACTTCACAGGAAGGTTTGGCGTTGTTTAATCACAATATGGAGAAGTTTTTGCGCCGTTTTGTAACCGTGGACGAAACATGGATCCATCACAACACACCAGAGACCAAACAACAGTCAAAACAGTGGGTTTCTAAGGGTGAATCGGCGCCAAAGAAGGCCAAGGTGGGTTTGTCAGCCAATAAATTTATGGCGACTGTTTTTTGGGATGCACGTGGGATAATCCACATTGACTATCTTCAAAAGGGAAGAACAATTAATGGGGAATATTATGCCAACTTATTGGACCGCTTCAATGAGGATTTGAAAAAAAACCGACCTCATTTGGCCAAGAAAAAAGTTCTTTTTCACCAAGCCAATGCAAGGGTGCACACATGTGCAGTTGCCATGGCAAAAATCCATGAATTGGGCTATGAATTGCTCCCACATCCACCCTATTCTCCAGATTTGGCTCCGAGTGACTACTTCTTGTTACCAAACCTGAAAAAATGGCTCGGTGGAAAAAGATTTGACTCCAATGATGAAGTCATCTCGCAAACAAAGGCCTATTTTGAGGACCTCGACAAATCATATTTTTTGGAAGGGATAAAAAAATTGGAGAAGCGTTGGACAAAGTGTATAGAGCTCAAGGGGGACTACGTTGAAAAATAAGATGATTTATTTATCAAAAAATCTGTGTTTTATTCCAAAAGTCACGGACTTATTGACCCGCCCTCGTAGTTCTAGTTTATAATGTAAACGAGCATTAATAATGCATTTCGAAAAATTCCACAGTTGAAAGTTTGTGTGGAAAATCTTTAAATCTTCACCGATTATGATGAAAATTGGGTTTCATGCTCTTTAATACATTTAATTAGATACATGTTTCAGATTTAATAGAATTTACGCTTTGAGGGTGTGAAATAAGGATTTAAATTTTGTATTGAAAATATTTTAAATGTGCCCCGATTTCCATGAAATTATATATCCGAGCTAATAAAATATTGAGTACGTATTTTAAAGTTTTTTGAAACTCGAAAAAGCGGTGAAATGGTTTGTATAGTGAAATATTTACAATTGAATGGATGGTGTTGAATTTTGGCACGTGGATAGTTAAAAAAATTAAGAACTAGACTTATTATAGGTTTCTTTCATGCCATTATATCGTAACATGGATCTGAACAACATATTGGTTTCTTGTGTTGATTTGAATCAAAGCTACGTAGTATATATACTAACACATTACACTCGTACAAAAACAATTTAAAAACTAAAAGGCAATAGCAACAACAGTATAAAATATCACAAACATTTATCTGCTCCAAATAGTCTCAGTTGATCTCGGAATGACCACTTCCTTGTTTCGAAAACAACACCTGAATGGCTTTACAAGAACATAATCTGAGCGTTCATTTTCTGTATTTATAGAACTCGAGCCGTGAATTCCGACCGTAAACGTCTGTAGAAGTATCTCGCGACAATTTACCGCCTGTTTTGGTATGCTAAAAGGTCTAGGATCTGGAAAATCTAGAATTCTCCCTCTGAAATACTATCATGGACTCGTTCAGCCGTAATGCCTTCGACATTCGGAATGCCAGTGTTTGAAATGTTTTAGTATTCAAAAATTAAAATAAAGCATCTCTTTCAAATACTAACTTTATTTGCTTGTATAATGTGGCTTCCAGCTAGCCATTAGAAGCAAAATATTATTCATTTCAATGATGATAATCAAAACTAATTTTATCGGGTCTTACGGATTGTAAAATTTTCTGGAATTCTTATTCTAACAAAGTATATAATATTTATATTTACTATTAGTCACTCTTTGACTATATCCTTTACAGAAGACCCCATCAACTCATAATTAGAAAGAAAACAGGAATTCTGAATCCCATTAAAAAATAGAAACGAAAAAATGCTGGCGGGTCTGTCATGTACATACATGACAGATAATACATACATATATAATGTAATACGTACATACGAGTACATACAGACAAGATATTAGGTCATTACATATGAAATTGGCGTTTGGTAAAGGAGGAACATAAAGTCGTTTTTTTTTAACACAATATATTTATTTAACCAAAGTATATATAATTGCTATCTATGCACTTTTGCCATCTCATAGGTAATTCATTGATTCCTTTACTAAAAAACCATTCAAACAGGAATCAATAAAATCTTTGAAGGCGCTTTGGACTGCCCCATCGGAGTTGAATTTTTTCCCTTGCAAGAAGTTATCTAATTTTCGCAAAAAATGGTAATCTGTTGGAGCAAGGTCCGGGGAGTACGGTGGATGTCTTAGACATTCCAATTGAAGCACCTCTAATTTGGTAGCCTTCTGTTGTGCAGTGCGTGGTCTAGCGTTGTCCTGAAGCAGCAGTGGCCTAGAGCGAATGACCAACCTCGGTTGTTTAACACACAGGACTTCTTGCACTATTTCCACTTTAATAAGTATTTTACATTAATTTGAATATATTACACGACCGGTTTCGACAAAGTCATCATCAGAAAGTCCTGTGTGTTATTACTGTGAAACATGAATTTCCACCAAGAACCTACAGTACAATCAATAACATATCTCGGTTGTTTAGCAGCTAGCTTTTCCATCATGATTTGCAGTTACTGACAATAGACATCTTACCTAATCGTCTGGTTAGATTTAAAAAATCTGTAGTGAAGGACACCGGCAGCTAGTCCACCAAACAAGAGGAAGAAAGAAAGGAAAGAAAGAGGAATAAACAAATGAATTATGGTTTTCGAAACACAAATGCATGAGTAAATAGCGGTACAAATTTGAAATTGGAATTCCTAACTAAAGAAGATATATTTGAGACGACACCAGTACGACAAAACGCCAATTTCATATGTAAGGACCTAATATTAATGTGCACGTGTATCTTATTTCTGTTACATTCGCTTAGCATTAAGACAAATAACGTAATTCCCTTTGAACGGTTCCTGACACATTAGTGTCGCTGCACACTAATATCGCTTTGAGATAAATTAATTTTGAACATTAATATGTTCAAATATTCTCCCTTCTATAGGATATGGTCTATACATTTGAGGAGACATGTATTTGATTCGCAAATTGCAATATCTAGCGGCTGAAATATAATATTTTGTCGTACAAAATTACTTTAACTACAAGTTCTATGTATGACCAAGCAATAAGCGCTTTCTCTCGCGCCGCAGTTCCGACAGCGCCGCCGGATATTTTATGGATTTCGGCGCTGGCACTGCGGCAAAAAATGTTATATAAATCCAAGTGCAGCGGCACCGGGGCGGCGGCGGCGGCTGCGGTGGCAGCACTGCGGATGCTGCGGCGTTTGTAAGCATACATAATATAGTTTACAAAAGAACAATACGAAAAATGTAGTCTTAAAAATGATTTTTGAACCAGTAAGTATATTTAGATAAACCCAAATTAATAACATCGATGTCAAAAATTCTGATAGCTACCTTTATTACAATCGAAAATATGGGATCACGAAAATACTGCAAAATGCTTAGAGAAAAAATGGTATAGCCGCTTTATACATTTATATCATATGAATCTATCATTAAGAAAAATGCTATAATAATTATAGTAATATAAATCCTACAGTTTCCTACAGTAGCAACTCGTTGGGTATATTGGGTTAAGATAAATATTCAGATTTAGTAGTTCAGATTCAAATAACTAATTGTTATAACAGAAGTCGTGCTATAAACGAGGCCTAGGTTATAAATTTAGGCGTGGTCACAATTTAACACGTTCGACAGTCTCTTTAACATTTAGTAGTTCAAAATTGATAGGAGTGGCTACTGGCTAGTACAAATAAAAGTAATGAAAAGAAATTTCATCAGAGAATCCTTAACCCATATAGTATACTTGTACAATGATATTTATTCATCATACGGAATATAAAAAGTGGGCAGATAAATATTAAAAATAAGGATGCACAATAAGAGGTAGACAAGGTTACCTTAGTACCATGGTTAGAGAGAAATACTTTAGATGCTACCGAGTAACGAAGCGGTTGCCTAATCAACGAAGACGATAACCACTTTCTTTTAATCGTCACAAATTATCCTAACCATGAAATCTTATTTTGACTACTTAAAAGTTAAAAACGATTAATTATGTGATTACCATGCTATCGGTTCCACGGCGGCGGGTCCGATTTCCTGTTGAACTTCAAATCGATTATTACCTGCAGACTCATTCCGAGTAATTACTTCTATTTTGATTCGTTCCGCGTGAATCCGATGCGTCGGTGCAGTAGTTTCATTTTATTTACAATCCAGAATACCATTGATAGATTATTATTATTCCTTATGTTCCAATAAAGTCACATAATATTTTCCTGATATATTTCATTAGTCTAATAGATATCGATAAAAATACTAGTACCTATATTTATAAAAAAAATGAATTTAGCATTTTCGATAAGTAATCAACTGAGACTGAAGACAATAAGTTGAATTTCCCCCAGCTGCTGCCCTGAAGCTAAATGGATCGACCACTCTCGTCATCGATTAGAGAATTATCCACTTACATGTAAGTAGTTCTATGATCCACACACGCTTTACAAGATGCGATAAACACTATCTACGCCGTAATGCCCAGGGTTCAAGATCTAAGCCTATTAGTACTTAAGGTTAGGTTAGGTTATCCGAACACTTTGTAACATGTCTCGAGAGACCTATTAGATCGGATAGAGTTTTAGATAAAGGTGAACGACGAACGTATGTTTTACTTGACATCGCAGCCCGTAGGACATCTCTCTAACGGCCGGTTTCAATAACCTATCTAATCATTTGCCGGTTTTTTGCGTTTCAATAAACTAACTTAGATAGAGGAATCTTTGTCTGCAACAGCGATGACCAAATATGACGTTTGTAACAAATAGTTATCAGTAGATAGGTTATTGAAACCGGCCATAAAAGGATAAAATTAGTGGGTTAGGATTTCATTACGAGACTGTGACTATGCAGCCATTATTGTACCTATGGAACGATCGGATATAGTCCTCCTACTATTGTAAAAGTTGTTTGTAAAATTTTATATATATATATATATATATATTGTAAAAAATGATTGTTTCTCTTGCACGAATAAACTACTGAATAGATTTTGTTGGTATGCTAGTAGTTCTAACCTTGGATTAACACATATGCTACTTTTTATCCCAAAAAAATACAATGTTCCCGTGGGGTATAATGTATTTACACGGGCGGAGCTGCGGGCAAAAACTTATACATCATATTCGAATAGTTATCTATGATATGAATTCTGAAATTAACTTAATTTTATTGACATACAAAGGTACATCTTCGTTTTCGTCAAAGTTCGTTCTTCAAACTTATGTCGTCTACACTAATATTGTATACCAGATATTTTATTTGTTCCAGTAAGAAGGCACATATTGAATCCCTTATAAATATTACATTATTCAGTGATGAGTTAGGTAAGGATTTAGACATATATCTAAATAGAATGTGTACCGGATAATCAATTTCTAATTTTTGTATGCCCGGAGCTAATTACGAGTATAATGACATAGTACATAGGACTTTAACTATGACCTATTGTCCGAATAGCACATTAATACTTTTAGTCGGAAGGAGAGGAAAATTAAACAGGAAACAGATGACTGAATGTCTTGAAATTATTATATTGTTTACTTTGCCCTATGTACAAATGTTGCCATAAAGAAATACGGAAGAGAACTTTACTAGATATAAGCTGAACAGCCTAATGTATAGTGGTGTTAATAATAATTGTAAAGTTTTAAATGACACACATGAACAAAAATGTCAGATTGTGGACATAAAAAATTTAAATTTATATAATATGAGATTAGATAAGTATCTCTTATCTAACTTCTGTAAACAACGTATAGCTGGGGTGCTATTAAACTTTTTATCTTTAAAACTAGCCAAGGATTTGGCTTCTTCGACTACTGCTTATATTGAGCAGAATACTAGTACTAGTTGTATAGTAACGAATTGGAATATGTTCCAAATACTTATTTAATTTAGATAAGAAGACAATGGAGGATGTCTCTTGCATCCTTCTGTAATCCTACCAATAACATAAAAATGTATTAAATTATATTAAATTATAATTAATTTTTAATCAGGTGCATCAAAATTTACAAGGAATGGTAGGTAAATAACTTGAAATTTAGTTATTTTTGAATTAATTTAATGTTGAAATTATTTGTATATCTGAACATTGGTTGAATAAGACAACATGAACTGAAAACGAGACTAAATGTATGAAGTGATGAAGTTAATGAAAAGGGCAAAGAGTAATGAAGATAAAACGCCACCTTGAAGAACGCCGGCAGTAGTATTGGCCCAATTTGAAAAATACTCAGAAATTTTAACTCTCTGTCGTCGACCCACAAGGTAGCATGGAATAAAACAAATCACTGAAGGTGAGAGATTAAAAGAACCTAACAGACTGATAATAATGTCATGGTCAATAGAATTGAAAGCGTTACTAAAATGAAGTAAGGTTAGGATTGTGAGCTTTTTATTATCCATCCCGGACCGAATAAATATATGAATTATATGCTGAAACAGGTATTAATAATAATGAAACATTTAATATATATATATATATATATATATATATATATATATATATATATATATATATATATATATATATATATATATATATATATATATATATATATATATATATATATATATATATATATATATATATGTATATATATATATATATTAAATACTTTTCAAAAACCTTCACAGAAGAATGTCAACTTTATATAAGGAATAAAATTAAATATTCTAAAAATAAAGTTAAAACTATATGGAAGGTAATAGCTGGTGAGACTGGAAACGTCACCTGTCGTAGCTCTGACATTGAACTTTGTTTTGAAAATAAAAAGGTTACGACTGATTTAGAAGTTGCGACGGTCTTCGAAAAATGTTATGCTGACATTCCGGTCTCAACTACAAAAATTTTAAATATTCTCACCTGCAATAGCTTTAAAACTACTCAGAGACAATGTAAAGGAACGTGATGTCAATTTTAAGTTTAAAGAAATTGACTCCAGAGATATTACTAATATATTTAAGTTGCTGAATATTAAAAATACTGCTGATCTCTAAGGCATATCTACAAAAGTTATTATATCAATAATTAACATCATAGCTGAATGTATAAAAAGTGGTGTTTTCCATGACTTAATGAAGCATACCATGCATAGCAACCTTATTCAAAGCTGGAAATAAATCTGATCCGACAAATAACAGGCCTATATCGATTCTACCGACCTTTAGTAAAATATTTGAAAAAAATATTTTAACATTGTTATTAGTACACTTTAATTTGAACAATTTACTACATAATAATCAATACAGTTTTATTAAGGGTCGATCCACAACGGATGCTGATAGGTCTTCCTTGTAGTATCTTTGAAGCTTGGGAGGGGTTACAGAATGTATTAGGTGTGTTTTACGGCCTCTCCAAGGCCTTTGATTGTGTTGAGCATGCTACATTGATCAGAAAAGGCCCATTTCTTTTTCTCATCTATATAAATGACTAGCCTTATCTTGTTTAAGATAATGTTATTGAGACAGTACTTTCTGCCGATGACACTTCACTAATATTCAATGTGAAGGGACAACAGTCAAATTACGACGAGTGCTCTCTCGAAAATAGTATATTGGTTTAATGTTAACAACTTACTTTTAAATTATAAAAAAAAAACAAAATGTTTTAAGTGTACATTGCCCAATGTTAGGCAAGTACAAAACAATATACTTTTAAATGATGAGAAAATGAATTTTGTGGACACCACTGTGTTTTTAGGTATAAAACTAGATAGTATTATAGTAGATTGTAAGTTCTGCAGCATATGCAGTCAGAAAAATTAGAATAAAATTCTGACGAAGACAGGGCGCGACTAGTTTATTTTAGTTACTTTCATAGTAGAATGTCGTCCTTCTCATTACATTTTGGATACTGTATTATATGTTAGAAATAATATTAGTCATTTTAAAACTAAAAGCGACAATCACTTTAGAAACACTAGAGATAACCTCAAGCTAGATATACCGGTGATCAGACTAAGTAAAGTGCTTACTTTGTTTAAATCCTTTAAAGGTGTAATGTATATATTATGTACATTCAAAATCGTTTTATAACGTTTGTGTGCTAAAGCTTTTTAGAGTCAATAATTTTATTGACGATCGCACACTATAGAAATAGGATGGCCACCTGCACGGCTGCTTCTATATACTATGTGTCTGACTTTTGTTGATATTATATAGACCAAGTTACATATTGTAAATGTATTATAAAAATAATAATAATACATTTACAATACGCCTTACGTTCTTACGCCGGGTTAGTTCCCGAACCGGCGGTAGGCATCACGTAGGGACAATTCCATAGGCGGTGGTTTGTAAACTATATGGAAATAATTTTTTTTTTTATATAAAGACTATAAAAAATTGTTTCTTTGTATGTTTGTTTGCATTAAATATACTCCAAAACTACTGGATAGATTTTGACCCAATTTGGCACAGATATTATAGAGTAGACCACAAGTAAGGACATAGGCTACCTTTTAGCGTGGGAAAATTTACCGTTCCTGCAGGATTTTGTATTGCGCGTACGAAGTCGCGAAAAACATCTCGTTTAATATAACCAATTAAAACAATATAAGCTTATTAACAACTTAAGCCTGTGCTTTTGCACGCAATAAATAGGATAAAAAATTATACCAATAAATGTGCGCAAAAGCAACATAACAATAATAATTTACATGCGTGAGAATGAACATTCTAGAACTGTCTATCGAGCGCAAAAAGAAAAGCGATAAATGTTAGGTTTTATTTATAGAACGGCGGCTCCTCGTCAATTGGAAACCAGCTGCAGCTGCGATGCGGTCGGCCGTCGGACATGTTGTAAAATAAGGCCCAGTTTATTTTATTTGGAGCATTCATTTCACTAGTTACTGTGTCGTTAGTCGATACATTGTTAACTTAATTGCGAAACGTTTATCCCACGATTGGATAGAAACTAAAAATAAGGAAGCGGTAGAATATAGTGGTTTAACAATCCACGACATAATTTTTGAAACGGTAGGTACTTGTAATAAATAAATCAAATGTAAAATGCATTGTGAAGTTTGAAATCATTGAAAATGGGCGATCCTCACCTTTTCCCAGTCCTATAAGTATAGTCCTATGTCCGTAGATCGTCTGTGTATCATGTAGATATATGTATCATATAGATACACCGATAGACAGTATATTCAGAGGGTAAATTCAATTAATACAATTACAATCAAGTCCCGATACGATATAACTGCCAAATCCGTATTTTTGTTAACGTTAAACCAGCATCCAACGCGTTCTGATTGGTCCCAACTTCACAAAATCAGTTATGATAACCACTCGCTTCACTTATTAAAAAATCAAAGTAAAATGCACTTACACTTATTTATAATATAACTAGCCTTTACCCGCGGCTTAGCTCGCTTAAATGAAGTAGCCCACGGGCCTTTTTTAGGTTCAAAAGTAGCCTATGATTTAATCCAGAACCTAAAATACTACCATACTAAATATCATCAAAATCTGTCCAGTAGATTTTGCGTGAAAAAGTAACAAACATCCATCCAACCATCCTCACAAACTTTCACATTTATTATAGTCATTAGGATAAAAACTTGTTTCCATAATGCTAATAATATATTAAATCAAAATATTTAACTTATTAAGCTAAACCATTGTTATTAATTGCAAAACACTATAGCATATTGTAAGATTTTTTAAACTTGTAAATACTGTATTCTACTGTATGGAATTAAATAAAGCTCTATTTATTTATATAATACGTATACATACTATAGGTAGTAAATAAAAATAGAGCTAAGGTCCTATAAGAACAGATAAGAGTTATAATATAATTTTGAAGTAGTCATCTACCTACTTTTGCCGCTCTAAAACATCGTCTCTTACTCGATCATTTCTCTACCATATTATTTTACACGCAATTTCTGTAATTTTCTAGAACGTGCAAAATGATTTAACCGTTATTTAATAATGGACATGTCTGTTTTACCAGCTGGGCCCCAGTTTAAGTTGACCCGTGGATGCTAAAAGTTTCCGTATAATTCAACAGCTTTTACGCTGGACCTAATCTTTATGTCGCCAAGACATTTCACTGGGTATCTACATTGATATATCTGTAATACAATTTAGTTTTGAACATGAACGATTTCATGTATAAGGATAATTATTGTAATAAAAGGAAAACTTAAAACAAACAAAAATTATCATCTTAACTAATTTAAATTAAGTTAATTCCTACAAGCCAAAATTTCAGCACGTGAAGATATTTTATGAGATAGTATTAGCGTTAAGGTATCTTCTCTGAAAGCCAGAATTTAAGAATCCTTGGTTAATTACCTTAAAGAACCTTTTCCACTACTCGACAAATAACCTAGTCACTAGTAAGGTCGTAGGATCCTAGCTTTAACTGCAAAAGTAGTCAGTCGTTTCTTAAAACATAACTTGATATCAGTACCCTGTTAAGCGCGACATTATGGTCTACAGGAAGTATTATTATACATACAAATTGCAATGCTAAACGGGTTCGTAGATAACACTATGACGAAGATAAGCTATGGGCGTGACCTCACGAACAGCCGCACCTAGCTGCACCTAAGTGAAAGGAAACTGATTTATTTATTCCAACCTCTATTTGACTACTGGGCATTTCGGTTTGCTATAAATCCAGTAAAGTCAACTGACTCTTACTAATGGTTGATTTCACCAGTTAATACTATAAAGTAGGTTCATTTCGAAAACGTATCTTGTGCCAGTAATCCTTTGGGGTCTACTTGACATGGATTAAGAAATCATGCAGTTTACCGCATGATATAGTTTGATTTGCGACCGGAAATTGACAATACACTTCAATTTTTTTAGTATTATACTAATTAACCTAATTACGCATTTTCAATTAACTCTACACTAAAACATAAAATAGTAGCTACCTTAGCTTGTATACACATCTCGCCTGTGATGGTACTGGTTAGGTTTAATATATACGCTGAAAACTAAATTTTTGCCTTCAAACAATTTAGTTACATGAGAATTTCATCTTCCCGAACCTGCCACCGTTATATTTGCCAGTCGTGTCTTGGAAAGTAATGACAATACCAGGAAATTCGAAAGCACTTACAATTTGAATATCCGAGTTTGACTTTCCGCACGAAATTGAGGAGAGGTAATTAAAGCGAAGCTCTAGTGTGATTGACAATTACTAATTCTGCAGCCTAACTTTCTCAGTTAACACTATGGTGGACTAGTCCATTAACTTCAACTGACAAGTTACTGGACTTGTCCACTATTTAGACTTCAATTGGCTGTAACAGCTTTTTTGGGACTTCAAAGGAAAATTTTACTATGGAACGGGACCAAACATAACATTTGGTTAGATGTAAGCGTAATTGCATCTGGATTACAACGGCATAGGTCGCGTATCTGCAGAAGGTGGAGTAAGTATATATATTAATGAATATTCATATAAAATAACTCTAAAAGTAATTAACTCAACTTCTCCCTGGATCTGAGTTTAAATGGATACGGAAAATGAAATGCGAATGAAACTGTACAATCTTATAGGTAGCATTTCGGTTTGTGTTTTTTTAAAAGCGCAATATCTTTACATAACTACATAAGTTATCCTTTTGGAGCAAACGTTTCTTCTGATGAGGTATTTTGAGTTTGACTGCATTATACACTGAGAAATAATTTTATATCTTAGTTCTAATTTATACTGTCTATTCTAAGAGTCCGTAAGTCTAAGCAAGCATACAATAGATATACCAAGAGGGATACTTAATATAGCTTAAGTCTCAGACGAGTCTCAACCAGACATGACCCTTTCAATAAACGAGCGCTTCAATTCATGCATTGTATGACACTCCCTAACTGAGTGATATGCCCCTCCATATTGTACATTCAATTTAAATGGATCTTTGTCCGTCTGGAGTTATGAATTGAGGTTGAATTTTCTTTTAACTCCACGCCATCTGGGTAACCTAATAAATCTGCATTAGCGTGTCTGTGGGGATGAGAGAGAAGGCGAGGACATTGTGAAAACGTTGAACCTTGAACTTATAATTTTTTGGAAATGAGATTTGGGTAGCGACTTAACTTTACCAGACTACTATTATGTAATAATGTAGCAAATAATATAGAATCTGCTGTGTAGAGTGTGTTTTTTTCTCACTTTGAACAACCAAACATATTGTTTGCAAGTCTGGTTAGGACAATGCAGGCTAATCACGTAATTGTCTGACAAGAAAGATGATCCATGCGTCGGATGGGCATGTAAAGAGTCGCTCATGCGACCCACTGGGTTTCGAGAGTAAACGAAGATAGAGTGCTCTTGTGAATTGCACATACACTTGGGCACTGTTAAAATAACTCCTGCGTAGTATGACCTGGTTTTAATGAAACCGGCCACCGTCACCGAAATCGGTATGGGGAGCTATTTTCTATATGTAGGGAAAACATTAAAGAGTGTATCAAGCCTAATCTCTGCAATTTGAAGAAGTTACTCCGAGGGAACACAGTGAAAACTGATATCGCGTGTGTACGGCCAGGATGGCCTGTGAAATGGCCCACTTAAGTTTTATAAGCCATTAGATGGGTGCTCTTTTATCAATTTCCAAGCGTGAGTATCCATTTCAAAACTCTTTCGACTCCCACGAATACTGCAAATAATGCATATGGTTGTAACGGTGTCGTTTTAAGATTTAGGCTAGTCTATTGCTTAGTTACCGTGCGATCGAATTCTCAAATGATTCTTAAAAATAATTAATAGGCACTGAAGATATGGTACTTGCCGTTGTTAACAATTCAATTCGTAAACACTAGAGCATTAAGTTGATACTTGTAGTCCTTAAATACGCACGTTGTAGGTAAGTCGATTCTGGGCCTTTAGTCAAGATGCATTCGATAATTTCGATGGCGAAGTTCGAACACAATGTGTATGGGATTTGACATAAGGCATCGCCAGCGACATGTCACTTAGCGATGATTAATGTCCCTAAAGGCTGCTGCTGCTATTTCAATCTTACGATAATACATTTCGATACCGTCTCGATCTCATCTAATAGCAAAACAGCATTCTCAAAAACGTCAAACGCTGAAGTCTACCGCGATGTGAACATTCTTGCATCGAAGCCTGACTGTATATTAAACGAACCACATAACCATACTGTAAACGGTATTCTGTTATTTGACGCGAACTATAGGATAACTATACACATAAATTGACATTCTCATACACAAACAAAGGTTTACTCCAAAGCTACTATTTAGACCGATTAATTAAGTTTTGTGCATAAAATATAGGTTAATATAGGTAGTAAAGTATAATTTACAAAAAAAAAAAAAAAAAATACCCGACTGCAAAAAACCATTCATAAGCAACGCACTAACTAAAAAGACCGAAACAAGATTTGAACTGAAAGCCTAAGTGAGATAATTGACTTTATGTTCGGTAGCAGGCGGGACCCATTTAGTTTTGTACGATTTATAATCTGCAAATGGGTCCCAAAGATATTTATAATTTAAATATTAATCCATGCATTCGACTATTCGAATGTATCGATGACATGACGACAAATGTATTCGAATTAAATAGTTAAAATGGTTGTAATTATTCCTAACTAAATTTAAATACATGATAAGTATATGTATGTTTTCGAAATCTCATTTTAATTTCCTTTATTTTGATACTCTACTCGATAGGTTTAGTTAAAAAAAATTGAACTATAAGTAGTTCAACATTTTTTTTACAAAATGCCGGATTTGACGCCAAATTGTAAGCAATTTGGCGACAAATTAGCCATTTTGTATTTTTTCTTTAAACAAGCTATTTTATTTATTTTTAATTTATTTAAAGACTATATAAGGACACTTGGACTTGGATGGATTTGAAACAAATCTAACGATATCTTAATTGTCGTAATTCATTCAGCCGTTTGGAAGATACGTGTGAATAAAGGAAACAAACATACAAGATACGCGCGAAAAACATAACCCAGTCGGGTAAAAAATATAGTCACTGTAATTTCAATACGACTGAGCTTACATTTTCACTAGAATAATAATTATACTGCAATAGAATACACACTTTGAGTCAGTTTATGATAGCTAAACGATTAATTTTAAATAAATCATTGAAATTGTAAGTTGAATATGAGAATTGGTAAGGCTTCTGATATGCTAAGGGCCCTGTTTCACAATCTACTGATAAGTGGCAGATAGCTTATTTGCATGCTTTCTCTATGTCGCTCGATATAAAGTAAGCTGAAATAACACTTCCGAATAAGCTATCTAACACTTATTAGAAGATTGTGAAAAAGGCCTTTAAAAAAAAATAAAATAAAATAAAATAAAATAAAATAATTTATTTTCAGACAAAGAAGTCCATATTTTAAATGATTTTGTGACAGTAAAATTATATTAATATACTATCAAATAATCAAAATGCAGCTCATCTTGCCACCCTGACATGTAGCTCAGTGAGTCTGCGAAGGAGTGCAGAGTCAATTCGCTCCGCTATCATCTTCAGGACCCCATTCCGGCTCTCGTTATATTATTTAACTTTAAATTTGCAATTTCATAAAAACAGCTCATACTAACAACAAAAGGAATTGTCCGTTAGGCAATAACCAGAAATTTCCTAATAAGTTCCGTGTGCTAAATGATAACGGATAACAATCGATTCAAAACAAAATTTCAATCTTAACAGTTAAGAATACAGTTCAAAATCATTTGAACGTTTGCACGGGTGTGGCAAATATCACAAATCGAAGCTAATACTTCGTTTGAACACCTGTAGGTATTTCATATTGCTAATTATATCTAGTAAGCCATATCGTAATATCATATTTATCGTATTGATATGGCGAAGTGTGCCAGAATGAGCTTTTTAATTTCTTTAATAGACATCGAACATTATAATATTACGTCATTCCATAATATCAGGACATTTCACAATAAGTGCTGTTAATTAAAATTGTTGATGAAGATTTTTGAGTATCAATTTTCAGAGTAGGACCCATACTGGCAACTTGCTAGTAAGGTACAAGGTCCATGATGAGTTCCGGCCAGCCTTCAAATCGTATAAATATGGAACATGTAATACATACAGAAAGCAATGACAATGAAACGCGAGGTAACATAAAAATAAATTGGACTGTCATTTAAAAACAACAAAGGTTTGTTTAGGTTGGGCAATGGTAGGGTATATAACCCAAAGAACGTACTACATAATATGACATGACCTGCGAATATTACGATAACCTAGACGAGGACTTACATTTGTGCGTGTTACAATAATTATTATACACTGTAAAATTATCATTTCAAAGTCCATTCAAATGTCCGTAGAATATTAATATAATGACAAATTTCGTTTTGAATATTAGTTAAAAAATTCAGGACGAACTTTTTAGTTTAATTTTAATTATACCAGCTGTACCTGGTATAATTAATTAAAATAAAACTTCCTGTCTACACCAACCTACATCTAATACATACATCTACAATCTACAGGTAAAAGAGTTATCGACCACTGAGGGATAACATTACTAATATTGCTATTAAAAAATGAGGGGGAGGGTGGCATTAAAAGGGTGAAAATTGGGCCCAAGCATAAAATAATAAAAATAGCAAAAAACGACAAACAAGTAAAAAAAATATGTTTTGGAGTCGGCGACCCTGATCACTTAAGGCCAAAAAAATTGTATAAGCCGTTTAGGAGGAGTTCTGTAGCAAACATTGTGACACGCGAATTTTATTTATTATCTTATAAAGCTTTAATTATTTATTTTTATTTTATTTCACAATTTATTGTACACAAGAAACATTTAAAACATTACACTTTACATGGAAAAATGACACAAATTTACTGCTTATTTCTAAAAAGAAATTTCTTCCAACAGCCCTACGGAGAGAAAAGGGATAAAAGAAAGCAGATAGAACGAGCACAATTACAAATACATTTACATATTATGTCTATACTGAAACATAAATAAAATATTATAATACGTAATACTATAAACACTATCAAAATAATTAATATAAAATACAATACCTAAATACTTTAAGTAATAGCAGTATATGCCTATAATATATTAAAACTATATGTATAATATATAATAACAGTATTTATATGGATAGAGATTCGAGGTAGTGCTCTTTCAAACGTCTTTTAAAAATAGTAACGGTGGGACTGTCTCGTAGGGTTAGGGGGAGCGAGTTCCACAATGTGACTGCGTGAACGGTGAAGGAGTAGGAGTAGAAGTTGGAGCGATGGGATGGAAGGGAAAGATTAGTTCTAACATTGGACCTACTATCTACATACTATCGAGGGGTCGAGAGAAGACAGGGGATTATACAAGATATTATATAATAAACAAAGGATATGGGAGTTGCGACGGAAACGAATAGAGAGCCATTTGGGTTTTAACCGAAAAGCTGATATGTGGTCGAACTTTCTTAAACCAAAAACAAAACGGATACAGAGATTCTGCAAGCGTTCTAGTTTTGTTAACAGCTCCTCGGTAACATCTAAGTAGCAGGAGTCAGCATAGTCGAGGATAGGGAAAATGAGTGTTTGGACAAGGAAAATTTGGTGTTCAAAGGCAAAAAGTTTTGGAGCCTCTTCAACATGTGCAACGAATAGTGTACCTTTTTGCTCACTTCATTAACCTGAGGATTCCAACAAAGATTACTATCTAAAATTAATCCTAAATTTTTAGCCGATTCTGAGTAATCAATAATGGTACCATCATATATAATCTTAGGCACATTATACAGACGTTGGGTCATACATTTACTGCCTATGATCATGACCTGTGATTTTATAATTATTATCATTTATTGTAAATTAATTATTTCTATATTATAATATATTGAAACCGACTCGAAACTTATAAAGAGACGCATAAGTACAAGAACGACCCACACTACTATCACCATTTCTATAACGACGTTGGTTTTTATACGCTTTCTTATTAGAAGCAAATCGAAATAATTGGCCATAATATTTATTATGAAACACATTTTTTAACCGACGGGAAATAATTAATTGATAATATCGAAGCGGGCGAGGACAACACGGTGAATGTTGTTTTGAAAGCGGTTTCAATCACGGCACAAACTTTGATAATTTGTATGACAATAGTAAAACGGAAAACCGCTGGCTATGAACTTGCCTATTGGCTAGCGCGAGTGGCTAGAGGTACAGCGGCCTCAGCATCATTACTATATTATTGTTCTACGCCCGAAATTAATAATCGATCTTAATCTCATTTCAGCTATCTCATATCAAGATTCAATACATTTCGACGATCCTGGGATTAACTTCACGTCAATTTACGTCAAGTTTTGAGTATCGAGATCGTTTTGAGATTCGAGTATCTGAGATTGAATTCAATCTAAGATTTAAGATACTTTTTTATTTTTTTATTTAATAATTTATTGCACACAAGAAAAATGTATAAAATTACAATAAAAGTATAAAATTAAAATAAAATTAACAAGAAAGACGGCACAAATGTACTGCTTATTTCTAAAAAGAAATTTCTTACAACAGCCCTACGGAGAGAGATGGGATAAAAGACAGCAGATAGAACGTGCATAATTACAAATACACTACTTACATATTATTATATCCTTACTAAAATTAAATTACATACATACTTACATATTATATATATACTTAACAAATATAAAACACATAGTTGATACGATAAAATAATATTATATTCCTTTATTCTTTTCATTATTTTACATATCTAACGCCGGTTCTTCTCGCCGGGCTGGTTCCCGAACCGGTGGTAGGCATCACGTAGACCGACGATCAGAAAGTGTATAAGTATACCAATTTTGAATAAAATTTTGACTTTGACGTATTAATTTCGGGCGCTAGCTGGAACAATTGGCATTGACGTCTTCGTATTCGTTTCGTTATCGAATGGAAATTGTATAGGCGCTGTCCAGCGGGGCAAGCAGGTACAATTGACAAGTACGTGTTCGTAACATTATCGAATGTCAATTGTATGGGTGCTGTCATAATTTTCATACAATTCTCCTTCGATAACGCTACGATTTTTTTTTCTCTCTTCTGTTTTTGCAGCTTGCTACGATAATTGTAATCCTACTTGTCAATCTTCAAGTACGTATTCGTATTTTATTATTGTATACAATTATTTATTTATTATATATTGTTCGTGCTTAACCCTGACTTTCATACAATTCTCATTGGATAATGTTACTAATACGTATCAATCGTTTCTGCTTACGCGTAGCTTGACCATTATAGAAATGCGTTTTGTCTACACATGAATAGACATTATAGATATACTGGAGGTTGTATGGACAAAAAAAAATCCTATATAAATCTGTCATTATGTATATTTTTCCGTAAAAGAAACCATATTTTCTATGGTGGCTATGCTACGCGTGATGTGCCGTGTACTTAGATCAGACTTATAATTAATAAGACTCGGAGACTAACCTATCTTAGCTTCAAATATATTTCTTAACAATTCTTATAAGCTTAAATTATTCTATAAATATTAAATTCAGGGTAATTTGAATATATAAAATAAAAAAAAACAACCATTCAATTCGTTTCCAAGATAATGAAGACCGGTTAAATTGAAAATCGTTTGTTGGAGGTCAATTTAATTTATGTAAGTTTTTGAATACAGATCCAATACATTCCAAATTGTATTACGAATTTTCAATTAATTTTGACCTACCTAAGTTATTGGATTTTGTTTAAAACGATGATTTTGTAAATGCCGTCTGACCTATCCATGGTATAGAAATGGTTACACATACCATTCACATATCTGATAGGTACAGATAGAAAAATTGCTACTGGAAGTAGGTTTTATCAAGTTAGACAGCATTTATAAAATCATCGTTTTAAACAAACTATATTAGATGCTAACACCCAAAGGTGAACACTCCTTACGGAATTACTGACTTTGGTATTTACTGATAGATGGACGGATTATTAATTAGCTAACTTTTGCCCGCGACTCCACCCGCGTGGTTACAGTATACCAGGGGAACACTATACTTTTTCGTAATAAGAACTTAAACTACAATCATACCGAATTTCATAAAAATCTGATAATTCACAGCTAAATATGACAATTATTTGGAAATTTATCTTTCGGATAAGATTCCAGGTCGGCTTAAGAATATTAAAGTAGATAATATTTAAAGAAACTCATGTCGATTATCTTTTGGGTGTGAAATAATTACAGATTTTTCTCATCTGCCTAATTAGGCTTGTGGGCGTGACAAACCAGCCACCCACCACGTGACACAAATTGTGATAGTGGGCTTTTAATAAAAGAGGCCATCAATCACACAAGGAATCTTCGAGAATCTTCAAAATTAGGGTCCACAATATTTGACACTGTTGTCGAGGGAGTTATTGAAAAGAACAGATTGATCGAAGAGTTTATTTCAGTTTCGTAGAGCCCTAATGACAAATGAAATTTTCTTCAATGCTTTTGCATAAATCGAGTATCAACATTTCAACATGCCATACGCCTGCGATGTTACATCAGGTACATAAGTTTACTTTCAATTACATCACAGGAATTCTCGCGGAGTATACGCCTTAATAAGATACTCAACTCAATTTTTTTATAAGACAAAACACACTCGCTCGCATTGTTCTTTTCAAAAAATAACTACAATGTAGTAACTTAAACCTATATTTGAAACATAGGTTAGGTTAGGTTAGTTAGGTCTAAGTACTTACATAGAAGCAGCCTTGCAAGTGGCCATCTTATTCACAAGGTGTGCAATCGTTAATGAAATATGACCTTAAAATAATAGCACTCAACGTTCTTTAAAAACTTTTTTTATTTTTTTAATGGAAAGGTTGGAAAGATTTCGAACGTTTTCTGGGATTCTATTGTGTAGGCGTCGTATACATTGGCCTTTGTAAGATTTACTTACTTTGCTAAGTTTGATTGATCAACAGCTAGATATACCAACTTGTTCTTATTTCTAGTGTTCCTAGAATGGTTGTCGCTTTTCTTTTTGAAATTATTTTGATTCTTTCACATACAACGAAATACACACTGTCCCAAATGTATTGAGCTAGCGACGGTCAGAATACCAATTTCTTTAAACTCTTCTCGCAGAGATTCAAAACATGACATCTTACAAACAGAACTAACTACTTTCTTATTCTATTTGCCGGTAAACAGAAAATAGTGGTTCCTCCGCCAGCAATTCACGATCGATTTTCTAGACAATAGTGACCATAACTATATTAGTTAATAATATTATTTTTCTTGCAGTTTATGGATTGTAAAATAAAATCGTTTATTTCCTTCAACAACTCATGAAGCACATTTAATTTCGCGCAACGCAAAAGTTAAGAAGCCGCAACTGCGTTTTTTACGTTCGCGTTAGCGGGATTGGTTCTCCTTTGTGGTTTGCGGTAAGCCTTATGAAACCCCATTAGGCGGATTGAAGACGAAAAATCCTGTACACATAAATTCGTAATGGTCTTTAATTTACTTTTTTGGAACATCAAGAGAAATGAGCCTTAAAATATTCAAACACAAGATCTGTTTTATGTGAGTAGGTATCTAGATTATGTTTTATGACAAAATATATTATGCTCCCTTAGATTATTGCATGTTGTGTTCGAGAAATTATTTCCCTGTAACGCTAAGAACTCACGGAGCGGTACCACCCGCACCGCCGCGGCTGCGGGCCCGCACCGCCGCGGCTGCGGGCCCGCACCTCTGTAGAATGCAGGTATGTATGTAAAAAATTAAAGCACAAATCACGGCGCGGTGTGCGCGGTTGTTCGCGGGTCCCGCTGCACCGGCGGGCATCTTGTAGAATCGCGCGGGCCGCGGTCACTCGCAACCTCGGCGGTTTGCGCCCGCGCGCTCTGTTCGGTTTGCGGGCGAAATTCTATTGTAACCGCGCGTCTTGCGATCTTCGCGGCGGCTGCGCGACCGCGCAAAACCACGGTCTCGTGACGACCGCGGCGGGCACGGGGAAAAACCGCTCCGTGAGTTCTTAGGTTTAGTCACTTTTGAAATGTCAGTTCCCACCGCGATGATACGCGAATTTTTTTAAGTGCTGCATTTTTAAGATACCTATTGAAAATGGAATCTTATTTACTATACTTGTATTGTAAATAAAATTAAATTTTCTGAAAACTGTCTGAAAATGCAGCGCCGCGTCGAGTCGCGTATCGGTGTGAAGTGTGAATTGACGCTTAGACGGTTTGTTGTCAGTTCGCACCAAGACAAGACGTGGCGCGGCGCTGCGCAGCATGGTGCAACTCTTATTTCGAATTCTCGCAATGAAAAATGTAAATGTGCTCTTCTTCTTCTTCTTAAAAAGTGCGCGCATGGTCTCGGTGTGAACTGACGCTATGAAGTTGGAATTAGCAACTTATTATATAGTTCGTTTTATTTTAATTTGTCCTCATCGATGACTTATCACTCCATTTCCTCATTTTTGGGGCTCGGGTTTCTCCTCAATATGAGGAATAGGCTGTTATAGCTCTCCCACTAGCCTGCTGCAGATTTCAATGACAGTATTTCTCAAACACGCGGGCTTCATTATTGTCCGTTACAGTTGATTTGATTTCAATTTTCAATTAATTCTAAAATAACAAGGCAGTAAAACGAGACAATAACTATTAAACAACAGGCAGCAGCAGCAAGCAGGCAGCGCTACTGAATTCACTTTAAATACCAAAATTACGAGCTTCACTTGCAAATTAAACACTGGGAAAGGAAACCATTAAACTCCGTGTGTGGTCTCACTTCACCTGTAGTGTATGAACGTTTGTCGAACATTTTGCATAAAGATAAGCGCTTCTACGCTTCGTTGTGCTTTGGATTTTATGTTTATATGAGATGGAATGGTAGGTTGTTTTAATGTTAAGATAAAAAGCTTTCATGTTTATTCAATTGCTAACTAGTGTGGCGGACCAATTAGCGCCACGATCCTGACTCGCGCTATAAATAGATAAATACAACATCTGATAACCACTTCAGAGGGTTTTGGCCTAACCGACCATACCACCCGCTCGGTCGCAGAACTCCCTCTGGGACTACCACCAATATTCCCACATTCTACTAATATGTGAATTTAATGGCATGGAGCTGCCATGCCGTTTAATTTGGCATGAAATCCCTAAGTAATGCCCGCTACACACCACAATGATAAAACTGCACAGTCGCAGATCACAGTAGACGTATACATCTTCATACTAGATGCCTATTTTAGTGGTCTGTAGCGGGCATATTAGACTAAGAATGGGAATTTCAATTAAGATTTGTTGGATAAGAGGTTCTGATTAATAATGGTCCAAGTCCAGTTATAGTCTCCGGTTGCCCACGCCATCACCAGTGAGAGAAACCCACGCAAGTAATTTGTCAAGCAAAGCATCTGCTGGATATGGCTTAGAAGTCCATAACATGATCATCGAGGAATTACTCAGCTACAACAATTATTTTGTGGGCTTCAAATTCCTGTTTGATTATAACTGTCAGAGTTCGACCGGCCCTAGAGTTCGACAACAGCATTCTGGTTCAAATATTTTGCGGTCGAGAAAATTGAATACCTAGCAGAAAGTCGATTCAGGTAATTAAAACCTGCAATAATACAATTACAATTAAGTCTCGATACATTATAACTGTCTAACCGGTATCCTCGTAAACGTTTTAACGTTGTATAAGTAGCGTCGTGTAAGTAGCGTCTAACGCCTCCTGATTGGTCCAAACGTCACAAAACCAGTTTATAATAACAAGTCGCTTTAGTTACAATACAAAGTAAAATTAAAGTCTACTTTAAATACGAGAATTGAAGTTCTGTTCCGATATGTTAAAACTGCGGAATGGTATTCTCATACACGTCAAATCAACGTCAAACGCGTTTTGATTGGTCCAAACTCTGAAAATTGGTTGATATCTAGAAGATTCGTTTATAATTCAATAAAAGTAAAATGAAAGTGTAAATTACGAGGTATGGGGTAACTTACGAGTTGTCGGATACTATTGCAATTGGTCATGTTGATTCCCGGGGGTAAGAGATTGATGAAGAGCACGGCAGTAAATTATGGATTGAATTGAAGACGATCAAACTTCTAATCTTCTCAACTGCTAATTATGTATTCATTTCTAACTAATAACTTAACTGAGTATCTAAATACTTGGGGAGATGACTACATGTAAAATATTTAGTTTCATATATGTACTCAGAAAGATTGAGGTATTGCTACTTGATAAACGTAAAAAGTCTAATTTATTTGACCAATAACATAAAAGGTTCACATTACGATTTAAAAAAAATATTTTAAAAATATTTTAAAAAATATTTTAAAAAGTATTGAAAATAACTAAATTATTATCTAAACTATATACGAGGGCGGGTCAATAAGTCCGTGACTTTTGGAATAAAACACAGATTTTTTGAAAAATAAATCATTTTATTTTTCAACGTAGTCCCCCTTGAGCTCTATACACTTTGTTCAACGCTTCTCCAATTTTTTATCCCTTCCAAGAAATATGATTTGTCGAGGTCCTCAAAATAGGCCTTTGTTTGCGAGATGACTTCATTATTGGAGTCAAATCTTTTTCCACCGAGCCATTTTTTCAGGTCTGGGAACAAGAAGTAGTCACTCGGAGCCAAATCTGGAGAATAGGGTGGATGTGGGAGCAATTCATATCCCAATTCATGGATTTTTGCCATGGAACTGCACATGTGTGCACCCTTGCATTGTCTTGGTGAAAAAGAACTTTTTTCTTGGACAAATGAGGTCGGTTTTTTTTCAAATCCTCATTGAAGCGGTCCAATAAGTTGGCATAATATTCCTCATTAATTGTTCTTCCCTTTTGAAGATAGTCAATGTGGATTATCCCACGTGCATCCCAAAAAACAGTCGCCATAACTTTATTGGCTGACAAACCCACCTTGGCCTTCTTTGGCGCCGATTCACCCTTAGAAACCCACTGTTTTGACTGTTGTTTGATCTCTGGTGTGTTGTGATGGATCCATGTTTCGTCCACGGTTACAAAACTGCGCAAAAACCCCTCCATATTGTGATTAAACAACGCCAAACCTTCCTGTGAAGTTGTTACACGATTGCGTTTGTGGTCGACTTGCGGAAAGCTTTCTCATGCCCAAGTGATCATTCGAAATTGAAACCACTGAGCCATGCGAGATGCCTATGGCTTCCACAATCTCTTGCACTTTCAATCTTCGGTCGGCCAACACCATATCGTGAATTTTTTCGATTGTTTCGGGTGTAGAGACCTCAACTGGGCGTCCAGGACGTTCGGCATCTTCAGTGCTTGTACGGCCACAACGAAATTCAGTAAACCACCAGTATTTATCAAGCTTAGCCTTGGTCTCGGTAATGGTTTTTTTTCGCAAAAAATAATGCTTAATAAGCACACGAAATTCACTTTTTTCCATTGTTTCCTTAAGTTACTGGATAGTCTGATAAAGATAGCTGTAAAACACAAACTAACTGACGCAGCAAGTTCAAATTTTGATAGGAGTCAACTGACAGATGCCTGTTGACAGGAGTAGTGTTGCTTTTTTCAGTAAGGAGGTTAGAAATTCAAAAAGTCACGGACTTATTGACCCGCCCACTAGGGCGGGTCAATAAGTATAGTCATATGTACTACATATTTGGCCAAATCCCTAATAAGATGCTTGGCACTGGAGGCTCCAAAGACCCATACTTTCGACTCCAAAAGGCAGAAAAATGTAACCATCGCCGATCGATTCATATTTCCGCCGGCCAGTGCAGCTGCACCCCCGCCACCCTTGTAGTGGCCGTTACGTTTGACGCCGGCAGCGTATCCACGCAGGTAGCGACCCACACCAGCGGCCTTCCCCGGCTCCACGGAATTAGGGTCATGCTATCGGGTCTCCTGCCGTCGTCACGTGCGATACCGTTCGGCTCAAGTGTGGCCGGCACGTTGATGGTGGCAAGAGCCCTGCGGTTGACGTCATTTATGGTGGCATGGCGGGACTGGCAGCTTGCACTGCGGCGGCAGGACAGTCCATGGTGTCCTTGGTGGTCCACCGTGGTACCACAATGGCAGCGATGGGGCTCGTTAGTGGCGGTCCCTAAACGAATACTGACTGGTAGTGTGAAGGTGTAGATGTCCAACAGAGTTCCGATATTGAATGACGGGAGTGTCTGGAGTTCATCCCGATTCTTTTGAATGTTCGAATGGACTGGAGTTTCGCCTGGGCAGAATCCACGCTAAATATTAACAGCTTCCGGTAATGAGTCAATACCCACGCAGCGTAATGAATTTTTAATGATTTTGGTGAAAAGTGGGTAGATCCTATGAGCAGATGATAAAAAAGCAGGAAGAGACACATTGGACGCCTTACTGATAACTAACCCTCCGAACCAAATACCTCTACTCGAGCGGCTTGGGACCATGAGGTGTCGGAGATGTTGCAGTTTAAAACATTTAGTGTATCTTTCAAAGTGAGATCTAAATGAAGAGAAGGTCGGAAAAATTCCATAGTGGACAGCATCTCAAAGCACAAGTCAATTTGGGCACAAACAAACAGAACCGAATGATTTGGTATCCCGTGTGGGAATTTATCGAAATAAGTTTGCCGGAAGATTCTGTGAATTTGCGATTTTGTTCCAAAATATCATTATAACTGTCACTAAGTATGGTGGCACCCAGTAAGCGGAGGGACTCTTTACTAAGAATTTTTATGAACGTAAAAAATATAATTCAAAATTATTTCTTTTCAAATTCATAATTATTTATTAAACTCATATTATATTTCATGTGTGTTTAGTTTATGGACATTTATCTTCCTTGAGTAAAAATGTTCACCTCTAAGGTCGAAATCACCTCTTAATTTCGCGTCCGTATTAGCGTAGCTTCATTCCAATATCCCTTCGAGAGCTCCTTAAAAAGCCATCGATATTAAATAACGCTTTGGCAATAACACCATAATCTACCCCACTTCAACTAAGTCCCTCGTCCTCACTTCAATCGACCATAATGGGGTCTCCGTTGTTACTCTAACAACGGGTGTCACGCTACGTCACACTTTTGAAGGATCTTTGGAGAGTTAAGTTTTTTTGGACCCTCAGGTCTCGAGGCGTGCTTCCGTTTACATTGTAGACTTTTGAGTTTAAAAAGGTTAGGCCACAGTTCTTTACCATACAGTGAAAGTGGAAAAATCGTCTAGTTAAACAGGTAACTAACCTCACTTTTAATTTTTATAAACGCGAAAGTTTGTATGGGTGTTTGTTACTCTTTCAAGCAATAACTACTAAATGTATTTTAATAAAATTTGGTATGGTAGTAGTTTGGAGTCTGGATTAACACATAACACATACTTACTACTTTTTATCGCAGAAAAATGTACGGTTCCAGCGGGACTATTTTTTGGGAATATGAAGTCGCGAGAAACATCTAGTATTTTATTTGGATGAAGAGAAGAAAAGTAGGAAAATAATTTAATCTAGGTACAATTTTGCTACCTACTTTTTTCTCATTTTCTTTTTCCTCACAAATATTTAAAAGAAAATCCTAATACGGACACTTCGTATAAAAGCTTACGTTGAATAATTTCTAAGGGGATTTAAGAGATTTACAAAGATTGTTTAATAAATAAATACCTTCGCTTACATCTTAGATACTTATTTACCAACTAATATTATTTGTAAATATGTAGGCTCCGAACATAGCGGACTGATTTAGATGAAATTTGGCAAAGTTACAGAATAAACCACAGGGAAGGACATAAGCTACTTTTTATAGCGGCAAAATTACGATTCCCGCGGCATTTATTTTGCGCGCACAAAGTCATGGGCAACACCTACGAAGCCTTAAATAAGAATGTATATTGAGTAGACGGTATAAATCAATAAATTAAATAGAGACCCCTTCACAATCATTACTAGTTAATGATGATCTACAATATTTTCTAAGGAAAATCATGGGTATGTATTTAATTTTCTTCTGTGATTTATTGTTGAATCAATGAATGTCCAATCGATAAATAAAGAAGCCCATAATTTATCTATTACCCATTCATTATACGTAGATAGAAAACTTTAATGAGTTAAAAATTACAATACAAACACATTCTATTTATTAATTACAGCGATTGGGTTTTTGTTTTTACCGTTTTTTTAAAAAGGTTAGTTCACATCGAATTGGGAAATCAAACAAAAAATTACTTTGTTCTACAAAAAAGTCTTTTTAAGGTTAATTTTTTTAATATAAGTGGTTAAATAAAAGTAATTTTTACGTTGGTAATTTTTACATCCCCACTAATATTACAAATCTGAATGTAAGTTTGTTTGTTACGCTTTCACGCGTAAACCTACTGAACGGATTTTGATGAAATTT
The DNA here is from genome assembly GCA_963565745.1 of Phengaris arion. NCBI lineage: Eukaryota > Metazoa > Arthropoda > Insecta > Lepidoptera > Lycaenidae > Phengaris > Phengaris arion. The sequence goes on from OY751442.1 coordinate 1,073,834, forward strand.
GGTATGGTAGTAGTGTAAGGTCTAAAATAAACCATAGGCTCCTTTTTGTCCCTAAGAAGTACAGTGTTCCCGTGGGATACTGGATTTACACGGGCAGAGCCGCGGGAAAAGGCTAGTTTATTGTATAACTTTCCGAATGCACTAACATTGCCCGCTGGAAGGATTTCTCCAGCCACAGCCAACCCCCGCGATATCAACATAAACATTCACGACCCTTTTCAGATACAATTTTGAATTGGATAGCTGACATTATTGGACCTGATTTTATTTTGTCCTCGCAGATACAAATTTTGATGTTATATTTTGAACAAGCGTCGAAAATCGTACGATTGTAGTAGGTAGATATTTAGTACTTAACAATAATAATACATTAAGCATGAATATCAAAGTTTATACTTGTACATAACTTATTATGTCGGTATTTCAAATTAAACTTTAGTTCGACGATTTATTATGAAAAATATCATATACGAGTAAATTAAATAAATCGTTCTGTCTCTGAGCGGATAATAATATGCCCTCATAAATTTTACTTATTCTTATGGACACATCTCAGCGTGTGCCTAATTGATAAAGATGCCTTTGATTTATAGCGCATTGTGAACGCACCTTTACGTTACATGTTCAATTAATGATATTGAAATTAATATTGTCTATGCACAACCAATCTTAGTTTTTAATTTTTGTAGAGCTTTCGTTACTTATTTAAGTACGAAAAAACTTATTTAGGTATACGACGTATTTACGTCGTATACCTAAATAAGTTTTTTCGTGTCGTCCATACACTCGTTCCAAAAATAGATATTCATGGAGCGTAATCAGTATTAAGTTCTCGTTCCAAGTGTATAATAATATAATGATATGTATCCTCATTGCTCCTCCTCGATGCACTTTAATTTAGACTTGACAATTAATGTCAGTAAAGTTTAAAAATCTTATTATAAAACCAGAGATAATCTGATTGGCCCTGCTGGGTAGATCGCCCAGCGATACCAATATATATTTTGTCTACGTATAAAACAACATGTAATGCTATTATTTCACAATATGAATAATATTTTGTAACACAAGATATTCATATGAATTTAAATACAAAAGTCTGTCCTGACATTCATTATCAGGTCTAAAAAGTGTATCAAAGAGGAGGCAATGAGGTTACATTTAATATTATAATACAACATGTGACCTTCAAGGCCGGCGCGTCGTACGGCAGTACGAGGGTTTTCAATGTCCGTGCGTAGTGCGATTTGTCACAATACATTAATAATGATATTTTTTCTGTAAATTACGTAAATTTTTAGCCAAGCATACTGCGTAAGCGTTACTTGCGTAGATAATATCGTGTAAAATACTTCCTGTATAACGATCTGTCTTAGATGCTATACCATCTATAGACTGTCTGTAGGTATCTAAATCAATATTCATTTGTTCGCAGTTTATGCGCAGGAGGTGGCAGGAGCCAAAAAACATGGCTTAGTCAAGAAGAAGAACAGATTCGTTCATTTGTTTTGAAGGAAATGATTATGTGGTTGGGAAATAATAGAAATTGGTGAGCAAAATATATATTTTAAAATTTCTTTACTTATTCTACCTATTGTTGTCTTTCCTATTCCATGTTTTATACTAGTTAGCTACTTATATTCCGAAAAATGTATGGTTCCAGCAGTATAGCTTTTTGCGCGAACGAAGTTGCGACTTGCGAGTCATTACGGGTAAGGTTATAAAGGCAAGCTAAAAGTTTCCGAGAGTTAACCGTGGTTTATATAAGTTAATATGACTCTCACCGCAAACCTTATAACTCGGACGATTAAATTAACTGGAATTGATAAGCGAAATTAACCATTATCGTATGTGAAGCAGTTAACATTAAAAACCTTAAAAATAAAAAAATATTTTGTTGAACAGAAATCATCGCGTTGCTGAATATTTTAGATTCTAAGGACTAATAAAAACGACATTCTGTAAATGATTATTGATTATTGTTGATTGATGATTGATGATTATTGTATCTAACCCATTAGACTTAAAAATGTACATGTTTTCATTAACTTATGTCCTATCAGGGAATCCAATTTATAAGCAGGTAGAGTGTTCTCTAAATTTATTTGTATTATAATGACGGCATACAGTTACAATACTATTGTTAATGACACAACAGTTTGCTATTATAATATATACAAATAAATAAAAATGAATTTTCTGTTTGTAATTTTCAATTTACAATTTTCCACTAAATGCAAAATATGAAAGTATATACGTTACGTAAAATAAAATATGAATTTTTAAAATGATGGCCTATCCGCCCTTCTAATCTCTAAAACGGCTGGACCGATTTTCACGGCACTTTCACTGGCAGATAGCTGATGTTATAAGGAGTGACTTAGCCTACTTTTATCTCAGGGTTCAGTTTAAAAAAAATAGGGTTCTGTTTCCGTTAGTTCTACGCAAAGAAAGTTGCGGACACCAGCCAGTAACATTAATACGAACAAGTTATGACAACGGACAAACTGCTTAAGAATTAGATTCCCGATAGCACATTTAAAATCACTCTACTCCCTGTCGGTAAAGGAGGAATACAATTTGAACCAGTTCTATTAATTAAGCCAACAGATAACAATATTATTACACTGAAAAGTACTTAGGACCTTTGAGTTGGAACTTGGAGATATCATATCTTTTACCACGACAAGTAAGAGAACAAAGGCTATATTTTAAAGAAAGTGTTAAAGAGTTTTATGTACAAAAGGTATTAAATATAATCAAGGCATAGCCTGATTGATTATTAGCGCCAGTTTTCGATTTAAGATAGCGTCTGAACTACAATGAAACGTGTTTCTTCCGTGTAGTGAAAAAGTTTAGTACGCGCCATGTCACGTATCGTTTCCTTTCGGTCAGAATTGATCCTTATTACCAATTTCACCAACGCCTATTTGTGTTAATAGTTTGTCTATTTACCATCCCCTCTCGTTCGCTAAGACAAAGAACGAGAGAGATAGGTAAGAAGAGATTTAATCAACATTTAACTTAAGCAGGCGTTGGCGCTTAACTTAGTCAGATTTTCTTTTAAAACACAGTTACTTACGGTTTTAGATTTTCACTGTTACGTCTTGTTGTCTCTGTTACACAACTTACTGTAAATAAATCAAAAGTCCAGGTTAATCAATTATAAATAACTTTGGTACATAAAAAAATAAAATGTATACCTTGTCTAAATGTATGTAAGATATAACAAAAAGTCAAAAGTGCCCAAGTACACAGAGACAGCCTTGCTGGGGAGCATCTTACTCCCATGGTGTGTAATTGTTAACAAAATCATTAATATTATAATAAGCTTTCTTATGTTAGTTCTTTGACTACTTTTTAAATTTATTTAAAGAAAGGTTTTGAACGTTTTCTGGGGGAATCGTATTGGCCCTTATAGGATTCTTACGTTACGGTATAGGCAATGAATAAAATGAATACAAAGTATAATCTTTATTTCATCAGTATAATATTACGATACCTGGGGTCTAATAATGCCACTCTAAGTGTTTCATATTACGTTTCATATATTTTTATCCATACCAAAATGGTGAAATGTTAAAATGGCTACATGTAGCCATTTTTGCCGTCGAAATTATCGAATGCATCTTGACTAAAGGCCCTGTAGTATAATCTTTTCTCATTCTCGACTCTACTTTTACGTGAACGTATCTATTCGCGATTTACTAAATTAAGCAATCGCTTTAATATACACATACGAACCACATCCATACATTTTTAAAACATTAATTCTCAACAATAATAAGGATTTAAAAGCCGTTACGTCGGCTAATGAAAGCAATATCTTGATCCTGTCTGCCGTTTGTTTCAATTAAAGTTAAATCAAGAGCATGAATTGCGATAATAGCGGCGTGGATCCAATACTCTGAGCTATGTTAGATGTTGAGATATTATGTTATGAGATCTTCGGATGAAAGTTCCATTAAAATGATTACTATCATAAACAAAATTTTAAATTCTAAGTAACCCACGAATTGTCAAGCGGCAAAGCTAGCTGATGATGATGATGAATTATAACTAAGAACACTCTCGATCATGTCAGCATTCAAATAAACAAATCAGATCAAAATTAGTTCATCCGTTTGGGAGCTACGATGCACGGACAGACAGACAAGTCAAACTTATAACACCCCTCTTTTTGCTCCAGGGGTTAAAAATATACACGAAGAACAAAAATAGTGTAGTCGTGTACTTAATACGCCCACTTGCGTAGATCTGGGTTAAAGTTAACCCTGGGTTAAAATATAACGCCTTCTCTTTCATTGATACGAGGAATGAGAGAGATAGTATGATATTTAACCCAGGGTTAATTTAAACCCAGATCTGCGCAAGTGAGCCTTAGTCGTTGTACTTGGTGCTAATTTGACCAACGTCTGTTAAAGGTAATCGTTGATTCAATATCATGTTGGCTCTCTCGTTTTTCGTGAATGAAAGAGAATGTATGATATTTAGACAAATTATTAACACAGTTAACACTAACAGGCGTTGTTGAAATTGGATCTAAAAGTCAGCTCACACCGAAACGAGACAATATTCGACGAGGTGCTGCAGTTTTCAAATAGTGATAGTTAGAACTTTATTCTGCACAAGAAGTTAGAAAATATAAGTTTCATTGCAAGAGCGGCGCCGCGCTATGCAGAGCGGTGCACTTTGACATTCGTACTCTTGTAATTTATCGTGTATCTTCTTGTAAAGTGAATAAAGTTCAATTTTGAATCAATATCTTAAAATGCAGCACGGTGTCGCGTCGCGTCTCGCCTCAGGGTGACGCTAAGTTATTAGTTAGAGTACATAATATGTTAATCCAGTTTTAAATATTTGTATTACAAAAATTTTGTTTGTGATATAATGTTATAATATACGCACTGAGTACCCACTAGCTCCATACCTTAAGGTAAGAGTGTAGGAACTATTGGAATTACGTACCTAATCCTACTAACATTATAAATGTAAAAGTTTGTGACAATGGATGGATGTTTGTTACTCTTTCACACAAAAACTACTGACCGGATTTCGATGAAATTTGGTATGGTAGTAGTTTAGGCTCTGGATTAAAACATAGGCTACTTTTTATCCCGAAAAAGTACAGTGTTCCCGAGGGATATTGTATTTACGCGGGCGGAGCCGCGGGCATCATATAATATAAAATGTGCAAATCTCTATCTATATACCGGACCGGTATATAGATAATTTTATATTGTTTATATATAAAATTGTAATTTGTCTGTTTGTGATTTCAAATTAACAGCTTTGCACTAAATACATATGATAGTACAAATATGAACTTTTGTATGTCTGTCTGTTTGTTCCGGCTAATCTCTAAAACTACCGGACCGATGACCGAACTTTTCCTGGCAGACACTCTATCTTAGGGTTCTGTTTTAAAAAAATAGGGTTCCGTTTCCATCAATAGTTCCCACGAAAATGAAGTAGCGGGCACCAGCTCGTTAGAAATATGAATGGTGTTTGCAGAAATGGAAAAATTCACCGAAAAAACTTACGGCCGCTTATCTGTCGCCAGTGCGGCGGTACGGAATCATGCAAGCCCTGAACTTATTATTCGATTGGAAAGTCCCGAACACTGCGGACAACAGGGATGGTGCCTAGTGTAGATAGATATCGCATTTTTACAATTTATACTTTAAAATTATAGGTAAATCTAAAAGACAAAGTTTTTAGGTTGTCCCGATTAAAAATTATAAGCAAATAAAAATATTTTGCTATATCTTTCTCGCAAAACGATTTGTAAGTTTTGTGACGTCACAAGCTGCTACCGCCATACATTGTTTAATGACAAATGTATAGCGGTAGCACATTGTGACGGCACAGGCCGATATATCGCTCTCTTATTAATGTAAATATTATTCGTCTTTTCAATGTTAGACAACATGATTATCTAAAGCCCATGTATGTCAATCTTATAAAACAACGAAGGTACAAACAATTTAAACAAAGGCAAGCACATCTATAGACATAATATTTTAATCTGTATTTTTAATTTTATTTATATTCTAACTAGAATAATTACCTATGTTATAAAGTGGAAAGATTTTTTTGTTTGCATTGAATAGGCTCCGAAAGTACTGGACCGATTTTGATGAAATTATAGACTAGACCACGGGGAAGGATATTTACTTTTTATCGCGGCAAAATGTACGGGAGATTTTCTTTTGCGCGCACGAAGTGGCAACATCTAGTTTAAGAATAAAAGAGATAAACGATTTAAATATTTCCCTTCCTTTATCCTATCATTATACTTAACTATTCTCTTCAAAGATTTCAAAACTCAGGACCGGCTATGACGTACATTTGAGAGAACAAATCTTCACACAAGAAAAAGTTACGCCATCTTGATTTCACCATACCTCAAATGTCAACATCAAATCAAAACAACCCCAAAAGTGGGGCCATTTAAGTGGGGACAGTTTTTGCCTCGACATGCCTCGTCTATGATTCTCGACATAATAAAATCAGAAAATTGAAAGTCATTTATGTTACCTTTTAACAAATTGACTCATTAATCTCACCCAATATGTTCGCATTCTGCCGCCCACACTGCCACGGGCCACGGGCCACGGACAAAATCCGTTTCGTCAGCCAGTTCTTATAAATAATCATCAGTTTCATAGCTACAATCCTACTACTATTTTAAATGTAAAACTTTGTGAGGATGGATGGATGGATGTTTGTTACTCTTTCACGCAAAAATTACTGAACGGATTTCGATGAAAATTGGTATGGTAGTAGTTTAGGCTCTGGATGAAAACATAGGCTACTTTTTATCCCGAAAACTATTACTATTATAAATGTGAAAGTTTGTGAGGATGGATGGATGTTTGTTACTCTTAACTTACTTAAAACTGCTGAACAGATTTCGATAACATTTGGTATAGTAGTAGTTTAGGATCTGGATTAAAACGTAGGCTATTTTTTATCCCGAAAAATACAGTATTCCCGTGCGATACCTACTATGATTACGCGGGCAGAGCCGCGAGGAAAAGCTAGTTATATGATAAAATTATATTAAAAAATAGCTCTTAGTTGTAAAGCTCCACCATAACTAGCCTGAGTAGAGTTCAAGTAACAAAATTGCTGGCTATAGACATAGATAAAGCTATTTCCAGCGTAAAAACATTTCAAAATAATGGAAGCTTTACGTAACCTTTACTTAAAAGCTTAATAATTATAACCGTGTCATAATAACAGCCCGTTGCTGTATAGTCTACCATAGCGTTTAATAGAAGCTCAAATAAACAGGCTATTTTGACCCTTATATATTTAACTTATGAAGTCTTTTAGGTTGGATGAATTCAATCATGGATTTAATCTATGGCACCACAGTTTGATAAAAAGCTAATGAACGAGTCGCTTTAATTCTCGCGTCGCTGGAGGGGACAGGAGAGTTACGATTATAAGAAAATGGATATAATTTAAAATTATATATAATTAAGTGTCCACAGTGGGTTCCGTTACTCCGGAAAAAAAGATAGGTATAGAAAGCAACCGTTACTGACCGAGAAAGACTATACCGCTGAACAATTTGCTTGGAAATCAGCACGAATTAATATATTTTGACAGTTGACTAGATGTTTCCCGCGGCTTCGTGCACGCAAAATTGAATCCCGCAGGAACCGTACGTTTTGCGCAATAGAAGTAGCCTTATTTCCTTCCCCGTGGTCTACTCTATATCTATGTCAAATGACATTGGGGTGAATTTTACTACGGACGTATTACCCACAATGTTAACGTAATTGCATCTGGATTACACCGGCATGGGCGTCTGCACGACCTCCGGAGTGGAGAGCCAGGGGTCTAAAAAGGCCACTTTTGGTGTTTCATATATTATGTTTCATATATTTTTTTCAACTCATAAACTCGTGCGCCATTTTACTCATTCCTATTGAAAACTGTCAAAATTGCTGTTGTCTAATATGATGAAATCAGATGAATCATGTAGCCATTTTACCATTTCACGATTTTTGCATGGAAAAAAATATATGAAATATAATATGAATCATCTAAAGTGGCCTTTTTAGACCCCCCAAGCTCTGAACAACTGGACCACGGAGCTGACGCTACATTGAATGTATCTATGCTTGTAAAAACATTTATATTCCTCGAAAAATCTATGCAATTAAATCAAATTGAAGTGTTTGTTTGTAATTTTAAATTAACATCTGTTCACTTGATGCATATAAAAGTACTAAGGCGGGTCAATAAGTCCGTGACTTTTTGAATTTCTAACCTCCTTACTGAAAAAGAAACACTACTCCTGTCAACAGGCATCTGTCAGTTGACTCCTATCAAAATTTGAACTTGCTGCGTCAGTTAGTTTGTGTTTTACAGCTATCTTTATCAGACTATCCAGTAACTTAAGGAAACAATGGAAAAAAGTGAATTTCGTGTGCTTATTAAGCATTATTTTTTGCGAAAAAAAACCATTACCGAGACCAAGGCTAAGCTTGATAAATACTATGGGGACTCTGCACCATCGATTTCAATGGTAAAAAAGTAGTTTACTGAATTTCGTTGTGGCCTTACAAGCACTGAAGATGCCGAACGTCCTGGACGCCCAGTTGAGGTCTCTACACCCGAAACAATCGAAAAAATTCACGATATGGTGTTGACCGACCGAAGATTGAAAGTGCAAGAGATTGTGGAAGCCATAGGCATCTCGCATGGCTCAGTGGTTTCAATTTTGAATGATCACTTGGGCATAAGAAAGCTTTCAGCAAGATGGGTGCCGCGTTTGCTCACAGTCGACCACAAACGCAATCGTGTAACAACTTCACAGGAAGGTTTGGCGTTGTGCATCATAATATGGAGGAGTTTTTTAACCGTGGACGAAACATGGATCCATCACAACACACCAGAGACCAAACAACAGTCAAAACAGTGGGCTTCTAAGGGTGAATCGGCGCCAAAGAAGGCCAAGGTGGGTTTGTCAGCCAATAAAGTTATGGCGACTGTTTTTTGGGATGCACGTGGGATAATCCACATTGACTATCTTCAAAAAGGAAGAACAATTAATGGGGAATATTATGCCAACTTATTGGACCGCTTCAATGAGGATTTGAAAAAAACTGACCTCATTTGGCCAAGAAAAAAGTTCTTTTTCACTAAGACAATGCAAGGGTGCACACATGTGCAGTTGCCATGGCAAAAATCCATGAATTGGGCTATTAATTGCTCCCACATCCACCCTATTCTCAAGATTTGGCTCCGAGTGACTACTTCTTGTTCCCAAACCTGAAAAAATGGCTCGGTGGAAAAAGATTTGACTCCAATGATGAAGTCATCTCGCAAACAAAGGCCTATTTTGAGGACCTCGACAAATCATATTTTTTGGAAGAGATAAAAAAATTGGAGAAGCGTTGGACAAAGTGTATAGAGCTCAAGGGGGACTACGTTGAAAAATAAAATGATTTATTTATCAAAAAATCTGTGTTTTATTCCAAAAGTCACGGACTTATTGACCCGCCCTCGTATATACGGTGCATACAATATAAAATCAATTTTTTAAATTTTTTTCTGTCCGATTTTCTGTCTGTTTGTTCCGGCTAATCTCTGAAACGGCTGGACCGATTTTACACGGGACTTTCACTGGCAGATAGCTGATGTTATGAGGTCTAACATCTAAGGCTACTTTGTCTTAGGGTTCCGTTTAAAAAAATAGGATTCCGTTTCCGTTAGTTGTATGCAAACGAAGTTGCGGGCACCAGCTAGTCCTAAACAAACGAGCAGAATCTATAAACTGCGCTTTGACCGTTCATTAGCCTCAATTTTATTGAATGATAGTTCACAAAAAGGCTTTGTGATTCTCCCGATATTGCCCTCGTCGCTAGGGCCACGTTGCTTTGTGATTTACTAACATATGTCCCGATTTACAAATGATGTAAATACGAAAAATTTGTATGTGCTGGTGTCCGCAACATCTTCTGCGTGGGACTATTAATGGTTACGGAATCCTAAGATAAGTAGCCTTAGTAGAAAAGTAGCCTAAGTAACTCCTTATAACATCAGCTGTCTGCCCGTGAAAATCCGGTCGAAATCGGTACGGCCGTTTCAGAGATTAACCGGAACTAGCAGACAGACAGACAGACAGACAGACAGACTGATAGCCAAAATTTTATTTTTTTTATTTTTTGGTGTTTAGACCTACCTACTGTATGCATTTAGTGCAAAGCTGTTAATGTTTAATAATTATTAACATACAATATTATTGATTTGTATATTTGTATGTAAATATAAAATATAAAAAAAATATTCAAAGATGTTTAGAAAAGTTTGATATGAGACCAAATAAAGAATTCTAAAAATAAAATAAAAACAATTTGGAATATAATTAATAGCGAAACTGGAAGGGTCACCTGTCGTAATTCAGATTTTAAACTTTGTGTAGACAATAAAATAATTAACTCAGACGATCAAGGGGCGTCAGTATTTGAGAAATTATTTGCAGACATTCCAGTTTCTACTACAAAAAATCTAAAGTCTCCACCCGCAGCTGCTGAATCATTACTTGAAGATAATGTTGAGAACTGGGAGGTTAACTTTCATTTTATACAAATTGAGTCACGTGACATTATTAAGACTCATAGCTCATTAAATGTAAAAAATACTGCGGACATGTGGGGTATGTCCGTGAGAATTATTAAATCGATAGTTGCGTCTCATTGCTCTTCATCTAGCGTTTGTCTTTAATAATTGTATACCTAGGGCTTGTTGAGTTTCCTGACTTAATGAAGCATAGCAAAGAATTACCTCTTTTTAAAAGTGGGAGCAAATCTGATCCAGCTAATTATAGACCTATTTAAATACTACCCACCTTTAGTAAAATATTTTTAAAATATATTTTACAACAACTATTGGCTCATTTCTATATTAATAAATTGCTACACAACAAGCAGTTCGGTTTTACTAAAGGTTAGATATTAGCGAGGCCTTTGGCAAAGTATGGCAAAGTGGACTATTATTTTTTAAATTAAGAAAATGCTACCGCACTCCTTCTATCTGATTTTAAAATCCTACCTTGACAACAGATGCTATGAAGTGCGTTATAGCATCAAAATAGCACCTATGCATGAAATAAGATCCGGAGATCCGCAGGGAAGGCCCAATATGGGCCCAGTTTTGTACCTCATATTTACAGCAGACTTACCAACTTACGTCGATACCGTTACAGCGACCTACGCAGACGATACTGCACTTCTCTCAATCCATGAAAATCCTGACTCTGCATCCAAAAGGCTTCAATCACATCTGAACCTTGTCGGAGCGTGGTTAAAGCATTGGCGCTTGAGAGCCAATACTTATAAATCTCTCCAAGTGACCTTTACACTGAAAAGAAAAACCTGCCCACCTGCAAAACTATATAATATAAATATTCCATAATCAAATGATGCCAAATACATCTCGATCATCGTCTCACTTGGCGCAAACAAATATGGACTAAAAGGAAACAGCTTGACTGCAAACTTCGAAGCATGGTTATTCGGATATATGTCACAGCTTACAGATGCCAGTAAAATGGTAATCTACAAAGGTATACCAAAACCTGTCTGGATTTACAGCATTCAGCTCTGGGGCACTGCCAGTCACAGTAATATTCAAATACTGGAAAGGTTTCAAAACAAGACAATTAGGGCAATGTTTAATATCCCAACACACATAAGCATTAAATATATCATCCGAGATTTGAAATTGAGAACAGTAAAAGAAGAAATTAAGTGTAAATTATCAAGATAGACTATATAAACAGATTAGCTGCTGACCTGCAGGGATCAGGCAGTATAATTTTCTCTCGACTTAAGAGAAATAGTGTACCAAACCTCCCAACAAGATTTGTAAACAAATGAAGAGGTAAGGTGCAGAATGCATAAAGAAAAAAAAACTAAAGGTCGATCTACGACTGATGCAGGCATTAGCCTTCTTAGTAGTATATATGAAGCCTGGGAGGCATCGCAGAATGCACTAGGTATATTTTCTTTAGGCCTTTCCTCTTCATGATCTACATAAACGATTTGCCTTTTCTTCTTAAAGATATACTAGAGATAGTGTTATTTGCTGACGATAATTCACTTATTTATAAAGTGAAGCGGACTATGACGGGGTAAATAATGCTCTCTCTGAAATTACTTTAGTACTAATAATCTGCTTGCAAATGTGAAGCATGCACAATCAACGTACTATTGAATTATGCTACACTTGACCTGATTTTTTTTCTTTGTTAACATTCAGAAAACAAGTCCTTGTTTTTTATTCTGAATAAAATTACTTATTTTATTTTATTTATTGTATGTATAATATTATTATGTATTTGTTACGCTATCAACATTAGAAATACGGCTATTCTCATATCTTGACTCCTCATCATTGACAATCTGCCATGGTAGAACCATGGCAGATGCTATATGCTATATGCTATGAACCATGGTACCCGACTACAGCGAATCCAAAAGGAAGGGTAATGACTTTAACAGTCTATGTATATATGTTTGTTCCCCTCTAGCGTCATAAACTGATCAGATTTTAATGAATAAGATGTCAAAAGATTCGAAATAATGGTCCGGGTAACATAGGTTATAATTTACGTAGTCGGGTTATAGTTTTCTAAAATTTGTATATCAATCTCGTAATTCAAAATATTAATAGAAGTCAGCCATTGTTTTCTGTCAGAGAACACGGCAACGCTCTCGAAATATTTTTCTCAAACAATATCCTGTTTATGAACATAATTCTGGCGTATAGTTTTGCGATTAATATTTAAAGCGTATCTATAATAATACATGTCTGTTGGTCACCCCAGCGCAATCGAACATTCGGGAAGTATAGCGTTCAATTTGAACTCTCTATCATTGTTTCGTTTGGAGTTGGAATAGTTCCACCGCATATGAAATATACCATATTTGCCCTCTATTAAGCGGAGGCAATTTTCGACTGATATTTTAAATATTTGATGTTTAATGTTCGTTAAGCGTTTCATTTTTAAAGGATTTTAATAAAGATAAAATCTTTATTAAAATCTTTTCTGAACATCTAGTTTCTGAACATTTCATCATACCAATTACAGTAATCATCATCATCATCCCACCATCTTCACACGAAACACCAACATTATTATGATGACATAGGTACTAACTACTCATCAGAGTTTATATAGTATCTAATCATTATCATCACTGGTGATTCCTTAGTAGGTCTGCAGATAGGTAATGCTTATTTGGGGAAATATCACGGCCTCTCAGAAAACTGGCATGAAATAACGCTTGAGTTTGTTTTGCTGAGAGAGTGAGAATAGCGGAGGCTTTTTTGTATTTATAACTTTCTTGAAATGTGTTCATAATACTATATATATATCTAAAAAGAGAACAAATATTATAAAAAAAATAATTAAAACCGGCTTCCAAAGTAAAAATGCAAAAAAAAGTATGAAATAAAACTTAATTTCTAAATAATTCCCCATTTAAATTCGGTTAAAAAATTAGCATTTTATCCTGTATCAATACAAATATACATATTAGCAGCAGCAAATTAGTTTTACTCAGCGAACAGCACCATCTATAGCAGCAACAGCATCTCAAGGTGTACGAACCGTACATCTTTACGCAGTCGTAAGACTATTTATTTCCCTAGGTCAAGATATAGTAATTAATAGTCCAATCTATTACTGCAATACTGATAAACGCGTAATTTTTAGTTTATCATGTCCTATGTACCCTCTCGTACTGCCAAGTTAGACTTCCAATATCGGTATTAAAATATCTTTTAAAATTTTCTCTAACCACAATCGCACTCATGTTATTATCATTTCCTACGATTGGCATTAAATTCTGCAGAGCCCGTTCTACGTTAGGTGTTGACGCATTATTATGTGATGTTCTAGGTTGACGTCCTCTTTTGTTCAAAAAGTTTTGTAAACTAATGGTAGCTAAAACTACTTTTATTAATTGGTTAGGCTCTAAACGAATTCTTCTGGAATATATGTCGAACCTCTGCGTCAAAATTCTGAAAGCACACTCCACTATCATTCTAGCACGGCTAAGTCTATAATTATATATTTTGATTTCATCGTTATTGCGTGCTTGCTCAGCTGGATAAGGGCGCATGAGATTGTAATCCAAGGGAAACGCCTCATCACCTACGAATACATGTGGCATAGAATCAACAGTACCAGGTAAACATTTTACTGGGGGTATGTTCAGTGTACCATTCATAAACTTTCTCCCAAATTGAGAGTTTGAGAAAATTCCTGCATCACTATTCTTACCGTAGGAACCAACATCCACAATAACAAAATTATTTTCTGCATCTACAACTGCTAGTAGTACTACACTGAAAGTTTTTTTGTAATTAAAAAACATGCTACCACTATTTTGAGGTGCTTGGCACACAACATGTTTCCCATCGATTGCGCCGACGCAATTAGGAAAGTTCCAAATTGTTGCAAATTTGTCTTCTATTGCTTTCCAATCTTCTGTAGTTGGTGCCTGTACTACTATCGGCGATAATATATCCTATAATGCTTGACTTGTTTGCAATACAATTTGACGAGTTGTTTCCTTCCCCATTCGATAATCATATGCTATTGATTTCAGACTGTTTCCATAAAATAAATACTTGCAAGAAAATTAGAGTGTCTTAACAATCATATAAATGTGCCTACTTGCCTACAATTTTATTTTCTTATTTTCAGTTAAAGATTGCAAAAAAAGTGGACTTTTTGTGGAGAATTAGAGAAAACTATAGGAAGGCTTTAAAAAAAAGACAAACTCCCAGGAGTGGCTCTGCGGCAACAGTGACTCGTCCTATAAAATATGAAAACATTCTTTCATTTTTAAATAAAAATTATAAGGACAGAGCCACAGTTACAAACTTATCACCAACGTCTCCACCACAAGCACAAGACTTAACAGATAATGAGAGTCAGTCAACTGAAACTACAGCTTATGATTCAAGTACACATCAAACAAACAATCGTAGTAGATCAAGCGAGTCATATACAGGAGAACAAAGTCTAGCAAAAGTATTAGATAATTATTTAAAGAGCAACAAGGCCAAGGAAAATAATGATCCCATAAAAATGTTTTTCTTAAGTATGACACAAACGGTCAAAACATTTCCTTTAGAGATACAACTGGAAGTGAAGAAAAAATTTTTTGAAATTGTAAGTGATGCGGTATCTGCCTTACTTCGTACTTATCACCCTAGTACTCCTCATTTTTCAAGCTATGGTTATACTAGTAATATAGCGAGTACAACGACGTCGTCTATGGGGTATGCATCAACTGCAACGACGTCTTCTGCGAGATATACACCAACTACAACGACGTTGTTGGAAGGTATACACCAACTACAACGATGTCGTTGGAAGGATATACACCAACTACAACGACGTCGTTGGAAGGATATACATCAACTGCAACGACGTCTTCTGCGAGATATACACCAACTATAACGACGTCGTTGGAAGGGTATACACAAACTACAGCCACATAGCCACGTCGACATACAATGAACAGTTTGATGATTCTATCTACTAAGAAAATGGCAAAATTATGTGTAAATCTACATCAAACACTTATTTCATATTGAAGTTGTGATTATTAAATTATTGTTGTTGTTTCCCATGGATGATTATACTTGTGATATTGTTATTTGAGGAGAAACAAGCGTTTACTTATTGTAATTGTGATTATAAAGAAAAAGTTGTTAATTGTTTCTCAGATTTGATTAAAGGATTAATTAATAATAGTGTATTTTACTTACTTTAGACAAACACACAATCTTTGTTTCACTGAGATGCACTTCCGGAACTTTGTGTTTTGCTTTTGAAGAGTAGGCTGCAGTAGGTCAACTAATTCATTAAAATCATTTAAAGTCATTCCATAATAATCTATGAAACTATCTGGATATGTTACTAAATCCGGAAAATGCGTAACATATTGTCCATGAACCGCTCTCTGCTTCCAAAAAGGATGAACCCAGTATCTCCGTTTAATTTTGCGAATGCGTTTCTTTTTATTATTTTGATTTTGCATTTCTTGCAAAATACACGCTAGAATCACTGCTCTCTCTTCCGTGGTCCTATCCATCTCGCGCTTGAAACTAAACTGATCATGAAAGAACGCGGCAGCGCCCATGCTGCAGCATGCTAACGCGTGCGATCGCCTTTTTTGTCTGCGGAATGCGACGGCGCGCGTTCGCATGCGGCAGCACACTGCAGCATGTGGTAGCACAGGCGGAACAAATGCGATTCCGTGCTGGCAGCACGAGGATGAGGTCCAACCCTTATGAAGTTGAAACTTAAAAATTATATGCATTATTAACGACGAATTTCGACCACAGGGCGAGTTCGAGTCTAATGAATTGGACATTTGTCTAGGGTTTAAGAGACACAGTATAACTAATATGATAATAACAACACCGGACGAGACCGCGGGGCACAGCTCGTATAGCAACAGTAACTAACGCAGGTGCGCCGCGGCCCGTAACCTTCTGCCCGTAGAAGCACAGGTTTAAAGCTGCAGTTATAGAACTTGCTATACTGTTAAGATGTGGGAACTATAAAACAGATGCAAATTTTGGTAATGGGGTCAATGATTTCAAAGCTAAAGATGGGCTATGACGTACACGTCATAGCCCATCTCCGTAAAATCTCCATACAAGAAAGAAACCAGATCTTGATTTCAGAAGATTTTGTCGGACTAATAAATGCGGACTGAATAAACTGCGGAAGGCAAATGTCAAAATGTCAATCCTCTACTGCCCCAAACAACCCCAAAAGAAGGGCAGTTTAAGTGTGGACACTTTTACCTCTACATGCCTCGTCTATGATATATCGGTCTATGCATAGGATAATTTGGAGACATCACATCCATACATATACATATATTGGCCCATATTGGTCCCATATTTATTATGACTCATCAGGATTTGTTTGTTTTATAATATTATAGGGTGATTATGTTTATATTATTACATATTTACAATTTTGATGGAATCTTGTATATAAAATGAATTGTAAAACCTGTGTCTCGCTAAAACTCGAGAACGGCAAAACCGATTTGGTTAATTTTGTTCTCTAAATAATTGTGGAAGTTCAGGGAAGATTTAAACAGTGAGAAATATTAGAAAAAACTTGAACATAGTTAAGGCAGAACAACGTGTGTCGAGACAGCTAGTAAAAATAAAATTGTGCCTGTTGGGCTAAAATAATCAAATTTCATTGCACTTAGAATACAAAACGTCTCTTCGTTTTTACTAAAACTTGAACCAATGAACCGCTGTCTCCATTGTAATGTAAGCGTCTTCGCCGATGACACTAAAATATTTGCAAACCCACTCACCAGCTTCGACCACCTCCAAGATGACCTTAACAAAATAGCTAACTGGTCCAAGCAATGGCTCATAAATCTAAATTTTTCGAAATGCACAGTATTGCATATTGGCAAATGCAATCCACACCTGAAGTATAAGTTGAATGATACTCAACTTTTGAAAGTCAATGTGCAAAATGACTTGGGAGTGAAGATTACATGTGATCTAAAGTGGGAAGAACAAATTACATGCATAACTAAGAAAGCTAGGAGCGAGGAGCTAGGTGAGGAAAGCGTTTCGAGACCTGACTCTAGAGAGCCAAGCTCTAGCTTGGCTCTCCACTCGGAGGTTGAGATACCTCTGGAAACCTGGAAAACCTGGAACCTGGAAACAAAATTTTATGCGGGAATCGCCGCATTGGAACAACAAAAATTTTGTTTCCAGGTTTGATTAGGACAATGCAGGCTTATCATCTGATTGTCTGACAAGAAAGATGATCCATGCGTCGGATGGGCATGTAAAAAGTTGGACCTGCGCTTAGGCGCAGAAGAGATGAGTCTCTCGCCAGTCGTGTCTGTTATCCGTCCTACTGGGTTACGAGAGTAAAGGTAGAGAGAGTGCTATTGTGTACTGCGCACACTTGGGCACTATAAAATAACTCCTGCGTGGCTGGCCTGGTTTCAGTGAAACCGGCCACCATCACCAACTTCGGAGTGGGGAGCTACTAGTTATCGCCTAGAATTAGCTGTAATCTAGGCTTAAGACAGGCGGTGCATATCACGACACGGCGCGACTACCTCCAGCTGCTGTTTATGAACTGCATTTGTAATCTCTAACGGCTTGGTGCTCGCCGATTCGTAGCCTATCATAATGTAAGTAGCCTAAGTGCTTTGAATTAATAATGCAAATTGTGGTGTGTAATTTGCGCAGGCGCATTATGTACTATTGTATATTGTGTATAGGACCAGTTCCTGATTCTACAGTACACCCCGTCTACATTCGAATAGTATGAAACTAGAGAATAACTTTACACTCAAAGCGTGAGGGTGTAAAATGAGGCATCCCCTTCCTTTACACTTGTGGGTTCAATTCAAACGTCTTCCGATTCAGATGTCTCGCTAAAACTCGCGAAAGTTATCATCGACTTGGGTGATTTTGGTCTTGAAATGATTGTGGTAGTTCAGGGAAGGTGGAAACATTGCGGGTTACACGCGAAGTTTATTTATACGTGCGTTCAGTTTAAATACCTGTTTGGTGTAGGTGTCATTATTTATTATATTTCAGTTCATAGTTCAAAAAGAAAGTGTGTCGGGACAGCTAGTTGTAAACATAATCTTTACATTGTATAAAATAAAGCCGCTTCCTTTCCTGTCCTTCTTAGAATAATTACATCATTTTAGCTACTCGACGAATTTAAAGTGAATTTTTCAGCAATAGACAGAGAGATTCAAGAGGAAGGTTTATTTTAATAATGAATATTATGTATAACTGGACGATACCTGCGACTTCGTGCGTGAAAAAAAATATCCCGCGGAACCAGTCCAATAGTTTCGGAGCCTATTCAATGCAAATAAGCAAACAAATCTTTCCTCTTTAAAATATAAGCATAAATAAGTTTCTACACTGCGCCCGCGCGACGCCGGGGCGGATCGCTTGTAGATACTGTTCGTCTAATCATTGATACCACAAAGTTACAAATTCTTATTCCTTTGAAGATTTTATCACAAAAACTTTATTGTCACATGATAGAGATGCTATCCTGTGACAATAAAGTTAGGAGCGGAGCTTATTACTATGCATTACCTTTAATTTACAAAGATGCTCGGAGGAGAAATATTGTCATATCCATGCCAAGAGTCGAGCCGTAGACAATCTCGTTAGAGCACCCTCATTTTGCTTGGAATTTTCAAATTGCTCACTTAATTCGCAAGTCAATTTGCCCATGTGATACTGTTTAACATAATAAAGTGTATGCTTTTTAGGGTTCCGTGCCCAAAGGGTAAAACGGGACCCTAAACCCTTTTTATGTAAAAGACTCCGCTGTCTGTCCGTCTGTCACCAGGCTGTATCTCATGAACTGTGATAGTTAGACAGTTGAAATTTTCACAGATGATGTATGTCCGTTGCCCCTATAACAACAATATAAATATTTGAGGCTCCCATACAACAAACTTACAAACGTGATTTTTTCCGTTTTGTACGGAACCCTAGTGCGCGAGTCCGACGCGCACATGGCCAGTTTTCATTTCAATACGATACTGAGATAGGTCTTAGATATTCCGAGTTGAATTATCTTTTGATGTTAGCTTTTTGTCCTGGGCGAAGTTGCGTGTTGCTGCTTTTTGGGTTTATGGGCCTAAAATACTTATTTCTGGAAAAAGGAAGACCTTTTACACGTTAATCTCCTGGTGTTGCAAATGTTCGGGCTCTAGAATGTAACGTCTACGTACGTAACGTCATTTAAATCTCATAATAAAGACGGAAATTTGAAATGAAATTGGCGATATTTCGCCAATAATCGCCTTGTTTATTTTAATCTTCAATGAAATTGGATAACTTTATCCATCAACGAAGGCGTTCCACTGTGTTCATAATGTAGTAGAGTACAGTTTTAAATGAGAAAGTCACTACCAACTTTGTATAAAGTACAAACTGTTAACTATTAGAGAGTTTTATGAAAGCACTAATAAGTCTTGTGCTATTTATCATAAAACTGTAATATATTTGAACCGCTAAGGCCTGCACAGGCAGATCTGGGTTAAAGTTAACCCTGGGTTAAATATCATGTTATCTCTCTCGATCGTTCGTATTTATGAAAGAGAAATCATGATATTTTAACCCAGGGTTAACTTTAACCCAGATCTGAGCAAGTTGGCATAAATCTGTTTCTCGAAGGACCATCCTTTGATAAATTATTTGCCCGATTACGGCGAAATCAAAATAAAAGATACTTAGTAATTTTGGCAGTCTATGTATGTATGTAATGTATATAATATAATGTTTGACACCTCATTCACGAAGATCAGACCAGTGGTTTAGGCGCTACGATGGAATATACATACATAAATTCGTAGACTGCCAAAATCATGAAATCATTACCCTTCCTTTTGGCTTCGCCGTAGTCGGTTAAAAATGCACATATTTTTAACGTTTAACTCATTCGAATTATATTATGTATCAAATAACGATGAAAATATCGATAAAATTTCTAAATGTCGATACTTTTAAGTTAATAGCTCATAACAGTAATCGTAAAGCATGTAGGCGTGCGTATTAAGTTTCTTTATCGTGGTCATAAGTCGTAACTGGTACAGCCCTAGACGTATCGATAACATCTTACAAGCTTCAAACATCAGTATAATAGCTTCCACACCAATTTCGGTGGCTGAAGATATGGCTTTTTAGTGCTCAAGTGTGTGCGCAGTACACAAGTGCACTAGCTCTCTTACTTTACTCTCATAACCTAGTGGGATGGATTTAACCAACACGCATTTCGAGAGATTATTCGCAATACCCATCATTGTCAGACTATTCTATTAAAACTTGGAAACAATATAATGTATTTGTGGGTATATTGCGGGTAACATGTATTTATGTTGTCCTGTTTACAACATTGAGTACCTACTTATCTAAGCAAAGTCACGTATAGTCTCTCTGTCCGTCAATCCGTATGTCTGTTTGTATGTTTCTGTGTAAAAATTACTTCTGGTGCAACATTTAAATATTACTAGATTAAAAAATTAAAACGTACTAACATTATTTACCATATACTTGTCTAATTAAAACTGACTAAACCGAAACCAGGAAGAAAGTATTTAATTGTTAGCTGTTCGGGAGTACTAGGAATATAGGAATACCGTAAAGTCGCGTCTCCTATGCATGTTTTTTTCGAAACATTACACAAAACATCGAAGCATTGGGGCGTGGCTATACACATTTGTGTAGAAATAAGGTGGGTTGACCATGGAAGGCCACTCTAACGAGTAAACGCTTTTTATTGGTATATTTACAGGATAAATGAAAGAAAAAACATATTATTTATGTACTTTGTATCATTGTGTACCATATACGAGGGCGGGTCAATAAGTCCGTGACTTTTGGAATAAAACACAGATTTTTTGATAAATAAATCATTTTATTTTTCAACGTAGTCCCCCTTGAGCTCTATACACTTTGTCCAACGCTTCTCCAATTTTTTTATCCCTTCCAAAAAATATGATTTGTCGAGGTCCTCAAAATAGGCCTTTGTTTGCGAGATGACTTCATCATTGGAGTCAAATCTTTTTCCACCGAGCCATTTTTTCGGGTTTGGGAACAAAAAGTAGTCACTCGGAGCCAAATCTTGAGAATAGGGTGGATGTGGGAGAAATTCATAGCCCAATTCATGGATTTTTGCCATGGCAACTGCACATGTGTGCACCCTTGCATTGTCTTGGTGAAAAAGAACTTTTTTCTTGGCCAAATGAGGTCGGTTTTTTTTCAAATCCTCATTGTAGCGGTCCAATAAGTTGGCATAATATTCCCCATTAATTGTTCTTCCCTTTTGAAGATAGTCAATGTGGATTATCCCACGTGCATCCTAAAAAACAGTCGCCATAACTTTATTGGCTGACAAACCCACCTTGGCCTTCTTTGGCGCCGATTCACCCTTAGAAACACACTGTTTTGACTGTTGTTTGGTCTCTGGTGTATTGTGATGGATCCATGTTTCGTCCACGGTTAAAAAACTCCTCCATATTGTGATTAAACAACGCCAAACCTTCCTGTGAAGTTGTTACACGATTGCGTTTGTGGTCGACTGTGAGCAAACGCGGCACCCATCTTGCGGAAAGCTTTCTCATGCCCAAGTGATCATTCAAAATTGAAACCACTGACCCATGCGAGATGCCTATGGCTTCCACAATCTCTTGCACTTTCAATCTTCGGTCGGCCAACACCATATCGTGAATTTTTTCGATTGTTTCGGGTGTAGAGACCTCAACTGGGCGTCCAGGACGTTCGGCATCTTCAGTGCTTGTACGGCCACAACGAAATTCAGTAAACCACCAGTATTTATCAAGCTTAGCCTTGGTCTCGGTAATGGTTTTTTTTCGCAAAAAATAATGCTTAATAAGCACACGAAATTCACTTTTTTCCATTGTTTCCTTAAGTTACTGGATAGTCTGATAAAGATAGCTGTAAAACACAAACTAACTGACGCAGCAAGTTCAAATTTTGATAGGAGTCAACTGACAGATGCCTGTTGACAGGAGTAGTGTTGCTTTTTCAGTAAGGAGGTTAGAAATTCAAAAAGTCACGGACTTATTGACCCGCCTTAGTATTATTTTTTAACCCAGCTTTAAATACTATTTATTAAATTTAAGTCTTATTAACCTCTTACAGATGGCTTTGCAAGGAACAGGGCTCCAAACAAGGCCACTATTATAGATCAGTCGGTCAAATTAAAATTAGAGTTGCAATAAATATATCTACATTCAATAAAACTGCATAATATGCTCTCTCATTTAAACAAAACGTTAAACGCTTAATATATTTGCAACATGTATAAAAAACTCAACGTACATTACTTGAACACTATAGTTTAACTAAGAATATATTAATGGAAATTATTTAAAATAGTTTGATAGATAGGTAATGAGTATTATTTTGATATCAAATAACTTGCTAATGCGTTTTATAATGAAATCACCAAAACAAAAACCTTTTTTTCCTAAAATGGCTGTACTGAGGGGTCCGTTATTTGTAAGGCCAAAACTTTCCAAAGCTACCCCTTACCTACCCTAAATCTTATAAAACATAGAAATATTAATATAAACATTTTTAAACCTTAACAATACGCATTTAAAACTAAAAACTAAGTGTTTACATGTTCATGATTTATAAATGTTACTTGTAAGTTTTATGTATCCTAGCAACCGTAAAATTTTTGATTGGACTTATAAGGAACTACCGACTTTCCACAGAACACTAGCAATATTTTAACATAAATCGAGGAAAAAATATTACTTTTTCCTTCAGTAGAATAAAAATCCTTCAATGACAATTCACAGTAAAAAATATGAGAAAATAATAGGCTTTAACTAAAAACTAAGGTTTTGCTGTGAGCGCGAATAACAATTGTAACGTCGACAACCGAAGTCTACGTAACGTGGGATCGCACTGCCAAAATAGCGGCGCGAGCGACTTGCCGCCGCGGTTGTTGCCTTGAGTTTGTGGATCTTAGTATGTACTAAATGGAATATGTCCTTACTACGACTTTTTAATAGTTGGCCTTCAAAAGATCGTGACCTTCCATGGTCCACCCACCGTATACAATATTTTTGTCTTCCGAGACGGACGGAAAACATTCCCCGCGCGGGTAGAAAGGGGAAGGAATGTTTAATTTCTTATCAACTGTTACACCACTCACATCAAATCATTAAACATAGAAATACAGAAGAAATTATTTATTGATCCCATATCGCTCTTCTATTCGTAATTCCTGATAAATACTAAAATTACGGGTCAGTAAATATGGCCTACCTCGAAATCTGGGGGCCTAAAAAGGCCACTTTAGATGTTTCATATTATTATTATGTTTCATATATTTTTTTCCATACAAAAATCGTGAAATGGTATAATGGCTACATGATTCATCTGATTTCATCATACCTATTAGAAAACATCAATTTTGACCGTCTTCAATAGAAATGCGTAAAATGGCGCACATAATATGAGTTGAAAAAAATATATGAAACCAATATGAAACACCCAAAGTGGGCTTTTTAGACCCCTGTGTTTTCTCCTAGATTCTGCATCTGCAATATCTAAAACTGCGAGTGCTTACGTCTTCCTCATCGGAACTCGTGATCTTGTCTACCCAACATGAGCAGGAGACGCGCCTTAAGATACACTAGCGGAGTCGTTGACCCTGCCGAGCGCCGCGTAAACTTATTACGGTGGAACTGCGGGTGAGTGCGAAAAAATCTCGTCTAAGCGTCAGTTCATACCTAGGCGCGACGCGGCACGCACTTTTAAAGATTCTAAATAGGTACTAAACTACAAAAAACGATACTCTCATTGTAAGAGTTCGAATTGCTGAACCGCGCTACGCAGCGCGGCGCTGCTTTTGCAATAAAACGTGTATCTTTTTTTGTAGTGAATAAAGTTAATTTTTAATCACTTTCTTAAAGTGCGCGACGCGTCTCGTCTCGTCGTCGTAGTAGGAACAACTTATACTCCGTTCTTGATCCAATTTCTTTTCAACATAGGCAAAAAGAAAAATAGAAGAAATAATGCTACCAATAAATTAGGTATATTGTTTTAAGCAAGTTTAATGAAACGACCATTACATTTTGTAGCTATTTGTTTATAATATACAACTACAAATTAAAATAATTTAAACTTTTAAGTTAAGGAATAAGAAGCGTTGAAAAAGTCGCGTCACTTACTTGTTTTTTATTTATTTTATGATTGTCGCATAAAAGTTTAATTTTAACCTGTTAATAGCTATTTGAAAAAACTTATCTTTATTACTACTAAAAAGGTAATTAATTCCAAAACGGACATACGGTCATTTATTGTGTTATATTACCCTATTTATTATGGCTAATCCTTGCCAGATCAGATCATAAAACACGTATCTACATTCTGTGTCCCTTAACATTCTTTATGATTTAACTTTGATTGCGATAGCAATACTCAATAAATAAAAACCAGCCAATTGCGAGTCGGACTTGCGCACGGAACTCTTGTAGTTTCGTCATGTCCGTCTGTCCGTCCATCTTCGGCTTACCGTTAAAACGGTAAGTGCTAGAAAGATGAAACTTTGCTTGGATATGTGTATTTACCACGTCGACAAAGTGCTAAAATTAAATCACGAAAAATAAAATATTTTGGGGTTTTTCCCCCTCACGCAAAGTGGGGATGATTTTTTTTCTCACGCCTGGGATAGTGTGGGGTATCATTATACAGGTATTATATATTATGTTTTTTTTATATAGGTAGGTAGGTAGGTATCCGTTAGCAAGATATTAAACTTGAAAGGGCGCTTTTTTTTGTTAAAATCCAAAAGCTAAACGGCGGGTTTGAAAAATAAAAAAAAAAACTGATCTGGATCTTAAGGTAGTCCATGTGATGACTGCGCTTTGAAAGAAAACTTATAACGGCTTAGATAACTTAGTTACATTAGGAGTTAACTGCCTTTTACTCTTGTAAATTTCACTTACTTGGAAAACTTCGTACAAAAATAAAACATGTAAATAAATAAAGTAAACATGTGAAATATTAAAAAATTTAAATCATAAATGGGCTACCTTATTATATACGTGGTCTTGTATTTTGTCACGTGAACTCGGATTTACTCATTTTCCACCATATCGCATTTGTCGCCAAATGCCATTACCCCGTAAACAAAGGGTCCTTTTATTATCATAACCTCCATAACTCCATATACTCCATACTCATAACATAACGATAGATAACCTCAAATTTAATAAACTATAAAGGACTGAATACGAAATATGTGCCATCCAATTTTCGTGACATAACAGCGTCAGACGGTAAATTGGAGACAGGGGACTGTCTTAGAAGAAGAATGGGGACTGTAATAAGCTTTACCTCTGTCGATATTAAATAAATATTATTATTATCACCTTTCAATAGCACAGGGCACTGTGACTTGACACGGATAAGATGAAGAAGGTAAGGACTTATGAAAATTGTTAATACCTGGGGGCACGGCAGCGCCCCGCCATGACGAGTCAGGCGAAGCGAACAGGGAACTACCAGAGTACTTTTTCTCGTAATTCTTCGTCGATTTTTTTAACCCTTTTCATACCTTTGGCTTAGATTATACTAGAGTTAGACATATGAAATTGATATCTTAAAACCCCCGATTTCGTCACGGACACCTAGATGTCGCTCGCGACTTTATTCGCGCAAAAGAAAAACCGCGGCAGCCAAGTATTAAGTACAAAAGTATCATAATATGTTCTTCCCAGTTATCTACTCTATACCTGTGCCAAATTTCATCAAAAACGGTCCTGTAATTTCGGAGCCTACTTCTCCTTCTTTAGAATGAATATTGGAGTACAAAAATTGTATTGGCTAAAGCCCGACTGATGATTTTTAGAATTATACATGACAAACAATTTCACGTCCTATTTTTAATCACTAGAGGTGAATATTGCTTGCAACGATTACCTACTGTGGAATAATTCCTGGAGTGTACAGGGAGAATATGCCCGCATGCATGTCTGTGGGAACCCGGTGGGAACTGGGAACACAACACGTGTCCACATGCATGGGCGTGTGAATGGATGTTTCCTTTTGTTTTACTAAACAGATTGTCTTCACAACGTCTAGGGGATAGCTGAAGATTTTTTGCAACTGCATAAGGGCATTAGAAAGTATTTCCATTTTTCATGCCTATTGCATAATTCTCTAAACTCGCCAAGGATGTAAAATCTGTACTTAGCCGTAACCGACAAAATATCTAGGGAGCTGGTGGCGATTTCGGTATTATGATTTCATCGTCGTTGATACTAATTCGTAATGAAGTCTGCAACTATGAGAAGTGGAGAAAAATAGTTGCGAGGTCAAGTCGCCACTATTTTTGTCCAGTTCACTAACCGTTGCAGACTACAATACGTCTTAGTGTCAACGGCGATGAAATCATGTACCTAATTTGGCACCAGCTCCCTAGCCACAAGTTTTGTGCAGACACAGAAAATGAAGTTTAGCAGTTCATATCGTTCTCAATACTCATCAATTGTTCGTATTCGACATAATCCTACTAATATTATAAATGTGGAAGTTTGTGGGTGATTTGATGGCTGGATGGATGTTTGTTACTCTTTCACGCAAAAACTACTGAACGGATTTCGATAAAATTTGGTATGGTAGTAGTTTTACCTCTGGGTTAAAACATAGTAAGTATACTTTTTATCCCGAAAAAGTAGTGCTCCCGTGGGATACAGTATTCACGCGTGCGAAGCCGCGGGCAGCAGCTAAAGTCCAAAGCATGTCAATTTGCTTGCTGTCCATATTTTAAGCTATAATTTAATGTAAGTTTTGGCCCAACTATTCAAAATTGAAGGTTCAAATATGATATAATACGAAAAGCTGATTAATGTGAGCGTTGGCGAAATATTGTAACTCCTGAGCCAATACAGCAATGCAGGCGATTGATGCATAGGGGTTAAGAGTGCTTTTTAAATTATTTATAATGATACTGCCAACAATTTGACGTAATGACAGCACCAAAAGTTTATTCCTTCTACTCAGAATCAGCTGTTGAAAAAATAGAAAGAAATACTGAAATTACTCACAAAATTTCTAGAATGGGAGTACTTCCCTTTGGGAGTTTATTTTTTTTCCGGTCGTTTTCAATTAGTTGCCGGTAATAACAATCATAAAATGTAAAAACTTAACTTCTTAGTACGGTACGTTAGGTAGGTCGTGGTTGCGACTCGTGCGGTTGGTTGGTAAAATCTACGATGATTGTAAATAACTAGACCTGCGGAACTTATTACAGATAAAAACTCATTTCCATAATGTGTCATCGCAGGAGGCGGGACACTCAGGACACAAAGCGAATGTAAGCAGCAGATGGTGCACAAAGCGAGCACAAAAATTTTAATTCCGCGTTGAAATGTTGTATGGAATTTCTTTTGACGATTTTCCAGTCCACATTTAAAACAAAATTGGCGAAAATATTTAACGGGAGTGACTAATGAATTGATAAGCAGTAGAACAATTAAAATATAAACTTTACGTTCAATTGGATTTTTGCTGATACTAATTATTTTACTGACATTAATGGTGCCAATTTCGAGAATACAAAATAAGTAATCAGTACGTTTATCCTTCTACTTTTTTTTAACCCCCGACGAAAACAGACGTGTGTTATAAGTTTGACGTCTGGCATCTCCTCCCAAACAGATACACCGATATTGATCTAGTTTTTTTATTTCAAAGCTGACATGATCGAGAGAGTTCTTAGCTTATCATTCATCATCATCAGCTCGCTCATTGCTTGACAAATTAGGATTTAATTAAATTTTTAATTTTGTTTCTTAATTTTGTACTTACTTTGTATTTATACGATAAATTTGTATTTTTATTCGGACGATTTCAGATCAATTTGCATTGTGTCTCTATTAGCACAATAGGCATGTGCATAATATGCTAAATAGGCATGCCTAGTTAGTGTGGATTATCAAATTTTTACAAAATATTAAGATTCAAAATTGTTGAATAGAGAAACATAAATCTATAAGAAATAGGTATTTAGGTTGACACGATTATAAGCAAATAAAAAATATTGCCCATCTCTTTCTCACAAAACGATTTGTTACGTCACAAGCTGCTACCGCCAACATTTCATAATGACAAATGTATGGCGGCAGCAACTCGCTATATTGCTCTCTTTCTTATTGTAAATTGAAATTGTTTCTCTTCGTTATTATTTAAGATATACGAACATGGGTTCTAGATTGTTTACTAACACGCTGTCTAATATCGAATAGACGAAAAAAAATTTAGGCAACATATCTATTGACAAAGACAGGACACGACGCTATTTGACATTTCGAGACGAAATACACGTAGGTACTGACGCTAATGCTGGAACCCATCTGCGCATAACAAATAATACGTTAATTAGGGGTCGAGCTCAAGCTTGATACATTTGTTTAGAATA
Organism: Phengaris arion; assembly: GCA_963565745.1. Classification (NCBI taxonomy): domain Eukaryota; kingdom Metazoa; phylum Arthropoda; class Insecta; order Lepidoptera; family Lycaenidae; genus Phengaris; species Phengaris arion. Next base: position 1,102,878 of record OY751442.1, read on the forward strand.
TCCATTAAAGTTATTAAGAGCTAATAGCTAGGAAATCAGCTGGTCGCATTATCGGTCAAATTATCGGCCATCTAGTACATAGCTAATGGACTTTACCGTCCACTCGTTGCAGTGAAAGTTGCAAGACCGTATCGGCGCGTGATGTTTGTATCTGAAAACCAAGTTTCTCGAACCAAAATAATATTATATCTAATATTAGTGATTCCCTTTTATGCGTACAAAGTCGCAGGCAACATCTAGCTTATAATTTTTTTATTGGTAACTTTAAGTTCAGTTATCTGAACATACGGCATATATTACGCGGCGTATTTTGTTATATTAATCTAAATTTAATATAACTTAAATTGAATATTACGAAAAGTATTGTCACGTAAATAATTATGCCCAAATTAATTTTGTTTTACATTGTACAAAATAAGGCGGGGTCGGACACGCTAAAATGGGGTCGCAATTAGAAACGGTATATAACGCTACCGCCACATACGACCATATGGCAGGTAGGTAGTAATACCATTAAAATAATTGAAACACTTTTACTATGTAGCTAAGACAAATTATCACTTGTGAGTTGTGACTAAGTGGAATATTAGGCTGGAACTATATGCTCCGGAATCCGGAATGCCGGTGAAAATTCAGAGGAGTAACATTAGAACTCTGGACTTATAAAATAGAGTTGAAAATTGAACACATGAGTGTCGAGTCAAATGTCAATGTCATATATGACTGCACGACACTCGAACTTCGATTTTCAACTCTATTGTATTATCGCAGTATTCTAATATGTTCAGTGCTCTGAATTTTCCCGGGCCCGCTGGATTCCGGATCATATAACCCGATAAACACACTTGACCACGCTTGCTTCTATGATCTATCCTACTACTATTATAAATGTGAAAGTTAGTGGGGATAGATGGATGGATGTTTGTTTCTCTTTCACGCAATAACTACTGAACGGATTTTGATGAAATTTGGTATAGTAGTAATTAAGGTTCTGAATTAAAACATAGGCTACTTTTCATCCCAAAAATGTACAGTATTCCCGCGGGATACTATATAAAAAGCTAGTCTACTAATAACTGTAAGTTGATCAAAGCGGTGCATAGCGTAAAGCGTGCCACCAGCACAGCAAATAGCAATAACTCCACTAATCGATGTTTAACCCCAGTACCATGCCAAGGGGATGATTGCCATGCCAATTCCAATACTTCGGCTATGCCGCATTTGTGAAACAAAAATGTGAAATACAGACACGTTAACCAACTTGGCTGTATTTTACAGGAAATGCGTATCGGCTGTGGCATAAACGGTACAATCCTACTTCTATCGTGTAGGACAGGCACGACCTTTTTAGAAAAACCCTAACGGGCCGAACATCTATAAAATGCACAATTCGTCCAAAACCACAAAAATCAAAGCTTCTCAAACATTACCAAATATTGTCGTAAACGTTATAGACACAGGGTCGGTTACCGTTAGTCCGCGAATATCGGGATTTTTCAATAGATCGTGTTTTAATCAATCTCGATTAGACGATTCGAGGTTTAAATTAGCTCAGGGGCCGCATGGCAAAGGCCCGCCGGCCGCATGCGGCCCCCGGGCCGCAGGTTGGTCATGGTTGGTATGAATGGATGGATGAATGTTTGTTTGTTACATTTTCACGCAAAAACTACTGAACGGATTTTGATGAAAATTGGTATGGTAGTAGTTTAAGCTCTGGAAGAACACATAGGCTACTTTTTATCTCGGAATATACACTGTTTCCGTGGGATACTGTATTTACCCGGGCGGAGCCGCGGGCAAAAGCTAGTGAAAATTAAACATATTATTAGGTTTCAAAGTTATTCAAATCTGTTAACAGATACGAAGCACGAGAACAGCTTACAATATATATAGACAAAACATGAAATTAATATAAAAACTTGCTTTAATTAGGCCACTAAGAATAGCTGACGAAACGAAAGGTTAAAAGTAAAGAAAGTAAAAAAGTACTTCATGAAAAAAGAAAAAAATACATCTTAAGAAATTGGTTTATGAAGTACGGTGCGGTATAATTGTACGCGAGAGAAAGAGACAAGTAGTGATTAGTGAAAATGTACGAAATTCTACGTGCTCCGCTACCGCACTTTATCAGTATGTCATTATATTGTTATTATCATCATGTACTTTAAAGGTTAATTAATAATATTATATTGACTCGTATAAGATCTATAATCATTCGCGCATACAACTTTGCTGAAACCTTTCCCCGTTTCTGGATTCAGCATTTGCCAAGCCTCATAAGCTTGACACCAGCAAACGTTATGATTTGAGGCATTTAGCGACATATTGCATGAGCTAGATATTTAGAAAACATTAAAACGAAAAAATTAATTAATTTGTTACCGTAGAACGGATTGATATATTCGGAGCTTGGTCTATGATTGCTACATACATTCTTGTAAAGCTGGTCCCAAACATGTGTTAAAATATGTACAGATGTTTCTAGTTTCTACAAATCGTTTAAAAAGAGATATTTGAAGCACAAATTACTCAAATATTTTGTGTGAATCCACATGGCAAATACGAAACATTTGTACTGTATACAAGATTATTTAAATTCTTTGGCTACAACGTAAAGTTGGTCTTGTAAACATTTTCCTTCTCATATCTACCTACCTCATAAGTCATACATATATCTTGTGAGCCATTTCAAGGCTACGTATTTACTTACTTTGGGGCCGTACGCTCAAACGCTTCTTAAATTAGGAGGTTAACTAACCCCTAACTTAAGATAGTATTTCAGAATTCGGACGTTAAACTTGAAGATTTATTTCAAAGCAAGCAGGAATTAATCTCTCTTAAACTCAACCTAAGGCTCAACTCACACCGGCGGCGGCGCGCAGAGTCGAAGCGACGCCACGCGTCATGTTTTTCAGACGTATCATAATATTCATCTCTATTTTTCCATTATTACGGCACAAGTTTGAGGAAATATGGCAAAGTGCTAGTGAAAAAGACAAGTAGCAATAAGTCAATGTACGAAATTCTACGTCCTCCGCGACCGTACCTTTACACGCGACATCGTGCGTACGTTTGTCACGCGCGTCTACTTTTGTAACCACACTTCAATAATACAAAACGTGTACCTTTATAATGGAAAATTAAGAGATGACTTGGATGCTATACGTGAAAAACATGACGCGTCGCGACGCTTCGATTCTGCGACAGCGCCAGTGTGAGTTGAGCTTCGCGCTTTCTACGTAGTATTTTCTAGTTATCAGGAGTCTCGCTTCCCCCTTGTTTGCAATGTGTAGTGAAACGCTTAGGAAGCAAAGCAGCTTGTCGATACCGTGTCGAAGCAAATGTTTACCAATTTAGGTGACATCCTTAAAGTGTGTTATATTATGCAGGCTGTGTACGAAATCAATATGTTAAATTAAAGAAAACACAGCAATAAATGCTCTACTTATTCTGAAAAAGTATTCGGTAGAAAATGCATTAATATTTTCAATTATTTGGTAATGTCGGTAAACACAAAAATTGGCGTCAAGGGACGCCCGAAAGTAGCGAAGCTTTATAGTATAAAGGTATAATATAGTATATAATAGGTACATAGAGCTATTTAAAGATATGTATCGGGTAAGGCTGGGACTATAATATATATACTAGCACTGAAAATAGAACTCTGCTTTAAAACAATAGAGTTGTAAATCGAAGAGTCGAGTGTGGAGCTCGACATTGACATTTGACTCGACACTTCTGTGTTCCATTTTCAGCTCTATTGTACTAGCGCAGAGTTTCATTTTCAGTGCTCTGAATTTTCCCCAGCCTAACGCTCTCGGTGACGGTGAAAATCTGACGCTTAGCACGCATGGAGTGGTCGCGCAGCGATAGCCCGAAAGTCCTTATAGAAACCAAAACAAAATGCTTTTTGGTACAATATTACATTAATACATGAAGCAAAAACTTTCAGTACACTTCTACGAATATTGTGTTACCGGAGGAGTAAAATTGACCGGTAAATTAAATTTGATGTGGAGGAAGGTGTGCAAAACATTTACATTTATTTATATAAAGTTCAAACTTAAATGAGACATTTATTTCATTCACAAACATAAAAATAATATTAAAACAGATAACATAATAATAACTATCTACTTTAAATTATTTACAAACTAAAAGAAAGAAAGAAACAAAATACCTAAAAAAGAAATCTAATCTACAAGAAACTTAAAAGGCTATAAAAGGCTATATAATAAAAAAGAAAACCATCTAAGTCGTTTGCATTAAACAGAGCTAAATTTATATATTATTATGGGGTTAATTTCGACCATGGGGCGACCTCAAAGGTACCTACAAATACGTCATATTCCTAAATACTTAATAATATTATTGATTATGATCTAGCTATTACGGAAATTATATCCTGGTCAATAAAGATTTAGGATTTTCAGATCTCAATTTAATTCTAGCTGACCCGTGCCATAAAAATAATTAACGACCACTTCGCTGGGCGTTAATCTTTACTTGTGATGATGATGAGGATAAAGGTTATCAGTTACTCCTTATATTATGTGCTAAGCTATATGCGAGTAAGTCCAGTCAAAATCGGTGCAGTTGTTTCAGAGATTAGCCGGAACAAACAGATAGGCAGACAGACAAAAAAATTAAAAATTGATCTTTCGGTGTAGGTGCCGTATCATATATGCATTTAGTGCATAACTGTTTATTTGAAATTACAAACAGATACTTCCATTTTTTTTTATTTGAATACGAGTAGATAATTAAGATTCTAGAATCGAGATTCTAATAGTAAAGTTGGCAATGATCACAGACAGCAGGTATCAAAAGATATCAAGTTGTAACTTGTAACCGATAGTTTGCAATTCCACGTCTTTGCGTGTCGATGTCGCTGATAACAGCTGTCGCTCGGTTATCGGCCGTTGAACTTAGAAGGGCGTGGTAAGGTATTAGCATTTTAGCCACACGTAGAAAATAATAAGTATTTAAGTACATACAAATAAACTATTAAATACTTAACATCAGCTAACTGCCAGTGAAAGTCCGCTCAAAATCCGTCCAGCTGTTTTAGAGATTAGCCAGAACAAACAGACAGATGAAATTTAAAAAATATATATTTTTGGAGTAGATACCCACCGCCACTATAATATGCATTTAGTGCAAAGCTGTTAATTTTAAATTACAAACAGACACTTCAATTACCAATTATTATTATTACCAAAAAAAAATTGGTAAGTACCTACTTCGTAGTTAGGTAAAAAAATTTGGGGGCATGGGCTCTCACTCTTTCTGCCTGACAGAGTGACAAGGATTAAACGGAGACTTGAGAGCCTCTTAAGTTAAGAAGCATTTGAGAATTCAGCTGTAAGTACCTCTACTATTTTGAATAAAATTTTACGACATACATACTTGTATGTGTGTAACTTAATTCATAAATTTAGGAAAAAGTTAACTCAATTACCTATAAACAAAATTCCGTTATTCGGTAGACAAATTTTTACTAATAAAATATCTCAATAATTAATTTAATTACTTGATACTTGCTGAAGAGAACAGTCTTAATGCAGAATAAGTAGGTATTAAATATGTAGGTGTATTCAAAATAATTGAACACCGGGCGCCGGAAAGTAGAGCGTGGGGGAAAAATATTTTTTATTTATTATAATATTTTTTATTTAGCACTTATAATAAAAACTACGTTTACTCATTATGTCGATGCTTATTTTATATCTTTAGAATTGCGACGCGTCCGTTAATTTGAAGTTAAAAAAATAATATGCAAAAACGAAGGTCTATCAGTTCATCGAAGTGATACACGTTTAATCTCGTGTATAATATAATATCTATAATATAATATCTATGGACGCTTCACACCACGTCAATCTGGCCCCGTGCTAAGTATCCGAAGAACTTGTGTTACAGGTACCAGAAAACGGGAAGTATATTTAATACTTTTATACTATACATATATTTAAGATTTTTATTATATTATACACATATTTAATATACATCCATGACCCAGGAACATAGAAAAACTTTTATTCCTCGGCGGGATTCGAACCCGCGACCCCCGGCTTGAGCACCAACGTGCTGAACAACTGAGCCACAGAGGTCGTCAAAAGTGATGCACGTTTAATCTCGTGTATACACGTGTATCTCTTCAATGAACTGATTTCATTGAAGAGATGCACGTTTAATCTCGTGTATACACGTGTATCTCTTCAATGGACTGATTTCATCGAAGTGATACACGTTTAATCTCGTGTATATACGTGTATCTCTGCAATGAACTGATTTCATTGAAGAGATGCACGTTTAATCTCGTGTATACACGTGTATCTCTTCAATGACCTGATTTCATTGAAGAGATGCACGTTTAATCTCGTGTATACACGTGTATCTCTTCAATGAACTGATTTCATTGATGAGATGCACGTTTCATATGTCGTCTGTCGTACACCTGTCGAGCGCTGTGCTCGACATTCGATCTCTTAGGGTCAGGTCACACCGCGACGATACGTGACGCTACACGCCTCTGCATTTTAAAGAACGTGTATCTTGAGTAACTAATTAAGTTCAATTTTGAATGGCTATCTTAAATTTTTTTGCATATCGTTTCGTTTCGGTGCAAATTGACTCTAACTGAATAAGAAATCTTCTTTTTTATTTACCACAACACTATAATGATAATCAAAACGCAACTTAAAATAACCTACTGAACTCTTAAACGCCTCAAGTTAAGGGGTAAAGGTTCTTTAAATCACAACCACGGCATTCGCTTGACAGCATGACGGTTGATTCCGATCACTTGTATATTATAGACGAGGCGTGTTGAGGCAACAAGTGTCCACACTTAAACTGCCCTACTTTTGGGGTTTCTTGGGGCAGTCGAGGTTTGACATTTGTCATCTTAACATTTTGATATTTGCGTTCCGCAGTTTAATTATCCGCAATTAAATGCGGTGTGCATTTAATTGACAAAATCTTCTGAAATCAAGATAACGTAACTTTTTCTTGTATGAAGATTTTTTCTGTCAAATGTACGTCAAAGCATAGCCCATCCTTAGTTTTGAAATCATTGGTGTTCACCCCCTAGTTTTCAACCCCGTCCATAAACGTTGCGTAGGACGGGAGTTGAAAATCTAGGGATTAAAAACACGGAATAAACCAGAATTATAAGAACAGCTACATGCGACTTAGCGTTCCTACTATTATATAGGATTTAGGAAGCGTTTAATGTGGATACAAAAGAACTAATTTTATATCATGTTTAGTCCTGTATGCCAACTAGATTAAACAGTTAAGATTCCAGGAACGTCTTACGCCATGTTCAATTTGAGCCACTTGAGCTCGTCAACACAATTGCTCCTAATACGGGCTGATACGAGTACGATGCGAAAATTTTAATTACTCCACAGTGGACCATAGAGTTGCAATGGTTAGATATGTCGTATAACAAGACAACATCAGTAGCGAAGTGTGCATGTAACACTATTCACACCGGCTTCACGTTACTTCGCTTCACAGAGTGCTAAGTGTGAGTTGTAGCGTTTACAACTAGGTGGCGCTGTACAAATCACCTACAAATTTCTAGCTTATTTCTAACTCAAATTTCAAAAAACTCACACTTAGCACTCTGTTAAGCACTACGTACGCAAAAGTCTTGGCAATAGATTACAGCATAGTGGGCGAGTAGAATTAAGTCTATGTTTCGAGCTTTTTCATACATACAATTACTCCTATGCACAGAAATTAAAATTCTACTACTATTATAAATTTGAAGGTTGTGAGGATAGATGTTTGGATGGATGTATTAATGGATTTATGTTACTCTTTCACGCAAAAACTACTGAACGCATTTGTATGATTGGTATGGTAGTAGTTTAAGCTCTGGATTAACACCTATGTGTTAATCCAGAGCTTAAACTACTTGGCTTGGCTAACTTTGGCTATCCAAAAAAGTATAGTATTCCCGTGGGTACTATATTATCCCGGGAAAACGCTAGTAGGCAATAATTGTAACAGGCAATAGGCAATCATTGGCGTCAAAGACTACACGTCGTCTCTGTGGGCTGATTGATAATGGAGCATTCACTATTTTGTCTAGTGCCACATCTATCCGACACTTAGTCTACGGTGTACTTCATCTGTAATTATAATTGTCATTCCGGTTGATATTCGATCATATTTTTGGTCATACCGAACGAGTACCACCAGTCACATAGGCCGAGAGATGGACATCATTGGCGTGGGGTTTCTATATCCATTTTGGCTTTCGGCTTCAATTACTTTTGAAAACCGTCATCCAAATCCCTACCTATTACACAGGCTAGGGCTTCCGTATGAAGGAGAACCAGCCTTCGCCACTGTTGGACTGTTGCAATTTTAATCCTTTCGTATGAAAAAGGGTTGAACACAAAAATTTTGCTGACTTAATTAATGGCATTTGTGCACATAACAATGTATTTTTATCAATTTACGTAAGTCACTTACTGAGCGTAAAGGATTATTGATATTCTGCTGTATTACGTGTTTGACGACCTCTGTGGCTCAGTCATTAGCGCGTCGGCGCTTAAGCCGGAGGTAGCAAGTTCGAATCCCGCCGAAGGGACAAAAAGTTTTTCTATGTACTAAATATTCTATACTATACATATTCTATACATATGTATTATGTATAGTATGATAAAAATCTTAAATGTGTGTATCGTATAAAGTATTATATAATAAAAAAATAAGTATCGTATAATAGGATACTTAGTACATGACCAGATTGACGTGGCGTGGAAGCGTCCATAGATATTATTATTATTATAATTATTAGACCGTTACATGGTAACGGTAACGGAGCGGCCTACGGGAACACTTATTTCTATTGATCAACATAAGATTGATAATTTATTACAATTAACATAGTAGGTAATATTTGCCTCGTCTACCAATTTACAATATACTTTACTCTGTTCAGATTCAATTTAATCTTTTTGAAAACACAAAGACATCAGTAGATACTAGCTAGGTACATTATGAATAATATGTTTCCAATTTCAATGTAACTTAACGTGGAATAAAGAAATAAAGGAGCGCATTGATTTCGTCGCATTGAATATTTTTGTTTTAAAAAATTAAATTGTAGGTGTTTGAAGACAATTCACAGTATAAGTACTCTGTACTTATACTGTGAATTGTCATTTTAAGTAATCGAAATATTGCTTCCTAAAATCGACATAGATAAGTACATAATATTATTCTGTCACTTAAGTTTTTAATCTAACTATATAGATTCTTCTTCTTTTGGCATATTATGTTTTGTATACCTAAGTTATGTTCGAGGTGAGGTTGTAAAACATTGCATCCTCACCTCGGCCTATAACCTACTATTAAGGGATACGATTCTTGAATGTGCATTGTACGACTTCTTCAATACAACAGTCCAAACATGGCACATACAACCATTAAAATGTTCATTGTGGTTTGGGAAACTGTAATTTTTCATACAAAAAAATTAAGACGCTAAAATATTTTCCGTGAATTATCACGGAAAGTTTGCGACATTAGTCGCAGAAGACTAATAAACTATATAACTATAAACTCGGCCTAATCAAGAATACTTTCTAATCAAGAGCCTTCCTATTCACACTCTGTCGCTGTCTCTGCTAGCCGAAATGACAAGGACGGCATGTGACTTGAGCGTCACTTAATTTAATCGTTATAGTATTCGGCCGGTAGTGCCAATTTGACCATCGCCTGTTAAGGATAATCGGAGATTAAATATCATGTTGTCTCTCTCGCTCTTCACAAACGATTAAACACGAAAAGGCGTTGGTGAAATTGGGCCTAAGTATTTTTAATTGGTTACGCCAGAAATACCATTAATATATCAATTGAAATAAATATTTTATCAAAATCTTTAATACCATCTGGTGTTAAAGCATTTAAATGAATAGTGCCTACTTTAGAATATGCGTAAGTTCTCAGAAGAATTGAATGATACTATTAGATGCGTAAGTAGATAGCGAAAATGCGATCAAGATTCGTAATTTGTTATGTGCAAAAATATATAAGTCTATCTATTTGCAATGTGACGTTAGTTTTAACGCCGTTTTTATAACATAACAAAAGTTTGTAATTACCTTGATTTAAAACAATTAGGTACTAATATTTTAATACAATTTTATTGTTTTTGTTACAGTTTTAAACGAGATACATTGTATTATTATCCCATAGATAAATTCGGCACTACATTCGCCAACGTCCATACCACGTTGAATACACCGGTTCTCGTCTGATCACCGGAGTTAAGCAACGTCGGGCGCGGTTAGTACTTGGATGGGTGACCGCCTGGGAATACTGCGTGATGTTGGCTTTTTTCTGTTTTTTGGAACCAATGCATTGTTAGAAATTTTATATGACATTTTACGGTTCCTCGTAATATTCTTATTCTTATTGACTAATAAAATAACTAAGCCATCGGCTAGTAAAACATTTTTAGTTATACTTACATAGCTCTATAAATTAATATTTAATTAAATAATCTTGTGAGATATGATTCAAATATAAGGACGAATTGTACATGAAAATATTTTAAATATATTACGTAAATAGAAAGTAAAAAGTTCTCTCCGGCGGGGAATCGAACCCCGGTCTCCCGCGTGACAGGCGGGGATACTGACCACTATACTACCGAAGACGTTGACTATAATTTGAAAATAACCAATATGAAATCGGGATGTTATCATCAATGTGCTTACGTAAAAATTTTATTTTTTATATGTAGACATAACAAAAGAAAATTATATAATAGTGATGTACACTGTACAAAATAAAACCATGCTAAACACTATTATCATTATGAATTATGTAGGTATCACATCATTGTATTACAATAGGTACGAAAATTAACAATCAATTTGACATCGTGATTCATAAAATTAATATTAGATCCTTACATATGAAATTGGCGTTTTGTCGTACTGGCCACTTTGATCTCAAATATATCTTCTTTGGTTAGGAATTCCAATTTTAAATTTATACCGCTATTTACTCATGCTTTTGTGTTTCGAAAACCGTAATTCATTCGTTTTTTCAACTTTTGGTTTTTTCTTTGCGTCACTCTGTTTACAAAATGGAAAACTTGAAATATCGTATTATTTTCGAGTACTTACGAGTTCCACCGTGGCACCAGTGCTTCAGATACGGCTCGAAGGATTAATAATGTGTATGGCGGCGGTGTCGCAAAAGAAAACACAGTGCGTTTTTGGTGCCAAAGTTTTCTTTCTGGAAATTTCGACCTGCAGAATAAGCCCCGTGGACGGCCGGAGACCAAAGTTGATAATGAAGAATTGAAGGCTATTGAGGACGCGGATCCATCGCAAACTACGTCCGAGTCAGCTGCAGACTGCGGTGTTAGTGATAAAACTGTTTTAATCCACTTAAAGCAAATTGGTAAGGTGAAAAAGCTTGAAAGGTGGGTACCTCATGAATTGAGTGCAGCATACCGACAAACGCGCGTCGACTGCTGCGTTACATTACTCAACCGGCACAATAATGAAGAGATTTTAAATCGTATCATTACCTGTGATGAAAAGTGGATCCTGTACGAGAATCGAAAACGCTCATCGCAATGGCTGAACCATGGCGAACCAGACAAAGCCTGCCCCAAGCGTAAATTGGCTCAAAAAAAGTTACTTGTGAGCGTTTGGTGGACTAGTACCGGTGTCGTTCACTACAGCTTTCTTAAATCTGACCAGACGATTAGGGAAGATGTCTATTGTCAGTAACTGCAAATCATGATGGAAAAGCTAGCTGCTAAACAACCGAGGTTGGTTATTCGCTCTAGGCCACTGCTGCTTCAGGACAACGCTAGACCACACACTGCACAACAGACGGCTACCAAATTAGAGGAGCTTCAGTTGGAATGTCTAAGACATCCACCGTACTCCCCGGACCTTGCCTCAACAGATTACCATTTTTTTCGAAATTTGTATAACTTCTTGTAAGGGAAAAAATTCAACTCCGATGGGTCAAACCAAAGCAGTCCAAAGCGCCTTCAAATATTTTATTAATTCCTGTCCGTATGGTTTTTTTAGTAAAGGAATCAATGAACTACCTATGAGATGGCAAAAGTGCATAGATAAGATTTAAGAATGGTTAATAGAGAGTATGGTACTTTGATTAAATAAATATATTATTGTGTTTAAAAAAATCTACTTAATGTTCCTCCTTTACAAAACGCCAATTTCATATGTAATGACCTAATATATGAGAGCAGTAAGCCACGTTGCTAATTGTGCCCTTCGGCAATAATCTTCGGCAGTCAATTAATTCAATTAACGAATACCTTTCGTACCTCCCAGTCCTAACAACTTTGACAACTAACTGTTCCATTTTTAAAATGCCATTCTTGTAGACCGCGCTCTTTATTTGAAAATGGAATTTTAATTAACAAAATTCGATTTTCAAATAAAATGGCGGGGTTCCCAGGCAAAGAAGATATTCGGCAACATAGTTTTTACTCTACTTTACTTAGATAGTATTCTAAAAAAATCGTCTAAAATCTATACTTACCTTAAGAGACTTCTTTATACAAATATTTAACATACTTACCTACTTTAGCATTTTATTATCTTTATTTCGTTCTATTAACATTTTTATAATAGCTTACTTCACTTCACTAATTTACATAAAAGAGTGAAGTCTGTTTTCTTTCACCGGCATCGACACTCAAAATATTTGTTTGACTGTTTGTAGCAAATAGTTTTACTTACTGTAGATATATTTTGATTACTTTGTTTTACTGTACCTACAGAGTACAGTAAACACGAAACATTCTGAAATACCCCAATAATTTTGGTTAGTGGCTTCACTACAACACTATACATGAAACAAAACATTTTGTTATATAGTCAAATAATTTATAGCGAGTACCTAATTAATGGCTGTTAAGATTTATTTAATTTTTTTTTCATTATATTTTAGGTATCACTCCACAAAGTGATTTTAAATACAGCCATATTTTATCAGAAACTAGTCCGCGAGTTTCTTTGATGTATCATCGATACTCGCGGTACCGGTCAGCTTTTTTTTCGACGTCTTTTTATTGTCATGATTAACACTTAACACGTTCCCAGCGGCACAGATATATCTGTACTTTCCATTACTGCGTTACGGGTCGTTTTAAACCTTGTCCTATACCAGAGATTGTGGCGGCACGAGGCATATTAAACCCCACCGCCCGTAGGAGACCAAAATCCTTTTTTTGGCGCCAAATAAGACAAAGTGTGCGGCTTTTGTCGTGATTATTATTAACAATGAGTTCATTAACCTAAATCTACCGCCGCCCGTGGTTAGATTAGTTAGTTTAGATTCTATGGGTAAAATAAAATGTGGGGTCTGATGTACCCCATACCGCACTGAACAATAGCAGTTTTTCATATAATTTAGTGATGGGAAAAGAAATATCGATTTTATTTAATTGTATTTATTTATCAAACTTATGGATGTTTTTCATTAAAACAGGCCAAACAATAATATTTTTTGCAACCAGTGCATTCTGTGAGAATTTTCTTTACTTTTTTGTCGGCCTCACGACTTGTTAAGAAGGTGCGGAGTTTTTCGTAACATCCTACACATCTCCTCTTCTTTGATCCCTTTTAGAGATGATGTGCCTTGTTTGTAGTGGGTTCTGAAAAGTAAGGTCGAGCTGAGTAAATTAGGGTAAGAGTTAGATAGACTCGGGTAGAGTTGGGTAAAGTTGGTTAGAGTAGAGAAGAGTTGTGTTAAGTTGGTTAGAGTAGGGTAGAGTGGGGTTGACTTGGGCAAGAGTTAAATTTTGATGAGCCATACACCGATTGCCGGGTGTTTTGGATTTGCCGCTAGTTGATTCAATGAACAAACACACTAATAGTAATCATGATTATCAACCTATTTGAAGAAAGTTACTCAACATGTCACATTCACGTTTCTATTAACGATATTTATTATAACGAGTAGTTAGGATGTTTGAAAATTACCTGTATCCACATCCAAGTCCTTCTTTGTAAAAGCTTCAATAAGTTGTTCCACAAATAGTCTCTTTGGCATTTTATTTCTATCACCATTAATTGAATTATACACAATCCAGGCGTTAATAAGGGCTGTACCAAATATTAGCTCCATTATTACTTTCCTCCACCACTTAATTCCTTTCTTTAATGTTGTATAATACGAAGACATTTGGTCACTGTAGTCAATTCCTTTTTTTGTTTCATTGTACATTAGAACACTTCCGGGCTTTTTAATGCTTTCGTTAGTTCCTCTCTTCTTTTTCCCAGTATCTATTAGTTTATCGTCATGATCTTTGCACGTAGTCAACATTAAAACATTTCTTTTATCTACCCATTTCAATACTTTCACACCCTTTTTGTTCATTTTTCCAATTATCTGGCCCTTTTTTATTTTCGCATTAACAACTTTCTTTGGCAAATATTTTCTTCTTAAGTTTAAAGTTCCACATAGAAATGTTTTTTGTGATAGGAATTCTTCTGCCAAACTCAACGAAGTATAGAAATTATCTACTATTACGATTCTTCCCTCTTCTGTCAAATTGTTCACCAATCTTAATACAACTTTTTGACTGTGATCGACTTCTCTCTTCTGATCTTTTTTACCTGTATAAATTTCTATTTGGTAGGTATAACCTTCGGGGGTGCAAAGTTTGTAAAGCTTAACGCCATATCGGTGAGATTTGTTTTTTATATTCTGTCGGAAACCTAATCGTCCTCTCCAGGGTATCATTGTCTCATCAATTACTATATATTTTCCGGGCTTTAAAACATTCTGAAAATTGTCAGTGATCATCGAAAGCATATCTCTGATTTTATATAGTTTGTCAGTTTTATTATCATTTGAGACATCACTGACATGCCAGCATTTTAATAAGAGTAAAAATCTGTCTCTTCTCATTGCTGAACGTATAAATTCGTTTCTGTATAATTTGTTCTTGCTCCAATACAAATTTATATGAGGCACTTTACATAAACCCATTGCCATCACAACTGCCAGAAATGTTTTCATTTCTTCAAAACTAGTATTAGTCCACTTTTTCATACGTGAATTATGTTTCATATTTTGTTGGTTTGTTCGTAAATAGTTTCGCGCATAATTGTTTGTCTCAAGCATCATTTTATTGATCATCTCATCTGTTACAAATAACTTATATACATCTTCAGGTGATTTTACAAACGGCGGTATATTGTAAGTATTTTCCCCAATAAATTCATCAAAATTTACGGGATTCTCGGATATGTCTTCCCACTCATCATCATCGTTCTTGTTAGTTTGGCGGCTGGGTAATGCCTCTTCTACGTCTAAAGTTTCATTTTCTGTATCTTCATTTTCATCTTCTGACAATAATTCCTGTTCTGTGTCTATGCACCCCTCTAATTAATAATTATCAGATCCTTCCGAACCGCTTGAATTATCATTAGAAGGACTATAATCATCATCATCCCCGCTGTCACTAAAACATTCGATATTATCATAATTATTCGCATGAGGTGATTTTGGAATATCCTGTAAATTATCACGAGTTCTGTCTTCAATTATTATCTCGTTGTCGCTATTCAAATTTTCAATACGATTATAGTCAATTGAATCTGGCAATTTAAGTACAGTTGATAATTTATTACACCTGTTTTGTTTTTTTCGATCAACATCCTTCAAAACATTTTCAACAACCACAGTAACCTCTATTTCTCTTTTTTCTTCACATCTGGATACATTAGAGTCATCAGAAACTACACATTCGGGTATAACTTTTTTACTTGATCTCTTTTGTTCCGGTGTTTGAAGTAGTTCCTTTATATTTTCCTCGTTAAGAGATAAATCGCAGTCTAGTAAATTGGAGCGTGAAATTTCTGATAAAGAACTAGCTCTGCTCTCAGAAACTAAATGAGGGAAGTCTAGTGAAGGTGAACATAGAGATGACGAATTTTTGTTTTTTTTTTGGATCTTTTGCCTTGGGGTGGTTGGGGCACTAGAAAAGGGAAAGGTAACATTTTGTAATACTTGACAGGTTTTCCGGTACTTGGACTCAAATAAATTGTTTCTTTTTGTTCTATGGCTTTAACACTGTTCCTTACATCGTTATTTTTGAGATATTTAACTCCCGTTTTTGCTTTGTTATAATGTTTTCCTGTACTTGTAATAATGATCGAGCTTGCATCTTTATTCTTGATATGTTTTTGTTCTTGAATATTGGTCGGTTCAATTTCTATATTTACGTTTTGTGGTGCTCTATATTCATTTGAATTGTAGTTTTCTTCTTTTTCGTCAGTGTCGGAAATTTTAAAACGTTTTGTTGAAAAAATTTCTTCATCACTAGAATCTTCGAAAAAACGTGTATTTCGCGGGGTATTACTACTTGGTGGCCTCTGAAAAGCAATAGATACCTAATAATATTATAATATTTTATACATAAAGGCCGCAGCTCGGCTATGATTGGCTGTTTATTAAGTGTACCGATCAAAACGTGGCGTAAACAGTGTAGGTAATCATGTTCAGGGTTTCAATGACTTGCGCCTTCGTTACAGAAAATATGAACAGATAATATATTTATTTACCAAGCCAAAATAAATTGGCAAAAATCTCAAGAAAGCGGCCTGGCATTCAAAATACTTAACTACTAACTTTTTTTAGGTTATTCACTACAGCCAGTTTAAAATTTAAAAGTACCAAAATATCGATAATTAATCTCAATTTCAGTATGCTCAAAACAAAACATGGATATCAATTTTTAATATGAAAATTATCATTTTGTTCGGTACAATTTTTATTAAGCTTCCGAAAAAGTGCTTTCGTTTTTTTATAACGGAGCAATTGGAGCATGCTATGTTCAGAGCTCATTGTATAATTATTGATATTGAGTATTGCAATTTTAAAGAAAAACGAATCAAGCGTGCTAGTTGCAGGAGGGTATTGCTGGTTAATTTTATAGCGCATATTCACATAGGTAAATATTATTATGAATAAGGTTGCCATCTAAATTGCCAACGCGGGATAAAAAATATCGGACTTTTCTCGGACACCTTTTGTAATTCCCGCCCGGCCGGGACGCCTTCCAAATTAAGACAAGTTCAGGGAAACCGGACTGATGGCAGCCTTAATCATGAAGCATTGTTGTTTTAATTAATACTAGTTTTTATAATATTTGGTTGTTGTTCATTCCATAAATGTTAATTTTACAAAAATAGCAAATAAGTTATTGTGTAGGTATATTAGTGTTAATGATGCGCGTCTTAAGCTTTTCACACAAAAACGCCAAAAAATATAGCTCAGGTTAATTAAAAGCACCACTCCAACTTAACAGTACGTACTTACTGATCCGTTAAATACCGTAATCCTTTATGCTAGATCGCTAAAAACAAAGTGAAAATATAATTCATTATATTTGTCGGATATTTAAACTCAAAAAGTCATAAAAGTCACTTAGAACACTTAATCAGAGAGTTGACTATAACATACTTGACATAATTATTTCACCTAGACGGAGTATATTTGTGACTGACCCGTTTTTGAAATATCTTCCTATATCCTGATTTTGACTCAGATTTACCAGTTTCACCACCCGGTTTTTCTTCATCTTCCTCCTTGATTAACTTTTTTCGGCAACGTTTCGACATAATCGGCAGCAGTCGCACTTCGTCGCGTGCTCAGTCTCGAATGCGTTGCACAACACTACCCGCGTGAAGCTAGCTTAGGGTGCGGTACGAGGTGCGCGGGGGTACGAGGTGTTCGCAACCTCGTTCCGCACTGTGTTAGAATTTTTATTTGTTCAGTGCGGCACGAGGTCTAAGAAACCCGGTATTAAGGTCGGTATACCATTGAACTAGGAATCAATAGCACATCTCAGATATATAGTTATCACTTTTCTACACTGAACCAGATGGAAGTTATGCCTCCCGCACGACAGAGAAGTTTAAGTTTTTTCCTACCGCTATAACGACGAGACACGGACAGGGTGTTTCAAGCCCTGTTTCGCACCTAACGTGTTAAACAGGATTTAGCAGAATAAAATCGTGAAAACAAGTCAGTTTATTTATAATTTATAGTTGATAACGTATAACATGTATAATTCGTTAAATTAATGTTGTAGGTACGATAATGATATTTTTTTTTATTAGTCATAAATTACAGTGATGTTTTATTTATTTATTTGCGGTTCCAGAAAACTCATAATTATGACCTAATTAAATTATTTTATTACTTTAAAAATTATGTGATAATATTGTTCATTACTTGGGTTTTTTTAAATTTTATCATTACTTATTATCATTCATATAATACGCAATAAAATTTAAAAAAAAAAACTGCGACTCCATAATATTTCTAAACGATCATAGACTACAGACAAAAGTAGTTTAAAAAAAGTGTTCGGCGCAATGTTCGATTTTTAAACATCTTGTTTGTTACATTCATCTGGTTCAAGTGCTGTGAAGATAACTGATTCTTCCCACGATTCAAGATGTTTTTTAAACTGTTATTTCATTAAACAGGTTATTATTTTCTATACCGAGACACCTGCTGCAAACGGGTTGCATTTATACAAATGCCATGAAATTATTGTGCTTATTGGCGCCAAAGATAGATACGCACCAAAGGAAAGCTTCATTCTAGTATATATTCACTAGCTTTTGCCCGTAGCTTCGCCCGCGTGGGAGAGTGTTCGTGGCAAAAAACTTCAAATGTAGTACCTATTGCAACTTAGTAATTATAGCACAGAGTAAAAATATATACTTTATAACAAATTTATAATAAAATACTATTACTTAATTGTTTTAAACACTTACGGATTGTGTCGCGGTGCACTTTTCTTTTTCCCGACGTTTCGGCTACTTTCCAGCAGCCGTGGTCACGGGAGGACTGAGGTGTCAATTGTCCTATTTGTTGAAGTTATTCAAACTACCCGAAAATTCTTCAATTATTATTTGTGTTCCGATCGACGCAAAACATACTAAAAGTATCTTGAAGCCGCGGTGATTTTAAATTAAAATTTATTTTGTTAATTATTGGATCCCAACTAGATGGCAGCACCCAGCCATCTTCTCGGTTAAAATTAGGGTACTTTTTAATTTCTATAGCCTCGCGTATCATTCTTGGGCGATAACGGTGTTCCTTTCCCAGTACTTGTGGCTTATCAGCTCTTATGTAATGGCGAGATTGATCCTGTGTGTGTTCGCAAATTGCAGATTTATTGTTGCGACGGTGTTTAACATCTGCGATGTGTTCCTTTACGCGGGTGTTGATGGATCTTTTAGTTTGCCCTATATAGGAGAGACCGCAGTCACAGTCGAGCTTGTAGACTCCTGCATCTTGAAGGGGAATGTTACATTTCACTGGTGGTAAAAATTGACTTATCTTTTTGGGTGGCTTGAAATATGTTTTTAAAGAAGCTTTCCTTAGAATATAGCCAACTTTATCAGTGACTCCTTTCATAAAAGGTAGAACTTCAGGTATTCGTTCGACAGTGGCTGGTTTCACTCGGTCACTGTGATGCAGGCGTGGGACTCGAAGCTTATTGTCACGTAGGACTTGTGTGACATGATGAAGCTCGGTTTCCAAATGCTGCTGATCACAGATTCCTCGTGCTCTTCTAAACAAAGTTTTGCCAACGGTAGATAGCTGTGAAGGATGGTGGTGGGACTCACCATTTAAATATCTATTAGTATGTGTAGGTTTGCGATACACAGTGTGACCTAAGGTGCCTTATTATTACTTAATATAAAGTATATAAATAACTATTACTTAATATAAAGCAAATATACCTATATGTGCTAAAAACGTTTTTGCCATGAACATTCTCCCACGCGGGTGAAGCTGCGGGCAAAAGCGAACATGCGGACAGACAAACAGACTCGGCCGTCCGGTTTCCGGATCATATTATAGTCCCAGAACCATTAGTCCAAATTATGTGCAGTAAAAAGAAAAGATCTCATGTTTTAAACACTTGAGACGATAAATTATCTTATTTTCATAAAAATTAATAATTGTTGATAATATGACCAATAAGCATCACCTTACGTTTTAATTATATTTTTTTAATATAAAAATCATCTTTTTGTGACTTAAATATGCTGACTTTTATGCAGGCACTATAACTTTTCTCTAGAACTCAAATAATAAACCTCTCATCGATGA
The DNA here is from genome assembly GCA_963565745.1 of Phengaris arion. NCBI lineage: Eukaryota > Metazoa > Arthropoda > Insecta > Lepidoptera > Lycaenidae > Phengaris > Phengaris arion. Next base: position 1,123,050 of record OY751442.1, read on the forward strand.
GGCAGCGTTTCTCAAACACGATTTAGTTCGCCCGTTTTTTAAGGGTTCCGTAATACATAAGGAACCCTTATAGTTTCGCTCTGTCCGTCCGTCTATCTGTCTGTCCGCGCTTCTGTAGCTTCTGTAATTATGAGTATAAATGGATAAAATTAGGTATAGTTATAGATTGTGTATAAATTTCAGTTTTAGCATCATAAAATAAAAATAATTTTAGCGGTGGCTCTCCATACATGTGAAGTGGGGATGAAAAATATTTTTTTTCAAAATTTAAATTTTATTCAAAATTGCATTAACGATGATAACTGTGTTCCTATAGAGAGTCTAGAAAATACCGGTTACGTAACCAGGTCTGGTAGAAGTGTAAAACGTCCTAAATTGTATATGCATGAGAAATTTGAGTAGATAAGTAATGTATTGTTATTAGTTATGTACCTATATTATTAGTTTGCTTTTTTACTCGAAAAGGGAGGTGTTACATATATCAACAGTAAGATGTAACTGTCAATGTCATTATTGACATTTACAGATGTCATGAAGTAAAGCCTATCGAGTTAGTTTATTTTAGTTGGCCAAAAGGCTATACATAGTGTAGACGTATATATTGTGTTGAGCATATCTCATTACATATTGTAATACGTATTTGTGGTAAGCACCAATAAAGGAGAGTATAAGAATTGCTGCTGTATTATTATCATCATCACACGAGCGCAAGAAGGACTTACAATCAAGAGGTCATAGCCCGATACACCCCACGACTTCGTACGCGAAATAGAACTCCCGGAGAACCGTACTTTTTGCCGAGAATAAAAGTAACCTATGTGTTAATCCAGAGACTAAACTACTACCATGAAATTTAAATCAAAATCCGTTCAGTTGTTATTACGTGAAAGAGTAACGAACATCCATACATCTGTACTTACTGATAACTTTCGCGTTTATAATGTTATAAGTAAAGATATCTTCGTCGTCGTGTTTTAATGTTCGAAAATATTTTGAATTTAGGTAAACGTTAGTAGGTATTAGGCGTAGATTTTGACCTTAAACATATTTGGGATTGTGGTCACCCATCCTAGTTGAATCCACGACCGGCGTTGCTTAACATGAGTTACCGCTACGACCTTAATAGAACTTCTCGCTTATTCCTCCGGGTATTAATATACATCAATGATCAGGTAATACCTACGTAAACTTTCACCCAGTTCAACTGATCAGTTACTCTATAGGATTTGATATGTTATATTATTTAGAAGTTGTGTTATAACTTTCAAATTTATGAACCGATTGAAATGAAACAAACATTAAATTATAAGTGGAGCAAACCAAAACGCATTAGTGAAAACGCGAAAAAAGTTAGTGAAAATCGGTTAAGCCGTTAACTTCGTACTCGCGAAAAAAAAATATCCCAGGAACCGTACACTCTTCCGCAATATAAAGTAGCCTATGTGTTAGTACATGTCTAAACTACCACCGTACCACATTTTATAAAAATCCGTCCAGTAGATTCCGAGATTAGCGCGTACAAACGTACAGACAAACAGACAAAAATTATAAAAATCTTTGTTTTGGGTTTTATGTCGTTCACAAAGCCCTAGTGTAATATATTTCTTTTATATATCTTCCATGTACAGACGGTGACAAGTTATGAATTTATTATATGTATATATTGTTGATCACTGACAGATTTGAGGAAATACAGCAATTCAAAAAAGGAAAATGGAATACTTCCTACTCCTCCTACATTTTTGCGGGTCCCAAGACAGATCAAGCACTCCATTGGGCACCCACCCCCACGGAAAATAAAATATTTTTATCCGTGGGCAACATATCGAATGGTTTTTGTCGCCAGCGGTATTTCCGGACTTCTAGGATCTTCGAACCTTCAAGAAAATAGCGTATTTCTTTTTGAAAGCCAACGCACTCGCGACGTCTCCGGTGTTGCGGGAGTCCATGAGCGACGGTGATTGTTTCCATCAGACGATCCGTTAGCTCGTTTGACACCTATTAACTATTTTTAACTCCCGACGTAAACAGAGGGGTGTTATAAGTTGTCTGTGTTCTGTTGTCTCTTCATGGCATCATAGCACCCAAATGGATGAACCGCTTTTGATCTATTTTTTTTTTGTTTGAAAACAGACATGATCAAGCTCGCTTCTTGACAATTCGGAGGTTACTTAAAATTTATAATTTGAAATGCTGCTCTCAAATAAATAAAGTTGTTCTCTACTTCTCTACCTCTCTCTATCTGTCCTTTTTGCCTGCGCGACTAGATCAAAAACCTTAAGTTTTACCCGCGCTACTACCATAAAAAATTTCATCAAAATCCGTTTAGTAGTTTTTGCATTAAAGAGTCACATACATCCTTTCATTCATCCTTAAAAACGTTTACATCTATACTATAATATTATAAAGAGGAAAGAAAGAGAAAGGAAAGGAAGAGGGTTTGTTTGTTTGTTTGTTTGCACTGAATAGGCTCCGAAACTACTGAATCTATTTTGATGAAATTTGGCACAGATATAGAGTAGACCACGGGGAACGACATAGGCTACTTTTTTGCGGCAAAATGAACGCGTGATTACGTTTTATGCGTACAAAGTCGCGAGCAACATCTAGTATTTTTTAATAGTAGTAGGATAATGAACTGATGAGAATAAGTGGGCGGTGTAATTTAGTGGTTCATTGTCTGTGGGTTTAAGTTTTATCTGGGAGATATTTGTCAATAAACAAAGGTTTCATTAGCCCGGGGCCGTATCGATTATATTATTGATACACTAACGTATTGTTCTTATCTGCCGAATTCATCACTAGCAGGCAGCAGCCAGCCCCGGCAGGGCTACGAAACGTTGGTTTAGTTTAATTTTTGATTTGAAATCTAAACCCCAATTCTGGTATTTATCATAGACTTTCAATTTACTTAGGTATAAATAAAATTAGGTATTAAAAAAAACCGTCTTGATATTTGGAGTTTGGACTAATCAAAACGTGTTTAACGTTGGTATGACGTTTATGGGAACACCATTTTGCCGTTTTAACTTGTCGATAATGCATTGAAACTGTATTTTTCTAAGATTTAATTAGCAGAATCGATATTTCTATCTCTATCCTAGTTGAAAAGTAACGTGAGAGACAAATGGACTTGGTGTAAACATTAGATTTATATTTTGTTACACCATATCATGTCTTTGCGTACTGCGTTGTAATTGTACCTAGTACCTACCTCGCTGCTAATGTCCCTCAGATATAAACGTTTTTCTATATCTATAGAAATAACTGAAGATGTATGAAAAACGACGATTCCCGAAAGACATTGAAATTGTGGTTATACTATATATAATAGCTCCCCCACGCCGATTTTGGTTAAACAATTAAACCGTAATTGATACCATTGAGATCATTTCCGCACTTACCACGTTTTTAGTGCCCGAGTGTGTGCGCAGTACACAAGAGCTCTCTCTCATCCTTTACTCTCGTAACCCAGTGGGAGAGCCAAGCTCTAAGCCTCTGGACCACGGAGGCGTGGTCGTACTGTACTAACCTTCGCCATATTGTTTAACCATTATTTGAAACACTTAACAAAAAGGTTTGTCACTTCGGAACAGTAGATGTGAAACGCCAGTATTAATGCATACAATGTGAAAGGCATGTGTTGCCCATTGTCCGCGTACAAATAAAGTTCTAGTACCTAGTTACTAGTGTTGCTTATCTAGATTAACTTATTCTAATTAATATTTCACTATCTCTATCTAACTATTATTTACTAGTTGGTGTCCGCAACTTCGTTTGCATAGAACTAACAGAAACAGAACCCTATAATTTTAAACGGAACCCTGAGATAAGGTAGTCGTGTTCCACCTTATAACATCAGCTATCTGCCATTGAAAGTCCCGTGAAAATCGGTCCAGCCTTGACAGAGATTATCCAGAACAAACAGACAGACAAACGGGCACAAACGGGGACAAAAATAATAAAAAAAGATTTTTAAATGTAAATTTTTAAAAGTAAAGCCGTATATACTTTCATATGCATTAAGTGAAAAGCTGTTAATTTAAAATTACAAACAGACGAAGACACCTTTTTTTTTTGTTTAGTTCTGAAAAAGTTTTTTCAGAATAAAATTAGCCTATGTGTTAATCCAAAGCATAACCCACTACCATATTAATTAGCATATGTGTTAATCCAAAGCATAACCTACTACCATATCAATTAGCCTATGTGTTAATCCAAAGCATAACCCACTACCATATTAATTAGCCTATGTGTTAATCCAAAGCATAACCCACTACCATATCAATTAGCATAATATGTGTTAATCCAAAGCATAAACTACTGCCATATCAATTAGTATAATATGTGTTAATCCAAAGCATAATCTACTACCATATCAATTAGCCTTTGTGTTAATCCAAAGCATAACCCACTACCATATCAATTAGCCTTTGTGTTAATCAAAAGCATAACCCACTACCATATCAATTTGCCTATGTGTTAATCCAAAGCATAACCCACTACCATATCAATTAGCATATGTGTTAATCCGAAGCATAAACTACTACCATATCAATTAGTATATGTGTTAATCCAAAGCATAACCTACTACCATATCAATAAGCCTTTGTGTTAATCAAAAGCATAACCCACTACCATATCAATTAGCCTATGTGTTAATCCAAAGCAAAACCCACTACCATATAATTAGCCTTTGTGTTAATCCAAAGCATAACCTACTACCATATCAATTAGCCTATGTATTAATCCAAAGCATAAACCACTACCATATCAACCAAGATTTGCGGGCACTCGAAAAAATCACTTCATTATTAAGTTTTTATTTATTTAGTTTATTCTATCAAATAAGTTTCAATTCATGTAGTGCGTCACGAAGGGCAATATTGTTACAACCCTAGCCGGGGTGCCCGAGGACAGGATATATTAAATACCATAGGGATGGCCAAACATAAAACGTTTGAATTGTACGTGTACAGAATACTGACTACACGCTCAAAATTATAGCCTAATTCGAGATGAGGAACACTAGTGGGATGCGAGTGTCTCCTAATGAAGAGAGTGAAGCTCACCATTGAACTACTAGTATAATCTGTTCTATGCTACTGACCACAACGGGCCGTTCGGCGGATACCTTCAAAAGAATCGTAGGACTGTTTTTTGGTAGTGGATAATTCAGCTAATTCACACATTCCAAGGCGACCTAGGCCCACTTGCGTAGATCTGGGTTAAAGTTAACCCTTTCTCGTTCTTCGTATTTATGAAAGAGAAGTAAGTATTCATGATATTTTAACCTAGGGTTAACTTTAAACCAGATCTGCGCAAGTTTGCCGTAGTTTTGATTATAAATATTTTGCGCAAATCATCACAAAGCAACATCTAACACATTTATAAGAAAAAGTGATTCATAAGAATGTGGTTGTTAGATGTTAATTTAATGCTACATTCACATTCTCCAGTAATTTCTTATTAGAATAAAATACATTTTCCAATTACTAGATGTTTAAATTATTATGAACGAATTTCAACCACAACCATGTGGTCGTAAATTTATACAATTTTTAGGTTTGAACTTTATAAGAGTTCTTTTGCGTCTTAGATAGAAAAAATATAAAACATGTAAATGTTGTAACAGATTGACAAATGGCAACGTGTTACAAAATTGTACCTAACAAATACACGTAGTGTGTGTTAATAATCTGAGGTAGCGTGTGTTGTTGTTATTTTTATTAATTTTATGTATTTCAAAGCATTATTTAAAATAATATTAGGTTTCTCCACAACTTAATCCACGTAAACTTTAATTTACCGATCAAATTTCATACTCCTCCGGTTGCACAATTCTCGTAAAACTTTACTGAAAGTATTTGCTTCACGTATTAATATAACAATTATTTAATTCATATTATTAAAATTAATGTGAAAGCTGACAACCCTAGTGTGTCAACGTCCCGCACGAGGTGACATTTACAAATGATCTTTGCTAATTTTCTTTTCGTCAAGTATGTTTTGAAAATAGCTTCGTCGTTTGTCCACGTTCATCTTCAGCTTTCGTCTCGGTGTGAAGTGAATCACGCTGTTTCCCTCGATTGTACATGCTCTGAATCATTTAAAACAATTTACCCAAAAATTAACTATCCGACCGATTCATAAGATTCATCCACAATAAGAAACTAGATCCTTACCGAGAAACTTAGGCTATAATTTTCTTCTTCTCATATGTAACTAGCTTTTGCCTATGGAATTGTGTTCTTGGAGAAAAAACTTCTTCAGCAAATAACTCTACTCACTGCGATATACTTCTGTGTACATTATTGAAATTTGGGTTCGTACCCAATGGGTAAAACGGGACCCCATCACCTCGACGCGACGTGCGAGACCGCTTGATATATATTTTTTTCGCCCTAGAAAATAAATTTTACAATATCTTCCAAATATAATATATTATTTTACACTGTATGGTTGTGTATGGTTTATATTGACAATATGCATGTTAGTCTGTAAGGTATTATAATATGGGCCTATGCAGCCCGAAATAAATAAATATAAAACTTCTTCAGCAAATAACTCCACTCACTGCAATATACTTCTGTATACAATATTGAAAATGTTTTTTAGGGTCACGTACCTAAAACGGTGGGAAAAATTGCCAGTAAAATACTAAACACGATTACTGTTTTCCTGTACTTAATGTTCACTGTGGTCAATTTGTCACTTGACTGTCAAATATTTGTAGCTGCGTTCAGTTTACCTGTTTTGTTTATTTCAAAAAATCTGCCGGCCCTAGAGGCTGGTAGGTGCAGATGTAGGCGTAGATATTGTTCATACCAGATAATAGTTAAAATAAAACGTTTGTCGGGACAGCTAGTACATTATAATATTATAACCAAATGCAGGCGAAACCGCAGGAATCTGCTATATAACAAAGTTAGAAACTTTTATGCATCTTTGAGCCAATAATAATTTGAAGCACACTCATTATGAATTTATTAGTAAAAGTAAAGAATGTATGCAGTCACCGTGACCGATGATGTCTTCCTGCCATTGTTCCGACGAGGGACTTGTTTACATGTAGACATTAGATCATTTCCCTGGCGTGGGAATACGCCTGGTAAATGCATATTTCTTATACCCTTTGTCTATGCGAATTCACTACACCAAGGTACACGGTAATGTGGGTTTTCAACTTGGTGATATCTGACAGCTTTTTGGACCCGATGCGTATGAAGCTCCGTCTGATGCCAGAGGGCGTATCGAAAACAGTTAATCTATTGATACTTTATCACCAGGCGGCGCTTCTTGTGCTTCGGGTCCAAGCTGCTGTCAGCTATGACGATTGACGACCATGAAAACCCTCATTAACAAAAAAACAATGATGCATCGAACGCTTGGTGGGTATGAAACATCAAATTGTGCATGACATTAACAACCAGGGTAAGAGCTAAGAGTTAAGAATTTAAAATTTGGGAGGGTCAAAAACACTAAATAAGATTTTAACTATGTTGTTTGGGTGTTGCAACGAAAAGACGTTCCAGTGGTGCCAAACCGTTATATTTGCAGGATAAATTTCTCCAGAGACGTTTTGTACGTGGGAGAGCCATGCTTCGGCATGAATGGACCGGCTCGACCGGACAGTTGTGTTTCGCCGAGTGAGTGACGTTACCGGAGGCCCAAAGGGGATTGGGGATTTTAAGGACCAGGAACGCAAGTCGAAAAACCAGAAGAATTGTAAGTGTAACTCCTCTGGTGTTGCGTGGTTGGTGGGCGGCGATAATGGCCTACCATTAGGCAATCCGTCTGCTCGTTATCTGGTCATTTTATAAAATAAAATAATTTCATTTGGTGAAGCAATAATATTATGTGCCCTTACTGATCTGTCTCTAAAATCAAACCTGTAATACGTACCCACTACATGTGTTAAGTGTTAAGTGTTAACAGATACACAGTTAAATAAACGTATTCACGTATCTGCAGCTGACGATCGTGTCCATAGCACAGTCATCATTTTTTTTCAATATAGCAACAGACAAATTCGTCAATTTGTCGTACAAATTGAAAACAATCACAAAAAGTGTTCCCGACATTTCCCAACAAATTCACTAAAGCATTTATTTTAGTTCAGCGCGTTTCCTAAAGGACTTTTTATCTCGAAAAAGTAAAATGCAAGGTGTGAACCCCGAGAGCGACAAATTTACATTGTGGCGTTTAAACTGCTGAGGGGTGGAATACTTCGCCCAAAATATAAATTTACCTGCTCATTACGTGCAGTCAAAAAGGAGCTCATTGACGCTAAATTAAGGTGTAAATTCGCGTGGGATGATAGAAGAATTGTCTTATCTTCTACACACAAAGTCATAATGCGTTTTAATGTTGTTTGATAAGGTAGAATTTGAACAAAATTGTAAATTGTTTAATAAGGAGAGGATTAGAGAAAGTGTTGTTTCGGTATTTTGGAAGTGAAAATGCTCATCTCACACTGGCGCAGAGTCGAAGCGACTCGATGCGTCATGTTTTTCACCTATAGCTATATTCACCTCTATTTTTCCATTATTAATGTTTGCATTATAGAAATATGGTAGCGCTACGTCACGCGTCGCCTAATGTCTATGAAGCTACAAATGTGTACGATTTATTGATTATGAAGCTAACTAACTCACAACGCGATCATTGGAGAACCATTATTATCACGAATGAGACGGCTCGACCGGAGGGGTAGCACAAAAATGGCGAGAGTAACGCCTTATGCATTAACGAAAATGCTTTATGTATCACCAAGTGAGTGAGGTTACCGGACGGCCAAGGGGTGTTGGGGTGTTGGAGACAAGTGGTCATGGGCAGTACTATTAGACCAGGGTTTCTCAAAGTTTTGGCTCCACAAACAGCGTGTGAATGTTTCCAGCTGACAGCGAACCCCTTAACTAATCCCGTAACAAATCTTTAGATAACTTTATGTATTTGTAAATTGGGTCGTCGCAACTGAAAATGCTGGAAAAACGCACGATTCCTCATCATGTGTATAGAAATTGGTTGCGATTCCATTGTATCGCTAAAACTCGAGAATGGCTAGACCGATTTGGCTAATTTTTATCTTGAGGTAAAAATTAAGGAAGTTCAGTTAGTTGAGTCAGTTAAACGGTGAGAATATTGGAAAAATTGCGGGATAAATACTAAAAACGACGATTGAATTTTCCCATTGTTAAGGACAGCGGCCTCGTAATGTGAAACTTAAGTGAATTTAAATCTGAACAATCAACAAGTGATTTAAACTGTACATAAAATCATAACAGTGAATATCGAGTGACTATATGTATAGATTTATATGGTATCAGTGTGAAAAATAGTGCAAAATGGTGTTTTATCGAGTGCGGGTTATTTTGCTCATATATATTAAACGATAGCTAATTTTAACGTAGCTTCTTTTTTCTTAGGTAAATAAGAATAGTATACCTATAACGTGTAATGTAAAGTTTAAGTTCATATAATAAATGGTAAATAAATTCTAAGCAAACAGTGGTAAAAATGGTACAACATTTCATGTAAAGGACACTTAAAATGTATATAACTTTTTTAGGACATAAGATATGTAGTATATAAGGATTGATAAATATGGTCTGAATAATAAAGAATTTCACATAATGCGTTTTGCTTCACCTGACTCACGAAAAATGGGGAAAAATATGGAAAATAGCCGTATAGAGAGGTAAAAGTGAAAGGGAAGATCGGCCCGAAAGAGGCGTACGAGCGGGGCTCTCTATACGGCATTGCCATGAGCCAGGTAAGCAAAGCGAAAAGGTGAAAAAATGTTCTCAATACAGTGTTTTATTATCGCCCCGGCTCTGCCCAAATCGGTGTAACCTTGCTATCTTCGAGTCTAATCTGAGCCGGCGGTTGAATCCCTGTGGAATAATACAGTCCCCTACAGTAGTGCGTTCCTTTGGCGAGCCGGATATCAAGATCGAAGAAATATTCGAAGTCCATATCAAGTTGAAAATAACGAAGACGGCACTTAGAGAAAATTGGAACAGCTGTTCTGAACATAGAAAAATTTCCGAAGACTCAAGATTGAAATTTTTACTGAAGACTGGACTTAGAAAATCTTCGTCAGCTGTTCTGAACATAGAAAAATTTCCGAAGACTCAAGATTGAAATTTTTACTGAAGACTGGACTTAGAAAATTTTCGTCAGCTCTTCTGAATACAGAAAAATTTCCGAAGATTCAAGATAGAAATTTTTACTAAACATTGAACATAGAAAATTTTTGAAGATTCAAGATAGAAAAATTTTACTGAACATTGGACATAGAAGAAATTATCAGGCTAGAACATTGGAAATTTATCAACGGGAATCAACGCCAGGGATTAGATTGGACTCAGAAGATCGGACTCGGGGATACAAGGATACACCGCTGCGAACGGAAGCAAGGATTCGCAGATTTTTACCGAAAAACCTCCCGAAGATTCTTGAAATTGGAAAATTAATTTTGAAGATTAACATTTTAAGATTAACTTAACATTTGAAGATTAACATTAAAAGATTGAACTTAACATTTGAAGATGGTTATGACCAGAAGTCAGAGTGGGGCCGAGGAGAACCAGCAACCACGTAGATTTCCGGATCCGCCACGATCGCCGTCCGCTGCCGCTACGAGCCAGCCGCCGCCGACCGAGGGAAGAGCGGATCTGCTTCAAACTATTTTGAAACCGAGACCAGGAACCAGCAAGGCGCCTGCACCCTCGGAAGTACAAACCCTAGCCAGAAAGAAGGCTATTTCAATTAGATCGCGTCATTATCGTCATTATGCATTACGAGGCGGAGGAGAAACTCGCCGCTCTTCGTTAGAAGGAACTGCAGATCGAAGCAGAACTTATAAAGAAGAAGCTCGCCGCTGACGTCACCGCTGCAGAAGATGGTAGCAGCCCCGACGACGACGAGCCATCAGAACAGGTGGAGCAACGTGTCCGAGCCTGGCTAAGCGAACAGGGTCCCGAACCCGAAGAGGCTAGACAAGAGCCGACATCTATGGAAGAAAGAGAGACGCCGAAGCCAGAAGACATGCCACTGAAGGGAGCCCAGAAGACGAGGTTCGAATGGCCGCAGCAACGCCGCCCACGCTCACCCACACCGCCCACATCTTGCCGAAACACTGGACAAACTGCTGAACCAACGCCAGTCGCGCCACACTACGGAGTTGCCCATATTCTCGGGCGCTCCCACAGAATGGTTGCCATTCAAAGCAGCCATGGAAGACACCACTGCGTTCTACAAGCTCAAGCCGACCGAGAACTTAGCTCGTCTGAGAAGTTGCCTACGGGGAGAAGCGAGAGAAGCCGTGGCACCACTGCTGAGGGTCGCGACGCCGCCCGAACAGATTATGAAGACCTTGGAACAATGCTTCGGTCGACCCGAGGTTATGGTCGATCGCATGATGGAAGACCTGAAGAAGATACCGAGGCTCGGAGGTTCGGCGGCAGAACTCAATCAATTTGCAGTGAAGATTCAGAACATGGTAGCCATCCTGAGGAAGCTGAGGCACGGGTACCTCTTTAACCCGTTACTCACGAGAGACATCCTAGAGAAGCTCAGCCCATACGAGAAGAGCAAGTGGTACGACTACGCAGAAGAAACGTCGCGCTTCAGGAACGAGCCCGACGTCGTCCTTCTCTCTGAGTTCTTAATGAGAGAAGCGAACAGGGCGCTGCGCTACGGGTTCAGCACGGTACCGAAGAAGGAAACACCGCGTCCACCTCCTAACAAGAACGAAGCCCGAGCAAGAAGACCAGTCTTCACGATAACAGACGAGGGCAGGGAGTCGCCGAGTCGCAGCCAGCCAAACAGAACACGCGAAGAGCCAACGAAGTGCCCGTTATGTGCCGACCATCACGCTCTGTTCCGCTGTGCTGCTTTCAAGAAACTTAGCACTCAGAAGAGATGGGACACAGTCAAAAAGGAAGGGCTGTGTTTCCGGTGCATACGGAGCAGGCACAGAAGATACAACTGCAGAGTGAGGCCGTGCGGCGTGAAGGGCTGCAACTTGCCTCATCACGCGCTGCTGCACGAAGACAGGTCCGGCGGCGCCCCACAGACAGAGGACGCCGTGATAACCGCATCGGTCACCTCCGACCGCGCGGTGAAACTTAAGATGAGAAGAATTCAAGTTGTCGGTCCACGGGGCGAAGCGGATATCTTCGCGCTGTTCGACGAGGGCTCGACAGTGACACTACTGGATGAAGACGTCGCGAAGGCTATCGGCGCAGACGGCCCACCGAAGGTGCTGAGGATGCATGGGATCAATGCCGAGAGAAGGGAAGAAAAAAGCCGACTCGTACAACTTGGCGTACGGGGCCACGACGGTACCAGATATGACGTCACTGCGAGAACCGTGGACGGGTTGAACCTACTCACTCAGTCCGTCCCGGACTCACTGTTCCGACTTGCTCACCTGCGTGATCTCAAGAACGAAGAGATATGCTATGAAGACAAGAAACCCCAACTTCTCATCGGCACAGACAACTGGCAGCTCATAGTATCCAGGGAGCTGAGGATCGGCAAGAGAAACCAGCCTGCAGCCTCGAAGACGAAGCTCGGCTGGGTAATCCATGGAAGCATCCCCAGACGTCTCATAAAGCAGGAAGAACACGAGAACATCCTGCACGTGACTACGATCGAGACCCGAGGCGAACGACTGGAGGAAATGGTGAAGAAACACTTCGAAATAGACGCGCTGGGAATAGCGTCCAAGGCTAAGCTGAGCAACGAGGAGCAGCGAGCCATCGACCTCTTTGGCAGAACGGCCAAACGAACGGAAGACGGTCGATTCGAAGTGGGACTTCTGTGGCGCACGAACGGCGTCAAGCTACCTCTTAGCTACAACAATGCGCTAAAGAGGCTCAAGAACTTAGAACACAAGCTCAAGAAGAATCCCATAGACGAGGCACAGTAACATGGGCAGATGAAGAACCTCATAAACAAGGGATATGCGGAAAAATGCGACGGGACAGAGGCCGGAAGTGACATCACATGGTACCTGCCGCACTTCCCGGTTAAAAACCCAAATAAGCCGGGCAAGTTGCGACTGGTTTTCGACGCAGCGGCGAGGACAAACGGCGTGAGCCTCAACGATCACTTGTTAGAAGGGCCTGACCTTCTGACCTCACTGCCGAGTATACTGTTCCGGTTCAGAGAGGAAGCCGTCGCTGTGAAGGCTGATATAGAGGAGATGTTTCTTCACGTCGAGGTCAGAAAATAAGACCAACCGGCCCAGCTGTTCCTGTAGAGAGAAGACGAGGGCGAGCCGCCGTCCGCATACAAAATGGTGTTAATGATCTTTGGAGCATCGTGTTCACCGTTCCTGGCACACTCAGCCCGGAATCAGAACGCGGAAGGATTCGCCGAGTCGCATCCCGAAGCCCATCGCGCTATCACCGAAGCCCATTACATGGATGACTACGTAGACAGCTATCCAGACCATCAGAAGGCCATGCAGATCGTGGAACAAGTGGACCAAATACATAGGAAAGGTGGCTTCCACTTAAGAGGCTGGACGAGCAACGACCGGAGGGTGCTAGAAGGATTGCCTGAAGACCGCCTGGCCGAGAACACTACACAGCGTGTCACCAAGGACGAGTAGAAGACCCTGGGCATGCTGTGGGACTCCCGAGGCGACAAGCTAAAACTTAACACGTCGCTATCCACCGTCCACAAGGTTCGCGAGCTTCAGCGCGCACCCACGAAGAGAGAGGCCCTTAGCACGGTGATGAGCATCTACGACCCGCTGGGACTGCTGAGCTGCTACACGATCACCGCCAAAGTCATCCTACAAGGCTTGTGGCGTCAGAAGCTGGACTGGGACGAGTCGCTGCCCGCTGAGTCAGCCCAAGACTCCGCCCGTTGGCTGACCGACATGGAGTACATCAGTCAGCTCGAGCTACCCAGGAGTTACAACGGGGGGAGCCCGACGAGAAGCCGGCAGCTGCACGTATTCTGCGACGCGAGTAAGGACGCATACGCCGCAGCCGTCTATTGGAGGTTGGAACAAGAAAATGGGGAAGTACGAGTCGTGTTGGCCGCCGCCAAGGCTAAGGTGGCGCCGCTGAAGGCACAAACAATACCAAGGATGGAGCTACAGGCTGCCCTGGTCGGGGCGAGGCTGGGAAACGCCGTCGCCGCAGAACACAGGTGGAAAACGGACACGGTTTTCTACTGGATCGACGCACAAGTAGTTCTGTATTGGATACAGAACGGCAGCCGCAAATACACACCATACGTCGCACATCGGCTAGGGGAGATTACCGAGCTGACGTCCGTTCACCAGTGGAGATGGGTGAGCACGAAGAGCAACGTCGCCGACTTAGCCACCAGAACGGGCTACCTCCCGAAGGGCGACGATGATCCTTGGTTCTGGGGGCCGGACTTCCTGCGCAGGCCTGTGATCGAGTGGCCCGCGGAGAGTCCCGCTACAATTGAAAATCTCGAAGAATACGTCGCCTTCCACACCACGGAGGCGAGCGTGCTGAGCTGTCTACCAGATGTGACGCGCTTCTCGAACTACGAGTGCCTCATAAGATGTACGGCGATGGTCTTGCTGTTCGTCGAGAAGTGCAGAGATCGGCGGACCCACCTCGACGTACGACACCTGTAGAGGGCCGAGAGGTTGTGGTATCAAAAATCACAACGAGACAGCTTCGCACAAGAGATCGAGAAAATGGCAAGTGGCAAGACGGTGCCTAGATGGAGCTCCTGGTACCGGCTCAACCCAGTGTACAAGGACGGGCTGCTCGTACTAGATAGAAGGATCAAAGCAGCTCAGGTGCCAGCTGGAATGAAAAACCCTATCATCCTGGATGGAAGACATCACTTCACAAGGTTACTGGTGGCAAGAGAGCACGCCAGAGCGGGACACGGGAGCCCCGAGAGAGTCGTGAACGACCTCAGGCAGAAGTTCTGGATATTGAAGCTGCGGCCGACGGTGCGTACAGTCATAAACAGATGTGCGTTCTGTCGGTTGCGACGAGCACACCTGAGGACCCCGCCAACTGGAGACCTGCCAGCCGAGCGCCTGGGGGCGTTCCAGAGACCCTTTTCGTACTGTGGTCTCGACTGTTTCGGCCCGATAACGGTCACCATCGGCCGACGTCACGAGAAGAGGTGGGGAGCTCTCTTCACATGTCTGACGACGCGGGCGGTCCACCTGGAGCTGGTGGCCTCGCTGTCGACGGACTCTGCACTGATGGCTATGAGAAGAATGGCTGCGCGGCGAGGATGGCCGTCAGTCATGTACAACGACAATGGAACTAATTTCAGAGGCGCGGACGTCGAGCTGCGGCAGGCGTACGCCGAGTGGGCGCCGGCTATGGCTCAGCTGGGCCTCACTCATCGGATCAAGGCGCCGAGTCAAGGAGGCTTCTGGGAAAGGATGGTGAGGTCGGTGAAAACCGCCCTGTTAGCCACGCTGAACGAGAAGTCGCCCAAGGAAGAGGTACTCCAGACACTGATGGCCGAGGTGGAGTACTCCGTGAACGCTCGACCGCTCGTTCACGTGTCGGTGGACCCCGACGATCCCGAGGCGATTACACCGAATCATTTCCTCTTCGAGTCGTCCACCGGACTGCCGTACGTCGGACCGTGTGTGCCGGCGGACAGAAGAGCGTGGAAAGTCGCGCAAGCCCTTGCCGACGAGTTCTGGAGGCGCTGGGTGAAGGAGTACCTTCCCACGCTCACACCACGCTATGGGGCCCCGCTGAGCAGCCGAGCCCTTGTACTGGGGGACCTGGTTGTCGTGGTCGACTTGACGCTGCCGCGTAATACGTGGCCGCGGGGGGTCGTGCACCGAGTCTACCCCGGCCCGGACGGACAAGTGCGCTGTGCGGACGTGCGCACGCGCAGTGGCGTGTTCCGGAGGCCGACATCAAAGCTGGCGGTGCTGGAGGAGGCGCCGCAGTCGCAGTCGCGACCGCTGGCGGAGCAGACGACGCCGGGGACGGCGCCGGACGCGGTACGAGCGTCGGAGCAGCCTACAGCGAGCACAGACAGCTCGCAGTCGCCGGAGCAGCCTACAGCGAGCACAGACAGCTCGCAGTCGCCGGAGCAGCCTACAGCGAGCACAGACAGCTCGCAGTCGCCAGAGCAGCCTGCGGCGGGCGCGAACGGCCCGCAGTCGCCTCCGCACCAGCCTACAGCGAGCACGGACAACTCGCAGTCACCGGAGCAGTCCACGGCGGGACCAGCGAGCCCGCAGTCACCTGAGGAGGCTGCGTAGATCCTGGCTACTGCGCCGGGGGGAGGATGTTAAGGACAGCGGCCTCGTAATGTGAAACTTAAGTGAATTTAAATCTGAACAATAAACAAGTGATTTAAACTGTACATAAAATCATAACAGTGAATATCAAGTGACTATATGTATAGATTTATATGGTATTAGTGTGAAAAATAGTGCAAAATGGTGTTTATTGAGTGCGGGTTATTTTGCTCATATATATTAAACGATAGCTAATTTTAACGTAGCTTCTTTTTTCTTAGGTAAATAAGAATAGTATATAACGTGTAATGTAAAGTTTAAGTTCATATAATAAATGGTAAATAAATTCTAAGCAAACAATGGTAAAAATGGTACAACATTTCATGTAAAGGACACTTAAAATGTATATAACTTTTTTAGGACATAAGATATGTAGTATATAAGGATTGATAAATATGGTCTGAATAATAAAGAATTTCACATAATGCGTTTAGCTCATGAAAAATGGGGAAAAATATGGAAAATAGCCGTATAGAGAGGTAAAAGTGAAAGGAAAGATCGGCCCGAAAGAGGCGTACGGGCGGGGCTCTCTATACGGCATTGCCATGAGCCAGGTAAGCAAAGCGAAAAGGTGAAAAAATGTTCTCCTCAATACAGTGTTTTATTATCGCCCCGGCTCTGCCCAAATCGGTGTAACCTTGCTATCTTCGAGTCTAATCTGAGCCGGCGGTTGATTCCCTGTGGAATAATACAGTCCCCTAAACCCATACTAAATGTTCCTATGTGTGCAACATTTTTGATGTTCGTTTCGTCGGTGGCGTAAATTCGGCAGTAAGTTTAGGTTTTAGGTGCAGGCTTAGTTATTTATTTACTAGCTGTTGACCGCATCACCGCCCGCGTAAATACAGTATCCCACGGGAACACTGTACTTTTTCGGGATAAAAGTAGCCTGGGGTTGTGCGCTGGATAGAATTGAAAATCGGAGTTCTTTAAAACCTTTTTTCCCAGTCATGGTCGGATTTAAAAATCCCAAAAAAATATATGTTATACTGAATTATATTTAGCCGACGACTGTCTTTTTATAAATTGAATTTTTTATTTAAATATTGATTTAAAATAAGCTAAGTCTACCCCTTTTTTTTAAAGTTACCTTTTTTCTCTTCTTTTATAAGTCACACGACTGTGAAAATTATTTCAGTATTTTAAGTAAGACAAGACTCATGGGAAGTTTAGTTTTAGTTTTTGCAAATTTTGTCTCAAATATTTATAGCGATTTTTTATCCGATTTCAATACTTTTCAGTCGGCGCGATACGCCCTTGTCGCCAACAAAATTACTATGGAACTTGACGTATACCAGAACTTAAACTTCCACCATACCAAAAATCATCAAAATCCGATCAGCAGTTTTTGCTTGAAAGAGTAACAAACATCAATCCATCCATCCATACATCTATCCATACTCATAAACGTATAAGTAGGATTCCGGTTCATAGTTAAGATAAAACAGCGTGTGTCGGGACAGTTAGTTAATAATAATTATGTAACAGTTTACAGTTATAATTACTGTTATAAATAATACGAATTTATGTTCAGTACGGATGTTTAAGGTTATAAACAGGATGTCGAAATTATAATTTTGTTTAATGAAATTCGCCATAATCGATGCTTGTCCCCCATGTCTCTACATTTGCGTTCTATTCATAGAGCTCAGGTGGAGACGATGACAGCTGGGGCTATCTCTCTCCTCAATACCAGGAGGGCAAGCCGGGGTTAGCAGAACTTCACGAGCCTTCGAATATTTTCCTAGGTGCAACCTACTAAGGTTATCTCACTAGGTTCTTGCCGTACTTTTAATGGAGGTACTTTTATGAAGAAATTTGTCAAACTCGTAGGTACAGTCGATGACAGAACCGGTGTACCACTTTTGATCTTTATTACCAAGTATTAAGGTCGAAAAGTACACCGAGAATGTTGGTGACCGTACAAAGCACAATTTCTGGGCTACTCTGATGATGATGATAATATAATAATAAAATAATATTAAAAAAATAAGCCAATAACCTAAACTAACCTAACCAAGAGCATGTCAGGACATGTCTAAGGAGGGTTCCATAAACGCGCAATAGCATTTCTTTGAATTACTTCAAAATTTATTGTTCGATTTCGCTCAAAATAATTTTCAATAGAGTTTGTAACATGATCTATCAGCATGGAAACTTACGAGTTTCTATCTCGTACAGTTTAGAAATGCCAGGGACCAACTTTTTAACCACTTTGGAGGCCGATTACTCCAAAATGATCGACTTTGTAAAAATGTCATGTATGAAACCTTGCCTTTATTTCAAAAGATCTGTTCAACTATACCCAACACGATGGAATATAATGATATAATTTTTTCATCCCCACTTCACATGTATGGAGCCTAAAATATAAAATTATTGTTATTTTATGATGCCTAATCCAGGATCTATGACTATACCAAATTTCATCCATTTATATTCATAATTACCGAAGCTAGAAGTGCGGACAGACAAATAGAATAGTATGTCTATACGGACGGACAGAACGAAACTATAAGGGTTCCTTGAGTATAACGGAACCATAAAAATGGCTTCTTGGCGTACTTCATTAAATATTGACGGCTACAAATTCAATTTTGCTTTTATTAGCGGTTTTATGACTTTACAGAGTAATTTAAAAACCGGGACTTAGCCGAGTTGGTTTTATGTGTTTTTTACTCCGACGTCGGCAGCGGACGGCCTAATTATAATCCAGCGAAAAGTTGTCCATAACCTAGTAATTTCACTAATAAGCTTACTAGGTTCGTTTTTACTGTCGTCGTATCTAGAAAGAAGAGTCGACCAATCTTGATATTTGGATTAAAGACACTGAAGATAAAGCGGCAATGATATTCTTTACTCGCTCTTTACTTTATAGGAATCTCTCGTACACTATTACGATGACACGTCAAGTCTATGTATGCATCACATTTTAATGAAAGGGGAACATATAAACAGCTACATAGTTAGCTTTCGATTTGATTGCACTTTTTTCTTTAATTACTGTTGAAGGCAGGTCAAATTCGAGCCCTGACGTCACTGCGACCCAAGAGGATCTATTGTGACCCCTCCACGTTATAGTACCTGCCCAAGGCCTATGCTGCTCATAAACTGAACGATGTGGTTGGGGTTGGTGCTACGATTTTCCTCTGTGGTGGAGTATTCGTGCTGTCCAAGGTACCTGTTTCTGTTCTGTTGAAGTGCTGCACAGTCGAGGAGAAGGTGAAGTGTTGTCTCGTCCTTCTCCCCACAGAATCTGCAAGTCGTTGTGTCACCAACTCTTATTTTGTTGAGGTGTTTGTGGAGCTTGCAGTGCCAGTTAGGATTCTGGTAAGGACTCTTAGTTGATTCCTACTCATTGAAAGCGCCAACTCCGCACGCCTTTTGTTAAAGGCCGGGATTAACGTTTTGGAATGCATAAGGTCCGGGATTGCAGCCCATAGATTTATGCTTAGGCTGCGGCCCCATTCCTTGAGTGCTCTCTTGGTAGTGCCGGGAGATCTTCCGCTTTCCGAGACTGTTTCTGATCCGTAAATGAGACTTTCGGCCCCTAACCTAGCCAGCTCATCTGCGGTTTCATTGCCGGGGATATTGCTGTGGCCCGGAACCATACCAGACGGATATTGTTATAGGCCGTGCCTAGCATGTTTAGCGTCACAACACAGTTCAGAACTAATTTGGATGAAATTTCAGGGCAGCCTGACTGTCAGGGAAAATTAGGATATTTCTATGGACTAAGGCGATCTCTAGGCTCTCTTGTGAACAACCAATAATGGCGAAGATATATTGATTCCACTACTTCTACTACAAGCATACGATGTCTCCACGATTGTGTAGAAAGATTGTGGGCCGTTGAAGGGACGTCATTTTTTTTTATTTGGATCGATTTGGATCGTTCTATGAAATCTGTTTCTCTTTACGTAAGCATATATTTTTTCTACTCTGTGGCAGGTACATTTATGTTACTCTCAAGATAGCTTTGTACATATGGACTATCAGCAAACCTCCAGATCTATAAACCAACCAAGAACTCTTAACTCAACAGTTAACTGGTGCCCACTAACTACCAATATGAATTATGTTACGAACGTAGAGGTCACTGTTTTTGCTGCGCGCGCGCACCTGCCGCGACACTCGCCGCTGATTGGTCGCTGGTGGAGTCAACAACATGCAGCCCACCCCTGCGGCACCCCGTATCTTGTCTCGAACACTTGTTTTAATGCATGGGAATTTTAGAAGCTTTTATCTATCTACTAGTAAAGAGGTAGAGTTCTCAAGTTGGTTACTTTGCATCTGTTTTTAACCAACATCCAAAAAGGAGGCGGTTATTTTTCACATCGTGTATCAAATAAAGGTCTCATTAATTTATTTTTATAAAGAAAAAATAGGGTTTATTGGCTTGGTTTTCTATAAAGAAATGACGCTTCTGTTGTTTCGCCGAGCGAGTACCGGGAGTCGGGAGTCTTGAGAAAGGTTAGTTTTTATATACATATTGCAAGATTTTCAATTACGCTCAGTGACTCATCGTGTTGTTTTGCCAGTTTAATTGTTTACGAGCGATAGCTCACGGCCGCGGCGCCCGCGCCGTGTCCTATTTTTGTATGCAGATATTATTGAGAAATTCATTCGAATCTCGTTAAAAGCGCGTATTTTCGCTTCCTCTGCGCGTTTAAAATACGTCGTGTGCTAACCCTATTAAAAATACTATAACGTTACTAGTAGAATGCAGAAGCAATTTTTTTCGTTTGACGTGGACATGGGCTACTTACAGTGCTACTTCGCTTTTTACACTTGAACATTGAACATGTTTGACCGCTGTCTTGTGCTACATCTCTGATTGAAGACCAGATAAAGCTGCTTGACAGACGCTACTATTTATTCAAAATTATCAGGCATCTTGTTTTTGGCGTTCCGTAAAATTTGAAAGCTTTTAAAATTGGTATGTCGATGTAGAAAAATGCATGTTTCAGTTGGGTAATTTCAAAAACAGTTGTAG
This sequence comes from Phengaris arion, assembly GCA_963565745.1. NCBI lineage: Eukaryota > Metazoa > Arthropoda > Insecta > Lepidoptera > Lycaenidae > Phengaris > Phengaris arion. Next base: position 1,144,340 of record OY751442.1, read on the forward strand.
GAATCGTATTCTTTAACCATAATGTAACGACACTGAAAAATCTGAAGTTTTAGTCTACGGTGAGAGTGATAGTAAGTTTTAAAGTAATTAAGATAGCACTTATCAGAGGATGCCTAGGAGATTTCGAAATTATTTATGCTTTGAAGTAGTGATGTGACTTCGCCATTTCTTTCCGCACAGCTCGTACTTATGTTTATCGGCTCTTAACAACTGATCGTAAAACTGAACCATTACAGGTTAGGTATTCATCAAAAGAGCGACTACTGATCCACTCTACTCGTTGGTTCGACGCGAACTTGCCCTGTAGTCAATATTATTGTTTTTGTGCGAGCGACGCGGACGTGCGCCCGTCGCGCGTCGTTTCGGCTGTCATTAACAATTCGAGCCTCACTGAACTGCTCCCGATATAATGACCGAGCTTACGTCGAGCTTGTAAATATTTTTTAATCATCAACATCTCATCTTGTACTTACCACTAATATCTTAGGACGTTGACAAGGGTATCGCTATATATTAAAAACAAAAATAATACATTTATATAACCCCCGAATTGTCAAGCAGTGAGCGAGCAGATGGTGATGAGTCATAGCTAAGAACAACCTAAATCATGTCAGCTTTCAAACAAAAAAAATCTGGTTCAAATTCGGTTCATACGTTTGGGAGCCACGATGCCACGGACAGACACATGAAACTTATAACACCTCTCTTTTTGCGTATTTTTGTAAGAACTTACTCATTACAAAGTTAATAAAAGAAATTGTGGACAGTATATGAATTATAGACTGATTATAGCCTGTTTCAATAACCTATCTACCAGTAACTGTTTGTTGGAAACGTCCAATTTGTATCGCAAAAAACCGTCAAATGTTTGAATGACGACGTTTTTAACAAATCGTTATAGATAGATAGGTTATTGAAACGGGCCGAAAGTATATCAAGTCGGCCGTCGGACGTTATAAATAAGATTGACACTGTAACGGTAGTCGGTACTAATGCACCGATTGACGTCCGATGATAACCGCCATTTTGCTGACTGACCGGTCATTTCATTAACTGACCAATCATTTAACAAAGTGACGGCTACAACGATTGTTATGATAAGTGTACGTCAAATGCCAGTACAGACAATTTATTAAATGCCGCGTTGTGCACGCTCGATCGTAATCAGTGAAGCCATTTTAGAAACATTTAAAAGTAAGTATTGTATACATATATAGCTTAGAGGGGCTTAATTTTTCTTTCTGGGTGGAGAGGAACATAGGTTATGGCACTGGCTCTATCTTGCCCCATCTGACAATATATTATTATAAAGTTTTGTGAAAACAGAAAACTTGGGCACATAATTTACTGCTTATGTAATGACGTTAAAGCAGATAAATAAATAAAAGAAATCTTTGCGACTGAGTCATTGACCTCATACTATCGATAAATTCGACAAATCAATCGCCAACGTCCATACCACGTTGAATACACCGGTTCTCGTTCGATCACCGAAGTTAAGCAACGTCGGGCGCGTTTAGTACTTGGATGGGTGACCGCCTGGGAATACCGCGTGCTGTTGGCTTTTAACAGTATTTGGAACCAATAGAATATATAAAAATTTTGTTAGAAATTTTATATGACATTTTACGGTTCCTCGTAATATTCTTATTAACAGTAGCCATCGGCTAACAATATATTTTTAAGTATACTTACATAGCTCTATAAATTAATATTTAATAAAATAATCTTGTGAGATATGATTAAAATACGAAGACGATATGAAAATATAAAAAATATTTAAGTAGTAGGCTGAACCGATCGGGCTGTAAATTGATGGGGAGGTAGCGTAGAACCGGGAGACGGACATAGGATACTTAAGTGCCCCGCAGAGTCTGTCTATCTGTATGTTCGTGATAATCTAAAAAACTATTGAAAGGATTTTCATCTGTTTACATTTGCCGACAGAAGAAGGTTTAGTTCGACAGTCATTTGTTAACGTTTTGTGGAAATCGTTTGATTTATGACGATAGTTGTTGAAGGTGTCGGGAAAATCAAGCCGTCTGGGATCCCACTTTTATCGACAACGCCTAACCTAACCCGTTGGAGATAAATAACAAAACAATGTTATGGTGGGATTTTTTCTCTTTTATAGGTCTACAAAAAGGTCCGCGATGGCATAGATATGTCTATATTTTAAGGATTGGTTACTATACCCATACCAAGTTTAAAAAAAATATCAGATATAATGCGGTATTTTCAAAAGCTATTTAGACGGATACAATTTAATTAAGTATCCTTATCTAGGAGATTATATCTAGGAGATATCTTAAAATTAAAAAGTACGTGTGAAAGTTTATTATAAAGTATATATTTTTACTCTGTGCTATTACTATATATTGCAGTAGGTATATTTGCTAAAGGATTTTTGTGCCACGAACACTCTCCCACACGGGTGAAGCTGCGGACAAAAGCTAGTAATAATATAAAAATTGCATCAGCTTACATACACTATTAAGAAATTACTTATGAAGTTGCAAGTGTTTCTTAATTAAATAGCTATTACAGCTAGTACAGCTATTTTTAACTAAATTGATAAAATATATCAATAAATATATGAATAGTACACATTTATAAAATATTTGTTCTAGAATTACAGCCAAAAAGGAATACCTACATAATTAAATATTTATAAAGAAGGTGCTACATATTTAAATGAATCCTTCTCTTTGAAAATATTAAAGGACAAGAATTAAATTTATTGCAGACAGGTCGTCTAAGCATTTCTTGTGAGTCATCCACACACATCCATCCACACACGTCCACAAACATCCACACACATCCACACACGTCCACACACATCCACACACATCCACACACGTCCACACACATCCATCCACACACGTCCACACACATCCACACACATCCACACACGTCCACACACATCCATCCACACACGTCCACACACATCCACACACGTCCACACACATCCACACACATCCATACACAGCATCAATCAATAGATAGCATCTGTGCAGTGGCATTTGCCGGCAGTCTGGCCGCAGTTTTAAATTAAACCAAGCAATTAAGATATATTTTATAAAGAACGATACAGAGACGTGTTTAGATAAAGTATTCAAGATTAATTGGAATATGATTACATTCGACTTTAGAGAAGGTATTTTAACTATACTTACTTATATTATAAAAAGGAAAAGTTTCTTTGTATGTTTGTTTGTTTGCATTGAAAAGGTTCCGAAACCACTGGACCGATTTTGATAAAATTTTGCACATATATAAAGTATAGACCACGGGGAAGGGCTACTTTTTATCGCGAAAAAATGTACGGTTTCCGCGAGATTAACTTTGCGCGCACGAAGTGGCGGGCAACACCTAGTGTATATAATATTATTATACTATAATCGATATACGGTACCTACAACTAAAAATAGATACCTATTTAAAATTCTAGTCTAATTGTCCGTCTGTCTGTCTGTTCGTTCCGGCTAAACTCTGAGACGGGTAGACCGATTTCGACCGGATTTTAACTGGCAGATAGCTGATGTTATAACTTAGGCTGTCTTAACCTCAGGGTTCCATTTAAACAAACAGGGTTCCATTTCCGTTAGTTCCACGCAAAGGAAGTTGCGGGCACCAGGTAGTTACAATAGAAAGAGATTCTTGGTGAGTGAGTTTTGTAGTCTTTAAGCGATGTCAAGACTAAGGCTACGTTCCCACGAGCGTTTTTAGTTGTCACGACAGAAAAACAGCATTGTAAATATAACTGTGCACTAATACAATAGAGCTGAAAATCGTGAAGAGTTGTACAAAAAAACTGTCGTGGAAACCTAGCCTAAATGGCTACAATATTATTTTTATATACAAAGTACAAAATTATTTGTATATTAAGTACACAAACATATATTTTTTATTAAAAAAATTTTTATCACGTTGCAAATGCAATTACAGCAACATAATTAGCAGCATAAAGTTCATCAACATTTGTGTAGAGCAGATGTAGAGGACTAAATAACTCATTCTCTCATTTTTACATTAAACTTTTTATTGATTTAAGAATAATAAGAAACAAATAATACGAATGCATCGTAAGAAAATAATGCGTAGGTATTCTGAATACGTCCCTGGCTGTCCCAAGAATATATTAGGCGTGTCAATAAGATGTATTAGGCCAGATGGTAAATATAGACTCTGCGAGATTAGCTAGGCCTACGCTAGGAGCTTTTAATACTTTATTTTTCACTAGATATCGCCGGCGAATTCGTACGTGCAAAAGGAAATTCCACGGGAACCGTACATTTTACCGCTATAAAAGTAACCTATGTCCTTCCTCGTGGTCTACACTATAGCTGTTGCGAATTTCGTCACAATCGGTCCAGTAGTTTCGGAGCATATTCAATGCGAACAAACAAACAGACAAATATTTCCTCTTTCTAATATTAGTATCGAAGTATCGATTAATAGCTCGTTTCAATAACCTATCTACCAATACTTAACTATTTGTTTAAAACGTCACATTCGTATCGAAAAAAACCGTAAAATGATTGAATGACGACGTTTTTAACAAATAGTTATTGGTAGATAGGTTATTGAAACCGGCCGTAAGAGACTCCTAGACTCCAAGAGGAGGAGGAGAAGAGGAGTATAGGAGGAGTAATAAGGAGTGTTTACACAGATAAAAACATAATGGTCTATTTAATTAGGTTAAAGTAAGTTACCTAACCGTATGGTGTAATTCCGCACGCGGCGCCCTACCTCGAGTCGTAGAGGTCAAATAATAGTTACATTTACAGGAGGCGGGTCAAGTGAATTGCAGGGCGATTCACTGTGCATAGGGCTGGCAACGTTTATATTTTATATTATTATTGTTATTTATTTATTTATATTTATAAATATACACTTGATAATGAAGAATTGAAGCCTATAATTATATATATATATAATATATATATATATATATATATATATATATATATACAGAGATTAGCCAGACGGACAGAAAAATGTTAACAATTTATATTTTATTGTAAGTACCGATCATACTTTTAAATGCATTAAGTGAAAATAAAAGCTGTTAATTTGAAATTACAAACATACACTTCAATTTTGTTTATCTGTATAGATATAATATATTATATTATACAAAACAAATAGTTGAACTAAGTATATATAGTGCGTGCGGAACTAGTTGGCCGCGCCTCAGGTAGGGACAGGGGCGAGGGGGCGGGGCAGATTGCTTGCTGCTCGCAGTGTTGCCGCCGCGAAGTCCGGCTCCGTACTGAGTAATAACATCAAGCGCTCTTCCGTCCCACCGCCGCTCGCGTACCTAAGGCCCGGCTAGCTAGTCACAATATGTAACAGTCATAACAGTCACAATGTGTAATTGCAAAATTCTACATTATTGTCCAGGTGATAAGGTCGTTTTTTGTATCATTCTTAATAGTCGATATTACATTGTGATTTCGAGTGGCAAAAAGTGTCGTGCCTAGTAATCCATCCAGCCCCAATACAATCCGCAACGCGCCATAAGGAACTTCGTTCCAAAAAGATAGCTACTTACATTAATAGTGAAAAGGCATATCTACGGATATATGTATATATGTATCTATATATGTTATTACTAGCTGGTGCCCACGACTTCGTTTGAGTAGAACTGGCGGAAACGGAACCCTAAGATAAAGCAGCCTATTTTCGACCTTAGAACATCAGCTATCTGGCAGTGAAAGTCCCGTGAAAATCTGTCAAACCGTTTCAGAGATTAGCTGGAACAAACATAGCCGCCGAACATGAATTGTCAACCATCGATATGGTTGACAATTCATGTTTCAAACACTAGATTATATTACGACCAAGTGAAATAGCTTATTAGCTTTGAATGACTAGTATGTTACTTCGGGTTTGAATAAAATTTGAATTATTTTAATTTTCACAGCATATTGACAGATGAACATTGTATATTCCCTCTCGGAGTTTTACTTAAGACAGGGAGGAAACGATCGTGTGGCCAGTTACATTTAGGAGGACAAAGGTCGAACTGCATCCTTTATTCGTTAGGTACGTCATTAAAAAAATAATTTGATTCAATGTCCAAATCGAAACCAATAAAGTTTTCATTAGGGTGTCAAATCGAACCAAATATTTTTTTTTTTTTCTCAAGGAATAAAAAATAGTTGAAAATTAAAAAATCTTTCAATCTTACATCGAAAAGAAAATAATCTTTGTGAAAGAAACGAGCAAGCGAGCGAGAAATTATTTGATGATTATTATTATTATTTCAGATAAAGCTTAAAAACCTATCGGAAACGCTGTCCACTTTAGAAATTCTTTAAAATGGACAGTGTTGATCAGACGTAAGTGATAATTAATGATATTATGTCTGATACATGGTCAAAACGCGAGCGAGCGAGCAAAATTGTTTTAAAAACTGTGCACATAAGAAAAAAATGTTGAGTATAATATTGACAGAGAGCGAGCGGGGCTACTGAGAACAATGTTCTCTTATTTATAGCATATAACTGTCATAATAAGAAAACACATAAAAAAACTATCTGAACGGTAGTGCATATCTGTAAAATACTACATTTTGTAATACATTACATTTTATAACATATTATTATATATTAAATAATACATTTTATAATAAATAATAATGTATCTATTTATAAACTTATGAATTACTTACATCCAAAGTTATACAATAATTACTTGATAATCTTTTTTATTATTTCTGCGAAACAAAACGAAATACAATACGCCTCACTATATCTGTGTACAAAAAACCCGGACAGCAAAAGAAGTCCGGCCCGGACGCTCCCCGGAGGCCCTCTAAACTAGGACAAATCCGGGGAAACCCGGACAGGTGGCAACCCTCGTTAAACGTCATTTAATACATTGGTGATATACGACGTGATATACGATTGTGACAACCCTACGATTAAAGGAACTTGGACATTCAAACAATAGGCGTATCCAGAACGGAAAAGCTCAATGTAATGTCAATAGCATTTCTAAAGATCAATTCACTATCGTTTCATACGGTATAGATCGATATACCTCTATAGATCTGTAGACCAGGTGCCAGGCTTATGATACATTGTTTTACTTGAAAAGACATGATTTCTATATATTATTTGACTTTACTCTCATTGCTGTGCTTTGTCACGAATGGGACTTTCGGAGAGATATCATGGTCTCTGGTGTTCCAGGTATATCGCGCTGTTTTAAGACAAATTAAGGCCGGGACTAAATTGTCCGGAATCCGTATGGCCTTGGAATTTTCAGAGCACTGAAAATAGAACTCTGCGCATTATATTAATAATAGATTTGAAAATGTACATGTATGTTTGTTGGTTCCACCGGAGCGCCTAAACTACCTAGTGATCCGATTTTAATGAATGAGGTGTCAATAGATTCGTAATAATAGCTCCCGAGCTATTAAAAACCAACTATATGATTTAGGTAGTCGGGTTGTAGTTTTTATAAAAAATATGTAATATTTACATGTAATGTATTTCCTTTTGAGGCACGGAACCCTAATAATTGTAATATCACTATCACACCAAGTTCACACAAAATAACACAAAAATAACATAATAAAACCAGAATGAAGTCAGTTCAAAATGGCAATCTTTTGGCGAAGTCTAATCTGCGATCTAATTTAAAACCTGCTTCAAGACACACTGCCATAAATATCCAACAAATTGCTTCTTTTAATTAGCCGAGTCCTGAGTTCAGTAAGCGGCCAATTACACCGTGACATTCTATTAAAGCGAACCTCTTTTACTTATAATTGAGTTTTTATAACGGTCTTAAGTTTATTAAGTTACACAAGACTTTAGGTTTTTTGAAGTAAAGCCTCTTTTCGCACGCTTGACTTAGTGAATACGTGACGAGAGCGTTACGAAAAGTGTGATCGGGCGAGGCAAACGGAAGTTGAAAGGGAGAGACGTTTCCTATATTATTGTAGGGTCAAGAGAGTGAGGTGACACACATATTCTTTCTCTCTTTCAATCATAGGTAGTTAGGCAAAAGCTAGTATTATAATATAATAAGGGCCTGTTTCACAGTCGCATAGTCAGTGATTAATAGCTTATCCGGAAGTTTTGTAGCTGCTTACTTTAAACTGACCGACAGAGACAACACTTCCGGATAATCTATTTATCACTTATTAGGCGATTATGAAACAGGCCCTTAGTATAAATAGTTGCTAGTTTTTTTTATTTATATTGTTTATGTACCTATTAATTAGAATATGGAGAATATGTGATTTTTATTTTTATTTGTAGGTCGAAGATTCATATTTTGATTGATCTATATCAGTCACTAATGTTATGATATTAAAGATTTATTAGGCTTTTAGTATTTCACTGCCTACTTATAGAAGACCTCTATAGATAATAAATCTATAATATTATAAAATTAGTGAATTACATATTACCATGGGCGTGGGCTCGAAATGCTGTAAATTGTTAATTGGTCCCGACGTCCAACACACCGGGTGCACCACATTTTATAATAATTTCGGACATGTTATTCTGGCACTGAAAAAACTTTTTCCAGTGCTATTGATTATGCACGAGGAAGATATCTAGTGATATATTTGTACCATCACTAGTTATATATTTTTAAATCTTGAAGCTGTCTCAAAAATTTTATTCAGACTCTTTATGCAAAGCTCTTCATGCAATGCTATCACTAATATCTAAATAAGCTGAATATTTTATCATTTGTTATATTTTATTTTATTTATAACTCTTGCGTCAAGTTGCATCGGTTGTGTGTCAAGTATTTAACTTAATATTTTTAACTACATAACTGATTATACGAGTATTTAACCATACTGCTTAATTCATATTCATAATCATCCCATTTATTTTATTTATAACAATCTAGCTATTCCGACACACGTAGTTCTGCCTTCACTATGAACTGGAATATATAAATAACTACACCTAAACCTACAACCTACACATCTACACCTACAACCTACACCTACAATAGCTACGCCTACATTTATAATAGGCCTTTACCTATGAAATTGCTGTTCTGCAGTACTGGCCATTTCAAATCAAAATAATTTTTGTTTGGCTAAGAATTCTAATTTCAAATTAATTTTATTTAAAAAACATGAAATTCTTTTTCCAAAAGTAGTCATTTGTTTATTGATTAGTGTTACATTTTCATCGCATTTCAATCTTTTTTGTCATCATGGATACGTTAAAAATTTGAGTAATTATGGAATATGAGTACCGTGTCGTGGCAGCAACGCGGCACAAGCGGCACGCAACATCAACGACGTTTTACGGAGCTAACACTACCAACTACTAACCAACGCACCACCTTTTATTGGTTTGCTCGCTTCCGTTCTGGAAATTTCGACCTGAAAAATGAACCTAGCGGTCGTCCGAAGACTTTGGTCGACAATGACGAATTAAAGGCGATTGTGGAAGATGATGATACACAATCTACGTCTGAATTAGCAGCAGCTTTCGACGTTAGCGTCAAAACAATATTGGCCCATTTGCTTCAAATTGGCAAGGTAGAAAAGCTCAATGATCGCCAGCGCGAAGTACGTGTCGAGACGTGCCTTGCACTGCTCAACAGGCACACAAATGAAGGAATTTTGAACCGCATTGTTACCTGCGATGAAAAATGGATTCTGTTTGATAACCGCAAGTGCTCAGCAAGTTGGTTGGATCCTGGTTCAGCACCTAAACAATGCCCTTAACGAAAACTTACCCCTAGAAAAGTGATGGTCACTGTTTGTTGGTCTAGCGCCGGTGTGATTCATCACAGCATTTACAACTACACCTACACCTACATCTTACACCTACGAATCTACTGGGGCCGGCCGATTTTTTAAAATAAACCAAACAGGTCTTCAGCTTTGACTGTCAAATGTTTGTATGTGCGTTCAGTTCACCTGTTTGGAAAAATTCAGTCGTTTTTAGTATTTTCTCCTCAAATTTGTTTCTTTTTAAAGGTTATTCTCATCGTTTAAACCTTCCCTGAACTTTAACAATTGTTTGAAGACCAAAATAATCCAAATTGTTCTGGACCAATAGAAATGATATGATAATGATAATGAAAACTCGAGAACTTTTAGCGGGACATTGGAATTGTAATCCATTTTTATATACAGAATGTGGGGTCAACTTTCCTACTTGAAAAAAAAACTCAGCTGTTTCCCACAAAATGCTATCTATGCCGTAGCCCTTTTGTAGGAATCAGATGTTTTTTTTTCAAGTTGGAATGTTGATCTTAGAGTAAAAGTTGCATATATTTAAGAGTATATTAATTTCTGAAAGTTTCGATACTGACTGATAAAACATCCGGTATAAGAGAATAAAAATAGCAAATTAGATTATACTCAAAAATTCATAACGAATACTCACCTAAGCCAACTCACACAATCACGTGGTGGTAGTGTGAACGTGGGCGCTTATTCGAACCCAATACCCACCGTTACAGATACCGTTCCTGATAAGGGCTCTGCCAGCGGACAGATTTATTGCTTATCAACCTGTTTACGTGATGAAATCTCGGAAAAGACATATAAATTGTTATAAAAAATGGGCAATTAGCCACTGTTATTGCTCGATTTAAAGATTTCAAAGATATTGTTTAGTGCATTAAAATATTTAACTGTTTATTGTGTTTGTTTTTTTAAAGAAAGATTAATATTATTATTGGGATAATATATTGTAGGGATTCCCAAAACTTACCTAATGAATTTTACATAGTCATGTAATGCAAGGTAATTAATACGACTTCCAATTAAATTGCCTCTTTAAGTAAATTAAAAGGTTTAAGGCGTGTTTCACAATATACTGATGTCAGATAGCTTATTGGCAAGTTTTGTCTCTGTCGCTCAGTATAAAGTAAGCAGCGACAAAACTTCCGGATAAGCTATTCGTCACTTATCAGTAGATAGTGAAACAGGCCCTAAAGCTTGTAAAATATGAGTAAGATTAAGTTAGTTAACAAACTTCAAAAACGAATTTACCAAAAAACACTAGCGACTGTCAAAAAAGGTTAAAATTTCCATTTTCAATTCTTTTACACGGTGTAATTAAAAACACTTTTTAGGAGCGACGAACCGAGAAACCGAGCGCGTGACAGCTTGCGGGTGTATTTTGGCCCCGGATTGCATTAACCAATCAAATCTTCCATTTTCAAAATCAACCTTAAATGGCGTACATAAGGTCTGAGATTTATAAATCTTCAAATTTTCTGCATAATCATTGACAACTCTTCGCTCAGTTCGAAATTAAATCTAATTGTTACGGAGGAAGGTCCAATTTTGAATTAACAATATTTTAGCATGACGAAAGGATAGAATTCGTCACTAAGATTAATAAAACGAAGTACACCGGATTGTATGTCTCGTGCCACGACTCCTGTTGTCAACAAACAATAGCTATTCGCATTTTTGTTAAGACTCCAGAGATAAGTAAATTGTAAAAGTTCAAAGAGAGTAACAGAAACATGTATACTAAATTAAATGGAAAAGAGTCTGTAATAATATTATTCCGTCTAGTATATGTATATATTACTAGTTGTCCCGACACACGTTGTTATGCCTTAACTGCGCACTGAAATTTCTCACCGTTAAAGACCTTCTCTAAACTTCCACGATTATTTCAAGATCAAAATTAGCCAAATCGGTCCAACGGTTCTCGAATTTTAGCGAGACATTGAAAATGCAATCCATTTTTAACCGACTCCAAAAAAAAAGGCGGTTATACGTTCGGCTGTATATATAATTTTTTGGTATGTTCAACTATTACTCCGCCAAAGTGGCGACCTGATGATGGGATCCATGATAAATCGTGGGAACTCTTCGAAATTTATATGGACACATATTCGTAGTGATTTTGACTTCGTCTGAAGTAGTCCCCAAGGATATTCTACCAAAAAGTAGATTTTGGACCAGGGTATATTCCTTGATCCAAAAGTACTGGACAGAACTCCTGAGTCCTTACATGTTTGGGGATTCCGACGTTGTTTAAATAACTGCAAGCATATGCCAACAGTACTCATCATCATCACCACCATCTTCAGAAGAAACACCAACATATTATTATAATGACATAGGACGGTACTCGCTACTCATCAGTTTTGTGCACCGATATCAATGTCTTTGGAATTTTGCTATTGCTAAAATTATATTCGTGATCATCATCATCACTATAGTATATTTAATGCTTACTGCTGGATTTTCGCCGCCGACTATAACAATACATAATAATTATTTAATAATGTAGTATCTAATCATTATCATCACTGGTGATTGTTTAGTAGGTCTGCAGATCGATAATGCTTATTTGGGGAAATACCACGAAAAAACTAGCATGAAATAACGCTTGAGTTTGTTTTGCCGAGAGAGTGAGAATAGCAGAGGCAATTTGGATTTATAACTTTCTTAAAATGCGTTCTTATTAATATAATAAATTATATAACTAAAAAGTGAAAAATAATTATTTTTAAACAAAAAATTAAAACCGACTTCCAAAGTAAAATGCTCAAAATAAGTTTTATTTCATACTTTATGAAATAAAACTTATTTTCTAAATAATTCCCCTTTCAAATTCGGCTAAAATTTTAACTATTTCTCTACTCAATCTTCTCAATTTTGAAGTCTGTAGGTGCCAGCCCAAACAATATCCTACAATATTTTGCTGGCACCGACTTCAAAATTAAGAAGATTTAGTACGGTAATAGTTAAAATTGTAGCCGCATTTTTTTTTTATATCTTTATTAGAGAAGGGATTTTAATCTATGAAGATAATGCCATCCCCATAGTTTTATACAGATAAAATACAAGCAGATAATAACTACTAAGCATAATATTATTTAAATATTAAAACAGAACCCTATTGACATTTCTTAGCTTTATCGCTGATTCTACTAGTTTGTATAGCATCTTGGCCTCGTCCGATGTGGGACAAGCCAAAATGCTATTACATACACCGATTTCATGTAAATCTATGCCGTGAACAGTGCAAAAGGTACTCCTCTCCCCTTCGTTCCGGACACATTCCACCATCACGTGATAGACATCCTCAACTTTGTCACAATCAGTACAATTTCTGGTATTTACTCTGTTCATCATAAACGCGAAGCTATTTAGTAGGATGTGTCCGGAACGAAGTCTCATAGCAGTTACTATTGTATTCCTAGAAAAGTTGGACTTCGTGAACCAGGCAGACGATCGTAAGTTAGGTTGTATGGTCTTATACCATATTCCTTTGGCTTGCGAGCGCTCATCGAAATATTCATTCCAAATTTTTATACACTTTTGTTTAACTAAGTATAATGTGTCAGTGTAATATGGTCAACAATGTACCGTCGTACCGTCGGATATAGCTTCTCTTGCGAGACGGTCTACTGTTTCGTTACCAGTCAGCCCCACATGCGATGGTATCCACTGTAATACTACCCGATATCCCCGAGATGAGAGTGTCAGTATAGCGTCTATCATTTTGTAGGCTATCGGTGATCCTCGACCGTTCGAGGTGCACCGAGCCACATGCTGAAGCGCACTTTTAGAATCAGTGAGCACTACATAGTCGCCCGGCTTAAACGAAGAAATGTACAAGATGGCTTCTAATATGGCAAATAATTCCAAACACATGATTGATATTTTTGTATTAACGTGAAATTTCATTGAGATATCTAATTGTGGATCATATATAGCTAGCCCGCATTCGTTATTATATTTGGAGCCATCTGTATAAACTTTATAATATGGATAAAAATTTTCACTTATAAATTTACTGCAAATACGTTCTAAATCCGATATTTTATAATCTCTTTTTGTACTGTTCACGGGTTCTATCTTATGTTTAATTATACTTTGAAGATTCACATTACTTATCCAAGTATTAAGTGAGAACATACCCAATTGTTTACTTGTATATAAGGCTGTGTCTTTAAGGTATCTATGCACTTAGATCAGAATAGGTTTATTTTTACAATTCCAATAAGAATTTTGACATAAAGGTTCTAGTTCATGTAAAATACTTAATATGTTGTGGTTCGAAAAGGATTTAATTTTAAGATAATATTTACCAGCGAGATATTGTCTTCTAATGAATAAAGGCGGTAGATTTAACTCTGACTGCATTATGTCAATGGGTGTAGTTCTTATAAATCCCCCTATGACGCGCAAACATTGGTTTTGTATTTTATCTAATTTCGTCAAAAGAGTCTTACAAGCGTTACCATAAATAAAAGTTGCATAATCAAGTTTACTGCGAATACAAGAAATATACAGTCGTCTCATGTGAATAGGATTAACTCCCCAGCCCGGTCCAGACAACACTTTAAAAACATCTATTATTTTAGATATTCTACTAACTAAATCATTTATCTGTTATGGAATTATTTTAATATATAATATACTAGCTGTTCCGAACTTCCGACGCATATTGTTCAGTCTTAACTATAAACTGGAATAAATAAATAACAGCACCTACAATACTTCTCACCGTTTAAACCATCTCTGAACTTCGACAATTATTTCAAGGCCAAAATTAGCCAAATCGGTCCAGCCCTTCTCGAGTTTTAGCGAGTCATTGGAGTTGCAATTCATTTTTATATGTAAGATTATATCTTAGTATAACTAGCTGGTGCCCGCAACTTCTTTTGCGTTAAACTAATGGAAACAGAACCATATTTTTTAACGGAACCAAAGATATATAGTAGATTCGTGCAAAAAAATAGAATTGCAAAGTGAAATAAACTCGAACAAAGATATGCCAGAACAAATCAGCAATAACGAGCAGCCGTATCGTGTTAAAGCTGTTACAGACACTGTTGCATAGTTCCGCATATTTTATAACTTCTAAATTACAGCAAAGTCCCGATCGAGAATTAACATTTGCGGAGAATAATTTATACTGAACAGCCGCGAAATTGTCAAGTTGGCCGGTTACACTTTAATACGTTTTAAAGTTTAACCGGCCAACTTGACAATGGCCAGAATGTTTCTGTTCTAAAGCTGGAAATTCAGAGCAATAAAATTTGATATTTCAATTTTTTTGCGCTACCAAGCTAGCTACGAAGAGAATTATATAGAAATACATAGAAAGTAGTGTCGCAACGTCACGTCATCTGCTGCGGCGTCTTCCCCAAAATGTAGCTATATAGTACTCAATCGGAGAGGCCTTCCCCCTCGTTTTTGCGTCGTTTTTAGTAAATTACATAAAAAAAACATGACGTGTACAGAGTATACGTGTGCATAAGTGAAACTTCATTCATCATTTAAAATCCTAAAACACTCATCGTGCCTAAAGTACATAATGATTTAAAAAAATTAAAATTTGTATTGCTAGCACTATAAGTGTATTGAAAAGTGCTTTAGAAAGCTAAGTACTTAAGTAAGAAGTAGAAGTCCATGGTGTTAAATCACAATCTTGTCGTGACGCGTGTCCTGACGTACTGCAACCTTGAAATGTAACTCTCAACGCCGCTAAAATAGTTTTTTGTTCCAAAAAATTAAAATATGTTAGCGTCCGTTCTCCAACTCCAAGTAACAATAACACCAGAGATGAAGACTGTACTTGAACCTGCAGCAGGTTAGCTGGCAGTAGGATGGACACTGGACAGCCTAATATCCTCTTCGCTTTAAGGAGAGACCCGAGCTCCAACAGGGAGGAAGTTTGAGGTCGGCGACAAAATGTTATAGATCGTGTTATATATCATTGATTCTGCAACCCTTGCTGACTTCATCTTATATTTAGAAAAAAATAACCATAGACGTATATATTATAGACGAGGCATGTCGAGGCAAAAAATGTCTCACTTAAATGGTCGCACGGGGCCATTTTGATATTTAAGTTATGGTGAAATCAAAATGACAAATCTTCATACAAGAAAAAGTTACACCATCTTGATTTCACCATACCTCGAATGTCAGCCATCTTGACTTCACCATACCTCAAATTTCAAAATGGCCCCAAGACAGGCTAGGTGTAATACCTATTAAACAGTCCAGTCAAAGGCCTAAGTCAAGATCACTTACGGCCCGTTTCAATAACCTATCTATATATAACTATTTATTTGTTAAAAACGTCGCCATTCAATCATTTGACGGGCTTTTTGCGATACAGGTTTGACGTTTTTAACAAATAGTTATTGGTAGATAGGTTATTGAAACGGGCCATTAGCAATTTAGGCGAAGAGTCATCTATATTATTATACATAATATAAAAGGCAAAGCTGATTGACTGATGTATCAACGCACAGGCCAAACCCTTAAGCCTAGAAAATTGAAATTCAATTTTCTAGGCTTAAGGGTTATAAAACTTTTTATTCCTTGGACATATTGGCATGATATTTCGTAAGAATTGAGTACAGAAAAAAAATGAGTTACATATTTCAGCGTTTTGTCAAATTCATCCCCTAGGTGGGTAAAATAGGGGATGAAAGTTTTAA
Organism: Phengaris arion; assembly: GCA_963565745.1. Classification (NCBI taxonomy): domain Eukaryota; kingdom Metazoa; phylum Arthropoda; class Insecta; order Lepidoptera; family Lycaenidae; genus Phengaris; species Phengaris arion. The sequence continues at coordinate 1,160,777 of OY751442.1, forward strand.
ACCCAATTTCACGTGGGCAAAGAAAGCCTCGGGCAATTAATGGTAGTATATAATTAAATTTTAATCAACCACATATTTGTAGTATCAAATTAATTCTCAGTGTTAAGCCACTTCCTAGGTCTCATAGTATCATCTTATCCTACTTAGATTAACCGGGAGAGCTATCTGGCTAGATTACTTTGAACCGACAGTTAGGTCCGAGATAAACGAGATCTTAAGCCCTAACTTATCTCAGGCACCCCGTAAGTCTAGACCTAGATTTATTATATCGATTACCGTATGATTTATGACTATATCTAATTAATGTGGCCAGTGCTTTCTAAACTATTGGACTAGACCAGATACTGCCCGCAACTTCGTATCTTTAAAAGGAAATACCGCGATATAAAAATGCACAAAAAAGTATGAAATAAAACGTATTTTCTAAATAATTAGCTTTTTAAAATTTTCTTAATAATTCCCCTTTTAAATTCCACTAAAATTTTTACTATTTCTCTACTCAATCTTCTTCATTCTGAAGTCGGTACCAGCAAACTAGAACGTGAGTTCTATAAAATATTGTAGCATATTGTTTGGGCTGGCATATACCGACTTCAATATTAAGAAGATTGAGTAGAGAAATAGTTAAAATTTTAGACGAATTTAAAAGGAGAATTATTAATAAATAAGTTTTATTTCATACTCATTTGTGTTTTTATTTTTTGTTTAAAAATGATATTTTTTCTCTTTTTAGTTATATTATTATTACCACATTTTAAGAGAGATATAAATACAAAGCAGCCCCCGCTATTCTCACTCTCTCGACAAAACAAACTCAAGCGCTATTTTTGGTAACCCAAAAATAACGCTTGAGTTTGTTTTGCCGAGTGTTTAGTGCCGGTTTTCTGAGAGGCAGTGGTATTTCCCCAAATAAGCATTACCGATCTGTGGACGTACTGAAAAATCAGCAGTGATAATATTGATTAGGTACTACATTATTAAATAATAATTATTATCTATTGTAATAGTCGACGGAAAAAATGTAGCAGTAAGCATTAAATAAATATATAATATTATAGTGATGATGATGATGATCAGTGATCACGAATAAAATTTTAGCAATAGCAAAATTTCAAAGACATTGATAACGGTGCACAAAACTCTGATGAGTACTGAGTACCTATGTCATCATAATAATATGTTGGTGTTTCTTGTGAAGATGGTGGTGATGATGATGATGATCAGTGATCACGAATAAAATTTTAGCAATAGCAAAATTTCAAAGACATTGATAACGGTGCACAAAACTCTGATGAGTACTGAGTACCTATGTCATCATAATAATATGTTGGTGTTTCTTGTGAAGATGGTGGTGATGATGATGATGATCAGTGATCACGAATAAAATTTTAGCAATAGCAAAATTTCAAAGACATTGATAACGGTGCACAAAACTCTGATGAGTACTGAGTACCTATGTCATCATAATAATATGTTGGTGTTTCTTGTGAAGATGGTGGTGATGATGATGATGATCAGTGATCACGAATAAAATTTTAGCAATAGCAAAATTTCAAAGACATTGATAACGGTGCACAAAACTCTGATGAGTAGTGAGTACCTATGTCATCATAATAATATGTTAGTGTTTCTTGTGAAGATGGTGGTGATGATGATGATGATTACTGTAAGTGGTATGATGGCTTCTTGTACTTCTTTAAACATCGCCGGAATCCCCAAACATGTATATACAAAGGACTCAGGAGTTCTGTTCAGTACTTTTGGATCCAGGGTATACCTTGGTGCAAAATCTTACTTTTTGGTAGCATATGCTTAGACTTCTTCAGAAAAAGTCGAAATCACCATATATGTCCATATAAATTTCGAGGAGTTCCCTCGATTCCTCATGGATCCCATCATCATCAATCCGTACAATATATTTGCCTTCTGCATTTTGATCACCATGAATGGAACAACACAAGTTCGGGAACAACTGGGAGTGCAGTAAACTGTAGCAGGTGTTCAATTTATATCGCAATAGAAAGCAGTCTTAGGAATAAGATATTTATTTTAAGAGCAGCCAGGAAGTAGATATATCTCAAACAGAAGGGAACAAATGGGACTCAAGAAAATGTAGTGAGCCCACTACCTAGGTACAAGTATAAAAATTGTTTCTAATGATCTAATAATAAGCATACAGTTTCATTAATATTATATCTAGCAATATCCCATGGGAGGAGGGAGGCACTTTACACATTATGCGTTCACTCACACACACAATTTTTTGCAGGTTGTGGGTACATTTCGCGAGATATCGTGACGTCGTCCGTGACGTCGATCGTGGTACCTAATATATATATATAATAATTTGATAAAACACCATATACCACTTTCATCGAATTTAATTAATATAATTGGATAAATTTAATGAAGTCTGATTAATTAAGGGAGCTAAATGATATATTTATGACAAAATAGTATGGATAAGTCTCACAAGTTTAAAATCTAATAAGAAGTTTCAAGAGACAACAACATCCGAAATGTCTGATCTATACATCTGGCGCATAGAACATGTCTACGAAAATTTGTGATCTAAAAGGTTTAATATTAGGTCCTTACATATGAAATTGGCGTTTTGTCGTAAGGCCACTTTGATCTCCAATATATCTTCTTTGGTTAGGAATTCTAATTTCAAATTTATAACGCTATTTACTCATGCATTTGTGTTTCGAAAACTGTAATTTATTTGTATTTTTCTCTTTTGGTTTTTTCTTGGCGTCACTCTGTTTACAAAATGGAAAACTTGAAATATCGTATTATTTTCGAGTACGAGTTCCACCGTGGCAACAGTGCTGCAGAAATGGCTCGAAGGCTTAATGATATGTATGGCGGCGGTGACGCAAAAGATAACACAGTGCGTTTTTGGTTCCAACCTTTTCGTTCAGGACAACGCTAGACCACACACTGCACAACAGACGGCTACCCAATTAGAGGAGCTTCAATTGGAATGTCTAAGACATCCACCGCACTCCCCGGACCTTCCTTTAACAGACTACCATTTTTTTTCGAAATTTGGATAACTTCTTGCAAGGGAAAAAATTCAACTCCGATGGGGCAGTCCAAAGCGCCTTCAAAGATTTTATTGATTCCTGGCCGAATGGTTTTTTTAGTAAAGGTATCAATGAATGAGATGGCAATAGTGCATAGATAGCAATGGTACATCCTTTGATTAAATAAATATATTATGGTAAAAAAAATCTACTTTATGTTCCTCCTTTACAAAACGCCAATTTCATATGTTATTCATATGTTTCATATTCTATTATAGAATATGATACAAATTGGTCGATTTCAGCCATATTGTCCATCTCTTTGTAAGTTTGTAGGTACTTGTACCTGTATCATAGAAAAAAAACCAGTCAAGTGCGAGTCGGAGTCGCGGACGTAGGGTTTCGTACCATTTTACTAATATTTGACATGTTTACTTATTATTTCGTTACCTAAAACACCTGAACTAACAAAGCCTAAGCGGTTATAGTTTTCCTTCAAAGTTCAGCACATGGACTACCATCATGAATTTATTCAAATTTTTCCAGCCAGCCGTTTAGCTTTTAGATGGGGGGACGCCCTATTTTAATCAAAAAATGCGCTTGAATTGAATATCTCGGACGGACAGACATGGCGAAACTATAAGCGTTCGTGAACGTGACGGGAGGGACGGGCGTGAACAGGAGACGTGAACCTGTACCTGTAACGTACGTAAACTACGCGTACGGAACCCTAAAAACTGAACTTTGAAAATAATGTCATAATTATTTATTTCTTGGTTATCTTAAAATGTTTCACAAGCTCCATCTCACTACGTCATACATATAACATAAGTTCCTCTGTACAGAAAGACACCGGCAAACGAGCAGGGGGTCTAAAAAGGCTTTGGGTGTTTCATATTATGTTTCATATATTTTTTCCATACGTATAACATATTGAATTTGCTATAAAATAATATGATACTGTTGTTTGAATAACGACTGAAGGACTTTGTATCCATGGGCATCCATAAATTAAAAATAAAAAAGTGTGTGACAGCTCCGACGCACGACTGGAGTTTACTCTAAAAAGTAAAATTTTGTGTGCAATGCAAAGCGACTAGCGATCGATTTGAGTTCAAAAATTCGCGCCATGTGAAAAAAAAGTGAAAGGTGCGCAGAATAGGTTGCGCACGAAAACGTAACGAGGTCATTCGTTCAGTAGATTTTACTAGTCATATTTTTTTCATACCGGGGGCCTTATATGAAAATTGATTCTTAAGGAGTAAACTCCAAAAAAAAGATTCTGCTAATGTACGATTTGTGTATGATTCATCTAATGTTCTGCTAAGTGGCCCTTTTTAGACCCCCTGGTCGCCTGCTGGCGCCGCCACGGGAGCCGCGCAACATCGGAAATGCGCGTTGTCTCTACTGGACGTCTAATATGTCAGACACTTTTCTTGTCGAAACATGGCTCTCCCAGAGAAAACTGCTAGATTTTTTGATATGGGCCTATGCAGCCTGAAATAAAATTTTAATTAACCCCTGACGAAAACAGAGGGGTGTATATCTGCCTGTTCGTGGCATCGTAACTCCCATACAGAAAACCTGATCCTTGATCCTTTTTTTCATTTGAAAGCTGACATGATGGAGAGTATCGTCAGCTCGCTCACTTCTCGTTAGTTCGCTACTTGACAATTCGGAGGTAAATTAAAAAAAATGTTATTCAATGTAACAGCTATGCCTAGTGCTCGCTTGACTAAAGACATTACGGTCTTATAGAAACCGTCACAATAGAATGCCTGCATTGTCTTTTATGAATCGATCGTATCCAGATTATGCTGTCGCACATGTTCAGTGAAACAAAAGGTTTTATCTTAATCACTTCGATGTGATTACATTTTGTATATATTGAGATGGAATTAAACAAATAGTGACTCCGACTGTTCCAGCGCTAGCGACCTCTAGCGACCATGTCCTCGTGCGTACAGACTACCGTCATACTTTTGCAACTCTTTAATGTATTTTGTGAAGGTAAGATCCGTTTTAGTATTAAAAAAACATAGCTGTCAAATTTAGAGCTTCCTGTTTGGAAGTCGTTTGAAAATTATAATCTTTCATTGAAATATATTTTAAGTGTAATAAAAAAATAAGAAGAGGATTTTTGTCCATTTTAGGGTTCCGTACCCGAAGGGTAAAAACGGGGTCCTATAACTGAGACTTCGCTGTCTGTCTGTCCGACGGTCCGTACGTCTGTCACCAGGCTGTATCTTCTTAATAGTGATATCCAGACAGTTGAAATTTTACAGATGATTTATTTCTGTTGCCATTATAACAACAAATGCTAAAAAGAGAATAAAACAAATATTTAAGGGCGATTCCACACAACAAACGTAATTTTCTTGCCGTGTACTAGTAACGTGGTAATTATTTAGTAATCTGTGGCTAGGGTGAGGCCAAACGAACGTAATTTTGTGAAAATTACGTTCATTTGGTCTTACCCTTAGTACAAAATAGGAGCGTGAAAAGCGAAGAACTTACCATAGCACACTTGGATATCACTAATCTTAAAGTTGAGACCGCACTAAGCGACGCGACACTTCCCTACTAATAATACCGCGATCTCATACGATTTCATACAAAGAATATTTGGCCGTGTCGTGCCGCGTAGTTACGCCTAGTGCGTTCCCACCTTTACATTGAAATGTGAATTCGTTGCACAAGTAATATTCATACACCAAAACGAGACAACGCAACCTAAGCTTTGGAAGATAATGTCTAATTCATCACCACTAGTATCACAGCAAGTAAAAATAGAACGTTCACCCACAAAAAAACTAAAAACTAATCTTAACGAAAATATAAATTGGTGGGTATTTAAAAAAAATCCTCCATTTAGAAATGGCTCCTTAGCGAGTGGAATGCAGTTTTTACTTCCGCTATGGAGTGGCCAATGTAATAGTGTAACTGATGAAGACGAATATATTTTGTCTTCAGGAATCAACGACTACGTCGACCAAACTATAACAACAAAAAATCAATTAAATAAATGGTACTCGTAACATTTAACAATCAATCGTTTACTTTTTCTCGTGTTATATAGGTATAGATACTTCCTAAATGTAACAGTGAATGTAAATATGACATTGATCATTATTAGCACTGGATCTAACTACACACACCGGCATATTTAGCGGAACATAAATTAAATGTTTGATATCAGTATCATATAAGGTTGCTGGCTGGTTTATACGTCATTTAATTTAAAAAGAAATATTTTCAAATTAAGAAAAGAACTGAACATCACATTTTATGCAATTGTTTTAATTTTATTCAAATACACCATATCTGGGGCGAACTTCGAGTATTTATAACTGAATTATGCCTGACTTAGCCCCAACGTAGATTGCCAGGGCACTCGAAATGCGAAGAAATGGTCAAACCTACAGAATGATATCCAGAGATCTTCGTCGACCAGTTTCAACGATCCATCGCAGTATCCAACGGTTCAGGGAGACCGGTACTTATGTGAGAAGAGCAGGACAAAGCAGAAAAAGACGCACTTCGAGTAGGGTTGATCGTTTCATTCGGCTTCGTGTACCTAGGAACCCTCGTTTGACGGCCGTCCAAGCCCGACATGAGTTAGAAGCAGTGCGGGGTGTAACCGTAAGTGAGCGTACGGTACGAAGAAGGTTCGAAGAAGCAGGTTTGGGTTCATTTGTGCCCGCCAAGGCTCCAAGGCTCGAGGTAAATCATCGTAGAAACAGGTTAGCTTTTGCTCAGGAACATCGTCTTTGGAACGAGGACCAATGGAGTAAGGTATTGTTTAGTGATGAGTACAGAATTCTCTTAAATCAAATTGATGGCAGGCAAAGAATATACAGACACAAAGGAGAACGATACATTCAGACAAATTTTGAAACTACAGTTGCATACGGTGGTGGATCAATAATGGTTTGGGCGGGCATTTGTTTGGGAGCTCGCACAGACTTGGTAGTGATTGACAGAGGGAGTCTGACTGCAGACCGCTATATCAGAGAAGTTTTAGAAGAAAATGTCGTACCGTTTGCCCCATATATCGGTGACGATTTTGTTTTTATGCAAGATAATGCTCGGCCGTATACCGCTCGGGTAACTCAAGCTTATCTTAATGATATGAATATCACTGTTATGGAGTGGCCGGCGAGATCACTGGATATGAACCCAATAGAGCACGTTTGGGACTTGCTGAAAAGAAAAGTTAAGTCCAGAATTCCAGCTCCTGCCAACGTGGGTGAACTGCGAGTCGCCGTAGTTGAGGAATGGCGGAGACTATCTCAGGAGAGAGGAGGATAACATCATTTTCAGTATGCCTAGACGGGTAGAAACTTTAATAAGAGCACGTGGAGGATATACGCAATATTAATCATCATTTTTCTAATTTAATTAATTTTTATTTTAATATTAATTTTCACTTTTCCCGGTTACATGAAAAGTTCAAAAATGTACCATTTTTCACAAATAGCCTTTACTCGCAAAATCTGTTCTTAATGTGATGTCATTTTAAGTAAAACAAATGAAACTTTAAATAACAAAAGAAGTGTAGTAAGTAGATTTTGAAATAAAACCATATTTTTTTTAATTATGGACCTTTTTTTTTGTGTGTGTGGTGCCGGTGTGTATATAAAAATCCGTATAAATTCTATATTGATACTTTGAACTCATTTGTAGACTATAAGATTTTGTAAGTACGTTGCCATCCGTCAAAACTCCCACAGTAAATTATGAAAGTTGTACGACGTATATTATATTATATTAAACTTAATATCTATAGTACCTGGGAGACCGAGCAATGCTCGGAGTTTTAGTACAGTGATAAAATAATTAAATATAAACAAAAAAATGTAAAAGAAATAATAAGAATCACAAAAATATTAATCTTACCGGGATTCGAACACACCGCATTCCGAATTTCCAAACAATGCAAAATTCAAACGTAGGTACGCATACCGAGCTGCCAATCAGCCTGACGTAAGAGAGTCGAAATTATTGATATATTGTTGCACGACGAATGATTTTTCTTTTATATATTGCATATATTGCCTACCTAGGTAGATCAATTTTTCTCCCCCAAAACTCACTACATACAAAATTTCATGGTAATACTTGTAGCCGTTGCCGATATACCGATTATAAATTATATACATATACAAGATCGTCCCGTTTAAAGTATAAGATAATATGATTAATTACACCTATTAATTTAGTACAGTAAAAGATGTAAAAGTGAGTAACTGGCTTACAGCTCTAGATTATGAATAAATTGAAAAAAAAATGAAGAGAGATTAGTTAACACACGTTCATCACTTACACAATACGCACACACACACACACACACACACACACACACACACACACACACACACACACACACACACACACACACACACACACACACACACACACACACACACACACACACACACACACACACACACACACACACACACACACACACACACACACACACACACACACACCACACACACACACACACACACACATACACACACACACACACTGATAATTTTGTATTTGAAGGATGTAAAATTCAAACTGTATCTTGGCGATCTGCAGGACAGGCTGAGCCTAGCGCATGCACCAATGTAACAAAAAGTTAATGATGTAAAATCAGATCTAAATACGCCTGAACTGAATATTGTACTCAAACAGATGTAAAGTTTCGCAAATATATTTATTCTTATTCTTAATTATAATTATTATTATTATAGAGTTGTTAGACAAACTTTTGTTACTTAAATTCTAGCAACGACTTGATTGTGATAATACTTTCCTTCCTAGACTTACCACAATGGCGAGAGAAATACTATTATCAAGCGACAATAACTCATCTGACATCTGGAATAAAAGAGGAAATACATTATTGGTAAGTGGGAACCATTTTTTGACGTGACAACGTCTTATAATTCGATGGAGCCGGCTGCAGGCACGAAAAAAAAATACTCATGTGTTACCGGCGTTACCGGCGTTACCTCGCTAAACATGACTCATTTTTTATGACGTCGTCACGTTCAACTATCGTCAGTAAACCGACTTTACAGACAACCGATTTTGTTTTTATTATAGCATACGCTTAACATCGGCTCTCATTTGGAAAAAAATACCTTTTTTTGTGTTTTTGTTGATGATAATGATAAATAATCCTTTGCAGGCGCACGAAGGACTCGTCACGAAAAGACACTTACAATGAAGCCGCGAAAACAATAGTTAATCAAGGTGAAGGTCCGTATGGAGTCAAATACGATGCAAGTATTTTTGCTTAAACTTTATTTTAAGGTCATCATTATTAAAAACTTAACGTAGATACATTAATTTCATATCAAAATTAGATTTGTAACCTCACAAAGTGAATTAAATTTTAATATAAGGATACTTTTAATACAGGTTTTTTTATCTTCTTTACACAGATTCATCCAGAAAGAACCAAGAAGTACTCGAACGAATTGATTTGTTCTATAACAAAGGGCAAAAAATATGATGAAATAGAGATAACGGAGGAACTTCTACCCTCCGTGAACGAGGAGTATACACATATCGGTATGATACCTCACACTACATACGTAATATATTAATTGGTAATAAGACCGTAACGCGTAAGTCCAATGAGAAGAAATAAGTATTAGGCCGGGACTATATCAGCCGGAATCCGTAAGGCTGGAGAAAACTAAGAGCAATAACAACTTATGAACTGGGTCACTGGGAAAACATCGCGCTTACTAGCTCTCGCAAATTTATTCGTAAACTCTTGTAAAAGTGATCAATCGAAGTGTTAATTACGTTACGTTTGAAGATTAGTGGTTTTGGAACATAGTGAACAATAAAGTCCAGCTTGAATCGTGTGGAAAATAACTTAAAACTGTGCCGAAAATTAGTGTTTGACATTAGTGCTTGGCCATAGTTTTTCGAAGTACCCACTCGGGACAATTTTATTGCGGCCAATTTGAAATTGACATTAATTATCAGTGATTTGACAATCAAGTATGAATCATAGACAATCGGTGTTGCCTCTTCACTGTGCAAAAATTCCAACTATAATATACTCGGGATAATTTACAAAATATGGCTCAGTGCTTTAAATGTAAACTCCAAGTCCAAGATGACAAGGGATCAAAAATATTATGCAAGGATTGTAACAGGGTAATATGTGTCAAGTGCTCTGGTTTGTCTGTAACCGAAATACGTGTAATTGGTCTTCAGAACCCAAAACTGTCGTACCTATGCAAAGAATGTGAGGAAGGTCTAAGGCAAATTCCTCAGCTGCGAAAGCTTGTTATTGAACTTCAGCATCAGGTCCAAGGATTGAAAGAACAGGGGGCTTGTGCTGTGAACTTGGATGCAGTAATTAATGAGATAGAGAAGATCGCAAGAGCCGTAGTCGTAATATTATCCTACATGGACTACCAGAATCAAAGTCAGCGGCCGTGGAGGATCGCAAAGCTCACGATAAAGACCTCGTTTCGGGTACACTTGCTGCTCTCCCCATATCGAAACCTGAAATTTTGGCAACTATTCGTCTTGGTAAACCTGTAGATAATAATGGCAAGTCGCGTCCCTTGAAGGTGATTCTAAATAACAAGCAATGTGCAATAAATATATTAAAAAACAAAGGTAAGCTCACTAAAACAATAAAAGTGCAGTCAGATATGACGCCCTACCAGCGAGACCAGCTTAAAAAACTACGTGACGAATTGGCTACTAGAACTGATAATGGTGATTCAAATTTAACCATCAAATACATTAATAAAATCCCAAGAATTATCAGCTCCAGCGCGCCACCTATAAAAAACTAACTGCGGCGGTTATTTCAGAATTGCGCATACTATACACGAACCTGGCATCGTTAACGGCAAAATTTGATCTTTTCCTTCTTGAAGTCAATATCCATAAACCTGCATTTGTTCTTATAACGGAATCCCACCTAAATTTTAAAATTAATAATAGTCTTATAAATATATCTGGGTACACACTATACCGCTTAGACAGAGACGACAGAAGAGGAGGTGGCGTTGTAATATATGTCGCAAACGAAGTAAATGGTATTGCCCTAATATCTAAAACAAATAACATTTATCATAACGACAGTGTAGAGGGGCTCTGGCTTGATATCCAATATGCATGATTACATTTTTTGTTAGTATGTATATACAGACCACCATCAAACAGTCTATCTAGTTCAGACGAGATATTGTTTAACACAATTTACAAGGCAGCTACTGAAAAAACAGTCCTTATTGCAGGTGACTTTAACTTACCAGGTCTAAAATGGCCCTCCCCAAGTCTGTATAGATGTGACACCTTGCATAAAGCGTTTATAGAAATGTATACTAACAGCAACCTCCACCAACTAGTAACGCAAATTACAAGAAAGAGAAACCAAGAAGAATCATTGCTGGATCTTATCCTTTGTAACGAAGAAAATTTATTATGCGACATTGAATATCACCCACCAATCGGTAAAAGTGATCACCTAGTATTAACAGCTACAATTCAAGTAAATATTACTAAGAACTTGACTAATATAAAACCGCAATATAATTATTTTAAAGCTAACTTTGATGCGATGAGTAAAACTGTTGAGGAATACCTAGTTGAGACAGATAGTAGTATTAATAATATGTGGCTTTCTTTAAAAAATCAGGTGCAGTCTGCAATTACTATGTACACTCAAATAAAATACAAAAATGAAAAGATTAAGAACAAACCCTGGATAAATAAGGAAATACTAGAGTTGATTAAGAAAAAGAAACAACTATGGAATATATATAGAACAAATCCAAACGATATTGCATATAAACAATATAGAAAAATTAATAATAAAATACTTACAGTAAGTAGAATTAGAAGAGCAGCCTTTGAGTCATCAGTAATAGATAGCGGTTCTAAAACATTCTACAACTACATTAGAAAACAGCTTAATTCCAAAATTTGCATACCTAACATTATCAAAAATAAAACAAATGAAATTGTCACTACCCCTAATCAGATATCTGAAGCATTTGCTGATCAATTCGAACAAGCATTTGTCAAAGAACCTGATGGACCATTGCCAAATATTAATCACCACAGGGTAATAAACTCTATAGATGATATCGATATTACAACAGATAAGGTACAGCGGGCTCTACTCGGTTTTGATGACACCACAGCTACTGGACCAGACGATTTACCTTCAATAGTATTAAAAAGGTGCTCAAAATATCTAGTAAGGAACATTACTAGGTTAATGAAAAAATCGTTAGAGGATGGAGCACTACCAGCAGACTGGAAAATAGCTACTGTCGTTCCCATATACAAAAAAGGAAGCAAACTTGATCCATCTAACTACAGACCAATAAGTCTAACAAGTGTATTATGCAAAACAATGGAAAAAGTGATTGCTAACGAAATAAGAAACTTCCTAACAAAGGAGCATATTATATTGGAAGAACAACATGGATTCGTACGAGGTCGATCAGTATCTACAAACCTTCTGAGATGCCTGAATGAGTGGACAAAAAACCTCGATGAAGGAAATCCTACCGATGTCATCTACCTAGATTACGAGAAGGCATTCGATCGTGTACCTATAAAACGGCTAATTCGTAAAATTGAACATTTGGGTATACGCGGAAAACTGTTAGCCTGGATAAGAGATTTTCTCACTAATAGGACTTTTCGGGTTAGGATCGGTGAAGCTTTATCTAAAAGTAGGAAAGTACTCAGTGGTTTGCCACAGGGATCCGTTCTTGGACCAATACTCTTTATATTGTACTTAACTGACCTGAAAAGCGTTCTTGTACAGCCTTTCTCCTTGTTCGCTGATGACACTAAATTTTTCGGAAATCCATGTAGCCATTATCACCATATCCAAAACGATCTGAATGCTATATACAAGTGGACCCAAGAATGGCTATTAACCCTTAATGTTGAAAAATGCACAGTGCTACACATTGGAAAGAACAACCTCCGTAGAAACTACTACCTTGGACCTAAACAATTGATGCATGTCGAGTCCCAAAAAGACCTAGGCGTAACAATAACTTCGGATCTAAAATGGGAAATGCATATAATGAATATTGTCAAGAAAACAAACTCCATCCTTTATATAATTCGTAAAGCGTTTAAGTGTCTGACACCCAAAACATTCCTTCAATTGTACAAGGCTTATGTTAGACCACTTTTAGAGTATGCGTATGTAATATGGGATCCTTATTTTAAAAAAGACGTCAAGTTACTGGAAAATGTATAGAGAAAAGCTACAAAAATGGTAAACACATTACGCAATAAGTCTTACGAACAGCGACTCGAAATCCTTGGCCTTACCTCACTCGAACAGCGTCGACAGAGGGGAAGTCTCATCGAGACTTATAAGATACTGCACGAAATTTATGATGTGCCTCGTCTCCGAGAACTATACACCCTGAATGCGAATAAGCACCTAAGAGGACATTCTCTAAAATTATGCCAAAATCCTAGCAAGAAGTTACCTAGAAGGCACTTTTTACCTAACCGAGTGGAAGTGGTCTGGAACAGACTTCCTGAAAGCGTTGTAATGGCAACCTCCGTGAACTGCTTTAAAAACAAACTGGACCAATTGGGAGACGAAATCTTCAAACGATTTGACACACACGCATCAGCTTAATGGCTGCTAGTGTGGTTACACAAATAATAATAATAATAATAATAATGGAACTCTGCGCAAATATAATCTGTGCTGAAAATCGAACACACAAGTGTCTAGTCAAATGTCAATGCCTTATATTATGACAGCTCAACACTCGACACTTCGATTGTCAACTCTATTGTATTAGCGCAGAGTTCTGGATTTTCCCGGGCCCGCCGGATTCCGGATCATATATAGTCCCAGCCTAAGGCCGGGGATAATTCATAGTACTGAAAATAGAACTCTGCGCTAATACAATAGAGCTGAAAATTTAACACACGAGAATCAAGTCTAATGTCAATGTCAAATCTGACAACTCGGCTCTCATGTGTTCGATTTTCAACTCTATTGTTTTAGCCCATAGTTCTATTTTCAATGCTCTGAATTTTCTCTCTCTCCTTCCGGATTCCAGACAATACTGTCCCAGCCTAAAGATAATATATTGTCTGTAAATAAATAAAAAAATATATAAATATTATATAAAAAATATAAAAATTGTATTTTAAAAGGTTCCGATACATTGGAAATTGGTGTGGTAAAAAAGTTCAAATCAGTCTACGACGATAGACTCAGCAAAAAAGTGACCACTTTGTGGGCAAAATACGAAAACTCTACCTGGTTCCCCGCAAGGTTAGTACTCAGTAGAATAATGGAAACATTATAACGTTTTAAAAAATTATTTAAAGAAAATTTGTCGTAGAAAAATCTAGCATTGAAACGAATCTTCGCCGCAGCCGCTAAAGCCTTTGACCTCACACTATCATCTGATTCACCTTACAGTTGATTTTAAAACCATTTTTTTTTAGTAAAAAAAGAGGTTTAAAATCATCTGAGGTAAATCAGCTAGTAGTGTAAGGTCAATGGCCTCAGCGGCGAGGTATAGCTAGATATTTTTTCTTCTTTCAAATTTTGTTTTCTGCCTAAATGTCTTCATAAACGTCGCAGTAAATCATGTGCCAAGTCACCTGTGTTATTATTTTACAAAACGTAATATCTTATAGGTGTAGTAGGCAAGGGCAAGAATGTCGGTCTTGGCAGTGCAAGTAATCAGTAATCACTGCTACTGCAATATTCGATGTCATGTGTAGTATAATATAGTAGTAGACATGACATCTATGATGGTTTACACTTTACAAACATATTAGTTACCTGTGCTGTGAAATCTATAGCGCTATTTTAATTATTTTCATTACTTTCATATCTAAATAAATTCTCATCTTACGAAAAATTATTTTTTATTATACAATCGTATAATATATACGTTTATACTAGCGAATGCCAATTTACAAGATAGTTTTTTTTCTATCTGTGTATGAAATACATTGTCATTCAAAAATAAATTATAGGCAAATAATGTTTTAGTCAAAACTATAATTTATTATGTGACTGCTAATTGTGTAATACTTTTTCTAGGGTTGAAATACTTATGTTTGGGAAATTTCGGGAAAACCTGCAAAAACATATTGTAATTGATATCATCAATTTCAACACCACCTTCAGTGACGAAGTCTTCGATATAAATAAATGTAGGTTTTTCAGTTTTAGGGTCCCGTAGTACTACACGGAACCCTTATATTATATATCATTATGAAGGCTGTGTCTATAGACAGCAAGCCGTAACTATGATACCTATTGTATTAAGTAGGTAACAAACTTAACCTATTCTGGGGAGAGCCACGCTTCGGTATGAATGGGCCGGCTTGACCGGATAAATACCACGGCCTCACAGAAAACCGTCGCGAAATAACGCTTGCGTTGTGTTTCGCCGAGTGAGTGAGGCTACCGGAGTTGGGAATTTTAAGGACGTAAGTTGCAATATATAATATATCATCAGGCGATCCGTCTGCTCGTTTCCCGGTTAATTTCATTAAAAAAATCTATATATATATATATTGTATAATTATATATATATATATATATAGGTATATTGTATAATTAGTAATGTCTTTGTTATTCCAGACAACTGTACTGAAAAAGCTAAAATAGAATATTATAACACTGTCGTAGGAGATCATAATGAAATTAATTTAGATGACACTGAACATGCGGAAAATCTTTTTACCGAGTAAGTAAAGTATAAGTGTAATTATTTTTTTACGTAATATTGAACGTAGTATCAAACGTTAATGTTGTATTATTTGGTATAGGTTTTTAGCGAAACAAAAAGCACAATATGATGACCAACGTGAGGGAAAGATGAGAAGAAAAATATTTGAAGGAAACATGAGGCAAGTATAAGCGTAAAGTTGTGATTGAATTCATTACACATTATATTCTGATTAGATTTAGTCTGCCATTTAACAAATTATGTCATAGCTCAGTATACATAACAATTAGGCTGAGTAATAGCTCAGCCTAGTTGATATTTTTTCGACGTATAATAGCTCAGCCTAATTGTTATGTTATCGACGTATAATATCTCAGCCTAATTGTTATGTTTTCGACGTATAATAGCTCAGCCTAATTGTTATGTTTTCGACGTATAATAGCTCAGCCTAATTGTTATGTTATCGACGTATAATATCTCAGCCTAATTGTTATGTTTTCGAAGTATAATAGCTCAGCCTAATTGTTATGTTTTAGACGTATAATAGCTCAGCCTAATTGTTATGTTTTCAACATATAATAGCTCAGCCTAATTGTTATGTTATCGACGTATAATATCTCAGCCTAATTGTTATGTTTTCGACGTATAATATCTCAGCCTAATTGTTATGTTTTCGAAGTATAATAGCACAGCCTAATTGTTATGTTTTAGACGTATAATAGCTCAGCCTAATTGTTATGTTTTCAACATATAATAGCTCAGCCTAATTGTTATGTTTTCGACGTATAATAGCTCAGCCTAATTGTTATGTTTCTTGACGTATAATAGCTCAGCCTAATTGTTATGTTTTTGACGTATAATAGCTCAGCCTAATTGTTGTTTTCGACATATAATAGCTCAGCCTAATTGTTGTTTTCGACATATAATAGCTCAGCCTAATTGTTATGTTTTCGACGTATAATAGCTCAGCCTAATTGTTATGTTTTAGACGTATAACAGCTCAGCCTAATTGTTATGTTTTAGACGTATAATAGCTCAGCCTCATTCTTATGTTTTAGACGTATAATAGCTCACAATAGCCGGAAATCAAGCTATAAGCTTGGCATAAACAAGTTTATAGATAGAACTCCCAGCGAATTGGATAACTTGCTAAGTCTGTTCCCTTCATCAGCGCAAGTTGCTGGCACTATACCATTTCCACACGACCTGCGTTCTTTACAAACGATGAAGTTTCCAAAACAATACGACTTACGTTTGAAGGGTTGGATCACTCCTGTACAAGGTCAGTACTTTCAATTGATACCATAGTTTACTTATATCAAGAGTATATTCACTTCTGAAAGTTTGGTCACTAACTGAAAAAACACCGTGTCGCATATTTTTTTAATATCGCATATTAATCTTGCTTTAGTCTTCTATTTTCATGGTTTTTGAACTTTTATAGGTACGTCTGAGCTTCACATATGTTACAGAAGGAATAAAAGCACCTTTACCTTTCATCCATTCCTATACAGTCTCTCTGAAGTCTGGAGAAAATTATACTCTAAACCCACACAAGATTTTTAAATTAAAAATGTTGAATAATTAGAATTGTGTGTGTGTGTTGTTTTGGAGACGTGCATGTGGCAATTGTTTCAGATCAACTTGAATGCAAAGCCGGATGGGCAATCAGTGTTGCGGGTGTGGTTGCAGCGGTGCATGCTGCAAAAACCGAGGGACCTGTGATGCGCCTCAGTAGCCAGGCTATATTAGATTGTGCTTGGCTGTAAATATATCACTATACCATACTTTAAAAATTAAATGGACTTTTAATGATGACCTCTGTGGCTCAGTGGTTAGCGCGTGGCTCTTACCGGAGGTTACCGGGGGGCGGAGGCTCAAGCCGGAGGTCGCGGGTTCGAATCCTGCCGAACGGACAAAAAGTTTTTTTGGTGTTCCTGGGTCTTGGATATGAATTAAATATAATATGCATAGTGAAATAAAAAACTTAAATATGTGTATAGTATAATAATATGAAATGTGTATAATATAATATATTTCCATTGTCTGATACCTGTGACACAAGTCCTTCGGATACTTAGTACGAAACCAGATCGACATGGTGCGAATGCGTCCATAAATATTATAGTATATTATATTATTATAATGATATTATTCTTCTTGACTACACACATGAAGAACTGCCAGAACCGAAGTATGCAAATATTTATTACTTGACGTTGCCCGCGACTTCGTAAACGAAAATCTTAAGGGAACCGTACATTTTTCCGCAATAAAAAGTAGCATATGTCCTTCCCCGTGGTCTATTCTGTAACTGTGCCACGTTTCATCAAAATCGGAGCCTATTCAATGCAAACAAACGAACAAACATATAAACAAACAAACCTTTTCTCTTTATTATATTAGTATAGATTATAAAATAACGACACGATAAGTATGACAAGATTATGTTAAAATTAACACTGCAAATTCATGGCCAAATATAAATCGCAATATGCATTTTAATCAATAGAAAGTAGGTTTACTCACGATCCAAGTCCGCGCTCACTAGTCGTAGATTTTTAAAAACGTTCGTAACACTAAGTTCCCATCATCTGCCATTTTTAATTTCGCAACAAACTTAAGTCTCGGACTCTTTCCAACCGGAAAAATACAGCGCTGAAATAGACTCTGCTCTAATACAAAAGAGTTGACAAACGAACACACGGCAGTAATTTGAAAAATCGTCGCTCGTGCGTCTCGTGTCCGGAATCTCTCTGATTCCAAGGCTAAACCATTCTAAAAATTCACACCCTCCACTGCGTTTACAGCACGGCTCGTACTGGAACCGCTCTGGAGGGAAGTGCATTTTTACAATAGTTTACATCTACTATGTATTTGTTATTCCCAGATATCATGGGCGTGGATGTGCTGGTGGAAATGTGACATCTGCATATGAGTTTGCTAAAAGAGAGGGCATACCAATTGAAGTGTCCTATGCACCATATGCTAATCAGGTAAACACTACGTCATGGTGGTGCGATACGACTATTATGGCGTAGACTATGAGAATTATTATAGAACTTTCCTGCATAAAATAAATGTACGACATGATGTAGGTATTTATAAATATTTAAATTTTAATTACGTTTTTACCCGACTACGGTGAAGCCAAAACGAAAGGTAATGACTTCGGCAACATATAATGTTACTTACATTGTATCGTAGCATCGTAGCGCCAAAATTACTAATCTGGTTTTCATGTAAGAGGTGTAAAATTTCCATAGATTCGTAATAATGGCCCGGATAACTTAGGTCATATAATTCCATAGCCGGGTTATAGTTTTTATTAGCTTTTTATTCCTACTGGTTCTCCATCAAAGGGAAGCCCTAGCCTGAAGATGTAAGATCAGTTGCAAAACTTACTTTAATATCTATCATAAGAAATTTAGTACCTTGGACAGAAAAGATTGTCGTGTCCGTAAATTAGTAAAAGTACATAAATATTCACGATGTCTGAGTCTATGTTGTGGGTTACGAAGTTACGAACTGTACTTTCATAGTTATTGTATGTTAATTAACGTGAAGCCGGTGTGAATCGGATTGTGTGCACGCTACCGCAATGATGTCAACTTTGTGATCATATTCTTTCCAGAATGGTTTTTGCAGCACAAAAAACTTGACTAAAACCATCAAGATACAAGATTACACGGCAATCACTTCTCGAAGCGTTGAAGGAATAAAGGTATGGGATATTAATATTCTCTTCGCTCACGCAAATACAGTACTCTACGGGAACCGTATATTTTCCTGCGATTAAAAGTACTTACTTCATCACCTTCCCCGTGCTCGACGCTTTATCGGTGCGAAATTTCATGGTGATCGGTGAAGTAGTTTTTACGTAAAAGTATAAATATACAGTATTCTACGGGAACCGGACATTTTGCCGCGATAAAAAGTAGCCTAAGTCCTTCCCCGTGGTATACTCGTACTTTATGTCTGTGCCAAATTTTATAATGATCGGTTAAGTAGTTTTTACGTGAACAAACTCACAATTACATTTAAAATATTATTAATATTAATATATATGGACGCTTCACACCACGTCAGTCTGGTCCCGTGGTAAGTATCCGAAGAACTTGTGTTACGAGTAGGTACCAGACAACGGAAATATATTTAATACTTTTATACTATACTTATATTTAAGATTTTATTATATTATATACATATTTAATACACATCCTCATGGATGTGTATTAATTCCTGGGTCATCCCAGGAACACACAAAACTTTTTTGTGGCGGGATTCGAACCCGCGACCTCCGGCTTGAGCGTCAATGCGCTAACCACTGAGCCATAGAGATCGTCAATTAAAATATTAGTAAGGTTATGGATTAAAGTACTATGTTATTTATATTGTTGTTCTTCAAGTTTGCCCTGATCAACCACGGACCCGTCACAGCTGCTATTGCCGTTCCGTATGACCTGAAACTTTACACTGGCGGGATATTCTACTCGACTTCTTGGTAAGTTCTAATCAAAATATTGCTTATATTTTTATAATATTCTACTTATAATTAATACATGTATATAACAATAAACAGTAATTTTATAAATTACTGTTTATTGTTTATAATAATAGGTAATTACTGTTTCTTGATTAGAATATTTTCTAAAGTTATCGCACATTTTAGGAAGAGTGGAAGAAAATCCACAATTATAAAGTCTCTTATCTATCAATTATTGAGGTTTATGCTTTTCCCTTTTTAGGGTTCCGTACTCAAACGGTGGAAATGGGACTGTCTGTCCGTCTGTCTGTTGGCCTGTCCGTATGTCTGTCACAAGGCTGTATCTTCTTATCCGCTATGGCTAGACAGTTGAAATCTTCGCA
The DNA here is from genome assembly GCA_963565745.1 of Phengaris arion. Classification (NCBI taxonomy): domain Eukaryota; kingdom Metazoa; phylum Arthropoda; class Insecta; order Lepidoptera; family Lycaenidae; genus Phengaris; species Phengaris arion. Next base: position 1,181,400 of record OY751442.1, read on the forward strand.
GAATGTGTACTTCAGTTGCCGCTATGACAACAGATACTATAAACAGAATAAAATAAATGTTAAAGGGAGGCTCACGGGCGGCAACGTGCTTTTTGTCGTTTTGTTCGGAACCCTTCGTGCGCGAGTCCGACTCGCATTTGGCTGTTAATTTTATTTTTTTAATAGGGATGTTGGCTACATGTAAATAGTTAATTTAGATGTGAAAAATATAAAAGAGTATAATTTTAAAATGAGATACATCATAAAGGTACAAAAAAGTACAAAATTGTTTGCTTTATTAGTAAAAAAACCAACATCATTTATAATTTAGTTCACTTACATACTATGTCAAACATTCATTGTAGTTGGCGTCAATAAGGCTAATGAGGCTATTACAATCCTGTCCTTCAGCAAAAAAAGTTATATTGTATTTTCCAGTGACTCCGATGCCCGTGACGGTAATTTGAAGCTAACACATTTGGTGACAGTGGTGGGATATGGGAGACATCTCGGAGAGGACTACTGGATAATAAAGAACTCGTGGGGCAAAGATTGGGGCGTGGATGGTTACTTCTTCATGTCCATGAGAAACGACAACTGTGGCGTCACCTACCGACCCGTGTATGCTGTTGCTTGAGACAGTTGCAAGATCTAGAGTCACTGTGAGTTATTCGTCGAAATCCGGATTTTGTAATATGGAGAGTTTACTAACAAAATCTTCTAATTTAATATTCTAACATATAGATAGGTATGGATAATCGAATAAATAATACTTGTGCATCATACGTGTTGTTTTCTTTTAATAATCCTCCAATTTGTTAATGAAATGGACCAGGAAACGTCAATACACTCGCACAACACCAGAGGAGTTACAGGTGTAAGTGTGCGTACTTGCGTTCCTAGTCCTTAGAATCCCACTTGGGCCTCCCGTAACCTCACTCACTCGGCGAAACACAATGCTAGCATTATTTCACGTCGGTTTTCTATCAGGCCCTGGTATTTATCTTGTTAAGCCGGCCCATTCGCGCTGAAGCATGGCTCTCCTACGTTTTAGAACTCTTTTTAGTTATAAGTTATAACCATCGCACTCCTTAATATTTTTTTAACGAATTTAGCCTGTTGTATAATATATAAAGTAAGTTGAAACAAACTCTCCTCTCTCCTTTAGGCTCCACCCGCATAAAAACAGTATCCCACATGAATACTAGGCTACTAGAATATAGGTATAAAGACTGCCACTCTATACCTGGAACGACCGTATAGAAGTTTCGCTTAAAATAATCAGTTATTTAGCCTATTGCGATGGAATTGAAAAAAAAATGTCAGTCTCTTAAAGAAAATGCTAATAAACATAAATACTGATGGCAGCTGGATCGGAGCCAAATGCTCTTCAGCTAATGTACTGCATTGCATATGACATCCAGTATTCAGCCCTAAGCTACCTATTGCTGAGTATAAAAGGCTATAGACTGCATTTTAACTAGCAAACTAGTCGTCCACTCTGAAGCACAATTCTCGTAACTATTTGTGACCATAATTCTGTATCGATGTCGCATTCACACACGCGTCTAACGCGCGTGAGCGAGTGAGACAGCGCGTGGACCGAAACAGGATTGATCACAAATATGAATTAGAGTTTCAAGTGAACTAAAAATGTAACTATATTGGCAGGCCTAAAACGAATGGTACTAAACTTGGTTCAGGGGACGTTGGTGAAGAGAATTGATCAAATTGGCTGATTCACTGGCCCGCGTATGCGCATAAGTGGTTCGCAATCATAATGTATGGGATATGCTCGCGGATCACTCTCGGCCGTATTGCCAATAGGTGACCGGTAATGAACCTCATTATCATAATCATCATTAGTGACCACAAACGCTTCATTATAGTGGCACAGAGGGCCCGGCCCTTTAGCCAAGATCCCTTTAGAAATCAAAGTGTATGGTATTAAAATTGCGTTTGCTATGTCATTAAGGGCCACTTGCCCCAGATCCAGATCTGCGGGTTAAAGTTAAGCATGGGTTAAATGTCATGTTTTTTGTCTCGTTCTTCGTATTTATGAAAGAGAAGGCATAATATTTTAACCCAGGATTAACTTTAACCTAGATCTGCTCAAGTGGGCATTAGCACGACTTACTCGTTACGTCAATCCCATATATCTTATTTTGTCGAATAAATATCATAATGTCATAATATATATTTTTAATACGAAGAGAATTACGCTGATATATTCATGTTAGCATGTAGATTAATTAACTTACAATTTGTAACCAAATAAAATCTGCTCCATCTCGGGAGTCGTAGAATTAATGTACAATTAAATTTTGAGACGCGCCTGAGCCGCGCCCCGCCTTCTACTGTCACGGGGTGCCTCAGGGAGCTATTAATGAAAGCTCAGTCGAGTTCAAAAGATAATAACATAGTTAAATCGCCCCCAGCCACATTATGATGTGCAGGAATCCTGTTGTAATAAATATTACGTTTCCGTTCGGCGTTGATATCTTTCGAAATATCGTGGAGTGAAATAAGTTTTCAGAGAGTGATGCAGGCACGAGGCAAGCATCGTTGAACGTCTGTTATGAATTCACGTGTGCATTCTGCACGTTTTAGTATTATCATACTACTATTATAAATGTGAAAGCTTGAGAGGAAGGATCGATGTATGAATGGATGGATCGATGTTGATGGATGATGATGGACTCTTTCACGCAAAAACTACTGAACGGATTTTGATGAAATTTGGTATGGTAGTAGCTTGAGCTCTGGATTAAAACATAGGTTACTATTTATCCCGAAAGTGTTCCCGTGGGATACTGTATTTACACGGGCGGAGCCGCGGGGAACAGCAGTCTTCTAATAAGTGTCGGATAGCCTATTTCGGAAGTTTGTTTCAGCTTACTTTACATCGACGACAAAACATGCAAATAAGCTATCTGACACTTATCAGAAGATTGTGAAAGAGACCCGAACTCTTTAATAAGAAGGGGACTAAGGCAAACGAAGTATTATGATAATCTTATGTTAGTTATTACTTAGACATCGAATAAGTAATAGTTGATTTGCAAACATGTACGATCATATTATTTGTTAATAATGTGAGGTTTGTTCGCAATCGCTGAACATCTCAGCGCGCTCCGATCAGATAGGAAATAATTAGACACATTAGCGATTCCACGTTGCGCACCGTGTGACTTCTCCTCAAATAAGGCCCGGTACGCATGTGGCGAACAGCGACTCCTCTGTTTATGTTCGGTGAATAAGTTATGTATTCGCTATTTCGGTGGGCATTGTTTCAGATTCCACCTGACATAATATCGTATGCTTAAAAACATTCTCAAAGAAACAAAATATTGTGACAAAAGACGCTCAGAGTGGGTAACACTGAAGTGAGAATATATTTTCACTAATAACGTATACATTTTTCGATTTTGGCGTACCAACACTACCTTTTGTTCCTTACACTGAACAAGCGTGGTTATAAAATGTCTTATATTAAAATAATAGGTGGTAAAAGCGCCTCGTAAGTAGCGCACCCTTATATCAATAGTACTTAGTGCGCATAAAGAAATGCTTTCATGCTCGTTTCCCATGACATATCTAATTGTACCTGTGTTTTGTACTAACCATAACTTACATCACTCACTTGTAACATAACCATATTAATCGAGGGTAGCCTCTATTTTTTTTTTTATTAAATAAGGGGGCAGACGAGCAAACGGGTCACCTGATGGTAAGCAACTACCGTCGCCCACGGACACTCGCAACATCAGAAGAGCTGCAGGTGCGTTGCCGGCCTTTTAAGAGGGAATACGCTCTCTTCTTGAAGGTTTGCAGGACAAACATATATAGACACCCGATATTATCGAAAACAGATATTTTATCATGACGGAATTTTTTCCGTTTGTTTTCCGATTTTTCCGTTCAATAGCTAAGGGAGCTGGTGGCGATTTGGGTATACGATTTCACCGTCGTTGATACTAAGACCGAAAACATAATGTAGTCTGCAACTATGTGAGCTAGAGAAATAGTGGCAAGTAACTCTGACTTTTTCTTTTTATACTTATGTTCGAAATTTTAGGTAAAAAAAGTGTCAAAAGTTATTTAACTAACGTATCTGCCGTCAATTACATATTATTGATGACATCACGATTACATTTTATAGGTAGCGAAATTAAAGCTGGCAGAAAAAAATATTTTTGTAAAACTAATAATTACAAAATTTAAACTATTTCTCTGCTCAATCTTCATAATTTTGAAGTCGGTACCAGCCCGAACAACATCCTGATAAAACAATATTTAAAATAGAACACACGTTCAAGTTGGCACCGACTTCAAAATTATTAATATTGAGTAGAGAAAATATAATTAAAATTTTAGACGAATTTAAAAGGGGAATTATTTAGAAAATAAGTTTTATTTCATTACTTTTTGTGCTTTTTAATTTTGGAAGTTACGTTTTAATTTTTTGTTTAATTTTTTTTTTCTTTTTAGTTATATTATTATTATTACCACATTTTAAGAAATATATAAATACAAACAAGCTTGGCTATTCTCACTCTCTCGGCAAAACAAATAAGCGTTATTTTTTGTCAGTTTTCTGAGAGGCCGTGGTATATCCCGAAATAAGCACCGATTTTTGGACCTACTAAACAATCGCCAGGGATGATATTGATTATGTAGATACTATATTAATAAATTATTATTATTATCTACTATTAAGTCGACGGAAAAAATGTAGCAATAAGCAAATAAAGGGATATAAATCTTGCGACCAAAAAATAAGTTGGCGACTGCACATGTATACTGTATTACTGAATTTGGCAGCGAATTAATATGTTGGCGACTAAATATGAAAGCACTCAGGTGACAAAAAATACAAAAATCGGCAAATAAAAAATGGCGAAATTTAATCCAAATTGGCACCGAAATTTATAAGTTGGCGACATAATTTCCGAGTTGGTGACGATGTAAGCAGCTATAAAACCAGATTGGGTTGATAAATTAATGGCTGCTAAAAATTAAATTTGCAGGCTACGGAAAATCGCATTTTTCGATACTGTTGAATTTGTTTTCCTTTGATATGGGTGTCGTTTTCAAGGTTTTTGGGGGTGCAGTATAATATGAACATTAAATCCATTTTAAAATTCCAAAATGGCGTAAATTTTTTTCATTAAAATTAATATGGGTGTCTTTTTCCAGGTTTCTTATTTAAAAGTTGTTACGGATGCTGATTAGGATTGATGATTATTAACACAGTATATTATGTAGCACCAGCTATGTAAGCTATTGAAATTTTTGGAAATTCAGGATTAAAAAAAAAACTCTTATCATAAAGAAAATACGTGGTTACGGGGTTATATGGGGAGAAGGAAATTTTTATTATTTTTTAAGTAGGATTACCTATTCTCTAAATAGAAGCAATTATAGAAAAAAATATATGGCATAATCGTATCTCAAAGTAGATCAACTTTGAGACACGAACGATGTACAAAGCTATAGAACAGTTGAAAAATTTTGTATTTTCAAATTTCTTTTTCTCCCATCATGAAGAAAATATGTGGTTGCGAGGTTACTAAGCCCCCCCCCCCCTTTACATTATTTTTTCAGTAGGATGTATCGTTTCCCAGATAGAATCGATTATAGAAAGAAATAATGCAATGCCTATTTTGAGATACGAGCGATGTACAAAGCTATATAAATGTTAGAATATTTTTAACAAAAGATGTGGTTGCGTGGTTACTAAGGGAGAGGAAATTTTCATTATTTTTTCAGTAGGACGCACCCTTTTTGAGATAGAAGAATTTTACAGAATTTTAAATATATCCGCCATTTTTAAAATTTCAAAATAAATTATTATTTTGTAATTAACATCCCGTAAACCTATACAAGGAAACCTAGATTCATTTTATTAAAAATTGCGGACATTTCGCTATCTTTGAAATTCAAAATGGATATCATTTTTGTATTCAGCACCCCTAAAAAACCTCGAAGAAGACACCCGTATCAATTTTACAGAAAAATAAATATTCGCCATTTTAAAATTTCAAAATGAATGAATTTTTGTAATCAGTGACTCCAGAAACTTAGAAAAGGACACCTATATTCATTTTTTTACTGTCAACTATCTTGGAAGTTCAAAATGGATGACTTTTTTGTAATCAGAACTCACAGAAACCTAGAAAAGGACACCCATATTAATTTTTATAAAATGAATTAAGTCCGCCATCTTGGAATTTCAAAATGAATGTCATTTTCATATCTAGCACCCCCAAAACGACACACACCCATATCAATTTTATGAAAAATAAATATAAGCCATTTTTAAATTTCAAAATGAATCTACACAACTAAAATTAATGGTTTTGTCGCAAGTTTAAATACATGCCTTGAATAAATACACTATAGTGATGATGATGATCACGAATATTATTTTAGCAATAGTAAAATTTCAAACACATTGATATCGGTGAACAAAACTCTGATGAGTAGTGAGTACCGTCCTATGTCATTATAATAATATTTTGGTGTTTCGTGTGAAGATGGTGGTGATGATGACGGTGATTACTGTAAGTAGTATGATGGCATATGCTTGCAGTTCTTTAGCCAACGCCCGAATCCCCAAACATGTATCTATAGGACTCGGGAGTGTCAGTTCAGTACTTTTGGATCCAGGGGACACCTTTGTACAAAAGCTTACCTTTTGGTAGCATATGCTTGGAATACTTCAGAAAAAGTCGAAGTCACTATTTTATTTTTATTTATTTAACAATTTATTGTACACAGAAAATTATGACTACAATTAACAAAGAAAGATGACACAAAGGACTGCTTATTTCTAATTAGAATTTTTTTCCAGCAGCCCTACGGAGAGAAATGGGATGAAATATAGCAGTTAGGACGTGCACAATATTATTTCTACAATTATTGTAGGAATAATAATTCAAATATTTACATCTATAATAAAATAAAATATAGTAAATAAACTAAGTAAATAAATTAAAAATTATAGTATAAATACTATATGTATACATAATAACGGTATCTATATGGATTCAGATTTGAGGTAATGTAATGAGGTAATCTAAGTAGCAGGAATCGGCATAGTCAAGGATAGGGAAGATGAGTGTCTGGACAAGGAAAATTTTGGTGTTTATTTTTGGTTATGTTTGGGATTTAATTATTAAGGTGATAGTGTTTATAAAAATTGAGAAGAGAAGTGGAGAAAGAACACCACCCTGGGGTACCCCCGCATCAAGATCACACCAGTCTGAGGTAGCCTCATCAGAGCGAACTCGCTGCGAACGTCCCCGAAGATATGAATCGAACCAGTTTATGGCCGAGGTGGATATGTTAAGGGAGCGAAGGACAGAAAGGAAGATGTGACAGTCTACAGAATTAAAAGCACTGCTAAATTCGAGTAACAGTAGGATGGAGACACACTTATTTTCCAAGGCTAGGCGTAGATCATCTGTGACTTTTAGCAGCGCTGTAACAGTACTGTGACCAGAACGGAAACCGGATTGAAAAGGTGAAAGCAAATTATTAGAGGTTAAAAAGTGAGAAAGCTGCATGTGGACAATGTATTCAAGTACTTTGGAAAGGTATGATAATATGGAGATCGGTCTGTAATGGAATAAAGAAGAGCGATTAGAGGTTTTGGGTAGTGGAATAACATCAGCACGTTTCCATGCTGAAGGAAAGCAACTTGTTGCCAAAGAATAATTGAAGACATGTGTGAGAACTGTCAAGAGTTCAGGAAGGGCGAGGGATATCATACGGGGACTAAGGTTATCATTGCCCACAGCAGTAGATGTTATAGCCTTAATATGCTTGTTAATATCGTCCTCAGTAACAGGATCGAATGAAAACGAGGTACAAGAAGGGAGGGAAGAGGAAGAGAGATGGGAAATGGTGCGCGCTTTTGTTACCTGGTCAACGATTACAGGTGGACAAGTGAGCGTTGAGCGCATTTAGGTCTATATATAGAATAGTGTATGGTGTGTGGTGTCTTTTAGCATCTCTACACAGACGACTGCAGCGATTCCGGAGATACTTATACTTCGCAAAATTTTCATCCGTTGGTCGTTTCCTATATCGACCCATGGCTCGGTTGTGCTTGGCCATCATAGTTATAATGTCTTCCGAGAGCCAGGGTACCGGTATGTGCTTAACTTTGATTTTTCTAAGGGTGCCCCCCTTAGACATTACATATTGTAATACGTATCTGTGGTAAGCACCAATAAAGGAGAGTATAAGAATTGCTGCTGTATTATTATCAACACCACACGAGTGCAAGAAGGACTTACAATCAAGAGGTCATAGCTCGATACATTTAACTAACAAATTATTGAAATGAATCCAACTAACATTTTATACATTTTAAATAAAAACATAACTTATAACAAGGATAATGACATATGAAATACTAATGAGATTTATGTAATTGAGATTTTCCACTGACAATAGTTTGTAGTTGTAGACTAATTTTACTTGTACCAATTATTAAAAGAGATTTAAGATGCTCATCAGTTAATTTAGATCTGTAAACATTTTTTGTGTACTTCATTTTGGAGAAGGTCTTCTCACACAAATAAGTAGTACCAAAAACAGAAAACAGCCCACGAGCAAATTTATGCAAATTATCAAATTGTGTCAGTGGAAGACCCTTATAAAATTACAACAAAGATGAGTTTTGATATTTTTTCTTAATCATATCACTGCACTGTAGATCAATCATTTCCATTTGAAGTTCCGGGGCTAGGGTTTCAATGTCAGTATCAAAAGGATTCTGAAAAATCTTAATTTGATTCGCAATGGCATCAAAGTCCGAGAAACGAGTATCAAAATTTATTTTCAAAGCACTCAAAGTTTCGATTGCAAAATCGATAGGAAACTCAGTCTCAGTGGTGTGGCTGAATATTTCACATGTTTTAAAATGTGAAAAATATTTACTTCGTAGTTGTGATTGAAACAGTATCAATTTCTTCCGGAATGATTTGATATTAGTGTATAAATCAGGAAGATGCTGGTTTTCTCCTTGCAAGCTCAAATTTAGTTAGTGAGGATATATTTTCAGCGATGTTTTCTACCCTTCGAGCCACAGTGTTTGCTGACATACTGACAGTTTTTAATAAATTTACCTTTTCAGGGCACATTTCTTCGGCTACTGCAATTATGCATTCTTTGATCATTTCTCCATCGGTGAATGGTTTTCCACGTTTTGCAATTTCAAGAGCCACACGAAAGCTGGCACGAGTTGCAGCTCAGTTCAGTTTTGAGTTTTGTAAATGAAGATTGCTGCGATTTCAATCCGCGCTTCATAGCTTCAAATTTTTCTGTCCGCAAACTTCCTGTATATTTTGAGTAATTTTGAAAATGTTTTGTTTCATAATGACGTTTAATGTTATATTCCTTGAGAACGGCTATGCTTTCATTGCAAATCAAACATAGCGCCTTGTTACGGGACTCCATTACGAAATACTGAATGTTCCACTGATCTTTGAATTTTCTGCATTCTATCAATTTTTCGCTTCTTTTCTATACTACTAAATCACACACAAAAGCATCAATTCAAATCAAAATACTGTTACAAAGATGTCTTAAACTTAAACACGCACAAACACGTTTTAAGGAGGTAAACACTATTTTATTTCACAACAGTGTCATAGGAACTGACTTGTGGTTGCGCCACTAGCCTTCTTATATATTCCAATTACTGCCATCTAGAAGTGAGTGGAAGACACCAGAACTTTCTCGAACCAACGAAATTGAATAGAAGGTATAAAGGCCAAAAAATAGAAGGTACTACCTATTTCCGTGTCCACCAGATGTCGTATCACGTTACTCCTCATGGCTCGTACTCTACGACTAATCTAGAAATTACAGATAATGACAGGAAAATTAATAATATGCAGTGTTGCCGTTTTGCGGACTTTAGTCCGATTTGCAGCTTTTTTTAAACGTTGCGTACTTTTTCGGACTTTTTTTTTCATTAGTGGACTATTTCACTTTTTACCACCGGCATCTATGATAATATGGTTTTGGCCCTCGGAACTTACTGGAGTAATCAGTATGGCCCTAAGGCTGGAAAGTTTGGAGACCCCTGGCCTAAACTACTACCATACTAAATTTAATCGAAATCCGTTTAGTAGTTTTTGCGTGGAAGAATAACAAAAATTCATCCATCTATCCATACATCTGTCCATCCATCCTCACAAACTTTCACATTTATAATATTAGTAGGATTAGAGCTACCTGAGCTCACCACTACTTTTATCCGACTGCTCCAGAAGGAGGGTTATATTTTTATCGTATTAGAGCGTATGTAAGTTAGAAATATTTATTTGGCATGCTCTAGAGGGAATGCTAAAGAAATATACATCTTAGATCATTCAACCAATATTACGACTTATTTGATCACGCGATCACTCGCCAACAGAACTTTGCTCGTGCACCGCTCCAGTTCAATTAATATATTCAATTAATAATTCAAGTTATAAATAGGTACCTGAAAACGAGATTTCTGTAAAAAATGTTCGGGATCACTAATTCAAGTTTCAAAAATACATTACGTCCAATGATATGCGATGGTAATAGATATGCCATACCATACCAAAGACTTTATATTTTTGTTTTTTTTGGGGAAGTTGTTAAAAATCGACCAGTGGCAAGTGATTGTTAATTTAATGCTTTCGGTAAATAGTTATTTTAGTTATGACAGTAGCTGCTACAAATCTTAGCAAAAATGAGTGACCTGGTTCCATGAGGTACAATTATTAGTCTAAGGCCAACACCTACTGTTAATATGGCAGACAAAAACTGCTAATGAACATCAGCAGACAACAATTCAATATAAAAGTATGACACGCTTAGGTATATATCAGTGATATATCTACACTATATAACTCTTTGGTTATGACCAATGCACGTAGCCTGTTTAGGATGCAACCCCTGACCTGCCCTCGTGCTTCCCTTACTTATTCATAAAAATAGCTGAGGAAATGTGATTACACTCAAAACAATGCATTCTATGCTGCACAAACAACAAAATTTAAGTACACCACTTTTGTAAACAGTATTTTGTACATTTATGTTAAATCAATGACTTTTTTTGTTAAAAACAAAATTACACTTAAAAAAAGGGTTACTTAAACTTTGTCAATTGTCAAGCTAGTAAGTGAGCTGATGATGATGAGTTATATCTAAGATTAAGTCACCTTTCAGATAAAAAAACTAGATCAAAATCTGTTCATGTGTTTGCGCATATACTCGTATACATCACGCCAAACTTATAAAATCCCTCTTTTTTTGTCGGGGCTTAAAAAACCACCTCTGATGCTGCATGTGTTCATGGCTAGCCGTAATTACGAGAAGACGATTCGTCTGCTTATTTTTAGCCTAATAATTAAAACTTGGTTACAATGTACCGGATACAAATTCGCAATACGTTGTCAGAATATTCAAATTTTCTTGTTCAAACATTAACCATTATTTCAATGACCAGCAGAACCCGGGCTGAACTAGTGAGATAATCCGTCTCTGCTCGTATCACGAGACCGCAGCCCCCAGCGGACTCTACCCTTAACTTATAGATGGGTTATATTATGTACAGATGTACTTTGTACAATTTTATACACCTTTGCGTCGACTATCTCTTATAATAGGTCTTTACCTATGAAATTGCCGTTCTGCAGTACTGGCCATTTCAAATCAAAATATTTTTTGTTTGGCTAAGAATTCTAATTTCAAATTAATTTTATTTAAAAACAACATGGAATTCTTTTGCCAAAAGTATTCATTTGTTTATTGATTAGTGTTACATTTTCATGTATCATTACATTTCATCGCATTTCAATCTTTTTCGTTATTATGGATACGTTAAAATTCGAGTAATTATGGAATATGAGTACCGTCGTGGCAGCAACGCGGCACAAGCGGCACGTAACATCAACGACGTTAACGGAGCTAACACTACAAACCAACGCACCACCTGTTATTGGTTTGCTCGCTTCCGTTCTGGAAATTTCGACCTGAAAAATGAACCTTGCGTTCGTCCGAAGACTTTGGTCGACAATGACGAATTAAAGGCGATCGTGGAAGGTGATGATACACAATCTACGGCTGAATTAGCAGCAGCTTTCGACGTTAGCGTCAAAACAATATTGGTCCATTTGCGTCAACCTGGCAAGGTAAAAAAGCTTGACAAATGGGTGCCCCACGAACTCAAATCGCCAGCGCGAAGTACGCGTCGAGACGTGCCTTGCACTGCTCAACAGACACACAAGTGAAAGAAATTTTGAATCGCATTGTTACCTACGATAAAAAATGGATTCTGTTTGATAACCGCAAGCGCTCATCAAGTTGGTTGGCAAGCTGGTTCAGCACCTAAACAATGCCCTAAACGAAAACTTACCCCTAGAAAAGTGATGGTCACTGTTTGGTGATCTAGCGCCGGTGTGATTCATCACAGCTTCTTACCAAACGGGGTGAGCATTACTGCAGATGTGTACTGTGAAGAACTGAACACAACGATGGAGAAGCTGGCACATCTCCAACCAGCATTGGTCAATCACTCGTCTCCGCTGCTCCTGCACGACAACTCGCGACCTCATACTGCACAGCAGACGGTCTCTAAGTTGCAAGAACTGGGGTTGGAAGCTCTCCGTCATCCGCCCTACTCACCAGACCTTGCGCCTAAAAACTACTACTTTTTCCGGAATGTAGATAACTTCTCGGCGGGAAAAAAATTCAATACCCGAGAGACAGTATAAAATACCTTTGAAGAATTTGTTGCCTCCCGTCTAGCTGATTTCTTTTGAGAAACAGCTTTCATAAACGATCCGAATTTTAAAATTTTGACCTCCCCTTCAACGGCCCACTATTTTGCCACACAACCGTGGACACACCGTATGCTTGTAGTGGTGCAATCAAGTCGAAATCTAACTATGTACCTAGCTATATATCTGTTCCTCTGTGCTGCCAGTTCAAACATGTCGCATCTATTTCTTTATATATTCCATGACAGACAAACCGCATTCGCTATTCAATTGGCACTTGGCTTCTAATGTATTATTATCAGTCCATTGTACGGGGAAACTGTATTACTGTACTCTTCGTAATTACAGTTCCAGATCAATGTAACGAGATTGGCGATTAGCTAATACTGTTCATATTATTATTTAAACTACTGTTTTAATATTAGTTGCCTACTCATTTAATTCAAGTAACTAGAGGTCGCCCCTATGGTCGAAATTCGACAATAGTGTTGTGGAATACGTCTTGGTTCTTACAGATCCTTCTTACGCTTGAGTGGTGATACTAATAATACAGCAACAATTGTTATATTCTCCTTTATTGGTACATATGAGAGAGATGCTTAGCACATATGCGTCTACACTATATATAGCCTAATAAAATAATCTAACTAGATAGGCTGTGCTTGTGACATCTGTCAATATGAAATTGATAGTTCTACGCTACTACTTACTTCATAAGTTACTGCTATAATATGCAACAAATAGTACTTAGTATAACTTTTATCCGGCTACGGAACGGAAAGCGAGGGGAAGGGTAATGATTTTGTCAGTATATGTACGTGTGTTTGTTCCACCGTAGCGCCTAAACTAATGATCCGATTTTAATAAATTAGGTGTCAATAGATTCGTAATAATAGCCTGGCTAACATAGGCTATATAATTTTACGTAATCGGGTCAGTCGAGTTAAATTTTTTATACAAATGTATAGTTTGAACTTTACAAAGGTTATTTTGCCTCTCATATAGAAAAAATGAAAATATTGTGACAGATTGAGTGTGAGAAACGTGTAACAAAATTGTTTCGATCAAACGCACGGTAGTGTGTGTTAATAATCTGAATTCTGAGGTAGCGGGTGCGGATGTTATTTTTATTGAATTATTATATTTATTACTACATAGGCTGCACCAAAAGTATCGGAAAAGGAATATTTCCACTGTTCCTGTCATATTAAAATCTTTTTAATTTAAAACTCCTTGGTTTTAAAAATCGAATACCGTTTATTTATTTAAAAAAAGATTCTCGGTCTTGTCACAAGTTCTTGCCAAACTTGTTTAGTCGTTGAGAAAATGGAATTGACTCGAGAAAATTCTAGAGCGATGATTTATTATGACTTTCGAAGTGGTTTAACACAAAAACAGTGTGTTGACCGGATGATTTCTGCATTTGATGATGAAGCCCCATCCAAAACCACAATTTATCGCTGGATTGCTGAATTTCAACGTGAACGTGTCAAGCTCAGTGATGATCCCCGTCAAGGTCGTCCAAAAACTGCAGTCACCCAAGAAAACGTTGATGCTGTGCGTAAGCTGATTGAGAAAGATCGACATGTGACATACCGCGAAGGCATCTTTAGACATTGGCATGAGTCAAATACAAATAATCTTGCATGAACAATTAGGTGTAAAAAAGTTGTTTTCCCGATGGATACCGCATTTGCTCTGTGAAGAGCAAAAAGCGGCTCGCGTTACTTGGTGCGTCAGAACTCTCGAAAGATTCGACGGAGGATCCTCAAATGCTGTATACAATATCGTATCAGGTGACGAATCCTGGATATACGCGTACGAACCCGAAACAAAAAACCAGTCACGAGTTTGGGTGTTCGAAAATGAGTTAAAGCCAACAAAAATTGTTCGTTCACGGAGTGTTGCAAAAAAAATGGTGGCCACGTTTGTCTCCAAAACCGGCCATGTTGCGACTATTCCTCTTGAGGGACAAAGAACGGTTAATGCAGAATGGTATGCTAACATTTGTTTGCCACAGGTCGTTTCTAAACTCCGTAAAGAGAACTGCAACCGCCGCATCATCCTCCATCACGACAATGCGAGTTCTCACACCGCGCACAGAACAAAAGAGTTTTTAGAGCAAGAAATCATAGAATTATTAGACCATCCGCCGTACAGCCCCGACCTAAACCCTAATGATTTCTATACTTTCCCTTAAATAAAGAATAAATTGCGTGGTCGGAGATTTTCATCACCTGAAGAAGCTGTGGACGCCTACAAAACGGCCATTTTGGAGACCCCAACTTCCGAATGGAATGGTTGCTTCAATGATTGGTTCCATCGTATGGAAAAATGTGTCAAATTTCGCGGAGAATACTTCGAAAAGCAATAAATACATTTTTAAATAGTAATATTGTGTCACTTCCTTGATTCCCGAAATTTTCAGTGCCGCCCTCGTAAGCATAATTTAAAAAATATTAGCTTTATGCACACCTTCCTTCACATAAACTTTAATTTACCGGCCAAATTTCATACTCCTCTGGTTGCACAATTGATGTATAACTGTACTGAATATTTTTCCTTCACGTAATAATATAATAATATGTACACTATCGGCAAAGTCCCCGCCGGCCCGGTTTCTAAACATTTTCCATGTACAAGGATGCCTCAAAATATTTAATCACAAAGGATGTGACCGCATCGACTGCAAACAATTTAAGTCCGTATTTACACGTGACTGTGTGTGCGTTACATAATGCGAATGGACGATTCAACGACGCTGACATTATGCGATTTTGATATAGTGCCTGGTCGAGCGGCAACTTCTTCGATTGTACATAGTTATTCGAATTTTCGCTTTAAATGTTTACTTTGCTTGCTAAGATTTTTATTAAATCTGAGAAACTATTTTACTTTATGTACCTTAAACGTATTTCAGGTTTTCAGAATTTTGAACATCCCAAGCCAGCTCCGTTACCATGCTTTATAATATTATTAGCACAAAATTTATTTTAATTTTGTTTTAGCATACATTAGTTAACTTTACGCAGTACGCAGCCAGAGACTAAAGTTTAGAAAATTGAACACGGATCACCCAACTGACCTAACCGAATCGAAAATGGAATATTCAAATTCAAACATTTAAAAATGGCACACGAATTTCCCGCTAAACATTCTAACAATGCGGTCCGCCGAAATGAACAAAGCGCCCAGGCCCATTGTGTATCCCTATTGACACCGCCACTGTGTTCACAAACTACCCTCGAATTGTAAACAGCATTGTGAGATACATTATATCGATGGGACAACGTTATGTAAAGGTGATGAGTTGACACGAGTCCAAACTGTTAAATTTCGTAGTAATTTCGAGTATAATAATGACAAGCGTTTGCAAATTTGACATAATTGGCTACTTTTTGTGAAATGAAACCAAATCCTACAAAACTAACAATTGTCACAATTAGAATGCTTCATTATCTGTAAAAAGATTACAAATTATAGCAATATTTTTTTCTCCTCTTATGTAGCTTGTATTGGGAGTTTAAAAATACCTAAATATAGAGGATATAAAATCAACTTAAAATTGTAAAACCAACCAACCAAAAATTCAACATTTAAAAATTGATTTGGAAGAGTCATAAAAAGTATTCTCAAAATTTTCACGTGTTTTGCTATTATACATTATTCCAAATGCGTGGCAATAAGGATTATTTTATGTGGTCCTGTCTGGATTTATTGGTCAAAACATTTCTAAAGAAATGTCATTCCGCACTCGGCCACTACCAAACAACACATTTTGCAAACCCATCCTTAAATTAATTATTATCTGTTGTTAAGTAAAGTAAATATTATAATCATATTATCTGACTATAGGAGAAAGCCTACCTAAGCTTTATTTTGCTAATTTTTACTGCTCTTAACACACCTGCGGATAATTTAATGTTACACGGATCCAATAATTTGAGGGCTTGCGTGATCCAAAATAAAATAAGTTATCGGAATATTATAGTGTACGTTTTCTAAATAAATCTAGAATGTTAAATATATTTAAAATCTCATTTTGAATTATATTGAAGGCTACTACAATGCCAAAAATTATTCCTGTGGGAAAAAGTAGTTTCCGACAGGAACCCTACAAAGGGCGCGTGGCGGTCGTTGACGGCGCGTGCCCCAAATGATTCCATTCAATAAGGGCTCAGGGCCAGGCGACAATAGGGTACAAGGCTAAAAACAGTTTCATCTGTGCAAAATGTAGGTTATTTAATTTTTAGGTAGTGCATTCTGGTTCACTAGAAGTTAAATTTAGGTGCAAATTGCAATCCTACTAATATTACAAATGTGAAAGTTTGTGAGAATTGATGGATGGATGGATGTTAGTTACTCTTTCACGCAAAAACTACTGAACGGGTTTTGATGACATTTGGTATGGTAGTAGTCTGAGCTCTCGATCAACACGTAGGCTACTTTGCATCCCCAAAAAGTACAGTGTTCCCGTGGGATACTGTAATTACGCGGCTGAAGCCAAAGCCAAAAGCTAGTTTATAAATATCTAGCGACCCGCCCCGGCTCCGCACGTGTGCAACGTATTAGACATATAAACCTTCCTCTTGAAACACTCTGTCTATTGCTGATCACTGCCCTGCACTACAAGAACGGGAAATGATGCGACTTCATTTTATACTCTGTAAATATAAATAGATGAGGTATTAGGTAGTAGGTAATATTATGTTTTCATATCACTTATCAATATGAAATGAATAGTGCATTCCATGTTCAAAATACATGAAAATGGTTAAAATTATTACGTTCGTAATTTAAAAATAGCAATTACATTGCATTCGTGTTTTACTAGTCTATAGGGCTATTGCGTAAATATTAGCGTTTAATTCATTATTATTATCAAAAAATGTAATTATTGATTGTCAGTGACATCTTTCTTCTCGCTTTCTTAAATCTGTGGAAGTAATTTTGTGAAAAAGGTAACAGGAATTATATTCGCATTGCACAGGCTTTTTAGGAAGGCAACGGGGCGTCGGGAGTAGTTGACGGATTTCTGAGGAAGAAATTCCCGGTTCTAAGCGGGAATGGGAGAGGGAAGAGAAGGGAAGAGGAAGGAAACAAAATAAAGGAGAGAACAACAATTGTATTCGTTTAAGTACCTACCTCAAGATATATATAAAATAACAAAGAGAAAGACGCCTGACCGTCATCACAGGGGCGACACTCTCTACAAAAGACAGCTCGGGCACCGGCGAATGTCAGCCATGTTGACGTACCCTAAGGTTGAAACCGAAATAATTTTAAACGTTGCGTCAAACAAATCTATCATAAATAATATGGAATTATATTGCCAAGTATGTCATAGCACGAAACGACCAGCGTCCGGCCCCGTGAGTGAATGTTCTGGCTTGAAAAAACTTACGTCCCGCCCGCCACGCGCATCCCCCGTGTATGTCTAGCCACGCACACGTAGCCGCGCGCTGTCATTCGTGTAAGTCTACTGAATGACGGTTATTTACATTAATAACATATATTCTTTGCCGCCATTGTGTACCTAATAGCCCCGCTGTAATCTGATGGAGTTTTAATGAAACCTGAGCGATATCAGATGGTTCGGCAACTCCGGAACTCCCGAGCACCAGCGAACACTTACAGGATATTAATTACTGTTACATTACTTACATGCTACCTCCCAGATGCAACAATACAAAAAGAGACTACATTGTATTTTGTAAAATTATTTTGAACCAGTATTGCTAATTATAAATAGCAAGTCAATCCTACTAGATACTATTATAAATGTGAAAGTTAGTGATGATGGACGGATGGATGTTTGTGGCTCTTTCGCGCAAAAACGACTGAAATGATTTTGATGGGTACGGTACTAGTTTATGCTCTGGATTCTACATTTTGTCCCGAAAAAGTACCTTCAGTGTTTCTGTGGGATACCGCTGTCAAAATCTATTTATTAATAAACCTTCGCAGTAAACATTTAAAAAGCTAATCCATCTATGTTCTTGTAATAGATGAAAATTCGGCAAAGAGCAAGTCGTACTCGCGCAAGAACGGTTCCATACAAGCTGTCTAGCTATCACGGATAAGGAGATAGAGCCTGGTGACAGACAGACGTACAGGCAGACGGACAGACAGACAACGAGGTCTCAGTAATAGGTTTTTACCTTTTGGACACCTACGAAACCTTAAAAAGAAACATATCCATATTAGAACAAACAGAAATGCTGCTCACCGCTTTTAACACAACGTTGTGTCAAAAACATGTTTGTTAATTTACCAATTTATTATGTTAATATAGTAGTAGAGATAAGAACTACGAGCATAATTTATGTGATCGATCAGTGTGTTGATAAGATTTAACATTTGTTTATTTCACCACCTAATATTAGCCTTTTTTTACGCTGTCGTTGACCGCAGTTTTTATGATCAATAAACTGGCCAAAACTGGTGGCAAAACCTTAAGTGTTTCTACTTTAAAACATTAGCGGAAACACTTAAAATTTTATGAGATAAAAACATGGAAGTATAAATCATTAAAAAAATAACTATTTTCTTCTAATAATATTTTTTATTTACAAAGGACAAATTAGGATCCTACAATTTTGGTGAAGGTTGGTTCTGTGTTCTAAACAATTACATAAGTAGGACCTGTTCTATTGTAATTTACCGACGTAATTCTCGTGCTCACATGTATCTAATATTCTTCAGAACAATCTAAGTACGTAAACAATAATTTTACCAAATATACCATGTTCCAAAAATACTTAGAATTAGAATCAAAATTAGAATTACAATGAGATAACATATATTGCAAAAACATTATTGTTGTTACACTTGCAACATGTAGTCGGGCTTACCGTTACAATCTCTACTAGGTACTATTATAAATGTCAAAGCTTATGAGGATGGACGGATGGATATTTTCTTACTCTTTCACGCCAAAACTACTGAACTGATTTTGATGAAATTCGGTATGGTAGTTTGGCTCTGGATTAAGGCCTAGGCTACTTTTTATCCCGAAAAGTACATTTTCATCAGCAGAAGACTCGCGGGAACCGTTTATTTTCCTGCGATAAAAAATAACCTATTTCCTTCCCCGTGGTCTAATCTATATTTGTGTCAAATTTTATCATACTCCAGTAGTTTCGGAGCCTGTTCAATGTAAACAAACAAACATACAAACAAACCGTTTCCCTTTATAATATTAGTATATTTTAGTATATCTGTGGAAGCTTGTAATTGGCTTTTTGTAAACTATCCTCAAGCATATTGTATTATTGTAAGCTGTAAGCCACCCAAATAAAATAAAAATAAATAAAACATTTTATGTACATACCTTAACCTTCTCTTTTTCTAATTCACTTAACACCCTAAGCCCTTATAGGTCTCCAAATTATAGAAATCATTAAAATACAAAAAAAGTTTGAAAATATTTCCATTGAAATAATCTTCCCGAGATATTTTCTGATATTCCACGCTTTTATAAAGATTCAAAATTTAATAAGCCCCAAGGAGAAATCCCTCTCCATTTCAACAAAAGCAGCAGTAAGCTGTCGCCTTCGGAGCTCTGTAAAGCTTCTCAAATCGCAATACAGTCAAGTAACGGTTCGCAGAATACGCAATATTATGCGATTGCATATTTTAAACATCCAGAAAGCCGCGTCAGATATAACGACAGGGTGTTTAGAATTTAGATTTTGCAAAATCCTTGAAAGAAAGACAACATGGGGAAAATCGGAAGGAAAGAAGATTACACCACATAATATCTTATCCTAGATATATATTCGTGCTAAAGAATTGTATATACTAAGGGTGAATCCACACCGAAACGAAACGAAATGCATTTCAAGATAGCAATTAAAAATTCAACTTTTTTGAATACACAATTACGTTTCATTGTAAGAGTCCGAATGTCAAAGTGACACCGCGCCGCACCGCAAGTGCAGTGTATCACTGATGACATATGAAATGTGTAAATTGAACTTTATTCACTACACAAAACACGCACGAATTGGCTAGCAACATCTAGCAATTTATAAATCAAATTAATGTTTGCCTTTGACTACCGCAATGTTAAACTACGTTTGTACCTATTACGTATATTCAGTTGATCTGCTGTTAGACGCCAGTGTAGCCCAAAATTGTCAGCGCCGACTATCTGATAGATTGCAATAACTATCGCTTGGGTATAACGCCAGTGACCTTGAGCGTCAAGTCCCATACTAATTTTGTAGGCGACAAGGGCGTATCGCGCCGACCGGAGAGTATTGAAATGGGATAAATAGCTATAAATATTTGAGACAAAATCTGCAAAAACTAAAACTACCTTCCCCTGACTCTTGTCTTACTTAAAAAATAAAATATTTTTCACACTGGTGACAAATCCTTTTTTCTTCTATAAGCCGTGGTGGCTTATAGAAGAAGAGAAAAAAAGATTTAACTTAAAAAAAGGTGGACTTAGCACATTTTTTTTAAATATTTAAATGAAAATTTAAATTTATAATAAGACAGTCCTTGGCTAAATATAATGCAGATTAACATAATATATCTTTTTGGGACTTTTCAATACGACTATGACTGAGAAAAAAGGTTTCAAAGAACTCATATTTTCAGTTATATCCAGCGCGCAACCCAATATAATAACAATCACATCCATTTCAGAATTGAATAATTGTGTTTCCGCAACAACACTGCGTTGCGAAGACGCATTATTGAAGATTCAATATTCTATCGTTTATTCACTGAATTTAGTACGTACTATTACAGGTGTATGCAGTACGTATATGCAGGTGGCACATATTAAAATAAATCTACCAAAAACGACATCGCATTGCATTACAAATTACAAGAATTATACGACGTCGATTGTACGATGCATCGTCGCCACGCAGTGTTGTGGCCTCGCCCTATTGACATGTAACAAACAAACAATTATAAAATTCAACTTAATATTTTGTAAACCTTGGATAATTTCGCCTCTGGGCTGTAGTGAAAACTATTAATTAAGTTTATCGAAATGTTTTCGCTCGTGCTACAAGGTACGGGCGACAGGTAAAAGGCTGTAAGTCCAAGCGTGCGGAGTATCTACAATCTGCGCACGCGACGACCGCGGCGCGGCGCCGCTGCACTTGTATCTGTGGAGAAACTATTTAATACTGTTCACAGTTCACGGCTATGTTAACTTGAAATTTCTGCCTTAGATTTAAAAATTATTCGCCGATATTAAAAATACATTTTAAAATTCCACTTTCTACGTTTCACAAAACGACGCTTGGCAGAAAATGTTTTACCAATTGTAGTACCTATTTTGCCCGCGGCTCCGCTCGCGTAAATACAGCTTCCCATGGGAACACGAAATAAAAAGTAGCCTATGTGTTAATCCAGAGCTCAAACTACTACCATATCAAAGGAGACCGGCAAGTCGCCATACATTTACTGCCTGGTAATTAAAATACGTGGCCACAAAAAATATTTATTGTATGTTGTAGTTTAAGAACATAGAAACAAAAAAAAGCAAAAATATGATACATCAGACTGGGGGGATACAAGATATTTGATTAAATATACCCTAACCTACTGTTTAGTAAATAGCCCTAGTTGCGATTTGCGGAAAAGCGACATCTATTAGAGGTGATATCAGTTACGTAATGAAATTAATAACTAGTATTTGGAAACGGAACATGCTAACAGATAAACAATAGATGTCGCTTTCACGTTACGAAAACCAAGAACATAATATTTATTTTTGTTAGTATAAATATAAATAGTATAGAGGGATTTATTTCACACCCCAAGTAACTTTTTTTTTCTACTAGTACTAGTAGCTTTTTAAACTAGTACTAAGGCTAAACTAAATATATGTAATGGGCCACTAGATGGAGCTTTTACGCCTCGGAGATTCATACCTTTTTATTCCCAAGTCCTAAAAATATGTATAATATATATTTTTTAATACCTACATTAATTTTTTATGTAGGTACCGACTATAAAACCACATAATATTTTCGAAACTTGGCCGCTCTAGATGGAAAATCGGGCAGGATTCGCCAGTGTCCTTTCATCAAAATCCGTTTAATTTTTTCGTGAAAGAGTAACAAACATCCATCCATCCATCAAACTTTTCACAAACTTTCACCTTTATAATATTAGTAGGAATTACCTGACCTACATGGTCGCCATATCAATGTGTGGCGACATACCACCCTTCACGTTCGGTACACTGACAAAATAACATGTTCTCTTTGGTGGCTACACGTTTGTTAGCTCATTGTCTTGTATCTTATTTAAAATACTAATATAGAGAGGAACGATTTGTTTGTTTGTTTGCAATGAATAGGCTCCGAAATCACTGAACCACTGCCACTGAGAGGGACATAGGCTACTTTTTATCGAGGAAAACTGTACGGTTCCCGCTCTATTATTTCTTGCGCGTACGAAGTCACGGGAAACATTTAGTATGAAATATAATTGTTACTGTCAATCTATTGGCGCTGGAGTGTGTCATTGTGAGAAGAAATTGGCTGCCCACCACGCTACCCCACTCCGGGTTTCTTACAAAATCGTTTGTGTTTCTGTTAAGTGACAGTACCTACCTGGGTAACCGTGCTTTACTCGGAGTTCTAGTAGATTAAAAAAAATACTTGCAGCTGTTTCCGAGATTCTGATCATATATATACAAGAATTGCTTGTTTAAAGTATAAATATAAGTCGCAAGTCACAACCGCCACATCGAACCGGATCCAAACTCCAGTTCCCACACACTCAGTACTTAGCAGTAGTCCGCTGGAATTAATTATTATCCAGTTAAAAACCCGTCAGGTTAACAAGTTAACTATCAAAATTAACATGCAAACGTTAAATCGGTTTAATTCAAGTATAAAGAGGTAACTACACTCAAGTTCGCAGTTACAAAATTTATATTTTCGTCAACATTGATCTCTCTTTCAGGATAGGGATCGGAGTTTTATCGTTTCACATGTCGATTTACTAACTGTGATAACAATCTGATTACGAGTACTTATTCACAATAAAACCATGTTGCTAATGGCCCTCGGCAATCTTAGCTTTCTATGGAAATGACAGACGATGTATGGAAAAACTTCGATAATTGCCGAGAGACATTGAGGGTTTAATCGTACTGTACCTTGGGAAATTTTTATTTTTAACAAAATAGAAATAGTGTACTTACTACATTTTAAAAACCTCAGTTCACACCGCGACGGTACGCTATTTAAAATTGAACTTTATTCACTACAAAAAAAGATACATGTTTCATATGACATTAGTCATGCACTGCATTTGCGCATTGCAGCGCGGTGCAACCTGATATTCGAACTCTTACAATGAAACGTTACCATCTTTACACGATAATGAATAAAGTTTAATTTTGGATAGCTTTCTTAAAAATGCAGCGCCATGACACGTATCATTTTGTTTCGATGTGAATCGACCTAAGGGTCAACCACCAATGATGTCCAAGCAAAGGATAAGGCTGGCACTATATGATTCGGAATCCGTCGGTCCCGGGAAAAATCAGAGCACTGAAAATAGAACTTTGCGCTGATGCAATAAAGTTGAAAATCGAAGTGTCGATTGTCGAGCTGTCATATATGACATTGGCATTTGACGGATCGGACCGGATCATATTATAGTCCCAGCCTAAGAATGGGCTATGACGTACAATATACATTTGACAGAATAAAAGTTCATACAAGAAAAAGTTACTTCATCTTGATTGCAGAAGATATATATATATATATATATATATATATATATATATATATATATATATATATATATATATATATATATATATATATATATATTACTTTCGTTTCATTTTTCAACACCGTATTCCTAAATCGTCAAGTCTAGTCAAAGTCCAAATAAATAGTCAGTGCAGTCAATGAGTCATGTCAGTCGATTCATTAAAGTGGTAGAAGCTTTATTGAAAGTTCCTAGGGAGTTTTGGAGGGAAACTTAAAATAGCACGTTTTTAGAAGTACCACTTGCCCACACTTGTGCACGTTAACGAATATTTAATTATTAATATTCGAGACGACCCCATTGATGATAAGAGCCCGCATGGCTGATTAAACTGCAGAAAGCAAATGTCAAAATGTCAAACCTCGACTGCCCCAATCAACCTCAAAATGGGGACAGTTTAAGTGTAGACACATTTTTCCTCGACATGGCTCGTTTATTAAAAAAAAAAACATTACACTTGAAAGATCACATAAAACTGTACCTACGATGAGCCAATTTTTCGGCAAACACTTTTTACTATGTTGAAAATACCTTTCCCGTCAATCTAGTTTCACTTCAAAGAGTAACAAATATTGTTCGGTCTTAAAATAAATATTATGGAAGAGAGAAGGTATATCTTTCTAACAGCTTTGAAAGACCTGCAAATGTATGCATACCTCTTGGTGGCTTTTGGTTACATGCGACTTTTTTAAATAGTATAAAATGAATTGAAGGTGGTGGGCATCACGTAGACCGACGCGACGTTGAGAAAGTGAATTTAAAATACCGACTTTGAATAAAAAAAATTGACTTTAACTTTGATTTTAAACTACTCAACGAAATTTAATGCAGTTTTCAGCAATAGATAGAGTGATTCAAGAGGAAGGTTTACATGTATATATTTTATTATTGTACTCTTGTGAAGCCGGGCCGGGTCGTTAGTATTAAATAAATAACATGTCGCATTTTACATGGCTTGGCTATTTATAAAAGGTAGTCGTATAAAATAGGGCTAATAGTCGCCACTTGCCATCATAGAACACAAAAACTCAAAACACTTTAATCTTCCTTCCAATTATTTTGATTCATCAATAAATAATCAAACTATTCACACACACATATACAAAGACATTATTAATACATAATTAAATAATATACGTCACGTCGATCTAATCCCGTGCTAAGTTGAACTTGCGTTACGGATATATATTTTATACAATAGGTACACGCATCATTTTATACTAATAACAATATACAAAATAATAATATTATACATAATTATATTAATACACACCACACCTTATCACATTAATGATCTAATACAAGCTTTTGCCCATGGCGCCGCCCGCGCAAATACAGTATCCCACGGGAACACTGGACTTTTTCGGGATACAATAATATCACTACTATACCAAATAATATCAACATCCGGTCATTAGTTTTTGTCTCAAAGAGTCACAAACATCCATCTATCCTTACCAACTTTGACATTTATAATAGTGGTATTGTTTAATTCGGGATAAAAAGTAGCCAAATTGTTAATCAGATTATACTGCTACCATACCAAACAGTAGTTCGGTAGGTAGTTTTTGCGTGAAGGAGTCACAAACACCTATCCATCTAACCATCCATCCGCACAGACATCCACATGCGGCTAACAAAAACTTTCAGTACAGTTTTACGAGAAGTAGCGAGTTTTATGAATTTGTGCAACCAATTATTGTGCACAATAAAATTAAATATTATGTGTGTATTGACGTGTGCAGAATGTGATAATATTTTTAATAATGCTTAGAAATGCATAAAATTTATAAAAATAACCACCTCATATTATTAACACACACTACCTCATATTATTAACACACACCACATACAATACGATACAATTTTGGTTACACGTTGACGTTTGACAATTCGTTACAACATTTACCTTTTTTTTCTATATGAGAGGTAAAATAGCCCTTAAAAAATTCAAAGTTAAAAAATTATTATATTAATTACTATTGGCGAGTTTCGACCACAGCGCGACCTCTCGTATTTAAACTGTGAGTTTTCTAGTGAGTTCGCACTGTCCGTGGTTCACGACCACGGTACAAGCGGCCTGTTTGTTTGTTTTAGTGTAGTCAAACTAACAGATGGCGGCTGAATATTGTTATTTTTAGATCCCCTGGGAACGAACGTCTTGTCATAACATCGGCTGGATCACGACAGACCTAAAATATCACTGTATTTCAGCGTGGTGACGCATCACTTCGTCACGAGAGAGTTCGAAATAACAATAGTCGAGATGGTATTGAGTGGAAATGCGTCACGCTTTGTCTTAACTCTCAGTTTACGTCGTACAAACTATTTTGTAATCTGTGTCTCAATTCATTTTGGACAATGTATTGTATGTTAGAAAGAATTTAAGTATGTTAAAAATGAAAAGCAATAATGACTGTAGGAACACTAGAAACTAGATATACCGGTGATCAGACTAAGTAAAGTTAGTGAATCTGTTAAAGGTCAATCAATGTCTACGCCTATACAATAGAAGCCCAGAAAACGTTGAAAATCTGTCCATTAATAAATTAAAAAAAGTAGTTAAAGAACATTTGTGTGCTAAAGCTCAGTATAGGGTCAATGATTTTATTGGCGATCGCACTCCATGGGAATAGGATGGCCACCTGCACGGCTGCTAGCTTCTATGTACTATATTATGTATCCCGACTTTTGTTAATAATATAGACTAAGTTTACATATTTTAAAACTATATATTTTTTTAAAAAAGTACAATTTTCCTTTTTGGAATTTTGGAAAATCTTTTTGCTAAAAGATGGCCCCATGCGAGTGTCTTACGCCGCGCCGCTTCTTCTCGCCGCATGGTAGGCATCACGTAGGGACAATTCCGCAAATTATTAACCTATATGGAAATAAAACTATTTGAATTTGAATTTTTTCAGTCTTGAAGCAGCAAAAATAGTTTCATATAGAATGTCAAAGATCAGGTGGGACAGGAGCACTGTATAGCCCTGGCCGAAAGAAGATACTTGTCCCATCTAACGTTATTGAATCAAATCAAATCGTTTATTTTCCAAAATTTGATTCACAGGAATGCAATTACTTAAATCTAACAATTTATACATAGAGCTAGGTTCGAAACAAAACAAACAGTTTACAGCAGCTCTCGCACTAAGCCCAGCTTGTATCGCTAAAGCCATCGATTGAGGTGTTTATAAATTTTATATGATTTAATAATTTAATATAGCTTTAATATGATTTAATATGCTAAAAATCAAAAATATCTTTCTTCTCTACATCTCTACCTTTAATGGGTATCACAGACGGCGAAGATGAAATATATCCAGGCCATCTTAGGATAAAATTTAATATTAACTTAGTATCTTCGCCGTCTGAGACGCCCTTTCTGACCATATTATCTTTTTTATCATCCACTGACAGAGATTATTATAAATGATGCACCCAATTAAAACTGAAACGTTTATTGATAAAAATTCCTCATTTATTGATAACACCTAAACACGAGTCATTATTATTATGCACCTGTTTAAAAAAAATAAAACCTCTGCACACTCACCCTCCTAATTGGTACCCGACATCATAAAAGATACACATTAGTCCAGCCAAATGAAATTCAACCTTTTGTAGAGTCCATAGAGTTCAAATCTGTGACGTAAAAATCTGTTCACCGAATATTGATTCACACGAACTTGAACCGTAACTGCAGTTCGTAGAGTTTACTTTAGCCTGGAATTCGTTTCAGACAAATCACAGGTCGCTAAATCTCAGTGCTAGCAATTATGATCCTTATTGGCACAAATGAGGGGTTAATTTCGTTTGAAAAGATTTTCAGAAAGCCTGTCTAGTGTGATATAATCATCAACGATTGTTATACCCATCATGGCAGGGTTGCGGTGATTATAAAAAGTTCCTATTAGAAGGATTTCTTATAAATATTTATACCCGTTTACTTTTAAAATGTTTAATTATACTTATGCCACAGTGGATATTACTGTACCGTAGTGCATTTAGCACGTACTAGGTAAGTATTAACTACCTAGGTAAGGACTATCAATATTCAGTCGCCGACGTTTAGCTTTCTGGCGTCATAGCGTCAGTTCACACCTAGACGCGACGCGGCGCTGCATTTTTAAGGTATCGATTCAAAACTTTATTCACTACACAAGAAGATCGCGTTTTGAAAGAGTTCAAATTTCGTGCTGTACTGAGTAGCTTAGCGCGGCGTCGCTAGCAGAATATAAATATATATGTATATTAGGTACTACTGCAAAGAATCGGCACTCGACCGATATACACGAATAGCTCGCGGCTGTGTGTGCGTGGCCGGGCGAATGCGGAGGCGGGCGGGGAGGAACCTTTTCCCAGCCTGGACTATGGCTCACAGGGCTAGCCGCTGGTCCTTTTGTGCTTACACACAATTGACAATATCATTTCATAATATCTATGATAGATTTGTCTGACGCGACGTTTAAAAATAGTTTGGTATCAACCTTAGGCATACGTCAACAGGGCTGACATTCGCTGATGCTATCACTTGTAAAGAGTGTCGCCCCTATGTCGCTATTGCAATGTAACGTATGAGTGTGTAAAGTGTTTCTGCGTGTGGGTGTGTGTAAGAACTATTTATACACTCAGTTACCACCCAATTTAGTCAATGAATCACCATTTATTCACAAAATCATATTCATGTGATTATTATATTATGATTATGATTACGAAAGTTCAATTTTGAATCGCTGTATTAAAAATAGCTCCGTGGCTTAGTGGGTAGACCATTTGATTCGCACTCGAGAGAGTGCAGCTTCGATTCCCAGGTTGTGGCGTGTACCAATGAGACTTTTTCAGATCTCAAGTACATTATATGGACGCTCCAACGGTGAAGGAAAACATCGGGAGTGAACCCGCACATGGTTGGCCCCAGACGTATTGACCAGTCATTCCTCTGGACTAGGCTGACTGTGTTGTGAGAATGCCGTGTGTGGTTGGGCAACCATACGACATTTAAAAACCAACTGTCCCTACAGTATTTCAAGAGTGGTTGCTTCGCTCCGAGAATACTGTATAAATCATCCGATAACAGATGAAAAGGCCTCAGGGAGAGAGATTAAAAATGCAATGCCGCGTCTCGGTCTGAGCTGACCCTTAGTCTAGTGATTAACACAAAAAAAAAAAAAAAAAAAAAAAAAAAAAAAAAAAAAAAAAAAGTATAAAACAATATTATCTTAACTTAAATTAAGTTTTGCACTAACCCACAGGCACAACTCAAATCTGCAGTAACGAAGCCTGCGAGCTGCGGCACAGTTAGCTCACTATTAAATGTTATTTTACGGCAGCACATTAGGGTTGAAAGGTATTTTAATTGGCGGCACATCAAAGAGTTGCGATTTCGCCGAATTTTCTCCAATAGCTTCTAAATAGTTTGCTAAGAGGTTCGAAACTAGATCAATGTAGAGCAGTTGTGGTCAACCTTTTCATCGACCTTAAAAATTAAGATAGGGCGAGCCTTTCGAAAAGTGATATGATAACGAATTAATCTTGCCTTACAATACTTTTTATATATTAAACTGTCTCTATTTAATATTTCAGCAATTTTCCTTGTTTTTGTCTTGAGTAACAAATTCATCAGAATTACTTAAAAATGGCGCCGTATCGATTATTAATAAATTAATGTGTCAGACGCTAGATTATAATCCGATGAAGTGAAATTGCTCATTAGTTTCGTATGACACATGAAATTTTACTTTGGGTTATTTAAATTTGGAATTATTTCCATTTTGACATCGTTTTGACAGATAATTAATGATTATAGTTTACTTAAAATTATTCTCCCTCGCGGTTTTTAATATAGACCCTTCATTATTTTGAATCTCTGTATACTCCATACCTTCAAGTCCACATTCTAGACGAGTGTATTTTGTTTACCTAAGAAAACTCTATCTACTAGGTGACCACCCCTGATTGAGAGCAATTAATTTTATTGATTACTATTATTAGCTCCTACTTAGTTCGATCAAAGTAGAATGAAAAAGAGTGTGTTCAATCTTTTAGCCTTTAAAATAGTTTAAAGTTCATTTCAGTGAGTTCTAGTACATAGTAAAAGACTACGTAACCTCAAAACATGAGTTAGGTCATGTAATTGTTAAAGTAAGGTTCTATTCCACAACCACCCAATAAGTATCGAGCGACAGAGACAAAACATGCAAATAAATAATCTGACACTTATAATAAGATTGTGACACATAATATTATTACAATGATTTAAAGGACGCATCATACTGTCTATCATTCATTCGGTATGACTGCCGATTGGATCAGTTAGAACATTGGTTCCGAACCTGGGGGTAATTACCCCCGCGGGGGTAAAACAGCCAGTCTATAGGGGTAACACAGGTGGTACCTAAAAAAAAAAATAGACAGAAAAAAACTTGTTTCAAATAAAATAACAGTAGGTACGCAGCTTGACGCCCTCTCGCGTTCATAAAATCGCGGTGAGAATTATGAACTCTGTACATTTAGGCGAAAAGCAGCTTCAGAATACCCTGTCATTGCTGAAAGAGTTCTGAAAATGTTGGTACCGTTTTGTGCCACTTATGATGTGAGAGAACGTTAGTAACAAATTGGTATTGTAAATGTGCATTTTTTATAAATAAAGATATATGTAGGTACTTGCTTTAAATCATTTTTGGGGATGGGTGTTAACTGGGGGCAAAATCTAACAGGTCATAGGGGTAACAGTTTTGAAAAGGTTAGGAACCACTGAGTTAGAATAACCGGGGGCGTGGATTGGCATGAAAGCTATACGTTTGTGGTGTATACGGACGAACTGCAGATCGGATCAAGCCTGCAGCGTCATGCCAATTGGACTATAGGCAGTATGGTGTTGACTTATGTAAATGTAATATTAAGTTTAAAAGTTATTTAAGTTTCTGATTATCCAGCAGCGGCAGCAGCGGCATCAGCAGCAGATATTCCAGCAGGTCTAAAACGGCCACATTATGTGAATCGTACTATGAAACATCAACTTTGCAGAAGTTACTCTTACAGTGACTTCAAAGAATTCTCCTAATTGACAATTAAGCATTTCTATATGTACTATTTTATGCATTTCTCTCAGACCAATAAAATTTTTATTGGTCTGAGGCATTTCTATTGAAAACTATCAAAATAGAATTGTTAGAAGTTCCTGTAAGGGCAACTTCTTCAAAAGTTTATATTTCATAGTACGATTCACCTAATGTGTCCACTTCAGACCTGCAGTACGTCGCTATCTTATACTTTAAACGAGACAATCTTGTATATATAATCGTAATCTCATCAACGGCTGCAAGTATTTACATGAAATCTACAATGTAGAAAGTTTTGGGAGAGATAAATCGGTCTAGCTAGGTTTTATCCCTTTGAAACGCATTTTAAAGTTATATATGCTTTTTCTTTCGTCGTGCAACAATATATCAATAATTTTGACTGTATAATGTCAGTCCGATTGGCTGTATAATGTCAGTCCGATTGGTTGTTCGGAAATTCGGAATGTGGCGGGTTCGGACCCTCGGTCAAATATTTTATTTTTATTTATTTTTAAATCTACTAGAGCTCCGAGCAAAGCTCGGTTACCCAGGTACTATATTATTGTACATTATTATATAAACACTGAAATGCTTACAAGTTTGCTTCGGCCTGACCGAGTATACCACCAGCTCGGTCGGAGCTCCCTTTTCCTTTCCACAATTCGAACGATTCCTGAGTCTTTTCTCATGTTGATAGTCATGCTTATCCCAATCGTTATTAAGGCGTCCGCCATTATGTTTTTTGTTTAATCCAAATATTTCAAGGATTAGCGACGATAAATTTTAATTAGTGTCACCAGGCTCGTTAGGACAAACCTCAGGGCTTCGATTCGCGAAATTTTCGGTCTCCAGACCCTGGGAACGCCCTTTACCTAAGCCCCACCAATGGATTGCTTTTGTTTTTAAATTCCTTAGTCATTCCGTAATATTATGTTCAGACCTTAAATATCTCCGATTCAAAATAGTTCACTAACGAACAGTCGGCAAACAGTTTTTTTATAATTATTTTTTTTGTCTTGACTGTATTTTAATCATGTGAGTTAATAAAGTTGTTACTGAAATCCGAATAATAATATATCAATCTAAAAACTGTGTGTGCAATTTTGTTCTATTAAATAGTACAATATCAATCAATTGGCGATTTTCATTAAAGCGCATGTCAGTATGTTTAATAAAAAAAATTGAGTTAGTGAGATTTTACCCCCGACTTCACCCGCTTAAATACAGTATCCCACTGAAACACTGTACTTTTTCGGGATGAAAAGTAGATTATTAAGTGTTAATCGGCATGTATTTATTTGAACTTGCGACAAAACAATCAAATTTTGGGTGTGATAAAAAACCGAATATTGAATACTAAATAACCAAGTTGGCGAAAGAATTTAAGAAACAAAAAATTTCAAATCTGGTGACTAATTAATACCAGTTTTTTTCACTGAATATTCCAAACTGGCAGACAGATATTATTTTAGCGAACAAATAACCATCTTGGCGACAATTTGAGAGTACACATTTAATTTAAGAATAGGCACATATATTTCCCTGATGTAGGTAATTCAAAAAACATAATAAGCAGCAAAACGAGCGCACATAAAAAAACCTAAAAGAGCGTACAAAATTCCCACTTTAATTTTTTTTCGGTTTGGGGGGGGTGTAGATATTGTATTTCGTAAAATTGATATGGGTGTCCTTTACCACCTTTACCTTTTTTTTGGGGGTGCTGGATACGAAAACGATATTCATTTTGAAATTCCAAGATGGCGGACATACCTACTTCATTTTATGAAAATTAATATGGGTGTCCTTTTGTAGGTTTCTGCGGGTGCTGATTACAAAAAAGTCATCCATTTTGAATTTCAAAGATAGTTGAAATAACAAAAATGGATATAGGTGTCCTTTTCTAGATTTCTGGAGTCGCTGATTAAAAAAATTCATTCATTTTGAAATTTCAAAATTTCAAATAAATGAATGTAGGTGTCCATTTCTAGGTTAAGGGGATGTTAATAACAAAAAAAATCATTTTAGTAACCCCGTAACCACATATTTTCTTTATGATGGGAAAAAAAGAAATTTGAAAATCCTTTATCCTACCGAAAAGATAAAGAAAACTCCCTCCCCCCCCCCCCCAAGTATATTTATGATAAGAGTTTTTTTTAATCCGTAATTTCCAAAAAAATCAATAGCTTACATAGCTGGTACTACATAACATACTGTGTGAATAATCATCAATTCTAATCAGCTTCCTCAACAACTTTTAAATTAGTAATCATGTCATTTTTATGAACAATGAAAATTCTCCTTTTTGGAAATTGAAATTTGAGACAATTTTATAATTAGCACCCCCAGAAACCTGGAAAAGGACACCCATATTAATTTTAATGAAAAAAATGTACGCCATTTTGCAATTTCAAAATAAATTTAATGTTCATATTATTCTGCACCCCCAAAACCTTAAAAACGACACCCATACCAAAGGAAAACAAACTCCAACAGTATCCGAAAATTCGATTTTCCGTAGCCTGCAAATTGAATTATTAGCAGCTATTAATTTATCAACCCAATCTGGTTTTATAGCTGCTTTCATCGTATAATAGTCACCAACACGGAAATTTTGGTGCCAATTTGGAATTAATTTCGTCATTTTTTATCTGCCGATTTTAGTATTTTTTGTGACCTGAGTGCTTTCGCCAGTTTAGTAATTTAGTCGCCATAACATCATAATAATTCGTTGCAAAATTCAGTAATACTGTATGCTGTTATGGAGCCTACTTATTTTTTGTTCGCAAGATTAATTATATCCCGTGTTAATCCAGAGCCTAAACTACTACCATACCAAATTTCATCAAAATACATTCCGTAGTTTTTGTCAGTCACAACATACATCCATCCATCTATCATCAAAAACTTTCACATTTATAATAATAGTAGGAGAATTTTAACATTGTAAAGAACTGTTTATGCAATACAATTTTAAAAGTATTTCAACACCTGGTAACTTATTGTAAAAGCACTTATATCAATTTTAGCGTACCTATCATTAAATATTGTCATACAATAATTATGTAGACAGCAAAAGGAAATTATATATTCTGTATGACAAATCATAAATCATTTACTTCAAAAGTGATTTATCAAGATAAGATAAAATATAAACATCCATATTGCCATGTTTTATAATCCTTTTTAACGTTAACCCTCGCGGTAACCGCTTCAGTAATTTATTAACTTGGTCAGAAAACAACACGTTATGTAGTTAGATAATAGAATGTCTTAATTTAAAATAAAATTTGTAGTTAGATGATAGAATGGCGCCGAAAATATATTTGTTCCTTTTTGGGTGGCTGAAGTATTCGGTAGCCAACGAACTAGTACAAGTGCAAAACGACATTGAAAATGATATTGCCGTACATACAAAAAACGCTGATTGTATTAATAAAATTGTGACTAAATATTTCAATTGTGGAAGCAACATTAAATTATTTAGCTCAAATGATGATTTCAGTTATTTATACATCAATATTAAATCAGTGAATTGTTATAATGTAGGATATAAACACAACAATGACTGGATTTGGACTCACGATGGTTATGTCGTTTATATGACAAATATAACGACATTCTTGGAAACTATAAAGAGAATAAGAAGAGATAAAAGTTGGAACCCTAGGGCAAAGTATATAGTTAAAGCAAATGAAAGCTTAGATGAACTTGAAGAAATTGATATATTCAACACATTTTTGGATTTAAACATATTCGATGTGGTGCTATTAAAAGACAAAAATGACGCCATTGAAATTTTAACATATTTTTTATTTGGAAACGGTAGCTGTGGAAATAGTGTTGCTAATATTACTTCATTTGGAAATTGTAATGATTCCAGTAAAGTTAATTTATTTCCAAACAAACTGGATACCTGGCGCAACTGTTCTATCACAGTTGCAGTGTCAGAAGATCCTCCATTTGTAATTTCTCAGAATAACAAAGATTTCCAATTCCTCAATTCCATAGAAGGTTTGGAACAATTCATGCTTTCGAATATTGGGAAACGGGAGAATATATCTATTAACTACATAGTTGTGCCTCAACATCTCAGATATGGTGTTGTTCTTGAAAACGGTTCATACACTGGCTCTCTAGTTTATTTACAAGATAAAACGGCCGATATAGTCGCTGGTGCTTTCATTTTAATCAAAAATAGAGCGGAGGTATTCGATGTTATTTTCGGCTACAGTTATCCAACAATAAAAGTTTACACATCTGCTTTAAGAGAAAAAACCTGGAAAAATGTTTATAAGCCTTTTGGTTTAACGACTTGGTTCCTTATCATACTGACGTATATAGTTTTTTCTACAGTTTTGATAATTGTTTCCTATTTGATCACAGGGAGTGATGATTACGTGAAAATAATGCTTCGAGTTCTAGGATACTTTTATGGAAATGTGGATAATAATTTAATTCGTGTGACCAAATTGAGAAAGTTTATGATCATTTGGATTGTCTTCGCACTTCTCATCTGCAACTTCTATAATACTGCTTTTTACAGCGTTTTAACTGGGAAGAAGAGGAGTATCACACCTATCTACGACAAGCAGTATATGTCTTATTTGACGCCTTGTATTACGGAGACCATATTGACGTTATTTAAATACACTTACAATGAAACTCTGCTCACGGATAGCTCCCCAAACTGCCGATATATCGAAAACGCTTTAGATAATGTGGCTGAATCTAGAAACCTGTATACAATTTATTTTGACTATAGCTACAAATTTGCAGAATATAAATACATAGATAAGGATAGTAACAAAAAGCTAGACACTTGGGACTATGCCTCCAATTATATGCTAACAATGTATACGTCTAAGGGATTTCCTTTTTTACATCTCTTCCGCAAGTATATAAACCACTTTTTTGAGTCAGGTCTAACGGAAAAACATCTAAACGATATTTATTTCAAAAGTCAGTTGCTAAAAAGAAATCCTGTACATAAATTTAAACTAGTAACATTGTCCGATTGTAGAGTCCACTTTGGTCTATTGATTTTTGGAATAGTACTTTCTACTATTTGTTTTGTTGTAGAACTCAATCGGAAGCTAATAAATAATGTAGTTTAAAAAAGAGGAGTAATTAATTTGATTTTCTTTGAAGAAAAGCATTTCATGAACATGGATGATGAAAGTTTGTATGGACAAGCTATTATTTTTATCATTTTTCATTTTAAATAAAAAAACTGTCGTAAAAACTAAATAAAATATATTTTGGAATGTTCACATCATGCCCTTTCATATGATACCCCATTTGAACTAGTAGCTTCAACTTGAAATTTCGACACATTTCGAAATATTTTTTAACGGATGGACGGACGAACACACGCAAAAAGAGGTGTTCGAGATACTGTTAGTATGTTTTGCGTGGAAGAACATAAATAATAATTAAAGAATCTTCGGGTAGTTGTTCAAAACTTCAACAAATAGGACAATTGACATCTCAGTCCTCCCGTGACCACGGCTGCTGGAAAGTAGCCGAAACGTCGAAAAAAATTAAAGTGCACCGCGACACAATCCGTAAGTGTTTAATCCAAAAATAGGGGTGTTATAAGTTTGACGTATCTGTCTCTTTATGGCATCGTAGCTCCTAAACGAAAGGTCCAATTAAGATGCGGTTTTTTATGTTTGAAAGCTGACGTGATCGAGTGTGTTCTTAGTTATAATTAAAATTGCTTGATATAATATTGCTTGAAAATTACTTAATTGTGATAAAATGTTGCAGGAAAAATTATCGATTTTCTCTTGTAATTGTAGTATATAACGATGTCACTTGCCAAACAAAAATACCTTATGTATTTTGGTTACCTTGAGAGTGCCGAAAAATTAATTTCTGTGGCAAAAACGGTCATATCTCTTTTTCATGTTAAATTTTGGTATTAATAAAGCGTTCTTAACTCTAAGACAATTCTCAAGAAAGTACTTAAGATTTTGTTTTAATTAATAGACCATACTTAAGTACAGCTGTAAGTACGGCGTATCAAGTGAGTTCGAACGTATTAATAAACGAGACTCGTTACTCAAGTACGCTGTCATTGCTGTCAAACTGTTACTTGAGACGCGGTTTCGTGAGTACAGTCAAACCTTGACTTGAGAACAGCTTGCTTGGGAATTGGGATACAGTACATTATTATTTGTGGTGTTTTTGGGTGTGTTACAATTATGTAAATTAAAATCTCAATATTTATGATTAAACAAACTCAGAATTTACACTACATACGCAACACAAATTAAAGTTATAAAAAAAGATGCTATATTGATATATGATTGATACTTATTCTTCTTTTTTTTGGTAATCGCGGTTGCAAAGGTTTTACACCATTCTGCCAGTGTCGAGTATTTGTAGAAACATTTTCGATTTTATTTATAATTAAAAATTAAATAAAATATAATTATTTATTTATTTATTTATATTAAACGAATTACCTATTTGATTTATATTAATTGACTTGTTTGACACTTGACAGCAGAACTTTTTTTCGCTGCCCAAAATACAATCCTATTATATGATTCCTCCCTCCTACAATTCCTCGCCCTATAAACCTTAAATCTGTTCTGTGTTTTGTAAATACTCCTTTTACTGAAACTTTATGTACATCCTGTGGTACTGGCCCTAAATTTGTCTGTCCTAGGTTTTAAATTATTCAACAGACTTCCTCCTGTACACCATGCCCTTGTTTATTTATAAAACCCACTCATAAGGTAGAGTTTTCGTCAACACAACACTGGCGAATCACTAAGGAGCCACTTTAAAGAATAAGAAGAAGAAGAACTTTTTTCGAATGGCAATGATCCGCATTCTGTTTTACGTAGATGTTAAAAAAATATGGATATTAATATGCTAGACAATAATAAATATTTATATATACGTAAAAATTAATGAAAATCAGTTTTTTCAATATAAAAAATACAGACTATAACTTATTTGGTATTTATATTATTAAATATTACATTTTTAAAAAGAAATATTGAAGGAATGTATAATCAATAAATCCGTTCCTTGTAGAAGTGTAAACGAAACGTTATTTTATTCGTTCTATGTCGTGTAGATGACGCTTAAAAGTTGAGTAAGTGATCTCAATAACGTTATCAACTGAGACGGTCTTGAGATCATACTATTAATTAAAGACATTCTTGAGAAGCTAATCGTTACTTGAGACCGTCTCAGCCAAGAAAGGTCTTGAGAACGAGTTTGAGAACGGTTTATTAATACGGGCCTAAGATTGATGATTTTTGACGAAAACCAAACTGTGCAGTTTGGTTTTCGTCCCGGTCTCTCAACGGATTCGGCTATCTTTGCGCTTAAATCGACGGTCTTAATATACAAAAAGAAACACATCTATATATGCATGCTTCTTAGATCTCAGCCAGCTTTCGACCTGGTAAATTACAACTTACTTTGGCGAAAGCTCTACGAATCTAATTTACATACTAATTAACCAAACTACTAAATAGAACCAAACTAATTTTGTGAAATGGGGCGACGCCACCTCTAATGATTTTAGATTAGAGTGTGGGGTGCGCCAAGGAGGGCTCACCTCTTCGGACCTGTTTAGCCTGTACGTCAATGATTTGATTTAGGAGCTAGAAGCACACTAGTAGGTTGTCACGTAGGTGGAACATGCATTAACAACCTGAGCTACGCCAACGATATGGTGCTTCTGAGTCCCTCCAATCAGAGGCTTAAGGCGGCTACTCGTCATTTGTGAGACTTATGTTAGTAAGCATGGTCTCAAATACAATGTCGCGAAAACGCAGACGATGGTGTTTCGGGCTGACAAAGGACGGTAGATGGTCCCGCCGGATTATTTGGATGGTCAAGTAGTGGAAAGAGTTGAGCGTTTCAGATACCTAGGACAGATACTGATACCTATCTTGACAAAGGAACTTTCTGACAATGAAGACATAGTCCGTGAAAGACGGTCATTGGCTGTTCGCTGTAACATGCTCGCGCGCCGGTTTGCGCGGTGTAGCGTTGAGGCAAGGCTGACACTATTTAGAGCATACTGTCAATGCTTCTACACGTGTCAGCTTTGGGTGAGTTGCTTTAAAACCACGAGGAGCAGTACCAGGGTGCAGTACAATAATGCATACCGCATCGTGATGAAACTGCCAAAGTACTGCAGTGCATCGGGCATGTTTGCCGTCGCCAGAGACCCCGATTACTTCGCCATTATTAGGGCATGTGTCGTAGCATTTTGGTATCGCGTTCGTTCTTCTGGGAACGAGATCCTTAGTGTGTGTGCCGGGTGTCTGGAAAACCCGATTCTAAATATACAGAACA
Organism: Phengaris arion; assembly: GCA_963565745.1. Taxonomy (NCBI): domain Eukaryota; kingdom Metazoa; phylum Arthropoda; class Insecta; order Lepidoptera; family Lycaenidae; genus Phengaris; species Phengaris arion. Next base: position 1,221,310 of record OY751442.1, read on the forward strand.
GATTCAAAATAGACAGTACATCGCGACAAAAAATAAACAGGCTAATTAATAGCTGTTTTTTTTTCTATCTGAATGTTAATTTTTAATAATGATATTTTGTTGTTTTTATTACTTTTATTTTTAATTAATTATATAATATTTATGTTTTATGGGTCTTTTGCCTGAAATAAATATGATCAGCATTATTTTCTTTAACGATCAACCAATTAGAAATAATAATTGCCACTCTCCTTTGTTACAGATGACACTATAGTTTAAATAAATCATGTACTTGACTACTTACAACGAGCACGTTTCAAATAGATATATAAATACAGCGAGCGTATTAAATACCTGCCAATCGGACTTACATAATAGTCGAAATTATTGATTATTTTCGCACGACGAAAGAAAAAACATATATTGCTTAAAAAGTTTTCAGCGCAGTTTCCCAGGGATAAGACCTAGGTAGATCGATTTTTCTCCCCCAACTCCCTGGATACTAAATTTCATGGTAATACTTGCAGCCATTTTCGAGAAACCGATTGTATGTTTAAACAAGATTCACTTGTTTAAAGTTTATACTTTAACTGCGCTGAAAACTTTTTAAGCAATATATTATGTTTTTTCTTTCGTAAATTTTAAATTTTCTTTCATAATCTTATGATTATGAATACATTTATTCTACAAGCGCCTTATTAAAAACATATAAATATGGAAAATTATATTGCTGGTCGGTAATGATAAGGCGTACAGACTTTAAATTTAGAAACCCTGAGACCATCGATGGGCTTTTGATATTTGATACGGTAATATTTCATATAGATAATTTGGCTTATCTTTATTAAGGATAATGTGGTAGGTTATCCAAAGATTTCAAAGAAGGTATTAATACTTTTAATAATATTGAAAATAAGCCATGATCAATTTCGTAAAATTAGTTTTATTAATAGTTTTGGCGGTATTATCCAAATAATAATAATACAATATTAAAGGGCAGGAATAAATAGAATTATAAGCTTCATTCAAATTTCAAGTCATATTTAGCACAATGAAAATGCAAAGTAATAAAAATATAATACACATCGTTGCGATCCTCAGCACCTGAAAACAGAACATGTCATAAAGCATACTTACTCATTATTAGTCACAAGACAAACTCAAGTAGGTACTGTTAAAAGTAAATAAAATTAGTAAGTTATTGAACTGCATATGATATCTCAATTTACATTTCTTTAATGATATAGGTAAAAGGGGGGCAAGCGATCAAACATATTGTCAAGCGGTAAGCTATTAACATCGTCAATAGAGAGACCAGTTGGATGCTGACCTTTCGAAAAGAAGTAAGCTCTATTTCAAAAATATATATTTTTATGCTTTGGAAATACCACTGGCAATAGTTTCGTTTCAAAGTCTGATATCCTTTTTAAGGATCCGTGGTACTACAAGGAACCCTTATAGTTTCGCTCTGTTCGTCCGTCTGTTCGCCCTCCTAACTTACAGAAGTTATTTAGTTATAAATATACATCCAAATTTCATCCATTTAGGATGAAAGTTGGTATAAAATGTATAAAGATTGTGTATAGATTTCGGGTTTGCCATCATAAAATAATTTTCTCTCCATTTATTGTGTAAAGTGGGGATTATAAAATATTTTTCAATTAAAGGCAAGGTTTCATACATGACTGTTTTACAATGTCGACCATTTTTCAGTAATCGGCCTCCAAAGTAAATAATTAAATAAAATATCAGTATCCGTCAAAAGTTTGCTGCGTCAATATTGAAAATCACTAAATTCATAAATTTATCAACAATATAAAACATTTTATATATTAATAACTTAATAAACAAAATGTATTATTATGTTCTATTTTTAAATTGATTAAATATCAAACTTTTTAGGATATTTGGCAGTTTATTATGAATGCGAATAGCCATACAGTATGCATTTTTCAAAGCATTGTAAGCTTTTGTTCAGGAATATATAATTGGTCTCCTTTTCTACCTCTATATTTATAATCCTTATTTTTAGGAAACAAATATCCATGCATGTAAACAAAAATGGCCGTTTCGTAAATGTATTACTTAAACAAGGCAGTGGCAGTACATTTAAATGTTTAAACAGCGGCTTGCAACTGTCTAAATACCCTGCACCACATACCGATCTTATACATTTTTGTACTTAAAATTAAAAGTAATTAAAAAAAAAACTATTGCGCATTGATTGTTACGGAACCCTCCTTAGGCAAATCCTGACATGCTCTCGGTTAGGTTGTTACCTTGTCCTGCCACTGTCTGTTCTTGACACACTGGCTGTACGGCATGGTGGAAAATGTGACGGAGTTGTACAGCGGCACCCATAGGTCTGGCATGATCCAGAACAAGAAATCGTCGATTTTCTTGCGAATACGATACGACGGACGTGTCACTAAATCTCGCATCTGTAAGGAAATAAGTTAGTACTCGTAAGGACGAAAATACTACCAGTAAAATCTATTCGTAAGTCGTAAAATATATAAGATAGTCCAAAAACCGTAGGATAATAAATTTATTTAGTGGTAGTGTTTTCGTGCCTCTCTTTTGATATATACATATAAAAGATTCCGTGTTCCAGTGGTTTAGAGCTTGGCTTTCTACTCGGAGGTCGTGGGTTCGATTCCCGCGTTGGAACAACAAAATATGATGTTTTCATGTTTGGTTAGAACAATGCAGGCTGATCACGTGATTGTCTGACAAGAAAGATGATCCATGCATCTGATGGGCATGTAAAAAGTCGGTCCTGCGCCTGGTCTCTCGCCAGTCGTGTCGGTCATCCGTCCCACTGGGTTTCGAGAGTAAAGGAAGAGAGAGTGCTATTGTGTACTGCGCACAACCTTGGGCACTATAAAATAACTCCTGCGTAGCTAGCCCGGTTTCAATAAAACCGGCAACCGTCACCGAAATCGGTGTGGGGAGCTATTATTAGATATATAAACCACAGCGGCATGTCTTTAACAAGCCAAAATCTGTATGTCAAGAAATAGGTATTGTTTGAAGATCTCGAATTTGTATTTGCCGAAATCAGAGGACCCAAGTGTATAGTGGACAGAGGACCCAAGTGTATAGTGGACAGAGGTCCCAAGTCTATAGTGGACAGAGAACCCAAGTGTATAGTATCTTCTGAGTAATATCATCTCAATAATTACAAAGAAAATTACCTCAATATAATTGTACATGGCGAGATCCGAGATCGCAAAGGTATCTCTCCATCTGGTCTCGGAGAACTCTGACAGTATTTTGGCCAGGTCGTCGTCGTGCTTGGTGAACAACTGGTCTAGTAATGTGCAGTCTTCGAAGCCGGCGTTCATGCCTTGGCCGTAGAAAGGTACCACTGCATGTGCTGCGTCGCCAATGATTAGTGCTTTGTCAGTCACATTGTATGGACGACACTGAAAATTTTGTAAAACATTGGTGTCTAACTTTAGGACCCTACCATCAGAAAACGCTGTTAATTGCTACCGCAAGAATCGAATAGCAGGTAGTTTGGTATTCAATGGTAGTGTTGCCAATGATCATTTTGTATATAATACTATTACGCAAAATGTAATACATTGTGTGCTGCATGCAGAGAATACTTCGGTACTCCACGTGATTATTATTTCTCTTGCTTTCATTTTGCAAACCCTGTTTGGAGCATGTCCATAAAAATGTAGACAGGATAGCAGTAAATTATCAATATTTTTTTGTATGTATTATTTATTACATAATCGTAATCTTTACTGCGATATATCAAAAAGACAAAAATACGAACCTTAATTGAAACTAATGGTGATGGTTTTGTGCTGAAAAAGTCTGTGATCAATCTCTTTTCTCCGAATAAACTGATCGAATCTTTGAAGTGTTTCTCGAAGAAGGTAAGCAGTTTGTCTTCTGTGTCGATAAGGACGAAGTTTTTGAAGGGCATGAATAGAGTGACCGTCCAAGAACAGTCCTGGTTTGGAAGGGCGATCATCATGAAGTTACCCCGTGGCCAGATGTGTAGATAGTTTGCTGGCATCTGAAACTGAAGAAAACAAATCCAATAAGTTATTTGTAGTCGAAATAGATAGGTAGCAGTAGCGAGGCGCCAATACAACTCGACATTATTGGCTTCCCTTAAGAATATTATGTATCTATAATATTATATATATACCTATGAAATTGCCGTTTTGTATGACAAAATTTAAACGAATTTTTTTCATGTATTTTTTATTTGTATTAATCGAAGTAATCACCCATGCAATCAATGCATCTTTGCCAACGCAGTGGCAGTTTATTGATGCCCTTCTTAAAGAAATCAGTTGGACGGGAGGCAACAAATTCTTCAAAGGTATTTTGTACTGCCTCTCGGGTATTGAATTTTTTTCCCGCCAAGAAGTTATCCAAATTCTGTAAAAAGTAGTAGTCTGTAGGCGCAAGGTCAAAATAACTCCCTTTCGCTTAGCTAAATACTACAATAAAGTATTAGTAACTTTACAGTCTTAAGCATAAAGTTAAATTTATAATAGCAGTTCTATGGCCCGCGAGCGCTCTGTGTGCGCGCTATTACACGACTAAAACGTACCATATTTTAGTTCTACTGCGTTCCTAATAGATGGCGCTAGCCGTAATAGAAAGAAACTAGTTGCTTTTTTTTCCTCGGAACTCACGCTTCGCCACTGATAGATATATCTTTAGTTTATAAATTATACATTTATAGTAGGTACCTACTACCTATACCAACATTACATTTACATCTGGCACAATATTATGACCATGTTAGTCTATAAAAAAACTTAGACCTTTTCATACGTTATTGGATAATTTATAAATTATATAGTATTCTCCGAGCGAAGTAACCACTGTTGAAATACTGTAGTGCCTGGGACAGGGCCGTCTTTACTAGGGGGTGCAAGGGGTGCGGTGCACCGGGCGCGGAGCGCCCGGGGGCGCCTGTCGAGCGCTGAATTTTTGGATATTTTTTTGAACTTAACGCCATTGCACAGTTTTATATATACTTTCGACAAATATGTATGCGCAAGCAAGAAAAAAATATTCATCAACAATAATATTTTTTTTACTTTTATTACGCTTTCGGCGCTTGTCATGTAACCGCATTACTACACTAGGTACACAAATAACAATTATTTTATTTAATACAACACGCGCGCGGCAAAATCTTTAATCCAAAGAGAGTGTATGTATGTACGTTTGACACGTTGCCGCCTGGTCACCCGCACTTGATGCAAAATGATCTTTAAGTCAATAGAGTATAATATGTATAAGTTCATTTGAAATGGGCCCGCGGCGCGGCACCTGTGCGTCTGTCATAGGCGAGTAATTGCGCCCTTTGACATTGTCGCCTGGTCGCTCGCACTTAAAGAGAAATGATCTCCAAATCACTACAATTAGGTGTAAGTTCATTTGAACTTACAGCGCGGCGCGCGGCGCCTATGTAAGTGTCGGTTAGTGATTGATCTGATTTCTTTTTTTTTTAAGCAATTGAATTCGTTAGCTCATTTCATTTGCGACAACCGGTGAATTAGCACGGAAGTCTTCAGAGAAAAAATATATTAAAGGTAAGTGAATTTTATTTTTTAAGTGTTGGTGTTAGAACTTAGAGTCTGATACATTACAATCATTATCATCACATCCAATGACGTCTTCACTATTAGGGCACACGGAGCCTGTGCCCAGGGGGCCTCGACGGGCCGATAATGTCAAACAGTCCGAGCATGACTCGGACTGTTTTGTTTATTTGTTTAATAATAATTGCAAAAATACAAATTTAAGAATCAGCAACATTAAAATGTTGATATTGATTGATAATTGATAAAAAAAACTACTTACTTTATTTAGAATAAAGAATGAAAAATTTTATACTAAATTGAAATTTGATTTCATTGTTGATGGCCGAATTAGGGGATAAAAAGAAACCATCGGGTGCTCAAAATAGAAAAAGGAAACTGGAGAAAGAAGAAAAAATTAAAAAGCTAACTTCTCCGATTGACTCTTTCTTTCGACCTGGTAAGTTCAGTCTGTTGGTACCATAAATAAAACATATGAAGAATATGGCATAAATTAGTGACAGAAGTCGCTGGTGTATCCTGCCTGGGTTCGAACTTCGATCCCTATGTTTCTACCTACTTATTATTATTACAGTTTTTTTTTTGTATAAGTTACCTGTAACTGTATACCTAATGAGTCTTAAATATAGTAGGTTTTTATGATTATGACAATATCTAATTAATTGTTTTTTGCGGATTGCGCACCGGAAGGCGTAATGGTTAGTAACTAACACTCACTCTTCTGCCAAAGGTCTCGGGTTCGAATCCCGGCCGGTGCAATATTTGTTTAAATACATACCTTCTCAGTCTCAGACCTTGTGTTAAATTTTTGTATTGTGTGATATGTTCAACGCGCGTTCCAATCGTGGAGATTATGGAAATAAATAACCCCATAGTTTTGGACTATGGGGTTATTTATTGCCTTTAGCTCATGTCTAACAGTGGAATGGACTGTCTGTACTTATATCTGTACTTATATGGCTTGTGTGTTTGTCATTTGTTTTTGGGGAATATGAATTATGTTTTTTCATGAAATAGCCGCAGGCGAGATCCACCAATCGCAACTAAAGTAATTTAATTTTTTACAGTCAGTATAAACAAAAAAAGTATATTAAATAAAAATATAAAATAAAATAAAAAATAAAATATATATATATATATTAAAATATAGTATAATATAGTATATTAAAATATTTATAAACAGTAATGTTTGCGCATAGAGCGACCGTAAGCGCCTCGGCAATTCCACACTGAGCGCGCTCGCCCGGACTAACGGATTAGACTATGCCCGATTGCCCTTAACTTTAGGGCGCTGTTTTTAATGTCCTAAAATATTATCGCGGTCCTGTTACCACACTCGGTTACACAAATTGTTGACTATCTTATGTGTTTTTAGGTACATCTTCGTCAGCATCCACCCGACAGTTAGAAGAGACAGTCAACTTGGGAGAGAAAACTTCTACGAGTATTTCACAAGTGCCAGCTCTTACTAGTACCAGTACCTCGTCAATCCCAATTGTTAACCAACCAGCAACAGAACCAGATATACGATTTTGTGAAAATGTCGCGAATGATCCTGCTCTCTGGCCGCAAGTAATACCCAAAAATTTTAAGTTTATTTTTAACAGAACATGGACCGATTCAGATAAAGAAAAAACAACTATCCTTCAGATAGTAACATGAGGTCGTTTTCAGATACATATTACAGTAAAATGTTACAAAACAACGAAATTATTCATCGAGTTTGGCTTGTATATTCCACATCCGCTGATTCTGTATTTTGTTTTCACTGTTAGCTTTTTAATAATAATATCACTGCATTTAATGCTCCCACTGGTTACAAAGACTGGGGGCATTTGTCGAGAAATATAGAACGACATGAAAAAAGTTCAGGGCACATATTATGTTCTTTAAAAAATATTTGGATCTAAAAAATGACTTATTAAAAGGGCAAACAGTAGACTCGGTAAATCAAACTGAAATAGACCGCGAAAGAAAGAGGTGGACGGCAGTTTTGGAAAGGATAATCGAAATTATAAAATTTTTGGCAGCTCAAAATATAGCATTTAGGGGCACGACCGAGAAGTTGTATGACCCAAATAATGGTAATTTATTAAAGTTGGTGGAGAGTATCTCTAATTTTGATAGTACACTATTAGAACACATTGCTCGGATTCAAAGAGCTCAGCATCGCATGCCACATTATCTTGGTCATAACATTCAAAATGAACTTATTAGTATAATTGCTGATAAAATTAAAACGACTATAATTAGTCTTCTGAAGCAATGTAAATACTACTCTGTAATTCTAGATTGCACACCTGATATTTCACACCAAGAACAACTTACTGTTATTGTGAGGTTTATTTATTGAAATCCATCGACAAAACGCGCTGCGGTACGAGAACATTTTTTGGGTTTTTCACCTGTAACTGATACTACCGGACAAGGGTTGGCGACATATTTGTTAGATTTCTTTAAATCATGTGACATTGAATTAGATTTGCGAGGCCAAGGATATGATAATGGGGCCAATATGAGGGGGAAAAAATATAGGCCTCCAAAAAAAAATTGGACATGAATCCTCGTGCTTTTTACGTACCGTGTGCTGCTCACTCCCATAATTTAGTAGTAAATGATGCCGCTAAAAGCTCATTGGAAATTACAAACTTTTTCTGTATTGTCCAAGAAATCTATGCATTTTTTTCAGCATCCACATCACGCTGGGATGTAATTATGAAACAGATTCCTACTTTAACACTAAAACCTCTTTCAAATACGCGTTGGGAAAGTAGATTTGATGCTCTTAGAGCACTCCGTTTTAACATGGATAACATTTGCAATGCATTATACTATATTTTTACAAATAACAAGTATGACAGCGACACAAAAAACATAGCGAGTTCATTAATAGCCAAATTAAAGTCTTATAGATTTATATGTTCAGTAGTTACATGGTACAATATTTTACTAAAAATTAATATTGTAAGCAAAAATTTGCAAAAATCGGACGTAATTATTTCAGAAGCTACTAAAATTATTCATCTGGTTAAAAAAGATTTGGCGAAATACCGCACCGATAGCGCGTTTGAACAGTTGTTATCTGATGCGAAATGAATTGCTGAAGAATTAGAATGCGAAACAGAATTCAAAGAAACTGCTCGTCCACGTCCCCGAAAAAGACATTTTGATTACGAGGCTGCAGATGAGCCCATTTTAGACCCAACCAACAAATTTAAAGTATGTTTTTATTTTTTTCTACTGGACACTGCTATCTCGAAATTAAATGAGAGATTCGATTTGCTGACTGAACACAATTCAGTTTTTTCACTCTTCCAAAACATTGAATTCTGGAATAAATTAGAGATGCGTGAAAAAAAATCTCAGTGTAATCGGCTCCAAGAAAAACTAACATTTAAAAATAGATTCGATATAAACGGGGAGGATTTATATAATGAATTAGAATTGTTGCCAATATTTTTTCTCAATGCATCAACAAGTACTCCCACTGATATTTTAAGCCATATATATTCTATTAATTTAATTTCCTCATTTCCTAATACCTCAACAGCTCTACGTATATATTTAACACTGCCTGTTACAGTAGCAGAAGGTGAAAGATGCTTTTCAAAATTAAAATTAATAAAAATTATCTTCGTTCAACCATGACCCAAGAAAGACTGACAAACCTAGCCATTATAAGTGTAGAATACAAAATTGGATTTCCCAATTCAAAAGCAAGAAAAATTGAGTTTGTTTGATGTAAGTATGCGTATGTATATTGTACATGTAATAAATAGATATTTAGTAATCGCAGTTTTAAGTTTAATTTTGTTTTTTAGAGTAATAAATAAATAAATTATCAAAATTACGTGTATTGTGTTTTCTTGGTTGACTAGGATCCTTTTCATACTGCAGTGTGTCGTCGGTCGCGTCACGCTGCAGTGTAAAAAAACGAGGGCGCAGGCTGAATCCCGCACCCCGGCGCAGAATAGACTTAAGACGGCCCTGGCCTGGGACAGTTGGTTTTTAAATCTCGTATGGTTGTCCAAGCACATACGGCATTCTCACAGCAGAGTCAGCCTAATCCAGAGGAATAACTGGTCAATTCGTAAGGGGCCAATAGTGTGCGGGTTGGTCCCGATGTTTTCCTTTACCGTTGGAGCGTCCGTATAATGTACTTGATATCTGAAAAAGTCTCATTGGTACACGCCACAACCTGGGAATCGAACCTGCACTCTCTCGAATGCGAATCAAACTACCCACTAGGCCACGGAGCTCTGCTGACACTATGTTATAGGCACAGCGTGCAGCGTACGTTTATCTAAATAATGAATACGGCGTCTATCATTAATTATTGTGGTCATAATTACATTTTACCGGTGATAAGCTGTGATGGTCAAAATTACGATAACATATATTTAAGCTTATTTTTCATTTATTACTAAGTCCTAAGCTTTCTACCAATACTCACTCACAACTAGAAAGTGATTGAGTTTTAATCGAGTTTTGTCTGTTTTTAAAACACCAAAAAAACGAACATACACAATTCAATCATCTAAGTACATATTATAAGATTAGATAAGAGACTGAAAAACATGCAAAAGGAAAGACAATCTTAAAGTCCTGTAGACATCAATTATCATCAATATTATGTAAATACTGTAGACATTAATTATTATCATCAATTAATGACTTGTCAATAATTATTGGTCAAATTACCGTCAATTCCTACCAATAAACGCCTGTTATGGGGTCTTTTGTCGGCGAATGAGGTCAACCATAAGGTCAAATACACATGAACAGGATTAATGGAATTAATGAGACCAAAGCAGACGATGTTTTTCAAACCAGTCGATTCCAATGTCAATATAGGTACCTACTCATTTTTTCAACATTTTAATTCATAAATTTTGACACACCCACAGATTATACATGGGTTGTTTTTAATTTATAAAGAAAAATTAACTATTAAGTATGGGCAACCAACAAATACCTATTAGGTACTTGTTAAAGAAAAGATCTCTTAGAAACATTTTAGTTTGTTGATTATTTAGTAGATTAGAAGGTAACTGGAGCGACGAGGTCAATAATAATATTATAGATTAGATGTAGATGTGATCCCACCAAAATATTTTCATGTAATGTGATGCCAAGACGATACCATATGACTGGCACTGTCAAAAAGCTATCAGGGTGCTAGTTGTGAGTTTTTCTTTTCTAGCTTCTGACTCTACCAAACTTCTACACACCTTAACTTTACAAGCCTTACTTCACAAACTCTTCAACTTAGTCAAAATATGTTGCCTGGTCATTTCGCTACATTCACTTGGGTGTAAGGTATTTTACTACTATCTTGTAGGAACGAAACGGCCAAGCCTCATAACTTGACTAATTTTAGAATTCGAAAGAGTCGGATTAGAATTGCAATCTGTGTGGATGGATTTATGTATGGATAGATGGATTGTTACTCTTTCACGCAAAACCTAATGAACCGATTTCCATGAAATTTGGTATAGTAGTAGTTTGGTTTAGTAGAGTAGGCTCTGGATTAAAACATAGGATAATTTTTATCCCAAAAAAGTATAGTGTTCCCGTGGAATACTGTATTTACGCGGGCGAAACCGCAGGTAACAGCTAGTTTTTTATATAAGTAGATTTTATGTACAATAATGAATACTTATTTCTTATCATACAATAATTTTACATATAATAGATAATTTGATAAGAGCGCTGTGCAATCACTGCAGATAAAGTACGCGTGCCGACGAACGGGAAATATATTAAATCTTGCTGATAACAGATGAATTTCCACGTAGCTTCCTGTCAGACGTCTAAAAAGCCTTTATAATGACCTACTGCTATTATAAATGTGAAAGTTTGTTAAGTTGCATGGATGGATGGATGGATGTTTGTCACTCTTTGGCGCAAAAACTACTGAACGGATTTGGATGAAATTTGGTATGGTAGTAAATTAAGCTCTGAAATAACGCATAGGCTACTTTTTATCCCGCAATAGTACAATGTTCAGGTGGTATACTGTTTTTACGCGGGCTGAGTCACGGGCAAAAGCTAGTAATGAAATAAAGGTATATAATGATAAAGGAAGCTGCATAATATAAGTAGGGAATATCTTTGTATTAAACTATCCAATAATATATAATATGATGCAAAATATAAAATAATTAAATATGACTAAAATATTCTATCGAGAATTCCAGCTATAGAAATCGTCCTAGACTCTAAAGTGACTGAATTTGTATAATATCATGTTGATGTATCAAAAGAATGATCTAAAATGACAAGAGACTGGAGTCGAGAGACTGTAGTCGAGAGACTGGAGTCGAGAGATGAGCTATTGTTTTCAAAGGGATTTTGTCTTCTGTCAAATTCTCTGCAATTTGGGTTACTCACACTAATAAGAGAACAAATAAACGAAATCTAGAACGCTTAGCATAACCACCGCAGAAATGGTTTCTTTCTACGAAAGAAGATAAAATCACAAATTGACATAGGAAAATTGTCATTTTGTCCGTATTATCTGTCAGTGTCTATTCTTGTGTAGACAAATCGCATTTTTATGGTGGTAATTTAAGCGTGCAGGTATAACCTCAACATATACCATTAGATGCATAATATACACAACTGATGAAAGAACATCATTAATTTAAAGATGAATAAATATCCAGATGATTATAAACTTTTTTTGAAAAAAAAATTTATCGAAATTTGATAAAAGTCAATAATTAACATTATTTACTACATATAAGTCTATCATCGAATGATCATCAATCAAAATTTGGAACATATCAGCGTTCTCATTATCGAAATCTTATACTTTATACGAGGCGATTTTGTAGGTATATATAATCGGTATCTCGGCAACGGCTATAAGTATTACCATGAAATTTAGTTCGTTTTGGGGGAGAAAAATCGATCTGGCTAGGTCTTATTCCTTAGAAGCTGCGCATTTTTAAGCAATATATATTTTTTTCTTTCGTCCTGCAACAATATCTCAATAATTTTGACTCTCTTATGTCAGTCTGATTGGTATGACTGAGCTTGGTATGCGTACCTACGTTTGATATTTGCGTTGTTTGGAAATTCGGAATGCGGTGGGTTCCAATCCCGGTAAGATTTCTTTTACTTTTATATTATTTTTAATTATTTTATCGTTGTACTAAAACTCCGAGCACTCGGTCTTCCAGGTGCTCGTATGTTAAATACGTATTTACGTACGTACGGCTTCCGTAATTTCCAGATTTTTATCAACTAATTGATTTATGAGAGATGTTTCATAATTTTTTCGTTGATCATCTAAATCAAATACGTAATAACAATTGAATCCAGAAACGATACTGTCAGCAATCGGCAGGACGACGCAGGCCTTCCGAAGGTCCTAGACATCGGTCATAGCCCTTGGAGTGAGAATCATCATCAACATAAATACTTAGTATTTTAAATAGTACTTTAGTATAATTGTAACAGCTCATATAACTATGTTTTATAGCAAATAAATATGGTTATGATGTTAAATATTATCGTTAGATTAATTACGTTGAAACAGTCTTAACTATAGCGAAATAAAAATATGAATGAAGAATCTGTTTTAAATAAAAATCTACTACAGTTTCCTACATAAAATATTACATCAATAAATCAGTAAAATCTTCAGTCTTCTGAATAAAAGAATTTACCGCTTACCCATGGAGCAAATATAGAGCTCTATATCTGCTCCATGCGCTCACCCTGTCTCGCAAGTTTCTAGAAAATGCAATGGTGCTATTACACTAATTTCTCTTAGTAAGTTCTCAATTATGGAATAAGTAATATAATAACATTTATTTCTCTGAATGTAACAACATTCCTAGACTTAAAAAACCTGGATGTATCAATTAGTTATATTTCTTAAAAATGTATTTCTATTATAGCATAAAGTGTTTCTCTAATACAATGGGATATGTTAGAAGCTTTGTTACAGAGTTATAAAAATATTTACACTGTAGTGAGATTCTTAACAAGAAGGTTTTATTTGCAATCTTGTAGTTTTAAGTTTTTTACGCCAATGGGAACATGGATAGTTTTTTTTAAAGTACATAATAAGAACTTTTCGAAAAGTACATAATAAGTCAGGCACAAAAGAGAAAAAGATCTTTGCAATGGCATATGCTGCCGTTGACGAAATACAGTCATCACAAGCCGAACGCTTAAGCCCAATCCTGTCTCTCTATCGCTTGTTCCACGCTCTCGCTCGCACGCTCAGCTCAGGCGGAACGTGACAATTTTTCATGTGTGCAGCCGGCGATTTCGATTTATAACACGTTATCATGTCAAAAATGATGCACGAGTGACGTCACAGCAGTTGAAAATGTATGAAGACAAAATATACAAAATTGATTTTCCTAACTTAAATGCTGCGTTTTTGTATATCATTGTTGTAACAAAAAATGTGACAAATAACATTAGGATTTAAACAGTAGTTTTCGTTTTTCATAGATAGCAAAAAACAATTTAGTTTTTAGTCATTTTTAATCCTGTATTTTTAATTTAGCAACTGATTACTGTACTTTTTTGGTCCTTATTTATGTCGCCTTTCGGAAAATATAAGAATTTTGCTAATTTAAAACAAATATTTGTTGCAATGTACCTAATTATATTTTCATACTGGCACTAAACTTACCCCATCATCGTCCCCCGGTGGTATGAACAACTCCAAGTACCCATGCTCTATGTACTGCTGGCTGAAGTCGAACAGGGGTTTCTTCATCATTGCCTTCCGCACCGACGAGAACGCACCATCCGCTCCCACTATCAAATCCGCTGTCACTTGTACCTTCTCGTATGTTTCTGTTCTGTAATTTACAATGTCCATAATATCATTATTACATTTTTTACGTTTAACTTTTAACCAGGGATGATAAGAAGCTCCTTAACCGTAACCAAAATTATCCGAAATAAAAATCTATCCTATTTCCTTCCCCTTGTTCTCCTCCAAAAAAAATAAACAAACAAATCTTTCTTCTTTATAATACTAGTACATTAAAGATTTTTAGTAAAAACGGTGTTTCAGAACATTTTATCGGCTTTTACTAGTTTTAGACATCTGAAAAAATTTGTTTTAAAACTTTTTAAATCTCTTATTTCTGTAGTTTTTTTTTTAATTAAAGTTTAGTACTTTCTTTTGCAGGCAGTTTATGTCTATGTTTACTATTTTTCTGAATTTAATCAAAAGAGCGGTTTATGAACCAGAGAAAATAGTTGAAAAGTTGGTTTCTCATAGTAATTGTAAGACCTAAAACGTGCGAAAGCTGCCTTACGAAAACGAAGTTTAAGTTACAGCAATGCTATTTCTAACTTTGGTTCACTTCTATCTTATACGAAGTCTCCGTGGTCCAGTGGTTTAGAGATGTCGACACCGGAGGTCGTGGATTCTATCCCCGCGTCAGTTGGTTAGGACAATGCAGGCTGGTCACCTGATTGTCTGATCCATGCGTCGGATGGGCATATAAAAAGACGGTTCCGTGCCTGATCTTTAGCCCGTCGTATCGGTCACCCGTCCCCCTGGGTTACGAGAGTAAAGGAAGAGAGAGTGCTCTTGTGTACTGCGCAAGCACTTGGGCACTACAAAATAATTCATGCGTAGCCAGATTGGTTTCCACGAAACTAGCCACCGCTACCGAAATCGGCGTGGGAGTTATTATCTTTTAGTATATTTATCTTAATATAAAAATAATGTAATCATTTCGTTGAAATATTATAGTTAACTTACTTTACAAAAGTTAATGATCCATTTGATAAATTAGCTTCTGATAATTTATGGTTAAAATGTCTTTCCATATTACTATACTTTTCTGACTCTGGAACAAAAATAACAAATATTGACATCAAAAACTGTATGCTATAGCCATTTTCTAAATCTTTTAACCTGTTAAAATCTAACTTATAAAACTACTTACTGCGACTGTATTTTAAATTATGAAGGAGAAAATATTTTAACTAAATTAAGTACATACGTTAATACAAATATAAAGCTATTAAAAGCATACCTTTGAGTAAAATTGAGTTCAAATAATTCCTTCCGACGGAGTAAATGCACTGAAAAAAGAATGGAAATGTTATACTTATTTAATCTAGCATCGGTAAGGCAAAGACACTACTACACTAGAAAATATACTAGAAAATATACTACACTACACTAGAAAATATGTTTTCAATTTCATCCAAAGTTTGCGAACCTTAAATTAATGTTTTTTTTATTCTGTCTCATGAACTCAACTATAGTTACGGAAATCATCATTTTGTTGCACGACGTCGTATTAACCTCCTAACGCCCGATTCTCTATAACATTCAATAGTAAATTGAACCTTATTGTAGACTCGAGGTACAATTTTTTTTAGGAGATTATGATGCCTCGACAACGGCAGTGAGACATCTTGGCCTACAGATGGTAGACCGAGTAAAATTTATCAATATATTTCTCGCTGCATTCTCGTCACGATCCATCTCGCGGCCGCCGTGGCAGTTTGGACAAACTCCTCGACGTAGACGATGATTCATGACGATCCGGTGAAATTCGCCGCTTCTTCTATTACACACCGAACAAGCTTGAGACGTGTACGATACGTCGACCAGGTTCACCGTGATATTTCTCTTGCTTCTCAATCGTCGAATTAGCGAATCATGTTTGAATTTGCGTCCGCTAAACGATGACGCGTTCATAAATTTTGTTCCGGCTCCGTACAACACGAGAATATTCTCAGTCGTTGAGTTGGCGTTGAATGTCTCTTTGATTATTCTCTCCTCACATTTGGCGTTCATGATGTATTTATCCAGTGAGAGTCTAGTCAATTTTTCGTGTTTGGAGATATAAAATAATAATAATAATATAAAATAATATATAGAACTGGATATAAAATGTAAGGTCGTTACATTATTATTACATCAATAGTGTAAAGCGTGTGATTCCTAGTTATAAATTATATAGGCTATAAAATATCTAGGGCATAGAGATAACACCTGCCGTTTCTGTAAGGTTATCAATGTTGTCGTAGTAAACATAAACTTATTCGAATGCTAGAAACAAACAATATTTTTGACCTTCAACAAATTGGAAATCCGGACGGAAAAAAATTAATACATCGAGCTTTCGAGAGCTTTTCTGTGTCGGGGCGTTACAATAGGCGACTTTGCCTAAATAATATCAAACTTACCTACCTTTTAACATGCTTAACCTTTAACTCGTGCCTAAATAATATTGAACCGTAACCGTTTAGAAAGTTAAGTTGCTATGAAATAAATATAAGTAGCTTCCGACAGATGACGTTATATCCAAAATCGTAGCTCGCATCGCATTTTGAGAAGTTTCACTTCCAAAGTCTCGTCCACAGTCAAAGGTTAAGAAACTACCTGCTACCTACCTGCGTGATAATGTAATTACCTAGCCATAAAAAGATCTGGGTTAATCATGTTATCTCTCTCGTTCTTCGTATTTATGAAAAAGAAGGCATATTTTAACCCAGGGTTAACTTTAACCCAGATCTGCACAAGTTGGCCTAAGATATTTATATAAGTTTATTGTAAATTACACTTCTTTTACAAGCGTGTCGCGGGTATCAAAAGTACAATTGATACCCGCGACACGCTTGGTTGCTTCTATAATATTATTATTTATCATTCAATATGAGCCTTCGCTTGCGTATTTGGTTACTATATCATTGAGAATTTCAATGAAAAACAACAAGACACACATTGTAAAGAGATCGAATGTGTCCCAATTTATTTGTTTTTTTCTAACGTCAAATAACAAGTTCACTATTTTAAGCAAGTTTGTTAAACTAACGACATATTTTATAAGCTTTGGATTTTTTTATGGCTTTGTTTTGTTTGTATATTTATCCATTAGTCACATTTTTGAGTATGGGCATATGAAAGCTTTAATATGCCATCAACTAGCAAAATATAATAAACCTTATTTTTATATAAAAATATATTATTAACATCTGAAATCATTATATTGATAAATGTTATTAAAAATTGTATAAATCGTGTTATTAAAATTTATATGGCGCTATCATCAATTAGCATTAATTCATATCTGAAATTGCATTATTATAATAAAACAAATTATCCAAAATGCAGACTATTATTTAAAAATATTTTGTTGGTTTTCTTTGAATTTCCTGTTTTGTCTTATTTTCGTTATCTGTACCAACAGCCTTATAGTATCGCTTTGTTGTCCGTCTGTCTGTTTGTCTATGAGCCCTGGCATTATGAATGCAAGTTGTTGGTAGGTTTAGTACATACATACGTATTTCGTTGTATGATAGAGCAAGTAGATACGATAGAGCCGTTACTGCAAGCATCCAATATTATACTAGGTACATAAGGTTTTGCAAAATTATTTAAGTACTTACTGCCTTTGTAAAGAAGTTTGGTCAGAAAAAAATCGCAGCAAAAAATATCTAATACGAATAAGTCTACTGAGCTGAAAAGGTCATTGATCTCACATAGCTGATTTCAACTAAGTATGTGAAATTTATGATATTATTTTCAAATCAGCTCTGAGGTCATAGGTAAAGAATGAAATGATTTTTTTTACGCGTTTTATAACTATTTTTCCGCCCAAACGTTTTTGCAGAAGCAGGAAATCTTGTGCCCAAAGTTACTGTAATTCATTTTGCAAAATCTTATATTATTTTAAATATATGTAGCTATTATACTATGTCACATAGGTACATAGTGCATCAAAGTACTGGGGTAACTTTGGAAGGGGGAAAGCAGCATAATGACTGTGTGTTACTCTTAAAAGTACTTTCAACAATTAAGCCCATTCCTGGCGAATGAATATTTCTTCCCAAGGAATTTTTATTGTTTGGTACTAACGAGGTATTGTAAATAAGAAAACTATTGGTCCGTAGTCCGTAGTAGTATTTTTTCCGTGTTCAAACCCTAAATTTTCAACCCCGTCCTACGTAACGTTGTTATATAGACGAGGGTATAAAATGTAGGGGTTGAACTCGGAATAAGTCGGTAGTCCGTACGTAGAACAAATCTTATAGTATTTACCTGGTTACTCCTACTATCATAAGGTATCTCGTAGGTAGACCCATCAGGTCGGTGGATCATCCTCGCTCGCATGGGTATCCCATGCTGGTTGATGATGTGATCTTCCAAACCCACATCCTTCAGTGCCTGTCGACCACGGACCGATAGTGCCAAGTTGATGGACCGGCCTCTTACTTGGGGAGTCTTTCGAATATCTAAAAAAAGTAATATTTCTAGATATTTCTACCTTTCTACAGGATAAAGTTACTCGGGCTGAGTCATATGAAAGTCGGGGTATCTTTTTCATAGTAAAGAAGGATTTAAAGACGCAGCACACAATAATTATCATTGAGAACAAAAATTACAAAACTGGTCCTAATATGGGTTAACTGACGAATACTGGAACGATGGTTAAATTGAGTGACACTCAAGTCGCATGCTGTCCTTGTCATTTCGGCTAGCAGAGAAAGCGACAGCCTGTGAATAGGAAGGCTCTTAATATTGATTAGCGTTTCAGTATTCGGCCGTAAGTCGACTAATGTCGCCGGCGTTACAAGCAATATCATAAAATCAAAGTTATTAAACAGCAGTAGTATAATAAATCATGCAAATATTCACACAAATGAAACAGATATATAAGACAAATGCAAATACACCGATGTGCGGTGACTTTCATTAATAATATTTAATTTATTTGTAATAAATGTATAGTCTTGTGCGATGAAGCTGTAGAGACCTTCTTCGGAAAGGGAAAATTACATTAAGATACACGTTTCTTATGACATCAGTCGTACACTGCACATGCGCTGTGATGCGCGGTGCAGCTTGACATTCGAACTTTTACAATGAATTGTGTAACGTGTTTATCTTCTTGTGTAATGCATAAAGTTCATTTTTGAATAGCAGCGCCGCGTGAAGTATCGTCCCGTTTCGGTGTAAACTGACCCTGAGGCTAAACGAGACAAGCGAGCGGCAGCGTTATATCCTTATTTTTTTAAAAAATGTGAATGTGAGTTTGTTTGTTTGGTTGTTACGCTTTCACCTTAAAACTACTAAGCCGCTCATCATAAAATTTGGCTCTGATATAGAGTAGACCACGGGAAAGAACATGTGCTACTTTTATCGCGGGAAAATGTACTGTTCCCATGGGATACTGTATTTACGCCGGCGAAGCTGCGGGCAAAAGCTAGTAATAAATATAATAATATATTTGCCCTTTATTTAGTTCTAGCTTGTGTCCGCGGCTCTCCCCGCGCTAATCGCAAGGACAGTATCCCACGGGATCCCACGTGAAAGAGTAACAAACATCCATCCATCCATCCTCACAAACTTTCACATTTATAATATTAGTAGGATAGTAGGATTACCATATAAGAACGGTTTTTTTTACTTTATTGCGTAGAAAATGGCTACTAAGAAACGTATCCGAAATATTATATCGAAAAAAGAATCAATTACTACATTACCAAATAGATACTGTTATCGAATTGACTTCCAACAACTACTTACTGGACAAAAAAGTGTGTGCGTCAGCTGCGATATAGGCTCCGACGCACGACTGAAGTTTATTTGGTGTGCAACGCGAAGCGACCGACGCGTCTTCGGCTAACATCGTGTGCCATTGTACCGTGTGACCGTGTGACATCGTCAATTTTACTCCCATAGATTTTCATACCCCGGGCTTATGAAAATCGTTTCATAAGGCGTAAGCTCCAAACATTTCTTTACGTTCGTTTATCTCGTAGTTTTATCATAGTATTTTATTAAATTATTTTGTTTAAAATAAAATATATGCAAAAATAATGTAAAATAATGTATGTTAAGTTATAAATGTATGTTATCTATTCTACATACATACTATATATCTGTTATTTCTGTAAATACTGATTATTTGGTGTGATAAACGATAATTAATAAAAGTAAGTATTTGATTTAACATTGACTTTTGTTTTAGAGATATTATCTATCTTAGAAAATAAACAGTCACTGTATTATGTAAGAGATTAAAAAAAGGTGATTGGTCCAATTGACCCGGTAGCGAGTACTTGTGGTACAAATTAAGGCGCGCGTCCCGAAGTGTTAATTCGAAAACCATTCAATAATCCATTTTTGACTGTAATGTAACAATATACGTAAAAATACAAAAAGTAAGTTTGAAATTAGAAAAAAATTTAAATAAAGTTTTGGCTCTCGCATTACCTCGCAAAAGACTTTCATTGAATTATGCCGTATCGACTATCGATTTTGATCGCGCATAGCGCATAGTAAGTAGTAGAGTTCACTTTTTTTTTAATTTTAACAGCTGGATGTTTTACACTGGTCAATAAAATTATTTTTTTTTTGTTCTATGGAATGTTGTGAGTGTTTTTTACCAATTCGAGGTCGTTGATTTAAAATATGTGCTCTTCTGTTTCTTAAAACACAAGAGCTGCTAGGAAAAACTAAACAGATTTGAAACCAGCGAGCTAGAATTAGTAATCAGTACTTTTGTTTTGTGAGAATATCATAAAACAAAAAAACTGTTTACCAGCGTAGTTCTTATTGTTAAGGGCGCGAAAAAAATCTTACAATTTGACGTTATGTAGTAGTTAGAATCTGTATTAATAAGTAATTACTTATGTATGTTTCATACGTAATTCAAAATATTAAGTAGCTCACCTTCACGATACTCGTACAGCGAGACCCGATGCCCTTTCTTAGCCAAATATAGAGCTTCTAAAGACCCGACCTGTTTAAAAAACAATAGACAAATAATAAAAAAAAAAAACATTTTTATAAAAAAATAAAGCCAAAAAAATAAATTAAACCGCCAAAAAAACTGAAAATTAAAAATAACAAAACTTTTTTATTTATTTATTTTATTTAACCAAAATAACTAGATAAATTCATCATCATCATTCACTCACAGGTTTCAATGCTGAGTTGTTTATTACAATAACATAAAATGATTAACCTTTAATGAGCTTAAGCATGTAGTTAATAGTGAGTGATTTACATTCTAGCCACAAAAAAATATGAAATAATAAGTTTTTACCAAAACCGCCAAAAAATTGAAAAGTAAAAAGAACTAACCTTTTTTATTTAACCATAATAACTTAGTTCTGAAACTAGTGTAAGCATACTTAAGTAATTTTGAGTCCACGCTCGGCGCCAAACGTACCTTACTTACGTTACTTATCTACTTTGCTTGTTTGGCGCTGACTCAATATACTTGAGAATACTTACATTAGTTTAAGAACTAAGTTTGAACAGTTTACCTACCATCAAATATTATATTTGTATAATGTTTACGTAGTTTATATAAAATAATTAATATTTATTTTAAATGTATTATACGTGTGTCGTGTATGTAGTATTTCATAGTATATCTGTTTATTTTTTTAAATGTATTTGTTAGCTTGTCTGGAAGAAAGTGCTGTAAGCATTAAGACTGCCTTTTTGTACAGTTCCTTTATTTAATTATTGTTGTTTGTGTGTTTTTGTTTCTTTTTTATGCAAATAAGAATTATCTATTCTATTCTATACATAAAACATATACACGTTGACTTGAGAACCTTACGGTTTTTTCGTCGCTTACAAATGTGGTAAGGATACAAATTAGGTTAGTAATTAGATGCCTACCTAGTACCTATATTTAAAAAATCAATTACATAAAATAAAATGTATTTCTAATAAATATAAAATAAACGTGTTTAACGTTAGTAACCGTTATAAAATTTAAAATTTTACCTTTAAATCAATTAAGCATCATTTAACATTATTTAAAGTCAATATAAAATTATTTTCATTGAATAATAATCAAAAAACAACAGAACAATTAAAAAAAATTACCAGCCCTCCTCCGACGATCGCCACATTGAATAATTTGGTTTTGTTGTCTTTCACCTCCATTTAAAATATTTAAGGCACCAAATAAACGTAAAAAATATAAATTAAGTATAAAATATGGAACAACTCCAGCTGTTGTCTGTCGACCGACTAATGCCCCCACACTGAATATACTACAGTGTATATATAGGCTATATTTGACTTAACTATTGGTCTCTGTCTGACGACACTGTCCTTAATAGGCATTTATTAGATTTATCACATAATATAATGAATCCAATATTTGAACGATATATAAATTTATCAGAAATAAAGCAATTATTATTATTATGTGAAATTGTGAAAATACAACCGGGACTTTATTGTGAGTATGCACCAAGTTTGGCGAATTTCGTTTAAGTTTCAGTCGAAAAAATTAAAAAATATATGATGGTAGTTTGAAAAAAATAATAACGGCTTATATAACTTTGTTAGTTCAGGAGATATGAATCACAGAGGCATAACTTGTATGGAAAACTTAGTACAACAGTAACGAAATATTAAGTAAACATGTAAAATATTGGTATAATGAAACCTTCGTGAGCATGTGCGACTCGCACTTGACCGGTTTATTTTTTAAATAAAGGACAATGGGAATGTTACTATGGAACAATTTACCCATGGCAACCATCATGAAATAAGTTTAGATGTACTCGTACGCGTAATTGCATCTGGATAACAACGGCATGGGCCACACTAGTCACAATCTATTATGGTCCATTTTGATACTGGTAGGTAGGAAGGATCTCGGTTTTGGCATCATAAAATAATAATAATTTTATGTTTTAGGGGTGGCTCTTCATACATGTGAAGTGGGGATGAAAACTATTTTTACATTCTATCCCATCATGTGGGGTTTCATTCAATAAGTCTTTTAAAATAAAGAAAAGGTTGACATGACTTTTTTACATAGTCGTCCATTTTCGAGTAATCGGCCTCCAAAGTGGTTTGTAAGTTGCCCCTACGGCAATTTTCAACTCTGTTGTATAAGTCCAGAGTTCTAATCTAAATGAAAACAAAATATACATCGAGATAAATTCCGAAACAAACATTACCACCTTTATTAGATGTCGGTAAAATAAATATCTAGGCACCTTTACTTATTGACAACAGTAGAACGTTGAATCTTATCAGGAAAATATACATCGAATAACTTTTATTTTGCATGTCACTGTACAAATATATTTTAGGTAATGTTCTAACTTACCTACTTAGTAAGTTTACTATTCAACTTTTAGATAATGTCTTGAGGTAAGCCATGTTGCCAAGCTACATGTGCTTTTGCCTTTAGTATTTCTTATGGTAAAGTTTTCAGTTACATTCTAGTAAAATGCATTTTTTTTCAAGCACATACATAGTAAAATAATTTTACTATGTATGTGCTTGAAAAAGAAAACATTGGGAAAGGGGAAGGAAAAATGTGCAGTGGGGTTTAAACATTTTTTGATAGTTAAATTAAAATTAACTTAAATTAAATAACGTTTATTTCGAGCGGCATTGGCCCATATTATAAATACCTTACAGACTAACGTACATGTTATGATTATTAAAAAAAAAGCGGGGGAGGTGTAGAGCGACCGGCGAAGATCGCAAATTTCGCTTTCTTGACTCGCTCGCTCGCTTCAAGAGTCGCTTGTTGACTCGGCCTTTGCGCGATCCGGAGGGTGTTAAACCGGATTAAACTTAAATTAAAATTAACAGGTAAACTCCTTACACATTTCACAGGCTCTTTATCAGGTTTAAATAATATATTTGTAAAAATAATACCTACGGTTAATTATTATAATAAAATCGTAGGTACTGCGTACGTAAAGTTACGAAAATTAGTCTTTCATGAACTCCTTTATTTTTTCATATTATCCAGTAGGTATGTACTAACTTTTCTTTACACTTACTGAATAAGCAGTTATGTTCTGTACCAGTTGGAAAGATTTATTTACTGTACCTACTACATTATTATCAATTATATAAGTATTGCTATTCAACTTTATATTTAAATAAATAAGTCGGTATACATTGCACTTACACTATATTATAAGGCACCTAACATTCAATGAAACCGGCCACCGTCACCGAAATCGGTGTGGGGATTTATATATATATATTTTAATACTAGCCTTTTCCCGCGGCTCCGCCCGCGTTAATAGTAGCCCTCGGGATTACTGTACTTTTTAGGGATAAGAAGAAGCCCATGTTTTAATCCAGAGCCTAAACTACTACCATACCAAATTTCATCGAAATCCGTTAATTCGTTTTTGCGTGAAAGAGTAACAAACATCCATCCATATTTCCATCCAGACATCCATCCATCCATCCATCCATCCTCACAAACTTTCACATTTATAATAGTAGTAGGATTACAATATATTATTCAGCAACTCAGGTAGAGTAATTAATTGTTCTATTTTAATATAAGCAGACATTTTAATTCGACAGGGGAACCCTAGAAACATTTAAGAAGTCAAGGCCAGGGTAAAAATAATAATATCAAATTAATTATGTTCTTATACAGATTGTAAGAGTTCCTTGACATGAGATGTGATCCAAAAAAAACCAAAAAAATATTCTGGACTTCTGGTTAATGGAATAAATTTTCAAAAATATTATTATGTTTGGAAACTTTACAGGAATTAAAATTCAACAAGAAAATATCTAGATATTTTCTTGTTGAAATTTAATAGTCTAGACTATTAAATAGAAAATCTAGATTTCATCCATCATGAAGAAAACCTTTGATTACTGGGAGTGTATGTGCAATGTGCATAGGAGAGGAGAAAATTTTCATTTTAGGGGTTCCGTGACTTTAAAGGAAAAAACAGTACCAATATAATTTTTTAGTAGAAAGCGCCGTTTCCAAGATACGAACGATTATTTATTATAGAAAAAAATTGGCAATTAATATTTTTTCAACAATAATCGCTCATATCTCCGAAACGGTGATTTGGTTCGAAATACGAGCAATATAAGATTATGGAAACTACAGGACTTTCTATTCAGGATAAATAGGATTAAGGGCATTAAATGTGGACCAGTACAAATTGGATGTTACTCAGTTATATGGGAAGATTAGGCAACCATACAAAATACAGGAGGGGAAACAAGAATTTGGATTTTATGGCCCATTGCAAAATATAACTTATAGTTTTATTTAGTAAACTACGGAACCTGTAGTATAAAGCGAACAATACCTACTTGAATTAATGATAACTTCAAATAATAATTAATATGTGTCTCCCTCCTTCATTCCCCCCCCCCTTTTATTTTTTAACCCTTCTTTCCTACTTCTAAGGTCTTCTTCTTCTAAGGTCCTATTTGACAAACTTTGGCACTTGGAATTTATTTGGCTACACGAATCTGCGAAAATTAACGAAATATCGGTGAAAAAAAATTACTAAATTACCTGCTACAATAAAGACAGGGAATACCAAGTGCCCCTGAATAAGGGTCACTAAATTTGATCCTCCGAGCATCATACAATTACTATGCAACTTACCGTACAAGTAGCGTAGTTCACATCTCGGAACCCTTATGGTTTCGTCTTGTCTGCCCTTCCGTCTTCGGCTTACCGTCAAAACGGTAAGTGCTAGAAAGATGAAACTTTGATTGGATATGACCACGTCGACAAAGTGCTAAAATAAAATCACAAAAATACTTTTTTTGGGCTACCTCCTAACCTACCTACACGTAAGGTGGGGGTGATT
Organism: Phengaris arion; assembly: GCA_963565745.1. Classification (NCBI taxonomy): domain Eukaryota; kingdom Metazoa; phylum Arthropoda; class Insecta; order Lepidoptera; family Lycaenidae; genus Phengaris; species Phengaris arion. Next base: position 1,247,466 of record OY751442.1, read on the forward strand.
TTTTTTTCTCGCGTCTACCTCCCCTAAAGTATGGAGTATTACAAGACAAGTCTTTCAAAAACATTGAGAGGTTACTAAGATGCTTTCTTGATACGCGAGATATTCAAAGCATTTTTTGTTAAGATAGGGCGTCCCCCTCTCCCCCCCACTAAAAGCTAAAGTGATGATCTTTGAAGAAAAACTATAACAACTTTGTTAGTTCAGGAATTAAGTACATTTTACAAGTTAGATATACTTAACTTGTAAAATGCACTTACTTAGAAAACTTCATTCAAAAATAACGAAATAATAAGTAAACATGTAAAATATTGGTAAAACAGTACGGAACCCTACTTGCGCGACTCGCACTTGGCCGGTTTAAAAAAAATATGAGCAACTCAAGCGATCAATCATTTGGCCTATGGACGTCATACAAATCAATGACGATTTTATATTTACCTTAGTCTAGACTGTACACGATTTTATGTTAATTATGCGTTCCTTTAAATCGTTACCACCGGGTAAGTGCCGGCGAGTCTTTTGTAACTCGAGATATTTTTCAAGGTAAAAGTGTTAGGTCACACTCACATCGCACGATACGATGGCAAAAGTTGGTGTTCCCGTACAGGATGCGGGTGGCCCCCCAGTTCAAAATCTCTGCGCATCATAGCGGACGACATAGAGACACTGGAGGCAAGCTTAATCAAAGGCCTAAATTGATATTTGGTCCTACAGAAGTAGGCACTTACTCACGTTACTCAAAATTACTACGATTTAATAATCTATGGTAGAGAGCCTAGAAACAGTGACAAGGGTATTTTGTAAACGCAAATTTATTAAAAAAAAACCAAATGTAGAAGGAAGCTTGTAATAAAAATCTATGAAAACATTTAGATAAATCTCGTTTTACATAAGAATTTATCTATTTGGAATAAGGTGGTACACCCGTTTTTCGTACACCTTTCCCCACTGACGAAGATAAATGTAGCTAGCGAATAAAACAGGAATCCGACAAAGGTTAGTGACCAAATCTCGGAGTAGTAACCAAGTAGGTATAGCATGTAATATATTCTTCTTCCAAAGTCCGAAAAATTAAATGGAGGGTTCTGTACGAGAGTTAGGTACAGAAGAACAATAGAATACAGACTTTAAAATTACAAATCCTGGCTCTTTAGCTAAGATGCCATCGCTAATTACGATAGCGAAGTCAGAAATCATAAATGTATGGTATTGACGTAACGCGCGCTGTGTCACAAGCGAACGTTATTTCAATCCCATATATATTTTTAATTACGAAGATCGTCTTTATAATAAACTATATGTTGGCTAAACCCTCAGCTCATATCTTAAGCTACGATTGAAAGTGATATCGCTAATCTCTAAGCAGAATGGTCTATGAAGATTTTTTTTCTCATTAATAAATTTTATCTCTACATCTCTGCATATCCTTATACTTCGATACGGAACCTTAAAGCCGGCAGTTCCATTTAATCGCGTTACGGAATTCGATTAAACATAACTTGTTTACCGCGCTACCCTACACGCACAATATTGCACAATAATATATAGAATCTCGTAACAATATACCGGTTAAATGTGAATTAATCAAGGAATTATATTACTATTTATGTTAGGGTCAATTCACACTGCCACAAAACGATACGCGACATGGCGCTTCATTTCGTGCGTTCATGGCGCGTTCTAAAAATTTCTTAAATAGTACATTCGGGTCGAAAAAATCATTAAAATTTTAAATTAAAAGCGTTCTTAGCTTTGTTGTAAAAGATCATGTTTTTTGAAATGTTTTATGCTCCACATTATTATATTATTGTTAAGGACAACGGCCTCGCAGTTGACACATAGTGAGTGCATAATATTCGGACACTATATACTCGTATAATAGGTCTTTATCTATGAAATTGCCGTTCTGCAGTACCTACTGGCCATTACAAATCAAAATAATTTTTGTTTGGCTAAGAATTCTAATTTCAAATTAATTTTATTTTAAAAACATGGAATTATTTTTCCAAAAGTAGTCATTTGTTTATTTATTAGTGTTACATTTTCATCGCAAATCGATCTTTTTCGTCATCATGGATACGTTAAAAATTCGAGTAATTATGGACTATGAGTACCGTCGTGGCAGCAACGCGGCACAAGCGGCACGCAACATAAACGACGTTTACGGAGCTAACACTACAAACCAACGAACCAGCTATTATTGGTTTGCTCGCTTCCGTTCTGGAAATTTCGACCTGAAAAATGATGATACACAATCTACGGCTGAATTAGTAGCAGCTTTCGACGTTAGCGTCAAAACAATATTGGTCCATTTGCGTCAAATTGGCAAGGTAAAAAACCCTTGCTTCTCCCTAACAAATGGGTGCCCCACGAACTCAATTGGCGACCGCCAGCGCGAAGTACGCGTCGAGACGTGCCTTACACTGCTCAACAGACATACAAATGAAGGAATTTTGAACCGCATTGTTACCTGTGATGAAAAATGGATTCTGTTTGATAACCGCAAGCGCTCAGCAAGTTGGTTGGATCCTGCACCTAAATAATGCCCTGAACGAAAAGAAAAGCTGAAACCCCTAGAAAAGTGATGGTCACTGTTTGGTGGTCTAGCGCCGGTGTGATTCATCACAGCTTCTTAACAAACGGGGTGAGCATTACTGCAGATATGTACTGTGAAGAACTGAACACAATGATGGAGAAGCTGGCACATCTCCAACCAGCATTGGTCAATCGCTCGTCTCCGCTGCTCCTGCACGACAACGCGCGACCTTATACTGCACAGCAGACGGTCTCCAAGTTGCAAGAACTGGGGTTGGTCATCCGCCCTACTCACCAGACCTTGCGCCTACAGACTACTACTTTTTCCAGAATTTGGATAACTTCTTGGCGGGAAAAAAATTCAATACCCGCGAGGCAGTACAAAATGCCTTTGAAGAATTTGTTGCCTCCCGTCCAGCTGATTTCTTTAAGAAGGGCATCAATAAACTGCCACTGCGTTGGCAAATATTCATTGATTGCATGGGTGATTACTTCGATTAATACAAATAAAAAATACATGAAAAAATTTCGTTTAAATTTTTTCATACAAAACGGCAATTTCATAGGTAAAGACCTAATAGTGCATAATGTTTTTAAAAACTCTAAGTGATAACTTTAGTGAGAATATCAGTGTTAATATTTCTGAAAAAAATCATGATGGAACCTACTAGATGCTATGAACTTTAAAAGAAAACTATAACAGCTTATATAACTTTGTTAGTTCAGGAGTTCAGGAGCTACAGAGGCATAACTGGTAAAATGAGTTTCCTTGGAAAACTTAGTACGTAAAAAATAACGAAATAATAAGACAACGGAACCCTATACTATGCGTGGCCTGAGACGTACTTGATATAGATATAGCCCGCGAATTCACGCGCACAAGAAATTGCGCGGAAACCGTACATTTTGCCGCAGTAAAAAGTAGCCTATGTACTTCGTCGTGGTATACTTTATGTCTGTGTCGACTTTTATCTAAATCGGTCCAATAATTTCGGAGCCAATTGAAACAAACAAATATTTCTCTTTATTATTAGTATAGACAGTATCTGAAAGAATTTTTGTAAGTTTCTTACCTTGAATATTTAATAATAATAATAATACCTTACAATAAAACTCTATCGTTCAAACGACAGATATTATATAAAGGTAACGACACGCCGATTTCTAATTAACAAAGTATGTTGTTTGAAAGTTTCGTTGGGACAATGCAGGCTGATCACCTGATTGTCTGACATGAAAGATGATCTCTCGCCAGTCGTGTCGGTATGTCTGTCCCACTGGGTTTGGAGAGTAAAGGAAGAGGGAGTGCCCTTGTGTAGGTACTGCGCACACACTCGGGCACTATAAAATACCACCTGCGTAGCTGGCCTGGTTTCAATGAAACCGGCCACCGTCACCGAAATCGGTGTGGGGAGCTATTATTATTATTATTAATATTTATAAAGGTTCGAGCTATAATAATCTACAGATATTGTACAATATAAAATCAATCTACTCACTGGTTTGTGCTTAGATTTGAGTTTATATTTAAGCTAGTCACACATACACGTAACGGTATACCAGTCACGTAACAGTATACCAGGCACGTAACGGTATACCAGGCACGTTTGCTCGCACAGTTACACCTGCCAGGTGAGCTTGAGCTGATACGATGGAAGCATGCACAGCTGCGCAACACACACGCTCCGGTTTACCTGTACAGACAAACCTGTCAGCTATACCGTAACATGTATGGCTAGCATTCTATTTAAAAGGGTATGCTATAGCTACGTAACTCACTGAAATAATCTGAGACTCCGACTGGAACAGATTGCGTTTAACGCACAATCATGAAAGTAAAACACCAAACACAATATTATACTTAATTTACTATACGAATCTAAATTATAATCAATACTTAAATTCTATGAATCGTGTAACATTAGAAGCTCATGTTGGTCGGCATGGAGGACATGTCCTCTGAGGGACTCTGGCTGGAGCTGAAGGAGCTGAACGTCTCCCGCGTCTCGTCCTTGAGCCGCAGCTCGGAGGGCGGGCGCGGCGCGGGGGGGAACGCGCGCTCCTTGAGCTTGTCTTTGCCGCTGTGTTTGTGCTTGTGCTTGTGTTTGTGCTTCTTCTTGTCCTTCTTCTTTTTCTTGGCCTAAAAAGAAAAGTTCTCTATAAGTTCTAACTCTCAATAAATAATTAGCGGAAAGAACTCAAGTATTTATAATTGATAATTAATGCTTTTGCAATTTTATTTCCACTTTTTACTGCACAAAAGTCGTGATACCTTGGGCGCGCCCAGGTCGGCCTTGTCCGCGAACATGCCGGGCTCGAAGCCCACGGGGCCGGACGAGCCCGGGATTCCCGGCAGTGGCGCCGCGTTGTCCGATATGTACTCGCGCTTGCCGTCGTCCTGCCGAGAAACATATTATATTAACAGAAAGTATTACAAGAAAATGTCGCCAAGACAAGGACAAGAATGGTTCGCACTATCAAAAAGTAATCAGATTTCGAGTGGAGCCAAGCATCTAACTCTACACGCCCCAACTTCACTGTGAACTTACGTAAACTGATACAGATAGCTTCTAAAATATAATGTTATAATGTTTTGTCTGAATGTTAATTTTTAATAACGATCTTTTATTGTTTCTATTACTTTTATTATTTTTTATTACTTATACAATATGTAGTTTTATGAGCCTTTTGCCTGAAATAAATATGATTTGATTTTGATTTGATTTGATAAGTATTGAGTACCTATTATGTATTAATCAAACCGTCAGTACTTATTGCAGAAGTATTTGATAATCACGGAACCCAAAATAATTAAATAGATATGGCAAATCAACAGGTGAGAGTCCAGACTCCAGAGAACGCTGAACTTATTTCATACTGATTTAAAACAAAACAACAACTCTCAAAGTTTCTAATATGTAAACATTGTTTTTTTCCGTCGTTAGGCGTAAAGGTCACATCATAAAATGTACAATCAAATAAAAGATATGTTATATGATATATTATATATGCTACAAGGCCTATGTCTCAATATTGACCGTTGTATTACAACGATATAGCTTTTCTGTAAATGAAACGAAACGTTGGCTAAATACAAAAGACGTGATATAAATATTTGCGAGGAAATTTCTGATAAACTATATTTGTATATTGACATAATATAACATTTTACTGTACGAAGTCGCGAGAATTAACTAGTGTGTTTATAAATAAAATATTTTATTTTCGATTTATATTAATGAGGTCATTCAGTGTTTCACAATAGCAAATTTCTCACATAGCAAAAATTATTATTGTCACCCTATTAGAAAGGCACACACGGCCTTCTTGCCTCTCGCTCGGCTCGTTTTGTCGCTAACAGTGCTCGGTCCTGTCATTTTCCCCTAAGTCCATTCCTCGTCATTGCCTGAATTGTCGGAAAGTCAAAAGACAGAATTCACCAACTTTTTACTTTTTTACTGAAACAACCGGCTCAACAACCGAAGTTTTGGGTAAAATTAAAAGAATAACAAACTACGATAAATAATAAAACTCATCATTTGAAATTACATATTTTTTCATTACTAAGCAATCTATCTGCATTTACTTGTGCCTGGATATATGTTATCAAGCGTAACACAATTTGATACAATACTAATAAAAATATTTATACAACTGATTAGCTATTCAATGTAGCTGTCTTTGTCAGATGCGTTGGAACAGTCACTTGACAGAAAAAGACAAAAACTAATAGCTAAAGTCAGTTGTGTAGATATTTTTGTTAGTATAACTATATGGAATCACTGACTTACAATTTACTAAAATAAACAAAAATGTAATGAATCAAGACACAGTTTTCAGATGAAAAATATAAGAGACCAGCGTTAAAAATCATAATCCATCCCATCAATTTTTCAAAATTAATATTATTTTTTTTGGAAATTCAATTGTAAAAAGTCTGGCAACCCTACTCGCCTACTACGTACATGCGTGTACTGGCGTGCGCCACGTACGTGTAGAGCGTGCCCAGATAATGCTATATTTAGATCCTGAAATTCCGCCGTTACTCAACCCGAACGATAAAAACTGCACTCTGGTAAGATAATATTGTTTGTGATAATTATAATTGTTAGCTGCCAGCATAATCGGATTAGAAAATAATCTATGCAAATAAATAAAATTGAAGTGTCTGTTTGTAATTTCAAATGAACAGCTTTTCACTTAATGCATTTTTAATTTGTATGTCTATATTGTATTATTGCGAGTTAGCACTTACGTTGAATATCGGCAAGGGAGTGTCCGTGACGGATATGATATCTATTTTGTCGTCCTCCTCCTTGATGTGTGCGAGCGGAACGGGGAGCACGGTGGGCTCGTCTGTGGTCAACATCGGCCCCACTTGCAGTTCGTCCTTTATCGGGACCTTGGAGCATACGAAAAGTATTAAAAACATGCCAGCAAAACGATTTTACTATACTTCGAAAACAACAATAACAAGCATAATGCTACCAAAATGTATATATTATAGACGAGACATATCGAGGCAAAAACTGTCCCCACTTAAATGGTCTCACTTTTGGGTCTTTTTGGGGCCATTTTAACATTTGAGGTGTGGTGAAATCAAGATGGGTTGACATTTGAGGTATGGTGAAATCAAGATGCCTGACATTTGAGGTATGGTGAGATCAAGATGGCGTACCTTTTTCTTCTATAGAGATTTATTCTGTCAAATGTACGTCATCTTTAGTTTTGAAATCTCTGGCTACCAATTAAAATGTCAAGATAAATAAGTTTATTAATTTGTTCGAATTGAATCTTTGTTTTTACGTTTAGATTTAATTGGATCCGAACAGAGGATGGGAATGATCAGGGGAAATGATTTTAAAGTTACATTTGTTGTATACAGTTACTTCGCCCGCTGATGAGTAACATAAATCACAACTTATATATTATATCGCGACTTCAAGCGCGCATAATTTCGTGGAGACGGTACATTTTTCCGCGATAAAAGTAGCCCATGTCCTTCCCCGTGGACTCCCCGTCAACTCTCTGTGCCAAATTTCATAAAAATCGGTCCAGTAGTTTCGGAGCCTATAATTAAATACAAACAAACAAACTTTTCTCTTTAATATATTAGTATAGATATAGATTTTGTACAAAACGTCTGCTATAGGGTGGCAACATTACTATGCCTCACGCAATACTCATAATATTCAGACTATAACACTCACATCCTCAATCTCCTGTTTGATGACCGGTTTCATTTCCACCTCCCGCAGTCTCTCCCTCTCCCGTTCCATCCGCTCTCTTTCCCTGTCCACTCTCTCTCTCTCGCGGTGGTGCATCTGTTTCATCATCGCCTGTATCTCCGGCAGCGGCACGCATATCGGTCGCTTTAGACCGTAGAGAGTGTAGTACAAGTCGACTAGGTCGCAGCGTAGTCGCGCGTCGTTGGATAGCTGGCTGTTCATGTTGTTCCATAGTCTGTGGAGACAGTTAAAGTTAAAGGGGAAGCCAATAAGAATCGTGTTAGTTACGGCTCGAGACAGTGATTGTTCAATTTTCTCATTGTGCTGTGGTCTAGTGGTTGGAGCTTGCCTCACGACTCGGAGGTGGTGGGTTCGATTCCCGCATTGGAACAACAAAAAATGTTGTTTCCAAGTTTGGTTAGGCTAATCCAGGCTGATCACCAGATTGTCTGACAAGAAAGATGATCCATGCGTCGGACGGGCATGTAAAAAATCGGACCTGCGCCTGATCTCTCGCCAACGGTTATCCGTCCCACTGGGTTACGAGAGTAAAGAGTGAGTGCTCTTGTATACTGCGCACACACTTGGGCACTATAAAATTACTCCAGCGTAATTGGCCTGGTAAATAAAATTAAATCATGTCAATATGCAATGAACGTAGCATACTGAAATTGAGAAAGATTTAAAAAATTAGAAACACACATACGTATGAAAACAAAGTTAACAGATGCTCTTTAATTTAGTTTAAAACGGAAATGGAATTTGGCTGGTCATCTTTCTAGATACAGTGATAAAAGGTGGACTTACCAAATAACTAAATGGCTGGGCCCAAAAGGCAAAAAGTTGGATGCAAATAGCCAAAGACCGAGATACGTGGAAAAGAATGGAAGGGGGCCCTTTATTTGCCATGGGCTACATAGCAAATAAAGTTAATGAAATATAAATTTATTGATTGTATATATAACTGCTAAGTGGAAATAAAGATATAATAATAATAATAATAATAACTGGCCTGGTTTCAATTAAACCGGCCACCACATCACAGAAATCGGTGTGAGGGAGTTATTTATTAATGCGGAATAAATCATGAAAGTAGACTTATTTAAGACTTTGGACGTGTGTGGCAAATATTAAGCTCATTCACTACGCTTTTTATCTAATTCTCTTTGTCTGTCAACCATTACAGCAAAATTGCGTGTAGATGCGACGCGACGCGACATAGCTCTCTCACGATAATAATTTTTTCAACAAATCTACTGACGTGAGATAGCGTGCAGCGATCTACATACCACGTCGCGGCGTATTGTTTACGTGCAATAAGGGTTTTCAAGGTCCAAAGACACCTGTTTAGATCCAACGCATGCAAGGCGCTGTCTGTTGGCTGAAAAATTATTGAAAGCGTCCATTTGCTCCTTTGATACCCTCTTTACCACGCATCGGAGCCAAACAGCTGTCAGATGGCACGACCTTGAAAACGTTAATTACGGTAGTTTCTTGTACACAGTAACTGACATTACACTTGTATCAGCGCACCAATACACGCGCACCTGAGCATCAGTGTACATACTAAGCTGGTAAGCTGACGCATGCAGCTGTAACATGGCAGCGTGAACAACGCACGCCGCGTGCGCCGCAGTGGAGTCGCGCCTTCGTACCTGTGCACCAGCTGGTCGGTGTCCAGGCGGTGTCTGGCGGCGCGCTCGAACGGCGGCGCTGCGACCAGCGCGCGCGCGAGGCGGTGCCGCACGCCGGGCTCGGGGTCGCCCTCCACCGCCGCCAGTAGCGCCGATAGGTCCTCAGCGCGGCCCTCCACCGATACGAACTCCACGAGACACTCGAAGGCAGCTAGTCGCACGTCTGCAATTAATTTCGTAAATAAGATATAGACAATTTTAATATAAATGAAACAGCACTGATAAATCCTCAGCTCGTGCCTCCACAGACACAATGTCTACTAAACACTCGAACGCAGCTAGACGCACGCCTGCGGCCTGGATGGACAATTTTATAAAAAAATAAGGTTTAACTTTATTTGTCACAAAACAATACATTATGTATTATTAAACAAAGGCAACACAAGATACCCAAACAAAAATGGTACAATAATATAATTGACAAACACTTAAATAGTTACGTTAGTCTCAACAGTTAACATTTTATTTTTCACTAGCTGATGCCCGCGGCTTCGCCCGCGTAAATATATGTAGTATCCCACGGGAATACTGCACTTTTTCGGGATAAAAAGTAGCCTATGTTTTAATCCAGAGCCTAAACTACTACCATACCAAATTTCATCGAAATCCGTTTAGTAGTTTTTGCGTGAAAGAGTAACAAACATCCATCCATCCATCCTCACAAACATTCACATTTATAATATTAGTAGGAAATAAAACGTTACACTTTTCATATTTTACCGTTCATAGCATCTTAATCTAAATTCTAAATTAAATTAAATCTAAAGTTACTCGCATAAGACTTAATTTTACAAACATTCAAAACTAATATTATATTATTAATAGTCTATCGAACCGGTACATTATTAAAATATTTATGTTGTTCATTTATGTTTCTTTCTTTTCGAATAAAGGCAGTGGTAATTATTTATATACTCTGTTCAAATTCAATTTAATCTTTACGTAAACAACAGGCCTAATGAGGGTTTTTAAATTCGTGACATCTGACAGCTTTTTGACACGACAAGGACCGTCGGGCTACCAAGCGCCGCCTGGTGACAGAAAAAGAATCGAAAATTACTATTGACCGTTTTGATACCACTTACGCCACCAGATGACGCTTTGTGTGAGTTGGGTCTAGCCCTAACGGCAGAAAAAATATAAAAAACCCTCATTAATGACACATTTGATATTTTTTCTGTCTTTATTATATTTCTTTATTACGTGAATAAGTGACATATAAATTGGTAGCAATTTAGCGCGCCATTGTGTATTTGTTGTCGTTTAGTTCATATTGGATCTGAACGGTATATATTATATCGTGGGCTGTAATTCCTAGGAATGGCAAAATGTGAACGAAGTTTTTTTTGAAGCCAACAAACAACACTTAGGAATGGGATCCCTTTTCTTCGCATATTTTTTTTTTGCCATAATTTAATTAAGCATAACTCATTAGGCATTCATAATATTTTGGCATACTTGTTTCTTAGCATAATTTATCAATAGGCATTAAATATATCATTTAGACTAACGTTTTTGTCCTAATTTAATGTCATTACAATACATTGGCATAACTCGTTAGGAGTATTTTTGGTCATAATTGCTTCTTGTTATACTTGAGTACCACAGTGTAATAGGTTAATCCGGCGTGAAATGACGTTTGCGTAGTTTTGGGTTAGGTTAGCACTTTTTATCCCATTCAAAACGTCTTCGGAGTGGTAACATGGCCTCACAAAAACCCGGCGTGAAATAACGTTTGTGTAGTTTTGAGGTTAGGTTAGGTTAACTTTTTTATCGCGTTAAAAGCGTATTTAAATATTTTTATATGATTATGCTTAAATATCATTATGCGTAAATAAATTGATGCTTAACAATAAGCATGCTTAATTATGATTACTATGCTTAAAGTTATTAGGTCCAAAAAAACCCTAAACAGTTATGCCAAATTAATAATAGGTCAGTGTTACATTTTCATCGCATTTCAATCTTTTTCGTCATCATGGATACGTTAAAAATTCGAGTAATTATGGAATATGAGTACCGTCGTGGCAGCAACGCGGCACAAGCGGCACGCAACATCAAGCTCATTGGAAGCTCTCCATCATCCGCCCTACTCACCAGACCTTGCGCCTACAGACTACTACTTTTTCCAGAATTTGTATAACTTCTTATATTCTTCTTATGGCGGGAAAAAAATTCAATACCCGAGAGGCAGTACAAAATGGCTTTGAAGAATTTGTTGTCTCCCGTCCAGCTGATTTCTTTAAGAAGGGCATCAATAAACTGCCACTGCGTAGGCAAAGATGCATTGATTGCATGGGTGATTACTTCGATTAATACAAATAAAAAATACATGAAAAAAATTCGATTAAATTTTTTCATACAAAACGGCAATTTCATAGGTAAAGACCTAATACGAGTATTATGCGCAACTATTATTAGGACAAATAAAATTATGCCAAGTTAAATTATGCGAAAAATAGGGAACCCTCAGGAATATGTAAGTTGTTTTTTAATCTTTGTTTTCTTACACTCACCTATGTACTGTCCGTACTGCGCGTACGCACGGAACACCGTCGGTATACTCGGTAAATGTCCGCACTGCTGCAGACGCCTTATTGCCTTGAGGCAGCTGACTGTGATCGTGTTCTTGTAACAGGGCAGCACCTTCTCCAAGTTAAGTACTCGAGTTATCTCTTCTAGAATCAGTTTGGTATCAGCGGAGAGTGAGTCGGCGGTTATGGGAGCACCCTGTATTCATAATAAGATTTATTAATATTTTGTTACTGTAAGTGTATTAGTATGTAAAATTTATATGACTTAGCAGAATAATTACTTGCATTAAATACTTCAAGTAAGTATCAAGCGAATGAATAACACAATTACTGACTCTAACTTTTAGTAAGCCTCTTTAACTTACGTTGTATCATTTAGAAACGATCTACCGTATTAAAAAGTTAACAGTTATTAGAGAAGCTGTTGTTAGAGTTGACTTACACAGACAGTACAGTAGTAGTAGTATAAGTAGAGAGACAGCTTACCGGCTGCAGCACCGATATGACTGGCGTAATGGTCGCCGCCAGCGCGTCCGCTAACGCCGCCTTGTGGTAGTTGTTGGAGAAGTGGTTGTTAGAGTTGCCAATAACTTACCGGCTGCAGCACCGATATGACTGGCGTAATGGTCGCCGCCAGCGCGTCCGCTAACGCCGCCTTGTGGTAGTTGTTGGAGAAGTGGTTGTTAGAGTTGCCAATAACTTACCGGCTGCAGCACCGATATGACTGGCGTAATGGTCGCCGCCAGCGCGTCCGCTAACGCCGCCTTGTGGTAGTTGTTGGAGAAGTGGTTGTTAGAGTTGCCAATAACTTACCGGCTGCAGCACCGATATGACTGGCGTAATGGTCGCCGCCAGCGCGTCCGCTAACGCCGCCTTGTGGTAGTTGTTGGAGAAGTGGTTGTTAGAGTTGCCAATAACTTACCGGCTGCAGCACCGATATGACTGGCGTAATGGTCGCCGCCAGCGCGTCCGCTAACGCCGCCTTGTGGTAGTTGTCGGAGAAGTGGTTGTTAGAGTTGTCGATAACTTACCGGCTGCAGCACCGATATGACTGGCGTAATGGTCGCCGCCAGCGCGTCCGCTAACGCCACCTTGTGGTAGTTGTCGGAGAAGTGGTTGTTAGAGTTGTCGATAACTTACCGGCTGCAGCACCGATATGACTGGCGTAATGGTCGCCGCCAGCGCGTCCGCTAACGCCGCCTTGTGGTAGTTGTTGGAGAAGTGGTTGTTAGAGTTGCCAATAACTTACCGGCTGCAGCACCGATATGACTGGCGTAATGGTCGCCGCCAGCGCGTCCGCTAACGCCGCCTTGTGGTAGTTGTCGGAGAAGTGGTTGTTAGAGTTGTCGATAACTTACCGGCTGCAGCACCGATATGACTGGCGTAATGGACGCCGCCAGCGCGTCCGCTAACGCCGCCTTGTGGTAGTTGTTGGAGAAGTGGTTGTTAGAGTTGCCAATAACTTACCGGCTGCAGCACCGATATGACTGGCGTAATGGTCGCCGCCAGCGCGTCCGCTAACGCCGCCTTGTGGTAGTTGTTGGAGAAGTGGTTGTTAGAGTTGCCAATAACTTACCGGCTGCAGCACCGATATGACTGGCGGAATGGTCGCCGCCAGCGCGTCCGCTAACGCCGCCTTGTGGTAGTTGTTGGAGAAGTGGTTGTTAGAGTTGCCAATAACTTACCGGCTGCAGCACCGATATGACTGGCGTAATGGTCGCCGCCAGCGCGTCCACTAACGCCGCCTTGTGGTAGTTGTCGGAGAAGTGGTTGTTAGAGTTGCCAATAACTTACCGGCTGCATCACCGATATGACTGGCGTAATGGTCGCAGCCAGCGCGTCCACTAACGCCGCCTTGTGGTAGTTGTCGGAGAAGTGGTTGTTAGAGTTGCCAATAACTTACCGGCTGCATCACCGATATGACTGGCGTAATGGTCGCAGCCAGCGCGTCCACTAAAGCCGCCTTGTAGTAGTTGTCGGAGAAGTGGTTTTTGGAGTTGTCGTTGTATTTGAACAGATCTAGGAGAAACCGCACAACTTCGGGGGGACATATGCCGTGGATGTTGCGGAGACCTATAGCAATAATTACAAATTTAAATGTGTAGTGTTTGTCAGGGATATTGATAAATTAATTATAACTATGTACTCAAAAGATACTTAATGTGTGAATACACTTATTAGGAATAAAACTGCCAAACTATTCCGCTTGAGGCGCTACCGCAATATAACGTATATAAAATTATCACTTCTTTAGACGCGTAGAGGCTTGATTTTCAGTACACTTCGTTTAGATCCAATTTAATAGAAACATAAACAAAGAGAACAATAGAACACATAATGCCACGAATTTAAATGTCACTTATTAACCGTGCAATAAATAAACAAACGACACGTTCATTTGGGCGAATTTAATGTTTTTTGGATTACCGTCAACGGCATCAACATCATCAGTACTCACCGGCCATAGCCACCGGGATGGTCTTCTGCAGGAAGTAGTGCTGCAGGTTGTCGAAATTGTTCTGCTTGATGATGTGCGGCGCGGAGAAGGAACCGAACATCTTGCGGAATATCGTCAGCATCGCCGGCGGACCCGCCCATAAGCTTATCATGGCGTTCGCCACCTGTAGCAAGTTTAATGAATATTTTTAATGGACTATAAATTACTAAAGTGGAGTCATTTTAATAGGTAACATTTGACAATTAATCAAAATTCAACAACATAACGGCGGGCACAAAATAATATATTTTTTCGTTTTGTTATAACTGCACAATTTCCTAACTTTTTTCAATTACGATTACATATTTATTGTAATAATGACCGATACGAGTAATTTCACGATTTTTTTTAACTAATAAACCATTTTAAACTTATTAAACAATTTCTGATCTAAAGAACTGAACGTCGTTACAATGTTGCGTCAGTAAACCCTTTTTTTTTAAACACTAGGGGATGTTACTCTAAAAAGCTGATAATATGTAGGATTGAATGCAATAATTACTTGTGAAGAAATATCACCAATAATTAATAACCACGTTGTGATTATAATAAAACATAATTATATTCATTATTCTTTTAACTAATTATAAAAATACAAAAAATTAAAATGTTAAATTATGTCCTTGTCTTATTTTGTTCCTTCAATTTACGAAAGAAAAAATATTAATGGGACAGGGATTCGCCTAATGATTTTAAAATTTACATGTTTCAAGTCCGTTTCATTCACTTTAATCGATGTTTTAAGCAGGTCACCTCACTATGAACATAAAACTGACAGACGTCAAATGTTACCTATTAAAATGACTCCACTGTATAGTATATTATTCGCGTTAAGAAGTCAGTGAATCGTGCGTACATGAGTCAAAATGGCTTACTTAAATTGGTCAATGTGAATACAGCTTATGCGTCAAATGTCAATTTGTACGCATGATTCATTTGACTTCTTAACGCGAAAGGTCTACAATATATTTTTCTAGATTTTTCATGAAACCTCATTCACGTGAAAAGCAAATCCATCTATCCCATGACCGGACGGACCTGCATAGAAAACAATTCCTACTCGATTGTTATATTATTGATCCATATTGCACCTATATAATATCTAAAAAAACTAACAACGAAGCCTTTAGTCACATGATTAACTGCTAAAGATTAGTAGGCAGAAAAATGATTATTTATCATTCTCGCAACGAAATCATCATGATAAATACGTGGATCTTTCTGTACAAAATTTTTGAAAACTATACAGAGTCCAGACAAACCCTACCTTCGGAGTTTTGTCGGGGATGTGAATGTGTGACGTTGTAGTTTTTGTATTTCTTCCATTAATTTGTGTTATTTCGGTTCTTAATGTGTAATGATTGGTAGAATAACCATTAAATATTCGTTGACGTGCACAAGTGTGGGGAAGTGGTACAACTTCAAATACCGCGCTATTTTGTGTTCTCTCCAAAACTCCCTAGGAAGTTTCAGTAAAGCGTCTACCACTTCACTGAATCGACTGACTTGACTCACTGACCGTATTGTCGATTTATTTGGACCTTGACTAGACTTTGGACACAACAACACCAACAAACAACGAAAATTCTTTTTCCCGCCTTTTTATCTTGACGCTGGTGGTTTAATACTATACAAGTAGCGGCACGTAAGATTAGCGCTGAGCGAAATGTAGAGGGGATAGCTGCGCATGGGTACAGTCGCGCACGAAATACAATTATAACTTTAATAAAATAATTTTAAGAACATATTTAAATGTACTCTTTGTACACTACCGAGTGATTAAGTTTATGGGGAGCAGAAAAAAATATATAATCGAATTAGACAATTTTTATTTAATATAATAATTAATAAAACAAGTTTTCTGAACAAGACAACATAATTTATACACATTTGTTTATGCCGCCCATCTTTAGTCTGAATCAGATAATGGTGTCACGCCTTCCATTAAATCATCGTGTGTCACAATGGAGCTGTCTCGACAGAGCCTTTTGCTCCTTGAAGGCCCGGACTCAGGGCTGCTCCGGTATTAAAACTAAACAGTATTTCTTCTAGGCATGTTCACTGTTTAAAGTCACAAACAATTTTAATAATACAACAATTTTGACTTCTGCGCAATAACGGTCAGCGCTAGAGTTTCGTGCCGCTACCTGTACCGCCATATAAAAAAAAACACACCTTAGTCAAACAATGAGCCGCTCTGCACCTGATCTTGTAATAAACTTGCTCATTTTCTATGGTATCCGTTAGGGCCTTTCTGGTGGCCGGCCCGGGGTAGTTGTGGAGCGCGTCGATGGCCTCGGACTGCGCTGTGACATCACGCTCGTGACGTAGCTGGTACTGCCACTGGTAGTCCGGTTGCGAGATGACGGTGGTCCGGAGTAGAGACATCTCGGGGTCGAGTCGGATCCAGAGCACAGGGGAGTCGCTAAAAATGGGGTAAATGAAATACAATTTTATGGAATTAAATAAAACACGATTACACAAGTCGCCTGGTGACAAGCGATTGCCACCGCCCGTACACCGGCCACACACTTGTAACACCGGAGGAGTTACAAGTGGGTGGCCGTAATATGAAAAATAAAGCCCTCTAAAAATACTCTTATCCACTCGACGAAACACAACACAAGAATAGGGAACATGCATTTGTTTTAAATGTAAATACCGAAAAATGTAAAAAATACAATATTATCGATAAAATAAAAAGTTACAGAACTAAAAACGGACGATTTTATTACGAATATTACTGTTCAAATCCTTATGTTATTTGTGACATTTTTTGTTATAACAATGATATACATTATTTATTAGGTATAATGTACGAGGGCGGCACTGAAAATTTCGGGAATCAAGGAAGTGACACAACATTACTATTTAAAAATGTATTTATTGCTTTTCGAAGTATTCTCCGCGAAATTTGACACATTTTTCCATACGATGGAACCAATCATTGAAGCAACCATTAAATTCGGAAGTTGGGGTCTCCAAAATGGCCGTTTTGTAGGCGTCCACAGCTTCTTCAGGTGATGAAAATCTCTGACCACGAAATTTATTCTTTATTTTAGGAAAAGTATAGAAATCATTAGGGCTTAGGTCGGGGCTGTACGGCGGATGGTCTAATAATTCTATGATTTCTTGCTCTAAAAACTCTTTTGTTCTGTGCGCGGTGTGAGAACTCGCATTGTCGTGATGGAGGATGATGGCGGTTGCAGTTCTCTTTACGGAGTTCAGAAACGACCTGTGGCAAACAAATGTCAGCATACCATTCTGCATTAACCGTTCTTTGTCCCTCAAGAGGAATAGTCGCAACATGGCCGGTTTTGGAGACAAACGTGGCCACCATTTTTTTTTGCAACACTTCGTGAACGAACAATTTTTGTTGGCTTTAACTCATTTTCGAACACCCAAACTCGTGACTGGTTTTTTGTTTCGGGTTCGTACGCGTATATCCAGGATTCGTCACCTGATACGATGTTGTATACAGCATTTGAGGATTCTGCGTGGAATCTTTCGAGAGTTCTGACGCACTAAGTAACGCGAGCCGCTTTTTTCTCTTCACAGAGCAAATGCGGTATCCATCGGGAAAACAACTTTTTTACACCTAATTGTTAATGCAACATTATTTGTATTTGACTCATGCCAATGTCTAAAGTTGCCTGAATTTCGCGATATGTCACATGTCGATCTTCCTCAATCAGCTTACTCACAGCATCAACGTTTTCTTGGGTGACTGCAGTTTTTGGACAACCTTGACGGGGATCATCACTGAGCTTGACACGTCCACGTTGAAATTCAGCAAACCAGCGATAAATTGTGGTTTTCGTCAGCGTTTGATCGTAGATATGCCATTGCAAAGACATATTTTCTGACTTATTATGTACTTTTTGAAAAACCAAAAAAAAACTGCATGTTCCCCATTACTTACGGTTTACCGCCGGTTTTCTGCGCCGTTGCATCTTTTTAGTCGACTCACTCCAGTAACTAGACCCAGTAGGTAAAAATACTCACTCCATAGCCGTGAGGTCCATATCCACCTCCTCGCCGGTGCACAAAGGGATTTTCTTCTTCTTATTCCTTCGGCTTTTACTGTGACAGGTGATGTCCGCTTTGACAACTGTATTCTCTATCTGCAGCGTGTGTTTGAATGTGCCGTCTAGCTCCTGAAGTTGGACCAACAGCGGGCCCACGTATTTACGTATGCCGCGCTCGCTCACACAGTCTTGTCTGATTTCTAGTTCTACAGTGTTCCTGTAGTGATATATAAGATTATATTGTTATTCAAAAATACACATATTTTAATAAATATTTATATTTTAATAAAACTATAATCGTTGAGAACCTGAATCTACAAAAATTAACTACGCATATTATAATGTAACATCTGAATTCTGACATGAAGACGACTGTGGCAGCGCACAGGAAGTGTTACACCTTTTCATCCCAAATCACTCTCACTTATGACAGAAAGTGAGGGCAAAGATGTTAGTTATCAAACTTGACAAGTAATATGGAATAAGCTACCAACCTTTTTCTATTGAACACGGAGGTCAACGAGAACTTAGCGTGTCCCCCCGTCCTCACCCACTGGTCGACGAACACTGCCATATCTTTGCCAGTCACTGTGAATATTGCCTTCACAAACAAATTCGTGGACAGCAGCAGATGGCCCCACAGACCGCTGCCTATTTTAGTGTTAGCGGCGTTGGTTGCTAGGGACAGTTGCTTGTTGAACACTTGCAGTAGCAGCTCTTGGCCGATACGCTGTTCCAACATACGCAGCACTAGATGGGACTTTTTACGCATCACCTAAAAATTGAAAATTGACATGGTCAAAATCCTACTTCCTACAATTGCGAGCCGGACTAGAAAACGAAGGGTTTTGTGCGAAACGGCGAAAAAACACGTTTCTTATTGTTACGTGTTTTATTCAGTATTTAGTATGTTCGGTGGTTTGGTGTCTGTACAGAAGTGTAAATGACAAGTTAAGCTCAATAGGTTTATTGAATACTTAACATATACTAAATGATTTATGGTAAAATGGTGAAATGGTAAAGAGAGCACGTGAACCGGACTATTCAATTTGTAATAACGCGTGGCGACGTACACGCCGACAGTGCGGAACGTGATGTACGGTACAGTCGACACACTGTCAACAGTGCATAGTATTTGTTGCTATAGAGGCAACAGAAATACATTATTTGTGAAAATTTCAACTGTTTAGCTATCACGGTTCATGGATACAGCCTGGTGACCGACAGACAGACGGACAGAGTCTTAGTAATTTTACCCTCTGGCCTCGGAACTAATATTTGATGATGTTGAAGTTTTGAATACACTTATTTTACAGATGAGGCTAAATGGATTTTTATTTTTATAAGTAAAACAAAAAACAAGAAGTGAGTTGTCCGAACTCAATATAGCTAGCTATGCAAAGAATACACCCAAGTCCAGTCCAGCACTGTACCGCCCGCGCCGTACTGTACCTCAATATACCGCGGCGACATGGTGTGCACGTTCCGCACGGGGAAGTAGAACACGTCCTTGTTCTCGACGCGCGCGCCGCTCACGGGCGGCTGCCACGGGTCCAACACTATACAGCCGTACTGCTCCTCGTATGTCATCACCTGCAACAGCGGTTCATTAGTTGATTAAGCCCTTCGTAGCGCTTTATGTAAATATAGGTTGAAGATATGCAGGCAGGCCAGATAGTCTTGGACAGCAAAAATTCAGCTAATAAAAACTAAACTAAACTAATGATAACTCGGCTGTGACAGATCAGAAGTGTACAATTTATTCTTAAAACTTACGGCTTTAAACACAAAATCTTGCAAAATGAAAAGAGAATATTTGCAAGATGAGAAAAATATAACAAAAACCAAATTGAGAGGGAAAAATGTGAAAGCGAGACGGAAGTAGAGAGGGACGATGTGTGAGAGGGAAGATAAATATATACACGGGGCCTCGACGTGTTTCCAGCGTTTTTCTCACCATGTTGATGTCACTACATCAACATGGTGAGAAACTGTAGTGACAAGATCTTGGTCTCTACTAACTGACTAAGGAAGAGAAATGAAGTGATAAAATATATACATAGTTTAGGGGAGCTACATTCAGAAACAAAAGCTTGAGTTATATTAAACAAACATAAAGGTAGCATTCCGATCTTAGCGATCTCTGTCCAATCCCAATGGTCGCGACATTTGTTTGGTGCTAATATATAAATTCATACTAAGCAGTGGAAAGCGCGACCCCGTCTCGGCCGCGGATCTCGGGTGCGATTCGCGCTCGTATAGATCGGAAGGCTACCAAGTATTAGTAGTAGGCGAGTATAGTCGCAACTAAAAATGTGATTTTGTTTTTGTTACCGAAATACTTTAAAGCTACATTTCAGATTTTTTTCCTCTCATTAAACTTTGCTAGATTTTGGTACTTCATTGTTGCAATTTATTTTAACACTTTTCTAGATTACTAAACAAACATACCTCCTGCAACTCCTGGTGTATCCAATACCTATATTCGTTATTGCCAAAACATTTCTTCGAGTACAATCCACACAAGTATTCCGGTATACCTTTAGCCAGCCACAGATCTGACCAATTCTGCATTGTTATGAAACAGCCAAAGAACTGTTCCGCTACCGCTTGAGCCATGGCCTTACGACTGATGTATGTTTGGTCTATAATAGCTATTGAGTGTAGCAAGTGTATGCTTAATATTGACATAGTTGTGTACGCTGTAGTGTCATCTGCAGTCTGCAATAGAATTAATAAGAATAAATACATCTTGAAATTAGTGTTTGAAAGTTACAGAGATTTCAGTAAAACCATGTCTTTCGGGAATCGTCCTTTTCAATACATTGTCTGTCATTTTTGTAGAACATGAAAGAATTTGGTTTGTACTGTCGACCTTACAATTTTAAATTTTAAATAAAAGGTATCTAACTCCTCTTACAAACCAGTATTTATTATGCATACTACCAGTGGCAAAGCGTGAGATCAGCGGAATGGTAAGCCGCGTAAGTTAATATCTTTTGTAATACATGACAACGATACTTTAATTTTATTTCAATTAGCGCCATCTAACGGGCGCTATATTTCTAAAACAAGGTTTTTGACCTCAAAATTATTGTTTTCTTTATGTATTGTATTATAAAAAAATATATATTATAGATAAGTAATATTTATATGAGAAGTCGATATAATGTCGAGTTGTATACATGCCTCGCTACTGCATACGTATATGCATATGAAGCGAAATTTATACATCTTATACCTTTAAACGAGCAATTCTTGTATATTTATATGTTTCTGTGATCTCGGAAACGAATAACGATTTCGCTGAAATTTAGTATATGGGTTTTCGGGGGTAAACAATCGATCTAGATTAGTCTTATGTTTGGGAAAACGCGTGTTTTCTAGTTTTCATGCGTTTTTCTGTCCACGCAGAATATGGTCGCTAATTTCGTCTTGCCAGCCACTGTCCGTCTGGTCCAGCGGGTTAAGACGCGGACTAATAAGAGAAATTGACAATAGATGGCGTTACTCTGTGACAAGTGCGCAACATAGTATGGACAGAAGTTTTAGGTTAAGACCTGATTAAACTAGCCTACTGTTCATTATGTAAACATAAGATAATTTTCTTTATAATAAAGCAATAAAATAAAGTCTATGATTTGTTTATTTTAAGGACTGAATGATGATGATCAGAAATATCTAAGGTATAAGTCTTAGGGCACTTCTCCGACCCGAGCGTATTGTGTGACTTTGGTGGCCCAATTTTTTTTATTATATTTTAATATTTGACCTTTCATTCTGAAAAAGGACCTAAATAAAAAAAAAAGTAAGAAAAGCCTTCATGTGATCATAACAGTTTTTAGGATCACTGAAATCAAACACCTGATCTACACATAAATCGATTGTAAATAATAATAATTGTCAGTTCACATTTTACTTTTTAGGTTTATGTAGATTATCACCTAAACACCACCATATTACAATAAATAGTAATAACCGAGCAAAGCTTAGTCGCCCAGGTACTATTAAAATAATATGCTATTACTATTTTTCTAATTTGTTTCGAACATTTATAAAGCATTAATTACCAGAAGTGAAAATAACCTACCTCATCCACAAAAACTTGTTTATAACATGGATATGGATATCTAGTTGATAATGTTTCCTCGTAGAACTCAAAAGCCTCATGTAGGTAGCGGACAGTGTTCTTCAAAATCTGCAGTACATTTGGGAGACAGTAGTGGGTCACCTCATTCATGTGCGGATCTACATAAGTTTCAAATGGCCTGAAATGGAAAACCACAACATATTAGTTAAAGAGAATGTTCTTTTAAGAGAGATATTGATAAACTGACAATAAGTACATAGTATTGAAATTTGATGTTGAAGCTTTAAGATTATTGGATTACTTATAGAACTAAAATATAGATCTTTTTAAAAAATCAATACAATAACAAATTACTAAAGTAACTTAATGATCTAACATCAAAACTATTACTATACTTTAAAGCATTATTAAAATTTTAATAATAAGGTTGTTCACAATCAGTTACAGATATAATACATTGCACTCTCTAAGGCGAGGTCATTTACCTGACACAAACAGGTGATTTAAAGAGGAAGCAAACACTTTGCCTAAATAACATCAACACAATCAACATAACATGACATAAGCAGTACATCATATGTCCAAATCATGTTTTGCTACACAATGTACGTTTTATAACTGCTGAGAGAAGGACACCATAAAATTTAGCATACCCAATAGCTAAAGCAATGTTTGGAGCACAAGCTGGTGTGTTAACAACATAGTGGAATGTTTTCCGTCGATGGTCTGGTGTGTACACCACATCCAACAGCTCTCCACACGACACAGCTGTCAAGCTCTCGTCCACAGTAAATTCTAACTTCCAAGTGCAAGGCTCGGCAAAACTGTCTACGCACGGAAACCAGAGGCGTGCAGAGTGACCATATGTGAACATGTGAGCTGACTTCTGAAAAGTAAAACATTAAATTATTTGTAAGAATATTTAAGTATAAGCTACAGAAAGGATAGGCTTCTTAAGGAAAGAATTCTATTTAGTTTAGGAAGGATTTTATATTTAGATATATTTATGAAATAAAAATCTAAATCTTTCCATGTAAATAAAATATCATGTTTATGTCAAAGTGACTACACTGTGCAACAAAATTTGCTGAAAGTAGTAGTAATAAAATGAAGTATTGAATATTATGCTTGTATTACCATATTTGTTACCAAAACAATTATTGGTTATTTCATAAATAAAGTTCTGTTTTGCTTATTTTTTTTAAGTTTACCACCTTTGAAGTTTTACAATTATAAAGTTATGTTTACCTCTGCCAGAGAACACTCGCCCTCAGGCACAACAAAGTGCATTCCTCCTTGTGGAGACTCGAGAGAGAATTCTATACCAATTCTCAACCCCCTCCCCTCCCCCACCAGGTGGGCAGCATCGTCTGGCACCTGGATGTGGAGTTCTCCGGCATTGTGATCTGGATCTGTCTTCTGAGCTGCAGCCAGATGGAACTGAGAGAATGTCTCCAAGGATCGGCTAAAAGATTGTAATATGTTGACAGTGAGTTCAAAATTTGTTTACTGATGTTACAATGGAAAAGAAAACAAGTGGAAGTGTTATATGGCACAATTTGTATGGAGGTCTTTCTCACCAAACTCACATACTGATAATAAATCTGTTAGATAGAAAAAATAAAATGTTGTTGTGAATAATTGTGATAAACTGAAAAATGTCAATGTGTAACAAATTTGTATCTATAAACTCTGAGGTAATGTGTATTGTTGTTTTTTTTTATTAATTTTATGTATTTCTAAGCATTATTTAAAAAATATTAGCTTTCTCCAACCCTTTCTTCACATTAACTTAACTGTGCCAAATGTCATACTCCTCTCTCGAAAATTCTCATAAAACTACTGAAAGTTTTCGCTTCACTATTAAAAGTATAGTTCATACTAAATGACTAAAGGATAACAAAAATCGAATTCACTTGAAAACAGAATATAAAAAGCGTAGGCAAAAATAATTGTTAATCTATCTAGACTCACGTGTTTGGGTCACTTTGGCAAATATCAAGGAAGGGATCGAAATATTGAAAGTTTGCTTCATACTGATCATTCAAACAGACTCTATAAATTCGACACTGCTTTGCATTTAAACGAATGTATCGTAGGTTGTCTTTTAACGGCACGACAGTCAGTTCCACAAAACCCTGTAAACATTAAAGTCTTATAGCATTTTACATTTATAAAAACGTACAATGCATACAAACAAAAAACTTGCTTACAATAACACTTCTTCTTTCAAAACTTATGCCAGTCAAACTCAAGATCTGATGAGCTGTAAAATAGGATTTTTTAATAAATCATTTCGCTTTTGAATTAGTTTATTAATTTTAAAATTAAACCAGAAAAAAATACGTATAATTTAAAGGGACGACAATTGTCCCCAGTTCGCTCTTTCTTCATGATAGCTAAATATTAATAATCGTATCTTCCACATATATTTGATTTTACATAATGTTTCACTAATATTAAAATGAAATTTAGCAAATAATTTAAACAATTTTTCTACTATGTACTTCAATTCACAAGTAAAACACAAGCATTGAAACAAATTGTAAAACCATAAAGCCACTGTCAACTGTCAAGTTCTACTTCATCTGTCAATTTGACAGCTGTCAATCGACTGTCTATTTTTTTTTATATATATTGCATCGGCTTATTTGCCAGTGTCAAGTTAAAAAGGCGGAGAAATAGCATTTTCGTATATTTTTTCAACGCCGTTTTTCTAAATCGTCAAGCCCAAAGTCCAAATAAATCATCAGTGCAGTCAATTAATCAAGTCAGTCGATCAGTCAGTAAAGTGATAGACGCTTTCCTAAAAGTTTCTAGAGAGTTTTGGAGTAGCCATAAAATATCACTCTTTTTAAACTTGTAGCATTTGCCCACACTTGTGCACGTTATTTAGTGTTAACGAATATTAATGGTTAATATTCTACTGATAATACACGTAAGAACCGAAATTACACAAATTTAAGGAGGACATGCAAAAAAAATAACGACACAGTTCCACATCTCGCGTTTATTATTAATTATAAACATATGTACCTAATTATATTAATAGGCAAAAGAACGTATAAGGACAACAAGTAAAAAATACGAACTTTTTAACTATTCACACGAATTCACAGTATTATCCAAGCGATGTATCAAGTAGGATAGGTAAGATTGGTAATCTTGTAAATTATAATAATTATTATGATAACTTGTATGAGAAGTATCACGTATACTTGCTTAGCAGGCAGCACACTATTGCTCTGAGAGGCAGCACGCCATATTAGGCAGACGCCAGAGGAATGACGCTTATAATATACGCCATGTTCACTGTTTCGAGCGTTTGTATATATGTAATTTTTAATTTGTATATTTGTATTTGTGTAATATTAAGTACCTATGTTACTTATTGCCCCCTCTCGAGTGCGAGTTGAGCGATCTACCCTACTGGTTGCTTAACTCGCACTCGAGAGCATACCTACTGGCCTTCCGGCCACGGACGCTCTTTATAAGTCAAAGGTATAATGTTTAATTAATATTCGTAG
The DNA here is from genome assembly GCA_963565745.1 of Phengaris arion. Lineage (NCBI taxonomy): Eukaryota > Metazoa > Arthropoda > Insecta > Lepidoptera > Lycaenidae > Phengaris > Phengaris arion. The sequence continues at coordinate 1,273,599 of OY751442.1, forward strand.
TTAGATTAAATCTTTGTGTGGTTGTGACTTGCAGATTTCAAAATACACAGTACAGTCACCGACAAACTCGGTGTTCCACTTTTGTACCTCATACCATGTAATAAGTTCGAAAAGTGATACATCGGGTCGGTCGGCGACCGTATATAAATTGTATAAAGAATGGAAATAAAAACAATTTTATATTCAATGCATTTTTTAATTTCATTCCTTCAACCTTACTTCTGTTAAATAATCCAGCACACGATTCAAAAAGAATTGAAGTTCAGACTCGCAGACATGGCAAATTAACATAACTTAAAATATTTACAAATTAAAGTTCATAAAATAATAAAATATAATATACAATATTAAAGTAGTGACTCAAATTATTAGAATGAAGATAAAGGAAAAACTCATTCAGTTGAAATTTTAAAATTTTCTTCAAATGCAATAAAAAAAGGCGCTTTCGTCTTTCCTATTAAATGCAGATATTTTGCGGTTTTATGTTACTCTCTAATGCTCGGAGGGTATCTATCCAATAATAAATAATGTCATCCGGGTTAAGTCTGCTCATAATTTGTTCTTGTTTGTCGGTCGATTAAAATTGATTTAAAAAGTTTGGTGCCTACATAATAAAAAAAGGGTAGGCTATAAAAACTGAGTAAAAAGTTACAAAATCATAAAGATATTACTAAGTACTATAGAAATAAGTAATTATTCAAGCAACAGAGTTTGATTGACAATTTAAAATAATCGTACAGCAGACTGCCCCGCCAGGCTATTGAGAAATTACAGATGAGTTGAATAAATATTATAATATGTATAGATGAAAATATGTATATGGCAACCAAATATGGATTGTGATAAAAATTAAAAAATAACGCTAGCAGATCACAAACTCCTAAACTAAAATTGTCCAGTTGGCAAAGACAAATGGCGTTTAAATCACTTCGCTCTCTAAGCGAGAGGGGGTCGAGGGGTAAAATTACTGATGTTTCTTGCGCCTGTTCTTGGTTTTGTCGGCGTTTCTCAGCACTTCGGCGTAGGAAAGCTCTAGTTTTCTCAGTTTGTGTATCTCCTGGGACGCGGTGCTCTGCTTGATGTCCCAGGAGTCCGTCTCCGCGTTCCAGCCCTGGTAGATCTTGCCCGTCCGGCCGCTGGAGCTGGGCGTTGGAGAGTTCATGGTCCTGTTGTAGAACTGCAGGGTCGTTCCGTTCCATTCCGACTCCGCCGTCCGCACGAGAGGACTCACTTCGATCGGTCGGTAGTCGCGCCTCTTCTTGTTCGATGATTTTTGGTAGGTAATTTTAGGGGGCGACGGGAATACGGGAGAATCAGCTCCTTGACGGTCCTGGCTGTGTTTTCGATTTCGATGTCTGGATTTCTTTCTAGTAGCCGCTATATATTCTAGTGGCTGACGCACCAGCGGTGTCAGAACTCTTTCTTTCTCGGCCACTTTCTCAGCTTCCTTAGATTTTTCTTGCACCTTATCTTCTGCCGCAGTTTTCTCGCTGGTGCTATCCACTACCGGTTTGTTGTCTTGCACATTTTCCTTGTTTGCCGCTTTCTTTTTGGTCTTCTCTGGTAATTTTATAGCTTCGATTTTATCAGCCTCTTTCTCTTTCGGCGTGCAAGTTTCTGGTACGGTAATATCGGATACTGGAATCGACTGTTCAGACATCACCGACGACAGAACGCTTTGCGTGTCGTCTGTGAAATTACCAGGTGGCTCCTCTGTTGCCGGTGTAACTGGTGGTACTTTGCCGGCTGTCGTGTCGTCAAGGAGTGGAAGCTGTTCTCCTTCGTCCTTATTTTCAGCTGCTTTCTTCAAAATTGTGAATATTTCCTTGAATAGCTCTCTATACTCGGGCCTGTTTCGGAACCGACTATCCATTGGACTCACGTCATCGTAAATGCTAAAACGATAGTCTTCACCGTCTGCAATAGTACACAAGAAGGAGCCGGGTCTTTCTCGTTCTGTTTGGGTGGCTTTGTTGCTAGTTTCATCCGAGAAGCCCGAGCTAGATGTTTCAGCTTCGGAAAAGTCGGGGGTTTGAATGATTTTCTTCCGCGACGTTGGTTCAGTCTTTTTCTGTTGATTATTGTCTTTCTGACCCTCCTCCCCGTGTCCACTTTCTTCGTCGGTGTCCTTGACACTGAAGTGGCTGTAATCTCCAGACGTTTGAAGTTCATCTTGAAGGGAGAGGGGTCCGGATTGTGTTTGTGCGCTCGGCAGCGATATCGTTTTATTTTTGCGCATGGTTTTCACCTGAGACAATTGCACCTCGAGGAGAGCTTCATATTTCTGGACCAACTCCCTGTACGGATTGTCGTGGCCATCTTCTTTATTCGCCCATATGCCTTGAAGTAGTTTTTCTTTGGCATTCTGAGAAAATAAAAAGTAAAATTTAAATATTAAATATTTATAGTTGTTGTTCTTTGTTACAGCTTTGGAATGAATTTTGATGGAATATTGTCCTAATTATGGGATGGTTGGCCGGCTGACTTATTAATAAACTTGTCAATTTAGGAATGGTATGTTTTAAAATATAGAAGGCTATGACGTGAGGTGATCTGTTTAAAGTAGCTATGATAAAATCAGTACATTACAGACATTGTAAGGAAAAATTACATTGTTAACTATTTACTATTTAATGTGCAACTACTAAAGTGATTTAACAACGATAAATATTAAATTCTATTAAAACACAAATTAGTCAAAACTACACCCATTACTAGACTAATGATAATATAATTAAATACATAAATATAATCAGCGCAGTCTTAAGAAATGCACACATTAATGGTTGATTAGTTAGTTACGTACGCGTATTAGAATATCGTTAGCAAAAGTTATTAATTTTATATTTTTTTTATTATTATATAAATAAAAGACACATTACAAACCGTCACCAAAGACTTAGGATGCTCTCTCTTAGAATACATAGTCAGTAATGGACATACCTTCGACTACATACGATATATCCAAAGAAAACTACTGCAAATGCGCTTCATAATGCATATGCAAAGCGTGATCAACAACATCAGAGGCAGTTGGAAAAGTTTTGTCGCCTAGAACGATCAATACACCACATAAAACAGGGGACTTTAAAACTACCATGAGTTCCTAACACTTAACTAAACACAATTCTTTGGACAGTTTTAGTAATGATTAGTAATATTTATGCAATAAATTGAAGTATGTGAGTTAATACTGTTAAAAAGTTGTAAAAGCAACAGAAATCTAGTCTACAAGAACTTATAAAGAAGAGATAAGTTAGAACAGTAAGCATATTCCAAAGGCTTACATCGAATTTGACAAGTTTGCTGGTCACTTGGTCCTCTCGTGGGCTCTGTCGTCCAGATGGGGTTAGGATGAGGGAACTGATCGCACTTCGGTCATCATCGTCGCCGTCGAGCATTGAGGACATATCGTCTCTCTCTATTCCTCTCAGGCACCTGATGCATAGTTGTCCTTGTCTGTAAAAGGTAGTTTAGAAACTTTCATTTCATAATTAAGTACTTATTTCTATTTGTTAAATATAGGATCACGTTTCCACTAGGAGTATGTAGAAGCATAAAAAGTGAGGATCACTATCTATATCTATATATTTTATTTTTCATGTATTGTTTGCATATTAAAATATTTTTTTATTGTTTAACATTGATCTATTGTCTATTTTATAAATTTGTTATATATACTTGTTTTTATTTTTTTGTTCCTGCGGTTTAACTAGGCAAAACTACGAAATTACCTGACTTCCTCAAGGATCGAAAATTCTTCGTGCATCGATTTGGGCTCATCTTCTCTTGTGTGCCAGTTCCTTAATTGTTCTTGAAGTCTGTTGTTCTCCTGTATCACTGAGGCCAGTTGTTCTTCGAGTTCTGTTACCCTTCTCTGTTCCTGTGCGAAGGCTACTTTGTTCTCTCGTAGTTCATCACTTAACCTAAGTAAATCTTCATCTTCCTTCGTTAGTTCTGGGAGAGGGACTGACGTTTTCTGTGGGGTGGTACTGTTCGTTTTAGCAACGGGCTCCTCGTTGGTAGCAGCAGCTGCAGCTGGTTTCAGTTCTTTGTCTTTCGGTTTCTCATTTTCCGGTTTTCTTTCAGCTCTTCGCCTTACGATTTCTAGTTGCGCGTTCAGATCATCGACTGTTTTCTGGAAATCTTCACACTTAGCTTCAAGTGATTCGATTGTACTGCATAATCTGAAATTATTTGATGGTTACCTCAAATCACAAGTGTATAAATTATTTCTAGTAGGTACTTATTTATAATCAGTGATTGTTTAATTGTGAATAGGTAATAATTTATGGTTGTTGGTGTCATTAGTTCCTTATTATAATGCTTCATTGAGCATTCCACTGTAACAGGAAGTTAAAATATTTAGTTTTAACCAACAGATTAGACACTCTTTTTATGCCACATTATTGCTGTTGTACGTAATCTAGTATAATTAAGATATTTCGTCAAAACTATAATTTACGATACGATTCTATTTACGTAATCATTTCCTACTTACGTTTTAATGTGTTTCTTGTCAGCGGCGTGATCGACGGCTAGCCTGTGGTTAGCTCGCTCCAAGTCTTGGATGCTGACTTCTAACTGCTCGTATATTCTTAATCTCGAGTCGTTCACTTCTCGAAGGGCGACTGTTTGCTTCGTCAAGTACTGAAATTGTAAAACATTTTGTTTAACACAAGGTGGGAAAATTGTAGGTGAAGTTTTTTAGGGATGACATGAGTAGACCGCAGATACCACAAGTTTTTGGATAAATAAGCTTTGAAGTTAATTATAGTCTTAAAGACAAGACTTTCAAGCATCTGTAAATAAATATGCTTATCACTTAAAATCTTCTGATCTGTGGCATTGGATATGGAGAGTGAATGCCATCATCCGTCTTATTTATGTGTTTCGCAATTACTCAGCGATTATGGCATTTATTTATATCCTTATGATTTTTTTTTATAGATTATAAAAGACTGATAAGATTTTTTTGACGATTTTTTCTGAGACTGTAATTAGTAATATCTCTGCGGTTAAGCCCCTTTCGTATCAACGACAAACTCCCACGACCTAGACACTGCTCCTAAAATTGTTGGTCAAAGAAAAAAAACTAGATATGTCCCACCTCAATTTCCTGTGACTGATCCTCAATGACGTTCTGGTGCTGACGTAGTGCCGTCTCCAGCTCCTTGTTCCTCTCCAGGAGAGTTTTGCCCAGCTCCGCAGCTAGCTGTAGATCTGTAACAAGCAAATGTTTTCATTAGTTTTTATCTTTTCTGAGGAAATGTGATTATCCCTTATCATTATCAGGCTCTAGGTATAGATTATGTATATATACATTCTAAATTAATTTCGCTCCTAATAAAACCGTATAAGAACTTAACTTCAACATTATTTCAGGAATATGTTATTGATTGTACTATAGGTTCTTGGTGGAAATTCATGTTTCACATTAATAAATAATATTAAAGTATGTAAGCCTTTTTGTTGTTCGCATGATTTATTGATTCACTGACTTCTAAACGCGAATAAGGCTATAATAAGTATAGGCCTACTAAACACAAGACAGTACTTACCTACTAATTGATCGGGCTGTATCAAATGCCGCAATGTAGAAACTCATACACCAGTTGTATCAATTAATGTACATACTACGTTCATCTACCGATATGTTAGCTGGCTTCCTGAAATAACAGTAATAACACACAGGACTACATGCACTATTACCACTTCAACAGGACTTAATTTTAATATATTACACGACCGGTTTCGACAAAGTGATGAAGACACCTGATGATGACTTTGTCGAAACCGGTCGTGTAATATATTAAAATTAAGTCCTGTTGAATTGGTAATAGTGCATGTAGTCCTGTGTGTTATTACTGTTATTGTGTGTTATAACTGCCCGATCAATTAGTAGGTACTGTCTTGTGTTTAGTAGGCCTATACTTATTATAGCCTTATTCGCGTTTAGAAGTCAGTGAATCAATGAATCATGCGAACAACAAAAAGGCTTACTTTAATTTGTTACACGACTTATGCGTTATTGGTCAATTTTGGCACTTGTACGCATGATTCACTGACCTCTTAACGCGAATGGACTATGGGTTTTATGAGATCTCTGGGTGTGAATAAAAGTTAGGAAACCCTGCTCTATTAGATACGTGTTACGACCGAGAAAGAAGAAATTATTAAGTAATATTAAGACCACTAGGTCTTAATATTACTTAATATTTTCTTCTTTCTTCTATGACTAAAACATGTCTTATCCTCTAGCTTTAGAGGCTATAATATATAATGGTATTTATTGTGGATGTCAGCTTAAACATAATATAGATGAACTTGCTCCCTTGTATATTAAACTTATATCTTTTTCATCTGTTACTTTCATCCGTTAGTGAATGATTTATAAACGAGCCACTAACGGATGAGTCGTTACATCCAACTCATACTTGTAACCTAACCACTCCTTAAATACTGTAGTGCCTGGTAGCTGGGACTTGGTATAGGCGGTTTTAAATGCCATATAGTTGCCCAGCACTTCCGGCATTCTCACCACATGTCGTAGTCCAGAGGAATGAATACGTCTGGGGCCAATCATGTGCGGATTTCCTCACGATATTTCCCATCACCGTTACAGCGTCCGTATTACCGTATGACGTAAAAAGTCTCATTGGTACAAGCCACAACCTGGGACTCCGACCTGCAGCCTCCCGAGTGCGAATCAAACGGTCTACTCACTAGGCCACGGAGCTCTTTCAATGCATAATATTAATAAACTAATGTAATAAAGTAAGTACAAAAACTAAAGAGACACTTAGCGTCGATTACGGTCCTCGCTTTCTTTACTTTCTCTATGTAATTTAATTTTATATTTGGTTATATCACAGTAATCGTTATGGATAATTAAAGTATATATTACCTTCCTTAGACGTACCTAATAATAATTATTTACGTCACATGATCTTGTGGTATTTCATGACTAAAGACCACAAAGGTAGATTTCCTGTCATGAAAGCCCGTAATGTCTTTTACATTTCTGGGCTGCATGACTTGAGATAATAGAGAGAACTTCTCACGAGATATCTTGCCGTCAGTTTCAGTACTGAGAGATTACTTTGAGTAGTAAGGAGTTTCGTAATATCAGAATTGTCTGTTTGGAAACAAAGATGGTGTCGCGTTACAAATGTTTTGATAGCCACAGTTCTCGCTGTTTGCAGATATCAGGTACACAGATAACATAGTTACCTGCATGCAAGACAAGCAATTATAAACCGTGAGTAATGCCAAGCCAGGTCGACGATTAAGATAATATAAATAGTATTGCAAGTTCAACGGAATCTTACCTACCCTAGCTATATTATATTATACTAAGGCGGGTCAATAAGTCCGTGACTTTTTGAATTTCTAACCTCCTTACTGAAAAAGCAACACTACTCCTGTCAACAGGCATCTATCAGTTGACTCCTATCAAAATTTGAACTTGCTGCGTCAGTTAGTTTGTGTTTTACAGCTATCTTTATCAGACTATCCAGTAACTTAAGGAAACAATGGAAAAAAGTGAATTTCGTGTGCTTATTAAGCATTATTTTTTGCGAAAAAAAACCATTACCGAGACCAAGGCTAAGCTTGATAAATACTATGGGGACTCTGCACCATCGATTTCAATGGTAAAAAAGTGGTTTACTGAATTTCGTTGTGGCCTTACAAGCACTGAAGATGCCGAACGTCCTGGACGCCCAGTTGAGGTCTCTACACCCGAAACAATCGAAAAAATTCACGATATGGTGTTGGCCGACCGAAGATTGAAAGTGCAAAAGATTGTGGAAGCCATAGGCATCTCGCATGGCTCAGTGGTTTCAATTTTGAATGATCACTTGGGCATGAGAAAGCTTTCCGCAAGATGGGTGCCGCGTTTGCTCACAGTCGACCACAAACACAATCGTGTAACAACTTCACAGGAAGGTTTGGCGTTGTTTAATCACAATATGGAGGAGTTTTTTAACCGTGGACGAAACATGGATCCATCACAATACACCAGAGACCAAACAACAGTCAAAACAGTGTGTTTCTAAGGGTGAATCGGCGCCAAAGAAGGCCAAGGTGGGTTTGTCAGCCAATAAAGTTATGGCGACTGTTTTTTGGGATGCACGTGGGATAATCCACATTGACTATCTTCAAAAGGGAAGAACAATTAATGGGGAATATTATGCCAACTTATTGGACCGCTTCAATGAGGATTTGAAAAAAAAAACGACCTCATTTGGCCAAGAAAAAAGTTCTTTTTCACTAAGACAATGCAAGGGTGCACACATGTGCAGTTGCCATGGCAAAAATCCATGAATTGGGCTATGAATTGCTCCCACATCCACCCTATTCTCAAGATTTGGCTCCGAGTGACTACTTCTTGTTCCCAAACCTGAAAAAATGGCTCGGTGGAAAAAGATTTGACTCCAATGATGAAGTCACCTCGCAAACAAAGGCCTATTTTGAGGACCTCGACAAATCATATTTTTTGGAAGGGATAAAAAAATTGGAGAAGCGTTGGACAAAGTGTTTAGAGCTCAAGGGGGACTACGTTGAAAAATAAAATGATTTATTTATCAAAAAATCTGTGTTTTATTCCAAAAGTCACGGACTTATTGACCCGCCCTCGTACCTACTCACTATTTGTTTCTTTAGACTACTAATATTATTATTGTGCTGTATTGTATATTGCCAATGGATACAATACAGTATAATTTATATTATATTCATAATCAAAAATCATGTAAAGTATATTTTTTAATCTCCGACGCAAAAAGATGTGTGTCTGTTTGTCTGTGCGTGGCATCGTAGCTCCTAAACGACAGGTCTGATTTAGATGCGTTTTTTATATAAAGATTATTATTTGAAAGCAAGAGTGTTGTTCCTAGCTATAATTTAACACCATCAGCTCGCTCTCCGCTTGACCGGTCGAGGGTTACTTAAATTTTTATTTTTGTTTTTTATTCGGTATCCTTCAGAGATGTTTCACAATAATAAAATAATGTATAAACAATGGCGTCAGATTGAAAAATTACAACATAAAAAGGATCTAGAAGGCTCAGATATAATGTTTTCTGCCTGCAGTTTAATTATTACCTATTTATTGCCACTTACGTAATGATCAAGGACCTTGGAACCTGTTCATTATCTGCTATAATAACAGGCTATTATTTTTTATTATTCAGCATTTTCTGTAAACTGTGATTTCACAGTTCACTGCTTGTTATTAGGGTGCTTATGCCACAAGTCGCAGCGTATGCTTATGGCTAGAAAATGACCACACTAAATTAAAACAAAAAATAGGTTTAGGTATTAATAGAAAGACCATTAACATAAATCACCATTTTAATCTCATCTAAATTCAATCAGCGACTTAAACGTAAAATATGTCGAAACAAAGATTTGCTAATACAATCATACTGAAATTTCGTAAATCTATGTATACAAATATATACAATACAAGTAGGTTAATAAAATTGAAGTGTCTGTTTGTAATTTCAATTAATCAGCTTTGCACTAAATGCATATTATAGTAAGTATATACGGCACTTAAAAAAATTACATTAAAAAAAAATATTTTTTTTGTCTGTCCGTCTGTTTGTTCCGGCCAATCTCTGAAACGGAAGGACTGATTTTGACCGGACTGTCACTGAGAGATTTTATAAGAAAAATAGGGTTCCGTATTAAGAGCTCTGAGCTTTAAAGACTCTCTATCTTACAAAATACGGAATGTTTTTATATAAAAATCGCTTTAATAGTTCATTCAACAACTATTGACACGTCGATAAGGCTACTGCGACCCACATCCTTTGTGTGTCGTCCCAGAGAAACGGAACACGGTCTCTCACTTGTCTGTTAATTATGAATAGAGAATAGAGATCGAGTGGAACTTCACATGAATCGTGAACGAATGAACGAAGTTAATAGAAATGAAGATAGCAAGTCAGTTTAGTGAGGACCGTCTTAAAATGAAATGAGAATATACTTTTATTGTGCAGAATCAGGATACACACACACACACAAATATAGACAATACAAAGAACACTACGAGAGTACACAAAGGCGGCCTTATGAACAAATAGCAATTTCTTAGGTAAATCTAAATATATTAATTTAAGTAATCCCCATCATGACTGTCAATATTGAGAAATTATAGCGGAACAATTTAGATTACGTTGGCTTTTAAACAAAAAAAACTAGATAAAAACACACACACACACACAAAGACGTCAAACTTAAAACACACACACACACACACAAAGACGTCAAACTAAAAACACACACACACGCACACACAAAGACGTCAAACTTAATAACACCCTTCTATTTGCGTCGAAGGTTAAAAATAATAATTACTAAATAATAACACTAAAGAACAGAACAGTAAATACAGTATCCCACCGGAACATTTTCGGGATAAAAAGTAGCCTATATTTTAATGCGGAGCCTAAACTACTACTATACAATCTACAAATTTCATAAAAATATGTACAGTAGCTTTTGCGTGAACAAACATTCTTCCATCCATCCATCCATCCTCGCAAATTTTCACATTTATAATAGTAAAATTGACTAAGGAAAAATATTTTCCTACTATAAACCTACACAGTAGGAAAATAGTTTTCTTTTGTCGTTTGAGGCAATGTTAGTAAGTCGTCACAGCAAAATAAAATTTGTAGGAGGTTGATATAATTTGCTTGTATCATGTTCCATGTAGCCGCGAACCGTAGGTAGTAAGTCAACATTTGGTGCCGAAGTTCAGTGTTAAGGTCATCCTAAACTGGCTAATGAATGATGTGTGAATAAAAAAATCTCTTCTTTATATTACAAAGTTATATGACGTTGAAGAGGCAAAATAACAATGGCCTTTTTTATGTCAGACACCTCCAACCTACGGTGTTTTGTATGCAGTATTTTGTTATAAAAATTACTTACAATATCGTACGACGTTGCCTTTCGATTCTTTTAACCATATCTCTAAAAGTACCTATTCAAAATATCTGTATTTTCACTGTCGACTTTATCGCCCTCATCCGAATTTTCACAAAATACTCGTAAGCTATTATAGCTCATCCATGCTTGAAGCTACGAGCATGTAATTACCGGTAGAATCCACTATTTGATGACAATTCGTCTATTTATGTATTTATATCTTGCTTTACATACAAACAAGCAATGAGCCGAGGAAGTTCATTGACATGGGTAATTGTACTCCACAGTGAGCAGGGCAGGAGATAACCATTGACCCACATGCCCTGCACAGAGCACATGACGAGAACTGCGGACCTCTGCCCTAAATAATATTGACAGTCAGCAGCACTTCCGCATGACTGCATCATGCATGGTTAAATTATCCTAAACAAAACTTTGCTTTGAGAATAAAAAATGTACTAAATGTAACTGAATTGAGTTATTTTTACGATCCGATTGATATGCTGTAAATAAAATAAATATATACATTGAAAACTATTATAGTTAATTCTGTTTGAGAATATACAATCAAACAATGTTACCCTTAGATTCTGGGAAAAATGTAGATAATACTCAAATAATAACAGAATTAACAGAAAACTTATTAAGCTAAGCAATTCTGATTAATCATTATACGGACCATGATGTACAGCATGATGATTAAGCAGAATTGTTTAGCTGAGTCTAGTTGCCAGTTGCCTAAAAAAGTTCACGGTCACTGCACTTTGTACTCAATACTTAGATCAAGAATTCAAGTCAAAGTCAAATTTTTCTATTCAAAGTTGGTATTATTATGCACTTTCTGAGCGTGTCGGTATACATGATGCCTACCACCAGTTCGGGAACCAGCCCGGCGAGACGAACCGACGTAAGAAACTCGCGCGGGGCCATCTCTTACCAAAAAGATGGAAAATTGTTATTTTAGAATAAAAAAAGGTATATAACAACGTTATGACTAAAACTACATAACAAGAGTACAATAGTACATAGAAGTAGCCATGTAGGTGGTCATCCTATTCCCATGGAGTGCGATCGCCAATTAAATCATTGACTCTATACTGAGCTTTAGCACACAAACGTTCTTTAACTACTTTTTTATATTTATTAATAGAAATATTGTGAACGTTTTCTGGGCTTCTATTGTATAGGCGTATACATTGATTGACCTTTAACAGATTTACTAACTTTACTTAGTCTGATCACCGGTATATCTAGTTTATTTCTAGTGTTCCTACAGTCATTATTGCTTTTCGTATTGAATATATTTTTCTAACATAACAACAACACATTGTCCAAAATGTATTGAGAAGCGACGGTCAGAATTCCTATTTCTTTAAACTTTTCTCTCAGAGATACAAAACAGGACATTTTGTAAATCAAACGTACGTATCAACACTCAATAGCATTGGTCAGATGTTTAGAAATAAGTAGGTACGCGTGATTTTGAAAACCAAAACTTTAGTATTTAAAAACCGGTCAAGTGCGAGTCAGACCCGGCTCCATACAAAACGGCAAAAAATTATTAACAAGTTTATTGTATGGGAGCCCCCATTTAATATTTATTTTATTCTGTTTTTAGTATTTGTTTTTAAAGCGGCAATAGAATTCATCATCTGTGAAAATTTATACTGTCTAGCTATCACGGTTCACGAGATACAAGCCCGGTGTCAGACGGACATACAGACAGCGAAGTCTCAGTAATAGGGCCCCATTTTTAGCCTTTGGGTACGGAACCCTAAAAACTATAGACACCGAATGACTTAAGTAAAGCTGCTTTAAGCAGAACCAACAGAACTGCAATATTTTCTTCCATTTTCGGCAGGGCACAGGGCTATCGCTGAGTGAAACCAGAGTTTTCTTCTGCTTCAAGCAAAATCCTATTTCCTTCTGACTCTTTACCCACTTCCCTACCAAGGTATTTCTTTCTCTTTCTTCGCCGTGAAGATTGCGATTATCTACATTTCAAGTCATTAGCTCGGCGTACCGTTACTTGCCGCGCCGTGACGAAACCTATGTTACAAAACTCCAAATTCAATTACAACACAAATAGAGAATTCGTTTATAAAGCAATTTTGTTTATAAAATACATTTAATTATTATTATTATTTTCTCTACAAGTACATTCCTAATACGTGTATGATGCAACATAACAAGACACATTCATTACAAACTTGTTACGTAGGCAGGTAGGTATATTTTTAAATATTATTTACATATTTCAATTCTTTTATTTTATAAGGTGTACAGCAGTCACTTCAAAATCAGTAAAGAAATTCAAAAACTAGCACAATTAAAATGTATGCAAATAAAACCAGATTTTAGAATTTTTAAAAATGTCATAGTCTAATTTTGTTAATAATATTTTTTTTTATACATTACATTTTCGTAATTGATTATACTAAGCGAAGGCTGTACTAAATGTAAAAATATGGGATATCAAAATATATAAGTATATATTTTTTAATCAGAACGTTCACTGTTATCGATATTTTAAACTTTGCACATCATCCGATAACTAGGTACCTATTCTAACAGCATATTATATATTAATTACATTTAGACATTACTAAGCAATCAATAAATTACAAAGATTAAGTAAAATGTAAAAATACCAGTGATTTAGAAGTTAAAAAAATCAATTGCTATATTGAATCCCTTTTAATGGGTAACAGTTGGATTAAATACCAGAAGTTTTGTAAGACCCTGCGGTTTTGTAGTCGACTTTCACGGGGAAAGGATCATTGTGGTAATACGACTGTTAAAAATAGCAGAATGATTCGAGTGACAGTTAGCCAGCCGGCAAAGTGTGTACAGTTTCGCCTTACACAAGGAATTGAGTAATGTATCTCATACAAACTGTTAGTACCTGGGTAACCGAATTTGCACGGAGTTCTGATAAATTAAAAAAAATCACAAAAATATTCATCTGACCGGGATTCGAACCCACCACATTTTCGAATTTTCGAACAAAGCAAAAGTTATACACATACGCATCCCAAACTGCTAATCGGACTGATATATATTAGTCGAAATTATTGAAATGCACGACGAAAGAAAAAACATAATATAATAACTTTATTATTTAGCTTTCAAATCCGCAGTTTTCCAGGAATAAGACCTAGTTAGATCGATTTTTCTCCCCCAAAACTCCCTGCATACTAATTTTCATGGTAATACTTGCAGTCGTTTTAGAGAAACCGATTACATATTAGATACAAAATTGTCTCGTTTAAACTATAAGATACTCTGATTTAATACTTAAGAACCAAGAGCGAATCCCTAGTAATTTTTTTGATAGCTACCATACCATACCCATTGGTAGATCATCATGTAAGACGTTTGGGAAATACCTACGAAACGCTTCAAGAAAAGGTGGTCTGATAGTGCCCTTGTGCTTTGCTTGGCTCGTATTTATAAGATATAAATTATTTGACTTTGGATTTAATTTTTCAATTACACATCCTCAGATTATAAAACAATAGGAAGGTTAGGCTAGGTTTACAAAAAAACGTTTAGGAAAACCAGCTATTGTAAATAACCTATAATAAACTGTGGTTATCTCTCCAATATCGATGATATCAGACGCCATTAAAAACTCCTTAAGAGGTGATCATTGCGTTTTTTCCCTATTCAGTTATAGTATTAGTTAATTTCAAGAGAGAAGAGGCGTAATTTTTGAGCTAATGGCTGCAATGATATTACCTCACACTTTCTGTTGGTAAACCTAAGGTATGTGTTTGGAGATCTTGAAGGGAACTCCGGCCCGTCTCTATTACCCGGGGGCCGGGACTGTCGAACTAAAGTTTATTTTTTAATGAAATGGACCAGGAAACGAGCAGCGAACGCAATGCGCAACAAGGCGTTGTCTTGGTCCTTGCCATTAATTTTAATATAATAAAATATCGTGTAATTTTAATATATTAAAATATATTAAAATTAATGTAAAATACTTATTAAAGTGGAAACAGTGCAAGAATTTCTGAGTATTATTATTAATAATTGTGAGAAATGCAATTGTCTTTGTGGACGTTGAAACTTTTCATGATCGTTGATAATTTCGTTATTGTTCCGCTTATAAACTACAATTTATACGTGAGAGAGCCATGCTCACAGAAAACCGGCGTGAAATAACGCTTGCGTTGTGTTTCACTCGCTGTGAAACACTACATAAATTATAATGAATGTAAAATACTTATTAAAGTGGAAACAGTGGGAGAAGTTTTATGTGCTATTACTGTGAAGTATGAATTTACACCAAGCACCAACAATACAATCAATAACATATAATTGCATTTCTTATCGTATTAGCTTTTTACTATAGCAAATCACGTGTTAATAATATATCGAATGATATCGACTACATATTATACATAATATGTTAGCGTATCGTATGTCAGTTTATCAAATCGATAAAATTATCATTTTCAATTTTGTGAACGTTTAACTTAACACTTTTTAGTTATGCCTTTAAGTTATTATAAACTAGATGATGCGCGCAAAAGAAAATGCAGGGGACTCGTACATGTTGCCGCTATAAAAAGTAACCTATGTCTACACTATATCTGTGCCAAATTTTGTCAAAATCAGTGAAGTAGTTTCGGAGCATATTAATTGGAGTTTACTCCTTAAGAATCGATTTTCATATAAGGCCCCCGGTATGAAAAAAATATGAGGAGTAAAATCTACTGAACGAATGACCTCGTTACGTTTTCGTGCGCACCTTTCACTTTTTTCACATGGCGCGAATTTTTGAACTCAAATCGATCGCTAGTCGCTTAGTGCACACAAAATTTTACTTTTTAGAGTAAACTCCAGTCGTGCGTCGGAGCTGACACACACTTTTTATTTTTTTTTTCTATGTAAGAAGAAAAAGAAACCATAAAAAGTTAAAACTTACAAAATATATGAATTATTATGGGCGAATTTCGACCACAGGGCGACATATTAGGTATTATAAATGCGGATGTCATTCAAGGCACCCAAAACTGTCAGAGTCAGCATGATCGTCGTAACGTGAGGCTGTAGCCCGCCAGACACCACGCTCGCGCTAGCCTCACGCCGTGTCCGAGTTGGCATAAAGGAAAACAATATAATAATAATCCTCCTACTAACAATATACTTAATAATACAATATGATAATAATGTGAAAGTTTGTGAGGATGGATGGATGTTTGTTCCTCTATCACGCAAAAGCTACTGAACGGATTTCGATGAAATTTGGTATAGTAGTAGTTTAGGCTCTGGATAAAAACATAGGCTACTTTTTATCCCCAAAAAGTACAGTGTTCACGCGGGATACTGTATTTACGCGAGGGAAGCCGCGGGCAAAAGCTTGTATAGTATAACACTTTAGCACCATAAAAACTTTATCAGCTAGCTAGAAACTATTAGCGGTAGGAGGCCATGGTCATTCCACAGTAGTTTTTTCACTGTTGTTATACTAAGGCGGGTCAATAAGTCCGTGACTTTTTGAATTTCTAACCTCCTTACTGAAAAAGCAACACTACTCCTGTCAACAGGCATCTGTCAGTTGACTCCTATCAAAATTTGAACTTGCTGCGTCAGTTAGTTTGTGTTTTACAGCTATCTTTATCAGACTATCCAGTAACTTAAGGAAACAATGGAAAAAAGTGAATTTCGTGTGCTTATTAAGCATTATTTTTTGCGAAAAAAAACCATTACCGAGACCAAGGCTAAGCTTGATAAATACTATGGGGACTCTGCACCATCGATTTCAATGGTAAAAAGTGGTTTACTGAATTTCGTTGTGGCCGTACAAGCACTGAAGATGCCGAACGTCCTGGACGCCCAGTTGAGGTCTCTACACCCGAAACAATCGACAAAATTCACGATATGGTGTTGGTCGACCGAAGATTGAAAGTGCAAGAGATTGTGGAAGCCATAGGCATCTCGCATGGCTCAGTGGTTTCAATTTTGAATGATCACTTGGGCATGAGAAAGCTTTCCGCAAGATGGGTGCCGCGTTTGCTCACAGTCGACCACAAACGCAATCGTGTAACAACTTCACAAGAAGGTTTGGCGTTGTTTAATCACAATATGGAGGAGTTTTTTAACCGCGGACGAAACATGGATCCATCACAACACACCAGAGACCAAACAACAGTCAAAACAGTGTGTTTCTAAGGGTGAATCGGCGCCAAAGAAGGCCAAGGTGGGTTTGTCAGCCAATAATGTTATGGCGACTGTTTTTTGGGATGCACGTGGGATAATCCACATTGACTATCTTCAAAAGGGAAGAACAATTAATGGGGAATATTATGCCAACTTATTGGACCGCTTCAATGAGGATTTGAAAAAAAACCGACCTCATTTGGCCAAGAAAAAAGTTCTTTTTCACCAAGACAATGCAAGGGTGCACACATGTGCAGTTGCCATGGCAAAAATCCATAAATTGGGCTATGAATTGCTCCCACATCCACCCTATTCTCAAGATTTGGCTGCGAGTGACTACTTCTTGTTCCCAAACCTGAAAAAATGGCTCGGTGGAAAAGATTTGACTCCAATGATGAAGTCATCTCGCAAACAAAGGCCTATTTTGAGGACCTCGACAAATCATATTTTTTGGAAGGGATAAAAAAATTGGAGAAGCGTTGGACAAAGTGTATAGAGCTCAAGGGGGACTACGTTGAAAAATAAAATGATTTATTTATCAAAAAATCTGTGTTTTATTCCAAAAGTCACGGACTTATTGACCCGCCCTCGTATTGTACAAATAGCTTTTGCCTGCAGCTCTGCCCGCGTAAATCCATCTTCATCCCACGATAATGTATCCCACGGGAACACTGTACATTTTCGGGTTCAAAAATAGCCTCTGTGTTAATCCAGAGCCTAAACTTACGTGGTAACTATTTAGTAAACTCTGCCTAAACTAAAACCATACCAAATTGCATCAAATTCCGTTCAGTAGTTTTTGCGTGAAAGATTCACAAATCTATCCATCCATCCATCCTCACGTTTGTTTCACGTGTATTATAGTTCAAGGATTTGTAGAGATGAAGTAGGTAGAGCAAAAGGTAGCAGATATTCAAGTGCATAAGACCATATTATTTTTTTTAAATTACGGACAATAAAACCGCCAAGTTCGAGTCGGACTCACGCACGAAGGTTCCTTACCATTATCTATAAAACGGCAAAAATATCACGTTCGTTGTATGGGAGCTCTACTCAAATTTTCATTTTATTCCGTTTTTAGAACCTATTTGTTGTTATAGCGGCAAAAGAAATACATCATCTGTGAAAATTTCAACTGTCTAGCTATCACGGTTAAGGAAATATAGCCTGGTGACAGACGGACGGACAGCGAAGTCTCAGTAATAGAGTCCCGTTTTTACCTTTTGGGTACGGAACACTAACCGGGTATAGGTATTGTTAGTACACAGTTATGTGTTATGTCAACCTCCGTGCAACAGCCTCCGTGGTCCAGTGGTTAGAGCTTGGCTCTCGACTCGGAGGTCGGTCCCTGCATTGGAACATCAAAAAATGTTGTTTCCAAGTTTGGTTAGGACAATGCAGGCTAATCACCTGATTGTCTGACAAGAGAGATGATCCATGCGTCGGATGGGCATGTAAAAAGTCGGACCTGCGCCTGATCTCTCTTGAAGAGAGCTCTTGTGTACTGCGCACACACTTGGGCACTACAAAAATCACTCCTGCGTAACTGGCCTGGTTTTAATGAAACCGGCCACCGTCACCGAAATCGGTATGGGGAGTTATCTTATCTATGTGTTATGTACCAACTTCTTACCCAAATGTAATTATCTGTGTGAATATTCCATGTATTTTTGTATATTAACAGTAGCTGTTTTTATTTGGGTTTTATGTAATCAAAACTGGTCGTAACCCGTTTTTATGTCTTATTAAATAAATTGAAACCATAATTAAAATCCACAGTCCATTTAATTCTTAATCAGCTCATTAAGTGCCGACTTTGCACTTCGGACGAAAACACTATTACGTATTCCAACATAATAATTACTGATTTTTGATTGGATATTAATGGGCCGTTACTCAATAATTATTACCTACAGACTATAATTTGTGTGGAAAAATAATATAAAATACCTAACCTGTAGGTGAGTTCTGCCAATTGAATCTTACAATAATACAGTTTCGATGCAGTCTAGATGTGTTAAAACAGCAAAATGGTATTCAGATCAAACGTCGTCAACGTCAAACGCGTTTTGATTGGTCCAAAGTCGAAACTCCAACATCAGTTTATGATGTCAAGACGATGTATTTATCGTCGTAGCATTGAATGTAAATTGAGGGTCTAAGTTAAACACGAGCGGGGATCAGGTTACTTTGAAAAATCCGACTTGACTTAAATGACTTTTAAATTTCAAAAATCCGCAATTTGTGAACATACACTGATCAACTTCGATATTAAATTAAATTTGACAAGCCACAAGTACTGGCAAAGGACCACAGTTATGTCCAAGAATGATAGCGAGGCTATAGACATTTTAAAATGTACCCTAATTTTAACTGAGAAGATTCCTAGCTTCTGCCGTCTATTTGGGATCCAGTTATAAATAAAACAAAAATAAAGTCAAAAAACACCGCGGCTTCTAGATAATTTTAATATGTTTTGCGTGGATCGGAGCACAAATAATAACTGCTGAATCTGCGGGTAGTTTGAACAACTTCAACAAATAGGACAACTGCCACCTCAGTCCTCCCTTGACCACGGCGCGGCGGCTGGAATGTAGCCGAAACGTCGGGAAAAAGAAAAGTGCACAGCGACACAATCCATTATTGTTTAAAACCAATTTTAAAAATACGGATAATCAGTATTAGATATTAATATTTTAGAATTATATTTTAGATAATATTTTAGATAAAAAAAGGAAAAGAAATAACGAATATAATTCTGTCCAACTAACCTTCGGTCCCTTGGAGGCATTCCAACTCGACCGTGTAGTCCCATAGGTCGAGGGAGTTCAGCCCGTTCAGCTCCCACGAGTTAATGGAGTCACACTGGTCGTTCTCCTCCCCCATGGTGACTCACCAGACACTCACAAGTCACGACTCACGATGACTGGCGCGGACATGGCTTGAGACGACGCGACGGCGCGGGACGTACCGAGTGACTGTCGACTGATCACCGAGGTTCGCGCTCCGCCATGACTCATGCGCACCGAATTTCGATAATAGAAATTATTATCGGATGCCATTACTTAATTATTACAGAGAAAGTCTAAAGTCTTCGTTTAAATACGATAACACGAGGAAAATTTACCAGATCTAGATTAAACGGATGCCAATACGAAGTTAGGACATCTGTCTCTAGCGGAATTAACATTCCTCCGACTAAAGTAATTTTAAGGTATGAATTCCAGCTCTACATAACTAGAATCACAATATGATTCTTTTAACAGAGGTGAGACTTTGTAACAATAACAGTCTCACGGTGGGTTTTAGGGTTCCGCACCCAAAGGGTACCGAACCCTAAAACTATCTCTAAAAGTCCGCTGTCCGTCTATCTGTCTGTCTGTCACCTGGCTATACCTATCTCATGCGCTGCAATAGCTAGAATGTTGAAATTTTCACAGATGGTGTATTATTAGTATTTCTGTTCCCGCTAGAACAACAATAAATACAAAAAACACAATACAAAAATATTTAAGTGGGGCACCTATACAACAAACGTGTATCTTGCCGTTTGGTACGGAACTTTTCGCGCAAGAATCCGACTCGCACTTGGCAGGTTTAAATAAACCGCCTCTATCAAAGCTCGTATCTCGCTCGTAAGAAGCAGAACCGCAAGTAGAAAATTGTACTGGTGAAAGTACTCATGGACCATGGAGCAATGGTCGCCCGAAAACATTAAAGGAGAGCCTATGTGGAGATAAATCAAATCCTTTGACTGGAACATTCCCTGTTAATAGGGTCACTCCTGTGGTCGAAATTCTACCATAATTCATATTTTAATATTTTCAACTTTTTAGGGTTATTATGCCTCTTAGATACGCGATACAATAAAAATATGTCAATTTTGTCTATGGAATGTGAAAGAAATATTGGCAATTGCGTCAAACCAACACCTCCTGTTATTATACAAACGCATGTCGTATGTACGCAGTCACACTGACTGGTAGAGTGAGGTAGTGTGTGTGCATCTTAGTTTTTATTAATTTTATGTACATATTTCTAAGCATTACTAAAAAATCTCTTTATGTACACCTTCCGCCACATCAACGTTAACTGTTCCAACTTTTATGCTCCTCCATTCGCACAATTCTCGTAAAACTGTACTCAAAGTTTTTTCTTCACGTATTATTAGATATAATTAACGATTAATCTAAGGATAATACATTGAGATCTATATTAAAGTACGAATGATATTCTTGGCGTAGACTTTCTTATATTAATTACAAGCTGTTTCCCGCGGCTCCGCCCGCGTAAATACAGTATCCCTCAGGAATACTACTTTTTCGGGATAAATAGTAGCCTGTGTTTTAATCCAGAGTCTAAACTACTACCATACCGAATTTCATCGAAATCCGTTCAGTAGTTTTTGCGTGAAAGAGTATCAAACATCCACGCTTTCACATTTGTAATATTAGTAAGTTATTATAATTATAATTATAATTATAATATTAGTATTAGTAAGGATTATTGGCTAAAGCAATTAAACGAAGGTATAATTTGAACAACTATAAAATAATTACAGGTTTGGCTAAAAATAATATTTTAATAAAAAATAAGAATTACCACCACATAAGTGACAAAGAAATTGTAACTAAGTAATAATTTGAAACCGTCTACAGTTCATTTAAACTTTAATTAATGTAAAGTTTTGGCTGCATAATACTTTTAAAAGAGTTAATCGACCTCCAACGAGACGGAAACCAGTTTAAGTTTGCAATGTCGGCCTTTTTGTACGTGTTATAATAGCAGTTGTAGCGGTAGCTCAGACATAGTAAAGTGATCATGATTATTCCCTGCTAAGTACAGGTACGCCGAAGGAATGGTCATGATCATAATGGCGCACCTGTACGAAGTAGAAAATTATCATGATCATATCGGCGCACCTGTACGAAGCAGGGAATCATAAGGGATCAGAAAATGTCCATGCCCATTTCTTGTTTTAAACAGGAATTCCAATACGATTAAGATCATTCCTATAATACGATCATTCATCGTTTCATACAAGCATATGGCTACAACTCTCCACGATTTATTATTAGGTAATTATTTCTGGTTAATTTGCAGTGTGGTTCCAGTGTAGGCGCATGCTGACATGCTCACACACCACACGCATCAAATCAAGTGTGCGCGAGAGCGATATTTCTTGAGTTTATCAATCAGGGTTCGATTCTCATGCAATCGAGAAAAGTTCACTTTGGAAAAAAATCTAAATTCAACACAGTTTGTGCATTCTAACTTCACAATCGAAATCGAGTGAAGTTTGCTCGACCAATTTCGACTGTACTCAGAAATACAGAACGCACAAACTTTGATATTACCTTCTAAAAAAAAATCGAATTAAAAGTTTTTTTTTCCAATGTGGCCTTTTCTCGATTGCATGAGAATTAGGGCCCAAATTAAATCATGATCATCTACCACATCTATCTAGGAAGTTAAATAGCATTTGTGACAGTAATAATTGTTAGATTTTGTGATTTCGAAATATTTTTGTTTATTTGCATTGAATAGGCTAAGAAAAAAACGATTTTGGCGAAATTTGGCACAGATATAGAGTAGACGGGAAAGGACATAGGCTTTATTATTGCGAAAAATGTACGGCTTTACATAGATAAACTCCTTTAGACTACAATAGAGCTGAAAATCGAGAAGAATTGTTAAATCTGACATTTAACACTTCGATTTTCAGCTCTATTGTACTAGCACAGAGTTTCATAAACGTTCGTAACTATTTACAGAGTTGTGAATAGAACTCCGCGCTAGTACAATAGATCTGTCGCAACCACTAAAACCTCTCGTGGGAATGTAGGCTTAGGTTGAAAAAAATTAAACCGACTTCCAAAGTTAAAATGCACAAAAAAGTATGAAATAAAACATATTTTCTAAATAATTCCCCTTTTAAATTCGTCTAAAATTTTAACTATTTCTCTACTCAATCTTCATAATTTTGAAGTCGGTACCAGCCCGAACAACATCCTGATAAAACAATATTTAAAATAGAACACACGTTCAAGTTGGCTGGCACCGACTTCAAAATTTTGAAGATTGAGTAGAGAAATAGTTAAAGTTTTATTTCATACTTTTTTGTGCATTTTTACTTTGGAAGTCAGTTTAATTTTTTTCAAAATAATAATCATTTTTCCCTTTTTAGTGATATTTGTTAAATTATTATTAACAGATTTTAAGAACGTTTAAAATAAACGATCGAATGTATAATTGAATACACGCCAAGCTTCTAATAGGTATTGTAAATAAGATGATGATGATGATGATTACTGTAAGTTACATAGTGACCTATGCTTGCAGCTCTTTAAACAATGCCGAAATTTCCAAACGCGTATCTTTTAAAGACTGAGGAGTTCTGTTCAGTGCTTTTGGATCCAGGGTATACCTTGGTGCAGAATAATACTTTTTGGTAGCATATGCTTGAGTTACTTTTGAAAAAGTTAAAATCACTATATATGTCCATATAATTTTCGAGGAGTTCCCTCGATTCCTCATGGATGCCATCATCAGGTCGCTTTGGTGACAACGAGAACAATTTTAGATTATACCCAATACATCAAAAAAAGAATTTTGAAAATTGGTCAGGAGACGGCGGAGTTATCGTTGAAAATACAAAAAAAAAAGACGTGTGGCACTCGGGGACTGCCGCGGTAAAGCTATTGCATAGCAAGCATTTGTGATAATAATAAAATGTATGTATATAGAGTACTCACTCATTTTCTTTTACTATTTTTTCGTGACTTTCTTCATTAATAATAAATGCACTTTGTTTACAAAGTTATGCACAATATTCAAAACACTTTATACACAAATTTTACAAGTACAGCTATTCACTGTTGTACATAAATACCTATACACCTACTCGTATATACTTTCTCATAAACAGCTGCTTATGTATTCGTCCGATTTCGGAGCAGCTCGTCTCGATTCGTGCTAGTTTCGTAGAGTCGTACAATACGTCTAATCGCACGCACACAACGCCGTGTCGAAGACTGCCGAACTGAAACGACGTTAGACGATGCACGGAGCGTGAGGTTTTTTCGTTACGGAATTTCTGGATTCGGTCCCCGCGCTCAAGGCCCGCGATAGAAGCTATGCAATAGCTTAAAATAAGAAATAAAGTGGGCCGAACGTATAACCACCTCTTTTTTTGGAATTCGGTTAAAAAACTTCTAAAAAGTCTATAAAGGTATTAAAAACATACTAACTTGTATGCAAACATATTCTTGTCTCATTGCAGTATATCTATATGTATATTAGCTAGTTACATGTAGTATCTAGTATGTGCTATTCAGTATGTGATTAGCTACAGTTTCTGTTTACAAATAGGTTTTCTAACGCGACCCTTTGCATTCTGATGCATGTCAATTTCTAATTGTGTGTATGTAGTTTTACAAAACATAATATAAATATATACATATATACGTATACTACGTATGACATTTATATATAACTAGCTGACCCGGCAACGTTGTTTTGTCATATATATTATTTCTGTAACACAATTTTTCAATGCTACATCATATAAAATTTTTTAAAAATATCGAAACAAGTAAAAATATTTAGGTGTTGAAAAAATTGATTACGATTTACGACGATTAGATTCTCAGACGTGCCGAATATAAAAAAAAAAGTGTGTTTCAGCTCCGACGCACGACTCGAGTTTACTCTAAAAAGTAAAACACGTCCCTCAGAAGGAATAAAAACTTTAGCGATCGATTTGAGTTCAAACATTCGCACCATGTGAAAAAAAGTGACAGATGCGCAGAATAGGTTGCGCACGAAAACGTAACGAGGTCATTCGTTCAGTAGATTTTACATCTCATATTTTTTTTCATACCGGGGGCCTTATATGAAAATCGATTCTTAAGGAGTAAGCTCCAAAAATTCAATTTGGTGCAGTCTTTTGAAAGTTATGCGCGTACAAATATTTTGGTAATTCATTTTTATATATATAAATAAATAAAATTATATATATATATATATATATATATATATATATATATATATATATATATATATATATATATATATATATATATATATATATATATATATATATATATAAATAATAAAAAAGTTTATGTGGGAAAATTAAGAATCTAAATGTCCGGAATTAATATGAATCTATTTAATGTTAATCGTAACAATCATCACTAGCCTCAAGGCCTGATTTCAGGGTAAGCAACTTAATATTGAGCTATTTTATAATATTATAAGCGTCTGTTCACACCGAGACGCGACGCGGCGCGCATTTTAAAAGTAGCTATTCCAAATTAAACTTTATTTATTACACAACAAGATACTCGTTTCATTTAGAGTTCGAATTGCGAGCTGAACCACGCTACGCAGCGCGGCGCCGCTCTTGCAATGAAACGTGTATATTTTTGTCGCCGCGTCTCGTCTCGGTGAGCACAAACCCTAACGCTTTAAAATCTAATGCTCAAAGCTATACATTATAGAGGAATATTGTTTTTACAAAACCTAGTAGGTATATCATAGTAGGTTACATGTCATTATACGCGTCTAAAATTTTGAAGAAAATCTAAAGTAAAAAGTGGGGAAAAAAAACAATACGGTGGAGATATTTTGGCTTTGAGCTTACAATAAACATCAGGTTGAGAACTCTAGCTATATAGAGAATACTAAAATTAAGAGCGTTTACAAAATGTGTTGTTTGACAGGCCTGGCACGGCCTGGCATTTCTTTAGAAATGTGTTGTGCAATAAATCAAGACAGTGACCAAATTAAGTAAGTCTTATTGCTATGCTGTAACATTCTCATAATAATTAATAACAAAACAAGTGAAAATGTTAAGAAGACTCTTTATGCTTTTGCAAATAAAGCTTTTCATATTGTTGGATAAATTATTTTAAAGTAAATTTTATGGTGATGATTATCTATTCGCTATCTTAGTGTATTTTTAAACAAACAAAATAAGCTGCATAAGAGCAGAAACTAAACGCGACCTCTTTTGTAAACTTTAGGTGAAGCGGTTCTGAAAAATTGTTTTTGCTTTACTAAAACCATTTTTAACACGCTTTTATTAGCTCGGGTTGTATGTATCCATGTATGTAACGGAATCTTTGAGCTTAATTTTCACCGGTTTCTAGACGTCTGATCAACTTGAAACTTCGCGCGACACACGTCTTAAGGGCCGATGACAATGCAATAACCCGATAAAAATTTTCTAAGGTTGTTTTTTTAGTTTTTTAAACTATTATATTATTATGTATAATATTTTCTTTTAAAATCAATTTTAGATAAACAAGTCTCTATTTGTGACTATTGTTAGTTTTGTAGGTTGGTTTTGGTTTCATTTGGTCGCAAAATGGACCGAAAACAGCCAATTGATGTTAAATTTTATAAACGCTCATAAGGGTCTGTTTCACAATCTAAATAACTGATATCTGTAACTGATAAGCGTCAGATAGCTTATACAAAAGCAGGTACAAAACTTCTGAATAAGCTATTCTACACTTATTAGCGAATTGTAAAATAGGCCCTAAGCATACTAAATACCAAACACAATAAAATTTAATTACTAATAAAAATATTTACACAATGGATAACTTAAACAACGTTGCTCACTTTGTCTGATGCGTTGGAAAAGTCACTTAACAGCAGTGGCGTGGGGTTCCTTTAACTTCATTTCAATCGGATTCACTTACCACTTACCTTTTGAAGACCCTCATCCAAATCCCTAACTATTATACAGGGCTAGGGCTTCCCTCTGAAAGAGAACCAGCCTTCGCCACTGCTTAACAGACAAACACAGCGACGTTGTTTATCCAGTGTGTTGTTGGTTATCCATTGTGTTGTTGTTTATCCATTGGTTGTTGGTTATCCATTGTGTTGTTGGTTATCCATTGCGTAAATATTTTTATTAGTAAGGGAAAATTGTTTAAATGACATGACACTTATTTAACACTAACATGCAACAAAAATAAGCAACGTACTAATAACATGAAACATATAATCCTTACTTAATATTATAAATGTGAAAGCGTGGATGTTTGTTACTCTTTCACGCAAAAACTACTGAACTGATTTCGATGAAATTCGGTATGGTAGTAGTTTAGACTCTGGATTAAAACATAGGCTACTTTTTATCCCGAAAAAGTAGTGTTCCCGAGGGATACTGTATTTACGCGGGCGGAGCCGCGGGAAACAGCTAGTATGTTATATAAGTACTAGTCAAGAT
The DNA here is from genome assembly GCA_963565745.1 of Phengaris arion. Classification (NCBI taxonomy): domain Eukaryota; kingdom Metazoa; phylum Arthropoda; class Insecta; order Lepidoptera; family Lycaenidae; genus Phengaris; species Phengaris arion. The sequence continues at coordinate 1,300,960 of OY751442.1, forward strand.
ATTTGTTGAGTTGAGTTGATTTAAATATGTCGTAGGATAATTAAAAAATTAGGATCTTTGCGATAATCCCAGAATCATTGCGTTTGCAGAGCCGGATTATTTGATTCTAATATAAAATTTCGCCATCTTCCTAACAATTTTCGGGAATCTTCGCAAAAAACTTGACTCATTTATGAGTATGGGAAACTTGAGTAGGTACTGTTTGTCTGTTGCAAAGAGTCCATTTAGATTTTAGAGCATATTTATTCAGATTGGTAAATATATATATATACCTTATATAACTTTTTTTTGGGTGGGCCATCTTTATCAGTTATCATCTAAGGGTATGAAAAATAGCTTACAACCTATTCTCATGCCTACCTAAGCCTTTAAAATTTCATAAAAATCGGTCGTACCGTTTCAAAGGAGCTCTTAACAAACACAGTGACACGACAATTTTATGCATAAAATTATAATTAGGTACAAAACTTTTGTATTTTGGACCTTTTTGAATCTAGACTTTTCGATCAGTCTCACCAAATTGAACATCTCAGGGTCGGAGCCGCTACCGTTATGTAAGTCTTTCAAAATGTTTTGCTCAACATTATTACTCTTGTTCGTACAATAATCGCCGATGTATTAGGAAACCCGCTACCCGTGCTAAACGCGGATTGTCGCCATAATGTCTAGAAACTGCTTGCATAATACCAACTACCTACTCAGAACTTACTAATAACAACATGTTAACCTGAAGGCTGAAACCTTCCTATTGTATTCTAGAAAGTTCTAGCTAGTTTAAACGCGTAATTACTAGCAATGTCTCTGAATACTGATTAGGTTGAGGGATTTAGTTTTTAACAAAATGTATTACCTAATTTTATGTGTTGTAATTTGTAAAGGAATCAATTTTTATCCGACTACGGCGAAGCCAAAAGGAAGGGCAATGATTTTAGCCGTCTATGTACGTATGTATGTGTGTTCAAGCGTAGCGCCTAAATAGCCCAAGAATTACTAGGAAATTTAGAGCAGGTACTTGAGGCAAGCTGAAACCTTGTCCTGTACCTCTCCTATTGTACCTCAACACAAGACTGCAGGATTCATATTATCCACGTATCGAGTTAATAAAATTACCGATATATGTCAGAAAATCATGAATTAATAGCATATTTCCAATTTACTTTTACACTGGACTGTAACGGTTACAGCCGTGACTAAGTGACATGGCTTTATTTTTTCCCAAAACCATAAACATTAAAATCATATCTTTTTGGAAAATAAAATCACTTTTCTAAAATTTGTATATTCACTTAGCCCCGTTTCTGACTAGCTAATCACTAGACCACGGAAGTAACAGCCTCTGTGGTCCCGTGGTTAGAGCTGGGCTCTCGACTCGGAGGTCGTGGGTTCGATTCCCGCATTACAACAAAAAAAATAGGTTCTTTCCAAGTTTGGTTAAGACAATGCAGGCTGATCACCTGATTGTCTGACAATAAAGAAGATCCATGTGTCGGATGGGCATGTAAAAAAGTCGGACCTGTGCCTGTTACGAGAGTAAAGGAGGAGAGAGTGTGCTCTTGTGTACTGCATACACACTTGGGCACTATAAAATACTCCTGTGTAACTGGCTTGGTTTCAATGAAACAGGCCACCGTCACCGAAATCGGTGTGGGGGAGTTATTTTATTATGTTGGTTGTCACAGATTCTTGTAGCAATGTATTCTTGCGTCAGTTTTTTCAAATAAGACCTATATGTAGGATATCAGGGATGAAAAACAAATGGAGGATCAAGTGTCCCCCTTATCCTTTACCTATAGTACCTTCTCATTTTATTATTTTGTTTTCAAACAGTAACAGTAAATGTCGTTAATTGTTATTACGAAATATTACAATGAAGACACAACACACAATAGGTTTAAACTAAAACACAGACGTCTTCAATGAAAATGAATTTGTATTAAGGTTTCTATATTGTTCTTAATGTAACACTATATATTGTTAAAGTAATTATATCCAATAGTAAAATAAGTAACATTACTATATATTTTACAAACTGTGCATTGTAAATGTATAAACCTGAATAGTATTGAAGTATAAATGAATTAAGTACTTAGTACTTAAGTTACAGCATCCTAATTCCTACTACTATTATAAATCCGAGAGTTTGTGAGAATGGATGGATGGATTTATGTTTGTTACTCTAAAAAGTACTGAACTGATTTTCATGAAATGCGGTATAGTAGTAGTTTAAGCTCTGGATTTACACAGGCTACTCGTTATCCCGAAAAAGTATAGTGTCTCCGTGGGATACTGTATTTACGCGTGCGGTGCCGCAGGCAAAAGCTAGTAGTATATATACATAATAGAATTTCTAATAGTACTCTTACTAGAAATACTACAAAATTCTTGTAAATTACAACTGTATAGTTACACCATTGCATTCCCAAGGCCTCGGCTGCTGTTGCCCCACATTTGGAACAAAATTATTACTTATGTTACGTGTCAAAATGTGCGTGCTGTTCGCTAGTTTTTCAGATTAATTGCCTTACTAGTTACTACAACACAATTCATTAATAGAGGCGACTCGGTGACCTACTCTTCGTACTATCGTAGAGTAAACATTCAGGTGATGAATATGAGTTTTGTGGGACAGTGGCCTGTGCTGTGTGCAGCACTAATCGTGTAGAAAATGATCCCGAGAGACTTCATCAATAACAATACCCTTCTTGGCCGTCGGGTAGTAAGTCAAAATACAGCAATAGCTGGTGTTCATTTTTTTTTCTTTTTTTTTTAAGAGGCTTAAAACCTTTGGGCTATGTCAGCCTCATCGTACATTCACTTTATTAACTACATAAATATTCTATTGAGCTCTGAATTTTAAACAATTATTAACAAATGTAACTATGGTCTGAAAATCAGTATGCGGCAATCTTATGAAATAGCTGGTGTTAATGAAAAATATTATTTACACCTGAACTAATGATGATGGGGATAATAAAAAACCGGCCAAGTGCGAGTAGGACTCGCGCACGTAGTGTTCCGTTATCCGTACCATTATACCAATATTTTATACATGTTTACTTATTACTAGCTGACCCGTGCCCACTTCGTTGGGCGTTAAAAAATTTTTGATGATGATGATGAGGATAAAAAGTATCCTATGTTACTCCTTGTAACATCAGCTACCCGCCAGTGAAAATCAGTCCAGCCGTTTCAGAGATTAGCCGGAACAAACAGACAGACAGACGGACAGACAAAAATATTAAAAAATGGTTTTTACTGTCGGTACCGTATATATACTTTCATAATATGCATTAAGTGAAAAGCTGTTAATTTAAAATTACAAACAGACACTTTAATTTTACTTATTTGTAGAGATTTCGTTATTAACCGACTCCAAAAAAGGAGGCGGTTATATATTCAGCTGTATATTTGTTTTTTTTTTGTATGTTCAACGACAACTTCGCCGTCTGTGGGCCGATTTTCAAAATTCTTCATTAATTTATTTTAGCATTTTCTCGACGTGGTGAATACACATAATATACATGCAAAGTTTCATCTTTCTAGCACCATCCGTTTGGACGGTAAGCTGATGACGGACGCACGTACATGATGAGGGTAACCGATGAGGGTTCCGAGACGTGAACTACTTCCGTAGTTCACGTCTCGTCCCTAAAAATGATGATGGCGATTACAATAATCATGTCGACTATTATGGTGATGATGATGGTGTCAGTGACGATAATAATCTTGCCAAAGATGATGATGACGACGATGATAGTATTGCGCAGAGCGCGGCGTAACAGTGGAGCTCAGTCTGAATGAGTTGGTTCGGTAAGGCTAGAACAATCTACAATCTACTTTCTAAAACAATTCGATTCAACTTTCAACAAATTACAAACCCCCAAGCGCGATGACTCGCTCGTCACCTTCCCGTTGTATTACTGGATAGTGGACACCTTTCACTAATTAGTGGATGTGAGAAATAAGGAAATGTTCTACAGCCAAACATAATATAATAATATATGTGGACGCTTCACACCACGTCAATCTGGCCCCGTGATAAGTATCTGAAGAACTTGTCTTACAAACAGATGCTAGCCAACGGGAAGTATAGTATATAATATTTATACTATACACTGAAATGAAATGATTTTTTTTATTTCCAAATGAAACTTAACAAGCTTTTTTCGGAGTCAACAGAAAAACCTATCACCGATACTACTAGTATACAGTATACATATTAAGGATCGTTATTATATTATACACTCATGAGTCACCCAGGAAAGAAGAAACATTTTTGTACCCTCGGCGGGATTCGAACCCGCGACCTCCGGCTTGAGCGCCAACACGCTACCCACTGAGGTCGTCAAAGTTGACATATTATATATGTTTGTTTATGTTTTGCACAAACAATCATCTCCTGTATAATTACATAGGCAGAATATGCATCTTTAGATGTAGAACATTTCCTTGTTTAAAAGTAATTAGAATTCAATTTCAATAAGCATTAGCTTTTGCGACTGTGGTATACATATAGTATACTCTATGTCTACATACGAGTGGACTTCTTCCTGCACTAAAGTAAGTAGTAATTGAACATTTGGCGTTGATGAGAACTGGCATGCCAACTGTTATGACCATATTGTTTCGTTAAAAAAATATATATTTACAGGTGGATTACCCGAACAAGCAGTCCTGCAGTGACGAAAAAATTTGAGAATTTAAAGTTTAATTTGTAGTTACCGATTCTACTTTTAAAAGTGACCTCTCTTTGAGAAGATCCTAAATATTTTATGAACCAGTTGAGTTCGACACCTCGAACAATTATCTCGCACCTCGCATTACCTCGACAATCGGCATTACCAACATTTTTCACTATTTCGTTTATCAGTCAAATTAGAACCAATGCCGCATATAATTCGTCGGTCACGATAAGCCGATACGCAGGCGCCGGAATTAAATTCACAACACTTCATATTATTATTATTATATTAATACGTAGCAAATATTTTCAGTACAGTTTTACGAGAAATGTGTGAACGGAAGAGTATGATATTTGGCACAGTTTATGTGGAGGAAGGTGTGCAGAAAGCTTTTTTTTTATTTTAAAATTTAAATTTTTTAATTGACGTTAAGTAAAGCATAAAATTATTAAAAATAGTAACAACAGAAAACACTAGCTCATATATTAATCACAATCATAATCATTTATTGCAAGAATGTCGTACCTATAACGGTGTTACAATTAATTACATAATATAGATTCTGCCATTACAATGGCATGCAAAATAATATTATAGAGGGTTAAACATTTTAAAATTGTTGTTAAAATATTATATTATAATATATAATATATCCTCTATCCTCTATCCTCTATTATTTATTATTAATAAAAAAATTCACACACTACCATGCGTTTGATAGATATAATTTTGTTACATGTAGACGTTTGTCAATCTGTCATAACATTTAAACTATTATTTTTGTATCTACGTTCTACGAGGCAAAAGAACAATTATAAAATTTTAAACTTAAAAATTATAATATTAGGAATTATATTGTTCCTGACCACATAGGCGACCTCTAATCAGGATTAATAAACATTATTGAGGACATATTCATTGAGTCGTCGATGACCAATATAATAAAGAAGAACAACAGAAGACCAGAAAGTAGCCCTTGGTACTAAACGGGCACGGAGACTCATAGAAAATGTTTTTTAAGCTCTTAATTATATTAAAAGTCAGAACAAAAGGTTTTTTACTTGTTTTGTGGCACAGCAAAAGGTTCAATTCACTTAGTCTGGTGAAAATAATTATGTATTTAGGTCTTTAGAGAGGCGACCTCTTTTTCAAGAACCACCCTTGAAACCTTCTTAGAATAATTAATTTTAGTCGAAGCAAAAAATATAATATAAAAGATAAAATATCTGCTAATCAAAAAATTAATACATGCGCAATTTAAATAGGCGCTTTTTATTATTAATACACGATACAAGGCATTATTGCACCTGTTTATCGGTACGCTATTATAGTACGAACACCACCTGGCTTATCAGCCAAGGTCCGTTTAGTTTATATGCTATGTTATTGAACTATAATAATTATATAAGAACACAACAAAATATTATTTCATGAATATTGTGAAAAACTTATTGGTTATTAGGCAAAATAAGGTTACAAAAGTAAAAAAGTAATGACCACAATATAATATTATGTGTATACTAAATCTTTCCCGCGTTTTTACTATGCTGGTTATCATTTTCTACCAATTAATCTATTCTATACAAATAAAAAAATTGAAGTGTCTGTTTGCAATTTAATATTAACAGATTTTCACTAATTGCGTAAATATTATTCCGTTTATATTGTAGGTACTAAACAATAAAAAAAAACAATTTATAAAATTTTTGTCTGTCCGCCTGTCTGTTCGTTCCGGCTAATGTCTGAAATGGCTGGACCGATTTTCACTTATATAGGTGATGTTATAAGGAGTAACTTACGCGACATTATCTTAAGGTTCCGTGTAAAAAATAGGATTCCGTTCCCGTTACTTCTACGCAAACAAAGTTGCGGGCACCAGCTAGTAATTAAATAACATGAGAATATCAACGCAACCAACTTCACAAGTTTCGTTAAACCAGTTAAGATTCAAGAGCATGAGTTCAAGGGCGGTAAATTGTCTTTGATTGCTGTATCACTGTAAATAACTGTATAATATGATTAAGCTGCAATTACTTTTTAGTTTTGGAAATATACGTCCTGTTGCGTTCTACCAAGTCACATAATGACAATCAAAACTTAATGCGAACAATTTTATTCCTACAATGACTGCTGAGCTGCACCTTCTTATTTAAAGAAAAACTAAAAAAAAATCTTATCGACTGTCTTATGTCGTTGTAGTAATTGTTATTCAAAGGCAACGCTAATGACGTGTGCTAAGGTACAATCACCCGTAATCGTATGGTACATTTTATAGGCAGTTCCCGTTATGTTTGGTCCCATAATAATCTAGATTCCGATCTATATATTATTATTATTTTCTATAGGCGCTACAGTGACATATAAAACTTATCAAATCGTAATATTTAGCAGTACAAAAACTTTACTTATTACTTTTACAACCTACGTGTTCACACTGCAAGTGTCAAGTCCATAATCAATCAAGATCAAACCATATGCAAATGTGATAATAAAACTTGATAAAACAATGCATTTGACGCAGGCGATGGAATTTTAACAACTAATACAACACATGTCAGGGTCAGACGGGCGTACAGGGTCACTTACAACATGCACAGCACACTTGCTAAGTAAGCAAGGAATACAAATATTTGACTTCCACAGGGTACAATTCTTGGACCCGTATTCTTTAAAGTCTTTGTAAGTAAATTAATTCTTGAACCGTACCTAATAATATCATAGTAGGTTATAATTTATTTGCTGCAGTGTGAAGTGCGCTCATAGCGATAACATTCAATTATAATAGTCAACATACATAATAACTATATTCATAGAAGATCATGAAAATATCTTGTATTTCCGGTTTAAGATCATCACTTACATTGAGGGAGAATACATTACTAAAATTATTAAAACTAATTTTTAGTATTTTTAAAACAATTAAATACACAATAACTCGAAATAAATATCACTTTTCAATATTAATTATTTTTGCTTGGCAATAGATGTACATTTTATTTTGACGATAAATTGAAAAATAATTGCAAAATATTGGTTCAAAGTCGTTGTACTTATCTGTAAGACATAGATCGAGCGTACCTGGAAGCGACATTAAACTTAAAGTATGTACTATGACCATAATGTTGTATTTGTGTACTGTGCTAGATATTTAGTACCTATATTATAGTTTAAAAAGATGAATTATTCTAACAAGTTAATATTTATTAGTGTATGATATGTATGGTAGGTATTTTCTTAATCTTTATTTATTTTCTTAAAATTACATACTTAAATATTAAATATTTTTAATGTTAGATTTTATTACAAAAGATGTTTATGTTTTTTATGAAATAGTCGATAAACGAGCAAATGGATCACCTGATGGTAAGCGACTAAAGTCACTCATGAGTCATGAGTATTCTACTTGACGTACACTGGAGGAGTTACAAAGTGCGTCACTAGTCAAAATCACCTAAATGCAATATGTTTTTCTATACTTATTAAAGTGTTTTAATGTGTGAGTTAGTTATAATGGGAGGTTTCAACTTATTTTTAAAAGATGACATATTTTTTGTTTCTTTTATGTCTTTGGGTAACTGATTATAGATTTTAGCATCTTCGTGCATTATACACCTCTTTCCGTAATTTGTACTAGGTTTGGGAGAAATATGTCGTTTTTGCTCCTTAGACCGATCTTATGTATACTGTTTTTATTTGTAAATTTAATTTGTGTATGTATGTCAACCCATAGAATTTGCTCATATGAAAATTCAAAAATTGTTAAACGTTAGTAAATTTATTTGTGTTTCTTTTTAAACCCAAAGTTTGGTTTGTAGTTTTCTTTTCATGAGCCCATACTTTTTATTGCATCCATAAGGCTTTTGCCGCACGGCGAAAATGTCTTTGACTGAATTGGCAATATAGTCACTCGCGACCTTACCAAATTACCATTCAGATGGTCGATTTTTGGCATGCGACAAAAGCATTAAGTCACCTGTGTAAATCCCGTATCATGATATGACTAGAATACAAAATATACTTCCTGTGTTTATTGCTGCAACAAGGTTGCTTCCTCATTCAACTGCAAAATATTATGTGATTTATAAAGATGTAAGACCACAAAGTGTGTAAAAACCTGACTTATCATTGTTAAGACTTGTCCACGAGTAGTGATTAAAAATAATTAGTTCATTAATATCGACTAGAAATAGTTTAATCGGAAAGGTCAAGTGGTGTGATAACTATAAACGTGTCTACAGACTTATCAATATTGCACCCATTTTTATTTAACTAAGTTCATTGCTGTTTTCTTTTGTGAATTCAATGTATCTCTTTAAGCCTAAATTGATCCATTTCTTATAGTCCTTTTCGTCTTATCGATTACTTAATTTGATGTAATTATCTTTCAGACTCTTTCAGAGTCTTGTGACTTTAATCAATATCAATTTATATACCTAAATCTTTTGACCACGTTTTGAGTTTGATGATAAAAACAACATTCAATAGCAAGTATTGTAGATTCACTGTGTTAGACTCATATTTCAATTACATTGTTACGAGAATCGTAATATAATTAGGTCAGCAGACAGTGCATTTAGCATTGCAATAAGGATTTAAAATGCCGATTGCAGGGGGAGCTATCGATTTTTTAAACCCTACAACGCACGAGGGGCGGTTGAATGCACGCGACGGCACGCCATGCTCAATTCAAGGTTTTCCGAAACGGGATGTTCTTGTCCTTTAGTCTTTATGAGTCATATTATTCCATTTCTGGTATGACAATATGAGTGAAGAAAAGTGAAAAAAATAACGAGATTAATTTACATTTCAAGAAAGGCGAGCATCAACATAGCCACTGTATTAAATATTAACGTTTTCGACCAATTCTAGTTGTTTGTCTTCTATCTAAATCCAATTTATGTATTAGTTTTTATTTATTTAATAAAATTTATATCAATAATTATTTCTGGAATACACAACTGGTTTAATTTTTGTACCTCAAATTTAAAAATTATTTCATATTTAAAATGTACGTGTAAATGGAAATGGAAGCTTGAAATTTTCACATAATATACTTAAATTACAGTACCTTTTTATTTAAATGCATAAAATAAGAATCATGAGATAAAACAAGTTTCGTAGCAGCTGATTCTAATAAATATTAACATGAGTTTAAATTACATCCTGTGTTCTTGCCGTTATAAGTTTTTATTGGAACCTGCAATGTTGCTTGTATATTTTATTGAACTAGAGGAAACTTTGATTATATATAACAGCCTAGTAGGTCTATATATAATATATTATTATATATTATATATAGACCTACTAGGCTGTTCCGTGTTCATGAGCATAGAAGAAAGAGCATTTTCCTAATCAAAATATTTTTCTCTCTACAAACATAAACGCCTGGAAAATAAGTAAGAGAGAGAAAGAAGGAGAAAATAGATGTACATAACAGATTCTTGGATGTCCCACTAAATTCATCGCTATATGTTGTGTAGTCCCAAACATAATCAACTGTAAACTTTGATCACTGCCGTACTCAACGAAAATTCAAAGTCTATTGATGATAAGCAACTATCTGCTATATTGTATATCATGCTTAATGCCAAGTGCCATTATTGTTTTACGTCACTACGAACCACGGTTATCGTTAAGGATGCTTTGAATTCCAACGCTCATATTATACTGCTATATGAGTACATAGTTGAAACTAACACAGAAAATTCAAATAGTCTAACTTATGCTACATTTGAGGTAGAAACGATTACGAGGGGAGGTCCAAAAGTTCGCGGAATGAAAGGGTTGTTCGTAATCAATCAGTAATATTCCCTCACAATCCCAAAAAACAGTGGCCATCAACTTTCCAGCCGATTCTGACACTTTGAATTTCTTGGGAGGTGGTGTACCCTTTTTGTGCCATTGCATGGACTCCTGTTTTGATTCAGGTTCAAAGTGATGAACCCATGTTTCATCTCCAGTAACAATCCGCTCCAAAATCTGCACAGGGTTGTCTCCACACACCTCCAAAAAGTGCTTAGACGCGTCGATGCGCTGCTGTTTTTGAAGCGGCATGAGCATTCTCGGCACCCATCTTGCACTGACTTTTGTCATGCCCAAGTGGTCATGCAGGATCCGCGAAATGGTTGTATCTGATACTCCAATAAATGCAGATAATTGTTTTTTCTTTAAACGTGTGTCTTCCAGTACAAGTTTTTCGACTTTTTCGACGATGTCTGATGTGGTGGCCTCAACTGGCCGCCCAGATCGAGAGTCGTCTTCAATTGAATCTCGACCATGTTTGAAAAGTCCATGCCACTTATAAACCATTGTTTTACCAGGGCACTGATCTCCATAAACGGCTTCCATTTCATTTAAAATGGTTTGAACGTTTTTTCCTTGCTTGGTAAGGAATTTTATCACAGCGCGATGTTCAATTTTCTCCATAGTTGCAGTTTGCTTCCGGATTGACTTGTTTAGCAGGCGAGTACTCGTAAACGAATGGCGCTATAGGGTTGAGATTTTATATATATACTAATTATGAGTGCTCAATTAGTATGACACTAAGCGAGCTACCCTATCCCCACTCCATCCCCTCCATTCCGCGAACTTTTGGACCTCCCCTCGTATGTTAAAACTCCCTTAATTAAAAACTGTATAAACATTTCGTCTCACCGGAAAATCAATAAGCATTGGAAAGTTTCCAAAATACGTTACACGATTTATTGTTTAAGTAAAAGAACTTTCAAAATAATTTACACGATTTAATGTGTAAAAGAACTTTACTATTTAACATAAATAACCATATCAGCCACGTAAGTACGCCATGATAATTAATTAATGAATAATTGACTGACCATCCAACATACAGCGTCGAGCGCTGAACTCCTCCTCGCCAAAATCCTTCCTCCATCCAGATTTTTCCTTCGCCACATTCATGTTCACTGTCACCAATCACTTAACATCACAATATGGCATATACACATATCGGTTTTGGCACGGCTTAACTTTGTTTGCGTTAAACGGAGTGCCAAATTAAAATAAATAAGGCGACCGTCGCGCAACCCGTTCAATGTCAGTATCGGCTGGACAATCAATTATGCGACGCGGCGGAGTCATGTGTCGCAAGACGCAACACACGCAGGCGCGAAACGCCTGCCGTTTTAGTTTGGCACGCATGCGCCGAACGAGATATCGATAAGTTGAAAATGTTAGGCGCTGACGCGACTGTCCGACGCCATGCTCTCATAATGACTGGTTATTAACATAAACTGACGAAAAATATGACGGAGTAAATTAATTCAATGCGTATTTGTAAAAATATAATTAATATTTTTTTTGTTCACGTTACCGCACGCGGTACGTAACGTATTAACTATCAAATTCTAATATGCAATTCATCATTGATAATTGCTATTTTATTTTTGAAGGTGATTATATAAAAAATAAGTAAAATTAATATTCTACAAAATATGTATTTACGTACTTGTTGTTACTATAATATTATCTACAAATGAGGGTGTTTGATATTTTTCCTACCGCTAGGGGGCAGACCCAACGCACACAAAGCGTCATCTGGCGTAAGTGGTATCTAAAACGCTCAATAAGAATTTACGATTCTTTTTCTGTCACCAGGCGGCGCTTGGTAGCCCGACGATCCATGTCGTGTCAAAAAGCTGTCAGGTGTCACTAATTTAAAAACCCTCAGTGCGTCAGAACGAAAATATTTTATCGTTAAGCGGGAATGTTTTTAAAATTCATAAGGTATTTATTTGAGTAACATCTTAATTCACATAATAGAAATGAAGTAACGTTACATTTACAGTTCACACGAGCTTTTAATTAGGAAACATTAATTACGTAAGTTCGCAAACGACACGGCGTCTTCGGATTAGAATGTAAAATATTATCTCCCGTGTGAAAGAAAGGTGATTAACGAAGTATTGTGTGCCTAGACTGAAATAATAGCTACGTCCAAAACGGTTCCAGTCATTTAGCAATTTATAACTTTGTAATTTCAATATTCAGCGTTCTAACGGTAGTCACCTACCGTTAGAACGCTGAATTATAATGAACTGACCTTTTCAAAGATTTTTAATGATGTAATAAAGTTCAAAATCTCAAGTAAAAATTGGTATTAAAAATATTTATCGGCTCCTTCCCATCTGGCCACTTTCTCATCTTGCAACCCTTATTAAATTTTGATGAAAATCGACGTGTCCTTACGTTTATATTTTTGACGTTTATATTTTCTGAAAAGTAGAACCTTCTAGTTAACCGCTTTGAGATAAGTATTTAATATTTTCTTGCGGAGTATTTCGGTAATTGTACCTACTTATAGAATAAGATTTACACCCTCAGTACGCCGCTCACTACTCACAAGTCACAAGACAGTAATAAATACCCTATAAAGTATGTCTAGTTAATTGTCGATTTAATAATCTATTGTTAAGTGTTATTTTTTGCAAATATAAGTATACTAGCTTTCGCCCGCGACATTGCCCGTGTCAATAATGTATCTCTCGGGAACACTGCAGTATTTCGGGATAAAAAGTAGCCTATGTGTCATTTTAGAGCTTTAACTACTACCATACCAAATTTAATCAAAATCCGTTAAATTTATAATAATATGTAGTTAGATTTAAAAGTATTATTATGATGCATGATAGAAAGCATTTATTTGAACGTAAATCGTACTTCACTCATAAAAAGTTCCAATTTTGGAAAGGAGATCGGCAAGTCGCCATACATTTACTGCCTGGTGGCTGGTAATTAAAATACGTGGCCACAAAAAATATTTATTGTAAATTGTACTTTATGAGCATAGGAAAAATCAATAACATTATAATAAGATACATCAAACTCAGGGAATAAAAGGTATTTTATTCCCTGAGTTTGATGTATCTTATTATATTTATTACATATTTTGCACATGAATTCTCTGATATTCATAGATTCATAACTTTTTATTCCCAAGTCCTAAAATAATAATATATTTTTTGTATATAATAACTTTGGGGGCCGTTCAAGTATTACGTAAGTATATAGGGGGGGGGGGGGGTTCATTGCTCTGGTTATTTTTGATGACAAGGGGGGTGGGGAGATCCAGATGGTAATTACGTCAGCAGTACTATATATTAACTGAATATAAAACTTAGAATCATGGATTCGGGTGGACTTCAGGGACTTCAGTCCATGACACCTGAATCTTGAATAAGAATAAGACTGTTAATTGGAATTAATATGTATACCAAAAATTAAAAGAAGTCGTAATATTACTTAAGACTATAATGTTTGTAACTTACTCTATGTTGAATACCGTGTCAGTAAAGTTTCTTAAAATGAATATTATGTGCATTACAGTTCTCTATTCCAAACCTATTCCTTATTTCTAGACTTATAACTGCTGCTCATGAAACAATCAATTGTACCAATGTTTAGATTTGTACTTGTAAGCATTGGGGGGGGGGGGGTTAAGTGTTTCGCTTATCTTTGCTGACGAGGCGGAGGGGTGGGTTAATATTCGCAAAAATCTGTTTACGTAATACCTGAACGTCCCCTTTTGAAGTAGGTACAATAAAACCACATATTATGTTCAAAACTTGGCCACTCTTAATGGAAAATCGGGCAGGATTCCCCAGTGTCCTTTCACTTACATTCGATGACTGAACTTGTCCGAATCCTAAGGCGTTCCCACGAAATTGTGTACAGCTGTCACATCTGACATTGGACACTTCGATTTTCAGCTCTATTGTATTATCGCAGAGTTCAAGTTACATTGCAGTTTTTTATATCGCTACCACACAAAAAAACGCTCGTGGGAACGTGGGCTAAATCCGAAAATCTCAGATTAAAGATATCGATGGAAACAAAACGATATCAATTACCTGTTACGTATAAGGCAATGATCACAATGGATGCTAAACAATCTATTACAGAACAATAAGAACAAGGCTGCGTTCAGACCTTGTCACAATAGAAAGATTTACTCAGCGAAAGCTCATTATGTAATAAACGACCGTTAAAATAATTAATGAGCGAACCTAACTACTTACATCACGGCAAAACAATAGCCTTCATGGTGTCTTATCATTTATATGTGTAATTAAGGTTTTTTAATTGGGATAGTATTGATTTATTTATAAATCAATACTAATTATAAATCAATACTAATTACATATAAATGATAAGACAGAAGGCTATTCAAAAATATTTATAAATGTTATTCAATCTGCACGATTTTACGTGAAAGAATCAAGTGACAAAATGAAATGAATCAAAAAAGTGAAAAAATCAAGAGGAGTATAATATATTGTTTAAAGCACCTAGTAGAAATTTGGGAGCGCAATTAATAAAAAAATATAGTTTCAGTTCTCAGCATAGAACTACTAAAGGCTATATATAATATAGTTTCAGTTCTCAGCATAGAACTACTAAAGGCTATATATAATATAGTTTCAGTTCTCAGCATAGAACTACTAAAGGCTATATATAATATAGTTTCAGTTCTCAGCATAGAACTACAAAAGGCTATATATAATATAGTTTCAGTTCTCAGCATAGATCTACTAAAGGCTATATATAATATAGCTTCAGTTCTCAGCATAGAACTACTAAAGGCTATATATAATATAGTTTCAGTTCTCAGCATAGAACTACTAAAGGCTATATATAAATTATAATATAGTTTCAGTTCTCAGCATAGAACTACTAAAGGCTATAAGTTTTTTAACGAAACAAAAGTTTTATTGACCATTAAACAAAAGTATTTGTTTTACCACACGACATAAATTATAAATGTATTCTGTAATTTATTAACAGGTGTAATATTTATCTTCCTTCAAGCAACAAAGTTTTTCTAACATTATTAACAAATATTATCGAATGGTCTGAGGTCATATTTCTAAAAGGATGTTTATAGCCGATGATCTAACGACTTGAAAAAATAAAGTCAACAGCGACGTCTACGAACTAACCAATTGAAATGTATTTTTTTAAGCTTTTTGTTTCCCGCGTTTCAAACTGACAGTTTTCAGCGACCATTACCCGACGGCCGACTACGTTTCAGAAGATATAGTTAACGTCTCTACTCGGCAAGTATTTAAATGTTTCGATTTACATTCATATATTTTAATCTAGATGTTGCCCGAGCGCTTTGTGCGCGCGAAACTTAATCTCGCGGAAACCGTACATTTTTCCGACATAAACGAATCCTTCCCCGTGGTCTATTCTATATTTCTGCCAAATTTCATCAAAATTGGTCCAGTAGTTTCGAAGCCTATTCAATGCAAACAAACAAACATGCAAACTGTTAAACTTTTCCTCTTTATAATATTAGTATAGATATAGTATTTAATTATTAAACTCCATACAAAACATAATAAAAAGTTACTACTCACTATAACACAACTTATGTTGTACGTATCGATACAAATCACTCGGATCATACAATATTTCTTTATAATTGACATGCGAAGCCGGAGGACGGCAATAGTCCTTTTACGTCGACGTTGATGTAAAAGGTAATTCATAAAATATACAGAAACAAAACCTCATGTTTAAATGCCTATAAAAGAAGTATACTAAGTTGCTTGATCAATTTATTGTAAATCCGATAAAAAAAACGTCATACACCAATCTGGTCCCGTGGTAAGTTCTCGAAGAACGTGTGTTACGGGTATCTGACAACGGAAAGATATTTAACACTTTCATATTATACTTATATTTAAGATTTTTATTATTAACACACATATTTTATAATAAAAAGATAAAAATAAAAATCATTTTATTCAGAATAAAAAACAAGGTTTTGTTTTCTGAATGTTAAACAAAGAAAAAAAAAGGATTAGAATTACCACCGGTTCGGAACCCTAACCCGGGGAAAAGAACCGACGTATGAAACTCGCGCGGGTGCCACCTTTTAGTAAAAAGTATAGCCAAAATTGTCCTTTTCAAAAAATTTGTACCATACAATACAACAAAAATATATAAACATGTAAACAAAAATAAATAAATATTAAATTACAATATGTAAAATATATTACAGTACAGAAGTGTTCAGTTAGTAAACTGGAATTGCCTCATAGGGTCATCTTACTCCCAGGGTGTGCTGTCCTCAACGAGATCTTTAACTTAATAACCTTTGGCACATAAATGTCTTTTAACTACTTTTTAAATTTATTTATTGACAATTTTTTGACATTTTCTGGGAGTTTATTGTAGAAACGTATACACTGACCGTTAACCTCCTAACGCCCGATTCTCTATAACATTCAATAGTAAATTGAACCTTATTGTAGACTCGAGTTACAATTTTTTTTAGGAGATTACGATGCCTCGACAACGGCAGTGAGACATCTTGGCCTACAGATGGTAGACCGAGTAAAATTTATCAATATATTTCTCGCTGCATTCTCGTCACGATCCATCTCGCGGCCGCCGTGGCAGTTTGGACAAACTCCTCGACGTAGACGATGATTCATGACGATCCGGTGAAATTCGCCGCTTCTTCTATTACACACCGAACAAGCTTGAGACGTGTACGATTCGTCGACCAGGTTCACCGTGATATTTCTCTTGCTTCTCAATCGTCGAATTAGCGAATCATGTTTGAATTTGCGTCCGCTAAACGATGACGCGTTCATAAATTTTGTTCCGGCTCCGTACAACACGAGAATATTCTCAGTCGTTGAGTTGGCGTTGAATGTCTCTTTGATTATTCTCTCCTCACATTTGGCGTTCATGATGTATTTATCCAGTGAGAGTCTAGTCAATTTTTCGTGTTTCTCGTAGGGTTCTTGTCTCGTGTCGAACCATTTGATACGAAAAGCCGTGTACTCCTCGACTCGACTAACGTTCTTCGAAGACGGCGGGCATTCGTGAGTTTCTCGATCTGTTTGCTCGGCCAATTCCACTCCGCGCAATAGTTTATTTCTCGTTCGCTCTCGTTTCCATTCTAGCGTATGAGAACGCACGTATTTTCGAGTGACTCGTCTGAATTGTCCACACTTGGATTCAATTGCTGCAACGGGTAACCTCGAACCCGGATCCACGGCTATTATTCTATCGTATGTGATTTTCTTGTGTTTATTCAGTGACAATGATGGTTTTCGTATTCGATTCATAGACAATGAAACGCTCACTCCATCCGTTTGTATGCAACAGCCAAACTTTTTCATATCCACGTTCAACCAAGGAGACCACAATTGAGCCGCGTGATCGGTTATTTTTCTCCAATCGCTAGTGATGGCCGAGGGTCGCACTCTTCGTATCAACTCGTGCCATCCTCTCGACGTGTATGTGACGTGTTTTAATCTGTGCGAGGGTTGAGGAAACAAACGAAAATCACCCAGAGTCTCTTGAATCTCCAACCACAGAGGTAGAGTCTTCCACCACCCTGACAAACTCTTCATGCTATCCACGTTTATTATCGAACAGATTCGATGCATTTCTTCGTGCTCATTTCGAGGTGGTAATATTTTTTTATAATATGCCTCGTATAACGCCGGATCGTTGCGTTTGACTTTGAAATAACGAGCCAATCGAGCGTAAGCGTGCGTAGACATGTTCGTATGTAACACAGTTTCATATTGTTTGATCACTTCTTGAACGATAAACGAACGTAATTTTCCATCGTACAAAGAGTCACGTCCGAATATCGACACGTACGATTCGGCATGAGGACCCTTGCCTTTCATAGCGTATACGAAATTTAAAATGTCCAACTTGCTGTAGTCGTCGTCTAGTTTGATGTTTGATGTCTTGACATAGTGATTAATCCATATGCCCAGTCGTATGTATAATCTCGAGAGATCGCACACGTCTCGACGTATCTCACTCAATAATTTCGATCTGTCTTCGGGCTCCAAGAGGGGACACAGCGCCGACACGAGACCTCTCTTTATCACGTACGTTTCCAAATCGTCGCACGGATCGAATTTACGTTTTCGAATCGGAGGCAAATATTCTTTGCATTTTTTCGAAGATCTTCTCGTGTGATCCGTGCCTCCGCAAGTTTTACAAACACCCCGTCTACCATCACTCATGGCGTAAGACTGATTTTTTTTTAATTCGTGCACACCTTCAACAAAGGACGTCAGGAATCAGGAGGTTAAAGTAGGACTGTTGATAAAATATCGATATATCGAAATATCGATATTATTATTTCGAAATATCGATATTTATTACTAATTTTTATTATGATAATTAGTTTTTGGACGATATATCGATAGGTCGATATTGAAATGTCGATATCGATGGTCGATATTTTTTTTTAATAATTTTTTTTTTTGTAATTTATTTAATCTACAAAATCATCGTAAACTTAATCTACCGTATTTTATTTATGAAAATTAAGTTAGCCGACATTCAATATTTTTTATTTTTTTTGTTAATTAAAAATTAGAATTTAAAAACTATTTTTGAAAAATTTCAGGTATAATTTTTAAAATTTTCTACTCGTGAAAATTTAAAAAATTAATAAAAATTTTTGTGTTAATTTTTTAAAAATTATTTTTTAATAAAATAAATTATAAAAATTTTCAAATGTTGTTTGTTGTCGCTGTCAGCGTTCACAGCTTAGCATAGTTAGTATCTTTACCTAGAGGCTCTATTTAGATTAGTCTGTGGTTAACATTGAGCGAAGTTAAAAAGAGAGATTAGGAAAAATTACTGTTTTATTGTATTGTAGCGGTTGAAGCAAGTGTTTATTCATATTAATTTATTAAATATCTAGTAAATACAAATAGTTCAGTTTCGAAATGTCTTCTTCGGCCAATTCTTCCATTGTATGGACGTATTTTAAAAAAGTTGACGCAAGAAATGTTTCTTGCAACTTATGCGGGAAAAATTAATCAAACGCCCTGAAATTCTGGATTGATAGTAGGCATTTTAGTCCCGTCCTATCAGAAATAGCAGTTAAATATTTAATTTCTTCTGCTACATCTGTAGCATCTGAACGAGTTGCTTCTACAATCAATCTTTTAGTGCCTAACAATCGTAGTAGCCAAACAGGTGAACATATAAAACAAAGATTATTTTTAAAAACTCTTACCTACTGAAAAATATTGATACTTATATATAATTTTCTTAATTAAATTAAAAAAATAATTACTAAGAACTATAACCCAACATTTATGTACATTCATAATTTATTTGTTTAATAAATATACTGGACTATAAATTGTGTAATCATTTTTGAGCTGATTTACGATTTTTTTAAAATAAAGCCGATATATCGAAATATCGATATATCGAACTCCGATATTGATATATTTAAAAATATCGATATATCGAGAATCCGATATTTTTAAAAATATCAACAGTCCTAAATTAAAGTCGAATTTATAATTAATGGTTTTGAATTTAGAACAAAAAATACTAAATAACAAAAAGAGCGACGTAGTCTACACATCAATGTCTCCACATTATTTAATTTTTATTTTTTATTTTTGCATATAATTTTCATCCTTCAATTCTTTATTGTTTTAATTATTGTATTGCATTTAATAGAATATATATATATATATATATATATATATATATATATATATATATATATGCAATGTATATAATGCAAATATATATATACCTATATACAATTTTTCACGCTCCGATTTTTCAATACGATCGATCTTTACAACAATCTAGAAACAAATTTTCTCCAGGAACCTTACGCTACGTTATCTGTAATTGTTAAAATTTTAAAACTGGTTATAATAGGTTATAGGCATCAGGAGGTTAAAACAAAATTATATAATGCCTGAAACGTTACACCTACTCACCTAAATATGTCCAAATGGCTTCAAATACGTATCAATAATTGTATTGTTGTGTAATCGGAGATAAACTTAGTATTGGGTTACAGTAGGAAGTGCAAGCGGAGACGAGCATAATTGTTTTAGTGGATTATGTGCCGACGACACTGACTTGGCATTTGCGCCATATTCTAGAAGAAAACATAGTTTTAGCTCTTTTTATTCCAACTCGTGATGAAAGAACTTTACCAGCCGTTCGTCTTGACTCCACTGGTCTACTGTCGAAGCAGCGGGATTAGGCTACGTTCCAACGAATGATTTTTTGTGGCAGCATGAGAAAAAACAGCTTACAGCACTGTAAATGTGCTTAAAAACTCTGCGCTAATACAATAGAGCTGAAAGTCGTGTACAGTTGTCAAATCTGACATCTGACACGTCGATTTTATGCTCCGTCCTGCCAGGTTACTCAGCTCCGTTTTAAGCGCCGCGCTTATCACTAGCCAGAGAGCTCGTCGATTTCGCTCGCATGTGTCTGATAGCCGAATACTGAAACGATAGTTAAATAAATTGACGTTCAAGTCACATTCTGTCCTTGTCATTTCGGCTAGCAGTGACAGCGACAGACTGTGAATAGGAAGGCTCTTAATTTTAATTAGCGTTTCAGTGTTCGGCCGTGAGAGTAACTGACGCCCAAAACTATTGTCCTGTGGTGTTACGGCCTGCGGGCACAGATTAAAGAAAGAGGAACAGACAAACAGCTACATAGTTAGCTTTCGATTTGATTACGCTACAAGCGTACGGTGTGTCCACGATTATGTGGAAAATTTGTGGGCCCGATGAAGGAGACGTAAAAATTTTCACCGATTTGGACCGTTCTATAAAAGATGTTTCTCTGTCTATAAGTATATATATTTTCTACTATGAGTTGCGAGTGTCCATCTGCGGTGGTGATAATCACTTACCGTTAGACGATCCGTCTGCTTTGCCTGTTCTATTACATAAAAAGTCGCTGCCTCATGAATGAAACATCGCCCATAACGTTACATTACCAGTCTTCAATTGGAACTCAACAAATACGTTACTGACTATTGATTTCATTTTTTTAGTAATGGACGCTATTAAACAGTTATAGTTAACTTGGTAATACGATCAATCAAGCAACACGCTGTGCAACGCTTTTGAAACCACACTTTGTCTTAATTGAAATACCAATCAGTCATTATTAAATAGCTGTGGCGAAAGGAAAAACACCTTATCGACGTGTTTATAGATTAAATTATTCACTTAATCTTCTATTTATAAAATAATACTATGAAAAGAGAAGATCATAGACGTATTATACTAAGGACAAGGAATTTCAAACATTAGGAATAAAATTCTTCATACAAGAAAAAACTACTGAGTACCATCTCTTAAACACCGATCGAACTACGATGCATACAATAGAAAAACACGTCGTATGCGTATTACCTATAATACTAAGGCGGGTCAATAAGTCCGTGACTTTTTGAATTTCTAACCTCCTTACTGAAAAAGCAACACTACTCCTGTCAACAGGCATCTGTCAGTTGACTCCTATCAAAATTTGAACTTGCTGCGTCAGTTTGTGTTTTACAGCTATCTTTATCAGACTATCCAGTAACTTAAGGAAACAATGGAAAAAAGTGAATTTCGTGTGCTTATTAAGCATTATTTTTTGCGAAAAAATCCATTACCGAGACCAAGGCTAAGCGTGATAAATACTATGGGGACTCTGCACCATCGATTTCAATGGTAAAAAAGTGGTTACTGAATTTCGTTGTGGCCGTACAAGCACTGAAGATGCCGAACGTCCTGGACGCCCAGTTGAGGTCTCTACACCCGAAACAATCGAAAAAATTCACGATATGGTGTTGGCCGACCGAAGATTAAAAGTGCAAGAGATTGTGGAAGCCATAGGCATCTCGCATGGCTCAGTGGTTTCAATTTTGAATGATCACTTGGGCATGAGAAAGCTTTCCGCAAGTCGACCACAAACGCAATCGTGTAACAACTTCACAGGAAGGTTTGGTGTTGTTTAATCACAACATGGAGGAGTTTTTTAACCGTGGACGAAACATGGATCCATCACAACACACCAGAGACCAAACAACAGTCAAAACAGTGTGTTTCTAAGGGTGAATCGGTGCCAAAGAAGGCCAAGGTGGGTTTGTCAGCCAATAAAGTTATGGCTACTGTTTTTTGGGATGCACGTGGGATAATCCACATTGACTATCTTCAAAAGGGAAGAACAATTAATGGGGAATATTATGCCAACTTATTGGACCGCTTCAATGAGGATTTGAAAACAAAACCGACCTCATTTGGCCAAGAAAAAAGTTCTTTTACACCAAGACAATGCAAGGGTGCACACATGTGCAGTTGCCATGGCAAAAATCCATGAATTGGGCTATGAATTGCTCCCACATCCACCCTATTCTCAAGATTTGGCTCCGAGTGACTACTTCTTGTTCCCAAACCTGAAAAAATGGCTCGGTGGAAAAAGATTTGACTCCAATGATGAAGTCATCTCGCAAACAAAGGCCTATTTTGAGGACCTCGACAAATCATATTTTTTGGAAGGGATAAAAAATTGGAGAAGCGTTGGACAAAGTGTATAGAGCTCAAGGGGGACTACGTTGAAAAATAAAATGATTTATTTATCAAAAAATCTGTGTTTTATTCCAAAAGTCACGGACTTATTGACCCGCCCTCGTATGATATCTCGTCCATATTTTTTATCGTTTGTCGTAATTTTGCAGCCTTTTACATATTTGTAATCTGGATCAGCATAATACAGCTTGTTTTCTCTAGAGCGAAACTTTTTCTTGTTATACCTACATCATTATGTTTAAATAAAAAGTGGATATTGAAAATCTAAATCATAACTTAAAACGAACACAGTTAATTATACAACTATAAACCTTGAAACGTGTCACCAAGGTTTTGTGTTTAGCAAACACCATAAAGAACTTATTGCCATAAAAGTTAAACGTTTTATGTTCATGTTATTTACTAAGAAATGTTTCGCTAAAAAGCCGTTATTAGATTGTAAATAGTCAAACGACATTCTTGTACAACTAGACGTCGAAGGAAATTTATTTTTGCGTAACTCCAGCATTGTGGGAATTACGTCCACGATTTGTAAAGCTTGGAATTTAATCTATATCTTAACTCTTTAAACTATTCTATTTTATAAGAAGACAAGTAGACACTATACAGATGTTTCTTTTATGTGATAGGTGGCCTACAAAAAATACATTCAATTAACGGAATTAAAATAACGTAGAAATCTATTTTATTAACCCCCTACACAAAAAAAGAGGGGTGTTATAAGTTTGTCGTGTCTCTCTGTCCGTCCGTGGCATTGGAGCTCCCAAACGGATTAACCGTTTTTGATCTGGTTTTTTTGGTTGAAATCTGACATGGTTGAGAGTGCTTTAATAATTCAACATCCTCGGCTCGTTCACTGCTTCACAATTCGGGGGTTATCATTTAATTTTATTTCGTTTATTTCTAAGTGCCTACGCACCCGACAGGTTACTTACATTACGTAGAAGTTAAATAAACCGTTAAGCAAGTCATAACATTAAATACATATTTGAAATCACAGTTATTCCTACATTAAACCTTATACATACTTCTGTTTTATTAGTATCATAACATAATATAACTTTCCCAGTAATTATCTAAGAATTCTTATTAGATACTAAACTATAAAATTCTAACAAATAATTATTTTCCTATTTCCTACTTAATATCAAGTCGTTTGATTGCCAATCGTGTATTGGAAACTCTCCTTATTTTACGTTAGTTAATTTCAATAATAAATACTCATTATTTTCCTTATACATTCTTAATAGTTAATACAGGCTTACATTATAATTGCAATAAGAAGCATATTCTACTATATTAACAGTACGTTTAGCTAATACGTCCTAAGTCAGGTGAACTGTTGCAACAATCTATAAGAAGATAGATGTACTGAACAATAACACTCTAGGTGTTAGTTCACACCCCGACGATACGTGACGTGGCGCTACATTTTTAAAATGGCTAATCAAAATTGAAATTTATTCACTTCACAACAAGATACACATTTAGTTTGATGACATCAGTCATACACTGCACAATGCACATGCGCTGTGCAGCGCGGTGCAACCTGACATTTGAACTGAAACGTGTATCTTCTTGTGTAATGAATAAAGTTAAAGGACCATGCAAAAACTGTATGGGCAGTGTCCCCACCCACCAACAGATCTCAAACCTATCCCAGTTAATAGCTCTTGCCACGCTGATAATTATTTAGTATGGCGACATTCACCCCAGGAGTGGGGTTTTGACAGAAATTGGATTTTTATTTTTATTGTTCAACATTAGCGACCCACTTCAGATCCGCACGGGTGCAATCTATTATACATATAAAGCTTTCCCTTGAATCACTTTATCCATTGCTCAAAACTGCATAATTTTTTTAAAAATAATAATTGTTTAAGTTGTAAAACAACAATATGAACATTTGCACGCCGCATCAAAGCCAAGAACAGAATTTACAATTGTAACACCTTGAAATTGTACCTTATTTGAGTAAATAAACATTATCTATCTATCTCTATCTAAAGATTTTTATGATATTATGTTAAAGTAAGTTTACTATTAATAAAAATATGCTAAAAAAATAAAAGAAGAAAAAGAAGAATAGTTAGACACAGTATAAAATGAAGTCGCTCAGTTCCCGTGCGCACACATCTTTTAAACTAAGCAACGGATTATAATGCAGTTTTCAGCAATGGATAGAGCGATTCAAGAGGAAGCTTTACATGTATTATATATACATCGCACCTATGTGAAGCTGGAGTGGGTCGCTGTTATAAACCAATAAAAAATAAAAAATCCAATTTCTGTACCAAACCCCAATTCTGAGGTGGATGTCGCAATAACAAATAATAATCAGCGTGGCAAGATCTATTAACTGAGATAGGTTTGAAATCTGTTGGTGGGTGGGGACGAATTTATGCATGGTCCTTTTGAACAACTTAAATCTTAAAAATCCAGCACCACGTTGCGTGGTGTTTCGCTTCGGTGCGAATTGCTCTTAAAGTCTGAGTTTAAGATACTGAAACCATTTGAACTTTCAACTCTTGCCAATCGTGTTTTGTTTAATCATTAAACCAGTGATTAGGGGTATGTGCCGATATGCACTGCGAGCACTGCACAGTGCTATCACTGTAGAACAATTCGTTCCGTCATGGACTGCCAGTATACTGCCGCAGTACCCTAGGGAAATGTATGACGTCATAAATCGCCGCCATATTCTACTGTGAGCACTGGCGTTTTCGAGGTAAGGTACTCGCAGTACTTTGCTCACGTGATCAGTCAAAACCACTCGAGTGCCTAACGTCTTATAAACAATACCTACAGTTTAATCACAAAATATTTTTAATTTGACAGTACTCCAACAACAATATTTTTAATGACCTAAGAAAACTTTAAGACACTCATTTGAATGCTACATCAATACGGCAGACAGTATACGAGATTGCGTTCCGTTTTTAAAATGATTTTTCATTGACATGAGCAGTCATGTCGTTGAATAAGCCTTAGAGCCTTATTATATTTGTGTACTATCGTGTTGTTTTAAGAGGATAAGTATAATATTTTCATTTGATTTTAAGAGAGTACCATAATTTAAAATTCTTTTCGGTCAAATTTTATTGTCACTCGTGTCGACGCTCGCGTCTAACTTCATCGTCATCGATCTGCGGCGAACTTCACTGCTTATGTCATTCACACTCTTCTTGCGTTATCTTCACTGCAAACGCCATATGTTTTCTGATCCATTTAAATATTTAAATAAAAAAAAACAGAGTCAAACAAGTCAACAATTTATGACTTCAATCGCCCATGCAACTGTTATTAGTTATACTTTAAGCTTTAGATCTTACGTCAAGGCTTCCTTGGGTAGCAGAATTAATACAACAATCCTAATCTGAGATATCACGTCAAGATAAGTAAAACTATCGCCTCTTGCGTTAAGCCTATGGCGTTGCGTAAGACCTAAAGTTGGCGCTAATAAATTGTATACGACTTGTCAATCAATGTCGGAGGAGGAAAGCTGTGCTGGTCTCGTGTGAATAAGTAAACATATAAACATGTCGGTCTTATCTAGAAAGGTCATAATCATTACATCAATCCGGACGTAGAATCCTTACATTGGTATTAGCTACGTGGATAAATGAACTTTATCAATACATTTTATCAATCTATGAATCAATCAAATTTATTCAAATCGTTAGAGCTGCACTACTTATATGTTTTCGTATAGGTTTAATATGTGAAAACTATTTTTTGTAATTATTTACTCTAACTACGGCGTTACTTTTTCTTGTATGAAGATTTTTTCTGTCAAATGTACGTCATAGACTCGTAGCACCTCGTAGCCCGCCCTTTGTTTTGAAATCATTGACGGATAAGCTATACAGTGTTGATGTCTTTGTCTGTCAAGTGACTTTTCCAACGTATTGAATACCTAATCAATCAGTTGTGTGAATATTTTTATTAGTAAGGGGTAAACCTGTTTTCAGGCAAATGGCAATGTGTCCCAGGATTTTAGTACATTATGCATCAAATAAGACGATTCATCGCGTTTTATCTCAAGTACGTAACCATCTGCTAATTGGAATCTGACACTGTAGATTTTATAATTTTTTGTTCAGTAGGATATTGTAGGATAACAGCAGTAGGTATCGATTGCTCCGCTGCACATTCGCGCATGGATGCCTGCTACTGTCATACATTTTCGCGAGATAAAGTGTCCGTCTGCCAAGTGTCAAAACGTCTCCAACACATCGTCCTAGCGTGTCAGGTTTCGCGGGTAAGAGTATCAAGACCTTCGCGCCACTCAACAACTAGTATGGCGGCGCAGGCGTAGAACAAGTGTCAAGGTTTGTTTATAATTTAAATGCGTAATATCTTAAAATTACGAACAGTAAGTCGTCAACAATCAGTGCGAGTCGCGACTAACTTAATTAAATATAGTACTTTAAAACTTTTTGCAGTTCGCACAACAGGTTTTTTCTGATAAATAATTAACCCTAGGCAGTAGGCACCTTAATTTGATTAATTTATTGATATTAATAATTAATACCAATGACTGCATTCAGATAATATATTATAACAAACGGAACCGACACTATATTACCGATCAGTCTCTTATATGTTATTGTTTCAAGTATGTCGTTAGCTTATCCTAACGATACTGATATCGTTAGGGTAAGCTAACGACATACTTAAAGCTATATCCTCAGCTAATCGAGAATCAAGATAAGGTGCCGACAAATACTTTAGTGCGGTTATAGCATCAGCAGGCTGCGGGACACTTTAGTGCGGTTATAGCATCAGCAGGCTGCGGGGTACTTTAGTGCGGTTATAGCATCAGCAGGCTACGGGATACTTTAGTGCGGTTATAGCATCAGCAGGCTGCGGGATACTTTAGTGCGGTTATAGCATCAGCAGGCTGCGGGACACTTTAGTGCGGTTATAGCATCAGCAGGCTGCGGGACACTTTAGTGCGGTTATAGCATCAGCAGGCTGCGGGGTACTTTAGTGCGGTTATAGCATCGGCAGGCTGCGGGATACTTTAGTGCGGTTATAGCATCAGCAGGCCGCGGGATACTTTAGTGCGGTTATAGCATCAACAGGCTGCGGGACACTTTAGTTTTTTAACGTTACCTAATATTGATAACTTGAATGACAATTCCCAATAGCCAAGACCATTAAAACTAAGGAAACTATTTTTTGTTCATTTCTATTTGTAATTGCATATTTTAAGTGCTTTCTCGCGGAAACGATGTAACTTTCTTATCATAATAACTATTTCTAATATTTAAATTATAATACATTACAAACAGAAGAAGTATTGTTATAAATACCAAATATTTATATAATAGTACATACTAAGAATTAAGATATATTATAATTATTAATTATATTTTTTAGTAATCGCAACTAAAATAATAACATCCCACGGACAAACTGCGCCAGTAGTGTTGTAGGACATAGGCTAGATTAGGGTTACGATTTTTTTTAAAATAATTAATCCTACTACTATTATAAATATCAAAGTTTGTGAGGATGGATGGATGGATGCTTGTGACTCTTTCACGCAGAAACTACTGAACGGATTTTGATGAAATTTCGATTGGTAGTAGTATAGTCTCTGGATCTGTGGGCAAAAGCTAGTTATATCTATGTTACACCTCGCGACTCGTCCAGCCGGCTCAGCATGATTACGATAGAAATTAGTCTAAAGTAAAGAACTAATTTCTACGCGGGGGTCATGCTAAGCCCGCTGGATGAGCAAGTGAAATAATAGCCGAAAGCAATATTTAAATAGAGTACTGAATATTGAAACGACATTACATAAATACTCATAGCAATAAACTCGGCGAGAACCGCGTGGGTTTGTCTAATCACTATTATTTATTATTCTGATAGCTCCAGTTTATCATGTCCTGATGTTGCATAATATTAAAATACTGGTATGAAACCATTAAACTTTTATATCATATCATTTATTAACTGACGAAATCGGAACGAGCGTCCGTGGTTGAAGTTAGGGCGTAGTAACCATTTAGTAATCTGTGGTTAGGGTAGCGAATCGGCATGACACTGCCGATTGGATCACTCAGATTGAAATCGGAATGACATTTGTACGTGTATGTTGGACGAACTGCAGATCAAGCCTGCAGAGCGTCATTTGATGCCGATTGGACGATTGTCAGTATGGTGTATGGCTACCCTACACGTACGAGATTTTTCTTATACGTTAATTTTACACCGATGACATTCAAACCAGAAAGAAGATCATCGCGGCAACACTTCGTACGAAGTCGCAGCCAACATCTAGAGTAGTTTTACACCCTGTAATAAGAATCTTCAAAATCAGTTGCGGATATTTTGTGCATATTGATTAGAAAAAACGAAAATGAAACTACGGTCATTGACCTCATACAGCTCATATGCATTGCAGCATATGTATTGATGTTATTTGGGCAAAGTCTTTGCTTCCTTTTTAAATCACCTGTTTCTGTAAGGCTTGGAGTCATGACCTCAGCTAAGGCGATGAGAGCGCAATGTAATTTTATTTAGCATTTTTTTCGAACTTATTAATTATTTTTCTTCCTTAACGTCTTTACATAAGCAGTAGATCGATATATGCCCACTAGCCAATTAATTTTGAACAACCTTATATATATTATGGGACAGAAATTAACACACCCAAATATGACCCTCAAGTAGGTACACAAACCCACAAGCAAACCTTCATATTGTTCGTCGGGTTGACATTGTTGGTTATTAATTTAATTAATCATGGTAACTTGATTGTATTGTAACTTGATTTTATTATAATATTATACTAGCTGTTCCGACACACGCTGTTCCGTCTTAACTATGAACTGGAATAAATAAATAACCAAGCAGGTAAACTGAACGCAGCTATATATATATTAGACAGTCAAGTGACAAATTGACCACAATGAACAGTAATTATTAGTATGGTAAAATTTAATCGTCGTTTTTAGTATTTTCCCCGAAGTTTTTCCAATATCTCTCAACGTTCCCTGAACTACCACGATCATTTGAAGACCAAATCGGTCTAGCCGTTCTCGAGTTTTAGCGAGACGATGAAATTGCAATGCTTTTTTATTTATAAAGAGCTTATGAGAGACGACAAGTGGAACTCCTGGATAGTTTTATGGGAAAACGTTTACAAAATATGTATAAAATAAAACCTAGCTAGTTTTTGGAGACACACGTGTTCTACATCTACAGATAGTTTATTACCTGGATCAATGTGTTGCATAATAATAATGTGTTAAAAATGAGAAATGTCAATGTCTTATTGACAGATGTCACAGCCTAGATAGTTTATTTTTGTTAGTCAAAATGCTATATACGAGGGCGGGTCAATAAGTCCGTGACTTTTGGAATAAAACACAGATTTTTTTATAAATAAATCATTTTATTTTTCAACGTAGTCCCCCTTGAGCTCTATACACTTTGTCCAACGCTTCTCCAATTTTTTTATCCCTTCCAAAAAATATGATTTGTCGAGGTCCTCAAAATAGACCTTTGTTTGCGAGATGACTTCATCATTGGAGTCAAATCTTTTTCCACCGAGCCATTTTTTCAGGTTTGGGAACAAGAAGTAGTCACTCGGAGCCAAATCTGGAGAATAGGGTGGATGTGGGAGCAATTCATAGCCCAATTCATGGATTTTTGCCATGGCAACTGCACATGTGTGCACCCTTGCATTGTCTTGGTGAAAAAGAACTTTTTTCTTTGCCAAATGAGGTCGGTTTTTTTTCAAATCCTCATTGAAGCGGCCCAATAAGTTGGCATAATATTCCCCATTAATTGTTCTTCCCTTTTGAAGATAGTCAATGTGGATTATCCCACGTGCATCCCAAAAAACAGTCGCCATAACTTTATTGGCTGACAAACCCACCTTGGCCTTCTTTGGCGCCGATTCACCCTTAGAAACCCACTGTTTTGACTGTTGTTTGGTCTCTGGTGTGTTGTGATGGATCTATGTTTCGTCCACGGTTACAAAACGGCGCAAAAACTCCTCCATATTGTGATTAAACAACGCCAAACCTTCCTGTGAAGTTGTTACACGATTGCGTTTGTGGTCGACTTGCGGAAAGCTTTCTCATGCCCAAGTGATCATTCAAAATTGAAACCACTGAGCCATGCGAGATGCCTATAGCTTCCACAATCTCTTGCATTTTCAATCTTCGGTCGGCCAACACCATATCGTGAATTTTTTCGATTGTTTCGGGTGTAGAGACCTCAACTGGACGTCCAGGACGTTCGGCATCTTCAGTGCTTGTACGGCCACAACGAAATTCAGTAAACCACTTTTTTACCATTGAAATCGATGGTGCAGAGTCCCCATAGTATTTATCAAGCTTAGCCTTGGTCTCGGTAATGGTTTTTTTTCGCAAAAAATAATGCTTAATAAGCACACGAAATTCACTTTTTTCCATTGTTTCCTTAAGTTACTGGATAGTCTGATAAAGATAGCTGTAAAACACAAACTAACTGATGCAGCAAGTTCAAATTTTGATAGGAGTCAACTGACAGATGCCTGTTGACAGGAGTAGTGTTGCTTTTTCAGTAAGGAGGTTAGAAATTCAAAAAGTCACGGACTTATTGACCCGTTTTAGTATAGTGTAGACGTATCTGTGTGAAGCGTCTCTCTCATAAGTACCAACTCAATAAAGAAGAATATCACAATTGTTGCTGTGTTATTATTATCACCACTCAAGCGGATGAGGATATGTAAGAACCAAGACGTCGCAGCCCACAACACAATGTTGTGTGGTTACTAATCGTGGCAAAGTGTACGGTTCCCACGAGATCATCATAGAACAAATCGTACCATATTTTTTATAGCATTTTCCACTAAGAGCGCGTTTACTAATTTGAGAATAATTCACTGTGTTTCGGTCGATAAAATACAGCGACCAAATGAAACTAAATCATACAAAACGGTCATTCGAATTGTTCGTTCTAAATACAAATAGAGTACTTCTTTTATCTAAAATTAATTTAAATAATATTATAAAAGTTATGATTTTTGGTTTATATAGCAAAAACAATTTTCCAGAACCCCTTCACCTTCACATTCACAAAAAGAGGTCGTGTTAAGGTTACTTTTCTACTATATGTAGTTTACTTTTTTTCTTTAAAAATACCCAAAGATAGGGGATATAGTCACCTAAAATTTGCTTTAAAATAATCCAACTATATGAAAAAATATTTAAAAAGCATAAAAAGTCTCCACAAATTTTTCACATGTTTTGCTAATTTGCATGAATGCTTGCCACGCATAATAAAACTTATTTTATCTGGCCAGTCTCTGGATTTATTCTGTACTCGGCCACTGTCGAACAACACATGTAGTATACGCGCCCTTATTATATTACAAATACTACATTCAAAGTGAAATGCAAATGCTCGTCAAGTCCATTTCCTCATAAAGTTGAAGATCATTTGATGCACGTTCGGCATCAGGGGTAATTGCTGGAGAAACGTCATTACATATGCAGCCTTAATGAAACTGGGGTCGATAGCTTTCTAGTGAGTCTCACAATTTTGAACCTATAAGGATTAAGTTACACGCTTGTTAGCCCACTTAAAATCCAGATAAAATCTACGCGTGAGTCAGTTAATCTTATTAGAAACTTCAAACTAGGATAAATTCGTGATATGAAGCGGCAAAATTTTGTTGTTTACATAATTATGAATTTGGCTGTTCGTACGTTTGAATAATATTCGTGATATTTAATAGGTCACTTTAAGTTTAATTAAATATCTTGTATTTTTATCGCGGATTGTTCAGTAAATATGTAGAATACACGCTTGGTAAAGTATAAACCCAGGAACCCGGAAATCTAAAAATGTAATATAATATAATATTAAGTATGTAAAACTATACCTAATATAATAATTTGAAAAATAAGTTTTATTACAATGCATATGCATAACAAAGCATGTTAATTTGGTCTTAGATGATATACATTTCAGGATCACGTCCCTTAAATAAAATGTATGATAATTATTAATTTTCATCTTTAATATTATATATATATATTTAAATAAGTATCCTATCCAGATAATATTCCTTAACGTCATAAAAACATTTGTCTAAAATCCCTTAATTTAATTTTCTTAAAAAGTTAAGTTGTTAAGTTTGGCAAAATCTTTTGGCCATTTATTAAATAATTAAATTGCCATAAACTACGGAGTCTTTAGGCACGCTGTGCTGCTACACTTAGGCGTAACTAATTTTTTGGGATAACGTTATCATCTCAGTCATGTTAATGTCCTCGTTGTGTACAAAATATTAGGGGTTCTGTTTAACAAACATACAAACATACACATGTCTCTAATGTACATGCATGGCAACCTAAGTAGACCCAGATTTTTAAATAACAGTTTGCAACTTTCAAGTGGTCCTACTTCACATATAGCTCTTATACATTTGTTTTGTAATTTGAAAGCTGTATTGAATTCAACAGAGTTGCCCCAGAGACTCCAAAATCCTCTAAGATCATATGATATGACGGAAGATACGTATCCGTGATATGCACAAAGAGCTGCTGACATTGACACGGTGTTTGCTAAATGTCGCAGTGCATAAACGAATTTGTACAGCTGGCTACAGATATAGTCCACATGCACCTTCCAGTTACAGTGTTGGTCAAACATTCATAATCAGTTGTAACAGAGTTTCAGTCAGCAATTATCTAAATTAATCATACTAAGGGCCTGTTTCACAATCGTGACGAATAGTTTATCCGGAGTTTTGTCGCTGCTTACTTTATACTGAGCGACAGATACAAAACTTTCAGATAAGCTATTTATCACTTATTAGGCGATTGTTAAACATGCCCTTAGGCTGTTTATACTCGCAACAAGACTTTGTCTTAATTTTTATCATCATCACCACCGAAAAGTATCAACCCTCAACTGATGTGACAGACAGTTCAGGTCTCTTCTCAGAGCGAGAAGCATTTACCTGGAATCCATCACGCTAGTCTAATTCTAATATGACTAGATCACACAACATAAAAACTAACCTTTATCACATTCTCACGATGTCTTCATGACATTGACACCTTACATAACTCCGTGCCAATGGTATACAAAGCTCACAATTACTCAATCGCGTTTTGCTCGTGAGTGTACTGTAAGTTCTTGTCACGAGCTGCGTGGAAAAATCGCCGTATCGAATGCGATCTACAGGTGAATTGAGACGAGTATTTTGCAACAGGCCTCTTGCGAACGAGGATACAATGAGATGAATATAACCTACCTACCCCCTCCTGTTCCCTACTACACAACTCCGAAACAAACAGCTGAGACGGTGTCAAATCGCGACAGTATTATTTTAGAGCGTGTCGCTTTATGACGAATCAATCACAAATAATGCGATGTGTTTTATATTACAACTAGGTGTTGCCCGTGACTTCGTGCGCGCAAAACGTAATCACGCGATCGTACATTTTGCCACGATAGAAAGTAGCATATCTCCTTTCCCGTGGTCTACCCAAAATCGGTCCAGTATTTACGGAGCCTATTCAATACAAATGAACAGACAATTATGCGAACAATCAAATTTTTCCTCTGAATAATATTAGTATAGATAATTGGTAACAAAAATTTAGAAACTATTATCCATAAAATTACGAGAAAAATTGGAATTCCTCTATTCAAACTTCAATTAATGATTATCAAAAGCACTTATCTTTGATAAAAAAGCGCCGTTGGTGCCGATTACCTCCGAATAGCCCGAAAATTTCGGTAAAATTGCGTTGAAACATAGGCATTACCTGCAATAAAGAAAGCGAAATAAGTAAATGTATCGTTGGAAAGTATAGAGATTGTTAAATGTACTTTACTTTTACCGATAATGTTAGGTTCTCATACATAGCTAATGATGTTGAGTTCTAAAGGGTCCATCCTCAAGTATTTATTCTTTAAACGCGTTCGTGCGTTACAGGGAATTTTATCGTCCGACTGCCAATTTTTTACATAAATTAAGTTATGTTATATATATATATATAATAATAGTAACATTAAGGCATTATAAGTAAATAATGGCTGCCAGACGATAAGAATTCGTATAGTGCACAAACGCCCCAACGTTATTAGCCGTTACAGAGTTAAGATTCTAGGAGAGATTGATCGTGAAACAATATACAGAGTTAAACCTTTAATAGTTGATGTCGCTTATTGTATTGTATTCCGTGTAAAATCGTTATATTTTGTCTCTATCGCTCGATAAAAATTAAAGCTGCGATAAAACATCCGAATAAGCTGTCCGACAGCTATTAGAAAATTATGAAACAGGCTCTCACTCATTTCTCAGATATTAGACACAAGCGCGTGGGTCAATCTCACGATTGACATAAGAATGAATGCCTAAATAAGCATGTGCAGTAAATACAAGCAAATTATTTGTTGACAACACCACGGGCTAGGAGGCTAACAGCTGTAAAGTCAGATGCTAAGAACATAATAGGCCCTTTTCTTTGAGATTGCAGCTAATTTTACAATGCATTTGTGTATGTGCAAAGGGGTCTGCCTTACTCTGTTGAGACCTTTTTCTAGTGACTTTAAAGGAATGAAATTATACTTAACACTAACGTAACACTGATTTAGATGACCCGGCAGAGGCGGTTTCCACACACAGAAGCTGGATGATTGCCTGGACTGAATCTGGACTTGTCCCAGAAGCAGAATGACCTCCAAACATCTACCTACCACACTGACAGTCTACAACTATTTTCTCAGACAAAGAAATATTGCAATAAAATACAACAAAAACTAATAATGTAAGAGCACGACTTACAAAAT
Organism: Phengaris arion; assembly: GCA_963565745.1. Taxonomy (NCBI): domain Eukaryota; kingdom Metazoa; phylum Arthropoda; class Insecta; order Lepidoptera; family Lycaenidae; genus Phengaris; species Phengaris arion. The sequence continues at coordinate 1,336,823 of OY751442.1, forward strand.
GTGTTGTTTAACAGCGGCATTCTTGAATGCGGCATTGAAATATAGTTATTTTTTTAAATTATATTTAGGTAGTTTTTCTTTAGAAATGTCAGTTTTATAGACAGGATACAGACGGTGACCGAATTAAGCCTTATTGCCGCGCATTAAGATTCATGCTTAATAGCAAAACAAGTGAAAATTTCAAGATTTTCATGCGTTTTCCTTATAAATATTCAATATTGTTGGATTATTTTTAAACCAATTTTAAGGTAATTATATCCGCTATCTTTGGGTATTTTTTAAACAAACAAAGTGAGCTACATAAGAGCAGAAAAGTTATTCTGAACATTACTACTCATACTGTTTGTAAATTTTGGGTGAAAAGGTTCTAGAAAATTGTTTTTGCTATACTAAAAAAATAGTTTCTAAACCAATTTTAGATAAAGAAGTACTTTATTGATGACAATTATTTATTTTATAGGATTTGGTTTCATTTGATCAAAAAATCGACTGAAAACAGCCAATTTGTGTCAAATTTGTACGTTAAAAATAAAAACCCTATACCTGTGAAATGTGAAAAGTTACTTATGAAATATGACTGTACGCCGAAAAGCCTCATTGAAAGGTTATTAAAATATTACGAATTATTAGTTTATTATTTTAATTATTCATGTTTATTTTAAAAATCTTAATTTGTTGTACCCTGTATGTAAGTTTTAAGTAGCAACTCTTATTTATTTATATTGTATATGGACTGTGATGTCTGAAAACAAATGAATTTTAATTTAATTTAATTTAATATCACTAGTAAGGGCAACAAGTAGTACACCGGCTTGTCGGCTACCGTACATAGACTCCGTAATGAAACTTCCTCAATTTATTATAATAAGCCACCGTATTGCTTGCCGCTTTCACTGATCTTGGCCACGGCTGCGATTACAGAAATTGTCCCAAAAACATAATCATTTCAAACATTTTAATGGATTTTCACTTGCGTATATAATATGTTTTTTAATAAATGTAAAACGATTAGACGGATTACCTAATGGAAGCAACGACCGTCGCCCGCAACATCAGAAGGGTCGCAAGTGTGTTGCAAAAAATGTTTTCTGTGTTTCATGAGTTTTCAGGATATTTTGTGATTACAGAGAATATAACAATTATTCGTTGTGCAGACATTAAAGACCGGACAGACGAAAGTGCCCTGCGCTGCACCTACGACACAAGTAAAGTTCAATGTCACACGGTCACTTGCGTGTAACGACGAACAAGTATCTATGCGACAGACGTATTAGGTTTCTGTAAAACCAAAGATTTCAAAACTAATGTATGACGTACATTTGACAGAACAAATCTTTTTACACTAAAAAGTTACACCATCTTTATTTCACCATACCTCAAATGTCAAAATAGCCCCAAATTGCCACAGTTGGGACAGTTTTTGCCTCGACATGCCTCGTCTATAATATAGGTATATACGTCTATGTGTAAATGACTCAACTAATGTAAAACGTTGAATGTGCCAAATTTCATACTCCTCCGTTAGCAAAATTTTCGTGAAAAGGGGGTAAAAAGTTTTCGCTTCACGAATTAATATATCTGATGATAATGATGAAGTATAGGGGGGCGTTGGAACCGGATCTTGGAAAGGGGGCAGTACTTAGTACATAAAAGGTTGGGAAACTATGTTCTAGAGGAATCGATCAATGTTTGGATAACTATTTAGAGAAAGGGTCAATTTCACACTGAAACGAAATGATACGCGACGCGGCGACGTATTTTTAAGGTAGCTATTCAAAGTTGAACTTTATTCATTACACAAGAAGATAGAAGTTTTTTATGAACAACATTGTGAGAGTTCGAATGTAAAGTACCAGCTCGCTGCACAGCGCATGTGCAGTGTATGACTGGTGCCTTATGAAACGTGTGTCTATCTTAAATATGCAGCGCCGCATAGTCGGGGTGTGAACTGACCCTAATTTCAATTCTACCATTACCGCGGTTGTAAACTAAACGTCGGGGAAACTAGAATGAATATAAAAGTATTGAAATTACAATCATGCAAAGTCGTGTAATATTTTACTCTCCAATTTATTTTAAAACACTGGTATATTTTATGGTTATTATGCTATTTGATTATGGTGATTTACATACACATTCACAAACTAACGAAAGCCGACATTGTGTCAGAACTCAGAATTCAGGCGCATTTGAGACACGTTACCCGCATATGTTTAGAATAAATTCATAGATTTATATAGTATTAGGTACGGGACATTAAACGTAGTTATTAATAATAATGTTAATATTTATGGATGCTTCACATCACGTTAATCTGCTCCCGTGCTAAGCATCAATCAACCAGACAACGGGGCGTATATTTAATACTTTTAAACTATACATATATTTTATATTTGTATTATATTAAACACAATACACATCCCGGAATACAGAAAACTTTTGGTTCCCTTGGCGGGATGCGAACCCGCGAGCTCCGGCTTGAGCGCTAACCCGCTAACCACTGAGCTACAGAGGTCGTCCATTGGAGTTGGTATTCGCTAGACATTATTATTTATTTAACTAGATTCCTATGGCAGCCCGGCGAGGGCGTGGCAACATGTTTTTGTACTTTCATTGCCTTTTTGGCGTTGGTCAAAGACCTATCCCGAGCGTGAGCGAACTAAACACGTCTAGCGAAAGGGACTTCGCTCTCGACTCGGAAGAATTCATTAAAGAAATGGAAAGTTGCGAAACTCCTGAACAGTAATTCGCGGAAGGGCGCGAGACTCATTGTATCGAAGGAAAATTAATGTAGCAGAAATACACAAGTTTCTTTTATTTTACAAATAGAATTATGGCCTTTACCTGCCAGTCTCGTCTGGAGAAATTGTTAAAGAATTGAAAAGCTGTGAACAGTGAAACTCCCGAACTGTAGGGCAATTGCGCTATTGTTTTTGAAATCAGGTTCAATTCTGCTTTGGTTGTGATTTAGTTTCGGTTCGATTCCGATGCGACTGATCAGATTTCAGTATCGCACTCTCCTTTCAAACGTAACTCAACCCGAACGAAACTTTCGGTAGACATTAGGGATGCGAACCTAATATTTGTGTAAATATCTATGATTTTAGCATAAATGAGCATTGATTTTGCTTGCACACTTGCATTAGTTGCTTTGTGGTCTATGGGTGTTTCTCAAAGACATCACCGAGGCCACCATATTTAAAAGAAGAAGAAGTCAGTAGACATACTTCGTACATATTCAAAACACTTGAAAAACTACAAGTTTTTCAAGTGTTTTGAACGCAGGGTTGGTGGCACGTTGGGTGCCACTTTTTTAATTAGGGCCTTTGAATGACGGTACCTTTTAATAAACATATAATCGGATAACGTAAAGGCATTTCTTTTAATGCGATCATTTAAATTTTCGAGTCTGGATACAGCTCGAGCATTTGTTGTATCAAAGTTAGAAATATCATATATATATCGATAAATTCATTTTTACCTTATATTCTCAACAATTAAACACACCAAAACAAGAAATGTTTCAGAAACCTGTGAGAAAAAGGAGCATCGTATCAACTTTTTATTTTGACAGCGTTTGCGCTTGAGCTGCGGTGCGGCTGCGTTCCAACTATCTGTCAAAACGTTAGCGCGATACCGAATCATTCAAAAAGTGAGTACCGTTCACGGGTCGTTTGCGGTTCAACTGAAAAAACTTTGCGCGATTGCCCTGCAATACTCGAGGGAGAGGCGAGAAAGAAAGAAGTCGCTTTGTAGGAAAGCAATATGACAAATATAGGTACCGTACTTGTATAAAATAGAATAGCTAAATGAATTTCACTACTACATAATATAGAGAAATATTTAAAGGATAGAATAGCAAAAGGAATTTCACCGATGTACTATCTCGAGAGAAATTTTCAAAGAAATGAAAAGTTGTGAAACTTCCGAACAGTCATTCGCAGAAGGACGCGACTGAGTCACATTGTTTTAAGTATAAGAAAGCAATGGGAGAGATACGGACAATGCAATTCAATTTTTCAATAATATAGCAAAAGGGATTTCACGTACCATGTAGAGAAATTGTAAATGAAATGAAAAGTTATGAAACTCCCGAACATTCGCGAAAAGGTAAGTATTCAAAAAAATTGACAATATTCGAAATTTCGTATCTTGGAATAGCGAAAGGGATTTCAGCCACAACAATATGAAAGGTGTGAAACTCCCGAAAGTAATTTGCAAATCAGTGTGGTGCTGTGAGTTCTCATTGAGACGAACTGACAGTTCAACGGCAGATAAGTTTTGCACATTTATGCAAGTTATTTATCAATCGCTAAGTCGTTAGGACCATCAAGAGTTCAAACATGTAAACAAACAAAATTGGACACTTATCAGTAGATTGTGTAAACAGAGCCTTATTACCTAGAGGATGTGAAACAGGCCCGTAGTATTCAGAGCTGATTCTATTCTATAGAAGTAGGTACTTCTATAACATAGCCTTGTTAATTATGTCTGTGTGTTATGTTTACGGACATAGCTGGTGTGCATCAGAGCAAGAAGTCGCTGACACTGGCGTCGGGCAACACCGCTTCTCCTGTGTCGTTATATGACACCCATTACGCACATGAACAAGGCCAGGGCTATATTAGAACTATCGCATTTTTATATTGTTTCCTAGGAGACCAGCAAATGAGCAGAGGAGCCTGATGAAAAGGCGATTACTGCCGCCCATTACATCGCCGCATCACCGAAGGCACAGAATAGAAAATATTTATATACTTACGTACAGAGAAACAGCTTTCATAGAACGAACTGAATCGATCCAAATTTGAAAACCTTGACGTCCCCTTCAACGACCCACAATTTTTCCACATAATCGTGAACACACCGATGGTTGTAGTAGTGGTATTAAACCGAAAGAAAATTATGTAGCGGTTTATCTGTTCCTCTTTTTATCTGTGCCATATGACTTACTTTTCTGTCATTTAATGTTTAAACACCTATTCCTCTTTGGCCTCTGACCCCCTTACTCGACCAACCAAACGAAAGAATATAATATCGACAAAGATTCTGCTCGACCAGTTCTAAATTTTAACGATTTAACGGCTTAAGCTCAAAGCAAAGAAGATTTTCATTTCATTGTCAAAATAATGTAGAATAAGTAGAAAATATGCAAAAAAGAAAATATACAGTTGATATAAGACTTACGAGAAGCTAAGTCACATAATTTCGCTCCAAGTTTCTACCTGTCGTCCTCCCGCCCATCGTTTGGTAAGCTATAACTCTGGGTCCATAAATCTGTAATCATGATGGCTATTAATTGTGCTACAGATGTTCGTATCGACTCGTGACTCGAAAGGAAACTGAGAGCAGTCGGTCACGACGGTTCCACGCCTCTATTGCATTAGTCCAACGTCCTGCAAGTTGAAGTATGTAATAATAACTTTTTAAAATCTGCGTCAGGGCAAGTTTTATGATTTTAACAAGTAATTAAATAATTGAAGTAAGTTAAGATGTGGAAAAGAAGCCTCAGATCAAATAAAATAACCTAACCAAGAGCCATGTCAGGACGTGTCTAAGGAGGAATCCATAACTGTCAACGAGCAATAGGTTTTCTTTCAACTACTTCGAAAGTTATTGTCCGATTTCGTTGTAGTTTAGCAATTCCAGGGCAACTTACAAACCACTTTTATATTATTTATTACTCGAAAATGGTAGAATTTGTAAAAAAAGTCATGTATGTAGCCTTATCTTTATTTTAAAAGACATATTCAATGATACGGGGACACGATGGGGTATAATGAAAAAAAAATTTTATCCCCACTTCACATGTAGGTATGGAGAGCCAAACCTAAAACATAACATTATTATTATTTTAAGATGCCCAAACCGAGATCTATACACAATCTATAATTTTATCCATATATAATTATAATTACAGAAGCTAGAAGCGCGGACAGACAGACAAGACAGACGGACGGACAGAGCGAAACTATAAGAGTTCCCTGTGTATTACGGAACCCTAAACATGAAGTAAAGTTTATTTATGTATTTAGTGCGCTACGTAATACATACATAAAAACCACATAGCGTAACAGCTCGTATTACAAGGTAAGGCGTAGTTTCGTTACACGTGTGTGCGTGACACTGTGTAATTACACGGCGAGGCATAGTTTAGACCGGCTTATTTAGACTGAGAAAGCAGCACTTTATTCTCTCTGGGTTGACATATTTTAGAAACATACACTTGTATAGCACTTCTTTATCCATAGATCCATATTTTCCCATTTGACAATAATGAATTCTAAGAGCCGTTTTTTCAATCACCTAAAGATTTACTTTGAAAAAACCTTTATCGTTTCTAAAACACTTTACTAACACTATCAATTTTATATACAAGTGTTAGTAGTTAGAACAATATATACCTAATGGTAAATTTTGTTTACAAACCATTGTTCTTCATATCGGACTAATGTAATTACGCCATTATGATAACGAGACAAGGAAAGTGATTCGCCATTGTAACAGGTGGTTGTCGACTGTTACACCCACAACACTTTATGTAATTCGTGGGGCAATACCGTCTGGTTCCCACCGGCATGGGACCATACGAATTTTCCCTACAAAATTCTAGGTTGTGTGAGGTTTTAATTGTACAGGCAGGGTTTAGCAGGTTGATGTCTTGTGAGTTACATTTTTTTTGTACAATTTAGTGTTGTCATCAATCGCTTACCGACGTATTGGCATTCAAATAAAATTTTCTCAAACAGTTAAAAACGCACATCTATGAAATTTTTTCCTATCGATAGAGAATTAAATCACGATCGAAATAAACATAAACGCATTAATGCTTTGTAGTTTTTTTATTGTGTTTACAAATTATTTTACAAATAAATGTGATTATTCACAGTTGGTATGGATACGAGTGCATAAAACAATAAACAAAATGGTAGGATGTTATTGTTTAGTATTCGTTGTTTCCTCCTCTTGCTTGGATAACTGCTAGCTGCTTTATGATATATGAATAGGAGCCACCTATTCATAGACCTTACAAAAGTGACAAAGGAATTTAGAGGGATTGCATCTTCTTCATCTTTTATTCGTCGTCGTTGAATTCCCTTTCTATAGGTAAAATTTTCATTCACTTAAGTTTCATAGTTTTTGGGAAAATGGAAGAGTGCCAATGTGGCCAGTCCATCGGTACATTTGCGGACGAGTGTGTATTTTCAAATTGCTGTTTCAAAATCTTTGAGTGTACCTTTAAAAAGGCTTTAAATTAGACTCGCGTCATGAATCTGAAGTTTGCTAAAACGATTATACTTGACACCTTCACGAGGAATTGCAACACCGCACCAGCCATTCTGAGTGGCAGTGGCAGGCAATCATACACCTGATGAGCACTATGGTATAGCTTAATCATATATTGCCCCACACTAATTTCAAACGAATTCGAACTGTGTTCTTACTGATTAGAGTTTAGATTAGAATAAGTATTCTAATTTCACAGCATGTATGCATGCAATGTAAGTTTTCTGTATTCTCCATGAGAATTAAAAAATACTCGTAAAATAATTATTTCGATATGTCAATTATTTTCAAGATATTCAACTTTATGGTGGTGGCCCATATGGTCATTTGCGACTAAGCGGTGCGTAGTGCGGTGCGTAGTACGGCGCGAGCTCCGGGCTTTATGGCCGCGGTGTAGCGTGACGTCACGCTACTGTTAGCGGAATTTAAAAAAAACGGATCTTTGAACACGTGTAAAATCATATCTACTTAATTAAAAAAAAAAAAAAACAGAGACTAGTGTATCTGTATAGTGTATACATTCTCCATTTTCCTTATATTTTTTATGCTGGGGAATAGAGTAAAACTTTCTTGAATCGCCGAAAGGGCGAGGTAATGTCAACAGGTGCGCAGACCGCTTAAATCATTAGTGCTAAAGTGTAGGAGGTCAATAACTGAGGCACGATCATTTCGCAAGGCTGCGCGGGTCCGAAGACCTTTAAAGGTTCGACTCCGACCCCCGCTAATGTGGGAAAATGTTTCATAACTAATCTGAATATCATCTCTAGATTTACTAGACTTATTACTCGAGGGAGGCACCTCTGTGATTAACGACCTCTGTGGCTCAATGATCCAACGCGTTGGTGCTAAGCCGGGGATCGCGGATTCGAATCCCGCCGAAGGAAAAATGTTTTCCTGGGTCATGGAAGTGTTTTAAATATGTGTATAATATAATAAAAATCTTAAATATATGTTACAAAAGTATTAAATGCACATCCCGGTGTCTGGTATGTACCATGTGTAACACAAGTTCTTAGAGTACGTAGCGCGGGGCCAAATTGACGTGGTGTGAAGCGTCCATAGATATTAGATATTGGACAGATATTGGACAGGCAATGGTGAAACATTTAACTTGCTTATAGCAGTCGCAAAGCATATATTTTTTTAATGAAATGGACCAGGAAACAAGCAGACGGATCTCCTGATGATACGCGAAAACCGCCGCACATAGACACTCGCAAGACCAGAGGAGTACACTTGAGAGTTACACTTGTAACTCCTCTGGTGTTGCGCTCTTGCGTTCCTGCAGGTCCTTTGGGCCTCCGGTAACTTCACTCACTCGGCGAAACACAGCGCAAACGTTATTTCCCACCGGTTTTCAGTGAGTCCGTGGTATTTATCCGGTAGAGCCGGCCCATTCGCGTCGAAGCATGGCTCTCCCACGTACAATGTCTTTATATCACACATATCATCCAAAATAATAACAGTTTGGTATATAAGCTATATAAGCTGGTCTGGTTCCATCCAGCTTAGCAATTTTATAATTATTTTATAGTGCTCAAGTGTGTGCGCAATACACAAGAGCTCTCGCGCATGCGCTCTCTCTCTCTCTTTCTCTTCCTTTACTTCCGTAACCAAGTGGGACGGACGACCGACACGACTTGTGATCAGTTCACGCCTGTTCGCGAAGCTTCACGGCGCCAGTGAAGAGTCGCAGTAATAGTTTATTTTTTAATATAAATACAATAATACTTACACCCAAATAAGATTATTAATAGACCGTGTCACACGCTCTAATTGATACCCAGACAAAGCTGCACTAAGCCCTGTAAGGCTTCTCCGAAACTCTACCCTGGCATAAGGCCACGCGCTGTGCCAGATGCTACAATAATTAACGGATGTATCTACTCTGGCACCTGCCAACAGGTGTGCCGATCCGCGTGGAAACGGGCTAATTAGAATCTGCTTACTATTTTTAAATTATGTTTGCATCTAGTATCTAAAGCCTTTTATTTATTTGGAATGAATTTTTTATTTATTTGCTTGGAAACCGAAGTTTGTAGGAAAAAAGGGCACCGCAAAACAATCCGTAAGTGTTTAATACAATTAATAATATTCGCGTAAATATAAGAAAACCAATATTTGCAAGGAAGTAAAAAAAAAAATTTTTTTCCTTGATACCTATATTATGCGGTTCATAGTATAGATTATAATTTGTGGTGGTAAACAGCGCGGCGTTAGCTTAAAACATTAACTAAAAATCTTTCCTGGGTTCCAGATACTCTTAGAGCTCTTATTACCTTATTACCTAGATAAAACTGTAGAGCTTTTTCTGTTTCTTTTCAGTGGTCAAGAAATCAAACTGACAAATAAGAATCACAATAATATAATATACTATGTATTAGTCAGTACAAAGTACTTAAATATAAGCGCTCTTTCTCCGAATTAACATTAGACAATTAACGTGAAAGGCGATATGCAATTAGTAGCCACCAGCCACCAGCGACATGTTGTCAATTACCCGGCTTTCACACCTACAGAACACATATTCTGTAATTGGAAACCAGCCGCTTGTTAGAGATAAGAGTAGGTACATTGTTAAATCTTGTTAGTGTTGTTATGAAAAAACAAAATGTGTAAGGTATATTTCGAGGTGTAGATGGCCGTCGCTATATTACGTCAGACTTGTCGTCGGCTTCGGTCCGAGAACAACATTAAAATGATGTATAGACCTTTGAAGATACGGAAGAAATCTCCATTATATAAACAAAATTAACGATTTTAAATTACCCCCAAATTATCATAAGCTCATTCACTGCTTGAGCGGTGGGCGAGCTGATGATGATAAATTATAGCAAAGAACACTCTCGATCATGTCAGCTTTTAAACAAAAAAATCTAATGGATGAACCGATTTTGAGAGCTTCGACGCCACGGACAGACACGTCAAACTTATATTAAATAACATCCCTATGTTTTCGCCGGGGGGCCGGGGGTTGAAAACCGATAGTCTCACCGTGTTTCTATTAGTCCAGACGAATTGATAATATAAAAACAGTCAAAAAGCACTTATGTGAAAAACGTATACCTAATAATAAATAATATAATTTCTTTGAAACTTAAGCTCGTATCGATGTTACTGACCGTACCCTGGCAGTTGTTAAATCGCTCGTTAAATGTCGATGAAGTACGATTAGTATCAGCGGTAATAGTCGTAATCACTTTGTCATAGACACTGTACTGTATTATTTCATTGTTAACTGTGCGTGTGAATTTTACGCCTTCTCGGGCGATTCAAGTGGAAACAATGTCATTATCACCTATAAGTATCACTAATTCAAAGCACGATCAATTACATAGACGGCATAGCAGACATAATACAATACAATACATAAAATAACTTATCAATAAGCTATAGGGAATAGATTATACAAAAATAAAATAGACACCGAGAAGTCCCGAGAGAAATGAATTTTCTGGAAAGTGTCTCCTCGCTTATGCACTCCGTATACACTATATATATATATATATATATATAATCTGGTAATATTCAGTGGTCCTTTCATTAAAAAAAAAACTAATTCCAAAGTGTAGGGTCATTAACGTGCGTTTTTTCTCTGTAAAACATTTGAGTTTTCTTTTGCATTTACAATATTTACGTCAAAGCGAAGTATATTTTTTTTAGTATCAGTTTCTCAGGTTTCGATTAAGATATCAGTTAAGTGATTTAATGGATTCTTTTTTTCAATAATTGAATAAAATCTCTCTGAGGCAAATTTAAGAGAAAGAAATGGGGAAAACGGGTCGAACTACGGGGTGTAAAGGGTCAAATGAGTTCGGGATTGGGTCAGGAATGGGGTCAGTTGGGACCAAACTTGGATAAATCGGGACGACTGTGGGTAAATTGGGTTTTTATAAAAAGGGATGTCGCGATTCATAAATTGTGAGGGTAATTTATTGTACGTGACCATGTAGTTATCCTTGGCAATCGTCATTTTTCATACATTGTCAGTTGTCATTTTTATAGAAAAACGCATATTGTCAGGCGCGATTAACAGAATGGTTTTGCTGTAAAGACATTATATATTTTGAACAATATTAAGTAGGTAAATGATATAAAATATTATGTTAGGTACGCCGCGTAACACATGTAGTATTCGCGTAACTTACGCGAATACTACATGTATGTTACGCGTTTTCATAAAGTTTATATTATTATGACTGATTACCCCAAAGTGAAGGTGAATCGGGTCAAGGTAGTTTTTACTTTTTGTACAAAAATACAGACTACCGGAAGCAATTAAATAAGATTTTTATTAGATATAGAGCAGAAAAAAGCAATGAAAATTGATGTCAAACATTGAAAGTGTCGCGATTCCCCCATTTTACGGTAATGACTGATAAGGTATGATACTAAGGACAAGGCAAGTCAAACATTAGCCAAAAAAATCTTCATCAAAGATATACTACTGACATCTGTTGAAAACCGAGCGAATTACGATGTCTACCCTGGAACTACGGTCGTTTGCGATATCTTATCGTAGGCCGCGATGGCCCACCTAAACAGGTTTTCATTTTAAAATAAGTTTCATTTACATTTCGCCCATCATTTTTACACGTTTGTCGTAATTTTACAGCGCAACATTGACCTCTATATTGCCAAATGTAAAACTTGAGTGCCCCATGAATTATGGGGCACATGAATTATGGGGGAAGTAAGGACGAAGCCTCGATATACCCTGTCCCATGGGTGACATACACAAAGGGGGTTAGACCCAACGATGTGCTTCATAGATAAGCAAATGTAGTTACAACACTAGTTTACTATCTATTGTATTACGTACGGATGCTGAGTTTCGACATGTCGACTGTCGACACTAACAAAACGACGCCTACGCCCCAGTCCTAGGCTCATTCTATAGACAGTTTACAACACTATTCATCGATACCGATTACGATAAACAACAATGAACGAGACTGCGTAAGATTTTATTTAATTCGTTGCTAAATACAAAGGAGCAGTAAAGCGTTAACTCTAAAACCGGCCAAGTGCGAGTCGGACTCTCGCACGAAGGTTTCCGTACCTATATCTCTAAAAACGGCAAAAAATCACGTTTGTTGTATGGGAGCCTCATTAAATATTTATTTTATTCTGTTGTTTAGTATTTCTTTTGATAGCGGCAACAGAAATACATCATCTGTGGAATTTCAAATGTCTATGTATATATGTATATGAGATACAGCCTGGATACAGACGGACAGCGAAGTCTTAGTAATAGGATCCCGTTTCCGAACCCTGAAAACTCTGTATAGTGTACAGTATACAGTCCGTTCTGTGTTATTTCGCCTCTGATGGGACCTTTATGCCAACGAAATAAGGATCATTCTCAAAGAAACTCCGAAGTGAAATTACAAAGTAGACGTACGTACGGTCACCGACAGACCCGGTGTACTACATTTCGATTTTATTTCATGGGCAACAAGGTCCAGTGATACACCAAATTTGTCGGCGACCGTAGAATACATATTTCAGATACTTCATAGAAAAGAGTTCAACGAACTCATAATCTATCTAAGATACAGGGAAATAAAATGAAATGTCTGTTTGCAATTTTAAATTAACAGCTTTTGATTAATGCATATGAAAGTATATATACGTTAATTAAAATAATAGGTATATCAATTTCTCTCCGTCTATCTGTCTGTCCGTTTGCTCCGGCTAATCTCTGAAACGGCTAGACCGATTTTCACGGGGCTTTCACTGACAGATAGCTGATGTTATGTGGCGTAACTTAGGCTACTTTTATCTAAAAAAAGGTTGTGTTTCCGGTAGTTCCACGCCGACGAAGTTGCGGGCACCAGCTGATTTACAGTAAACTGACAAACCACGTGGGAGCCTGGCTAATGTCAATTTTTTAAATTATTTTAAACGTAGGTATTATGATGCTCCATGCAAGTTATGCTCGCCACATTTAACGTCTCGGATCATCGAGCTCTTAACTTCTCTTAACTGAGGTCGTGGGTTCGATCCCCGCGTTGGAACAACAAAAATGTTGTTTTCAAGTCTAGTTAGGACAATGCAGGCTGATCACCTGATTGTCTGACAAGTAGGATGATCCATGCGTCGGATGGGCATGTGGAAAGTAGGTGCTGCGCCTGATATCTCGCCAGCCGTGTCGGTCATCCGTCCTACTTTACGTCTTACTTTACGGGTTACGAGAGTAAAGGAAGAGGCAGAGTGCTCTTGTGTATTGCGCATATACTTGGGCACTATAATAAATCCTGCGTAGCTAGCTATTATTACTCGCCACATAAGATGGCGTGGTAACGCGTCACCACGCCCTACTGTAGGCGTTATTCGCCGCCGCAGCATGCTTCGTAATTCTAATAATAACTTATTAGCATCTTGTTTAAGTAATAAATTATATCGGCACAATTTTATAACAGCCTTTCCTGTTTAAATCAAGTGCTATAATAAAAAAATCACTTAACTTTTTGCTTATGCGCAGAAATAGTTGAGAGTTATGTAAAATTATTTCAATAAAATTATTTATGCTTGAAGAGCTAAATTCATAATACGTACCGTTGACCGAACGGTAGTAAGGCGTTGCATAATTTACATAAAGCGCTCAGTCACGTGGAACCGATGCTCCACTACGTATCGGATATCGGATTCGAATGAGCGGAGATGCTGCATCAACATTGATAACGATAAAAATAACAGTTCCTTTAATCAGTAACTGTTATCTTTAGATTAAGTGATATGAGCTGATTCAACTGTTTAAGGATGTAGCGACTGTTTTTAGGATTCCGTAGTTCACATCTCAGAATTGTTTGATAAAAAAAAATAGGGTGTCTCACCTCTCAAAAAGCTAAACAACTGGCTCGAAAAATCTGAGAAAATTAATGATGGTGTATTCATTCCAAGTGATGAACTTTGAAGGAAAACTATAATGGCTTAGATAACTTTGTTAGTTCAGGAGTTATAGATGCCTAACTTGGAAAACTTCGTTAATAGAATATCGAAGTAAACATGTAAAATATTAAAATCATGAATAGGTGACTACAAAACCCTGTTCGATACGTGGCCTGACACGCACTTGGCAGGTAAGTAAAATGTAACATTTATTATTTTGATTCTGACAAATGGCCACAAGTTCAAATGTCGGTAAGGTTTTTTTTTTTAATTAATTAATTATAGGGATAGCTACTATTCAGCATAAAAAATAACAGTTTTAATCCTCTTCGTTTTCAGTTTTGTAGCTCTTTATTCGAGACAAGAATTTCATCATCGCTCCATGATTTGAAGGCTGTTGTTGGTCAATTTTAACATACCTATATTCCTTTTAACAACGCGACGCCACACTGAAAATAGCTATTACTTCACTAAAACGAAAAGTTTAGCACACGACTTGTGAATTCACGAGCGAGCGTTATGGCCACTAACCTTTTTGTGAATTATGCTAAGTTGTCAGTCGCATAACCGTTTAAATGGCAACTCCCACGTAACCATGTTAACTTCAGTTCAATCCCAGATTACCTCATAATAATAATTGGAACAGCATAGTACCTACAGACAGAACAAGTATCCTATTACTTACTATTATAAATGTAAAAGTTTGTGAAGATGGATGTATGGATGTTTGTTACTCTTTCACGCAAAAACTACTGAAGGGATTACAATAAAATTTGGTATAGCTGTAGATTAAAACATATGCTACTTTTTAACCCGAAAAAGTACAGTATTCCAGTGGGATACCAGATACGATTTACGCGGGCGGAGCCGCTGGAAAGAGAAAGTGGTAAAATATAAAAATAATATCCATGGATGCTTTCACACCACGTCAATCTAGCTCCGTGCTAAGTATACGAATAACTTGTGTTACAGGTACCACCAGACAACGGGAAGTATATTTAATACTATTACCCTCTTACTCATAAAAAATTCTTAAACATTCGTTTAACGTATGAATAGTTAAATTCGCTGTTTAAGTTATACGTCCGTTAAGCAGCGTGTATACAGCTGTCTACTAATAACGATATAATATAAAAATATATAGAAAGATAACATCCTCCGTGGTCTAGTGGTTAGAGCTTGGCTCTCGACTCGGAGGTCGTGGGTTCGATTCCCGCATTGGAACAAAAAAAAAAGTTGTTTCCAAGTTTGGTTAGGACAATTCAGGCTGATCACCTGATTGTCTGACAAGAAAGATGATCCATGCGTCGGATGGGCATGTAAAAAGTCGGACCTGCGCCTAATCTCTCGCCAGTCGTGGCGGTTATCCGCCCACTGGGTTACGAGAGTAAAAGGAAGAGAGAGTGCTCTTGTGTACTGCGCACACACTTGGGCACTATAACATAACTCCTGCGTAGCTGGCCTGGTTTTAATGAAACAGGCCACCGTCACCGAAATCGGTGTGGGAGCTATTACTATTAATAAAGATATTCAATACCTTGTTTATCTATAATCACGCTACACACCATAGACAGAAGACTCAAAGAAAAACGTTTAGGAATTATATACAAAATTGATGTTTACACATTTTTAATCAATTTCAAGTAGTTAATTATGTAAATTTTGTAAATATTAGTAGTTCTACAAAGTATAGTTACTAACATTTTTGAACGCACCTCTGCCAAACTGTCAAAATATGTCATTTAAATTGTCATTTGTCACAAGACTTTCGCGGAGTTTTGCCGGGGAGTTCAAAGGGTGACGTTGTGGAATTTGTAATATTTCATAAATTTGTGTTATCTCGGTTCTTAATGTGTAATATTGGTATAATATTAACCATTAAATATTCCTTAACATGCACAAGTGTGGGCAAGTGGTACAACTTCTAAAAACGTGCTATTTTGTGTTTCCCGCCAAAACTCCCTAGGAACTTTCAGTAAAGCGTCTACCACTTCACTGAATCGACTGACTTGACTCATTAACTGTACTGACTATTTATTTGGACTTAGATTAGACTTTAGACTTGACGATATAGGAATACAGTGTTGAAAATTGAAATGAAAGTTCTATTTCCCGCCATTTTTACTTGACACTGGCAAATGGTTTTAAGATAAGCCGACGCCATATATTAAAAAAAAAAGACGCGTCAGACGTCAATTGTAATTTGTAAATGCAGTTCATGAGATTTTCAATATGCTAAATAGGAATTTCCTAATTAGAACAATAATAAAATCTGATAAATTCTGATTGTTTGGGGTTGTAACTCCCACACAAAAGTAATAGCGTAATTTGTTTTAGGTATCTGCGAACATCTGTGAAGTATAGTGTCCAACTACATTATTTTTCAACAAGCGATTGATAAAAATAACCATGTATAATAAAATATAATACCTTCCACTGGTTTTTAATTTACTCCAAATGTTTCCAAGAATACACAATAGGTTATGTAATGTATCAAAGTCAAAATTTTTTATTCAAAATTGGTATTTTTATACATTTTCTGAACGTCGGTCTACATGATGGCTGCCACCGGTTCGGGAACCAGCCCGGCTAGAAGACCCGGCGTAAGAAACTCGCGCGCGGCTATCTTTTATTTTATCTTTTCCCTTTGTTCTCAGTGACTGATTGTACTGTATCATAATATATGTTTGTAGTTGTCTATCACAGAATGTGATGAAGATATGTCTGTTGTTTTGTATCACTTTATCTATCTATCTATATATATAAAAGGCAAAGCTGATTGACTGATATATCAACGCACGGGCCAAACCCTTAGAGCTAGAAAGCTCACACACTAATAGCTGTATGGATAAATGGTTGGATAAGTATTAATGTCAGTGGACGCTTTACTCATAAAAGTAAGTATAATATTGGTGGTGCATTGCAACAAAAAAGGTAGTTATAGGTATAAGGTAGTACACAATATACTCCTTACTTTTTGAAGACCCTTATCTGTATCCCACAGCACTACTAAGAACCCTTATATGTACTTCGTGTCGCCCTGTCCGGCCTTACGTTAGTAAGGACCGTTAATAATTGTACCTAATGAAAGATTAAAATTAATGAAATTTGGTCATTGTCTTTTACAAAAAACAAGAAAAATTAATCATGGCGATCATTAAACATTTGTAATTATCTAGCCTAAGAATCAATATATATGTAGTCCAACTCATAAGTTACTCAGATATAAAACGCTAACGAGATTCGAAAGAATATAAAATCAGCTGATGTATTGAAAACCCGCCATCTTGCCCTTATCCGCACGCTGTACCACTTTTAAACAAGGGTCTTGCCTTGTTTAAGAGTTGGTTAAATTAGTATGGAAATTTTAACGTCGCTATACAGGCCATATGTCAAAAAAAATATTATTAATAGAAGAAATCTTAGAACGCCTGTATACGCAGTGTGTAACTTTTTATTAGTAAGGGGGATATTAAATAAATAATACACATCAATGACCCAGGAACACAGAAAACTTTATGTTCATTCGGCGTGATTCATTCGGCGTGGCGCGATTCGAAACCGCGACCTCCGGCATGAACGCGCCACTGAGTCACAGAGGTCGTCAAAATATATACAGAAAGCAAAAAAAGCTTAGAGCGTTTGAAGCCAAAACTTGAGTGTGCGTTCACACCACACGTCACGTCATAAGTGTTCGGCGCCCTACCTGTTGTGTGTATGACATTTTCTTGGTAGGAAGTTTTTTACGAAGCCTATTAATATATTTATTGACATAACTTACGAAAGCTTTTGACAAAATACCTATAGCAACCATATTTCTTTATTGTTATAAAAATAATGAGTAATGTTATGAGTTCATATTGTTAAGCAATGTTTGATGTAATAGCTAAAGTAGTAATAGTCAAGTAATAAAAACAACTATAAAAGTAAAATATGTTCATAACGTACTTAAGGCACTAACACTGTATACATATTATTAACGTTTCAATAATACAATAATAAGAACAATATAAATGTTTCATAGTTAATACTATTAAAAACTATTAGGTTAAATAGGTTTCAAACAAAGGCTTTTACTCTTTTATTCCTACTTCAAACGACTTCAAACGAATTTGATAAAAAAAAATTCAAATCCAAGGTGTGTTTTTATTTCTTAAGTATTATATATAGTTTTATTAATCTATTTCACAATGCAAAACTTTTTATGATTGTTATATAAGCTACAATAAATAAAGTTTTGACGAGATATTATAAGTACTATACAGCTTAGGAACGCGCAATATTTACAATAAAGATACCTAAAAATTATTAGCGGCAACAGGAATACACCTTCTGTGAAAATTTCAACTGTCTAGCTGTCGCGGTTAAGGTGATACAGCCTGGTGATAGACAGATAGCCCGATGGACGGACAGACAGACAAGCAGATCGATAGACCGACATACAGCGAAGTCTCAGGAATATAGTCCCGTTTTTACCCTTTGTGTATGGAATCCTGTGGATATTCGATAGTAATAAAAAAGATGTACTTACTAACCCCAGGCCATATTTTTCACCCTTTTCGCATGGTACGATTTAGTCCCATGTGCAATAAAGGCATAATAGGCTACTTGACCTTGTTTTTATTTATGTCCTAAACGCTTCATAATTGTTTCATTACACACAAAAAATAATATAACTTTATTTTGAAACCTACAAAAAAAATATTTTAAAAATACACTTTTTAAAAACCGCCGAAAACACTATTCGCCATGTTGGTTGATATCAGTGTTGTGACATCATACTAGAACTATTTGTAATCTGTGCTACAGTCCGTAGTAGTAAAATGGCGGTGGAGTTTTGCCGAGGAATTCAATGGGTAACTTTGTGGTTCTTGTATTTTTTTCATAAATTTGTGTTATTTCGGTTCTTAATGTGTAATATTGGTAGAATATTAACCATTAAATATTCGTTAACGTGCAAAAGTGGGGGCAAGTGGTACAAATTTAAAAAAACCTGCTATTTTGTGTGCCTCCAAACTCCCTGGAAATTTTCAGTAAAGCCACTTTACTGTATCGACTGACTTGACTCTTTGACTGCACTGACTATTTATTTGGACTGTTGAAAATTGAAACGAAAATTATATTTCCCGTCTTTTTAACTTGATACTGGCAAATAGTATTAAGCCGACACCATATATTTTAATTTTAAAAAATGGCGGTGTAACGTTCGATTTGACGTTTTGACATAACTTATTATAATGTCATGAACTATTTATTTACAGAAATTTTCCGTTTCACTACTACATAAGTACTATGTGTTTAGTGTGTTTGTGACGTTACATTTCGAGGTGTTTTCATCAATAGAATTTAAAAAACGAAAATACATATTTTTAAATCAACTTTATTTATCAAATCTTAAGTTTTTAATTTATGATATCGCTAGAATACGTTTTCCTAAGACAAGTACTAAAGGAAATAGAAAAAGAAAATTAAATAAGAGTCAAGTAGCCTATACAGATACTTTTGTTAGGTACTCTCGACAGTGGTACACCGCTAGGACCCGTTGCATGTCAGTATTTACCTGCGCAGCCGCAGACCCCTATAATGACACGAGAACTTGTGTAATATTAAGATAATATGATAATCTTTATTTAGGGTTGCCAATGGAGAATGTTCACTAATTTTAAAATAAAGGAAAGACCGCACTAAGCGGCAGCGGAGCGCCGCGACGCGACGCGTCTTTACTAGTAATACCCGAATGGAGTGCCGCGGCGCGTAGTTCCGCCGCCGCGTAATGCGTTTTATCTCATAGAATTTCATAAAAAGAATATTTGGCCGTGTCGCGTCGCGTAGTTACGCCTAGTGCGTCCTACCCACCTAGTCCACCTTAAATACGAGCTTTCTGTGTTCTCCGTGGAAAATAAAGAATACTCGTGAAAACAATTATTTCGAAGCGTCAATTAGTTTCCAAGATATTTAATTTTAAAGTAGCCGTCTGCGTTCAGGTCGCGGTAACGTCAAACCTTAACCTATACTACTTTGTACCGCAGCCATGCGCTATAATGAATGTAATTTGATACAGATATAGATTCCGTATAGATTATATTTTTGACAATTGACGGTAACCAGCGAATTGCAACGCGGTGCGGACTATAGCGCGACTCACTACCTCAGCGGTCGGGCTGGCCGGCCGGGTTGTAGCGTGACGTCACGACATAGCGTGACTCGAAAATTTTGGGGACTTTGAATACGTGTAAAATCATAACTACTTAACACTTTTTAATAAAACAAATACTTGTGTATCTGTATACAAATTAGCCAACAAAGTTTCAAGCGATTTTACATTCCTAGTAACATTCTCAATTACTAAGCTTTGCATAAGAACTCCAAGAAAACCCGATTCGGTCGGCAACCCTGCTGCAACCATTACGGTTTGATTAGGAGCGCAATTCACGACGGAATGCGGCGTAAATCCCAGGTGCGGCCAACCATCGGCACGCGTGACAGAATACATTAACTGTCTGTAGTAATGACTATTTTTTACAGGGCCATAATATAACCATTTACGGCGTGTATGAAGTGGCGCAATGCATGTTGGCTACTTTTACCTTGTTTGAATTCAATATTTCATTTGCTATTAGAAGTATTGGATACTAAGATTGAGGTCATAGTGATATGAATTATGGAAACCCGTTACATTTAAAAAAATATTGTATAAAGTTAACGACGTAAGTATATTTAGTTATTAAAATTTAGAAAAAGTATTATTGATTAGATTGTGAGAAATAAACTCTTTCTTTTATTCACATTTTTTATTTTAAGTAAAACGTAACCTCGTGGACTAACTCGGGCAACTAAAGAGAGGCCTTTCCCCAGCAGTGGGACACAATAGGCTAGCATGATAAAAAAAAATACAAATGTATGATTTATCAGTAAGCTGTATGTAGTGTAAGTATGTAGTGTAAGTATGTAGTGTAAGTATGTAGTGAGGCATCCAAAGTATTACCGATCACGTTATTCATATTATAATTACCTTATCGATATAAGAAATCATACAATTATTATACGAGTACCTACACTACAACCACGATCTCAATGTCTCTCGGCATTACTTTTTCACACATCACCTCTCATAGATGATTGCCATAGGCCATTAGGAACATGGTTTTACTGTGACCTACCTATTTAATTTTTATATTTATTGATGTTATTGTAATGTGAATAGTTGGCGACCCCTGCTAGGAGCGCGATGACCGTCTCTTTGCATTCACTAGTACAATTCCGATTGTAGTTTTCTCTGTCACGGTCATCATTACTGCGAACAATCATCGTCAGCATTATCGCTGGTTTTGTGCGAGCAATATTTTAAATTATTGTGAAACATTTAATGCAGTCGGTACGATTTTACTAGTATTATTGTACTTTAGGTTAGTTATCATTGCAAAAACTAAATATTTTCTTATTAGACCTATTGTAGGTCAGTGGATACGAATATTAGCACTTAACAAAGTACCTATTATTACCTAAAATAAACATGTACGCAACGTGTAAAATATATTCTTTAAACATTATGAAATAATTAGGTATTAGCATGTGACGTCACCTGCTTGTGCTACTTTTGTATGGAGCGTTTTCACAAGACTCACAAAAGTGCTTCAAACAATCCGCAGTTTCTTTGAAAATGTTGATTTTTAGTATGCTATTCTTTTTGTAATATATGTGCTATTTTCCAGAGCACTATTCCTTTCTGTAATAAGAAATTACAAGAAAATGACGTATTGTTTATTTTCATGCCAAAATATTTTTTAACTGTATAAAGGGCCAAATGTCTCAACTTTTGTACAGGAAATTGTCGCATGAAAGTCACTTCACACGCCTAGGGTTATATAATTCGTACAACATAATATATTATGTTATAATATGATTAACTGTCGACCAGTCCAAACCTACACAGGCACATATGTCAAATAAATTATAAAGTAATTATTTAGTTACGAAATTAAATGTAGTAAATCGATTCCGAAGCCCAATCCACGTAATTGTTTTTGTTAAATCAAAAGTTGTGTTCCAGACTCCAGTATCAACGCATGCTGTCCGCACGGAGCCCGTAGGTACGTCGAATAATGCGTGTGCCAGTGCGACACGGGAACCAGGTGGCGAATTGAACAGAGAATATCACGTAAATTGGGCCTTTGATTAAAACTTAGGTCCCCCTGTGGTGTGTGTGTGTGGTTAATAGAATTCGTAGTAAACTGCGCGAACTACTAGACTAAATACAGTATTAATGTGTACTAATTTGAAACTATGAGTACTTTTTTTAACGGGCAAATGGCTCACCACACATTCCCACCACTGCAACTCCTGCGTAGCCAGAGCCTTTAGACGCTAATTACGACGGCGAAGTTCGATAACAAAAATGAATCCGATTGGACATATTAAGCTTATGTCCAATCAGATTCATTTTTGTTTTCGGCTCTGGATCGACAGTGGTAACCAACCACAAAAACCCG
Organism: Phengaris arion; assembly: GCA_963565745.1. Lineage (NCBI taxonomy): Eukaryota > Metazoa > Arthropoda > Insecta > Lepidoptera > Lycaenidae > Phengaris > Phengaris arion. Next base: position 1,359,493 of record OY751442.1, read on the forward strand.
TTATGATATCAGTACTCAGGAGTGCCCGAGGGACATGCTAAATCAGTCTGTCCCGCAACGAAATTAATCAGAAGAAAGTAGGAGGAGTAGGAAGTATTCCGGAAAACTTTCCAGGAAACTACTGTAGAATTAAATCAGCATGGATTATGTTCAACTTGCTTTTATAAAAGCTGTAAGTTATAACTAATCTTAAAACGTATGCCAACAGGATAGTGTAAAAAAGTCCTTAGCTCTAATATTCGTATTGCTTGTGTTATTCGTATCATAATATATAGTATGTATTCCACCTTGAACATACAGTATGTGGGCCGCGAGAACGGCATAGTATGTTATCTGTATCTGTTGCGAATTGCGATAGTGCAGTAATCGTGGCGCATATGCGGGGCACTACACCGATTACTAATAAAGTAATTACGCGGGAATGTAATCTCGTTTAGTATCAATTGCAGTTCATGCACGCGGGAAGACATCAAGGAGAATTACCCTAAACAAACTACACTATATATTAATAAAAAGAGGAAAGAATCGTTTGTTTGTTTGAATTGAATAGGCTCCAAAACTATTGGATCGATTTGGCACAGATATACTTAGAGTAGACCGCGAGGAAGGACATAGGCTACTTCTTATCGCGGAAAAGTCGCGGGCAACACGTAGTACCTGTAGTATAATTTAGGATGGATTTACAAATGGGACCGGTAGACAAAATACGAAACTAAAACGGAGAATCTTCTTTTTTGAAGTCGGTTGAAAAGGAACTGCGAATAAATAGTAACTAAAACTGCATCAAAACATTTTTGATATAAAATCCTTAACAGGAATAGCGCCCGCTGAATATAAAGGAAAAAGACTTTAAAGGAAAAGACCACTTGTAAAATTCATACTGCATAATAACAATCATGTTCTATATGGTAAATACTACAAGAATTTGCATAAGAAACGCCAGACAACGGAATATTCTATACGTAACAGTTTGTAAGTAATGCGAGTAAGTATTTTTTAACGGGCAAATGGCCCACTCATTCCCCACCATTGCAACTCCTGTGTAGCCAAGATCGACAGCGACATAATCAACCACAAAAACCCTTTGATACGATTTCAGGGGTGCCCGAGGGACATGGTAAATCCGTCCTGGGACGCAACGAAATTTATCAGAAGAAAGGTTCCCGAGGCTGGAGTACTAGGAAGAATTCCAGTTTCCCTCCCCAAGCAAAGCGGGAGACGGCCACATTGTAATGACCAAAAATGTCAGAACTTGATGGAAAATAATATAAGTTATAAGGCCTACTTAAGTAAAGTAATGCATACCATTGCATACACATAGCATACATGTTACATGTGCGCGCAATAATTCATCTCTCGGAAACCGCATAAAATGTACGGTTTACCGCGATAAAAAGTAGCCTATGTCCATTCCCGTAGTCTTCTCTATATTTGTGCCAAATTTCAATAAAATTGGTTCAGTAGTTTCGGAGTCTATTCAACGCAAACAAACAAACTTTTCCTCTTTATAATATTAGTATAGATGTAAATATAGGCCGGACGGCCTGAATTTGTAGACAGGCCAGGTTCAGATCGAAACGTCCCCAGTTCCCAGTCTATTTATAAAGCATTCAGTTAGGCATCTCAACTAGTCGGGGTCGACGACACATCGCACCATGGTCACTACCAGGGTTGCCGATGACACAACCTTGGCTTCAGGAACTTTTTATATGAAATGGTAAGCAATTAACGTTCCCCATGGACACTTGTGACACCAGAGGAGTCATAAGACGGTAACCTCACTAGGTTACCGTCGCTCGGCGAAACACAACGCAATCGTTATTGCACGTCGGTATCTGTGAGTCCGTGGTGTTTATCCGGTCGATGCGGCCCATTCGTGCCGAAGCATGGCTCTCTCTCGTTCAAATCAGCTCGAGATATTTCGTAATTCTGTCAACCCTGTCGCCGGCAATCGGTCACGCTTCAGTGGAGCGTCCGAGCCCGAGCCTGCATCCCTGCATCAGGTTACCATGGAAACGACGTCTAGGTTTTTTATTTGAAGTAATAGTATACCGCCGCCTTTTGTTCTAGGACTAAGGTAATGAACATCGAAGTTTCTAGATATCCCCCCCACATATATATGACGTGCGTGAAGCAAAAAATTTGTACTCCGTTTTACTAAAATTATTTATTAATTACTCAGACTACCATGCGTATGATACAATTTTGTCACACGTTGACGTTTGTCAATATGTCTTTCACATTCAGTAGACTTATTCTCGCACAAAGTCGCGTGGACTAACTACTAATGCCGAGTTTAGTTGAATAATCAATGTCACTGTAATGTTAAAATTAACTTTACGATAACGTCATCGAACACGCAGCGTAGGTACTCAAGCGGAGAGACAACTTGAAATTATTATGGTACCTACTTGCCTTTTTACTTACCCACTTTTTTGGTGCCTACTTGCTCTTTTTCCTTCATTTTATTTGATTTAAATTTTCTATTTCTTTTATCGTAAAAAAGCCTTAAAGGAATTTTAGGCCCGTATTAATAAAGCGTTCTTATCTCTAAGACAATTCTCAAGAAAGTACTTAAGACGTATCAAGTGAGTGCAAACGTATCAATAAACGAGACTCGTTACTCAAGTACGCTGTCATTGCTGTCAAACTTGAGACGCGATTTCGTGGGTACAGTCAAACCTTGACTTGAGAACAGCTTGCTTGGGAATTGGGATACAGTACATGATTATTTGTGGTGATTTTGGGTGTGTTACAATTATGTAAATTAAAATCTAAATACTTATGATTAAACAAACTCAGAATTTACACTACATACTCAACACAAAATAAAGTTATAAAAAAAACGCTTTTTTTTGTAATCGCGGTTGCAAAGGTTTTGCACCATTCTGCCAGTGTCGAGTATTTGTAGGAATATTTTCGATTTTATTTATATATTTATATTAAACGAATTACCTATTTGTTTTATATTAATTGACTTGATTTGACACTTGACAGCAGAGCTTTTTTTCGCTGCCCAAAAAATAATCCTCATTATATGATCCCTCCCTCCTACAATTCCTCGCCCTATCAACCATAAATCTGTTCTGTGTTTTGTAAATACTCCTTTTACTGAAACTTTATGTACATACTGTGGTACTGGCCCTAAATGTTTGTGTCTGTTCTAGGTTTTAGATTATTCAACAGAATTCTTCCTGTCCACTGTGCCCTTGTTTATTTATAAAACCCACGTTTTACGTAGTTTTCAAAAATATATGGATATTATTATGCTAGACAATAATAAATATTAATATCTACGTAAAAATTTAATGAAAATCAGTTTCTTCAATATAAAAAATACAGACTAAACTTTTCTTGGTATTGATATTATAAAATATTACATTTTTTAAAATAAATGTTTAAGGAATATATAATCAATAAATCCGTTCTTTGTAGAAGTGTAAACGAAACGTTATTTTATTCCTTCTTTGTCGTGTAGATGACGCTTAAAAGTTGAGGAAGTGATCTCATTATCGTTATTAACTGAGACGATATTGAGATCATACTATGAATTAAAGACCATCTTGAGAAGCTAATCGTTACTTGAGACTGTCTCAGCCAAGAAAGGTATTGAGAACGAGTTTGAGAACGGTTTATTAACACAGGCCTTAATTTGGTCTATTTCCATGAAATTAGACTTTATCTTCTTCTCGTATTCGGTACTCATCGTCAATCGTCGCGTGGGGCGTACTGCGTGACGCAATCCTATACAAACAAGACTACAAACTGCATTACATGACAACAAAGTGATTTATAATCTCATTTGTATTACAAAGTATAACGCGACAAGTATTACATGTGAGTAAAATGGCAATAAATTTACGGTCCTACTAAACAGCTTAGTTAGTAGGACCGTTCACGAAATTATGGACTAATTTGTATTCAAATTAAAGCACTATTTGACGTGTGAAGAACAAATTTCTGACAAATCCTTAAAATATATACGAGGCATGTTGAGGCAAAAAATGTCCACACTTCCATTTTTGGGGTTGTTTCGGGGCAGTCGAGTTTTGACATATTTTGTCATATAAATCAAGATAGTAGTAGTTCTGTCAAATGTCGTAGCCCATCCATATATTTGAAATCATTAGTCAAATATCATTATCACATGCAACGCGGGATCGAGCTTATTAAACTCTTGTGAGAAATTCGCGCTATCTACCATTCCACCACAGACGTAAAGGATATTTTGATGACAACTACATATCATACTTGACCTTTTTGAATTGGCTACTTGACCTTGTTTTTATTTATGTATTAAACGGTTCATAATTGTTTCATTACACACAAAAAAATAATATAACATTATTTTGAAACCTAAAAACCTACAAAAAAAATATTTTAAATATACATATATTTACAGAAACGTTCCATTTCACTACTACATATTATGTGTTTAGTATGTTTGTGTCGTCACATCCTTGCCGGAAGTTACTTCGAGGTGTTTTCATCAGTGGAAATTAAAAAACAAAAATACATATTTTTAAATCAACTTTATTTATCAATCTTAAGTTTTTAATTTATGATATCGCTAGAATACATTTTCCTAAGCCTAAATTAAATATGAGTCAAGTAGCCTATTATTGTACATATGTATATATAAACAGAATATCGGAAACGGCTGCATGTATTTCCATTAATTTAATTTACCCCCTCGTTTTGGGGGAGAACGATCGAACTAGCTAGGTCCTATCCCTGGAGAACAGCGCATTTTTAGGGTATTAGTTATTTATTTTTATTTTTAAGTGTTTTATTTTTATATTACTTGCCCTAAGGTTTTATATATGTATTACTACTACATGAATGTCTGAAATTAAGAAATTTGTATTTGTAATATTTTTGTGATACTTTTAACTTTTATATACTAAAGGAAACTTTACAAGGTTAGTAATATATTTGAACTAAGAAACATAATTTATCAAACGACCCTGATATCATAATTACATGTTTTTATTTGCCGTACTTTGTACTAGAACTCCGAGCAAAGATCGGTCTCCCAGGTACTATTTTAAATAATATTAAAAAAGTACGTGCATTTTTAACTAAGTTGTGTTTTTAATATTTCAAAGCTCTATACCACAGTCTCCTAAATGACAGATCCCTCAACAGACAAGCGCAAGCGCATACGAAATGCACTGCACACTCTTATACGGCGTTAATCTTAACCTAATGATAGAGCGGTTATAGAGGCTCCGACTGTCTATATCTAGAATCTAGAAGGCCACTATAAATGCAAATGTTCCCAGAGTGCAATTGTTAGGTACCGATTAGGTTAAATTTAACATTTAGTTTGCAAATATTTCCATTACAAAATGCAGGTTCTTAATATTTTTAACTTCAACAAATTATTTTGTGGATTCATGCTTGCCAAGCTGCTTGCCTATCGTGTACGGGTGCCAAGATAATCTCAATTTGACTCTTAAATGTATGCAACACGTTACCTAAACAGTGAATTAACACTTGCTTACAAGTCGCCAAATACATATAGAAAGAGAATGTCGCAAACACGTCATTATTTGTAAATAATTCGTCGCTCAATCGCGATACAATGCTATCGTTATTTTAGTTGATCTTATCTCTCCTGTATCGTTGGATCAGCGATGTGAGGATAGGTTACACATCTGTGGATGAAATATTATTTATAAGTTACAACTATAGTGTATAGTAAAGCTTAGTGTACAGACTACAGTATACACAGTAGTTAAATACATAAAATGTCATCCTACTTTATGAACAGTGCCGGTTTAGACATTACCAGCAGCAGCAACGAGGATAAGGCAACCATTTCCATCTCTCAGCCACTTGTACTGGCTTTTCCCCGCACCCCTCCCCCGTAATACGCGTCGCCACTGTCGTCAGTCCGTCTGTCATAGAGATAGCTCTATATTTGCAAGATCCATACTATTCCACACGCTATAATTCGGCACCCATATCCAGTCAACTGTTGTAATACAAAATGAAACATCGGTCACATTTTATTAGTCACTATGTATATAGTAGTATATCGGTACAGTCTAGACTTATGCATTTTATTGGTTAATTACCTTGGCAATTAATAATATTTAAATCTATATCATTGCCTGCGGACAAAAATACGTGGAAAATAAATGTTATATCTACTTATATACTATAATTTAATAAAATTACTATTAAATAAAAGTGAAACACAAACGCCATTATAGTAGATTCATTTCATATTCGGAATACGTTAAAAAGTTAAATTACTTTCTAGTAGATGAAATGTGATAGTTTACGTAACGTTAGCTTTACTATAAGGAAGCACTTACTTTTAAAATACTACTTTAGAATACTATAAGTGTAATACAATTTTTAAGTATTTATAACATCGCTATTCGCTTATCATTCATAATTTAACTAGATGCTGTATGCGCCTCAACCGGCCGAGTGTGAGTCGGAGTCGCGCACGTCACAAAAGTATATTTAATACTTTTATACTATACACGTGTTGACGATTTTTATTATATTATACATATATTCACATATTTAACATACATAACATACATCCATGATCCAGGAACACAGAAAACTTTTTGTTCCTTCGGCGGGATGCTACCCCCGGCTTGAGCGTCAACGCACGCGCTACCAACAAGCAACAGAGGTCATCATATTAGAGAAAATGTATTATACGTATTACGATTTTTTCTATTCCTTAAACTTGTAAACATGATTTAGCGACACCATGAATCCATGCCAACACCTTGTTGCTTATAATATGACTAACATTTATATGGTGAGAAGTTCACTAAGATATAACATTTAACAACTGAGAATAGGCTACTTGAGCATGTTTTTATTTATGTCCTAAACGCTTCATAATTGTTTCATTACACAAAAAATTACATTATTTTGATACCTAATAACATTTAACAACTGATTATAGGCTACTTGACCTTGTTTTTATTTATGTCCTAAACGCTTCATAATTGTTTCATTACACAAAAAATTACATTATTTTGAAACCTAGTAACATTTAACAACTGAGTGTAGGCTACTTGACCTTGTTTTTATTTATGTCCTAAACGCTTCATAATTGTTTCATTACACAAAAAATTACATTATTTTGAAACCTAATAACATTTCACAACTGAGTATAGGCTACTTGACCTTGTTTTTATTTATGTCCTAAACGCTTCATAATTGTTTCATTACACAAAAAATTACATTATTTTGAAACCTAAACACAAGAAATATATTTAAAAAATACAATTTCTTAAAACCGCCGAAAACACTATTCGCTATGTTGGTTATCTGTGCTGTGACGTCATACTAGTACTATTTGTAATCGGTCCGTCCGTTAGTCCGTAGTAGTAAAATTGCCGTGTGACGATCCGTTTGACGTTTTGACATAAATAACTTTTTATGATGTCATGAACTATTTATTTACAGAAACGTTCCGATTCACTACTACATATTATGTGTTTAGTGTGATGTGTCGTCACATCCTCGCCGGAAGTTACTTCGATGTATTTTCATCAGTGGAAATTAAAAAACAAAAATACATATTTTTAAATCAACTTTATTTATCAATCTCAAGCTTTTAATTTATGATATCGCTAGAATACGTTTTCCTAAGCCAAGTACTAAAATAATACTCCTCAATGTATGAAATTAAATACGAGTCAAGTAGCCTATTTCGATGGTTATTTCGAATGACATGTAGAATTGTAACGAGTGGCAAGTATCTGGGTGGCCGCAATATGGCGCCTACGATAACATTCCACCAGTAACGGTTGCTCGGCCTCCGGCATTGTCCCAGCATTGTCATTCAAAACACGACACACGAAAGTTGACCTTAGCTTCAAACTAAACCGAGTCCGAGAAGTAAAACAGAGAAAATATTTCCGCAAAATAAAATAAGAAGACGTTTTACAGGTTTCACCCGTCTAAAGACGTTTTACAGGTGGTTTCATGGTTTATCCAAAAGCCTGTAAACAAAAGGAAGAAAATTTTATTTTTTTATGTTTCAGCATAGAATTGTTGCAGGGTCTTCATTTCTTTTTTTAATATGGCGGTATAGTATTGCCAGTGTCAAGGTAAAAAGGCGGGGAAAAATATTTTCGTTTGTTTTCAAGACCGGTTTTCTAAATCATCAAGTCCAAATTCTAGTCAAAGTCCAAATAAATCATGCAGTCAATGAGTCATGTCAGTTGATTCATTAAGGTGAAACGCTTTACTGCAACTTCCTAGGGAGTTTTGGTGAGAAAATAAATTAGCATGCTTTTGAATTTGTACCACTAGCCCACACTTTTGTAAGTTAACGAATATATTTTAATGGTTAATATTCTACCAATATTACACATTAATTAATTATGACTAGAATATTTTCTACCAATATTACACATGAAAAAAAACCAACACAAATTGTTGTTAGATACTAAAACTAAGAGTTTATTATACAATCATTACATCATGACCGTTGTCATGTTTGTAAAAAATAGTAATGATTCTATTTTAAATTTCTTGTAATGACATATTAAGTCTTATTTAGAGTTTTGCCGGGGAGTTCAATGGGTGACGTTATAAAATTTGTATTCTTTCATTAATTTGTGTTGTTTCGGTTCTTAATGTGTAATATTGGTAGAATATTAACCATCAAATATTCTTTAACGTGTACAAGTGTGGGCAAGTAGTACAATTTTTAAAAACGTGCTATTTTGTATTTCCCGCCAAAACTCCCTAGGAACTTTCAGTAAAGCTTCTACCACTTTACTGAATCGACTGACATGACTGTACTGACTATATATTTGGACTTTGACTAGACTTTAGACTAGACGATTTAGGAATACGGTGTTGAAATTGAAACGAAAGTTCTATTTCCCACCTTTTTAACTTGACACTGGCAAATGGTTATAAGCCGACGCCATATATTTAAAAAAAAGTCTTATTTACATTCATTCTTCTTTTAAAAAATTGGCGATGTAATGCTCCATCTCGTTTCTTCAAGAAGTACGAGCAGGTATACGCAACCTTTATTTTGGGTGACTCAATCTCTAGCAATGTCTACACAGCGTGTGGAACCGGCTTTAGCATATGAGATGCCGCCGACGTAAGTGTCATAACTTATAAATTATAAGTTACAACATTTCGAACCTTCGTTGGTAAAACCTTTTTGCATTGGAGCAGAATTTTAACACCTTTAAACAATAAATATACACTAATCCTACTACAATTATAAATGTGAAAGTTTGTGAGGATGGATGTATGGTTGGATGGATGTTTGTTACTCTTTCACGCAGAAACTATTGACAGAATTTCGATGAAATGTAGTATAGTAGTAGTTTAAGCTCTGGATTACAACACAGGCTACTTTTTATACCGAAAAAGTACAGTTTTCACGTGCATACTGTATTTATGCGGGCTGAGCCGCGGGCAGCTAGTATAGTTTAAAGGTGATTAAATTATATAATGTGTTAGCGTCGCACATGGGCTGTATTTTGCTCCGATGCAAATAGCAGAAAAGATTTTTTGTTTCTTTGTTTGAATTAAACAGGCTCCGAAACTACAGGACCGATTTTGATGAAATTTGAAGTCGTAGCTAAAGTAGACCTTGCGAAGGACATAGGCTACGTTTTATCTCGACAAAGTGTACGGTTCCTGCAGGATATCTCTTGCGCGCACGAAGTCACGGGCAACATCTAGGTTGTGAATTTTTTATTTACCTAATGCTTCCCGTGTTGTATTTTATTCGTGAATCATATTTTTTATAGACATCAATTAAGATACGGTCGAATGAAGGATATTCTCAGCGTTTTCATCGCTGTGAACTGTAATAATGCCTAACATCGTCGACATTTTTCCACAATCGTCAAATGACCGTTGCGAAGTACACATGTTGTACGACACCATGATAATAGTTATAAACAAGAATATGGTTTATCGTGAAGAGAAATAATACAATTTTACCTTACTGTCCTTAGTTCAACGACTCTACGACTTTTAACGACTCAACAAATAAAAAAATATATATTAAAGGTAAAAGTTACAATAACATCATAACCTTCATACAAGAAAAATGTACGCCATATTGAGTTCAGAAGATTTTGTCAATTATATGCCGACTGATTAAACTGCAGAAAGCAAATGTCAAAATATCAAGATGACAAATGTCGAACGAATGAACGTCCACTGCACCAAAACAATCCCAAAAGTAGGGCAGTTTAAGTGTGGACATTTTTTGCGTCGACACGCCTCGTCTATAATATATAAGTCTATGATTATGACCTTTAAAATCTATGACACAACTCGTTCAAACCATCAATCAAATAGCCAATTAAGTTAATTAAAAGCCGTGAAAATTGAAACTTTAATAACACTAGCATAATAAAATCACAATGTAAAAGATTCCATAGATTTTAATAAAGTGTATTACAGCTGTAGTAAAGACCATACTTAGACTCTATTCTGTAGTATAGAGCACAGAGTGCAGTAGAGATCGTTGAGTAATTTATCTCTATTGATTAATTACTCGAAAGTAAATTGCGCAAGTCGAAGACATTTCCTAATGTGATAAATAATTATCAGAACAGATTCTCAAATCTCAATTTTGCTCAGAATGAGCGTTACATAATCGCAAATATATTTATATAATAAATCAATTTACAATAATTAACGAGGAAACGAATGTGGGTGGATTTAATCTGCATATTTTGCGGTTTTCGGATTAACCGCTACATAATTGACGGTTAAACATTTTATTTCCTAATATAAGAAATCCAAACTGTAATACGCGCGCTAAATTTTAGCGTTCCGGAGTTACCTACTCCGGAACTACGAAAAAATGAAAAGCGCTATTGAATAGATGAACTACCGACAAAAACCGCGGAAACCGGGCATTAGTAGTACTTTCTGAGTTCCCTAATATACCTGTAAGTGTATATAATATTGCATTTAAAAAAATATTCACCCTGGTCAGTGACCCCACTGACGTCATATAAGGTTTCGTTACCATAAAATATACTAAGACGATTTCTATTGTTACAAAACAACATACGACGTTTGTTTACGCAAAATATTATGATTTATTATCGCATTCATTTCTCACAAATCTCAACATTTCTTTTGCAGCATATAAATAAGTGCCTACCTATTATCTACTATGTTATTACTTAGCACAAAGGAAACTATATGTAGGTGTATTTTGTAAGTAGCTATGTGTAAAAAGTTAATTATTTAGTTTCATTCCAAGATGGTCAGTGTGACTAGTCTAAGTAGTAAGTGCTAAGTACAATATTGGCAATGTTTTTCTCGACGAGATTCTAAGCATTTTTCTTCGGATGCCTTAAAATATTTAAACACAAAGGAAGTGACCGCATCGACTTGTGACGCGATTGAAGTTCGTATTTACACTTATTTTCCTGCGCACAATTCAAGCTATTTTGATCTTATGCCTGGTCGAGCGGCAACTTGTTCGATTGTACAATGCACATATCAGTCTGTTCAGGGAAATTCAGAGCAATAGCAAACCTATATACATCGATGTTCAGGTCCTCATTAAATTTGTACAATTCATGATCTTAGTAGGATTAAAATTATTGAACAATTGAATTAAAAAATCGGCCAAGTGCGAGTCGCACTCGCGCACGAAGTGCTCCGTACTAAATGGCAAAAAAAAAACGTTTATTGTATGGGAGCCCCACTTTAATCTTTTTTCTAAGTATTTATTTATTAGCGGCAACAGAAATAGATCATCTGTGAAAAATTCAATTGTCTAACTATCGCGGTTCACGAGATACATTCTGGTGACAGACAGTTTGGACAGCGAAGTCTCACTAATAGGAACCTGGTTTTACTCACCGTTTGGTTTGTGGTTTACCGTACCCAATTACGGAACCCTAGAAATACGAGTTCAAGAAAAGAACAAATATAAAGAATAAATACAAAGATATACCTACATAAATTAAGAGATAGTTTTTAGCAACTATCACAATGGGTGATAAAGGTATGACAGGTTAACGCACCTAGTTACAATTTCCAACAGTTATGTCATTATGTCATTCAAATAATGAGAGGTTCACAGTTCACACGGAAATTATATTTATGGAACTTAGAAATATACTAACAAGTATGTTTTAGGGCTGCTACACACCTAACGTTTTATCGTAACGATTTGCCAGAGTTACGGAGTCGTGTGCATGGCAAATCGTAGCGAATTATCGTTACGATTTGCCATACACCATCGATACTTAGGTATCTTAGGCAGTGTCAGTACTGCACAGTTCGGCTTACACCGTTAAATCGTTACTATATAACGTTAGGCGTGTAACGGGCATTATGAGTCTTATTGGAGTTTATTACGTAAGAAACGATTTTCATATAATCTTAAATATATGTGTATTATAAAAGTATTAAATATACTTCCCGTTTTCTGGTACCTGTAACTCAAGTTCTTCGGATACTTATCACGGGGCCAGACTAACATGGTGTGAAGCGTCCATATATATTATTATTATATATAAGCCCGGGGTATGCAAATCTATGGGAGTAAAATCGAATTCACGATCTCACGGTACGGTGTCACACGATGTTAGCCGAAGATGCGTCGGTCGCCCGGTCGCTTTGCATTGCACACAAAATTTTACTTTTTAGAGTTTAGACTAAACTCCAGTCGTGCGGCGGAGCTGACGCACGCACTTTTTTTTGAACTGCCTATTTGGTTCTTTAATTATTATTTTTTTTAACGGGCAAATGGCCGATGTGGTGACACATTCCCACCACTGCAACTCCTGTGTAGCCAGGATCGACAGCGGTAACCAACCACAAAAAACCTTTGATATGATCTCAGGGGTGCCCGAGGGGCATGCTAAATCTGTCTTGGGACCCGCAACGACATTAATCAGAAGAATGGTAGTAAGTATTCCAGTTTCTACTCTTTTTTAATTCTGTATGTATAGATCTTACTGCCTAATGGTCTACTGACTCCAGTAGACTGAAGACCTAATACCGATACGCTACATAAAAGAAGGAATCCCAAGCTGACAGGCCGGCGCTGTCACTGCTTGGCCGCGGGACAAGGTCAGCGTGCCGTGTGTGAGCCTTGACTTAGGGCGAGCGTTTACTTGGGACACGTAAGTTTTGTCTCAGATAGACAAGTCTTACTACTGTCTTATGACTAAAACAGAGCTGGTACAGTTAACATATTCACATTTTAAGAAAGTCTAAAAGTATTTTCTCTATGTTTCTTTAAACTTTTAGATATAAGAAGAAAATTACAATTAATGTTAGCAATACAAAGGTTTTATAGGGACTTAAAACGTAAAATTATTTGATAGTATAATGTGTAACATCTTGGTTTTGTATGTTGAGCTCTTGACTGTTGGCATTGCGAGAGTAAAAAATCGATGATTTGCACAAATTTGACTTTTGTCTCCTGATTACTGACCTGACCTAACCTCATTGTTTTTAGGGGATACCTGATTCCTTAGCATAGCAGTAAGGACATTTAAAATCAAACCCTGCAAATGCTGCATCTAATGTTAACAAATTTTAACGTTTCTCTGTAATGAAATCGGTTGTCTGTAAAGTCGGTTTACTGACGATAGTTGAACGTGACAAAGTCATGTTTATAGTACGCGCGGAACTAATTGGCCGCGCCTTAGGTAGGCGTGTTGCCGCCGCGAAGTCCGGCGCCGAATTGAGTAATAACATCAAGCGCCCCCGCCTCTCCATCCCACCGCTCACATACCTAAAGCGCGGCTAGCTGAGGTAACGGCAATGCGTCATATTTAGCGAGGTAGCGCTGGTAACAGGTAACGCATGAGTCATGTTTTTTCGTGCGTGCAGCCGGCTCCATCAAATTATAAGACGTTATCACGTCAATAATAATAGCTCCCACACCGATTTCGGTGCTGCAAGATTCGATGAAACCAGTCCGGTTACGCAGGAGTTATTTTATAGTGCGCAATTATGTGCGCAGTACACAAGAGCACTCTCTCTTTCTTTACTCTCATATACCAATGGGACGGACGACCGCCACGACTGGCGAGAATTCAGAATCAGGTCCGACTTTTTACATGTCCGACTTTTTACAGATCCATCCGATGCATGGATCATCTCTTTTTTTCAGGTAAAATATAAAAAAAGGAAAAAAATAAAAAATAAAAATATAATCAGGTGATCAGCCTGCATTGTCCTAACTAGGCTTGAAAACAACATTCTTTGGTGTATCGCGGGAATCGAACGAACCCACGAACTCCGGAGTCAAGAGCCAAGTTCTTAACCATTGGACCACGACCGCGGAGGCGTGAATTTATCTGTGTTAAGATGGTCGATAAGCTAACAATTAACTAGCGCTCGCCCGCGACTTCTCACGGCCGCGGAACCGCTCGGTAACGAATCTATCTGTCTGTCTGTCAGACGCAATCCCACCAGCACCAAGTTCGTGCATAAGTATAGGTTTGCCAAGTCAGTAATTGGAAAACATGTTGTCTTACTTTGTATCGTATCGCAATAATATAATTGTTGTCTTACTTAGCATCAAAACTCTTACCCCCTTACTAATAAATAGATTTACACAACGGATAACTTAAACAACGTTGCTGTCTTTGTCTGTCAAGTGACTTTTCCAACGCATCAGACAAAGACAGCAACGTTGTTTAAGTTAGCAACCCACCTCCACCAACCTCCAACCGGTTCGGAAACTCGCACGGGGCCACCATTTAGTAAAACGATGGGAAAATTGTTCTTTTCAAAAAAAAAAATATTGCAATATAGTAACTTAACTAACTTTTTTGATTGCGCGCAGGAAATCACGGGCAACATCTAGTTTATTATAAAACAAACAAATCTCAGAAACCTGTTAATTTCATTAACAACATTTCGTAAGACACGAGACACGACCGCCGACCGGCTCCTACTAATTAGCCAACATTTACTTAATTATTGTAAACAATCAATAAGGCACTTTCTTGTACTACAATGACCACAAGCTAAGGGTGTAAATGACCATTAGATGGAACAAAATTCGCATCGAATAAGATTTTATTGAAATAAACATAAACTAATATTAGAATGAATGTTAATTTCGTAAAGAAAGAGATTTTTGAAATTTGGATTAAGATTTATAATTTCAAAGTCAGCAAAATAGTATTTTTGTGGTTTCATTCCTTTCATTTATAAGTCAGCATAGACTGATGAGATAATTCGACTGTCATTTTACTGACATTAAAAATCAGAGTTGAAAAAAGTCCTTTTCTGTATCCAGAAAAATATACGATCTCATAAAATAACTCTAGATTCAATAAAACAAAGTCGTAGATAACTAGTAAAAATAAAATAAAAGATTAAATAATTGGAGCAATATAATAACATGGAATATTCGCTACCGAAGCCCTACACTGTCGGATGGTGGCCGCGCGCGTCGATGTCTTCTGACCCGCGGCCGGGTCAAGCCCGCATTAGACACGTGTAGTGTGTACGAGGTATATTGGGCTTAATATGTTGTAAAGAGGATAAGCTTGTTAAACTGGACTGGATTAAGTTACAAAGTATTTTTGGTAAACGTTCAAAACGAGTGGCATCCGCAGAATATTGAAAATTAAGTCAGTTTGTTGTAGGTATGGGGGTTACGCTTACATATTTATTTTATTCTGTTTTTAGTATTTGTAGTTATAGCGGCAACAGAAATACCTACACCTTCTGTGAAAACTTCAACTGTCTATATGAGCTATTTTGCTTCATGAGATACAGCCTGGTGACAGACGGATGGACTGACAGACAAACGGCGAAGTCTCAGAAATAGGGTCCCATTTTTACCCTTTGGATACGGAGCCCTAAAAGTATGACAGCAAAACAGCTATTTGGCGAAGCAAAATATAGGGGAAAGGGTTACGCTTTTACAAATATTTTAAAATTTTGAAAACAACGCCTCAAGTAAAAATTTTCTGGGACCCTAATAATTCGTATTCTATTCCGCTCGCGTCAAATTCAGTTTTTCTAGTAGTCTCCTATTGAATCACTGTCTATTGTATTTTTTTAAGATCTAAGCGACTTTTTATACTATTACCACAGATTAAAGATAGAAGACAAACAGATAAACAGCTACATAGTTAGCTTTCGATTTGATTGCACTACTACAAGCATACGGTGTGCCCACGATTGTGTGGAAAAATTGTGGGCCGTTGAAGGGGACGCCGGACGTCAAAATTTTCAAATTTTTATTAAATTGGATCGTTCTATGAAAGCCGTTTCTCTGTATGTAAGTATGTATATATTTTCTACTCTGCTATTACTCCCAAGACGAATAGTTGAGGAAAACGACGTAACCCGTTGCGTGTGCTGGATGTGCTGGATAAGCCGCGTTTTTGTGGCGAAGGCATGCCACAGTACCTACCGCGGCTGGTCTTGGATAATATATAATTATAATATATAGATATAATATATAGATAATTGGTATAATTAAAACTGAAGGCTATAGCTAAATAAAATCTTTACCCAGTATCATTATAATAATAATAATAATAATAATATCTATGGACGCTTCACACCACGTCAGTCTGGTCCCGTGGTAAGTATCCGAAGAACTTGTGTTACGGGTACCAGACAACGGAAATATATTTAATACTTTTTATACTATACTTATATTTAAGATTTTTATTATATTATACACATATTTAATAAACATCCATGACCTAGGAACACAGAAAACTTTTTTGTTCCCTGGCGGGATTCGAACCCGCAACCTCCGGCTTGAGCGCCAATGCGCTAACCACTGAGCCACAGAGGTCGTCAATTAAAACAAAGTGAACTGCGACAAAACTTCCGAATAAGCTATCCGATACTTATTTGAAGATTGTGAAACAGGCCGTGTAATAATTATTTTAACTACGATAAAATTACAAGAAAATTAACCTACGTGCCCTAATTTTTTATAGATAAAAATGCGGGGACCACATTTTAGTTTTTTTTAATTTATGGCTGTTTCTCCATTTTTTCTTTTTTTATTACCTTTATCAAGCATATGAGACGTACACAATAATTGGATTATTCAAACTTTTTAATGTAACCTAATTTTCTCGCATTTTGAGACTATTCTTTGCTAGAAAAAAATACGTGACATTTGCTGAGATCCCTCTCCCCCAGGTGAGTTTTGGTAAGATTCGGCTGGACCCACTCCCACCTAAATACGTTACGTAATTTATGGACGCCTTACCCATGTTTAAGATGCCCTTATAAAGCTTCTAAGTCCGGGATCACAGTGTGGTATTTGTCATCTACCGCCTACGTACAGGAGGACGCGATGATAATTACCATTATTACATTACCATATACATATGTACTTCATACTATGTCACATGACCTACATACTAAGGCGGGTCAATAAGTCCGTGACTTTTTGAATTTCTAACCTCCTTACTGAAAAAGCAACACTACTCCTGTCAACAGGCATCTGTCAGTTGACTCCTATCAAAATTTGAACTTGCTGCGTCAGTTAGTTTGTGTTTCACAGCTATCTTTATCAGACTATCCAGTAACTTAAGGAAACAATGGAAAAAAGTGAATTTCGTGTGCTTATTAAGCATTATTTTTTGCGAAAAAAAACCATTACCGAGACCAAGGCTAAGCTTGATAAATACTATGGGGACTCTGCACCATCGATTTCAATGGTAAAAAAGTGGTTTACTGAATTTCGTTGTGGCCGTACAAGCACTGAAGATGCCGAACGTCCTGGACGCCCAGTTGAGGTCTCTACACCCGAAGCAATGGAAAAAATTCACGATATGGTGTTGGCCGACCGAAGATTGAAAGTGCAAGAGATTGTGGAAGCCATAGGCATCTCGCATGGCTCAGTGGTTTCAGTTTTGAATGATCACTTGGGCATGAGAAAGCTTTCCGCAAGTCGACCACAAACGCAATCGTGTAACAACTTCACAGGAAGGTTTGGCGTTGTTTAATATGGAGGAGTTTTTGCGCCGTTTTGTAACCGTGGACGAAACATGGATCCATCACAACACACCAGAGACCAAACAACAGTCAAAACAGTGGGTTTCTAAGGGTGAATCGGCGCCAAAGAAGGCCAAGGTGGGTTTGTCAGCCAATAAAGTTATGGCGACTGTTTTTTGGGATGCACGTGGGATAATCCACATTGACTATCTTCAAAAGGGAAGAACAATTAATGGGGAATATTATGCCAACTTATTGGACCGCTTCAATGAGGATTTGAAAAAAAACCGACCTCATTTGGCCAAGAAAAAAGTTATTTTTCACCAAGACAATGCAAGGGTGCACACATGTGCAGTTGCCATGGCAAAAATCCATGAATTGGGCTATGAATTGCTCCCACATCCACCCTATTCTCCAGATTTGGCTCCGAGTGACTACTTCTTGTTCCCAAACCTGAAAAAATGGCTCGGTGGAAAAAGATTTGACTCCAATGATGAAGTCATCTCGCAAACAAAGGCCTATTTTGAGGACCTCGACAAATCATATTTTTTGGAAGGGATAAAATTAAAATATATATATATATATATATATATATATATATATATATATATATATATATATATATATATATATATATATATATATATATATATATATATATATATATATATATATATATATATATATATATATATATATATATATATATGATAAGGTAAAGTTTAAATGCAATTGAAAATTGTTAGTCTAAAGATTCCTTATCGCCTGATGCTCATCATAATTTACTTAATTTAGCTTTTTTATATCTAAGCTGTAGTTACAATATTATGTCAATTGCGTGGGGTTCCTATAAGTCCGTTCCTATCGGCTTCACTTACCACTTACCTTTTGAAGACCCTCATCCAAATACTGGCTAGGGCTTCCCTATGATGGAGGACCAGTCTTCGCCACTGGTACTTGTTCAACTGAAATTCTTAACCCTGAACTGTTTAAGTAACGTTTGTGTAAACATTAATGGACCCAAATGGATGCGTTTGCGTTTCACAATTTTATATTTATGAGAATTAGTCTGTCTTTTGAAATTTTATATTTCCTACATTGCACGCTCAAGGTTAGTTTTTACATATTTCTAACTTAATTAAATAATATATAAATAGTTCATACATGACATAGGTGATTCCGTAATTTTGTTCAATTATTCATTTTAAATTGGAGAAATAAAATATTATTCATACCACGCGACAAATTATTAAAGCTAACAGTCACGACAAATTTCTTTTTTTTTATTATTATAGGTAAACCTAGCTACAGTTTTTACCCGACTGATGAAAAAAGGAGGGTAGTTATCTTCACTCTTTTCAAGAATGTATCCTGATTCCTTTTGGAATGTCAGCTTTATCAATGGTATTATTTATTTGCTCTGACTCCCACATGCCCCACAATAATGGCTAGCATACCTAGGAACATACTAATACTTCCAGTAACTAAATTAATTACTTATTTGAAACCAACTAAATATTCAAAAATGCGGGTACTTTACTGACCTGAAGGCGTCCAGCATTCGGGGCACTCCTGGCAGAGGGAAGACCAGTCGAACGCGAGGTCTTCGAAGCTGGCCATGGTCACATCACAGCACTGCACTACACTGCGGCGCAGCGGCCGGCGGAACACTACGCGGTACCGCCATTCGCCGCCCGCCGGCCGCCGAACAGGTTCCGAACATTCACTCGGGGCTGTCACACGCGAGAAAATCCTCATACAAACAATAATAATATCTATGGACCCTTCCACACCACGTCAATCAGTGCAAATATCAATTGACCAATAACGCATTATGCCGTGTTGACATTCCCAATCGGAGTATGCCATTTTTACAGTTGCATTGATAGCTATCTGCGTTCTTAACGCGCACAAACATCTAGAATATGTGAACTTTTGGCAGCCCTAAGTCTGTCTTCTTTCGATTTCGATGAACCGTTAACGAACTTTTCTAAGGTGTGTCCTATCTCCACGTAATGTTTCCGCTCACATTATTATCTATTGCAGATTTTGTTGATTACTTTTTAATTAAAAATCGTAATCGTTTCCTAAAAGATAGATTCACCGAAAGAACTAAACTTTTATTTAGAACGTACCAAGTAAGTTTTAAATATACTGTAGGTGAATAGGAAAAAAAAATATTTAAAATGTGCAATCATTTACCGATAGATAAAGCAGTGGTGTACTTAATAGGCTTACTGTATTATTATTAATAATAATGTAACTAACTCTTTATATTCGTTATATACTATATATGATATAGTAATGAATATAAAGAGTAAGTAGATATAAATGTACACCTACACCTCCACTTACGATTTTGAACTTTATTCTTGCTCACAGTAGTATATTAGTATTTTAAGCTGTATTTATGGTAAAAATTCGGAAATAAAGCACTTAGCCTTAACTTTTTTCAGAAAAATATAATGAGTAAAACAAATAACAAAAAGTATAACAAAAATAATTTATACCTAAATCCGTTAAGGTTTTTACTTTATTAGTAGATTTTTGAAATAACTTTATGATTTATCGCTTAGTTAACCCTTTCATAAGATTTTTACTCTAGTTAGGTACGAAAAATTATTTAAGATTTATTGTTAACAATGCATAAACAAATGATATTTATTGCAAGGTAAATTTGCTAGAACATTGTCAATATTTCGCCATTTCCTGGTTAGTTAGAATAGTTAACCATATTCACGATTAAGTTGTACGTTTCCCTAAAATAAATCAAGTGCGCATTCACAATAAACTATGCGACATAGAAAGCTGCGGGTACCAGTAATCTCCTCTTATAACCTGGCTCATAGCCCGGTATTGAAGTTTGAATCTATAACTAGAAAGAAGCCTTTCCGCAATTAGCGATATACTCTGGGTACAGTCGCGAGCACATTATTGGGAAACACTAGCAAATGTATAGCCCAATGAAAAACGATTAACGTCTCCAACTCTGCAGGATAAATTGGCGCGAAAGGCGTTAGATAGTCGAGAAGATATCAAATACTTGAGAGTGGTGTCAAGTGTGTTGCTTTTTGACACTTTTCTCGACTCTTTTGTGCTGGAAAAATGTACACATTTGTAATGTTTTGTTACTTATTTTGATAAGGAGTATTAAGAGGATAAGCGCACTAAACTTCATAAACATTTTAGTGCGCTCGCCTCGCACCACAAACGCAATCTCGACAGTAAACTGTAATGATTTGCTGAATTTGTTGCTAGATTAGGAGCGTTGGAGCCTGGATCACATAAGGTGTTCTTAATCCTTAAAAGGTATTTAAGATTATTTTGAAAGGCAGGTTTATATTAAAATCTTAATAACTAACTTAAACCATCTAGTTACAACTGAAACACATTCCAACGCATAATCCAAATATTATGTATAAGCGTCCATAAATTACGTGAGGTATTTAGGGGGGGTCCAGCCAAATCTCACCAAAATATCACTTGAGATAGACGGGGATATATGCGGATCTCAGCAAATATATAGTAATTTTTTTTCTGGCAAAATAATCTGTCTGAAAATGCGAAAAACTAGGTTCAATTAAAAAGTTTCGAAATTCCAATGGTGCAGATCTCACACTCAAATGATCTCTCGGGATTAGGTACTCAGACCGTGATCTAATGTCACAGTAGTAAAATGAAACGGTAGATACTTCTATTCGCGTTAAGTTTGCCGTGAGTC
Organism: Phengaris arion; assembly: GCA_963565745.1. Lineage (NCBI taxonomy): Eukaryota > Metazoa > Arthropoda > Insecta > Lepidoptera > Lycaenidae > Phengaris > Phengaris arion. The sequence continues at coordinate 1,381,151 of OY751442.1, forward strand.
AACAGTGTAAATGCCCAAAATTAACCAATGACGCGTCTGTACTGATTAAACGGCTTATAGATACATACTTCAATTGCTGAATGTAAATGTAGCCGCATTTTTTTATGAAATTTTAAAAATCTCATGTGAGATTAGGATAAGGTGGAAAGGGTCGAGGCGAATCTCACAATTTCTCAACGTTTAAATGAACCTTAAAAAAATTCACGCGCAATTTGGATGGACGACCCCCAATGTATGTACATTAGAATAGGAACAGTTCATTCGAAGAAAAAAATATTATGGCCGATAGGCGAAAGGCTGACTGACAGTAGCAAGTAGCAACCAGCATTTCCTAGAGGTAAATAATTTGCATAATAATTCTTCAAACTTCTAATCTATTGCCGAAACATGCAGTTACATTTGTTACCGATCGATTTATGTTATTGTCTAACAGCTGTTGATCAATATAGATAATATAATATGACACCAACAGATTTATTGGTGTCATAGGTGATGTCTAAACTCTAAACCATAACAACACGATGAGTCGCAGTTTCTGTTGTGTAACGACCTTGTTGTCTGTCTGTTAACGTTTATTTGATGAGTGCAATAGGTTAATAAATTTCTTTTGAAAATGCAACATCGCTTACACGTAAGCGTAAACGTGTCCGCAAACTACATTATTTGTGACGCTAAGAACATACATGACAAAATGGCCCCACTATTACTATATTTGACATTATTGAAAATCAGCCCCGGATCTATGCAGCCGAGGCCCATGCCCTTGCGGCAAGTTCAGATGCGGCCAAATTAACACTTTACAGACGAATATTTCGTGTCATAATTAAAAAATAAAGCATTCAAATTTTAAATTTCTTATATTCTACGCACAAACGAATATACTGTTTTACAATAATCCATTAAAAAATAACACCTTTTCATACTGTTTTTTTAAACCACAAGCTTTTTAGAAATCTACATTGGGCGTCTGTCGATACGCCAGTAGGTGGCCGATTTTTGTTGCGTATTTTTGGTTTATTCATTACGCAATATGTAATCGAAGATATATAGATAACTATATTTACGTATTTAGTTACATATATAGTAGGGGCGTAGCTACCGCTGTATCAGCCGTATCAATTATATGGCGCCCCCATGCTACAGGGGCCCCCGAACGTGTGTCAGACAAAAAATCGTAAAACATTATCTACATATTACACAGTCTCACTCTTAGTCCGTACTTTCCGATAAGAAAAACCATAATAATATCATTTATAAAGCCCATGAACGTCTAAACTTGAGAAACACGTAGAAAATTAATGGATTGTCATGTGTGTCTACTCCTATGTAAATATATTACTACTCAGTGTTTTTAACGTGTTAATCTCGCGTTACTCCGCTGTTGCTTGGATGACAAGTCATTGTTTTTCCAAAATTTTCTTTGATCAAGAATTAAAAAATATGAAAAAAATCGCTCGCTCGTTTTGCTCGCTCGCCATTGTTGAAAATTGATATTAAAAATGATTTAGTCGAAAAAAAATTACGTTCATTTAAATTAAATGCGGTACAATTTTCTCCCTTTTGTGAATTTTAACCCTTGGTCTGTGGGGACCCCAATTTTTTTTTGATATGGGCTAAGGCTCGCTACGCCACTGATGTATAGTTACTTTATTATTATACTATTTATAGTATATTTTTGATGCAGTTCTTCAAATTATTACAGTATTTTACCGCCGTACAATTATAGTTCAATATTCATGGGGAAAAGCGCGCATTATTTCCGGAAGGCCTATGTCCAAATGTCAATCAATTAGTGGATATCTGATAGCTGAAATTATAAAGATGATAAAGGTAAAAATTAAATATATGTATGTGGGGGCGGCATTTTTCAGTTTTTGCCCCGCCGAAATAAAAATTAAAATCCGGGCTGTTGAAAATCAAACTCACTCAGTGCTCACTAAAGCCGTCCAATGCACGCGACCGCGAGCCGAGACCGTGAATTTGTTATATGGACACTAAACAATCCCCACAACTCGTGAGCGTGGCCAGAGACCGATTCGCTGGTTTGCTGGTCGCGGTCGCGGGTTGCGGTCTCGCGTCGCGGACGCATAAATCGGAAGGCTACCTTAATACAGCTTCATGGTTATGTCGTAAAACGTTAATTACTATTTTCGAATGTAATTCTTGCACTTTAATGTAATAAAATCCAATATTAGAGGTGCTTGAGACAAGCTGAAACCTTGTCCTATACCTCTCCTATTGTACTCCAACACGAGACTGCAGGTCTAGCTAGTCAGTAGCGGGGCTAAGTCAATATACAAATTTTTGAAAAGTGATATTTTTTTAACCAAAAAAAAATGTTTGAGGCAATTTGAAATTTTGATATAGTGTTAGTAACTCCTTAAACATTTGTTTAAGGAGTTGGGAAAAATAAAGCTTGAACACTTAGTCGGGGCCTTTACCTTTACATTCCAGTGTAAAAGTAAATTGGAAATATGCTGGCTATCAATTCATGATTTTCTGGCATCATTTTATGAACATTTATGAACTACGATCTTCATATTATTAACGTATAGTAGACTCGATCGTTATTTATAAAATGTCAGAAAATCAAAGGAAGGTAATGATTATGGCAGTCTATGTATGTATACACCCATAGACTGCCAAAATCATTACCTTCCTTTTGGCTTCGACGTAGTCGGGTTACGGGTAAAATAACAGGCCAAGAACCAATGTATGCTTGGAAGCTACTGATGATGATTATTTAGGAGCCGTGTTTTATAGGAGTTTCGCTACTACATAATATAATGTATGACTCTCGAATTTCCATTACCTATTGTTACTCAAGCGTGCCTAACGCTGTTAAAATTGAAAGGTTTTACTCAAGAGAAAAGATCTCTTGTTGATTAACGTTGCTACTAATATCTACAAATTAGGTTAATTGAATAACAAGGTAACGAGCGAAAACATTCATCATAAAATACGCCCCTCTAACGTCCATGGGTACTTTCAAACGTGCTAACATTATTCATATTTCATACAAACCTTTCTATTTCTAAATTCTAACTATAAAAGTTTTCATTAAGAGAGACAAGTTAATCGAAGCAGGGTGGGCACAGCCGTTTAGTTCTTGTGTTAAGAATTTATAACGTGTACATTAAGGTAAAGAGACTGACAATAAAGAAACCCTATAAGGGTTCCGATATTTCCTTTTATGGTACGGAATCCTAAAAATTGGTACGTATCGATGTTAGTGCTCTTGTGTAGGTACAAGCTGATAATATTTGTGGAGGTGTTGGCCAATTAAACCGAATATGAACAATTAATTTTATTAACATTCCCACATAACTTTGACTTTAGCGGGCTTAGCATGACCATTGACCACCCTAGAAATGAGAATAGAATGTATAGAGATGCTACGGAAGCATAGACAGATTGTTTAAACATTATATCTACAATTTTAATTTGTAAAACAATTAACGTTTTTCGCCCAGCATTGTTTAAGCGAAATAAAGCTGTATAAAGGCACAGATTAATAAATAGTTACCTACGTAATGATAAAGGTAGCCTTTCTATCTATGCGGTCGCGACGCGAGACCGCGATCAGCAAACCAGCGAATATCGTAATATGTTGTCATCTATGTTCTTAGATTAATTATTAAAGGTAATTTGCGGACATGTTTACGCTTACTTTTAAGCGATGTTGCATCTTCGGTATCTAAAATATTTGGTGCAATATACATAAATTTATTAACCTACTAGATTTTGCCCGCGGCTCCGCCCGCGTAAATACCCCACGTATCCCACGGGAACATTGAACTTTTTTGGATAAAAAATTGCCTGTTTGTTAATCCAGAGCTCAAACTACTACCATACCAAATTTCATCAAAATCCGTTCAGTATTTATTTATTTATTTATATCAGTACATAACTTAAAACCAATTAATTACATGATAAATTATGACATGCCTATAAACTCTTGTCGAGTTCGTCCAGACATATGTAACGTTCTCAACTACATACTTTAAAACCTAATTGTTAAAATATTGTTAGAAAACAAGAATAAAATCATAAAAGAACTTACATTATGCTAACGGAACTTACGTAGTCTAGAATATTTTATAACTTTCATAGTAAAAAATAACAGAATTTTAATTAATATGCTAATCACCATTCACCAGGTATAACTTAAAAGTAATTGTATAAAATAGGTGCATATGGCATAATGCAGTAGTTTTTGCGTGAAAGAGTAACAAACATCCATCCATCCATCCTCACAAACTTTCACATTTGTAGTATTAGTAGGTTTATATTAGTCGGTTGATAGTTTTTTTTTTCAAATTATAGTAATTATATGGAACAAGATCTGCCTCTAACATTTTTCTATTAAGAACGTATTTATGTAATTAAAAATATTAGACACTAGCTGTCCCGACTCCCTGAACGTCTGTGAACGTCTGAGAACTGAACTCCGTCTGAACTTTTATTCTTTCTTTCTTTCACTTTCAACTTAATTTTAAATTTTCAGTCAGCAGTTTTTCCAATATTTCTTTATAACCTTCCCTGAACTTCCACATTTATTTATAAAATAATTAAAAGGGTATAAAATTAGCCTAATCGGTCCAGCCGTTCTCTAGTTTTAGCGTGACACTGGAATTGCAATCCAATTTTATTTATAAGGAAAAAAAGGTGAAAATTTTATAACCTTTGAACAACTGTAGGTACCTAACTATTTATTATAATGTAATGTGATTGCAATTTGCAGTTCTCGGGTTGTTACTTTATGTCAGTCTTTCCCAAAGTGGGCGATAACGCCCCCTTGTGGGCGCTGGAAGCCTAGAGGGTAAGTAAGCTAGGAGCCAGGAGGTAAGCTGCCCAGAAAAAATTGGGGGGCGCTGATGTGATTTAAGGGGGCGATGGGTGGTTTGTAAGTTCAGCTACTTTTGTATTTTAAAATTCACTGAAATTAAAATCTTCCTACTAGACAACATCCATTTATTAGTTTATATTTATATCCTATTTTATGGTTTATAATAAGTATTTATTATTGTTAATGTGTTCATAGCGCTATTTGTATCTTAAGATATTTAGTAATAGGTATCAAACACTGAAAAATATTCGTGTTTTAAAGTGTCGCAGGTGAGGTCCCCACCTCCGAAGAGACATAAATTTTTACGTGGAAATTGTTGCGGCCTTGCTGAGCGCGTGCCGAACGCGGGATTTTTTATGTACCTGATGTAGTAAAAATAAAATTGAAAATTAGAAGGTTCAATTAAATTTCATCATCCATTATTATTGCTCTCTCTCTGGTAAGAAAAGTCTCGTTTAGAATATAAGTTTAATTAAACTCCAGCGGGCTCAGCATGGCAATCAGAAGTAATAAATACATTTAAAGAAGAAATATTCTATCCAAATAGTTCGTTGCACAGTAGTTCTTAATCCATGGTAACAAGATTTTCAATAGAACAACATTTTTGAACATTTCAACATTTCTGAACAGCCAAATTTTTAAAATGGCTGCCGGGAAATCTTCTGTCAAAAACGAACAAATGTTCAAGTAAATGACTTAACGTAAAGAAACTATCTGTCTTGGACCACCATGATGTGGAGTAGCTGACATTGATATAAGAAAACGTTTCTACTTTAGCTGTCAAAAGAGGCCATTTTGTGAGTTCATGCTCGGGAAGAAAAGAAATGTTGTTTCTCATAACGACGATGCGTCGACCTTGTTGCCTTACGATTAGACCTATTTTGCTCCGAATGGTGTTAATGTTTCTTCAATCTGTCACTTTGTCGATTCTTCGGTGTTTCTAGGGTCGCATGCTAAGCCTGCAGGAGAGACTAATATGTTATCGAGGTTTTTAAGGCGAATAAAAATAGGGGGCGCTACAAAATAACTGATTTTCAAAGTGGGCGTTACACGGAATAAGTTTGGGAACCTCTGATTTATATTACGGTACCGGGGGCCGCATAATGATGATTAATTCGATACTTATCCTACTTTTAGTAACTTTAGTGGACAGAACCTTTAAGCCTTTCAACGCCGCGCGCTGAACACCGGTGACCTACACTGCATTTTTTTGCGTGCCAATCAATGGGTTACTTTTTACAAATAAAAATCACACTAAACCATATAAAACTATCCGCGAAATTATAAAAACATGGCTGCCTGAATATCAATACAAAATCTCATATTTTTAACACCTAAGGAAAACAGAGGCGTTTTAAAGGTAAGTTTGACCTGCGATTCTACTAAATCAAGGATCCCCAAACTAATTCGGACAAGTGACCCCTTTTCCAAAATGAACTGTTATTTCAGACCCCCATGGCCAAATTACATACTTTTAAGATCAACCCCCTTATTGATAATGGTCCGCTAACTTAAAACAGCTGCTACAGAGTGTTCTTTTTCATTCCGACTTAGGTCAATAGAAGACGACAGAGTAATTAGCAATGCTTTAAGTTAGCAGACTATTATGAATAAGGGGGCCTATCTTTAGTTTTTTCCTATTGATACAAAATACCTAGGTACTAAGGTACCAACTGGAAAACATTGCACTTGGTTAAGTGAGTAAAGTTGACTTCATTTTCTCATCAAAATTTAACAAAATAAAAATACATACAATTCAGTAAATATCAAGTTTAATTTATAATGATTATTGCAAATTAAGTACTTAAAGAATCTTAAGTAGGTAGGAAATTCTATTTAAAAAAGTATTAATTCGCAAAGAGAAAATAAAACATTCAGTGTGATGGATGAACCTGGTGACTATCTACCAATTTAGCTACATCCGGTTCAATATTGGTGAGTTGCAGCCTTAAATCTCCACGTTCATTGATTTTCAAACGGTTTCTTTGTTTCGTCAAAATGTTTGTTACCACACTAAAGCTTTTTTCAACTAGGTATGATGATGGAAAAGCGATAAGGTATTTTTCAGCAATGTTCCACAATGTAGGATACTATGTTTTAATGTTGCATTGCAACCAGAACTTCTGATAGCCTTGGTTGAACTTCTGCTTAAGCTCTTCGTCTGTGCTGATGGTAATCAACTCTTCTTGCATTATCACATTGGCTTCTTTTATGGCTGTGGTATTGTACGGATTTATTATCCACTAAGGAATTTGTAAAAGAGAACCGGCAATTTGGTACCCGCTCCAATAGCAATGGCTGTAGTGTCGTTAGAAAGGTTTTGCCATGGCCAACAATGTTTTCTTAGATGACTAGATCAAAATCTTTGTGGGTTCGGAGATATACTGATATGAAAACAACAGATTTCATAGAAAAAAATATAATAATTACTGAAGCCCTGGTCATCATCTTTGCTTTTCTATATTGATATGCAATACTTTTGTGCTAGAATAACGACATATTGATAGCCCGCCTAGCCCCCAGCTCCCCGCAGTTACCCACGTGCTATTTGTTTTAGCATGGGTTTTAACGATTTCAAAAGGTTAATATCAATTCATTTTATCAATGTAAAGTAAAATCTTAACATATTATTTTTAAACCGTCAATTATCGTCAATATTAATAATAGGAATGGCATTCGGAAATATATTTGACATAATTAGTAATAATAATGTAATTATATCAATTATTACAATAATTATAACATTATAATATAACTATCAATAATAATAATAATATGCATAAAAATAAAAACTGTAAATAATATATAATAAGCATTAGCACAATCAATAATAACCCAAAAATGACAAAATGTCAATATTAAAAAAATATACATATATATCACGAAACAGCTTTGCTCCCACAGCGAATGGCGACAAGCGCCCTAGTAGACATTGGTATGAATATAAAAACCTTTCAAACCAGATATAAATTATGTCTATTGGGACGGGTACCGCATTTCATACATTTTTGCCGGTTCTCCAAAAGATCCTCAAACCTCTCCGTAAAATCCTTGTGTAATGCGTCCAAGTGTATAACTAAACTAAATGTGTAGTATAATAAAATGTCATCATCTTGAAGCATTTCTGGTAATTTTGACAAATGCGGAAACAGCGAATATTCTTTTCTGCCTAAATTTTGTTTATAAAGGATTAGTTTAACCACGAAGGCCGATATTAATGAATTTGTTTTACTCAAGCACCCTGCAGCTGCAAATTAACTTTGTTGAACATTCCAAAGATATCAATCAAGTAATAAATATCTGTTTTACAATTGTTCAGATTTTCTTTCAAATTCGGATCTTTTTCTTGTAAAACCTCCAACACAGATTCAAGAATGGCTGAAAATCTTTCTAAGCAAGAGCCTCTTGATAACCAGCGAACTCAGTGTGCAGAAGTAATCGAGTAAAGATTTCGTCGTTTTCCTCAAATAGCTGAGCAAATTTTTTTTTTTTATTAAATAAGGGGGCAAACGAGCAAACGGGTCACCTGATGATAAGCAACTACCGTCGCCCATGGACACTCGCAACAACAGAAGAGCTGCAGGTGCGTTGCCGGCCTTTTAAGAGGGAATACGCTCTCTTCTTGAAGGTTTGCAGGTCGTATAGTTCCGGCAATACTGCTGGTGACAGTTCGTTCCAGAGTTTTACAGTGCACGGCAGAAAGTTACGCGAAAAGCGCACGGTGGAAGACTGCCACTCATCAAGGTGATGAGGATGGTATGTTTTTCGCGTGGGACGATGGTGAAAAGTTGCAGGTAGTATGATTCCGAACAATTCCTCAGAGCACTCCCCGTGATACAACCGATAGAGGATGCAGAGTGAAGCTACATCTCGGCGTAATTCCAAGGGGTCCAAGCTGTTTGAAACACTATGGCAGTCAACAACTCGAGCGGCCCTTCGTTGGATACGATCCAGAGGGAGCAGTTGGTATTTTGGCGCCCCTGCCCAGAGATGAGAACAATATTCCATATGAGGCCGAACCTGCGCCTTGTACAGTTGTAGGCGTTGGTCCGGACTGAAGTACTGTCTCGCTCTGTTAAGAACACCAAGCTTCTTCGAGGCTAACTTGGTCTTACCCTCTAGATGATATCGGAACTGGACTTCACTCGATATGTTGACGCCAAGTATCTCAATGCTAGGGGAGATGGTTAAAGATGTGCCCTCGAAACGAGGATATACGACCATTGGTGACTTTTTAGTGGTGAACGCGCAGACTTGTGTCTTGGCGGGGTTGAATTGGACTAAGTTACGTCTACCCCATTCAGAGACTTTCTCCAATGAATTCTCTATTTTAGACACAAGTTCGTTTCAACTCTCAATGACATTTAGCCGAGAAATATTGGGGGAGCCGGTATATACAGCATCACCTGTACTATCATCCGCATAGCAATGAATGCCGTTGGTCTGTAACATGTCATTGATATGCAGTATGAATAGGGTAGGCGATAGCACACAGCCCTGAGGGACACTGCTAAGAAACTAGTGACCCACTTACATAATTTCTCGGGCAGCCCGTATGATGGATGCTTTGATAGCAGCGCTTTATGCCAAACCCGATCAAAGGCCTTCGCAATGTCCAAACTAACAGCCAATGCCTCTCCCTTCGACTCAATTGCCTGATCCCAACGATGAGTTAGGTACGCCAAGAGATCACCAGCCGAGCGACCCTTACGGAACCCGTATTGTTTGTCGCTTAGTAATCCCTGGCCGTCCAAGTATCGAAGAAGCTGGCTATTGATAATGGATTCCATTATCTTCGAGAAGAGAGAGGTTATAGCGATTGGTCTGTAGTTGGAAGGATTTGCAAATAACCGAGAGTTCAAAGAATTGCTTGGAATCTTGTTGATAGCATTTATTACACATTGTAAGGACTTATGCAATCTAGGACTCAGCTTTTTTGCTACAAAATGCTGCCCGTGAATTACGCAGTGAATGACCAGTACATCAGGCAGTTGTCGCTTTAAGTGAGCTGTAAAACCACGATGACAACCAACCATAGACGGTGCACCATCAGTCGCAACAGAAACAATGTCCTTCCATGGAATAGCTTTGTCAGTAAAAAAATGTTCCACGGCCTGAAAAATCGATTCTCCTCTGGTTTTAGTCTCTAAATATGTAACATAAAGCAGTTCTTGGCAAATATTTTCATCTTTGATATATCGAACATATCCTAACAACAGAGCTTCATTGCCGGGTAATGTAGACTCGTCCAACTAGAGAGAGAATCTGTTGGTCTGTAAGAACTTGCATAAAATGTTTACCACATCGCGTCCCATCTCGTCTTTCGTCGTCGTCGTTACTGAATACTTTTTCACATATGAGATACATCGGCAAGTGTTGTTCGATGGAGATGCAATAAATCCGAACTTCTAGTAGTCCAAACCGTATTGTCTGCATTTTTTTTTCGTGTCCACCATCATAGAACTATCAGTAATCCTGCAAATAAAAAAAATAATAAACTACCTAAATAAAGAACATTAATAAACTGTTTTTGCACACTATCTTATTTTTATCACACCCAGGTAATGGATGTTTGTTAGGTATTACTGACTTACTCATTGATAAACTTGGATACCTATATTAGGTAAGTAACTAAAGTAGGTAATTAGGTATAGAAAATTTGTATTAGGTAAGTAGGTACCTATCAGCATAAGAACGAAAACCAAAGCAAACTGAACACTTCAAAGTTTAGGTACCTACCTACTTAACAACTTAAGTATAAGTAATTTTTACAAATACTTTTATACCTACCTATTTAAAATATGTTGTGTTTACCATAGGGCAAAAAAAATTACAATCAAATACTAAAACAAATTAAACTAGTAAATTTTTACAATTGAAACAACTGAGGCAACTGCAAACTGTTGCAAACAATCTACAGATAGCTCAACTGATCACTATCACACAGTGGGGCAATGCTGATGCGCTGTGCCGGATAAAAACTGTTTGGAACTTACACTGTAAATTTTTCATAAACTGCAGATATTGTATGGTTATGCTATTAACTCGCGTAGGGAGCTAAGCATTTTGTAAATTCTTTTTCAGTCACTTTACTTCACTTAATTTAGCTATGTAATAACTTTGTAATCTCTTGAAATAAATGAGTACTTATATGAGTTATTATCGTTCAAGCTCCAACGAATTTCAAAACGCAAATGAACTTTCAACCTAAGTGCAAGCTCATTAACTAGTAAAATATCAGGAACACGTTTGGACTTGTTGATCGTTCGTGTTAAATTGCGTAAGCGTCAAATAGAGAGCAAGTCAAAACGCGCCTGAAAGACGTACGCTCGAACTGATTACGAGGGCGGGTCAATAAGTCCGTGACTTTTGGAATAAAACACAGATTTTTTGATAAATAAATCATTTTATTTTTCAACGTAGTCCCCCTTGAGCTCTATACACTTTGTCCAACGCTTCTCCAATTTTTTTATCCCTTCCAAAAAATATGATTTGTCGAGGTCCTCAAAATAGGCCTTTGTTTGCGAGATGACTTCATCATTGGAGTCAAATCTTTTTCCACCGAGCCATTTTTTCAGGTTTGGGAACAAGAAGTAGTCACTCGGAGCCAAATCTTGAGAATAGGGTGGATGTGGGAGCAATTCATAGCCCAATTCATGGATTTTTGCCATGGCAACTGCACATGTGTGCACCCTTGCATTGTCTTAGTGAAAAATAACTTTTTTCTTGGCCAAATGAGGTCGGTTTTTTTTCAAATCCTCATTGAAGCGGTCCAATAAGTTGGCATAATATTCCCCATTAATTGTTCTTCCCTTTTGAAGATAGTCAATATGGATTATCCCACGTGCATCCCAAAAAACAGTCGCCATAACTTTATTGGCTGACAAACCCACCTTGGCCTTCTTTGGCGCCGATTCACCCTTAGAAACACACTGTTTTGGCTGTTGTTTGGTCTCTGGTGTATTGTGATGGATCCATGTTTCGTCCACGGTTAAAAAACTCCTCCATATTGTGATTAAACAACGCCAAATCTTCCTGTGAAGTTGTTACACGATTGCGTTTGTGGTCGACTATGAGCAAACGCGGCACCCATCTTGCGGAAAGCTTTCTCATGCCCAAGTGATCATTCAAAATTGAAACCACTGAGCCATGAGAGATGCCTATGGCTTCCACAATCTCTTGTACTTTCAATCTTCGGTCGGCCAACACCATATCGTGAATTTTTTCGATTGTTTCGGGTGTAGAGACCTCAACTGGGCGTCCAGGACGTTCGGCATCTTCAGTGCTTGTACGGCCACAACGAAATTCAGTAAACCACTTTTTTACCATTGAAATCGATGGTGCAGAGTCCCCATAGTATTTATCAAGCTTAGCCTTGGTCTCGGTAATGGTTTTTTTTCGCAAAAAATAATACTTAATACGCACACGAAATTCACTTTTTTCCATTGTTTCCTTAAGTTACTGGATAGTCTGATAAAGATAGCTGTAAAACACAAACTAACTGACGCAGCAAGTTCAAATTTTGATAGGAGTCAACTGACAGATGCCTGTTGACAGGAGTAGTGTTGCTTTTTCAGTAAGGAGGTTAGAAATTCAAAAAGTCACGGACTTATTGACCCGCCTTAGTATCTTGCACAAACTTGTCCACACTGACTTGCCGAGTTTTTCGTCTTGTACGAACATGAGACTTTACATTACTACAACAATGCTATTCCTACAAAATTATTAATTATTTTTAGTACACGTAACACAACATAAACAATACAGTACCTACCTATCTTGAAACTTTTAAATAAGAACTTGTGTTAATTTAATAGGGGTCGATTTTAGACTTCGTCGACCCCCAAAATCAGTTTTCGTTTATGTCGACCCCTAGTAAACCGATATCGACCACTTTGGGAATCCCTGTCCTAAACGGATGAATCGATTTTGATCTAGGTTTTTTGTTTAAAAGCAAACATGATCGAGTGTCCTTAGCTATAATTCTTCATCGTCAGCTTGCTCACTACTGGACAATTCAAGGGATACTTTTTTTTAATACAATTTGTTAGCGATTGCAACACGCAGTAGGATTTACCTAATGGTTATAAAAACAATACATTTAAATACTTAGGTAACTTTAAGAGCAAAATTATTATATTTAAGAAATCATGGTCATTATATATCACCTATACCCCATATATCATAATCCTCCTAATCATTTCGAGTTATTAAAATAATGAGAATAATCTTTTGAAAGCGATAAATAAATTAATAAGCTTAAGGTCAAAAATAATGAAGGAAGACAAAAGTAACACTCATTATGTGCACAAAACAAACACCATTTTTTTATTATCTTCTCCTCCGGCAAAAATTCATTACACAACTACCTACTAAAAATATTTTTTTTAATTCTACCCCATCGTGTGGGGTATTGTTGAATTGGTCTTTTAAAATAAAGGTAAGGTTTTATACAAATCTTTTTTACAAAAGTCGACCATGTTCAAGTAATCGGCCTCCAAAGTGGTTTATATGTTGTGGTATTTTTCATTTCCCTAGCATTTCTAAACTATAGGAGATAGAAACTTGTAATTTTTCATATAGAGTATAGTATAGTATAGAGTAGATTATGCTAAATACTCTTTAGGAAAATTATTTTGAACGAAATCAAACAGCAACTTTGAAGTAATTAGAAAAAAACCTATTACGCGTTGAAAGTTACGGAACCCTCCTTAGACATGTCCTGACATGCTCTTGGTTAGGTTTTTTTTCTGTTTATATGCGGAATCCTGAAGGCCGGGGAAAATTGAGAGCATTGAAAATAGAACTCTGCGCTAATACAATATAGCTGAAATTCGAGCATACAAGTGTCGAGTCAAACGTCAATGTTCACTTCGATCAACTCGCGTTACAACAGTATTAGCGCATAGTTCTACTTTCAGTGCTCTGAATTTTTCTGGGCCCGCCGGATTCCGGATCATATAGTCCCAGCTTTAAGGGCCATACTGACCGTCCCGCTTAATCTAGCACCGGTACTAGTAGCCGTCATTAGTTTTGCCTACAGCCTACAGGGCCGCTTCAAGGTCGCAGCATTGGATTAGTAGGCTGGATGGTCAGGATACCACTTTAGTGTCAATCGTATCAGCAATTTTAAAATTTTGCCTACTAGTCCGCTTGTATTTGACACGATTACAGGCTGGATTTGCAGGATGGCCCTACTCACGGCATACACTACATACGTGGACCACGAGTACCCGTGAGCGGGGCCTTTACTCTTTGCCTAGTGCAAAGGCGCAACAAAAACGTCTAGAGTAGGAACTTTGTCTATATTCTAAAAAATCATTACCTATTCTGCTCAGTGTGGGCCAGTCATTGCAGTCAACTTATATCAGGTTCTACTATGTCTACATTCAATGAAATGACGTGCAGTGAGTTCGAAAATATTAAATGTCATGGCCGATAGAAACTAACTCGTTACAATATGTGCATTTATCTAAATCTTGCACAATTCTTAATTTGTAAAACGCCGGGTATGGCACATACTAATTGTGACCATGCGAATGTACAGGCGATGCTTTCGTAAATGTTACCCACTTCTCATACATTTTAGTACGGTGAGGTGGTGTTGAACGTGGACGCGTCAGCTGAACGATGAAGAAAGCGGCAAGTGAGCGTCGTCGAGGTTTAATCATATAATTAGAGCCTTTTACATTATCTCTTTTCGTTTGTTAACATTTTCGTTACCATCATCAGCATCAGTATGAAACATTTAACAAGTTTGTTTTAATCAACTCTTCGCAGTTGTCGCAAAAATTTTAATATTTTGGTGACCAGCATAAACAGCTTATTTTATTTTAAATATTGCAGCCTGGTAACAATGTTGAATTTTAAAATAGGAATCTCAGATGGTATTTGCGACTCGAATAATATTATAATTTGGTTTGAAATTTGAATACAATTTTTGTGATTATTTATGCAAATTTTTTTACCATAACTTGTCTTCAGTTACAAACCCATTACTTACGAAACAGAGATAAACATCTACAATTACACACGATACATAATCACACAGAGAACACACAGCACACGTATGCGAGGTAAATAGGGCGTGTATTCTCAACAAGACCAGCACGCAGAGGCGAATTCGTACATAGTAATGTAGTAAGGCATTTCAGAAATAAAATCAATAATTTTGGGCAGGAAAAAACGCCGATAAAATAAAAATACGTGTGGCACTCGGGGACTGCCGCGGTAAAGCTATTGCATAGTAAGTCTACACGCATACGTCTAGTCGCACGCACACAACGCCGTGTCGAAGACTGCCGAACTGAAACGACGTTAGACGATGCACGGCCTTCAAGCCACACCTCCGTGCCCGTCGGAGTGGGGAGCGTGAGGTTTTTTCGTTACGGAATTTCTGGATTCGGTCCCCGCGCTCAAGGCCCGCGATAGAAGCTATGCAATAGCTTAAAAATATCTATTGTGACTATGTACCCACGCTCTTAAAGAATAAAGATTTTTTCATTTTAAAACCGGCTGAACGTACTTGCGACTGGTGTTGCGGGCGACGGTAGCCGCTTTCCATATGATATAAAAAAACGCAGGCCGCAGGGATTCCTAAAGTGGGCTCTGCGGAACCTATTAATAGTCATCGGGGTTCCCAAAAAAATATTTATTACTTTGAAATAGTGCAAAATATGCGATGAAAAGGATTCAGTGCGGGAGTAAAATAGGTAGTTAGCCACTATATTATGATCCAGAATCCGGTGATCCCGGAAAAATGTAGAGCACAGAAAATAAAACTTTGCGCTTATACAACAGAGCTCAAAATCGAACACACAAGTGTCGAGTCAAATGTCAATGTCATATATTATCTCTTAGACTCTATTGTATTAGCGCAGTGTTCTATTTACAGTGGTCTGAATTTTCCCGGGATCGCCGGATTCCGGATCATATAATCCCACTCTAAAAGGGCAAAAGGCAAAAACTTAGAAAATACTAACATCAATGTCTAATGTCTTGTAAGTAACTTCTAGAACCTTCACATCATATTATTTATACCTATTGAACAAAGAGTTCTATAGCATATCCCCATAATTTATCAGCGCTAATTTTCTAATCATTCTCAAGTTGGACTTATTTTATAATAATATCTATGGACGCTATATGGACCACATCAATCTGGTCCCATGGTAAGTTCTCGAAGAAATTTTGTTACGGGTTCCAGGCAACGGAAATATATTTAATTCATTTATACTATACATTTAATTAAGATTTTTATTACAGATATTTAATACACATCCATGACATGACCCATGGAACACAGAAAACTTTTTGTTCCCTGGCGGGATTCGTTCCTGCGCCCTCCGGCTTGAGCGCCAACACGCTAACCACTGAGCCACAGAGGTCGTATTTTATAAATGGTCACAAATAAGTTGCTTTTTTTAAATTAAAATTTAATTGCCGTTTTCTGCAAAACCTTGAGTACCTATAATATCAATTGTAAAATAAAATTAAAACAAAATGAAAGACAAAATATAATTACTTTATTTATTACTTAATTTCCTTCGTGTGAGAATTGGAATACGTCCGTAGTATTGTGGTTCAAGTTGCCTTCTTGCCCACTGAGAGGAACCCAGAGGTGTTTGAGAAGTATTTCGCATTTGCTTCGTTCACTTTGGTCTCTGCAGCCTGTGGGTTCACTATCTCCAAACCCTGAAATGAAAATTCATTTTAATCCAAAATAGAAACATTTTTAACCTCATCTTATGTTTGGCAATTAGAAGTAAGACAAACATGGATTTTCCTTTAATGATCCTTCGACTATAAACGTGAAAGTTTGTGATGGATGGATGACTCTTTCACGCAACAACTACTGAACGAATTTTGATTTGATTAGGCTTTGAGCCCAAAGGCTCTGGATTAACACATAGACTTTTTATCACGAAAAAGTAAGAAGGAGGGTAAGGGGTCCAGAAAAAATTGGAGGGCGCTGATGTGATTTAAGGGGGTCATGGGTGATTTGTAAGTTCAGCTACTTTATATTTTAAAATTCACCAAAATTAAAATCCCCCTACTAAGCAACATCCATTTATTAGTTTTAAATATTTATATCCTATTTTATGGTATAATTAAAAACTAAAAATATATAGGTATTAAACATTAATAATTATTTTCAATGCGTTCACAACGCTATTTTAGATCTTAAGATATTTAGTAATAGGTATCAATCAAACACTGAAATCGTGTTTTTAAGTGTCGCAGGTCCCACCTTCGAAGACATGTATTAATAATCTAACCAAGAGCATGTCAGGACATGTCTAAGGAGGGTTTCGTAATAGGTTTTTTTCAAATTACTTCAAAAGTTGCTGTTTGATTTCGTTCAAAATAATTTTCCTAAAGAGTATTTAGCATAATCTATATTTGGAGGCCGATTACTCGAAAGTTTTTGACTTTGTAAAAAATTATGTATGAAATCTTGCCTTTATTTTAAAAGATTTATGCATCGATAAATAACATACGATGGGGTAAAATTAAAAAATATTTTATGTATGGGGAGTCACCCCTAAAATATAAAATTATTATTATTTTATGATGCCAAAACCGAAATCTATACACAGTCTTTAACTATACTAAATTTCATCCATTAATATTCATAATTACAGAAGCTAAGAGGCGCGGACAGACAGATATACAGACGGACGGACAGAGCGAAACTATAAGGGTTCTTTGAGTATTACGCAACCATAAAAATAGGTATTCTATTCTTGCGGTCAAGCTGAGCACTTGCCGAACGCGGGATTTTTAATGTACCTGATCTAGTAAAAATAAGATAGAAATTCAAGGGTTCAATTATAATTCATCAGCCATTATTATTGCTCTCTCAGGTAAGAAAAGTCTCGTTTAGAATATAGGTTTAATTAAACTCCAGGGGAGACGACGAGAGAGAATATGTTATTGAGTTTTTTAAGGTGAAAAAATGGGGAGCGCTACAAAATAATTGATTTTCAAAGTGGGCGTTAGACGGTATAAGTTTGGGAACCTCTGAGCTAGTTAGACATGTAATTAATTGTCATCAGCTCAAGATATCTCTGTCCAATCGCAAGAAAAAGAAAGATATCCTTTGCGCCGATTAAATACTAACCACGGACATTTTTATCAATACTAGAATCTTATATATACAATAAAAATATGTACATTTCGTCTATGGAATGTGAAAGAAAGATTGACAATTGTGTCAAACCAACACCTACTGTTATTATACAAACGCATGGTAGTGTGACTGAGGTAGTACGTGTAACTTTATTTTAATTAACTTTACGAATTTTGTAAGCATTTTTTAAAAATATTAGCTGTCTTAAAAAACCTTAACTATGCCAAATTTTATACTCCTCCGTTCGCACAATTGACGTAAAACTATACTCAAAGTTTTTGCTACACATATTAGTATACAACATGTTATTATTCATAAGTAACAATTCAATATAACTATAAAAAATAAAAAATGTATAGTTTTTATAATATTATTTATATAAACAATACTACGGTTCAACGCTCCAACGATTACCATTTACCACGTGCCACTACGCAGACCCACTGCGGGTTGTATTTAAGTTGTAATGAGTTTTCTTACTACATTGGCAAAAAACGCGCAGATTCATTATAACGAGACAACACCGTCATACACAAGTAGTTAAGTAAGGCAATATCTAGAAATGTGTGTTCACCATATCAGTAGAGAACGATTAGATATGGCACGGCTAAAATCTTACCAAAAGTTTATAAAATACTAGCTTTTTCCCGCGACTCTGCCCGCGTAAACATATCCCACAGGAACACCGTACTTCTTCCGGATAAAAAGTAGCCTATGTTTTAATCTACAGCCTAAACTACTACTATACCAAAATTCATCGAATGTGGTCGGTTGGTGAATCAATAGATAAATAAATAAACTATTGGCGATGAGCAGATTCCCTAGCGGAAAGCAGAACTAACGTATGACAGATAAAAGTATGGTTAGAGACGTAAGATTTTCAATTATTTTAAAAATAATTTGTAATTTTTCAAGAATATAAAATAAACTGTTCTATAAATTTAATTTTATAATGACTACAAAGGGTAATAAAAAAAGAAACTTACTGTTGTGTTATATAATTATTATCAAACATTGAGGAACACAACAGTAAGTTATAAGTTTTCATATTTTTCATACTGACTAAAAGTTACGAAAATGTTGGGAAAAAGCACTAAAATTAGGAAAACCTGATTCAAAATACATGCTAGTTTGCTCAAATTTCACAGAATTAGTCATTAGATTACTTTCCATAAGTTTGTACAGCTACGCCAGGCTTGTAATTAGCGATATATTGATCATATTTGTATTTGTTACATTGTTACTAGGCTGCAAGTCTTAATTTAAAATTTAATAAATAAAGCCTAAACACCTAACTTTTTGAGATTTTCGTTCATTGACACCAGCACATAATACCATTCCACTTTAAAAAATTAAAATACTGCTCACCCTCACGAAGTGGTTTTTTTTAGTATTTTTTACCATTTCTGCATGTCCAACGATGAAATCACGACGTACTTTTTAAGAATTATTTCAAAATAAAAATAAAATCGACTCTTTTTCTATACAGCCAGATGGAAATAATAGGTCTTTACCTATGAAATTACCGTCCTGGCCATTTCAAATCAAAATAATTTTTTGTTGGCTAAGAATTCTAATTTTAAATTAATTTTATTTTAAAAACATTGAATTCTTTTTCCAAAAGTAGTCATTTGTTTATTGATTAGTGTTATATTTTCATCGCATTTCAATCTTTTTCGTCATCATGGATACGTTAAAAATTCGAGTAATTATGGAATATGAGTACCGTCGTGGCAGCAACGCGGCACAAGCGGCACGCAACATCAACGACATTTACGGAGCTAACACTACAATCCAACGCACCACCTCTTATTGGTTTGCTCGCTTCCGTTCCGGAAATTTTGACCTCAAAAATGAACCTCGCGGTCGTCCAAGACGAAGTTTGGTCGACATTGACGAATTAAAGGCGATTGTGGAAGCTGATAATACACAATCTACGGCTGAATTAGCAGCAGCTTTCGACGTTAGCGTCAAAACAATATTGGTCCATTTGCGTCAAATTGGCAAGGTAAAAAAGCTTGACAAATGAGTGCCCCACGAACTCAATGATCGCCAGCGCGAAGTACGCGTCGAGACGTTCCTTGTACTGCTCAACAGACACACAAATGAAGGAATGTTGAACCGCATTGTTACCTGCGATGAAAAATGAATTCTGTTTGATAACCGCAAGCGCTCAGCAAGTTGGTTGGATCCTGGTTCAGCACCTAAGCAATGCCCTAAACGAAAACTTACCCCTAGAAAAGTGATGGTCACTGTTTGGTGGTCTAGCGCCGGTGTGATTCATCACAGCTTCTTATCAAACGGGGTGAGCATTACTGCAGATGTGTACTGTGAAGAACTGAACACAATGATGTAGAAGCTGGCACATCTCCAACCAGCATTGGTCAATCGCTCGTCTCCGCTTCTCCTGCACGACAACGCGCGACCTCATACTGCACAGCAGACGGTCTCCAATTTGCAAGAACTGGGATTGGAAGCTCTCCGTCATCCGCCCTACTCACCAGACCTTGCGCCTACAGACTACTACTTTTTCCAGAGTTTGGATAACTTCTTGGCGGGAAAAAAATTCAATACCCGAGAGGCAGTACAAAATGCCTTTGATGTATTTGTTGCTTCCCGTCCAGCTGATTTCTTTAAGAAGGGCATCAATAAACTGTCACTGCGTTGGCAAAGATGCATTGATTGCATGGGTGATTACTTCGATTAATACAAATAAAGGATACATGAAAAAAAATCGTTTAAATTTTTTCATACAAAACGGCAATTTCATAGGTAAAGACCATCAGTCATAGGATAATTCCGAAATCCACCACTAGGGAAATTTGCTCGCCACCAATAAATCCGCAACATTTACTAGTTTACAATGTGCCATCAATAATATAAGGTTTGATAAATCAACTACGGATATTTTGGGTATATGATCTACTGCTCATATTATAAAGACATTTAGGTTAAAAAAAATGTAATACTCAAAGTAAAAAAATCATCTCATGTATGGGTGAATCTGCGCTCAACACAAACTCGCCCATATAATGGAAGTTTTTTTTTCGAGTACAACAATTATTTTTCTGCACAAACGTCTATACATAAGCAGTAGATCATATGCCCAAAACATGCGTAATTGATTTTATCGATCTTTATATAGGTATAAAGAGGAGATTTTATAGCTTAATAATAATATCTATGGACGCTTCACACCACGTCAATCTGGTCCCGTGCTAAGTATCCTTGTGTTACAGGTACCAGAAAACGGGAAATATATATTTTATACTTTTATACTATACATATATATATATATTATTTTTATTATATTATACACATATTTAATACACATCAGGAACACAGAAAAACTTTTTGTTCCTTCGGCGGGATTCGAACCCCGACCCCCAGCTTCAGCACCAACACGCTGAAGCACTGAGCCACAGAGGTCGTCGCTTGTTTGCTTACATTGATGAAATTTGACTATTTAAAAAGATTATTTTTACAAATAAACCCTAAAGGTAAAATGCGTTTAATTTTAACACAAAACGATATGCTAGTAGGTTGTAACTAATTTTTTTTTTAAGCCCAAGTATATTTTGAATTTAACGATAAAATTTATAATATAATTCAATAAATATTCAAATTTATAACAATAAATATAACAAAACATAAAATGCAGTGGTTTTTTCGGGCTTTAGTGATTCCTAAGTTTTCAGTATTCTTTTAGTACAAATCGACGTGAGTGTAGTAGTTTCGCAAAAACAGAGCTGGCAACACTGGAACGAATCGCTTCAGTCCATCTGGCCGACTAATGCGATCTCGAAATTGTACACAGACGATACGATTTTGCATCCGTTCAGACCGAACTGAAGAAAAACAGGACCGAATGTGGGGCCCGTCCGTCGTCTCACATGCAAAGTAAAATTAATGTAACAGTGGCCAATGGCCATACACCATACAATCAATAGTCTAATCAAATCTCTTGGATCAGTGATCGATACATTGGATGGTGTGTGTATGGCTCACATTTACGACCGCGAAAAACAGCACGCGCCGTTCCAACCCTCGCTCCGAAACGAACATGTAGATGCACAGGGCTGACAGTCCGAATTGGAAATTCGATGCGAGCGCTTTTCTACAAATTTATCCACGCATCACGTGTGAACGCAAAATAAAACATGTTGGTTGGAGCGTCGACAATCACTCCTGACAGCAAAACTTTTAAAATAGTCCCAACTGCAGCCTAAACTCTTGAAATCACATTTATATGCACAGTCTGGGACGTTCGCTTAAATATGTCAGATCCGTCCGCAGTCAAAACCGTGGGCGTTCGTTCGATCGTTATTTGCACGACTGTTTTATCTGCAGTCTAAATCACACAGATCCATCCGCGGTTTGGAACGCAGTCTCAGATGCATGGTCCAAACCATGTGGAGAGCGCTAATTTGTTTTCTGGCTATTCCTACGTGAGCACAAATCTAATATATAAAATTATCGTGTCATTGTGTTCGGGGACGCAGTCCTCCGAAACGGCTTGACCGATTATTATGATTTTTTTTTGCATATTCGGTAGGTCTGAGAATCGATTGTAATCTATTTTTTCGACCCGTAAATGATAAAAATAATATATATATGGCAAAACAATATTTGCCGGGTCAGCTAGTTCTTATATATCTTGGAGTTATTGAATGAAGCTGGATATTGGACTAGACTATTTTGCAGACGGTCCTAATCTAGGTAAATGAATTTCCACCAAGAACCTACAGTACAATCAATAACATATCTAATCTAGGTTTCACAGGCGCTAACGCACAACCGAGATTGCTATACAATTGCGCAGCCTGAACGGAGGGCGTAATGACACCCTGGGGAACATCTCAGGTCTCAGGCACTGGGTTTAAAGTATGAACATTACTAATGATAGGTATGCAGTTTAGAAGGGCCTTTGAACATAAGCATACATTCAAGTTCTTTGTATGAACAATATGATCAATGATAATAGACTTTGATTTTTAAATATAAAATAAAAGAAGACAAGAGATATCCACAAGACAATCTCTATTCAGAGACACTTTTAGTGTTTACAAATATTTTGCGACCTACGCGTTGCTTTTATTTTCATGTATTTTATTTTGTGACAAATATTCAATCCATAAACTTTTTCATTAAATGCATACATAAATACATAAATAGGTACGTCAACACATTTTTGAAATCGAGAATGCGGCCTATAGCATGGAAAAACAAGCACTCATGTTTTTATTTTGTTTTCTATCATTTTGATACAAATGTCTCAGATGGAACTTGTAAGTTTTTTTTTATAA
The DNA here is from genome assembly GCA_963565745.1 of Phengaris arion. NCBI lineage: Eukaryota > Metazoa > Arthropoda > Insecta > Lepidoptera > Lycaenidae > Phengaris > Phengaris arion. Next base: position 1,404,438 of record OY751442.1, read on the forward strand.
TTTTTTGTTTTCTTACTGAAGTAGTTTTTACCCAGCAACTAATAAAGGCTTGGCGACCCCCAAAGGGGTCGCGACCCGCACATTGAAAGGCACTGATTTACAGAAAAGTTTTAGGTATTTATATTTAAATTGGTTTTGCATAAAACTTTTTAAATATTATAAATGTTGAAGTAACTACGAATCGAGATCTTTTATATTATTCAGCTATGGCCTATGGTTAAAGTAACTTATTGAGAAAATCCATTATTCTTGAAGTTCGATTGAAAACTTTATATAAAGTATTACTTATGATGACAACTAGAATTTTACGTGTGATGACTGATGTTCCCAGTTATTACGTTTTTAAACGTCGAGTGGTATAATTATTATTAAAGCGCGGCACGCCGTGGCTATTAGTTTTGACTAGAAAAGGAAACACTATTAGTTAGATTTGAACGACGATGAACCTCACGAAATGATTTGTGATGTTGTTGTTCATAAAATTATGTACAAAATCGGGCTGCGATTGTTCCACCATCGCTTATTTATGTGATGTTGTATTTAAAGTTAAATAATACTACAGGAAAATATATTATGTGTGGGTATGCAACGTTAGCTTTAAATATAACCTAACTAAGAGGACTTCCGTAACTATCAACGCGCAATAGGTTTTCTTTAAATTACTTCAAAAGTATATCAAACAATTTTTCTAAAGAGTTTTTAGCAATGCCATTTTGGATGCCGATTAAGTACTCAAAAATGTTTGACTTTGTAAAAAAGTCATGTATGAAACCGTAACTTTATTTAAAACTACCTATTTGTCGATAGCCTCCTCGATGTAGTAGAACGCAAAAATATTTTTCATCCCCCCACTTCACATGTATCGAGAGCAGACAGAAGGCAGACGAAGTTAGAATGGCGGACAGACAGACGGACGGACTGAGCGAAACTATAAAGGTTCCTTGTAGGACTACGGAATTCTAAAAAGGTGGGTACTCAAGGATTTCCAAACAAAAGATAGGCATTTGACAGAACAAATCTTCATACAAGAAAAAGTTACGCCATCTTGTTTTCACCATATCTCAAATGTCAAAATGGCCCCATACAACTCCAAAAGTAGGGCCATTTAAGTGGAGACAGTTTTTACCTCAACATGCCTCGTCTATGCGGGTAGTAGTGAACATATCAAAACCTACAAGCCAAATCTCAAGTCTCAATCCTACACAGGAAACACTGTCGCTCCGCCAAAGTAACAATCATATTGTCGTCCATACAATTGACAATAATAATGCTTTACTTAAATAATGTGAATAACGCTCTCGGGCGCATACATTTGCTTGGAGAAAGTGCAAGTAGAATCATTTCCCTTAGCCCTGCGTTTATTTTTAGATTGTTCTCGCTCATTCGACAATAGTCATTTGCGTCGAATGCTAACGAGAAAACGGTCCCCGGTATTTCAAATTCAGATGCTCTAGGTCTGGAACTTTCACCGTTTCGGTGGCATTCGAGTTATGGAAATACCGCCCTATCGTTGACCGTCGGCATTTTAACTGTGTCGCAAACGACTTCCTTGCGAAAGCCAGATGAGAGTTAGAGGAGTTTATCAACATTGTTTATACTTTATGGCTGTCGTTGCGACATGTGGTCCAGCCACGAGCGTAGAAGGGCACGAGGCTCGATTTGGCAGGACATTCCCACAGCATTAAAGCTTCTATAACGGCTAGAGAACTAGACCCAATGTGCGGTATTTTCTGGCAACATTTTTATGTTTCCAAAGTAATTGGTAATTATTATTTAAAAATAATAAATCAAACCGACTTCCAAAGTAAAACAATCCAAAGTAAAAAGTAAAACAAAGTACACAAAAAAGTATGAAGTAAATCTAATTTTCTAAATAATTGCCCTTTTAAATTCGGCTAAAATTATAACTATTTCTCTACTCAATCTTCTTAATTTTGAAGTCAGTACCAGAAATTTGAATATGAGTTCTATAAAATATTGTTTGGGCTGGTACCGACTTCAAAATTAGAAATAGTTAAAATATTACCCGAATTTAAAAGTGGAATTATTAAGAAAATAAAATTTATTTCATACTTTTTTGTGTGTTTTTACTTTGGACGTCGGTTAAATTTTTTGTATAAAATAATATTTTTTCCCTTTTTAGTGATATTTGTTAAATTATTATTAGTAGATTTTAAGAACGTTTAAAATAAACGATCGAATGTATAATTGAATACGCGCCAAGCTTCCATTAGGTATTGTAAATAAGATGATGATGATTACTGTAAGTTACATAGTTGCATATGCATGCCAGTTCTTTAAACAATGCCGAAATTTTCATACATGTATCTATAAGGAGTCAGGAGTTCTGTTCAGTACCTTTGGGTCCAGTGTATACCTTGGAGTAAAATTTTACTTTTTGATAGCATATGCTTGGACTACTTCAGAAAAAGTCGAAATCACCATATGTGTTCATATAAATTTCGAGGAGTTCCTTCGATTCCTCATGGATCCCATCATCAGGTCACCACTTGATGTCAAAAGGACCAATTTGAGATTATACCCTATACATCAATAGAAATATTTTCAAAATCGGTCCACAGACGGCAGAGTAACCGTTGAACGTACAAAAAAAATATATACAGCCGAACATATAACCGCCACCTTTTTTTGTAAGTCGGTTAAAAATTGAACCGAATTGATATTTAATGTTATACTATAGTTAAAGTTTTAACTTTCCAATTTCAGGTCGATACAATAAGTGCAAATTTAATACAATTTAATTAATATTATATCCAGCAATATTTCGCGAAAAAATACTCACAAACAAGCAAATGTGTGAGTGCACGCACAAGCATGCGAAAAGCTTACAGGTTGCTTGCAGATTTGCTTGCAGGTTGTGGGTATTTTTTCGCGGGATATTGCTAGATTAATTAAATCGTAATGATTTCTGCAAAGTAACTCCTGATTCTAATAACTATAAATGCAAATGATAGTTGACAAAAATTGCGATTTTCTTAAGTTCGATATCTTCGCTGCTCAAAAGCTTGCACGATTCTCGACCAAATCAAGTCATCGCATTATCAGCCAAAGTAAACCAGAGCAGACCTGTATCCGGTGTGGTGACAAGTGCCGCGTTGCAACTAATCGAAATCATGATCACATGCGCCGAGATCCGCCGGCAGATCGATATAATGAGCCGTGGCAGTGGTTCCACTTAGAAAACACTGGATATACTGCAGCGTGTTTCTAGAATCCAGATATGCCAATTGCCGTGGGCAATGAATGTCTATAAGATAAAGTAAAAATAATCCTGGGGGACCGAGCATTGCTCGGAGTTTTAGAAGAACGATAAGATAATTAAAAATGAATAAAAAAATATACAAGAAACAGAATCACAAAAATATTCGTCTGACCGGGATTCGAACCCAAGACACCAATTTTCCAACAACGAAAAAGTACAATGCTAACCAAACCGCGAACCGGATTTGACATTTGGAAATCGAAATCACTCATATTATGTATCTTATTAAGCGACGATAGAAAAACATATATAACATAAAAATGCGCAGTTTCGCAGGGATAAGACCTAGCTAGATCAATTTTTCTCACCCAAAACTTCCTGCATACTAAACATGGAAATACTTGCAGCCGTTTCCGCGGTTCCGATTATAATATACAAGATTAGCTCGTTTGAAGTATAAGATATTGTCAGATAAAGAAAGGAGGTATATGTATAAACACGCGAAGTGATACACGATGGCTTTAAAATAATCATATTATGTTTTTCTGTTCTACCCGGCGAGAAAAATAAACTGGTATCTTGCCCCAACTATTGCCCCCAACAAAAAATTTTTTGTCCAAAAATAGAATTGTCTTAGGCATCGGTATACCACTGGTCTCTACACAAGGATTCCTAGGAGTATTTGTGTTTTTTGTTTTGTCGCCACATTAACGGCGACGGACGTCGGACGGACGGACGGACAGCGACAATTGTCTAGTATATTTCATAACAAATGACTGTTTATGTGATGTGACGTTTTCCGTGACGAGAAGATCCTAGGGAAGATCTAGGATCTTCTCAGGATCATTCTATCAAGAAAATGCCATAGCATGTTTCGTAGATTTGTTTCATTAGTCATTACTTAGGCGGTGCGTGTTTGTTATATTAAAATAATATGCAAGCAGTATTTTAAGAGTCCACATAATAGCTCCCTATTGTCTTGGACGAACAAAAAATAAAGTATTTTCCTTAATCTTTAATTTGCCGAGTCTATTAGTCCTCAAGCTCTACGGCTGGCCTTGTCTAGATATCCGCTAAAGCGATAGCCGGCGGTGAACGAGAAATATCACTAGTAATTGTCTGCGGTTTACCCCGCTAATGCAAATTACAGCGGACCGTTGTCGTAGTATCGCCGTTCGCCATGCTTCATCAAGATTGATACGGCTTAGTGCCAATTTCACCCACGCCTGTTAAAGTTAATCGTTGATTACATATCATGTTGTCCCTCCCGTTCTTCGTATTAACGAAATAGCTAAGACATGATATTTAGACAAACGATTAAGACTAACAGGCGTTGGTGCAATTGGGTATTAGTCTACAATCTAAAGGGATCCACTGAGTAGCGAGTTGCGATGGATCGCTACAATCAAACAGGAATAGACTGGTTTCATCGAAAGCATATGCAATGCTACCGAATGGAGTATTTTTTTTTTAATAAACAGACGGTTCGATTCCTAGCAAGGGAATTTGGTTTAACAAAAATGTAATAATGCAGTTTTAGTTTGTATCAAAATCAAGTATCAAATTTCTTATCAGAAAAATTTTAGTGACAAATTGAGTCAGACGGGCACGAGATCTTAGTCTATAAAGTATGGCAGATATAGTGTACGATATCGTATACGACCAAGTGCATCGTTTGCGACCGTCGTACACGATTTGCTTCGACGAAACCAGTTTATATTCCAGTTTGACCGTAACGATCCATCGCGAGTCAGTGGGCCGCTTTAGTATATCTAATATCTTATGTTATTATCGGCCGTATACGGAAACGCTACTTAAATTCAGCGGCCCCTTGATCACTAGCTGACACCGTATCCGCCTGGCAGATTGACAAGGACAGCACTCAGTAGCGTCTTGAGACCCACTTATATTAAGTAGCGGTTAAATTTTCCACCGAGAGAATTATAAATTATTATTATTATTTTAATAGTAATACGTGATGCGAAAACTTTCATTACAGTTTTACGAGAGTTGTGCAACCGGAGGAGTATGAAATTTAGCCGGTAAATAAAAGTTTATGCGGAGGCAGGCGTGGAGCAAGCTAATTTTTTTTTAAATAATGCTTAGAAATACATAAATTTAATAAAAATAACACACTTCGTCAAATTATTAACTCACACTATCCTGCATTTGATAGATACAATTTTGTTACAAGTTGACGTATGTGAACCTGTGTCAAGTCTGACCTCCGGATGATGCGCCGACATGCTAACCACTGAGCTACAGAGTACGTCAAAGTATGTTATAGTCAATATAGTACTAATTACTTAAGAAATATGTTTCCCATACGCACAAAGAGATGGCATCCTTACTAATATCTTACTAATATTATAAATGTGAAAGCGTGGATGTTTGTTACTCTTTCACGCAAAAACTACTGAACGGATTTCGATGAAATTCGGTATGGTAGTAGTTTAGACTCTGTTTTAAAACATAGGCTACTTTTTATCCCGAAAAAGTAGTGTTCCCGAGGGATTCTGTATTTACGCGGGCGGAGCCGCGGGAAACAGCTAGTATAAAATATGTAGTTTAAAACGCTTATTACACACCTCCATTCTACTCATAAGATCTCCATTCCTCGTACACCGAGATTGCTAATTACACTGTATTTTATTCATTTATGAATAAAATTACTGTTTTGTAGTAACAAAACAGTAATTTTATTCATAAATGAAAATAATTGCATCTGAAAATGTTAGAAATAATTCAAGTTTACAAAACTTTTTGTAATGTGAGTATGTAAAATATTTTAAAAAGTTTATTTCCTTTTACGCATCTTGTTTGAATACCAATTAATTTTACTTTTTAAATGTTTGTTAATCTTTATAGTTAAACTTTCTAATTATTTTATGAACCTGACCTAATGTTTCTTTCGTACGTTTTAGAATAAATATTTTAATTGCTAAAATACTATGCAGTGTTTATTAAAATTGTTTTAGTATAATTTGTATAAAAAATCGATTTTTAGAGTCGAGTCGATAATTTTCAGTTTAAGTTATATTAATTATTAAAGACTAAAGTACGTGCATACATACAATCATAACAAAATATAGTCCTATCACCTACGTAGTGTGTAAGTTCCTTTACATTTCGGCCAAATTTCATATTCCTCCTGAGGAAGGAGTATGAAATTTGGCCGGTAAACTAAAGCTTATGTGGAGGAAGGTGTGCAGAAAGCCAAACATTTTTTTACATATATATATAAAAACGTTTCGAGTATTGTGCGTACGGTTGAGAGTGAGATTTAGCACAATTAAAGTTTATGCTGAGAAAGGCGTGCGAAAAGCTCAAATTTCATAAATTTCGTAAAACGCTAAGAAATACATGAAATGAAATAAAATATCAGCAACACACACTACCATACATTTGGTTCACACATACACACACGTAGTGTATTCATTATTGTCAATCCCTATGAGTTTTGACGTTCGGCTTCCTCGTGAAAGACATGAGTGAAATATATTTTTTCGTAATTTTAATGGAACTGAACTGATATTCATTTAATTATTATATTAATTATAGTTAATAATTATTACCTCCTCTACCTCAGTTAGCTCACACTACCTACCGTGCGTGTGATATATATTTTTTTATTTAAATAAATGGCGTCGGCTTATAACCATTTGCCAGTGTCGAGTTAAAAAGGCGGGAAATAGAATTTTCTTTTCAATTTCCAACACCGTATTTCTAAATCGTCAAGTCCAAAGTCTAGTCAATGTCCAAATAAATAGTCAGTACAGTCAATGAATCAAGTCAGTCGATCCAGTAGAGTGGTAGAAGCTTTACTGAAAGTTCCTTAGGAGTTTTGGAGAGAACACAAGATAGCACGTTTTTGAAGTTGTACGTAAAACTTGCCCCCACTGTTCAAGTTAATTAACGAATATTAAATGGTTAATATTCTACCAACATTACACATTAAGAACCGAAATAACACAAATTTATGAAAGTAATACAAAACTAACAACGTCACACATGGAACTCCCCGACTAAACTATAATTTTATTATACGTTGACGTTTGTCAATCAGCAAAATATATTTTTTACGTTTTTCTATCTAAGAGGCAAAATAATAAATAAGAAGGTATATGTTTCTATATAAAAATAATATAGCTGTCTCTCGCATTATCGCGCGATAAGCGACATCATATCGCTTAACGTGAAAGCGCTCTAATACGTGAAACGAAAATCACGTTGTCACGGGTTTGGACCTATTTTAAGGGCCATCCTCACGGTCCAGTCTGCAAATCCAGCAACCTGTCAATAATAAGTTTATATCTTTTCATTCTGTAAATAGTAGTAAAATACGCCATACTCACCTCAGTCTAGCCTGCAAATCTAGCACTGGTACTAAAGATCGTCATTAGCGTATCCATCCAAGTGTCAATCATTTATAATTTTTGCCTATAAGTCCGCGGCCTTGGATTTGCAGGCTGGACCGTATGACGCAATTTCCAGGCAGATTTACCAGAAGGCTGAGTAGGCCCAGGGCGGTCAATTTTAGGGAGCAGCAAATGTGGCCTTAATATTTTTTTGTCTTACAGGAATATAAAAAACATTGCAGATGAAGAAGTACCTACATGTTACTTTTGTGATTAGTATCATATAATTCATATGATGTAGGTCTCTCTCACGATTCAGACATTTTTTGTTGTTCTGCAGGCGTTGTATTTACAGCTGATGATAGATACCATTGTCTAGTCTATTGCAATAGTAATTTTACATGTTTGTGGGGCTGCTAATCTGCTTCAATGGAATAGAAAACTAAGTTGATTTCATCTTTGTCCCTTTCTGCTCATATTTTGAAGCTGTTATGTGTATAGTCACTAATGCTATTCATCCATTGACTAGCTGGTGCCCGCAACTTCATTTCCGTGGGACTATGAATGGAGACTGGACCCTAATGCCCGTTTTCACCAACTGACTCCTAATTTTAAGTGTCCCTTAGCGGCCATTTAGGGTGCCTCTTAAGAAAAATTGTTTTCACCAACGCTTAGGTGTCACCTAAGACCTTAGGGGGGCCTCTATCTTTAGGGGCCCGATATTTCGCGCCTTAACTGTCACCTAACATTACATTGTGATGTGATGAAAATACGTGAATCCCTTGAAATGGAAGACGATCTAAGCCAGTTATTGGTAACTTTAGACGCTGTTGAAGTGCTTGAATTATTTTCTAATGACTTGTTACCAAAAGTCCCCGTTTATATCGCCAAAGAGTGGAACATTTTGATAAATATGATATCGACTTCTTCAACCGATATAGGTTAACAAAACAGTAATATTGTTATTAGAAAAAAATTAACATCTTCTCGAGTATAAAGACAGGTAAGTGTATTATTCATTTACATTTTACATTTAGGTACTTTTCTCGTACTTACCTACATACTCCTTTACCAATGGAATTCATAATTTTCTAATGATACTTGAATATCATGTCGAAATCAAAAGCGGTGATTGTTCTTTAAATATGTATTTACCTGTACCATTCTACTTGGACGTCTCTGTATAATTTCATATAAGTAGGTATGTCACAATTGTGAGACAGTAAACGTGGTTGTGAATTGTAAATATTCAATTCCATTGTTTAAAAAATTACGTTTGTTACCACTAGCCTGTATGTATATTCGAGATCTCTGTATCTTTGTTAGGCTACATCCAGAATACTTTAAACAGAACTCAAAGGAGGGAAGAAAAAATGAAAGATATAAATTTAAACTGTACCGCCCTTGGTGTAACTTGAATTTATACAGAGATAATGCATACATACAAGCTATACACATATTTAATAATTTACCTAATCAATTCAAGGAATTGCCTACAATATATAAATTTAAAAGAAATCTGACATCTTGGCTTATAGAAAATAGTTTCTATGACATAAATGAATTTATACTACAGAACAAAAAATGACCTGTATCAATTAGTCAATATTATCAAAAATGTTAAATTCATTAAATTAAGTGCAAGTAATATTATTGATGAATAAAAATAAAGTTGACATTTATTTATATGGCTTTGAAGTGATTTTTCAATTATAATACATTTGACAATGAACTTATTTAATTATTTATCTTGTGACCTAAAATATTTTGTGACCTAATGCATTCTCAAATTAACATTTTAACTATTTATATGATTTTTAACTTTAATATTTTAATATATATGTAATAAACTTTCTGTTAACATAATGGTCAAAACCAATTATTTATTGTATAATCTATAGATCGACCAATTGCTTTTACTTTATATTTAAAACTATATTTTATAAGTAGACTCTGGAGATTGTATATTTTAATTTCACACACCATGCTATCATGGTTAGGGTTGCCATTCGTCCCGATATATCGGGACTGTCACCGTTATGAGGCCTTCTGTCCCGACGTCCCGACAAAGCACTATTACGTCCCGTTTTATCGCGCTATCAAAGCAATTCAAATACTTTTTGGACGACAGTTGCTTTCAACAATATAATTATTTAAAAAACTTTTTAGAGGCTACAGTTGACACGGAAGAGTGGAAGGCCATACATTCAGTAGAAGAGAAGTGGATTTACTTTTTTAATATTACAGAAAATCCTGAAAGAAAATGCCAAATGCTCAAATTGTGTCAATATTTGTTTGCAATGCCTGGCCACAACGCTTCTGTCGAAAGAATATTTTTATTAATGTCTAGCCAGTGGACTGATGAAAGAAATCGCCTGCTGCCGGAGACTATGGAGTCAATTTTACAGTGTCAGGTTAATTTTAATATGACTTGTACAGAGTTTTATAAATATGTAAAGGGCCAAAAAGAATTACTTAAAAAAGTAAAGTCGTCAGAAAAATATGACCAACCTACGTGTAGTATTGCGTCCATACAGTAGTAGTAGAATTTGTATTTTTTTTAATAAAAGATATTCATACGTTTTTTTTTCTCTTTGCGTCCCGACACGAGCCTTGCCAAATATGGCAACCCTAATCATGGTAGAATGTATGTTTTTTTTTAAACTTACCATCTGCATATGTAATACTATGTACTTACTACATTCAGTGAATAAATGATTTGATGATTTGAATAAACAACATCAAATGAGTTTTGCCGGGGAGTTCAATGGGTGACGTTGTGGAATTCGTATTTCTTCATAAATTTGTGTTATTTCGGTTCTTAATGTATAATATTGGTAGAATATTAACCATTAAATATTCGTTAACGTGCACAAGTGTGGGCAAGTGGTACAACTTCTAAAAACGTGCTATTTTGTGTTTCCCGCCAAAACTCCCTAGGAACTTTCAGTAAAGCGTCTACCACTTTACTGAATCGACTGACATGACTCATTGACTGTACTGACTATTTATTTGGACTTTGACTAGACTTTAGACTTGACAATATAGGAATACAGTTGAAAATTGAAACGAAAGTTCTATTTCACACCTTTTTTACTTGACACTGGCTAATGGTTTTAAGATAAGCCGACGCCATATATTAAAAAAAAAAAACAACAACAACAAATGACTCGTCTTTCACTCATCAGTGAAACTGGCATTATAACTTTTTAATTTACAGCACAGTACATTTACTTTAGTTAAACATGCTGTAAGTCATCGTCTTACTAATTGAGTTATTAAAATTGCTGAATAATTTATCAAACCATACAAAAGTACACTAACTTGGGTTTATTTATGTTATATTATTTATCTGTGAATTATTTATACTAGAATTTGCAATGTTACATTTATCGATAAAATATGTATAGTATGAGCGCAAATTTAAAAAAAAATCTGTCACTTAACTAGGAGTTTCATAGCTAAGTCAGCTAAGCCAGCTTGATGAAAATGAAATTAGGTAGGTGCCGATTTTAGGAGACCACCTATCCAAAGGGTCACTTACATAAGAGTTGTTTAGGGATCAGTTGGTGAAAACGGGCATAAGATAAAAGTAGCCTCTTTATAACATCAGCTCCTACTAGCTCTACCAGTGAAAGTCCAGTCAATATCGGTCCGTCCGTTTCAGAGATTAATCGGTACAGACCAGACAAACAGCCAGACAGTCAGTCGAACAGACAGATAAAAGTTTTAAAATTGCTTTTTTGATGTAAGTGTCGTATATACCTACTGGCATATTGCATTTAGTGCAAAGCTGATTATTTACAATTACAACCAGACATATTTTTAAGCAGCTACTTCCGAGTAAGTTATTTGAAACGTATTATTCGATTGTGAAACCGGTAATTAGGAAAGAAACAAAGGTAACAGGTACTATAATATTACGTATTTCCATTGGTCTACTGAAGTCCACGTTTAAGCCATGATGATAGAACCTCTTCTAGTTTTATTTTTTTATTTTGACAGCAGCTACACACTATATTTTAAATATATTTTTTTAATGAATCTCTCATGACATAATAGCTATAAGTATAAATAGTTTAAAAGTGGACTTTGTATGTTTGTATAATCTTATATTTCATGACTGTTGGCCGTTGGGGTATGTTTAAATATTTGCATACATTATTATTACTAATTGATTGTTATGGTACTGGGATTTTAATGACAATTGAAATGTTTTGTTCACTAATATGATTCTATTTATTTTTTTATAAAACTATGTACCTACTAATATTATTCCATGCCCATAAGGGCCGAAATTGTGATCAATTATAAAAATGTTACATCTATGTAACCAATTTCTTAGAATAAACTATTCTGAGTATACTACAAGATATACCTGTAAGGGCGTGAAGGCCACCGAAGACGCTGTGCCCGACACCTGTCTCCGTATACTAGTAGCTCCGCCATACTGCTGCTGCTTCTGCAGATTCTTCTGCAGGGTCTTGCTGATGCGGACTTTGGTCTTCTCGTCCACCTGCGGCAGACGGATCCGCCCGGTGCGGGACTTGCCGATGGTGCCGCGGGTGTAGCCCAAATCCTCCTGGTAGGCGTCATCTTCGATCTGAGAAGGAAAGGAATGTGAGTAAACTTCTGAATAAGCTATCCGACACTTAGAAGATTGTGAAGCAAGCCTTTAACCATTAAAACTAACTGCTAGTTACTCCAACAACTTCATTTAACACGGCCATAATAGTTTCCTACTTCGATCTTGAAATATATAATATCATAAAACAGACACAATTAAATGGTTAATCACGAATCGGCAATATCGACATATATCTTGACTTTCTCATTAATTAGAACATAAATGTTTTTACTGGCAATAATTGTTCTGATAGTCTGCTGATCAAGAATCGATGGCACTCGGCTAATTGTAAATGCACTACTCACGGCCAGATAAAGTGGACGACTGCTTGAGTGTGTGACACACGGCTATGAAGTTATCGAACAGTCTTTCGTTTTTAATACGGTTTATTTTGTTTAGATTTATATTTTTTAATCATTTTTGTGTAATCGGTTCTGATCTAGTTTAACAAAAAGAAAATAATACACTATAATGTCACAAATTGAACGTCGAAAAAATATAATGACATATTTATTTGGTCAAATTTTACTTTTTGTTTACGATTAAATTAAATGGTATGCAAGCAGAGCATAGAGGTGTGATTACGACTAGGACATAAAGATATAAATATTACCAGATATTACATTGCCTATGTTATAACAGATAATCCCTTTATGATTTTTTCTCAGATCATAGTAAGTAGGTATCCAAATACCGAGCTGTAGAATATTAGATCTAATGCTACTACACACTTAGCTAAATCAATAAACTACGACCTTTTAAAAAGATATGGTGCATGATACATCATATTTGGTACGCAGTCCGATCGGCGGTCCGAACTGTACGTGTGCAGGGCGCTATTGAATATATCTATCTATCGAGGGGGAGTTTCAGTTACTCAAGTCTAATATTGCCCGAAACCCTGAATGCTAGATGTTGAAAACTAGACGAACATCACGACCGTGTGTATTATGTGTATTCCCCAGTTCGCCATACGTGCCGGCTGTATGTCGCACAACAGTGTCGGACGCGCGCGGTTCCGGTCTATTTGAGCGCGCCATACACATTGAAATTCAGCGCGCGGACCGCGCACATTTACCACCTACCGCAAATCCCGTACCGTAATCACTGAATTTCTTACTAACTTTCTTAAAGTTAGGCATGCTTATAAAGTTTTAAGTTTTAGAGATTTTTTGGCATTAAAAGAAAGTATGTACCCGTTGTATCTTCTAAGTCTTATGTTTCAGTCTCACAGATAGATTTGTATCTTGTAGTTTTGATGGTACAATTACCACCGTGGTAATTGTACCATCAAAACGACATTCAGGAAGCGACCTACTTGACAAATGACCTTGAAAACCTTAGCATGATCACCATAGAAATAAATTTTGCCTACACGAGACATACTGACACATAATACTATGTACAAAATGACAGCTTTCTAGAGTCAAAAGTAGCGCCGTTCGGCGGGCTTTTTATCCCCTCGCCCACTAGGTTAGACCTACTTACTCGTAAGTTCTCTAAATTTAGGGTTTTTTTTATGTTTGCAACACTAGATTGGAACGCAGTGTTCAATCTGTTCGATTGGAACACTGCATTTTACCGGAAATCTCCGACTATAGACAAATACATCATACATCCATCTTTTTTTAAACATTATATTTAATAAAAAGAGTTGGCGTCAATTTTTACGAAGTGGAAATATTGGAGAGACCTTTTGGTAGAAATCGCCCAGGGTAATGCTAAAACCGGCACAGTTTGTCAATCTCTCATTCTGTCTGTTCTTCCGTAGAAAGAAATCATTTCTACAATCGTTATGCTTAGCGTGCTGGAAAGGTATATACATAAATACACACGTACATAAACCAACACAAGCTTAATGTTGTTCAGTAGCAGACAGCAGTAAGTATAGACAGGTGGGTTGAGGTGGATTCACGTTTGTTACTCAATTGGGTCCAAACCAATGAACCCATGTTTATAGCCGGATCAGTGACATACAATAGCCCGCACGTGCCTATAGCCGATATCCGCACAGGCAAACCCGCGGCCGGAAGTGTCGTAATAAAAAAAATAATTAAAGAAGTTTTGAATACTTATTATGAGTTCCGTTTGCAATTTTATCAGTAGTAAACCTTCGTTCGATAGTAATTAAGCACATAGGAGTTACAGTAATTACAAAACATCATATTTTAATTTTAATTAGTAACACGTGCCAAATAATAACAGTACCTGGTTAACCGAGCTTCGCTCGGAGCTCTAGTATATTAAAAAAAAAAAAGAATCCCAAAAATATTTTTCCGGGTTCAAACCCGAACAGTTCCGAACAACGCAATAATTTATGTATTGTTGCACGACGAAAGAAAAAACATAATATATAACTTAAAAATGCACAGTTTGCCAGGGATAAAACTTAGCTAGATCGATTTTTCTCCCCCAAAACTCCCTGCATACTAAATTTCATGTAAATACTTGCAGCCGTTGTCACGATTACGATCACATTATATACAAGTATATCCCGTTTAAAGTATAAGGTAATAATATAATATTGTAATCTACACTGCTACTGTAGTGTCGTTAATTACTGGCTACTAATAAAATTAAGTAGTTTGGAATAAGTGTTCAAGCCCCAGGTTTCAAAACTAAGGATAGGCTATGAGATAGGACGTACATTTGACAGAAGAAAGCTTCACACAAGAAAAAGTTACGCCATCTTGATTTCAGAAGACTGAATAAGCTGCGGAAAGCTAGTGTCAATATGTCAAATTGAGAAATGTCAACCCTTCAGGGCCCCAAACAACCCCAGGTTTAGGGCTATTTAGGTGTAGACACTATTTGGCCCGACATGCCTCGTCTATAATATATACCGCTATGGTTCAAGCACATTTCGAGTTTTAAAAGGCTGTCAAAAATCGGATGTTGAAAATAGTTAAATTGCATACAAAACACTTTCTACTAAAAAACTAAAAAACAATCCTCACCGGTTGCGAACCCCCGGTTTTTGCCGATAAAATTAAACATATTTGATAGCAAATATGTTATCTGAGGTCAAATCTCTTGGCTTCGAAACGACACACGTAGTTTTGAATAATTACACTATTATAATACACCGTGTAATGAGTATACACACTATACAGTAACATTTAACAGCAGATGTGGGTGAACTATTCTATCTCAAGTGTACGGCACACTGGCCAGGCATCCGCGCCATCACAGGCGCGCGTAATGGGCAGTACACGGTGACCGTTAAATTAATGGACGATCAAATGGCTGTACCACATTTTATGTTCCTAGCTGTACCTTGTAATAATAGAGAGTACGGTTCCTACTTCCTTGCTAGTTACTAACAATCCAGGCTTAAGGCTAGTTAAAGAATTGAGCGTTGATTTTATTTACCTACAAAGAGTCTTTGACATGTAAATATCACAATGGCTTCGAACCCTCTAAACGGATAAACCGATTTTGAAATAGTTTTCTTTGTTTGAAAACTGACGGGATTGAGAGTGTTCTTATTCATCATCGTCTGATCGCTAACTGCTTGACAGTGACGAGGGTTACTTAAATTTTTTAATGTAAGGTGATAGTATTAAGTAGATTTGGTTTCTTCGCAAACGAAGCGGCAAGCAGCATCTAGTTGGCAATAAACAGCAGATCAATTATTTTTTATAACGCTTTTATTAGTTTGCTTGCTTGCTTGCTTGCTTGCTTGTTTGTTTGCTTGTAACCGACTCCTTTGGGCTCGATTTTGTCTTACTTTGAACGATCAGATTTAATTCAAACTTTGCACACCTGTCAGAGACCGATGACAATGCAATAATTCGATTTCATTTAATTTTAATAATTAAAAAAAAACATATTTTAAAAATTAAAATTATAAATTATTAAAATAAATAATCATGCGTGCAGTTCCAGGCTTACACTTTGGCAAATCGTACTAAAAAGCAAAAAAAAAATTGTAGTTTAAAAAAACTATAAAATCACGCTTTTATAGAAAATCTAACTAAAAAATAAAAAATAAAATTTAATAAATTTGGATTAAGAATAGTGTAAATGAAAAATAAATGTTTATTATTGTAAAAAAGCGTGGGGTGCATAGTTTCAATTGTTATAAACATTTTATTGGCAGATATGAGAAGGATCTTCACTTTGATAATATCTTAAAAATTACTTTAAACGAAATCTGACCATTTGAAGTGGATCAAAATCAAATCCACTGGAGTCGGTTACATACAAACAAACGTACAGGTGAAGACACTGCACCCCACGCTTTTTTACATTAATAAACATTTATTTTTCATTTAGACTATTCTTAATCCAAATTTATTAAATTTTATTTTTTAGTTAGATTTTCTATAAAAGCGTGATTTTTTAGTTTTTTTAAACTATAATTTTTAATTTACTATATTGTGTAATAATGGGAATGAATTCATCATGTACCTACACCTTAAGCCCAAACAAGTATTGTTAACAAGCTAAAAAAACGAAAAAGTGTGAAAATATAAAAACCAAAAATCATATTTTTACTTCAACTGTGGCAAATTTCGAAAAAAAAAACGTGTAAAAAGTGAAGAAAGTAAGAATACAATATAATATTAGTGTTTTTAGGTTCGGTAGTCCAATAATAAATCAATTTAAAATGTATCAAAAACGTAATAGTTTATCTATATGTTAACGGAAATGTATACTAGGGAATGTATATACATAATTACTAAAATCGAAAAATGTGTGAAATTAATTATATTACACACATTTCCTAGGAAATCTATACATTTAATTTATAACAATCGGAAATGTATTAATTATTATACTCAAGATGTCTTTCTTATCACGTTCAAAACGTCTTCGGAGTGGTAACACGGCCTCACAAAAACCCGGCGTGAAATAACGTTTGTGTAATTTTGGGTTAGGTTAGGTTGGAACTTTTTTATCACGTTCAAAACGTCTTCGAAGTGGTAACACGGCCTGAGAAAAACCCGGCGTGAAATAACGTTTGTGTAGTTTTGGGTTAGATTAGGTTAGAACTTTTTTATCACGTTCCAAACGTCTTCGGAGTAGTAACAAGGTCTCACAAAAATCCGGCGTTAGGTTAGGTTAGAACTTGTTATCGCGTTCAAAACGTCTTTAAATAATTTTATATCATTATGCATAAATATGTTTATGCTTTGTAAAAGTATGCTTAAATATCATTATGCATAAATATGTGGGATAATACAATTATTGTTAACGATATTTCAAATGAATAATGTCAGTAGTCGTAAAAATTTACATCTGTCAACTGTCATCTGTCAACCGTTGACAAATCCCACTTCGCCAACTGACGTGTTTACTCGGTACTATTTAAAAGACGGACGAAGCTTGTCGACAGATCAGACGTTGTCTAGCCGTAGGACACGAAACACAGAACTGTCTTCTAGTCAGGTGAGCTTTTTCAATGTTATTATAGAACTCTTTTGTGAAATATAATTATATAGATAATAGTTATGGTCTTGTTTACTTTATTAAGGTGTAAATGTATTTAAATTATTTGCTATACTATAAAATTATATTATACCTAATATTTAATAATGAATTAAAATTTGTTCAGTGTTATAAATTAAAAATTTGGATTTAATAAATTATTAATTATAATATTATATTGTACTTTATATTATTCTCCCACAAATAAATGTATGCTTAACAATATGTAAGCGTAATGATTATTATGCTTAAAGTGTCAAAAAAATATGCTTAAACAGTTATGACAAATTAATGTTATGCGTAACTATTATTAGGACAAATCAAATTATGCCAAGATAAATTATGACCCTATTTTATGCTAAAAAATAAGGACTATGTTTTATTCATATTATACATTTCTTAGAATAATATCGGAATTTCACAAAATTCCTAGAAATTGTATTAAAAAATATTTCAAACAATATTTTATACATTTCCGAAATAGCCTCGGCATTGTAGGAAATGTATACATTTCCTAAATAGCCTCTGCATTGTAGGAATTGTATACATTTCCTAAATAGCCTCGGCATTGTAGGAATAGTATACACTTCCCAGATTTCATACATTTCCGGTAACATATATAAGTGTCGGCTTTTTATAAATATTTACAGAACGATTAAAATAAACTTATTCATTAAAAATAAACATCAAACATATAGTTATAGAGCGAGAACTTTCTAATAATTAATGATTTATTAATGAAATGTAAAAGTAAATAATTTTCATTTGCACCCAGGCCTGGTACAGATTATATAATTTTTCTTATGTGTTGTTGGATAACATAGTCCTACTTATTTACCATTATATTTCCGGTGTATCTATTATTCTTACTTTAAAATATATTATGTCTAATGTATAATTACATACTACATACGTTTACATAATTGTTCTTTGCGACTGTTTCCTATAAGAATAAATACATACATTAATAGGGATGTTGCCTAGTGTGGAATATCACATTTTTATGATTTAATTTTTAAAATTGTTGATTAAAGATACATAATTCTAAAAGAAATAGGTATTTAGATTGACCCAATTAAAAATATTATAAGCAAATAAAAAATATTGCCCGTCTCTATCTCGCAAAACTATTTGTTACATTTTCTAATGACAAATGTATGGCGGGTGCAACTAGTGACGTCACAGGCCGATATATCGCTCTCTTCCATATTGTAAATTATAAATAAAAAAACGGGTTCTATATTGTTTATTATCATGTTGTCTAACATCGAATAGACGAAAAAAATTTTTTAGGTAACATGCCTGTTGTATTAGTCATCTAACTATTTCTAGGCCACTTATTTTTAAGTTTCTGAGTCCATCCAAAAAAATTCGCATTATTATGTACCTATTCAAGTTTACTTTTTAGTTAAATCTAGGTGGTTTTGGGTAGTATATTAATAATAATTAACCTAACCAAGAACGTGTCAGAACATATTATTGTCTAAGGAGGGTTCCGTAACTATCAACGCTTTAGAATTAAGAACCTTATTTCTATAGTAAGAAGGTCGGGTTTATAGTACGTTACACTCACGTCGGCGAAATTGAGGCGGTTGGCGTTCTTGCGGAACTCGGTCATGGCGTAGCGCTCCTTCATCTTGCGCACGCGCTTACCGCCGCGCTTCTTGCGGCTCTGCTCGATCGGCTTGGGCAGCGGCTTCACGAACTTTACTGGCGGCGGCTCCTGGATTTGAAATAATAATTAGTGCTGAAAATAACATCGAAGACATACGTTTTTACTTTACTAACGATGTTCCAAGCAAACATAATCTTGTAATTTGAAATCGATGAAACGAAAAACGACAGTGCCAAAGTAAAATACGTAACGCGATTTTACTAGCGCACGGCGCCATCTATCCCCAGCGCATTGAACTAATCATGTTAGAATAACAAACAAAAGGCGTATTTAAGGTTTAAACTTTGCTATAGCGTGACAAATACTGTCATTTTTTAATTAAGACACTAGACACATATACATGCTATCAATTTCTAACTAAGCGTAACAATATTCGTTTATACAAAAAAACAAATAATATTAAGTAAAACAGACCTGTAGTTTGTCGAGTTTCTTCTCGATCCCCTCCCGCAACTGCCGACCTATGTGTCCGTCCGTGCTCTCGTGACACGCGTCCACCCGGGCGGCGAGAGTTAACTTAGTGGAGACTAGTTTAGCAGCCTTATACCTCAGTTCCTGTACAAAAAAAATGTTAGACATAATATGTGACTACAGCTGTACCATGACACAAAACAATGCTGCCAACATTACTAACACACTGACGTACTACATACTTCCACTCCATATACGACAAAATCACTTCCACAAATGACAGTTGTTATTTATCAAGATATTGTTAGGGTTAGGTTAAAAAGGATGCTTTCAAAGCAGCCTTTTTCTAGAGTTACACAAAATTACCTATAGGTAAAATTACTTGAGAAATCTCCTTTTAAACAGATCATTATTCCTATGACATAATATATCAGAATTGTATATCACACTTTCTCACAGTTCTTTGAGTGATTTGACCTGTGCATAAAGTAGTGTCTTAGAACATGAGTTCCCAACAAGTAGGGCGCTCCTCCCTAGGGCGTTGAGAGATGTCAAGGGGGGCCAAACACAAATTAAACATAAATTTTTATTACAAATAAAAAACGTCTAATAACGACTGATGAGGCGATCGATTAACGATCGCCTCATCAGTCGTTTCATTAGACAAGTTTCAATAAGTTACAATATTTATTATTTTCCCATACAAATCTCTTTTTATAAATAAATAAATATGGATAAAAATGCATTTTTTTTTTTAAATGTCACAGGGGAGCATGAAAGTCTTATTTTAATCCGAGGTGGGCTCCATGAAAAAAAGGTTGGGAAACCCTGCCTTAGTATAACAGAGACTTACGGGCGGAGTGTCCTGAACTATTTGTGAGAAGTAAATGAACCCAGTGTGCGGTAAGGATGCTGCTTGAGAGAAACCCGACAGTGTTTTCTTCTGCTGACCAAGTGGTAGCACATTACAAGCTGGCATCTTTGAAAGTTTTGACAAACCTCCGGCAATACCCAGGATTTTCGCAGCTGTTGAGGCACCTATGAAATTAAAATAAATTAAGTGAACAGTGTTACATTAAGTTTTGGTCCAAATACTATCTAAAATACTAAATGTTTTTAATATGTCAGCGTTTAAATTATGAATATGTCAGCGTAATATCCTGCGGTTTTATCTCTAATTCATGTCAAAATGTGGGATAACATTTGGAAGTTTATGCATTAAAACTGTATTTTTCTGTAAACTTTTAAATAAAATGTAAACATCTTCTTACCAACAATCGCTGTTATGTTAGGTGCTATAAAGGTCATGCGACTCTCAACATATTCATATATTTTGGATTTGAAATTATTCAGCTCGGCGGCCATATCACACGCTTCATAGATCTCATTCAGTTCACTTTCTGAGAGCATTTTACTGAAATCAGAAAATGAGTATCGACTCTTGTTTCATATTTATGACAAAGATATATTTTTTCCTTTATTTCTATTTGTTTATTAATTATGAACACCCTATGTGGTCCATCGGTTAAGAACTTGGCTCTAGACTCTGGAGGTTGTGGGTTCGATTCCCACATTGGAACAACAAAAAATGTTGTTTCCTTGTTTGGTTACGACAATGCAGGCTGATCACCTGATTATCTGACAAGAAAGATGATTCATGCGTCGGATGGGCATGTAAAGTCGGTCTAGTGCCTGATCTCTTTCCAGTTGTGTTGGTAATCTGTCCCAGTGAGGGTTTTGAGAGTAAAAGAGAGAGTGCTCTTGTGTACTGTGCACATACATGGATACTATAAATAACTCCTGCGTAGCTGGCCTGGTTTCAATGAAACCGGCCACCGTTACCAAATCAAAATCAGTGTGAGAAGCTATTATTATTATGAACACTCTAGCCGCAAGTCCATTCCCGGCATAACATAATGAAAATATTACAGTTAACCCTTTTCTTTCATCAGTTTTAACTCACCCTTGTGTCGTAGAGGCAGTCACTGAGACTATCATAATTGTGGCCTGTGTCAGAAAGCTTTGTAATATTTCATTGTTTTTGGCCTTGTCCAAATCGTTTCCCAGCTCCTTCACCGTACGAATATACTCCAAAGGTGTTACAATAAGGGACTCCAATTCTGGAAATCTCTTTTGATATTTATCACGAACGAACCTGTGGATAATTGCTGAAAAATAATAAGTGATGTTTGTAACAATACAAGGCGAATAGCAGGCATTTATGCCAAATAAAGGTGTCAAGGTGTCGCATACATCACAATATCTGGTCTTGATCTCCCTGAATAAAGTATAAGATATGATTATTTACCTATTTCTCCGTCTATCTCTGCTGCTATGTTGTTTGCTTCCACAATCAGTTGATATTCTGGATCAGATTCCATTAAACCAGCAACTTCAATTTTATTACGATTGTTGCCAAAGTTGAGTTCAATATCTTTTACTACCTAAAAAGGTTATGGTGTAATTGTTAAATAATTAACTTATTTAACAATTCATGATAAACTATAGTTAAAAGTTTTCTTGTCCTATTACTACAAAGCTACTTACCCTTACAAATCTTTCTGAATCTCTCAATTTAGCAAGTTCACGTATAGAAACATTTTTTATATCTTCCTCTTTAGGAATAACTGGGAATGGTACAGCAAATTCGTGAGCATCGCCGTTAGTTTTATTTTCTATAATAGCTTCAAGTTCTGTATCATCATTTTCTTCTAAGTCTGCTAAAAGTTCGTCAGCTAGTGACATGGTTTCTTGTGTTTTGTTACGTTAAATGTTTCCTTGAGTCTATCGTATAGATATAAAACAATATTTTCTTTCTACTGTAAATTCAAAATAGTTTTTTTCAGTACCACTTTTTTTTTAAGACGGTCTCAGTAGGAATACACATTTATTGTACTATTATTCGTTCCAGTATTTTGGTATTTATCAAGGTAGTAGGTACTCTGTGACTATACGGCACGAAGTTGTGATTTTCTTCTTCTTCTTCTTTGCCTTTCTTTTTAAATATTTTAATAATTAATTGAAGAAGTAAAGTGAAAAATGTATCGTGTAATGTGAAAACCCTTAAAAATTGGTTACCGAACATTTCTACATAAAAATGCTGTATTTCATATAAATTATACCATAACTACAACTAAATGTAACTATAAGATATTTTTTAAGAGAAATACAAAATATTAAAAAGCATACTAAGCCTTCTAGGCTGAAAAAAAATGTAGGTAGCAAGTAGAAGAACGGGTAGCAGGTAGCTAGGGTAAGGATAAAAAGTCTGTTTTGCCGGGGAATTCAATGGGTGATGTTGTGGTTTTTATATTCCCATATATTTATGTTATTTTGGTTCTTAATGTGTAGTATTGGTAGAATATTAACCATTAAATATTCGTTAATCGTGCAATTGTGTGGGCTAGTGGTACAACTTCTAAAAACGTGCTATTTTGTGTTCCCTCCAAAACTCCCTAGTAACTTTCAGTAAAGCTTCTACCACGTTGATCGACAGACATGACTCATGGACTGCACTGATTATTTATTTGGACTTTGACTAGACTTTAGACTTGATGATTTAGGAATACGGTGTTGAAAATTGAAACGAAAGTTCTATTCCCGCGTTTTTAACTTGACACTGGCAATATAATATAAATAATATGAAAAACGAAGAAGAAGAAACAAAAATATGACGGCTGACATTTGGACAGCTGAAGCACGGACATTTTTGTCTGTGGCGGTGGTCGTTTTGCCATCTTTGCTGAATTTTTCTGAACAAGTAAGTAAAGTTTAATTTAAATTTGAAATACATCCCGAAACTGTACTGATTTCATTGAGTACATATTTTGTTTTATATTTCAGTTGCATCGGGACGGTAACCTTTATCCTAAATGGCGCTAAACCCGCAGTACGATGCTATCGGCAAAGGTTTTGTACAGCAATATTATACACTTTTCGATGATCCGGCACAGAGGGCGAATTTAGCAAATATGTATAATGTAAGTGTTATAGTATTTCAGATATTAAACAAATTCATAAACGAAAGTTGAACAGAATGAAAACAACAAACATAAAGGTTATCTTCGCCGTTCGCGGGTAAGTTGTAA
The DNA here is from genome assembly GCA_963565745.1 of Phengaris arion. Taxonomy (NCBI): domain Eukaryota; kingdom Metazoa; phylum Arthropoda; class Insecta; order Lepidoptera; family Lycaenidae; genus Phengaris; species Phengaris arion. Next base: position 1,428,253 of record OY751442.1, read on the forward strand.
CTTGTCTGGCCAAAACAATTTTCTTCTATGATTTTGCTTGGGGCCTCTGGGACATTAGAAAATATTCGTTAATTTATGCTAAGGCAGTAAAAAAAAATACCCAAGCAAAATATAAACACAGAAATCTGTTGCAATTATTAGTCATGCAAGTGGCATCAAACAATCATCTTATTTATTTATTTGGCATTTATTAAAAGGTTATGTCTATTTTAATTAAAATATACAATTTAATTAAAATATACAATTTAATTAAAATATACAATTTAATTAAAATATACAATTTAATTAAAATAAAATATCTTTTATTAAAATAGAATTTATAGAATAGAGAGATAGTTTGCTATAATTTTACTAGAGTACAATATTCTATAACTTGCCTTTTGTAGGTCGAATTGTCGTTTATGACATTCGAAGGTGTTCAAATCCAAGGTGCTCCTAAAATTATGGAAAAATTAAATGTAAGTATCGTCCCACTTCTTTGTTCAAAGTATAGCATGGCCTTGATGGAGAACTTTCTTAGGATCATTCCTAAGCACCAACTCTGGTTTAAGCTGCCAGTATTGATTAATTGGTAAGCTTTGAATGCCATTTTATGTTTGTTCACAATGAATATTATAATATGAGTAATAATTCCAATCATACCAATTACTATACTATCTATAATACACTTGTAATAATTGCTTTTTGCAATTATTTGGTACATAAACAAATTATTAATCATGATTTTTAATTTATTTCAGAGCCTTGCATTTCAAAAAATTGGTAGACTTATAACATCAGTTGATTCACAACCAATGTTCGATGGTGGAGTACTAATAAATGTCCTCGGTAGATTGCAGGTCAGCTAATATTGTTTTAAACTTTTAAATACATATAATTACTAATAAAAATATTTACACAATGGATAACTAATGTACAACATTGCAGTGTTTTTCTGATACATTGGGAAAGTCACTTGACGGACAAAGACAGGAACATTATCTGTTGTGTAAATATTTTTATTAGCAAAGGGGATACATTACAACTATGTTAATGTCTTTTGGAAAACTTAGTCTTTCATACATTGTCTGTCACTTCCATGGAAATGTGATGATTGCCAAGGGACATAAAGAAACAAGTTTGTACTATATTACGGTATATTATTATGTTCCTTAATTGTTAGTAATTTTTAATCTGATGATTAAATGAAGCTGTTAAATACAGACTGATGAGGACCAGCCACATGCATACTTCCAAACGTTTGTCCTGAAGCCAATAGGGAACTCTTTCTATGTAGAACATGATATGTTCAGACTTGCCCTACATGACATATAATAATTATCTACAGGAGACAAAGTAAGCACAGTGTACTATATGTGCAGTATAAATAATATCCCCGCATAATTAATACTTTAGTGCAGTGTTTTTCAACTTTTTTGTTGTGTGAATCAGTGAAATTAATGGAGAATGTTCACTAATTTTAAATATAAGCTTTCTGTATTCTTTGTGGAATATTTCAATATAGTTTTAAGTTTTAACTTTAAAGTGGACCATATTATGCTAATTTGCAACTAAGCGGTGTGTAGTACGGTGCGAACTTCGGTCTGTATGACCGAGGTGTACAGTGACGCCCCACTATTCTTACCGGCATTCAAAATGTTGAGGAACTTTTAACGCATGCAAAATCATAACTACTTAATAATTTTGAATAGAACAAAATCTAGTGAATCTGTATACATAATAGCTTGACTGTAGCAAAGTTTATGTGGTTTTACATACCTAATAACATTCTCCATTCTTGATAATCTCTAAACAAATGATACTGAAGACTTTTTCCAGAGACCAAGACATCCTTAAGTTTATATTTTCAAAACCAGCACGTTGAAAGACACTGATAACAACTGAATCTATAACTCAGTTTTTTTTTGTAACACCATAATGCCTTGCCTATGCTCATTATTAATTATATATTTTTATAATTTCACTCATCAATAATTTGGTGTGTTCTATAAAACTATAATCCATGCACTATGCTAATTATAAATATTGATTTTATAATGTTAGCATGTTGTTATAAGCCAGAGTCTAATGATACTGGAAGTCTTTAGAGCGGATTAGCTTCAATAGATGTAGATGAAATCGTCATCCACATCTGCTAGGCATTCCTTGGTCACTGGTTTTTTTTAAGTCATAATAGTACCCAGAATTTATTATCATAAAAAAAACTTTGGCTTGAGACCTTTCTTATTTATTCTGATCTTTTTATTGTGTTCAACAGTATCTAGAAGTTACTTTTTATGAATATTGTTTTTATATTCAAAGAAATCGGTACTGATTTATTTACATGTTTTGTTCCTTATATGCAGGTCTTATTAGATCGGCACGCGTAGCATGACTACCGTAGTTTTTCTTTCTAAAGAGCTGTCGCGGAGGACGTAGAATTTCGTACATTGACTTATCGGTGTCTCTTTCACTCGCCAACGAATATACAGTCGCCTCTCGTTAATTCGAAATTTGGGGGTCTTAAAATATTACGAATTATCGAGTGTTTGAAATATCGAATGGTTCGTAAACGAAAAAAAATGGTTTAAAACATAACTAAACAAACCATTGCATGCGGAAGTGTATGTCACACTAATAATTACAAAAACAAAGGCTCATGAACTATTATACTACTTTGGACTTACCTCAAAATGTACTTAGGTATGTACCTCTGCAAGTCCTGTAATATTTCTCTCTGCAACTTTGAATGTCGAGTGTTTGACGCCGATGAGTTCGAAATTCGGATTAACGCGTCGTTTTGTTAAGTAACAATGATTTTTTCGTTCGAATTACCAAGTGCATAAAAATGTATTGATTTAGTTCGAAATATAAAGATATTTTGTAGGGAACTTGTGATAGATAACTTAGAAATACAGAGAGGTTCGAATTAACGCAGGTTTGAATTAATAATTAATAAAACAAGAGTCGACTGTATTGATAATGCGTTTACACAATTACGCCATACCAATATATTCGTGCTCGCGTGAACGAGACAAGTAGCGGTAAGTCAATAGAGAGATATAAAGATAATAGAGATTCTACGTGCTCGACAGCACTTTACACAAGAATAGAGATACTGACATATTGTATGGAGAAAATGACAGATTTTCATTGTCCATAAGTGTTTCCGAGAAATCACTTGCTAGTAGGTTTAAGATTACTCGCAATTTAACTCTCCTATATATTACATTTACCACGGAATATAAAACACAAGAGGAAAGGGGATAGCTAGAAAGATCATTGAAAACCACTGTCCCCAAACTCATACAAAAACATTTACGCACACTGAAAATTAACCAATTATAACTGTAATAATTTCTCGAAATGACAATGTAATACGACTATTAAGAATGATACAAAAACGACCATAACGCCTTTACAATAATGTAGAATTTAACAATTACACGTTGTGACTTATCGTCATTCTTTCGACGTGCTTTCGACCATCTTTGACTTAGTTCAACTATTTGATGCTAGATGGCCACTCGTAAAAGTTGCACGCAAATTTGCACCTTATCGTAGATGTAAGGTTTTGATTAAAACTCGCGTACATTTGAACAAAACTGTTACACCTTGCTTACTCAAATAGGGATGAGAATAATATTATGAATTTTAATGATGTTGGAAAAACGATTGATTATATAATCAATCAATATAATACTATGTAAAAGTGTTATAATTATTAATCGTGCGAACAAAAAATAAGTTAGCAATTGCACATGAGCATACTGTGAATTTGGCATAGAATTAATATAATTTTGTCGGCCTAGTGTTAAGTTTATTATAATGCACAATACACCAAAAATGATTACAATTTATTACTCAGTACTCTTACTACTAATTATTACAATTAAATCACTACAGCCTAAACAGTTCGGAACTCTGAGCACACGTCCGTTCTCAACTACCGCCTGACGAAAAATGTGCGGCTCCTCTCGATGCGCGAGCGTTCGTCCAGATGCTCTGACGTCATCGGCGGCAAGACGTAAATCCCCGGTAGTAATCCTAGTGTTGCCAGCTTCTTGGCTTCTTCTTCTTACAATAATATATACGAGGCATGCCTTTTAAGTTTTGTCGTTTGAAGAAAAAAACACAACTAGAAACTTATAGTACTTTTTATTGTTTTTTAAATATATAATATGTAGCTTAATACACTTTTCCATTCGCTCAAACCAGTTATTATAACATTTATTCCATTCTAAAGTGGGGGTGTTCAAAATAGCTGACTTGAAAGCGTCGACTGCTTTTTCACCGGACTGGAACCTTTGACCACGAAGACTTTTCTTAATTTTAGGAAATGTTAACAAATTGTTAGGGCTTAGGTCAGGACTATATGGAGGATGGTCAAGAATTTCTACTTTTTCCTTCTTCAAATACTCAATCGTTTGACGAGCGCTGTGTGAGCTTGCGTTGTCGTGGTGCAGGATGATGCGTCGCTTTGAGTTAGATTTTCAAAGTTCAGCGATGACTTGTGGTAAACAAACTGTGGTATACCACTCTGCGTTAACCGTTCTACGATCTTCAAGTGCAATAGTCGCAACATGACCGGTTTTTCCAACGAACGTGGCCACCATCTTTGAAGTGCTTCGAGAACGAACAACTTTAGTCGGCTTTGGCTCGTCTTGAAAGACCCAGATTGTAGATTGTTGTTTGTAATCAGGATCGTAGGCATAGATCCAAGATTTGTCACCACTGATGATGTCGTAGACGTGATTTGACTCTCCTCGGTTGAACCTTTGCAGAGTTTTCTTACACCATCTGACGCGGGCCGCCTTGTGATCGTCGGAAAGCAGATGCGGTATCCAACGGCAAACTAGATTTCTCACACCAAGCGCTTTATGCATGGAATTCTAAATACCAGCGTTCGACAGTCCGCAGACATGGGGCTTCATCACTGAATACAGATGTTAGCTCTTCAAAACACTGAAGCCGTGTCAGGCCTCTTGTAAAGTTTTAGAAAATTATTGCACGAACATTTTCCTTAGAAAGATTCATTTTCGTACGTGACCTGACATATTCCAATCGACGCTGTGACTAAATAATAGCATTAATCCTAATACTTTCTGTTTTGAGATTCAACATTTAAACACATTCCAATATAGTACAGTTCCAAATTCAAAATTGCCGGGAAATATGGAAACGACAGAACTTCAAAGGCATGCCTCGTATACGTAATATAATTGTATGAAACTTTTTATTACTTGGACATATTTGCATGATATTTCGTACGAATTGAGTACGTTACGTTTTTCACCATTTTCTAAAATTCAGCGCCCTATTTTACCCACCTGGGTAAAATAGGGGATGAAAGTTTAAACCTAATTTTACGCGAGCGAAGCCGCGGGTAAATGCTAGTGTATAATCGACTTCCAAAAAAGGAGGGGGTTATACGTTCGACTGATTTTTTTTGTATGTCAACGATAACTCCGCCGTCTGTCGACCGATTTTCAAAACTATTTTATTGATGTAAAAAAAAAGAAGGGTATAATCCCAAGTTGGTCCCGTTGTCACCAAAGTGGTGACCTGATGATGGGATCCATGAGACATCGAGAGAACTACTCGAAATTTATATGGACACTTATAGTGATATCGACTTTTTCTGAAGTATTCCAAGCATACGCTACCAAAAAGCAAGATTTTGCTCCAAGGTATATATACCCTGGATCCAAATGTACTGAACAGAACTCCTGACTCCTTATAGACATGTTTGGGGATTTCGGCATTGTTTATGGATTGAATATTTCGAAAATTCCGCAATCCCGCGAGCATATCCATACTAATATGTTCGATGTCGTTAACTCTAAATTGCACTACCTAATCCGATCACTACTTATAACCTATTTCAAGTTTCGTCGACGTTACCTAAAGCCTTTCTTGATAAAAGGGAATATATGCATGTGACACCAAAATTAATAAAATAATTTATTTGTAATCTTTATCGCTAAAAAAACATACCTGTACAATTATTTTTTAAATTAATCAGGAATTAATAGTAAAATTTAATCATCAAAATGTGGCTTTCTTTAATGTCCCGCGCAAATTTCAAAGACGCATATTTACTGGCGGAACAAAACGTGACGTCATCGCGCAGACGAACGTGTATGAACTTTCTAATTATTATTTTTTATATTTAAGGCGGAAGGTATTAAGCCATTGCCAGTGTCAATTTTCATTTTGTCAAGTGAAACAGAATTTTCGTATAAGGCTGGGACTATATTGTGATTTATGATCCGGAATCCGGAAGGCCGAAGAAAATTCTGAGCATTGAAAATAGAACTCTGGGCTAATACAATAGAGTTGAAAATCGAACACATGAGCATGAAAATCAACACAACACGTGTCGAGACAAATGTCAATGTCATATATGACAGCTCGACACTCGTAACCTCCAAATTTTTTCAACTCTATTGTATTCGCGCAGAGTTTTATTTTCATTGCCTCAGGGCAATTTTACAGGACCAGGCGGATTCCAGATGATATAGTCCCAGCGTAATAAAGCAGAAATCTCGATCCTCAAATTTTTTGGAGTTTACTCCTTAAGAATCGATTTTCATATAAGGTGTGAAAAAAATATGAGGAGTAAAATCTACTGAACGAATGACCTCGTTACGTTTTCGTGCGCAACCTATTCTGCGCACCTTTCACTTTTTTTCACATGGCGCGACTTGAAAATGTCAGGTGGCGCTGACGGATTCACATCGGCTCCGCGTTTAAATAAGTTTTAAAAATATAAAGACTAAAGTTTTGACTCAGTTTTATATAAAAAACCGTAAAGCAAGTGACGATAGTACAGTGAGAGTGTTATCCGTAAAAAAACATAAGTTTTTGTGTGTCAATTGCTTAAAGGAAAATACACACTCCGAAATTTTTAGAAACACATCGAATTAATAAAATAAAAACAAAAGTGTAAGTAAATAAAGATTAATGTGGACAATAAAAACAATTACTAACAGTGCATAAAATGAACTTTGATATTAGTGATATTTATTAGCGATCAAAGAACTTTTAAATTAATTTGTAAAAATAACGTCCTTGATACGTCAAAGTATCAGCTGTTAGTGTCAACATGCCCTTGAACTGTCAAACATCAGCTAATCGTTAGATGAATGGTTGAATGGAGAATTGTTAATAAATTCATCAGGACGATCTAGGTTCAAACCCCACATTGACAAGGAACAGACTTTGACATTTTACACATCTATTCTGTGAATTTTAACGACATATTAAAATTATTCCATAAAATACAAGATAAAATATAATTTATATAATTTAATAAATATTAGAATAGAAAAAGGAAAAAATATTGACAATATAGCGACATCTACTACCATAACTATGAAACGCATAACTACAGATCTCTGTAACATCAACAGAGGGCACTAGTAGTACACATAATAATAATTAAATTACTATGGATTATGAAAACGTAACTTTTAGAAGACCACGTACACTTATGCGACGAAAATCTGACATGGATTTGTCGGAGATAAATCTAGATGATACATTTGTCAGTTCTTCATACTCAGAATTATCAATTAAAAGCGTTCCTGACATTTTTAATAGTGATGTTCCGGAAATAATTGACCTGAAACACCAAATACAAAGTTTAGAAACTGAAAAGCAGAGTGCCCACGAAGAAATTATAAATCTAAATTTGGAATGCTTAAATCTAAAAAAAACAATAGAAGAAAAAAACAAACAAATAGAATTCTTAAAAAATTTATCAAATCCTACCATGAAAAAAACCCCAAATGTGTCGGTCAAATTCTCTCAAAAATGTGTAACACCAATAAATAAGAGACTCACCAACATAGGAATTAGGCTACCACGTCAGTTGCCTGTATCCCCCCACGGAAGATCTGTAGATGAATCTCCAAAGGGCCGTCCACGTCAAATGGTTACTACACCTTCGAAGATAATAACCTCGCCCTTGGAGGGTTTTGCATCAGTTAATCAAGTCGAAAGCAAAACGTATTACAATAATAATCCCAAATCCTCGCTTGATGGCGCCCCGTGTCGCAAGAAGAAGATACTTATACTAGGGGATCAACAAGTTCGTGGTCTAGCCTCACAGCTTCACTACGACAGAGAAAAAAGAAATGATAACACATATGAAACACTTGGCATAGTTCTTTCATACGCAAGATGTTATGACATACTCTGTTACTGTGATAAAGTAATATCAACATTAAAAAAAGGTGACATTGTGATCTTAGCTATAGGTTCTAATGACAAAAATCCCTACTGTATATTAGCAAACCTTAGCAATATCCTATACATCTTACGTAAACAAAAAGTCTAGTATAAAGACTTTTTGTTTACGTAAGATGTATAGAAACTGCTTATAACAATTTTTTAAATATAACTTTACTTAATAATAACATTAAATTGATTGCTAAAAATTATAATAACTGTTTATATTTAAAGGATTATTACTGTGAGCATTTAAGAAACAGAAAATTTTTATTACAAAGACTTAGCTTTATCATTAACGTAGAGATAGAGTTCTTATTACATAATAAAATAATGAACATTAGAAATAATAAGAATAAAAGCCTCTCTCCGCTCAAGCTCCTTAAATGTAACAACACATCAAAATCAAAATTAAATTTAAGTACACATAATTCTCCTGAACCAATACATGTTCAACTGAGTTCTGACCAAAATAACTCTATTTGCGTAGAGCACAAAAAGGGTACAATTCCCTACTACTTTTCAAAAAAGCGGGTTTCGATAAGAAATAACATTAAAAATGACACGTTTTTTCGCGGATAAAAAAGAGAAACATAATAACATAATAATTTTCCACCAAAACATAGCCGGAGCAATTAATAAAGCTGAAGAAATTACATTAGCGCTTACAAAATTTTCGCAAAAAAACACCGAAATAGATATAGTCCGTTTAACAGAAACATTCATAAAAAAAGGAATGGAATCGCTACTAAAAATACCGGGTTATAGAGTTATTTCTTCATATTCACGTAACACAAAAAGGGGTGGTACCTGCATACTCGCGAAAAATAACATCGAGTGCAAAAGTCTAGGGATCGTTAATGAATTTGGAAATAGTTTTAGTTTTGAAGTATCGGGTATTGAAATTATGTCGCCAAAAATGTCCATTTTATGTATATACCGGACCCCTAACAGCAATCCTAACATTTTTATTGAAAAATTAGAGGAATTGATGACAAAAATTGCAATCAGATCTAAAAAAATTGTTTTATGCGGAGACTGGAACCTTGATACTCTAAATCCTAATAAAAAATGCCAAGAGCTTATTAATTTATTAAAAAATTTTAATATAAAACTACATATTAATACACTAACAAGAAAAATGTCATGCCTTGACCAGATTGCAAGTAACATGAACGCGTACTCAGCTGAAGTCCACCATCTATGTCTGTCAGATCACGAAACAGGACAAACTCTCACAATTAGGGTAAAAAACAAACGTGAACTGTTTTCCTGGTCGAGATCTGTTAGGGACTTTAGCAAGGAAAATATACTTAAATTCTGTAAATGTTTGTCATCAATTCATTTCTCCGAAATCTACCAAATAAACAACTTAAATGATGCCTTCAAAGAATTTCACAAAACATTAGTTTTATTTTTCAGACTTTGCTTCCCTGTGATAATATGAAAACATAATAATAAAAAATCGAATAAATCATGGCTTACAAAAGGTTTAAAAAAATCGTCAATTGAAAAAAGAAACCTATATCTAAAATATAAAAGATCTGGTGGCAATAAAGCTATAAATTATAAAAAATATCTAATTTACCACAAAATTCTAAAAAAATGTATTTGTAAATCAAGGCAACTACAAAATAATAAATATATACATAATAATAAAAATAAATGCAAAGCAGTTTGGGACATCATAAATAGCAATATTAATGACGTGAAACCTAATTCGGACATAAATACAATTAATTATAATGACAAAGTTTATATGGCTCCTAATGACATATGCGAAGCTTTTAATCATTTCTATATACAATTGACTAACAAAGAATTTAAATTTAAAACAAATGACATTGCTAAAACACTAATTACACAAAATTTGAAAACTATTTTCCTAACGCCAACGGATAAAAATGAAATTCTACAAATTATAAATAGTCTAAACAACACAAATTCTGTAGGAATTGACGATTTGAACACAAAAGTGATCAAAGCTTGTGCTAAAGATTTAAGTAAGCCTTTGAGCTATATTATTAATCTTTCTTTCGAAGAAGGTTCATTCCCTGAAATATTAAAACTATCCATTATCAAACCTCTATTTAAAAAAGGCAATATATTTGATATAAACAACTACAGACCAGTTACATTAATACCGGTAATATCAAAAATATTTGAGAAAACTATGCTAAAAAGACTACACTCATTTATTACCGCGAATAATATACTTGGATCAGAACAGTTTGGATTCCGTAAAAATAGTAACACATCTTTAGCCTGTTTTAATCTTATAAAATATGTTACAGAATCTCTAAACGATAAAAAGCCTGTAGTCGCCGTATTCCTGGACATGAACAAAGCTTTTGATTTTGTAGATCATAAGCTTCTACTATATAAGCTCGAAAAATATGGAATACATGGCAAATCCCATGACTGGATTAAAAGTTATCTCACGGGAAGACGACAGTGCGTAGAGATTTCAAAAATTACACAAGGGAAACAAATTACTAGTAGGTCGAAGTTTCTATGCAACGAATTTGGAGTTCCGCAAGGAAGCTTACTAGGGCCAGAACTATTTTTGCTGTACATCAATGATTTACCTAATGTACCAGATCAAAATACTATTTTATTCGCGGATGATACAACAGTAATAATTAAATGTGAGAATGTAGACTCGTTCCAAAATGACATTTGTAATACGGTTGACAAAATAATTTCATGGCTTCAATATAATAATCTAAAAATCAATATCAATAAAACTAAAATTATTCAATTTAGGGACTATAGAACACGACAAATTGAGTTAAATTTAACCTTTGACAGCATTAAAATAGAAGAAGTTAATTCCACAAAATTTTTAGGGGTCATAGTAGACAGACACTGTGATTGGAAAGATCACATAAGCCACGTATGCCTCAAACTAGAAAAGTTTGTATACGCAATTAAAATGTTACGTATCAAAGTCTCAACCGCGGCCGGATTATGCGCATACCACGGATATGTGCCTTCGGTGCTCTCGTATGCGCTATTGCTATGGGGGAACTCTGTTGAAATTGACTAGGCATTTAAGGTTCAAAAGAAGTGTAAGAGCCATTTGCGGAGCTTGGCCCTCAGACAGTTGCAAAACCTTATTTCAGAAATTTCGTATTCTGCCTCTGGTATGCTTGTACATTAGGGACATTTGTACTTTTGTAAAACAGAATTCACAGTACTTTCCCAAAAATTCTGATATTAATAATAGAAGTACTACACCAAGACACAAGTATAAACTATATCTGCCTCAGTGCCGGTATGATATCTATAAAAAAAATGTGTACATCAATGCCATTACTGTATATAACAAGCTACCTGACCATTTCAAAAGCTTAAACCTAGATAATTTTAAAAGACAATTAACTAAATGGCTGTTAAATAATTATTTTTATACATTAAATGAATACATGACATTTAAAGAAAGATAAATGAAAATTACCTTAATTTACAAAAACGATATTAAATATATAATTTTTACTTTTTACATAACATTATAATGATTTTGACATAATATTTTATTAATGAATTTATTTGATTTAATGATGATTATGAATGTTGTTTTTAAATTTACAAAAATGACATTAGATATCTTATTTTTACTTTTTACATGACATTATAATGATTTTGACATAATATTTTAGTAATGAATTTATTTGATTTAATGATGATTATTAATTATTGTGAATGTTATTTTTAAATTTACAAATATTATGACATTAGATATCTAATTTTTACTCTTTACATGACATGATGATTTAGACATAATATTTTATTAATTAATTAATTTGATTTTATGATGATTATCGATTATGAATACTATTAAGATTTTGTTGTTATGATGACATGTTGTGCTATAACTTACTTTTTATATTGATATTTTATTTTAGATACTTGTGACATTTTTTTTTTATGCCCTTTTTTAATAATACTTAAGGGCCGTGATATATATTTATTTAATTTCTATGACTAATACTAAAATTGTGTGATTTATTTAATTTAATTATTTAATTATTATTTAAATTGTTATGATCAATAATTTTTGATGCTTCTAAATTATTAACTGTATGTCTATATTTTATTTATTTCCAATTTATTGCAATTTATAAATGTTAACTTCACACACCTAACACCTTGCATGTTAAGGATATTTTGCGCGCCATTGTGATGGCAGAATGTGGGTTCCTAGTTATTATAATATTTTTAAGACCTTATGTATACCATATTCTTGCAATAAAGGATTGATTGATTGATTGATTGATTGAATTGAATAGTGCAGAATATCTATTGGCCTAGTTTGTCAATGAGTCTTATCAATAATAGTGTACCAATTCTAGTTATAAATTATTTAAAAAGTAACATTAGAAATAGTTTATAACCATTGAAAAGTTAAAACGTTTTAATGTTTTGAACTTGAAGTTTATCAGTATCCCTTTTTAATAGAAATGGATTTCCAAATGGAGAAACATGATTATAATTTATAAATATAATGGAAGATCATGATAAAATAGCAACAGACAACATATTAATTTAAAAAACTTGGACTACTTACTACTAGATAATTGGAGTTTACTTCATAAGAACTATTTTCAAATATAAGCCTGGGGTATAAAGATCTATAGGAGTAAAATCTAATTCACGATGTCACACGATATTAGCCGAAGATAAGTCGGTCGCTTTGCATTGCACACAAAATTTTACTTTTTAGAGTAAACTCAAGTCGTGCGTCGGAGCTTTTTTTTTATAATTCGTATAATGTAAATAAATAAAATTGATTTTTTTATACATTCTCGACACTGGCAGAATGGTGGAAAACATTTGGAACCGAATTAAAATAAAAAGAACTTATTTCGTTTTCTATGGTTTGTTGTTTTCAAAATATGACAATATTTATTTAATAGATTTATTTAGTTCTTAGCACTAGGATACTACATAATAATTAATTAATCAAATATATTTACGAACTTTTCGTTAGCTGGATTGTTTTCGTCGAGGTTTGTAAATAAAACAAGTATGCGTAGAAAATCTATTTTAATGTACTGACTGATCTTCACAACATTATAAAGTGCTCAAAAAATATACACTGTCTTCTCATAACCTTTCGGCATATGAAAATAAACTTTGTTAGGTGAAGTTTTTTTTTGTGTTATTTTCGCACATAGGGGCGACACAATATACTAGTCTTTAGTAGTTAATTCAGTAAATCATGAATATTCTAATTACTCGTATAGTCGAAAATATTTTTATATATAAAACCGAAGAAGATCCCAAGATTTAATTATCCGTTTAAATTTTGCCGCTTTACACCCTTGCGTCTGTAGCGCCCCCTATGTAACGCTATTTTACGGACACTTTTCATGTATGGAGATGGTACTCCTTACCTCTATTCTCCATGTGTGAACTAATAACTTCGTTGTTTGTTTACATCGAACTCTTGTATGTCAAAGTCAAACATTGGCTGTGTTTGGCGGAATTTTTTTTTTTTACAGTTGTCGGCCAGGACACGTTGGCTAACTTTAATAGCGCTGCACAATCGGCCATTTTGCTTATTTATTTTGAAATCAGTTAATAGTGTTTTGTGCAATTAATTCAATTAAAGTATTATTAAAATTAACAATAATATCAGCCCAAAAAATAGTGCAATATATTTGTATATAATAAATATATAAATTAAATACTTTATAAACATATATTTAAGTTAGGTTAGGTCCCCGGTTAACACTTACTTGGCGTCCTAGAGGAAAATAGCATTTAGCATTGACAGCGCATACCGCTTAGCGATCGCCATTTTGCTTACGAGCGCAAACGAGCGTTTTTTTCGCCAAACACGGCCAATGATTTTAAATGTCAACTGTGACAACGTCACAACTCAAGCGCGCGAAAATGGCGTGTTTAAATCGCCCAAAAGTTATTATGATTTTAAAACATTTTTTCCAGCCTAATGGATAATATTTTGGATATTCCCTAATGGATTATGCAACAAAAAATAATTTTTCAATACTAACCGTAACCGAATTCGTACCTAGTTTATTTATAGTTTAAACTCTTAAGCTTCATAATATTAATATAAATATAGAAGTATATATAACTATTTTAATTTTAGTTAAAATAACAATTATATCTAAAATTAATAAATCGATAAATCGATGATATCACAAGTCACAACCCTAACTTATGAAACTCTGTTCGTTCCACCCGCGCCTGTGCATAATTTCAGATAGTACTACTCGACACTAGATGGCACACGCGGACTAGGCTCATACAAATTTAGACTTTATTTCAATAGTGATACGTATCATTCCTAATTTTCACTGATATTTTAAATGGATAGAGGATTGTCTGAAAGATTATTTATTAATTATAAATTAAATAACGACTTACCGATGATAAGAAACACTTGATCGTAGGAAGTTCTTAGTTTTATAGTATATCGTTTTATAGTATCTTAGTCTCGAAGTATTGTTATTGCACTCAAGGATGGAACATCGAGTCATTTTAAGTCGTTTTTTTAAATAAAACACGCGTATGAAAATCACCAGCAGTACACGTTAAAATACGTAAGCAACCACAAAGCCACAGATTACTATCACAAAGCATGTGAGTCCAGTTAACTATGGCCGGGCCTAACCCTAACACGCGGGCCACGCCTACATGCCCATTCATCTTGTTTTATATTCCGTGATATTTACTAATAGCTTTTCTTTTATAACATTGGTTTTTAATAATTAGTAAACGTTTTAGTATGTATTTGCTGTATATGACTTAAGAAATTGACAGACATTGTTTTTAACAACAGCCAATGTGTTATCACTTGTTTATTGTTACAATGACCACTACATTATTAAAATATGGACTCGCAAATTAGATAAAAGTACGTAGAGCCATTCGCGAAAGACTCGTATATGCTATATCTTATACATAGTATATAGTGAAGTTGCTTCCGCTGTTTGCTTATATATTTTATGCTAGACAATGGATTTCAACGGAGTTTGAGCAATAGACAGAGTGATTCAATTTATATGTAAATATATAATCAAAGTCTGTCAAATGAATTTTTCAACGCATCAAAGACAGCAACATAGTATAAGCTTTGTGTAAATATTTTTATTAGTAATTACTAATTATAGATAGCTAGAATAGCTACATCCTGCCCTATTAAGAAGAATAAATCGATCCTATGTACGACAATTTCTGGCTATTATCTATTGCTGCACCAAATATAACGTAAATACTTCTCTTTAGAAATCACATTTTATAATTCCTACTCATTCAGCAGCTCTTGTATTGGCTTAACAAATGTTTTTTGTTGAGAGAAAATTCTTATTAATTACCATACCAGTATCAAAGTAACCTTATTCCCCTTTGGTTATCATATTGTATAATATGTATTACATGGGATATTATTAATAGACCATTATATCTATTGTAATAATTTTGATTTGCAGTGTGATGAAGATCCCCCACATCCGTATATGCAGACATTTGTTTTGAAACCACTCGGAGACTCGTTTTTCGTTCAACATGACATCTTCCGTCTCGGCATCCACGACACAGTGTAAATTGGAACAGACTACATGCTAACATGCATTTGTTTTGGTTATCTAGGTGTAAGATCACGAATAAATATGAACATAATGATCGTGCATACAGCTAATTAAAAATTTACAGCTTAATGAAAGTGAACCTTCCTCAGTTATGTATACATTTTATAATAAATGCATTATAATTTTTTACTACAAAGTTGTTTTATTGCTTGTTATTGTTATCAATAGATGGCGTTAAAGATTTAATGTAAATTACTTTATTGGAAATATTTACATTTCCCTTGTATATTTCTGGGTCGATAAATGAAACAAGAAGTAGATGCTAAGACAATCATGTATTAAGTAATAAATAGTCAAAAATTAACAAAAGAACCATTCGACACAGGTACATTTTTCCAATCTTTCAATTTAAGATTTACCAACAAAATCTTACGCCACTACTACACTTGACAAGTTCCACGCACTAACATCACCGGCTAACAAGTGAATGACTAGGTTGCGAAGGTTCTTCGGCGGACTCCGTCTTCCTGCATATTGTGGTGATACCCTTATGGCTCACATTAGCTACAAAATATTTCTGGCTGCCTGGTGAATCCATAACTTTAGATAGGTAAGCAGTTTTATAAATTACAAAATTTCGAATCGTTAATATCTCTACAGAGTATTACTACCGTTGGTTATTTCACTTTGTTATTCTTACAGATACACTCAGCGACATTAAATACACTTAAATTTTACGTTTTAAAGCCAAATAATCTCAAATGTGTTTAATAATAATAATTATTGTGGGTTTTACATAAACGGCTTTAAAACATTAATAAAACTATGAGCACGCGTATAGAAAACTCAGAACGTACATAAACAACGTGCGAACTTCACACTTAAGTTTTATGAACTGAAATTATTAAAATTACTTATAATAATTAATATACAAAAACAATAGCTTGCTGAGTGTATTGACAAATTAGGGACGTTTTTAATGTACAGTGAGACCATGTTGCAAATGGACCTCGGTAATCATCGTCTATACCACGATTCCCGAAAGCCATTGAGATCGTGGTCGTACTGTATATCATAAAGTAGTCAAACTGTTAAAAGGAAATTACATACAATCAACCAAGTTCGAAGACTAAACAGAGATCAAATCACTTATGGCATTACTGTTTGTGTACAAGTCCCAAACTGTTAAAATAAAAGAAACAAAATACAATCTCCAAAGTAGTTTTGTATATATTGTATTAAATGAAGTTAAGGGCATGTTTCACAATGTTCTAATGTGTGTCGGATATATTTGGTTGGGTTGGTGGAGTTCTGTTGTTGCTTACTTAATGTCGAGCGAAGGAGACAAAACAAGAGACAACAACGAATAAGCTATCTAACACGTATCAGTAGATTGTGCAACAGACCCTATATGTGTTAAGCTGACTTCATTTTATGTTGTCTTAAAAACTTAAATGCATTTTTACACACTTGAAATTGGACTTTATATGGACCAGTACATTTTGGTTTCCGTTCTAACCAACTAACAACAGTTAATATTGTTTAGCGTTCGAAATTCGACAATTTGACCTTTGCATGAGAATGGTATCATCCCTTAGGCCTGAGTTTAAAATCTCTTATAAAATACTTAACACATGGTAAGGTAACATTATGACAATACAATTTGAGTCTTAATAAAGTTATTTGAGTTAGCACTGTAAACAAATAAAAAACATGTTAGTTTCATCGTCATTAGTTCAGCACATTCTAAAACAGAAAAGTAATGAATAACACTTAAAAAACTCAATATATTATAACTGAATGAAAAATGGCTCTTACAAAATAATGTCTACTTGTTTCAAAAATGTATACTAATGCAGTTCATATTTTTATTTATTTAGCTTATTTTGAATTCCTAAAAACTTGTAATAATACTGCGTACAATAACTGCTCAGCCTCTTGTTTTGTAGAGAAATAAAAAAATAACGAGTATAAAAAAAACAATTTAAAGTTTGTATTTTTGGTATGAAATATAAACGTAGAATCAATGAAAACTCATTAAAAAGTTTCTTATTAGCGCTTGTAAGGTGCAAATTTTGAGAAACAATTCCCAGAGTCGCTATTTTAATAACAATAAGTCGAAAGAAATTAATTGTCTTTTTTTATTTGTTTATACCACTGAGGTATAAAGTAATTTCTCCATGAAGATTGAATCTACAACCTCCTGATTTAAGACCACACCACCAATATGCTATTCGTGCCAACCATCACCAAAACCAATACCTCACTGGTTTTTATACCTCAATGCTTTAAGAGGTATTGACCAATTTGACGATGGTATTGTCAATACCAATAGCGCTATTTCTTAATATTATATAACAAAACATTTGAATTAAAAACATTTCGAATCCACAAGCAATACAAAACTTTTGACTTAGAACAATAAAATTGTAATTTGTACTTAGTTATGTATTTAAATCACTAACCGGTATACGCTGAAATACAACAGTATCAAATCTGTTACATTTCACAATTGCTGTCAGCATTATCATCAAAATCTCAAAAAACTAAGCCAGAAATAGTGGTTCAGAGTGTACTAAAAAGAATAAACATTTTTTATTTCATTTTGTTACGTTGGCTTAAAAACTGCGCCAATTTTTGCAATAAAGAAATTATCCAAATATAAAAACATTCACACCTACATATAAGAACGATACAAATTAAACCTATTTGTGATCGTAACGATCAAACCGCTATAATATTCAAGATGTCGATGACAATGCACATAAACGGACATCCAACTTAAAAATAAATAAATTTGAGCATTACATAAGTACCTTTAACAGTCGGTCAACGCAATAGGAACTCAAGAGGTTGTAAACTCAGGTGTACATTGACAGTTGGCTTAGGAGCCGCCTTTCTTGCGGCCTCGGGAGCCGGCGATGGAGTAGCCGCGGAGAGACCGCATCGCCATGGCTCTGTTGAAGTGGCGTTGATGTTTGTGGTCTTCCGCCTCGTTGCTGTTGTCCACCGATGATAGAATAACTAGAAGCACACCCATCACCTACAAACAAGTAAATAAAGGTTTAATTATGGAATATAAATATGACACAACGTTATGAACAAAATTCTACGGATTTTTTCGCGACCAAATTTAGTATAACATAATCCCCCTTACTAATAAAAATATTTACACAACGCGATAGAAAGATACTCAATGTCAGACAAAGACTGCGACATTAAATAGCTTATCCGTTGTGTAAATATTATTATTAGTAAGAGGGTATGTGAATACAGCATAGTTATAATACCATAGTAAACTTGATCGACTAGTTATTAGTTCATGATATAACTCACCAGACAAACGATGATTAGAAGGGTATACACATGCACCGAGGCCTCTGGTATGTTCTCGATGTCTTTGAGCGCGGCTATCGCAGGCTCGAAGTCCGGCCTCAAGTCTAAAGCATGCCTCAGATGCACTGCTGCCTCCTGAAAATGGAAAAATAAAAATTATTATCTTACTGAATGTAACATCTCCAAAAACAATTAAAAACCATGCAAATAATAAGCACAAGATCTGCTGCTCATGTAGACATAGACAGAGAAATAATTATTTCAAATTCTTTTTTCAACATACATAATAATATACAATAGAATAAACATGTATTATACATCACGTCAATCTAATTCCATGCACTCACTTATGTTATGGCAATCAGACAATGGATATACATTTGACAATTTTAAACTATAGTATTTTATTACACTCTCACACTTCACAAACACACTAAAAATATTTTATCATGTATTGTCTTTTTTCTTGCGACGTGATGCACGCTTCATTGGGGAGTCTCCCCCTGAACCTTCGGTAAACTACACCTGACGGCCCGAACGCCTCCATTGTCATACTCGAAATTAAATCATCTTTTGTTTTTAATTCAAGTACTTTAAATCCTTGCGGATCGAGAGACACACGCCGCAGCAGCGGGTCACAAAATGAAAGTCATTAAATACTTCTAAGTTATTTACGACCTGAACCTCACCAACAGCAGGTCGGACTTCATTTGTTAATAACGCAAAACAAAAAACACACCTGATAATGCCCGTACGCCTTGAAAATCTCGCCCAGCGTGAAGTACTGCTGCCACGCGCTGCGGTCCGGCGGCTGCACCTCCAGCGATCGCCGCGTGAGGTAGATCGCGTCGTCCAGGTACTGAAGAGTGAACAGCACGCGCGCCAGGTTTAGCAGCACCTGGAAATAATTATTATCAACTTTTTTTTGGACAATCTCAAAACACGAAACACGGATTGCCTGATGACAAGCACATAGACATCTGCAACACCAGAATTGTAACAAATGTATTGCACATCATTAAAACTTATTCAATTTAATATTTTTGTCTAATATTTTTGTAAACAAAAATATTAAATTCGATCAAATTAATGGCGTGTCAATTACTGTTTGTTTGACGTCCTCTGTGGCTCAGTGGTTAGTGCGTCGGCGCTCAAGCCAGAGTTCAAATCCCTCAAATCTCGCCAAGGGAACAAAAAGATTTAATTATCCTGGGTCATGGATGTGATAAAAATATATAGCATAAAATAATAAAAATCTTAAATATAAGTATAGTATAAAAGTACTACCTTTTTCCAGCGTCTCCGCCCGCGTAAATACAGTATCCCATGAAAACATTGTACTTTTTTAGGAAAAAGTAGCCTATCTGTTATTCCAGAGCTTAAACTACTACCATACCAAATTTCATAAAAATCTGTTCCGTAATTTTTTCGTGAATGAGTAACAAACATCCATCCATCCGCACAAACTTTCACATTTATAATATTAGTAGGATAGGATTCAATACTATTCCCATTGTCACATACAAGTTCTTCGTAAATTTAGCACAGGGTCAGATTGACGTGGTGTGAAAGCATACACAGATATTATACTATCTTTATTGCACAGTAAATGTGTCATTTAAATTGGTAGTATTACGAGGGCTGCACTAAAAGTATCGGAAATGGAATATTTCCACTGTTCCTGTCATATTAAAATCTTTTTAATTTAAAACTCCTTGGTTTAAAAAATCGAATACCGTTTATTTATTTAAAAAAAGATTCTCGGTCTTGTCACAAGGTCTTGTCAAACTTGTTTAGTCGTTGAGAAAATGGAATTGACTCGAGAAAATTCTAGAGCGATGATTTATATGACTTTCGAAGTGGTTTAACACAAAAACAATGTGTTGACCAGATGATTTCTGCATTTGGTGATGAAGCCCCATCCAAAACCACAATTTATCGCTGGTTTGCTGAATTTCAACGTGGACGTGTCAAGCTCAGTGATGATCCCCGTCAAGGTCGTCCAAAAACTGCAGTCACCCAAGAAAACGTTGATGCTGTGCGTAAGCTGATTGAGGAAGATCGACATGTGACATACCGCGAAATTCAGGCAACTTTAGACATTGGCATGAGTCAAATACAAATAATCTTGCATGAACAATTAGGTGTAAAAAAGTTGTTTTCCCGATGGATACCGCATTTGCTCTGTGAAGAGCAAAAAGCGGCTCGCGTTACTTGGTGCATCAGAACTCTCGAAAGATTCCACGCAGGTTCCTCAAATGCTGTATACAACATCGTATCAGGTGACGAATCCTGGATATACGCGTACGAACACGGAGTGTTGCAAAAAAATGGTGGCCACGTTTGTCTGCAAAACCGGCCATGTTGCGACTATTCCTCTTGAGGGACAAAGAACGGTTAATGCAGAATGGTATGCTAACATTTGTTTGCCACAGGTCGTTTCTGAACTCCGTAAAGAGAACTGCAACCGCCGCATCATCCTCCATCACGACAATGCGAGTTCTCATACCGCGCACAGAACAAGAGAGTTTTTAGAGCAAGAAATTATAGAATTATTAGACCATCCGCCGTACAGCCCCGACCTAAGCCCTAATGATTTCTATACTTTCCCTAAAATAAATAATAAATTGCGTGGTCAGAGATTTTCATCACCTGAAGAAGCTGTGGACGCCTACAAAACGGCCATTTTGGAGACGCCAACTTCCGAATGGAATGGTTGCTTCAATGATTGGTTCCATCGTATGGAAAAATGTGTCAAATTTCGCGGAGAATACATCGAAAAGCAATAAATACATTTTTAAATAGTAATGTTGTGTCACTTCCTTGATTCCCGAAATTTTCAGTGCCCCCCTAGTATATTGTTCTAATAAGGGATTGCAATCTCGGATTCTACTGTCTATTTGTTTACAAAAAGATGAAATAAGATCTGAGCACAGTGTTGAATGAAACTTAATGGAAAACATTATCTTGTTGTCGCCATTGTAATGCTTTCTTCTCAACTGAAATAAATGAACTAATTTTATATGTGGGATATTGCTAGATATAATATTAATCAAATTGTATGCTATGGATTTCCGCAAAGTAACGCCTGATTCTATTAACTAGTTAACAATAAATGAAGTGTCTACTCACCTCTGCATTGTATGGTGACACAGCCAGAGCTCTGCGGAAACACTCAATTGACTGTCTGGTGTCTCCCTTTATCCTCCAGAAGTTGCCTATTTGGTTGTACAGCTGCACCGATTTAGGTTTCTCACGTTTTGCCTTCTTAAGCTTTCTTTCTAAAGCATTTATATCCAGTTCGGTCACTCCATTTTTGAATGCCTTCTTCTTTGTAAATATGAGTGCGACCTACAAAATATGAACAAATATTGACAAACATGTAAATTATATGTGATGTTAAATAATAATACTATTATGAGTATATATAGTAAGTATATAATATAAGTTTATTAATTTGACACACCTAAATGGGACATCATAGTTTATTAATACTAATACATAATTAGACACATGGAGAAATTACACAATTTGGATATTAAGCTGCATATCGACTTCGTGCGGCTGACGCGCGAGCATTGTTCGCCGGCGGCAAACCTCTGTTTTGGCTCGCGAGCCAATTTAGCGGACAATTTTTTTGTAGCGCGGTTGCTGCAGCGCGCGGCAGGCAATCCGTCGAGTTTTCATTTTGTGCGCGGCAACAATGGATATTCGTTTCTTTTTCGGTTCAGGCACAGGCAGGCCCATTTCTGCACTGATGTCATTCTTGTTGTGATAATCACTAAATTTACTGTTTCATATAAACTGTTTAGTGCCATATAATTTAATTAAAGTACGACACTTGTGATTGTCTATTTGCCGCGCGCACCTACTAAAATACTCTAGATCCGTCCCAACTGCATGCGCATAACGCACTCCTCGCTCCTTTGCCGCACTGTCAAAAACCGACATGAACTGGTATGTCGCGCGGCACATTCGATCGCGCCAATGTTCGATGGTTTGCCGCGCAAAGTCGATACACACCTTTATAGAAACATTAATATACAAAAATGCAAATATAGGCAGCACAGATAGTACAGACTTCTTCTCATTTAAAGATATTATTTTAATAAATAAAGTTTTTACCTGTGGCTCAGGTACATTTGGATGCCGATGTCGTCTTGCCACCCCGACAAGATTGTCATAATACGTAAAATTTACTGCTTTGCCACAATCTAAATATTCATCCTCTAAGTCATTATTTATGTCTGTGTTTGATATGTCACCATTTTCTCCATTGGCCCTGTATTAAAGTCGAAAGTTTATCACTCAATCAAAATAAATAAGCCCCAATTTCAGCAATGTATTAAAATGATGTTTGACGCTGAGCTATGGTTTTCTGGGAATACCTGGGTGGGTAGTAAATCTGGGATTTATGTGGGATACACCCATTCTAAAATTAAATTAGAGAGAGATCAAATCCGGGTTTAGTATTAGATGATAGCATTGAGCATGTTTAAAGAAGTTTGGTGCAATTGGGCTATAGTTCTATACTATGTAAAGTCAAACTTTGTATTGACAATCATAGAAATACATACAACATTCACAAACCATTGACGAGTATTGGTTTTTTGAGATTTACAAGTATAACTTTAATTGCACTTTAGGGACAAATGTTTTTAAATGGAACTTTACAATGTTATTACTATGTGTGTTTATTGTTGACATTACCTCTGCTGTTCATACATCTGACAATCGGTGCAGAACATGTTGTCAAACCCATGTTTAGTCCATGTGTTACCATAGTACACTGTTGATGTTATGATATTGAAAATCGAATCAGCTTCATTCAGTTTGGATTTATTCGACTCATCCTACAAAATGTACAATTTGTATATTGTCTTCACACACTTCAGTTGCAATGAAGGATGTAATGACTAACATTACTAATATTGTATAAAATATAGTCAATGCTATGGTGAACTTTGAATTAAAATCAACAAAACCTCACGGACCAAGGCTAACGAGTTAGGAGACGGTAGTTCGTAAGGCGAAATGGGTCATTTAATACCAAAACAGTTTTCACATGCCAAATTTAATTGATTATGTAAATGTTTCTATATTATCTTCCACCAACCTGAGGTAACGTGCTACCATCAACTATTTGACCTTCTTCGGCGTCCAATTTCCAAATATTAGATGTGCGAGAGTCAGTTATAATTATTTGTAAAGAAAATGTGTAGAGAATAAAACAGGTCATGTATGGTGACTCCCACATTTTGGTTGTTAACGGAGGAGCACATCAAAACTACACTATTTAGATTTCGTATTGAGTTTTTTCACACATTACAATATATTATTTCAAGAAAAATTACAAGATTAAATTTTAGTAGGTATCGAGCTCTCTTCCCGTCGTATTTTGACAGATACTTACCTACTTTTATTTTTATATATATATGGCATCGGCTTGTAAATATTTGCCAGTGTCAAGTTAAAAAGGCGGCAAATAGAAATTTCGTTTCAATTTTCAACACCGTATTCCTATATCGTCAAGTAGAAAGTCTAGTCAAAGTCCAAATAAATAGTCAGTACAGTCCATGAGTCATGTCAGTCGATTCAGTAAAGTGGTAGAAGCTTTACTGAAAGTTCCTAGGGAGTTTTGGCGGGGAACAAAATAGCACGTTTTTAGGAGTCACCCACTTGTCCACATTTGTGCACGTTAACGAATATTTAATGGTTAATATTCTACCAATATTACACATTAAGAACCGAAATAACACAAAGGAGAATGCCAAAGCTCCATACAAAAAAAACCCAGCTGCAGGCATAGTGAGATGTATCTCAAAAAATCAGTAATAATAGTCAGTAATCAATATTATGTAATATAGTAATTACCATACGGGATCGTGGTCCTTACTGGCAGACAATCGAAATTGCCTGTTTTATTATTAAGGCGGTGTATTACTTTTTAATGAATACTTTTATTGTTTATTACTCTAAGGCCTCAAAATACGATGGAAGTACGTTAAATACTTGAGAGGCCCGATAGTTCAGTTGGTAGAGTGACTCTGCAATACGGTTTAAAAGGTCGTGGGTTCGTTCCCCGCACAAGTATTTGTAATCATGTTTATAAATATTTTGTTGTCTGGGTGTTTCTGCCTTTCCTATCAGATGTAAATAATTTAATATATAATATAATATATTATTTACATAAATAAATAAATAAAGGTGTAAAATAAAAATCAAACCAGTGTAGCCATAATATATTTTATTTATAATTAATTAATGACTACGCTGTGTAACATGGCAGCAGGATGGTTGAAAGTTTCTTCATGTCTGGCCCAACCTAAAAAATATAAAATGCTGATAACATGGGCACAGCTTCCTAACGTTCTTCGGCCGTGCAAACATAAACAGTAATATTTTTTAATTGCGTTCCTACTTTGCTGTGTTACGTCATATAACACGTACGTGTAGTATATTCTACGTCTGGTATGCCACGACTGGATGCGGCACCGTAGTAATACGTCATTGGGATCATTTAAAACTTGTTGTGGATGACGATAGGTCTCTATTTCGTACGCACCTGTGGCCCGTAAATGCTCGCTGCAATATGAGCGAGCTATTTTGACGTGATATGTTGGCATATAAGGTTACATCATCAAGTGACAATCTTGGGAAATTCTGAAGATGCGGATTTTGCGCGTCTAGTCGCTGAAACGATATCCTTTGACGATTCATATTTTGTTTGGTCTGCAGTTATATTTCAAGAATACTTTTAACATCATTTTTTGTAAATAAACGAAATAAATGTAATAAAAAAGTTGATTATTTTAAATCGGCGCCTGAATAATAAAACAGGCAGTTTTGATTGGCTGCCAGTAAGGACCATGATCCCATATGGTTTTTATTATATTGCTTATTATTACTGATTTTTTGAGATGCATCTCACTATGCCTGCAACTGGGTTTTTTTTTGACAATCTCCTTTATGAAACTATACAAAATCCACAACGTCACCCATTGATTTCCTCGGCAAAACTCCTACCTATATTTTTTCTCGGAAGTACGACAATTGACAATATCACGGTACGATTTACAAGTTAAAATTGCCAGTGATGACTTCTTCTACAGCGACAATCTTGACTGACCGTCGAGCCTGTAAATCCAGCGCCGGTACTAATGGCCTCAGAGTAATAACTATAGCGTAGAGACCCAGCTATTAGTAAGAGAAGAAACATATATCGTTCCTTAACCCACATGCTAACACGAGCTATTGCTACGAGTGCTCCGAATAAAAATACTATAGAAACTTAACTTTCACATATTATATTTTACCGCTTTCATTTGGGTTTCATTTTGACGACCTCTTTACGATTCTGTAGTATTGTTATACTTATTACGAGTGCCTTAAAGTTGTAATCCCTGGACCCACCCTAGGAAGAGAAAGCCAGTCCATGTCTTTTCCTTTTTTCTAAGCTTTTATTCCTTTTTAGAGTCATCATTTGGAGTATTTTTTACTCCATACGGCCATATGGTACAGCCTGCAAATCCAGACTTGTATGCAAAAATTTTAAATGATTGACACTATTGACAGCCTTAAGTACAATACTCACCGCCCAGCTTGCAACTCCAATATCACGGCTTTGAAGCGGACGTGTAGGTAAAAATTATAAACGATTGGCATTATTGACGGCCATTCGTACTAATGCTGGATTTGCAGGCTGGACGGTAAGTAAGGCGTTTAGAAGGGCCACACTGATCCTGACCTGCAAATCAAAAGCCGCGGCCTTGAAGTGGACTTGTAGACAAAAATTATAAATGATTGTATCGAATGACGGCCAATGGCCATTATAAATCGGTACTAGATTTGCAGGCTGGACGGTCAGTATAGCTCTATATATCCACCATAATTATTATTGTTACCCGTACCATACTGACCGCATGTAAATCGTTACGTAGTATACGTAACGATATTACATTCTCTTTGGTAAATCGAATATCCAATATCGGACCGATAATGACAAAGACATGTATTAAATATGTTTCATAATGAAACACAATATGTACCTGCCTTTCTAATGTCTTTGCCATGAGATAGAGCTATCGAATCCGAATCGAACGGGAAATGTAAATAGCCCCGCCCGTTGGTGGCTTCGTGTATTGTACACAATCAATCAAAGGTGTAATAATATAAATTTCATTACACAATTAGTTTTCGTATTAACTATATTTGTGGCTTAAATAAAATACAGTTCATTATATTACATTGTATAATTTACGATTACTTTTTACAATTAATTTAAGACGGTCCGTATACTATTTGTTTTGCGCCTCGAGTTCCCTCTCGACTATTTTCCTGTACTCGTCGAAGCCGCCCTCTATACTGACGACGGAGCCGTTCCCGCACACCCACAGCTCTTTGCAAACCATTCGGATCAGCCTCTCGTCGTGAGATACGAGAATCACGCCACCCTGTTGGCATATGGTTGGCATATTATGTTTATATTATACAATAAGTTTACGTCCAGCGTCCTTAATGTCTTTCGCGATCTTAGTTTTCCATACATTATCTATCCCTGCCATAGAAATACGATGATTGCCGAAGGACATTAAGAAAGTAGTTGGACTGTAAATAGGATATACATAGTTTAATGTCGTTTAAATTTAGATAAAGCAAGGAAACTTCTTGAATCGAGCACATTTCCACAATTTTATAATAAGGCTCGATGACTGAATTTATTTTATTGCATGAATAAATACTCTTAAAAATGAGTACATAACTTCTCAGAAGAAACAGTATATCAAAAGTCAATGTTTTCAAAGGTACAGCGATTTGTATACAAAATTTGGCAAGTCTCGTGAAAACGCTCCATACTAAAGTCGTACCTAGCTGTGACGTCACGCCTAGGTTAAAGTGTATGAAGTATACGGCCGCAGGAACATATTTGTAAATATCTCCGATATTTGTGCGTCAGTTCATACTATGAATTTTTTTGTATATGATGTAAGTAAAGTAAAGATTGTTGAAGTTTTGTTTACTCATTTAGCAAAAAAAAAAACTTTTTTCTACTTTTTAGATGTATGTTACATTTACAAAAAATCCCTTTTTGTAAATGTAACAAATCAATATTTTTGAGTATATTAATGAAACTAAATATTTTAGACGTAGATCACCTATATTATAGGGATGTTGCCTAGTGTGGATTATCACATTTTAATAAATTAAATTTTAAAATTGTTACATAAATCTAAAAGAAATAGGTATATATATATATAGATTATATAATAAATTATAAGCAAATAAAAAATATTGCCCATTCTTTCTCGCAAAGAGATTTGTTACGTCACAAGTTGCTATCGCCATACATTTTGTAATGACAATTGTATGCCGGGTGCAACTAGTGCCGTCACAGGCCGCTATATCGCTCCCTTTCATAATATTGTAAATTTTAATTGTCTATATCATCGTTATTTTTTTAGATATACGAAAATGGGTTCTAGATTGTTTATTAACATGTTGTCTAACATAGAATACACGAAAAATTTTTTTTATTGGAATATGCCTATTGATATTCTGTTTCACAATCTTTGTCGCTGTTTACTTTATATCGAGCGACAGAGACAAAACATGCAAATAAGTTATCTGACACTTATCAGTAGATTGTCAAACAGGCCCGTAGACTTATTAACCACATAGTAACTATATTATAAATAAAAAATAATAATTTTCTGTATTTTTAAACTTATCAAATCCTTATAGTCCCACTAACAAAGTAAGCGTAAATTAGTCACAGTGGTTATGTTTAGTAAATTTACTTTTTTATTTTATTTATTTTCATGTTTATTGTCTATTATAAGTTACTTGTGTGTCATATTAGGATAAGTTCCTGTGAAGGTTTAAGTTTGAAAAATAAATTAATAAATCACACTCGTACTAACCGTGTACTTATTGATAGCTTTCCCCAACGCCTCTATCGTCTCGATGTCCAGGTGATTCGTGGGCTCGTCAAGCACGAGGAAGTTGGGGTTACCCATGCACATGCGCGCGAACGCGACTCGCGACTTCTGCCCTCCGGATAAACTGCCGATGGTCTGTAGAGCGAGGTCACCGCTGACGCCGAAGCTGCCGAGCTGCCGCCTGTACTCTTCTATCGTTTTGCCTGCGAGCAAGGAAAAAGTATTAACTTACTGTACCGTAATTCAATGCCAAATAATGAGTGGCAACACTTTTTTTCGTATGTATCGCGGAAACGGTACCTAAACGACTTCAACATCCTCCTACGTCAGCTGGTTTCTGTCCTTCTATTGGCTACTGTTTAGTTCGAAGTTTCTCCACCAGGTGGCAGAGTTGAGCTCTTTAGCGCGCAACTAATTTGAAACCATTGTCGGTTTATTTTTCGTGCTGTGCGGAAGAATGTGAATTTACGTGTAATTTTATATCTTCAAATTTATAAGCTACAGTTTTTAATATTGTACATAATAATTTAATAGTTTACGGTTTACCGTACTACTTCTAACTGTAGTAAGCATAATGGGTTCGGATCAAAATAATAGTAGTTCGATTTCTTTCTCAAGTTCCGAATCCGATCCTCCTGCTGTAGCTGTACCCACACCTGCTGTAGCTGTACCCACACCTGCTGTAGCTGTACCCACACCTGCTGTAGCTGTGGGTACCCGTCCTCAAGTTGCCAAAAATGTCACACTCGAAACTCGTGTCAGATGTCAGTAGCTGTAGATTATACTTAGAGTATAGACTTTAATAAAGACCGGTGCGGTGGAAAAAGTGCCCAGTTCCCCGAGTTTTATCTCGCCAATGTTTTTGACATCTAAAAGCCGACGGCAGCTTAAGACCAATATTCAATCTCCGATTATTAAACAACTTTGCAATTGTGAGCAAGTTCAAACTAATAAATATGCAAAATGTTCCCAATTCCTTACAACCATACGATTACCTAGCAAAGATAGATTTATCGAATGCGTATTTTCATATTCCCATTGCGGCTTCTCACAGAAGGTTCCTAAGGATGGTATACAATCAAAATTTATATAAAATGACCTGCCTTCCTTTTGGTCTGGCGACAGCGCCGCATGTATTCGCAATGTTAAACAATTGGGTCGCGCAGACCTTGGCATAAGGCATAAAAATTATTTCTTATTTGGACGATTATCTAATTGCCAATCAAGACCAGACTGTACTTTCGAGTCAAATCCAGTATACAATCAACTTACTGAAAAACTTGGGTTAGCAAATCAACTTCAAAAAGTCCTCAAAGGGGACTGGAATTTCTCGGAATCTGTTGGGATCCATGGCTTGGCCTCAAATGGCTTCCTCCAAAGAAGACCGAATCTATTCACGAAAAAACTCGACCTATACTGCAGAGAAAAACTGCACATCTACAAGAAATCCAGAGCCTTGTTGGACTAGTAAATTTTAGTCCCTCGAGGCCATTTGAACTTCCGAGAACTGCGTCGATTTGTAATTTTCTTATAAAAATCCGTTCCTGTCGTCGCTACGCAGTCCCAAACGTAGTACTTCGCGACCTAAAATGGTGGATAAAGAATTGCAATGCTCGGTCTTACCTACATCATCCCCCAGCCAAACATTTTCTCTCTATGGACGCTTCTGGAATTGCATGGGAAATCACGAAGCTTACGGTCCCTGGACACCACACGAGCTGATCTTGCATTCCAAAAGGAGATGCTGGCAGTGCTTTATGCTTTAAAAGATCCTAGAGAAGATTACCTAGCCAACTCTTCAATTATGCTTCAGACCGACAGAACTGACAGCGAGATACATAAGAGCGGGGGACTTTGAGCCTCCTTCTTTTTTCAAATAGAAAACATTATTTTGAAACACCTATTTGAAAAAAGAAGGAGGCTCAAAGTCCCCCGCTCTTATGTATCTCGTTCGCAAGGTCTTCGCCCTTCTCGACTCTTTGAATATAAATCTCATAGTCCACCATCTACCAGGCAAAATGAACTGCGAAGCAGATCATCTTTCTCGCTACCAAGCAGCTCCGGAATGGCACTTATTACCAGTGATAACTCAAATAATTTTCAACAAATGGGGAACCCCCGAAATGGATTTGATGGCATCAAGTTCAGCTCACGTCTTGCCATCTTACGTGAACCTCGATATAAACGACGAACACGCAGTGTTCCACAATGCTTACAGCCAACAATGGAGTTTTCATCTGGCGTGGGTGTTCCCACCCCCTTTCATTCCCATCTCTTTGGGAAAAAGTGTTCTGGAGGCCCGACATCAAACGACGAGCCCTGTCTCCACCCTTCACAATTCAATTCAAATCAATCGAGTACTGGTCGACCAGCGACCGGCCAGGCCCCTCCGAAAGTCACCGAAATGACCAAATAAGAAATAATCCCATCCCAGTGAAGCCCATTTTCACTTGTCATTTGAAGTTTATAATAGGGTAGCTGGACATCTAACGGATCAAAAAATAATTTATTTCGCTAAGCGTGGTCTGTGACGCATACGGTATAGTGGGTGGTATACGGGGCGCCGCCGTTTTGAGGTCATTATGCCGTCTGTGTGTCTGTCTGTCCGCCCATATACCTTCTGTAATTATGAATATAAATGGATGAAATTTGGTATAATTATAGATTGTGTATAGATTTCGATTTTGGTATCATAAGTTAATATATATTATTGGTGGCGCTAGTGGTGATGAAAAATATTTTTTCATCCCCATTGAAGTAATTTAAAGAAGGCCTTTTGCGCGTTGATAGTCAAGGTCAATTGACATGATCTTGATTAGGTTATGTGGCTGTCAGTGTGCGCGAGCAAAGAAGTATATATTGAATAAGTAATCCATATCTACCGGGGTAACTACTCTGCAGCAGCTCCACGGAGTTGACGTTCATCTCGAGCTGGTCGATGTGGTGCTGGGAGAAGTAGCCGAACTTCAGGCCCCGGTGCACACTCCGGATGCCGCCGGTGGGCGACAGAATGCCCATGATAATCTTCAGAAGCGTGGTCTTACCTGCGCCGTTGTCACCCACCTGTATTGTTTATTACGTTAGGTGACGTCGATTTAAATTTCAAATGTAATATTTTATTATGAAAGTGCCGAATATAATTTTTGAAATGGAAGCATGTAATGAAAAGGTTTTACCTGATGTTTTCATACCAGTATCGATTTCTACAAAATGTACAACTTGATGACTTTTTTTCACTATGATTTTCATGTTAATATTTTCTACGGCTCAAAGTTTTTACATGTCAAATCAATCATTAGTCTACATTCCAAATAGTACAAATATTACTCACAATACATATCCTACTCTCCAGCGTAGCACCGAGGTTGACATTAATGAATATAACCCTGTCCTTGGTGTAGTGGAAGTCCACCTCGTTGATCTGCAGTATAGGCGGCGAGAGCGGCTCCACCTCGGGAAACCGGAGCACCACGTCTATCTCCTTCTCTACTGGTTTGAGTTCAGGTCTAAATAAAAAAAGAATATTAAAGGTTAGTTCTTAGGCTTGGACTATATTACCGGAATCTCTCCGACCGGATAAAATTCAGAGCATTGAAAAAAAAACTCTGAACTCATTCAATAGAGATGAAAATCGAACACACGAGTGTTGAGTCAAATGTCAATGTCAAATGTGACAGTGGTCAAATCGTGTGTCCGATCTTAGAGTCCCAGCCTTACAGAAGAAAACTAGCAAGCGTGTACTGTGAAGTCTAATAATTGTTGTTAATTCCTAATCACACCGTCCATCGATACTGAAGAAATTTTCACTTATAAAAGCATATTAGTGTGTAGTCACACGCGTTATAAGGAACTTTAAAAAATACTCTTCATTTTGTCTCTTATACCTCAAGATTAGTATGATTAGCTTTCGCCCGCGTAAATACCGTATCCCACGGGAATACTGTACTTTTTCGGGATAAAAAGTAGCCTAGGTTTTAATCTAGTGCCTATCTATTTCTTGTTAAGTGCCCCAAGTAGCCCCGATATTTTATAACGACATTTATAACATCGCAAAACGAAACCAAGATAAAATCGATAGTTAAATTAGTCATAGTAACACGAACAGCAGCGCAGTGATTAGTCCCCCGACTTCTCCAAACAAGTCCCAGGTTCGAGACTCAGCAACATTCACTTTTTGTATAAGAAAAATATTTACCAATTTAGAAGAGACATATAACAAAACATTTTAACAAGGCTTCTTCAGAACTCAGAATTAATTTTAAATTTGTTAAATTTGATGCTGGTGACAGCGCTACTTGTAAAATGAATTTCCTAGATAAAATAACATTTAGAAGACACCAAAAAAAATCAGAAACATTAAATACAAGTAAAGATGAATGCGAAAGTATTCATTCCTTAAATAAAAACCCTAACAGTTTACACGGTGGATCGGATGCAGAATCGACTGAAATACTCAAATTAAGAGATCGTGTACGAGAGCTTGAGACAGAACTAAAAAATACAGCAAATCGAGACATTTTCTGAACAAAACTGAAATTAATCTTAAACGTAACAATGAAACGATTAAAAATAAAACTACTACGACTAAAAACAACGAAAAAAAAATGTTCGCCAACAAAACACATTAAGGACAGCTATAATAATGAAAAATGTCATACTGTGAATATAAAATGAAAATATCAATGAAACATCCAATGACAAAATTAATCTGAAGATATAGAGAAAAATATGCATTCTCAGCACACACAGAATAAAATTTTACCTATTGCACAAAAGTCTTTAAAAAATATTTTAATACATATATGTCATTACATCAAACCCAATACTAAACTAAATGATTTATTAACGGGTATCGAAAATAAATTAGCTGGAGCTGGAATTATCTAATTACGTTAGAGTGATCTTAACTGGTGACGAAGATTTTAAAGCGACTATCGACTACTTCAGCCTTATAACTTATAACGTTCATTAGAGAAACGCTGAATAGAATTCAACATACAAACATCATTATTTGCTTGCCAACTTATAAATATGGTTATTATAATGACATGTTTAGAACGGACACGGAACGGAAACGGTAGAAACGGGAGAGTGGAAACGTATAATAATCTTTTATACTTGGATATCACAACACACGAACATGCATACATATTAGACTCATAAGAAATTGTAATATAGTTTTCGCATGTTTCACCGGCGATCAGGGTCGATCAACAATCTTGGCATACGTATAATATTTGACGATCTCCAAGCCCAGATAAATGACATACATAACTATAAAAAATCTATGAATCTACATGAATCATCTACACATCTACATCCCTACATGAATCTGAGGCATTAGAATCAGAAAAAATATTCGAAGAAGAAGAATCATTGTTCTTTAGTCAATAAATGTATATCTATTCTTCATCATAACATTGCGGGATTGAATAAAATTGACGACCTCTCTGTAAACCTTCAAGAATTATTAGAAAAGAAAACTGATATTAAAGACCTACTGATATTATTAAAGACCTACACTTACAAAATTTCTTTCTAGCCGCTTCTTTTAGTAGAGCTAGCAAAACAGGTGGAGCTTGCATCCTTGTAATGCACTTTGAATTTAATTTAATTTGACTGATTTACAATGTTGACAGTCTAACATGCACTTTATTATAATACTTGTACAATACAGTTTGACTCGATTTATATTTTATAAAAATATTTTGACATGTTTCTATTTAACAATTTAATCTTGTGATCTTTTGATGTATTAATGCATAATGTACCTCATAGTTAATTTATTTCTTACAATATTATTATTTATAATTAAATGTAACCAGTGATGTATGCCTAAATTTGATATAAAATTGTACTTAAAACTTGTAACTTCTAAAATTTGCATGCCTTAAGCAGAATGTGTTCTTAAAATTTACTAAATTAGCTAAGACCAATTTTGTTACCATATTCTAGCAAATAAAGATTATGATTATGCCTAAATTACAACCATATCAAATTTAATTGAAATCTGTTCAGTAGTTTTTGCGTGAAAGAGAAAATAAACATCCATCAAATTATCCATCCTCACACATAATTATAATAGTAGTAAGATACGTTGAGCACTAGTTACACTGCGCTATGGTTTCTTTAAAACTAGTTTTAACTAGATTATCGATTTTAAAATCACAACGAAAGAACCATTTTTAATTTAAACTAAAAAAAATCCCTATAATTTTCGAATCAGAGTCGAACGGGAATTGTGTTACCACTCGCGCCATCTGTTGCCGTGAAGCGGCAACTACTAGCCGGCAGTGTGGATTCGTGCTCGCGCCATCTACCATCAAGGCGATGACTTCAGGGCCAGCGGAGTGAAGTCGCTACGACTCCGTGCGCCGGCGACCCCTGCGGCCTGCTATTATGTAATTCTTAACTTTAAAGGGAAGTTTAAAAAAATAGGTGGTCGAGCCCATGGCTCTGACACGGCTGTCTGACGCTCGTAAATCATACTCACAGCTTCTCAAGCATCTTGATCTTGCTCTGCACGCTGGACGCGCGGTTGGCGTTGTACCGGAAGCGGTCGATGAACTCCTGCGTGTGCGCCCTGTGCTGCTGCTGCGCCTCGTACTCGCGCTGCTGGTTGCGGTGCTTTTCGGTCTTCGTCTTATGGAACTGCTCGTAATTGCCCCTGGAAGTGCAAGAGAGGTAGAGATAGGGTCTGAGACAAAACAGTAGTCTGCGTCAATGGCCGTCGTTTGGTTCTTTGATGGAACTTTTTATAGGGGTACTTGATAGGCTTTACGCTTGGCATATGTGTGAACATGTTCACAAAACGACAAACTCGCATTATGTCTAACTCAAATCGCGAAGTAGGCAAAACGAGAGTTAGTCTTATTACCCATGTAGGCCACCAGTGAGGCTTAATGATATATTAGACTCTGAGATTGCGTCTTAAAGCTAGAGTGACTTAACTTGAATCCTTCCTATTAGTTGGTAGTCAGAATATACTCTTCCAATAAGGCGGCACGGGCCATTATTTGGACTAAATACATTATAACCTCTCGGATATAATGTATAGCTATGTATTATGTGCTGCTAAGTGCTATGTATAGCTATATAGTATAGTAGCGAACTCTCACTCTCACACACAACACTCACACTCGAAACACACTTGTAACTTCTCTGGTGTTACGCACTTGCGTTACTGGTTCTTAATATCACACCCCCCCCCCCCCACCCCTCCCTAAAATCATCAAAATTACTGCTATAAAAGATTCCAATGCGCATTTACCTGTATGTATCAATCCTCTGTGAGTGTAAATGCATTATGTCGGTGGGCACCGTGTCCAGGAAGTTTCTGTCGTGGGACACCACTAGGAGGGTGGTCGGCCAGTTCTGCAGGTAATTCTCTAGCCAGATGATCGCCTTTATGTCCAACATGTTAGTGGGCTCATCGAGTAGTAGCAGATCTGGTCTGAAAATTACATGAAGTAAAATTTTATATTATTATATTATGTCCACTCTTTAACACCCTACGAAATCAGAGGGGTGTTATAGGTGTCTGTCTGTGTGTCCGTTCATGGCATTGTAGCTCCCAAACGGATGAACCGATTTTGATGTAGTTTTTTTTTATTGAAAGCTGACATGAGAGCGTTCTTAGTTATAATTCATCATAATCAGCTCGCTCACTGCTAGCAGATACTTATTTTTTTTATTTTGTTTCTATACAAAGAACTGAGCACTTCTTAGTTGAATTTTCTGTTATTCTTTCTCAATAATGATTAAGGCTGCGGCTGTTTTGTTTTGACAAGACACTAACCTATTGTCTAACCCAGGGGTCTCCAAACTTTCCAGCCTTAGGGCCATACTGATTACTCCAGTAAGTTCCGAGGGCCAAAACCATATTATCATTGTTGCCGGTGGTAAAAAGTGAAATAGTCCACTGATAAAAAAAAGTCCGAAAAAGTACACAACGTTTAAAAAAGGCTGCAAATCGGACTAAAGTCCGCAAAACGGCAACACTGCATATTATTAATTTTCCTGTCATTATCTGTAATTTCTAGATTCGTCGTAGAGTACGAGCCATGAGGAGTAACCTGACACGACATCTGGTGGACACAAGCGGAAATAGGTAGTACCTTCTATCGCTAACAGATGGCGCTAATAGCACGTACAGAATAATCTCGTTGGTTCGAGAAAGTTCTGGTGTCTTCCACTCACTTCTTGATGGCAGTAATTGGAATATATAAGAAGGCTAGTGGCGCAACCACAAGTCAGTTCCTATGACACTGTTGTGAAATAAAATAGTGCGTACCTCCTTAAAACGTGTTTGTGCGTGTTTAAGTTTAAGACATCTTTGTAACAGTATTTTGATTTGAATTGTTGCTTTTGTGTGTGATTTAGTAGTATGGAAAAGAAGCGAAAAATTGATAGTGAATGCAAAAAATTCAAAGATCAGTGAAACATTCAGTATTTCGTAATGGAGTCCAGTAAAAAGGCGCTATGTTTGATTTGCAATGAAAGCATAGCCGTTCTCAAGGAATATAACATTAAACGTCAAAACATTTTCAAAATTACTCAAAATATACAGGAAGTTTGCGGACAGAAAAATTCGATGCTATGAAGTGCGGATTGAAATCGCAGCAATCTTCATTTACAAAACTCAAAACTGAACAAGAGGCTGCAACTCGTGCCAGCTTTCGTGTGGCTCTTGAAATTGCAAAACGTGGAAAACCATTCACCAGTAGCCGAAGAAATGTGCCCTGAAAAGGTAAATTTATTAAAAACTGTCAGTATGTCAGCAAACACTGTGGCTCGAAGGGTAGAAAACATCGCTGAAAATATATCCTCTCACCTGTTCGACAAAAATGGACATGTTGAGTGGTTTTCTTTGGCCTTGGATGAGTCAACGGATGTGTCAGATACTGCTCAGGTGTTGATTTATATTCGAGGAGTAGATAAAAGCTATGAAGTGCATAGAGACATACAAACTGCATGAAGAACTTCTTGATATGTATAGTATTTATGGCATAACTACTGGTACAGATATTTTTAAAGGAGTTGAAATGGCCATTAATCAAAAGAACCTTCGATGAAAAAACTTTAAATGTTTTACAAATGATGGAGGCAAAAACATGAGTGGGAAAGATAAAGGAGTGGTCTCTCTTGTGTCAAAGGCTGTAGAAAATGACGGTGGTTCAAAACCATTAGTCTTACATTATATTATTCATCAACAGTCTTTGTGCGGAAAATGTTTGGATATGTCTGAAGTTCTGAAACCAGTCATATCAACTGTTAATTTTATCAGATCTTTTGGGCTGAATCACCGACAATTCCGACAATTTATTGAAGAGATTGGAAAAAATGACGTACCTTATCATACTGTCGTACGTTGGCTTAGTTGTGGGAAAGTCCTTCAGCGCTTTTTTGAACTTCGAGCAGTGATCGAAATTTTTTTGAATGAAAAGCATCGCCCTCTTACTGAATTACAAAACAACACATGGCTGTGGAAGTTAGCATTCTATATTTATTTGACAAAACATATGAACGAACTGAATTTGAGATTGCAAGGAGAAAACCAGCATCTTCCTGATTTATACACTAATATAAAATCATTCCGGAAGAAATTTATACTGTTTCAATCACAACTACGAAGTAAATGTTTTTCACATTTTAAAACATGTGAAATATTCAGCCACACCACTGAGACTGAGTTTCCTATCGATTTTGCAATCGAAACTTTGAGTGCTTTGAAAATAAATTTTTATACTCGTTTCTTGGACTTTGATGCCATTGCGAATCAAATTAAGATTTTTCAGAATCCTTTTGATACTGACATTGAAACCCTAGCCCCGGAACTTCAAATGGAAATGATTGATCTACAGTGCAGTGATATAATTAAGAACAAATATCAAAACTCATCTTTGTTGGAATTTCATAAGGGTTTTCCACTGACACAATTTGATAATTTGCATAAATTTGCTCGTGGGCTGTTTTCTGTTTTTGGTACTACTTACTTGTGTGAGAAGACCTTCTCCAAAATGAAGTACACAAAAAATGTTTACAGATCTAAATTAACTGATGAGCATCTTAAATCTCTTTTAATAATTGGTACAAGCAAAATTAGTCCACAACTACAAACTATTGTCAGTGGAAAATCTCAATTACATAAATCTCATTAGTATTTCATATGTCATTATCCTTGTTATAAGTTATGTTTTTATTTAAAATGTATAATATGTTAATTGGATTCATTTCAATAATTTGTTAGTTATTATATACTGAAGTTAAATTTTCTGCATATTATACATGTCTTTACTCATTACAATTCTGTGTTTCTTTATCCAACTTATCACAAAAACAATAACAATAAGCCTACAACAATGTTATGAGTAGTTAGCCCATGACCATATAAATGTAGATGTCATATTAATAATTATTCAACATAAAATTAGAATACTTCAGTAAACTAAATTTAATTTGCTATAAAAAATATGTTCTCTAAAAGGAGTTTTCAAGTATGCTAGCTCTCCGCGGGCCGGACAAAATCTGTCCGCGGGCCGGATGTGGCCCTCGGGCCGTAGTTTGGAGACCCCTGATCTAACCAATAACCATGGTACTAAATTAGGGTGGTAAATATCTCCAGATAAAATAATTTTATACACAAATTGCAAAAGTAAATTGTTTTACAATAATAAATTAATATTGCAAATATATAACACCATAGTCCATAACATATCCTTAAAGCATACATATTTAATATAGAACAGACCAGCTTTTGCCCGCGGCTCCGCCCGCGTAAATATGGTATCCCAGGGGAATACTGTACATTTTTGGGACAAAATGTAGTCTATGTATTAATCCAGAGTCCAAACTACTACCATATCGAATTTCATCAATATTTGTTCAATAGTTTTTGCGCGAAAGAGTAACAAACATCCATACATCTTCACAAACTTCCGACATTATAATAGGAAGTATGGTAGTAGGATTAATTACTTACTTTGAAAACAGAGCTCGGGCAAGTGCTAATCTCATTCTCCAACCACCAGAGAATGTTTTGGTGGCGCGCGCCTGCATCTCGGGCGTGAAGCCAAGACCGCTGAGTATTATCGACGCCCGCGCTGGTGCCTTGTCCGCTTCTATGTTCTCTAACTGTGCGTACACCTCTGTTAGTTCTGTCGATAAGTTTGTGTCAGTTGATCTGAAACAGTAAATGTTTACATGAAGTTGTGTCACTATTTCAGTGACAAAAACTATCCCTATACTCTAAATTGACAGCTAAAACATATGCGACCGCGCGACGCGAGATCGCGACCCGAGACCTAAATAGAGTCGCGGAACCACTGCTTAGTATGAATTTATATGGAGCACTTAAGGAGTGGCCAGAGAATCTGATCCGCTGATTTGCTGGTCGCGTACTCGCGTCGCGCGGTCGCGTAGAGCGGAAGGCTACTTTAACGGACAAAAAAGCAAAGATAGTTTAGACGTGCAAAAAATGTCATTTTACTGAATGAAATTATAAATCAATTTATACATTATAAGACACTATAGCTACTAGTTCACAATGAATAAAACTACTGTCAACAATCATTTATACCCATTATTAATTGCTGCTGTGATTTCCTTTTCCCGTTTAAGCAGATTCTCTCTGACCATATCACATTCTAAAACACTTTGCAATGCTAATGTATCATCACCAACCACCTCCTGTTCCACATGCAGGATGGATATGTGTGACGGTATCTTGAGCTGCTTGCACGATATCATTCGAAGTAACGTCGTTTTTCCCAAACCGTTCCTGCCCACCAAACCGTATCGCCGTCCAAAAGCTAACACGAGATCTGCTCCTTGAAGTAGGACCCTTTCAAAACCAAAAAAAAATTACAGTTAATAAAATGAATATGACATATTGTGCCTTTGTACAAAATGTATCTTGTTATAATATAATATATGTAATGTTAGTTAACGATTGTGTACCTATGCACTATCAGGGAATCAAATTTATAAGCAGGCAGAGTGTTCTCATAATCAATTTGTTTTATAATAATAACATCGGTCACAAAACAATTGTTCATTTATTTATAAACATAAATCTATCTTTACAGGACCTTATCCTATCGATGACATGTCAGCTTGATAACATAATACAAAAAAATTATGACAACATTCAACCTGTTTAAGAATTAGATTCCCTGATAGTAGATAAATTGTGAAATAAAATAAATAAATATGAATATGTTGCAATAGTATACAAAGGGTATGAAACTTTGTACTTTGTTAACTTCCATTTACTCCAAAAATGAGGCACAAACAAAAACATTTGTATTTAGTTTCAATAACTTGTTTTTCCATGTTCCTGGGTAATGGATGTGTAATAAATATGTATATAATATAATAAAAATCTTAAATATATGTATAGTATTAAAGTATTAAAATATATATTTCCCGTTTTCTGGTACCTGTAACACAAGTTCTTCGGATACTTAGCACGGGGCCAGATTGACATGGTGTGAAGCATGCATAGATATTATTATTACAACTGGAATCAGTATGCCATATCCGTAATGCCACATTACCTGTCTCCATAAGCAATATCAAAGTTTTCTATCCTAATGTCCTGAGTCCTATTGGTGCCTTTTGCTTCAAGTTTGTTGTCTTTTTTTGACGTAACTTGAGAGGCTGTGGCTGTTTGAAGTACTGGAGCTGCACTGGGCACTTTTACGTCTTTTTGTTTCTGTTGCTTCTGCTGCAACTTTGCCTCTGCTTTCTCTAGCTTCTTTGCATCAACTTTCTGTAATTTTATGCTTATGTATTTTATAGTAGTAGAGGACAATGAAAAAATTTTTGTACAATTTTACAACCCACACTAGGGTTTTTTTTTATATCTAGTGTAATTTACTTCTCAGGTAGTAGTAAATATTAAAAGTAAAACTTTTTTATACACATTATAAATAATAGTAGTTTTAATTGCAAGATCTTCTGTAATTTTGTTACATTCACAAACTATGTAATTAATATTACCAAACTGTCATCTCTGGTTTGCAGCCATATGCTCTTTAAATCTTCAGACTCTGCTACTGGACCGGTCATGGAAGCCAAGTGTATGGGAGCATCTAACACTTTTCTTGGGCCATTTGCAGCATTTTGCTTATCAGGTTGAAGCATATGTAATAACTTCTCACATATTAATCTAAAAGGATATTAAGGCACTAAAGGATTTGAAATATATTACGAAACTAACTTCTTTCCCGCGGCTCCACCCAAGTAAATATAGTATCCTACAGGAATACTGTACTTTTTCAGGATAAAAAGTAGCCTATGTTTTAATTCAAAGCCAAATTAACTACTATATCAAATATCATCGAAATCCATTTAGTAGTTTTAGTGTGAAAGAGTAACAAACATGCATCCATCCATACTCACCAACTTTCAAATTTAGAATAGAAGTAGGATATGCATTATAATAATATTTTTACCTAATGTCTTCCTCTGACTTTTCCGATATTTCCTGTAATACCTCACCAACTGCTTCGTACACCTCCTCAGTGTCCTCAAACTCCCCTGCACTATTGTCTAAAATATCTATAATATAACGAGGAAAACGATTAGAATAAGAAACTGTGTGTTTCTTTACTCATGCAGTGAATATATTTACTAATGCAGTGAGTCTATCTGATTGAGAATAAATAAAAGAAAAATTAATAACTCGAAACCATAACCTTTAAATTACACGTACCTTCTACATATTTTTTTAGGTCGTCGTCTATTAGTGGAAATTGAGTTTTAAGAAATTCTCCACACTTAGCCATTATGAGTTTTCGTAATCTTGGCCTCAACCAAGATATAAATTAATAAAATAACATGGGATAATCTTTTAATTACAACTCAATAGTCTCGATTGTCACAAATGACAAATCTGATGTCAACAGTCAAAACTCACACCGTTTTATATTTTTTTATTTAGATATATGGCATCAGCTTAAATCATTTGCCAGTGTATAGTTAAAAAGGCGGGCAATAAAATTTTCGTGACAATTTCAACACCGTATTCCTAAACCGTCAAGCCTAAAGCTAATCAAAGTCCAAATACATAGTCAGTGCAGTTAATGAGTCAAGTCAGTCGATTCAGTAAAGTGGTAGAAGCTTTATGGAAAGTTCCTAGAGGGTTTTGGAGGAACACAAAATAACACGTTTTTGAAGTTGTACCACTTGCCCACACTTGTGCTCGTAAACGAATATTTGATGGTTAATATTCTACCAATATAACACATTAAGAACCGAAATAACACTAATTTATGAAAGATATGCAAAAACCACAACATCACCAATTGAATTCCCCGGAAAATGTAATATGTATCTTTCTTTTTATTAATAAGGCATAAGGCTTGAATCCATAGTGAGTACAATTTTCGTTAAAGCTTTTAACACCGAAACTAAAAACTACACTAAAAACTAAAAACTAAACTAGAAACTAAAGATTCGAGCGTGTGAAGTGGACGTGTCACATAATATTTTATATAATTATTAAATTATAGTTAAAATATTATGAACTCTGATAATAACCAATTATGCACTTTGTGATATGTTATCATATCACAAAGTGCATAATTCGTTAAAAACTAGTGCATCGTAGTATCACATTTTTTACTGTGGCGTATCAGCCACCTCCTGTTTACTCCACTTGGAGTAAACAGGACAGGCTCTAATTT
This sequence comes from Phengaris arion, assembly GCA_963565745.1. Lineage (NCBI taxonomy): Eukaryota > Metazoa > Arthropoda > Insecta > Lepidoptera > Lycaenidae > Phengaris > Phengaris arion. Next base: position 1,471,993 of record OY751442.1, read on the forward strand.
TTCAACTCGCTCCGGCAGCTTAGTAGGTGAGCTACCGAAACTTGTTTCGTGCGATACAATGAACGTACTTCGATAACCTACTAGAAGCGACATGAGCGTAGAACGATGTGATTCCCAACCTAACTTATCAGACATGCCTAGCGCATCAGCTCCAATTTCGTCTGCAATTATATTCCGAAATAAACGCAAACACTACGATGAGGAAAATATACAAGTTCAAGGTCAACTGTTTGATATTCAACAAAGAATGGTGGAAATGATGTCTCTCCTCACAACTTCAATTGATTCTCAAAAAGAGACTGCTAAGGAGATTAGAAGCGATATTGCGATAATTAGGTCTGAGATTAAGGATATTAGAGATACAATGCAACTTACTGATCAGCAGATAAAAAACGTTATTAAAGTGCAAAGTAACATTCAGGATGAAATACTTAGTCTTAAAAACCGTACACATCATGCGTAAGAAAAAGTGGTATCTTTAAAGTCTGAACTACAGAGCTTGAAATTAAACAATGATTCAAATATTACACCCACATTTGGAGAACTCTTATCCGAATTAAACGAGCAGAATGTAAGACGTAAAATATACTAATCTTTGGCATTCCTGAACCACAATCAGCTGATTCTAGAGAACGTATCAACCTAAATAAAAACAAAGTCTCTGAAACTATAACGGCAATTTTTAAAGATTGTCCCGAACCAAAAAAACTATACGTGTTGGTAGATACAAACCTGGCTTAATGCGTCCAGTAAAAGTTTATTTTCAATCTGAAGAAACTGTTAAGCAAATTTTACGTAATAAAGGTAATATTAAAAATAATGATATCAAATTCTATTCCAATCAAACCTTTTCAACAAAATCAACTCAAATTACTTAAAGAAGAGTTACAACGTAGAATCGAAGGAGGAGAGCAAGATCTACGAATAAAATATACCTAAAATTATAAAAATATTGCCAAAAAACTCCAAATCATAGATATCTACGATGACAATAAAGACACTAATACCTATAAAATTACTAACTAGGAATTACAGCAATCTAATTATGAATGAACAATCATTGTGATTCTTCTACGCTAACATTCCAAGCATGGTAACACCTGGCAAATTTTATGAATTAAAATGTATTCTTCAGTCAATGAAACACACAGTTCATGTAATTATATTAACTGAGACATGGATCAAATCTAATGAAGAAGCCAAAAGATTTCAACTAAACGGATATACCTACTCACTATTGTCAGCATAGACAAAATACTATAGGTGGTGGGGTATCAATCTATGTTCACAATAAATTTAAGCATTCTATAATAATTGTCGAGTTTGAAGAGAATGAAAACCATTTTTTATGGATACATATAGATAAATTTTCATTAGATATTGGTGCAGTGTATAATCCCGGTAGAACTAATACTAAACAATTCTTAGAAACGCTTTCATCGCAACTATATGAAAGAAAAAGAGCGGTTCTTTTTGGTGACTTTAATCTAGACCTACTGAATCCAGATAGCACTATTGAAGAATATAATAATATACTTACGGAACACGGTTTGCAAATAATTAACAAAATAAACCCTAAGTACTGCACACGTGAAACTCTAAAAAGCAAAACTCTTCTAGACCATATATCGACAGATTTAAAGAACAATAAATACCATCTGGCTATTATTGAATCTTCAATGTCAGACCATAAGCAAATCTACTTTGAAATAAAAAAAAACACCATATTAAACCTTAACAATGAATAGAATACGAAACGTTAGACTACAAAAAACTATATGGAAAGCTGGAAAAATCAAACTTAGAATTTAAAGATAATAATGAATACCAACATTTTGAACATACATTCCTAAGAATTATAGAAGAGTGTAAAATAAAGAAAATTAAAATTATCAACCCACCGAAACAAGACTGGATTAATCAAAATATAATCGACGAAATCAATTACAGAAACAGACTATGGCAAAGTCAGAAACGCAATTCTGAGAACAAAAGTATTAAAGAAGAGTTTATAAAACAAAGAAATCTGGTAACAAATAAAATTAGAAAAATGGAAAGGGAATACTATAATAAGAAATTTTCTAATTATAAAACTAATCCAGCTAAGATGTGGAAGCTCATAAACAATTTATGCGTTAACAAAACCAACGAAAGTTATACAATACCTAAATTACAAATGGAGGAAGCCTTAGTAACCGATCCAAAAGAAATATGCGAATGTTTCAACAAGTTCTACTCGACAATAGGCGAACAACTAGCGCAAAAAATCCCTTCTCAATATCATGATGACAGGATCTACACTGGTACGGGGGTGAATGCCATAAATCAAGGACTGACAACAATTACACCGACCACAGTAGATTAAGTAGTTAAAATAATCAATAATTTAGACCCAAACACTAGTGCCGGTATTGACAATGCAAGTACTAAATGTATCAAAAGTGTTAATAGAGTCAACTATTAATTCTTTTATTCAAATTTACTCACAATCAACGTAGCCAAAACCAATTTTATAATTTTCTCACCTAAAAATAAAAAGATACCAAATTTTATACCTTTGAAAATTAATGACAAATTAATAAACGATATTCGGATTTTCGGATTCGGAGTATTTCGGCCTCACCTTAGACAGTAAATTAACGTGGAAAACACACATACAAAAAATTAAACAAAAATTAATATCACTAATAAGAGCGTGGCGTGGAATAGTTCAGTGTCTACATAAAAATACGTTATATCATTTATAACTCACTGGCCAAGCCTCACCTCGACTATTTGGTCGAAATCTGGGGATCATCTGCAAAAACTAACCTTAATACACTTCAAACAGCTCAAAACAAATTAATTAAAACACTATTTCTTTATGACTTCCTGACACCTACGATAAAAATTAACAAGAACACGAACATTTTAAATATAGAACAAACATACTTAAGTACTACTCTTGCTTACTCGTTCGTAAAATTTCAAATAAAGACATACATACTAAAATTACATTCACAAAAAAGAAAAACATACAAACAAAAATGCTAAGAAGTGCCAATAACTTAATCTTGCGAACACCAAGAACAAATTATAGAAAAAAGAATATTACATACGAGAGTGCACAACTATATAATAAATTACCTATAGCTATTAAGGAAACTAAAAGCATTATGACATTTAAAAAATTACTAAAACATAGTCTACTAGAGCAAAAAATGTAAAATATATTAATATAAAATTATAATTATAAAATCAGCTATCCTTAAAATCATAGTTATCGTATTACAAATAATAAAAAAAAAACTGTTTTATAATACTCATTACAATTACTGTGGTCGTGTCGTATCTAGTTATAGGAACAACTTTAGATCGGTGTACATTACTTGTATTCACCCAGCCTGTTGCTAGTGTCCGATCGTGTCGTAATGACAACTACCCTCACGTAGATTAATATTTTTCTTTCTTTGTGAAATATTTAAACTAATATAAACTTATCCATGTACCGTGTACCTACTTAGCGCGCTCGATAAATAATTTAGTAACTATATCTTGTTAAATCCTGTTCCTTACTTTTATGTATATCTCATGTAAGTGAATTTATGTAAATTCTTATGAGTATAAAATTGTCTTAAACCTTAACACCGTATTTCTAAATCGTCAAGTCCAAAGTTTAGTCAAAGTCCAAATAAATCATCAGTGCAGTCAATAGAGTGTGTCAAATCAATAAAGTGAGTTAAGTCAATCGATTCAGTAAAGTGGTAGACGCTTTACTGAAACTTTTGGAGAAAACACAAAATAGCACGCTTTTCGAACCACATGATCCCAAAAGCTGGGACTATATGAACCGGAATCCGGAAGGCCATAGACAATTCTGAGCATTGAAAATAGAACTCTGTGTTAACAAGATAGAGTTAAAAATCATCTCAACACATATGTCGAGTCAATTGTCAATGTCATATATATGACAGCTCGACATTCAAATATATGACAGCTCGACACTCGAATCTGCATCATCACTCTGACGTTAGCAACTCCTATTACAGGGGAGGATATGCCAAAAGAGAGAAAGAAAAGAAAGAAACTTCCATTTTCAACTCAATTGTATTAGCGTAGAGTTCTATTTTCAGTGCTCCGAATTTTTACCGGCGTCCCAGATTCCGGAACATAATAATATAGTCCCAGCCTTAGTACTAGTGCTGGATTTGTAGGCTGGACCGTGAGTATAGCACATAACGGTAGTTTTCCAATTATAGAGCATTATGCGACTCAGTGGCACAATGCCGAATTGTGCTGATGCTTAATTGAAACGTGAATTAGTTTTCACATGCACCAGCAGAGTGCGCTGGAAAAGCGCTACGCTACGCGCTCAGCGTTGAAAAAAAAATGGAATACGTGTATTATTAGTTATCAATGGTGGAATATAAAAAATATAGTCAATGTTTGTAGGTACCTACATCCATACTTATATTTTTTCTTTTAACACAGTCTGAATTAACTTTCCAAAAAAACTACGACGAAACGAAAGTTTATTAAGTTATATAATATATAGTAAATGAAAGTATAAATAATATTTCGATCAATGCCAACTTAAAGAAAAAACAAACGAGTTGGTATCGATTGCACGCATCATGCGAAAGCAGTAGGGCGAGCAGTAGGTACTTTGGAGAATGCTCGATTGTGCGAAGCGTTGCTGTAGTTGAAACATTCAACGTTGAGCAATTGGAAAACTACCAATTTATAGTTGGTAGCGTTGCTTTGTGTAATCATAAGCAATATGAGGATCCATAAACTAATAAAGAGTACATTAGTTGTTTCAGTAGTACCTAACATCTATATGATCGGAGTTTTGCCGGGGAATTCAATGGGTGACGTTTGGATTTTGCATTTTTTTCATAAATGTGTGTTATTTCGGTTCTTAATGTGTAATATTGGTAGAATATTAACCATTAATTATTCGTTAAGGTGCACAAGTGTGGGCAAGTGGTACAACATCTAAAAACGTGCTATTTTGTGTTTCCCGCCAAAACTCCCTAGGAACTTTCAGTAAAGCGTCTACCACTTTACTGAATCGACTGACATGACTCATTGACTGTACTGACTATTTATTTGGACTTTGACTAGACTTTAGACTTAACGTTAAAAGAATACAGTGTTGAAAATTGAAACGAAAGTTCTATTTCCCGCCTTTTTTACTTGACACTGGCAAATGGTTTTAAGATAAGCCGACGCCATAAATAAAAAAAAAGAAACATCTATGATCAGTCGTACCAACCTAAGATCCCGCCGCAACGCAAATTTGTAAAAGAAGCTTTACGAAATTCCTTTTTTATTTTAACTATGACTGAAATAAATGGTTACAAAAGATATGAAAAATCCTTGGGCTTGCTTACCACAAGATTTGTGTCTTTATTACAAAAGGCTAAAGATGGTGTGTTAGACTTGAAAATCGTAAGTACGGTGCTAAGATGCTTGTTTGTTATGTCAGTTTGCGTACGAAATTTAACTGTGTAAAGTGATGAAATTATGGAAATTTTCGTCGTATATTGTCGTTGTATATTTTCAGGCAACAGAACTCTTAGCTGTACGACAGAAAAGAAGAATCTATGATATAACCAATGTTTTAGAAGGCATTGGTTTGATTGAAAAATGCAGCAAAAACAGTATTCAATGGAAGTAAGAAAATAAAAAAGTTGTTTTCAAACTGGTATTGTGTTAGGTAAAGGATATATTCTAATACGCTATGATTTTAGGGGGGCAGGGCCCGATTGCAACTCATCAGATATTGGAGAAAAGGTTCTTAAATTAAGAAAGCAAATTCGCCACTTAGAGGCACATGAGAATATACTTGACAAGTAAGTTGTATTTTTCTTATAAAACAATGAATCCCTGAAAACGTCATCTTCTGAAAACGAAAATCTTTTTATTAATCAATTTAAAAAAGTAGTTTAAGTACATACATGTGCTAAAGCTTATTAAAGGATCCATGATTTTGTTAACAATAGGGATGATGACTATGTCTAAACTATTTAGTTTCATTAATATACTCAACTAAATTGAGGTATTACTACTTAGTTAATGTAAAAAAATATATATTTTATGTGTACTTTAGTAATTAGATACATCTAAAAAGTACAAAAAAGTTTTTTTTTTGCTAAATTCATAAACAAAACTTCAACACTCATTAGTTTATTTACATCATATACAAAAACATTTATTATGGTAAGTATATACTAAAGTCGTTACCACAGCTAGGTAACGACTTTAGTATGGAGCGTTTTCATGAGACTTGCGAAATTTTGTATACAATTTGCTGTACCTTTGAAAATATTGACTTTTAATATACTGTTTCTTCACCTTGGGGATAATATAGGCTCCTTCTATGTACTATCCAACAAGTTTCCACTCGACCTGCTTATACCTGGAAAACCAGGTTTTTTTAAAGATGTTTTTCCTTCTTCTCCTTTTGGCATATGCCTATGTAATAGGAGTTGCCAATGTCAGAGTGTTGGTGCAGATGTTCAGGAAAAGTTGATCGTATACAGTGCAATAAGGGAATGGTTTTCCCTTACTTGTGCAACAATAATATGTCAATAATTTTGACTTTTTTAATTATCAGTCCATATGGCACTGGTATGTAAAGTGTACTTCTCCCTTACGCTAAGAACTCACGGAGCGGTTTTTGCTGTAAACTGCGGTTTCATTCTAAATTCACGAGACCGCGGTTTTGCGCGGTCACGCAGCCGCCTCGGTTGAGATTATTATCGCCCGCATACGTGGCGGGCGTGGCAGGACGCGCGGTTGCAAAAAGGCAAATACATATTTACAATAGAATTTATGAATTTTCGGCAAACCAAACGCAGAGCGCGCGGGCGCAAACCGCCGAGGCTGCGGGTGACCGCGGCCGCGCGATTGACTAGTTGCCCGCCGGTGCAGCGGGACCCGCGAACAACCGTGCACACCGCCGGTGTAAAACCCGCCGTGAGTTGTGCTTTAATTTTTACATACATATATGCATTCTACAGAAGTTGTGGGCCCGCTACCGCGACGGGCGCGGGTGAAAATCGCTCCGTAAGTTCTTAGCCGTTTCCGAACCTGTGGTAGGTCAAAACTATGAATTTGTTTTAAATCTATTAAAAATGTTTTCATTTCTATACTCAATATGTAATATTGTATTCAAAATAAAGTGTATCACATACACATGCTTTAATATTTTCTTAAGAAATATTTAAGCACTTGTTCAGTGTCTCTGAGGCTCAGTTCTGCATCGGATAAAATGGGAAATTTAAGTCATATTATTTTTTTCAGGCAGTTGCACTGGATAAAACAAAGTATTAAAAATGTTTTGGATGATGACGACAATAAAGAATTGACTTATGTAACTGAAAAAGACATAAAATTATGCTTTGATAGAAGGCAGTCGTTAGTTTTAGAAGCACAACTCGGGGCATCATTAACAGTAGCTTGTAACAAAAATAAAAAAGTAAGTTTTCTTCACATTTTTATTGATTTGTGATTCTTTTTTTTATTAATATATTTGACGAGGCTTATAGTAATATTAATATCTATGGATACTTTCACACTTAATATCTATGGTAAGTTCTCAAAGAACTTATAAGATTTTCACTATATTATGATAAACATATTTAATACACACCCGTGACCCAGGAACACAGAAAAGTTTTCTTTCCCTGGTGAGATTCTCAAAACTAAAAAAAAAAATACTTAGAATTACGAAAGAAATAAAATCTGGCTAAAATAACAGGTTTAATTTGCTCTGTGCTTTAAGTAATTTAATAATTACTTTAATATTACATTGTGTTTCAGGATGCAAAACCACAGTTTATTTTACACATTAAATCACCGGAGGCATTTGGTGTCATATTATTATGTGATGCTGAAAAGGAAAAGGTACTAAAATATTCTACTGTCTCAAGGGAGACATTTATATTTGCTCATATATAATGTACTAACAATAAATGGTCCCAAATATTCTACAATCTACATTCATATCAGGAATTCTAAGTCTTATTCATGTTGAATGTTGTTATAATTTTTATATTATTAATATAATTTATTTATGGAGATTGTAAACTGTCAACAAACGAAAGATTGTGAACCAAAACATACTGCTTACAATTAATTGCATTATTTTTCGTTAAATTTTATTAAATGGAACTGAAACTGTTTTAGCGCATTAAATTGTCAGCTCTCTGAAGCATGATTGGTCGGTCTTACAGTAACCTATTTTGTGTTCAGTTTTGTAACTATTACCATAGTATATACATTATAATACATAATTCATCCTGATTGACAGGCACTTCCGAGTTTTGTTGATGGACAGGCTCAATCGGGCTAAAGCTGCGAGTTATTTTCAACATGAAATCAATTTACAATTACCAAATGTTTGTTTAGGTTAGGTACATTCGACACCAAACGATTTAACAAACAAATATTGCGGCGCGAGGCATATATTGTATACCAAAAAGCGCACAAGGTGTGTTCTGTTGCTGTTAATGCCATTTTGCCATTAGACGGTTTCTTTAAGAGAGTATCATCTAACGCCAAAAATGTGTTAAATTATAAACAGTATGTTTGGTTCACAATCTTTCGATAGTTTACAATCTCGCGAGGCTTACGGTATTTACATTTTTACCGCGGTGACATAATTATACACCCCAATTTTTTTTCACATGTAAACCACGAGAGCCGTAGATATAGTATTAAAATGTTGAAGCAAGTGTACCTATAATTTGTTTTAGGTATTAATTGACGCTGGCATGGAAGAGGATCTAAATTCAATGGACAGACAAGATGACCAATACCCTTACCCAGGTGAATAATGTAAAATAGTAAAGAAATATCAAAATGTCTTTTCAAATAAATATACTTGTAACATAAATATTTATAAGGTAGATTTTTCATAATATCCTTTTACGTTTTCGCGCGGCCATCAAACAAACCTTGATTTTTGGTTTTAGATTAATATTAATATAAGAAATATATAATAAAAGGCTACACTTTCCATACAAAATCCGGAATTGCCCTTTAGATTAAAGTTTAATCCAAAGGGCAATGCCAATTAAAGTATTAAAATTAGAAACTTTAAAATATTTTGCAACACAATATGTTATTTTTTTTCAGATTACCTACTACGGCTTAGTCCACCTCTAACAAAGGAAGATTTCTCTTTTTCATTGCATGATTCGGAAGGTCTGTGCGATCTGTTCGATTTATCATGTTGAACACGCAAATAATATTCATATTGGGATCGACATTTTTATAAAGTGAAAAGTTTGTATTGTATAATTTGAAATCATGTCTGAATTGTATATAAAATATGTAAATAATATTAACAGTAAGTCACAAGAGAAATGTGGAGGAACAAAATTAAAAATATATTATTATATCTGGAATCTTTATTTTTTTATTTTTGGTTGGGGAACAAACCGGTCTAGAACTCCAAATGATAGTTTTGGTTTACTTGGCTTCTCTGGTTCTACGGATTTCTTAGCTTCTATTATTTGTGATATCATTTCCTGTAAAAAGAAGAAGTAGGTTATTAAATAACACTCACGGAATGTCCCTACGTGATGCCACCGGTTCGGGAACTAATCCGGCGAGAAGAACCGGCGTAAGAAACTCGCAAAAGAATAAAATAAATTAAGAAATGGCACAAAAAAAAACCAATACCTTTCTAGAAACTTCCTTGATTATCTTTTTTCTTGCTATATTCGTCTTTCCCTTTTTCTTCTTACGTGGCGTAACGTCAATCTTTTTCGGTTTTACATGCTGAAATCATATATAACATGAAGAATATTGTACCTTGTGTCTTACAAAATACAAATTACACTGGTTGGCAGAAACTTTGTTCTGTGATTTTAATGTACTTTGGTGTGCTGAATTCAAAACTGTTTACTTAATGATTCTATCACGTCGTTTTTTAGCTTTTCTTAAATAAATTTTACGAAATTTCACATATTAAATTATATATTGTATAGTATTGCTGTTAAAAAGTACAAAAATATTTGACTTGTCTCATATTACTTATGATCTTAAATGAAATAAAGTACTAATAAGATATAAAGTGATTTACCAAATACTTAGATTTGATAAATCACTTTCTGTATAGTGTAGTTTTGTATTATGTTGTTTCGCGATGGACTCTAGCAGAAATCAGGTAACATTTATATGGACCACTAGGTGTCATATCTTTTTACCATGTTTGCAGTACTAAGATAAAACCTCTCACCATGCTCAACATACACGGTACCAATGTTTACTGGGAAAAAATCTAAATGTTAATGCAAGAAATGTACTAAAAATGCGTAAAATGTTGCTTATAGCAGCAAAACTAGACGTGCTAGATAAATTCTGTTTGCTTAAAATTGGATTTAGCTTGTCAATATGTATCAATTCCACATATACATTTTCCTCCAGTTTTGATGCCAACCAGTGTTATTATTCCTCATAATATAATTATTGTTATAAGTTTACTCTGTCTGTACTGTATCCAATATAATCAAAATATTAAATTCCACCCAATCAGGTTGTCATTGTATTTCGTTATTGCACAGTAATTATGTGACATTTAAATTGGCAGCATTGTAGTACACTATTGTCTCTTTGTTTATGTTTAGAATAAATTTGATTTGAATAAAGTATATAACAAGAAGCTAAAGTCCTCAGCAATCATTTAATCGAATATAGAAATGTAGCTCATTTCTCACAAGAAAGTAATAATATATTACCCGTAATTTCTGTTTCGCCTCAGCTCTCTCCTGTAACAATGGTACATCAACCTCCATAACATCAAACGGATTGAGTGTAATAAGTTCTGCAGGTATTTTGTCCAATAATGCTTTGACTTCTGCCTCCTTTCTTTGTGTCTTCGTCTGATACGGATTGCTTTCAAGAGCGTCAAAGTTAGGTTCTCCACTGCCTAAAAACAATAAATAAGTCATGTCAGTATATTGTAAAAATAAATAGGCTCATTGTATTAGGAATGTGTGCACACTCAAGTTTGAGGAGACTATATTATAATTTACTAAATTTACCTGGCACGATAATGCTCGTAAATCCATTTGACGTACCAACACCTAAAACATCTTCAAACGGGCAGAATTTAAAGTTGTTTACGGGTTTTGACATTCTATGCCGTACATAGGATTTGTCTGCTGTTTGTGTACAACAATTACTGAAAAAGATGACAAATAAAGGTATAAGATATTTAAAAAACTTCAACTTAAATAAGCTGGTTATGCTGATGTTGAAATACTTCATAGTTTAGTACTTTAATATTTTCTAAATTTTTAACTTAAAACCAGCATTGCATCAAAAAATATTTTCATAAATTACCTGTAAATCTCTATAGTATTATCAAGACCGACTGCCAACATATCTTGTTGAGAGAACTCAAGTACACTTGGTGCAGTTCGTAGCTTATAGTGTTGTAATGGTCCATCAAGATTTCTTATATCCCATATTTTCATACTCCTCTCTACCCCAGATGTTGCCATGTACCTGTAAAAATATTTTTTGAGCATTTTACCTTAATGCAGATAAATTGTAAAAACAAATAATATAAATGTAAAAACACTTTATTTTTTTTGCAATACTAGGACTTAGGCGTATATTATCTTAAAAGTCAAAAGGGTAATTTTATCATTGTTGAAAAGGTATATACCTAATACCTTTTAATAAAGTCTATGAAATGTAACCTATAAACATGCTTTTTAGAAGAGTAAACTTAAGTTACTTACATTCCCTTGTTATCTACAGCTAGAGCAGTCAAAGGGGTTTTATGACAAAGAATCTTTGCCAAAGGTTTCTTCACACTCGGAGACCATAATGATACAACTCCCTTTGAATTGCCTAAGCAAATAGTTGCATTGTATGGATTCTGAGCCATGACAGATGTTCTTCCTAACCCATTATTGTAGTGGCCAACAATTTCACCTATTGATATATCCAACCAAGTCATGAAGCCGTATTCATTCTGGAAAATAAGAAAAAATAACATGCAAATAGTATAAAGAATTGAATATGTACAGAACGACTACAATCTCAATGACTTTCGGCAATCATTGTTTTTCACACATTGTCATTTCCATAGAAAAACAATGATTGCCGAGGGCCATTGGCAACATGGTTTTACTGTAAGTCACATTTTTTTAATTCTATGGAAAGTAGGAAAATATGTTATGTGCATTGTGCAATATCAAAGGGAGAGCTAGTGAAACCAATCAAATCAAATATGTATGTATGCTATAGATTAACAATAAAAAAAAAAAAAAATTACCACTTACAACAGCTGCTAACAAGAAGTGATAGGGTAGAAATTCCATTCTCAGTATCTTGTCCATTCTTTTAAGACAGTGAAGCTCTGTACCGGTGTTGTCATAGATATATAACCATTCCTTTTGAGCTGCTGCAACCATTGTCTCTATGTGTAACCAGCTAAAATGGAAACACAGGAACATTATAAGTATAGAATTATTTTACAGTAGCTAAGTACTACTCTAGAGAATTACGAGGTATGTTTGTTTGAAACTCCATCCAAATATGCACAAAGTCAGTTTCTACTCTGCAATGCTTTGATTGTAAAATAAAATTGATTTTAATTTTTTTAATGATAATTAGTAATTAATTTATACCTTATATCATGTATAGATTCCATAACATTCATTTCAAAATGTAGTTTCTTTGTAACCCAGTCAAATGCTGCTAAATGTCCTTTTTTACTGCCCAATAATAAATGTCGGCCATTCCTAGAATATTTGGCACTGTATGGTCCAAATTCTAGATTAAGTTCAAACACCTTTGTAGCTGCAGTGATGTCCACATTGTCCTTAATTAAATCTTGTGTTATTGCAGTGGTTCTGTTGTCTTCATCAACCTCTAGAAACCTAAATATTTCATTTCATAACTAGCCTGTCTGTAGTCTCATTTGTAGAAGTACTTTTATTTTATATAGACATGAAAAGCTTTTATTTAAAAAGGAGTTGTTTCAAATGTAAAGCTATCATTACATACCCTTGGTCTTCTCCATGTAGAATATCGGCTCTAGCCGCTTGCTCTTGAGCGAAGGCATGATATTTTTCCTTCTTTTGTAACTTTAACTTATATAGCGGATGCCGCACACCTTTTCCAATAACTCCCTCCCCACGAGAATGTTCCTCCAGCTTTGTTTTACTAACTGGTGCTTTGCCGGGGTATAAACTTTTCTTCTTTTTCATAACATTCTTCCTTATGTCACGTTTACTTTCCTTTATTAATAAAAATCACGAGTATTATGAGAGGTTTTTTTATCAAATATATTGTTTAAATTGTTATATTATGTTAACATACCTTTATTTTCTGTGACTTTATAAAACTTGGAGTGATTTTCACATTGTAAACTTTAACCTCGTTGGCATCTTGCCTTGGGTTTTCATCATCATTATTTTGAAAATAACGCGTCTAAAATTAAAAAATGCAGCTTTAATTAACAGCAATAGAATAAATTGGTTAATAATTTTATAGTAGTTTATATAGTATAATAATACCGTATTGTTCTTCATTTTAAAACACAGTAAACATTAAAACTTAGCAAAACATTTAAAATCCTGCAAAAACTCAGTATTGGTCAGTATTTACAAGAGTAAAATTGGTAAAAACACATGGCCACATGACAGTTGACAATTGACATCTGTCAGGTAGGAAATGTTTTTTTTAAATGTTTTTTTTATTTATATATGGCTTCGGCTTATAACTATTTGCTAGTGTCAAGTTAAAAGGCGACATATAGAACTTTCGTTTCAATTTTCAACACCGTATTCCTAAATCGTCAAGTCTAAAGTCTAATCAAACCAAATAAATAGTCACTGCAGTCCATGAGTCATGTCAGTCGATTCAGTAAAGTGGTAGAAGCTTTACTGAAAGTTCGAAGGGAGTTTTGGAGGGAAACTCAAAATAGCCCGTTTTTAAAAGTTGTACCACTTGCCCACACTTGTGCACGATAATGAATATTACACATTAAGAACCTAAATAACACAAATTTATGAAAGCAATGCAAAATCCAGAACGTCACCCATTGAATTCTCCGGCAAAAAACTCACGTGGGAAATGTAATTAAATTTTTTTATAAAGCGGTATAGTATTAAACCATGTCCAGTGTCAAGTTATGGAGGCGGGATAAAGAACTTTCATATAAGTTTTCAACAGCGTTTTTTTTTAAACACTATACTCGTGAGTATAGCGTCCAACCTGCAAACCCAGCAGCCTGTCAAAAGTGTTAAATTGTAGCGGACTAGTAGGCAAAATTAAAAATGAATGTCATCATTGACGCTTAATGAGTCAATGCGTCATGCCAGTCGAAGTAAAGTGTAGGTACATAACTTTCTGACGTTGGCAACTCCTATTACAGGGGAGTCTATGCCAAAAGAAGAAGAAGTACCTAATGAAACTTCCTAGGAGTTTTGCTGGGGAGTTCAATGGGTGACGTTGTGGAATTTGTATAACCTCATAAATTTGTGTTATCTCGGTTCATAATGTGTAATATTGGTAGAATATTAACCATTAAAATATATTCGTTAACGTGTACAAGTGTGGGCAAGTGGTACAACTTCAAAAAACGTGCTATTTTGTGTTTCCCGCCAATACTCCCTAGGAACTTTCAGTAAAGCTTCTACCACTTTACTGAATCGACTGACATGACTAATGGACTGTACTGACTATATATTTGGACTTTGATTAGACTTTAGACTTGACGATATAGGAATACGGTGTTGAAAATTGAAATGAAAGTTCTATTTCCCGCCTTTTTAACTTGACACTGGCAAATGGTTACAAGCCGATGCTATATATAAATTTAAAAAAAAAGTGTGTGACAGCTCCGACGCACGACTGGAGTTTACTCTTAAAAGTAAAATTTTGTGTGCAATGCAAAGCGACTAGCGATCGATTTGAGTTCAAAAATTCGCGCCATGTGAAAAAAAGTGAAAGTTGCGCAGAATAGGTTGCGCACGAAAACGTAACGAGGTCATTCGTTCAGTAGTTTTACTCCTCATATTTTTTTAATACCGGAGGCCTTATATGAAAATCGATTCTTAAGGAGTAAACTCCAATAAACTCCAAAAACTTCCTAGGAAGTTTTGGAGAGAAGAAAAATAACATGCTTTTTTCCACTTGCCCATACATGTGCTAACTAATATTTTTATGGTTAAAATTTTTATGGTTAAAATTTTTATAAATAAGAGCCAAACTGAAACTGAAAAATCCGACACTTGTAAAAAGAATATGAAAATTCCCCATTATTGTTGGCAACTTCGTTCGCGTAGCACGAGAATCCATATCTGACAGGAACCGTACATTGTTCGATTTATGAGTGAATGCGATGCGTTCTCAGTAGTAATAGGTAGTTTTCCAATTATAGAGCATTATGCGACTTAGTGGCGCACAATGCCGAATTGTGCTGATGCTTGAAACGTGAATTGGTTTTCACATGCACCAGCAGAGTGCGCTAAGTTTAATATTGAAAAAAAAAAGTGAAATACGTAGATGTATTATTAGTTATTGTTATTTATTGTTTATTATTAGTTAGGTGAAATATAAAAAAATAGTCAATGTTTGTACCTTTATCCATACTTATATTTATTCTTTTAACACAGTCTGAAAATTAGAAACAATCTAATCCGTATAAGCGCCATCTATATTTTTTTTGTAAAACTTTTTGGTTAATGTTTATTTCCATAGATGGCGTCCGGACTGGTGCGCAGAATAGGTTGCGCACGAAAACGTAACGAGGTCATTCGTTCAGTAGATTTACTTCTCATATTTTTTTCATACCGGGGGCCTTATATGAAAATCGATTCTTAAGGAGTAAACTCCAAAAAGTACGACGAAACAAAAGTTATAATATTATTAAGTTATATATAGTTAGTATACGAAAGTATAAATAATATTTCGATCAATGCCAACTTAAAGAAAAAACAAATAAGTTGTTATCGATTGCACGCATCATGCGAAAGCAGTACTTTGGAGAGTGCTCGATTGTGCGAAGCGTTGCAGCTGTAGTTGAAACATTCAACGTAGAGCATTATGCCGCATGATGCGCTTTCGTGCTGCAATTGGAAAACTACCATACTTAACATCTATGGAATGCGTTACATCATCAATAAAAGAAGTCCGTAAATGAGCGGCAATCGCTTTCCATCGATAGAATCACCTGAATGTTTGCCGGTCTCACTCCATGAAAAGAATAATAATTAAAGAAATACTTTGTTATGGTTTGTACTATTAGACAGAAAAGTGTTTTGTAAAATAAATAAAATGCGTCACTTTATTATCGTGGCATTTATTACTTTTATTCTTTTTAACAACACATACTCAATATTTTACAGAAACGTATATGACAATCAGAGTAGTAACATAGTAATAGGTTTAGTATTTAAATGCGAATACATTTACCAATCAGTGTTCTAAAATTTCTGGTTTTTACTGTTAAATTTATAAAATTTAACCATTCTGTGCCTATCTATAAACGAAAACAAGACATTGCATGTATTTAGCGATAAAAATAAAACATTGCAAAACAACTCAGTTCGCTTCAACTTGAGCTATCACATTTTAAGGTAACATACAACAGATAACATATTATAACATAATCACAGCGAGTGAACATTGGCTAACAAATAAAGTATTATTACTAAATTAATGACTGTTAACTTATTAGATCTAATGAGATCGCGTATTAGCTAGTTTAAATTAAAACGTCCATACGACGTGACAACTATTATTCACAATTTTATTTACAAACTGACTAGTCTTCTAAGAAGTTTATTATTCGTTTTGTTACATCTATACTGACAATTTATTTTTAATACAACAGCGGTCCGGTGCTTTGACAAAGCGTTTGGCACATATCCATACGTAAAACAAATGTATAAAGTTATTAAACAAATAATAAATTAATCGTGGTCGTTAAAATAATAGAATTGACTAAACACCAGCCATCGCGACTGTACTGAGAACATTAACACCTAGTTATATTCAAAATTACATACATATTTACATCGGGGACCGGTTAGGTGCACGTTTGTGGGGGCTAAAATTGCTTAATTGCTTAGATACAATTGTATAAATCTTCCCTATAGATATCTTATATTTACTTGAAGCATACAAGGATAACAGTATTTAAAATTTATTTCGGTTAAAATATAAGTCCATCTTAATAATAATCGACTTTGATTTAAAACGTGATGTCTAAAAGTCATCGTATACAACGGTTTATAAAATAGACATCATCTAATTAGAACACATAATGTCCGAAAACTTACGAGCGACACTGTACACTAATTCCACATAATTCGATTCACGTTAATCAACAGTCTTAATATCTTTGGTTTTCAATACACGTTCACAATCATTCGAGTTGATTTTAGATTAAGAATTTTTCAAGCTCCGCCGATCACATTTTTTTTTATTTCAAGTTTCAACACTCAATGGCGTTCGGTCTCGGCGGCGCTGGGTGAGCCTTAAATAGGCGTAGGTAATACTGTGAAGTCCTGAAGAGCGTTTTTCACCGTCTCGTAGATTGGTCGGTTCTCGTCGGGGCAGTAGCCGTCAGGGGAACAGAGGGTTTGGAGTTTGGTGAGATACGAGTCGAAGTTGTCGTGGGCTGGTTTCTCCCCTGATCCGGGGGGTGGCGGAGCCCCAGGAGTGCCCGGGGCTGTGGCGGCAAGCGCGGTCCCACCCCCTGGGATTTTCACGTGTTCCAATAACGTTATGACATTATTGCGGAGGCTCTCGTAGTATTCGTTAAGATTGTTATTGCGCTGGGACATCAACTGGTTCTCCTGAAAAATAAAAAAGTACAATGTTTAAATTTCGAAAGGTTTCAAAATTTTCTTGTAAAAGAACAGCGTTACGTGAATAAGGACCATTAATTATTATGTTAAGTAATGCTATGAACGACTATTTGTTTTGTTAATTTAATTAACGTTGAATTAAATTTTAAGCTACTTACAATATTTATAATCTAGTTACGCGGTAGTTACGAGTTACGAGTATATTCTAAGTTGTGTTTGCAGTTTGTCATATACAGCTGAGTGCTCTTGTCGCTGGTAATCACTCAAGTACATCTCAGGTACCAATACGTAAGTACCTACCTACTTTTTTGTAATTTGGAAGTTGGATAGTAATGAATAATATGTACTCACAAATTTATGAGCTGTTAGTGGCACTCAAAGTTGGTTGTTTGGAGCCATGAATGTACCATCTACGTTATCAGACAAAAATAAAATAAATCAGCTCTACAGCATCGATTAAATGAATCTCTACCGCAGAAAGATTTTAAAGAAACAGTTAAAAGATATAATTTTGATAAATTTCTTCAATCTTTAAAAAACTTTCTGCAGATCGGATGGGTGTATCTAATGATGTCTAGCGGGTTATTAGGTAGGTACGTCTGGTAAGAATTTCTTATACTAATTACTGAATTAAAATACTTGAAAACTTGTATGTCATGAAACTATTATAACACTTAGCTTTTAACAAAACGCATCAAAGACTAACTCATGTGCATGAAGTCTACAGCATTTTAATAATAAAAGTAAACTTTAGCATGATGCCTGTCTATTGTCGGTGTATTGCGAACATAGACAAATCATTGGTCTCGCTGGGCGCTCTACCAGACTGCGTTAGTAATAATATATATCATTTGACCGAGCTGACTTACTTGTCAAATACTGCAATAAATACTTTGCTGAAGTCGGCAACCCGAGCCAGTCATTTTGAAAGCTTTATGTCAGGTGTATATCCCGAATATTTTATTTAATTTTAGTTATAATCGGGGAAAAAATGCCAAGTTGCGTAGTAAGTTGTAAGTTGCGTGAAACTATGTCAAAATAATTCGACAAGAAATAAGAAGGACACTAGGATCACATATTATCATCAGTAAGTATCGTTTAATATCGAATTTTCAACATAAAATTACATGAACTCAAAACGCTATTCAGTGTTGCCGCATATGCAAGAATCAAGTTTCCCGTAGTTGATATTTTTATGATGTGAATTTATTGATGATGTGAATAAATTATATCCTTTTTCATTTATCTAATTATTATTCTACCCACGGAACTAAATAACTACTTATTCGCAAGGAAGTTAGGTGCATAGGTCAAAAAATATAAATAATATATGAAAACGTTACAGTTAGATATATTATGTGTAACATTACTATCGTACGAGCTGCCTCGACACACGTTGTTACCTACCTACCATTTTTCTGAAGAAGAAGCGCATAAGAATAATATATACTATCCCACTACTATAATTATAAATGTGAAAGTGTTCCTGTGGGATACTTTATTTACGCGGGCGGAGCCGCGAGCAGAATCTAGTTTTTAAGTATTTTCTTAGCTACATTTATAACCAATAACTTAACTAATAGATAAGATATTTTTCTCGTTAAATCGGGCAAAAGTTGAGTAGTTGGCATCACAATTTTTCACGCACACTAGAATTTGTCACATGTAAGTCAATTGTCACTTTACTCACTACAATAATGAGTTGCCGCATTTACGAAGCTGTTGTTATTAGGTAGTGCGTCATCTAGTCGAGCGCTAGCGAGACCAATCATTTATCTATGATTGCGAATGCCCATGCAGTCGTAGTTCGATAATTAAGAATAGAAGGGTAATTGCAACTAGTACGCTACGAAATGGACACCTCAGATGAATTTTATAGGATCGAATATTTTTGAAAAAGATTATGCCATAAGAGAGGATATTATAATATTATAGAGGAATAGGATTCCTCTGGGGGTCATTGGAAATCAGCATGTGACGGGAATTTACTGGCTTTATGAGATCCGTCAAACCTTTTTTTATGGAATGAGACCAGTAAACGAGCTAGATCGTCTAATGGTAAGCAATTACCGCCGCTCATGTCTCACCATACCAGAGTAGTACAAGTACATCGTGGTTTTTTAAATCCTTCAACCATAAATAAGTCCATAACCCTTCTGGGAATCTGAGTAAGTACTAGTTGCATTACCTTCCTCGTCGAGGAGTCATCCACTCACCCTTTCCCCATGACTAAGATGCGTCTCCATGGCATTGATGTCGGACTTAAGGCGCATCATCTGCGACTCCACGCGCGCGTTCTCCCGCTGCAGCTCCGTGATCTCTTGCTCCAGGGTCATCAGGTCCTCGCCGTTGCCCGTCTGCATGTTTATGTCCATGCCTGTGAACAATCCGATCACAGTAAGTTAATGATCTAATGTAGCTTAGTCTAGGTAACGCTCTTATTAAATCTACTAGTCGAGATTGACCCGAAACAGTCGGATGACGTTATATGTTATTTTTACCCCACTACGGCGAAGCCAAAAGGAAGGGTAAAGATTACGGCAGTCTATGTATGTATGTATGTATGTTTGTTCCACCGTAGCGAGTTAGTGTATATATTCGTAATAATAGCACGGGTAAAATAGGTTATATAATTTACGTAGTGGGTTATAGTTATTTTTATAAAAATTGTAGTTATTCATCAAATGGTATCAGATCATTCTAGTATTTCGGCATTTTTCATAATTCTGTTATTGGGACTATCACACACACTTAAAAAGTACCAGTTTTAGGTGTATCAAGGCCCTAAGGACTATATTCTGGAATATTTCTCTGAAATAGTCTGGAATATTATATGGCTATTACCTGTATACGGTTTCGGGTACAGCGGTGTGATGTCATCCGGGTACTTGGGTTTTTTCGGCTGCGGTGTGGGGGTACCAGCGCCCGCGACTGGACAACCGGACAGCGAGCGGTGGGTGAGGAACGACCCGTTGATGTGACCTGACCCGTCGCAGCCCGGCGTGGGGCAGTTGACGCCGTCGAACTTGATCGCCGACGCCGCCGCCGCTACAGCCGCTTTGTGTTGTTCAACCGTGCCCCCGCTCTCGAGAACCCGCATCTTGTTTCTGTTCGCGATGGGGCATCCTGATGCGCTGAAAATGGAAGTCATTCCTAATAAACTATTCTATATTTTGTAGAAATGTAGACGTCTACTTTTGTAGTTACATTCCTTATCTAAGTTCAGATGGGGCAAGAAGAACATATTTATATGACACTGGGCCTTTGTTGTAACTTTTTATAAAACGCAGTCATTAAAGACAATATTTAATTAAGTATATTTTACAGACCATGGGCTTCAAAACATAGATATCGACATTTAATAAGGCATTTTGGTTTTTCCTACGCTAATAGGTCCTTACCTTCGATGCGACAAGAATTTCCCGGTGGCATGTCCGGATCCGTCACAGCCCGGTATAGGGCATCTGAGCAGCGTCCATCAACAAAGTCATAGTTTTACTCAAGTTCATACAAAAGTACAACATATTACATACTTAAGGATTATAATTTAGTTGCTTTTTCAGGTATGTATCCCATACACATGCCTCAGAATCGAAGTAGATTTTTGTAAGTATCAAAATTAGTATCGGATTTTTACAGTGTATCTTATGTTAAATTTAAATTTAATTTATATAATAGATATACCTAAAACTTAAACGATATAAAATTATAATATTACAAACAGCCTCCGTGGTCTAGTGGTTAGAGCTGTGTGGCTCTCGACTCGGAGGTCGTGGTTCGATTCCCGCATTGGAACAACAAAAAATGTTGTTTCCAAGTTTGGTTAGGACAATGCAGGCTGATCACCAGATTGTCTGACAACAAAGATGATCCATGCGTCGGATGGGCATGGGCATGTAAACAGTCGGTCCTGCGCCTGATGTCTCGCTAATCGTGTCGGTTATCCGTCCCACTGGGTTACGAGAGTAAAGGAGGAGAGAGTGCTCTTGTGTACTGCGCACACCCGGCCTGCTTTTCAATGAAACCGGCCACCGTCACCTATTACGCGGCACACTTTTAGGAATGTAAAGAACAATTATTCTCGTCTAGATCCACTATGGTGAAATGTAATATTCCCAGAATTGTTATATGCGATAAGTAGTAACTATATATTGTGTGCCAAGGACTCATTACGTGTTATTTTTTATAACATTTGGAAATGAACTTGGCTAGAGCACAGCCCAAAGTTACTTAACTCGGTGTTCGAAAAATATTTTTACCATATCTTGTAAGAAATATGGAACGATACCAGGGATAGTAGATTTATAATTTTTGGTAAGTAAGCCGTTATTATTATCTTTATTGATTTGGTTCATGTATGATCAAGATATAATTTTTATCACTACGTTGACTTCAAAAAAAAAAATTGTGATAATGATGTTTTTTTATTATTAGGGGCAAAATTTTATGACATATTGTTTAGGAAATTGCGATTCGGCTATGGTCAACACCTCCTGTTAATATTCCAATACTGTGGGTATTGCTATGGTACATGCACTATGACGTCACTCACCTGAGCGGCTCTGAGTCCTGTCCGTCGCGGGGTTTGCTCTTGGGCTTGTTGGCACGGGGACAGCCCGACAGCGAGCGGTGCGAGGAGTAGTTGCCGGTGACGTGCCCGGAGCCGTCGCAGCCCGGCGTCGGGCACTTGAGCTCCTGCGAGTGCGGCTGCAGCTGCGAGCGGTCCGCGCGCGGGCACCCCGACAGGCTGCACATATACAGACTGCTTACAATGCCGTGACCCACCACACACAGGCCGTTCACGCTACACCGCAGAAGAGAGCGAGACAGAGGAGAGGCTGGAGCTGCACGCTCAGCATGACCACCAGAGAAATAGTTTTGTCTACACAAGAATAGACATACTGACATCATGGACAAAATTACAGTTTTCCTTTGTTAATCTGTAATTTTGTGTATTCTTCCGTAGAAAGAAACCATTTCTACGGGGATTATGCTACGCGTGCTGAAGAGTATACGACGGAGAAGAAAGGAAGAGAGAATTTACTCTTGTATATTTTACATATCATGACCAACAGATCTTGGTAAGGAATTTTGAGTATAATTCAACAATATATTAAAATACTTATTATAATTTTGTGATTCTTTTTTCTTTGCTGTAACATTGTCAGACTTCGGGTGTCTATTTCAACACGGAACACAAGGTTAATAATAATGAATACTAATGAAACAAACATGCGAATTGCAACACACAACTTTGTATAGGATATAACATGTACTATAAGGTGGTTGAGTATTTTTCTCAAAGATAAAATGATTATATTAGCTAATAGCCGCCAGATGTGATATTGTACTCATTCAGTCACTGACGTAACTACGATTACGTACGGCCTGAAACTTGGCGTTAGTGCATCCAGTAAATGACCGGAGTTGTATGCATCATATTCTAGAAAAATAGGTATCTAATATTGATTTTGGCGTTTAGATTATCGACATACCAATTGCTGAATCAATGGACCACGCCGTATTGTCTACAATAATCTTCTTGTACTTGGGAGACTGTTCGATTGGGCTAATTAAATCTCACAATAAAATAGTTTCGATGCAGTCTCGATATGTTGAAACAGCAAAGTGGTATGTCATAATTGTCAAACCAACGGCAAACGCGCTTTGATTGGACCAAACTCCAAAAAGCAGTTTATTATATCAAAGCGATTTATAATATCAAGACGAGTGATTTAAATAATTCATTGAAAGTTTAATACGAGAATTGAGCTTCTAGTCTTCGACGGAAATTAGACCTGCAAAATTTTTAAACAATATGAACGGTAATTTTATAGTGTTAGAGCCAGATGTCTTAAACTTTCACTTATTTAAAGGTTATTTTCTCTGAAATGAACGACGATAAAGAGGAAATAGACGGAACACGGAATGCATCTGCATTTTAAATATAGCGTAGTAATGTTTATGTATCTAATTCTAAATGTTTACAACGCGCGTACGTCATTCTATAAAAATACTAGTTCATAGAATGGTACTCGCGATGTCGACAAATTATGTTAAATTCGAAACATGCTGTAAGTTTTATGATGATTTCTTGATGATGATGTCTTGGTAAGTTTTAGATTTTCTAAAAAGGGTTTTTAACCCCTTAAGAAAACAGAGGGATTTTATAAGTTTGACGTGTCTGTCCGTGGCATCGTAGCGGGTACGGATGAACAGATTTTAATTTAGTTTTTTTGTTTGTAAGATGAAATGATCGAAAGTGTTCTTAGCTATAATTTATCGTTATCAGCTCACTGCTTAATAACTCTGAAGTTACTTGGAACTTTGTGTATTTTTTTTCTTCCTCGATCCTGAAAAATACTCTCGGTGTTTGTTATTATAATATTATAAAATTTCATTAGGTATTGCAATTGCGATTAGTTTCTAGAACGTTCAGTTAAATCCACGTGTAGTTAAATCCAGTATTAATATTTAATTTCAAAATGCAGGAAAACACAATCGTTAAATTCAACACGCTTATATAATATTGGACATTAGCGTTATTATGCTCGTTTGAACATCGCTAAATATGTAAGTAGGTTACTGGTAGAGTATTAATATGAGAAAAGTGGTACACGCTTTTGTTTGCGACTGTACAGCCGTGCAGTTAGTACTGGGGGCAATTGACGGAAGTGTAATGTCACACAAATTGCATTCCGACGAACACTGCACTGACAATATTACCATCTAGTGTTATCTAAGATTCTCTTACATGTCTTTGTAAACTTAATTATGACACAGTTCTTTTCGATCTGCGAGGCCAAGTCAGAGAAGGTTTTAAAATGTTTTCGTATCAATTAAAAATGCTTTTGTTGTGATCAAAAATTTGTAACACTGAGTAAATGAACTAAAGAAATCGAGAGAGGCAAGGACAATGTAGGGCGAATAAATAGGGTCTAAGGGTCAATTCACACCGGAATGAAACGATACGCTAAATGGAGCTGGATTTTTAAAATAACTATTCAAAATTTAACTATATTCATTTCACAAGAATATACACGTTTTATTGTAGATGTTAGAATGTCAAGTTGCACCGCGCTGCACAGCGCTCGTGCGGTGTACGACCGATATCGTATGAAACATGCATCTTTTTGTGTAATGAATAAAGTTTAAAATATTGAACAGCTATCTTAAAAATGCAGCGCCGCCTAGCGTCGAGTATCTTCACGGTGTGGATGACCCTAATGTTAAAGTATGAGGCAAATAATGTAAAGTAGGTACGTATCTATTTCAGCGTAGCCTTGAGTAATTTAAACAGAAGTAGCGCACCTAAATCATTCTGTTTAAAGATAGAGTCTTCATTTGAAACAGGTTTTGGCCAAGAAATACCACTCCTTATGGTATTCTGTATGTTATTGGCTCAAGATAAAATATAATATCTACTTTTTTAAAATCTTTTACTGCGATTATAAATTTGAAAATGTTGTGTTTGTTATCGATAGATAGTTTGCAGTCGGTCGCTAACACAATAGGTATACTTCTATCCAGAGAAATTGCACGGCTCCTATGGAATAGACAACATGTAGTCAGGTAATATTGTCAGTGTAAGTCTCCTGCCTGCGGTGCGTGGCGTAGTTGCCGGACACGTGTCCGGAGCCGTCGCAGCTCTCCACCGGGCACTGCAGCAGGTCCCGCGCGCGATACTCCTCCCGCAAGTAGCTGACGTCATAAATACAAGCTATACCACTTGTTGACGTCACAAATGTATCTATAGCAAGGACACTCTATCCCAAAACTACCATCACTACGCCCGTATATATTTCGTATTTCGAACTTCTTATTGTTTTTAGTAAAACCCCTTGTGTTAATCTAAGTAGTTACTTTAGACCGTATGATTTACAAATTTGTTTCTATTTATCGTTTAGTCGTTGCAGAATTAAAATGTTTGACTGAAAACACGTTAAATTCTATATTCAAAAAAAGTTTGCACACAAATTTTTTGGAACTGTTTCAAACTTTATAAAATAAAATATTATTAAAGTAAAATACTAAGTAGGTTATAAAAATATTGTCGTTGAACAACAAATTAAGAACGCGAGTGCATTTTATGTTTACTCAACATTCATATTACTTTAATTAAAAAAAACTTTATTTGTATTGAACAAAAATATTTTATAATCCAAATTCCGCTTTAAGAGTAAATTGTAACATATTATATAATACGTAATCATTATCAAATATAGTTTTAAAGAGCTCAATTATACCTGTTCCGTCGCATGTTGATAGTCGCGGTTGAAGTATTTTATCTATTCGGCGGAGCGATATAGAACGCCGTGCGGCGCGCGCGCCGGTATATTTAGACTGGTCGCGTGTGACTTACTAGCACGTTCTAAACGTGTGTGTATGAACACATTTCCCGATAAACAATGTTAAAACTTTTACTAAACTCGCGGTAATTAGCTGTATAAGTTTATTATCGGTTTTTATTCAAGACGAGTCTCGGTGGAGTGTTGACTGTTTTAGACTTAAGTAGGTCGAGTTTTATATGCTTGGTTATATTTCGCGACCGAGAGTCGCAGGTCGCGATCGCATGAATATTTATTATTCTGGTCTATGAATACGGTTACGGATATCCGCTAGTTGTTTTTTCGAAATATCCGCTAGTTTCAAATGTTGGTTAAGTATATGGTTACCTACAGATAGTATTATATTTCGGATATCAGATATATTGTCCGGAATCTGGAAGCCCGGAGAAAATTCAGAGCATTGAAAATAGAACCCTGGACAGTCTGGACTCTGGACTTATACAATAGTTGAAAATCGAACACACGAGTGTCGAGTTGTCAGATTTGACATTGACATTTGAGTTGACACTAGTGTATTCGATTTTCAGCTCTATTGTATTAGCGCAGAGTTCCCCGAATTTTCCCCGGCTTTAGATTGTGCAGAATCTACTGATAAGTGTCAGATACATTATTTGCATATTTTGTCTCTGTCGCTAAATATAAAGTAAGCAGCGACAAAACTCCCGAATAAGCTATCCGACTCTTTTTGTAAGATTGCGAAACAGGCGGCAGGTCCTTAGACTTAAAGTTCCTAAATTTGTGGATCTATTTCGAATCCTACACAAAGTAATCCTCTCTTTCTTCTAACCTACCTCTACTATTAACTAACCAACTTATCAATGCAACAAGGCTGTCGGTGGATTATTGAACGTAAGGGGTAAACGCATGGGATTCTTCAGGAAGGCTTCGATTATACATTCAGATAGACAATGCGAGCTTGGACGGTTATGCAATCGTAGACTAAGGTATTAAGTAAACTTGTGGTATATGAATTTCAAAGACATACAGTATGCTCTAGCTTATTTCTAGTATTAGGTAGGAATATCTAGCTTTGTCTCTACTGACTGACAAACTAAAGAAAGAGAAGTGAAGTAGATGATAATGTCATATCACTGACGACCCATGTCCTCAGTGGTTGAGCGTGTCAGTATTCAAGCCGGAGGTCGCGTTTTCGAATCCCTTCAATAGAACAAAAAAGTTTTATATTTTCCTTGGTTATGGATGTATATTGAAATATATGTGTATAATACAATAATTTTATTAAATATGTGTAAAGTATAAAAGTATTAAATATATTTCCGTTGTCTGGTACCCGTAACATGGGTTATTCGAGAACTTATTGACGTGGACCAGATTGTCGTGGTATGGAAGCGTCCATAGATATTATAGGTATATCACGAAGACATAGTTGGGTATCATGAAAAGAGTAGGAGCTCCCCACACCGATTTCGGTGACAGTGGTCGGTTTCATTGAAACCAGGCCCGCTGAGCAGGGGGTTATTTTATAGTGCCCAAGTGTGTGCGCAGTACACAAGAGAACTCTCTCCTCCTTTACTCTCGATGAAATGAGAAGAGTATTTACCTGGTGTCCTTGGGCTTGTCGTGCGGCGCGTGCGGCGGCGGCATGTAGCAGGGCGGCGAGTAGGGCGGCGCGTGCGGCGGGTAGGCGGGCGGCGGGGGGTACGCGCCGCACTGGTACTGGTATTGGTAGCCCGCCGCCGCCGCCGCCGCCGCGTAGTCCGTCTGCGCCAGCCCGTACCCCGCCACCGGGTGCGGGCTCACGCCGCCGTAACCTAAACGCGGGAGTGAACCGTTGAGCTGTCGGATTTTTGGAAGAGCCTAGGTCTAACGTGCACTATGCAGCCAGGTCGCAATGTCTGCCTGTCTTAGTAGCTTTACTATGGACATACCTTAACCTAAAAAACCTAAACCTAATAAGAAGCTGACGTGAATTATATATAAATCAAAATGTATTTAAAGCTTTAAAATAATGATGAAATTACTTTACTTAAAAAACTATAATCTATACTATGGTATAGTAAGTAAGTATACCTACTATAGTATAGTAAGAAATTGTTATCGTAAATGTGACTGCTAGCTGAGCTAGAGCGACCAACAATAAATGTGAAATTATAAAATGGTAATTTTTATCTGTCTGTCTGTTTGTTCCGAATAATATCTGCAACGGTCGGACCGATTTTGACCGGACTTTCACTAGCAGATAGCCGATGTTATATGGAGTAACGTAGGCTACTTTTATATCAAAACATAGGGTTCCGTTTCCATTGTTAGGTCCGCGCAAACGAAGTTGCAGGCACCAGCTAGTTTATCCTACTAATATTATAAATGTGAAAGTTTGTGAGGATGGATGGATGTTTGTTATTCTTTCACGCAAATACTGCTGAACGGATTTAGATGAAATTTGCTATGGTAGTGATGTAGGCTTCGGATTAAAACATAGGCTACTTTTTTTCCCGAAAAAGTACAGGAAGTTCCCCAAAGGAACACTTTGGGATACTAAATTTACGCGGGTGGAGCCGCGGGCAACAGCTAGTCTCTAGAGCACATGATCAACGGTCGCATGTAACCACAGCGCGCGCGCCTGCACGCCGGGACGAGCAATGTGCGGCGCGGCGCGGTGTTGCGGCGCGCGGGGTGATTAGCGCGGTCGCCGCTAATTTGCTCACATGTTTACGGCACCTCCGAGTACAGTTATGCGCGAAATTTTACCACTCCCTTTAAATATGGCGTGTTTAAATTTTGTTAATTTAAATTAACTTTTTAGAAAGCTGGTGGCGTTTTTTTCATACATTAAAATATATTTCATGTTGCTTACCCGCTGGATCTCGGTGATACGCTTCGAGGTACGGATGGCTGCCTCCGCTGTCCGGCGTCGATTCTCGACTATACGATACTCCGCCGGGGAAACTACGACTGCAAAAGTAAACACCATTTAATTCTTAACGAAACAGTTTCTCTCTTATACACTCAGATTTTTAATCTCGGTCAGTAGAATGACAGCCCAACATACTCTGTCTCCACTAAAAAGTATTAAGTAAAGAAATAAAAGTCATATTACTAACTGAGATTATATTTAAACAGGTTCAAATGTTTTAAAGTAGATTAATTATAACAATAGACATATAGGATGCCTCACCTATGTGGTAAACGGGACACGCTAAGGTCCAGGGTCTGACCCTGGGGACTGGGCACCTGGGGACTGGCGGTGAGCTGCGGCGAGGCGCCGGGCTGCGGGCTGCCCCGCGCCGCGCCCGCGCTCGTGTACACCGGGGACGCGTACGGACCCTGCACACAAACGGGCACCATGCTATAGCCTCATCACTGACCGGCGGGGCTATTTACAATCGCGCTCCGACTCGGATTAGATATCGCGCCGCAACCAATAAACGCTTCGCGGGAAGTTACCGAATCCGAGTCGAATTACGCATCCGAGACGATTGTGAATAGCCGGGCTGGAAAATAAAAAACCTGCACTTGGGGCGCTTCATTTTTTATTGCAGCGACACTACGAAAAGCTGGGATGTGATTAGTCAAATCTCGAAGATTTGACATGAATGTCATTTTAGTTCGCGAATTTTCCGCAATTTGGCGAAATTTATATTTTTCTGATTAGGATATAATTAACAAGCCTAATTAGGGCATCAAGAGCCAATAGCAAATCGCATTCAAAGTATTACGGCAGTATACTATGTTTAGGGTCATTAAAAGCGAATTAGTTCCGAGGGCCTCACCTGTGGACTACCACTGGACGTGGAGAGATCCGCTGGGCGAGGGTCGCGGGGGTCCCTGCCCGGGCTACGCGGCCGCTGGGCCTGGGCCGCGGCTATCTTCACCGACAGGTTGATAGCCGAGAAGCCGGGGGGGACGCCCGGGCCCATCGCGACGCCCGCCACGCCGCCTACTCCGCCGCCGGTTTCGTAATGGTACATCGGCCTGGACGGATAGGCCATCATCGTCAAGCGATAAAATAACAACAAAGTCCCGTTTACCACAGTATAGGCGAAGGTGAAAAGGACGTACCTAGGGTAAATAGGCCCGGAGCTGGTCTCCTGCTCGGACTGGTCGGTCTTCATGGGTGTGGGCAGGTGGGGGTCGTGGTAGCGCTCCTCCTCCCAGCCGTAGGGTCGCTGGGCGCATTGCGTCGGGTCGTACCGCTCGAACGCCGGCGCGCCCTCGTAGCACCGCGACTCGTAGCCGTACCGGGCTTCGTTCATTTGACTATACGCAAACAAGGGTATAGTGTAGGCTACACTATGGCAGTACATATCACATTGAGACTTGGTAATGTTTATTTTATGATTTTAAAGAAATAATGGGTCCTTATCACAGAATGGTAAGTTTATGGACAAACATAAAAGTAATGTAAGAATATGTAGCGTTTATAAATCATAAACTTGCAAAAGTAATAATTTCCTGACACACTTACACTTGAAAATTTCATTATTTGCAAGACCGTTAGCGTGCTAAATTTTAATCTACATTTTTATTATTCTTGCGTAGTAAAGTTATGACCCACCTGTAAGACCTCACGTGGTCATCGGGTGGGCGCTCGTACGGTGAGCGTTGGTCGGGCGGCGCGCCGTAGCCGGCGTGGCGCGTCTCCATGCTGGGAGAGTCGCGCTCTGGCTCGGCGGCCTCTCGCTTGGGCACCAGCAGCTCGGGGGCTTCGCGCTTCACAGGGGGACTGCGCGGCGACGCCGCCGGCACTTGTTCGCGCTCACGAGCGGGCGCGTCGCTCGACACGCTCACGCTCACGCTTACGCTCACGGGCGGATGGAGGGGAACTATATAGGAATAAAGATGCGTTAGCGATGTGAAGTGCAGAATAAATGTGGAGTTTAAATTATATTTTAACCGTAAACAAAACTGACGGGATATCTTATAGGTTGCTCAGCTGTTTTCTGTGTTCCTGAAGTTTGTGCTCTCTAGCTCTGTATATAACGTTTCGCAAAATCAATTACATAAATTATGCGTACATGACTTACAGTTTATGTTAAGACGTTTAGCGTCAGTTCACGCCGAGACGTGACGCGGCGCAGCATTTTTAAGATAGCAATTCAAAATGAGGATCAGACATATTTTTTGTCGGGTATGCAGACTTATGGCGACAAAAAAAAACAGTAAATAGTAAAGTAAAAAAAATACTGGAAAGAAATTATTTCAATCGGACCAAAAATTGTCGCACGGATCCCGACAGACGACGTCATCGTAACCAATTCAGCGGAAGCGCGCGTTTTAAACTAGCCGTTCAGAAAAACTTTAATAAATCCACAATTTCTTGGCGGATTTTAATAATTAAAAAAATAAAATGCTCAGTAAGTTAATACACAATATACGATGTACTTGATAAAAACCAGATTCGCTACTAAGTGATTGATCCTAATTGAACTTTATTCACTACACAGGAAGATAAACGTTTCATTGCAAGAGTTAGAATTTGGAGCTGCACCACACTGCGCCGCGCGGCATCACTAACGTGAACAATGTAACATGAAAGTAAGTATAACATGAAACGAATCATTCAAAACATCTTTTTTTTTTACTTAAAACTCACGTTTTGAAATCATGTTCTCAGTACCTGTGGCTCGGGGCCGGGAGCGCGCGGCCGCTTTCCTGGCGGCAGCGGTGGGGCAGCCGGACAGCGAGCGGTGCGTGCTGCGGTTGGAGCTGACGTGACCTCGGCCGTTGCAGCCCGGAGTCGGACACTTCAATATTGTCTCGTGCAGCGCCAATACTGGTGAGTACACGACACGTTACTTCATCTAAGTAACTAGAAGTTTTTCTCCACAATACTTATGGGTAGTCTAAAACTATATTTGACTGATTTGACTAATCAGGTTCAAATGCTCATGCAACTCTAATGTCAATTGGTAAATCTAATTTGTTTTGATCTAAGTCCCAGAAAGACAGTGACAATGTTCCTTCATTCCTTTATGAAGAATATTAAAAAGAAATGTCACTGGAAAACTGTAGCGTAGATTTAAGTAAGACTAATTTTGAGTATCACTAATTTCTTATAACCTACTCATAATAATCTATTTTAACATATTATTCTGTAAATTAGGTATCCGCTATAAAACATCAGCATTAAATTAATACGATAAAACTACTAAAATAATAATTTAAAATCGGTGTAATAAATAGCAAATTAATAATTATTTTTTATATAAACGAACTGAAATATCTAAATAAACCTAAAATAAATACAACAAAGTACAAAAAAGGAACCAAAAATATCTAGCACAACAGACTATGATACACAATCATCGGAAACTTACTCTCAGGTGTGACTTTATCCTTTCTTGGGCATCCTGACAGACTGACGGACAAAAACCAAACGTCAAGTTAGTTTAGTAGGCTAAAGTGGTAGTTACAGTGGCCTAACCCTCCTCATATTGAGGATAGGACGTTAGTGGTTAGCGGTTATTCGGAAATTACCTTGATGCATCGACCCTTAACCGGGAAATTGAAATTTTACTTTTCTCACCCAGTTTTGTTTGGTATTAATGAAATCATGTAAATTTTAGTCCAAACATATCAAATAAGTATGTAAATTGAACGAAATCATCATTCCGCTATTCGTTAGAATCTTTATTTCTCATGATAAAATATTGCACAAAATATGCAACTGTGGTTACGTATGAAATTAGGCTTAGCTGAAAATCATGAAGATCATCTCACCTTCGGTGGTGCGTGTAGAGACCGGTGACGTGGCCCTGCCCATTGCAGCCGGGAGTGGGACACTTGTTGCCCTCTGTGGACAATTGACAGTAAATCAGTGGTCGGCAATGATGATGCGGGGCGTGCGCGATCGATAGCGGGCGTGCCGCGGGGCGTACCTGCGCGGCGCCGCCCCGCCGCCGTCCCTCCCTCCGCAACTCGAAAGAAAAAATAAAGAACGCCAGGCGGCTGCGCGACCCGATACGATTTTTCTTTCAGGAGCACGGGGCGGGGCGCTCCGCCTCCCGTGACCCGTTTTTATCGCATGACGTAAGCCAAAAATACGTGGAAACTCCCAGTACATTATGTAATATGCCATTAGGTACGTAGAATCGAGAACATTACCGAGCGGAATGAGCTACGTGAGCATTATATTAATTCAGGTCGAGGAGAATTACGAATGAACAATAACGAATTGAGTTATTAAACGTTTAAATTAAAGTAAATAATATTCGTTGCGAAATACATACGGTACGTAAACATCGGTTCGCTGTCTATAGAATTATCAGCTGTTTCGAAACCTTGAAAACAAACTTGGAGTCATAGCGTAAAGTTTTAAGGTCATTAACAAAGTTTCGGCAATGGGTGTCAGACGAGGAGTACCTCTAACAACAGTCGGCGAAAGTGCAGTGAGGGGGCGCAAGTCTCGTGCGGGCTGCACGGAGGGCACGGTGCGGGCCTCCTGCAGCGCCGTGGCGGCCCTCGACCCTACCGTCGCGGGCTGCAGCACCGTGTACTGCTTCGAGCCCTTGTTGATCGAACTTTTGTCGTGATCATTGGAGTATCCGCCGAACGGCTCGATGGGGAACGTCGACCCGTGTATCTTATGTTTCACCTCAGCGGGCGGCTTAAACGCCGACTGAGTCGAATACGGCAGAGCCGCAGTGGCCGCCTTGTAGGCGTTGTACAGAGACTGTTTATTTATAGTAACGACATCGCTCTTTCGCTTTTTGTCGTCCAATTCGTCGTCGTACTTGTCGTGTGTGTCGGATATGTCTATTTCTAGTTCGTTGGAAGACGAATCGCCGAGCTCGTCGAAATTAGGAGTTTCGTAGTGATTGGGATTTTTCTCGTGTCTGTTGTACTGGTCTATACTATTTTCTTTTTCATATTTTAAATTGTGATTTGGACTCTCCTTGCTTTCGTTGGCACTGTTAGTTCCATGATCGCCCTCGTTCTGTTCGTAGATGGAGAAGTTCTGCGAGTCGTCGGGGCTGTCGGAAGACTGGGAAGGGGAGGAAGGCAACATTTTATCCGAGCGCTTATCTTCGAAGAACGTTTCGAATTGTTCGCCGTCGTCGATGTCGTTGCCGCTCTGTCCGTTCGGACCCCGCGACCAACTATCAGCTAAATTATTATGGATACTATTGTCTTTCTTATAAATAATAATTTCATCAGTCTCGGTGGCTATGTGCGGTCGATGCATCATGTAGTTCCTGTACCGCATCTCGCTCTCATCTCTCCTGTCCTCGTCGAGCAGACGTCTCCTTCGTTTCCCCGCCTCCTCGTCCATGGAAGTGTCGGATCTGATCACTTGCGTGTCGGTAACCCTATACGCTTCTACATCTACTTCAAACTCTAGTCTTCTTTTGTTGATCTGCGACAGCGAGGAGTGCGGCGCAGTCCTGCAACAAACGTTCGTGTCAGGACACGGCTCTGTAACGTACATAATAACATGAAATATTATTGAATAATAGAAATGCACGTACTTGCGATTCGATTTTCCATCCACAATCACAAAATTTTTACGCGGAAATGATTCTCGGCGTGTCCTGACGACGGAGTCGAAACATTTGCACTTGTAATTTTATTTTATTGCACAAAAATCGTTCCCACGTAAAAACCATTTCACTCTAGGGCTTTCAAACATAAATATAATTAGCATAGCAGTTTATAATACAAACGCAGATAATACGACTATTTTATTACACATCAAAGGTGTAGTATCGAAGAAATAAAGCAGCTAAGACAGTATTTGATTATTAAATTTCAGCACGTATTTTTTTATATATTTTTTGGAATTAAATTAATACCATTTCATTGAAGTTATATAAAGTTTTTGACATTTACGACACTTTGACAGAAACTTGTAAACTTTTTGACATATTTTTGTGATTTTTTTTTTAACAAAACGCTCAAACCCACTTTCCGTAAAGAGGTTTTATTGAGAGATCAAGCTCCAATTTCACCAACGTATTAAACTAAAGTTTAACGCTGAGCTATTGTTTTACTTAGTGTTCGGTAAAAGTAATAATCACTTGTGTTTATAATGGCTATCACTTTAAGTTATATTTTTCTATTTTTATTGTTTTAGGCGAAACAAAGAGCTTGTCAGAAATATTAAGAATTACTATTTTTTTTGGTTTGTTTTGCTAAGCATAATTATATTTTAAGCTTAGCAAAAAATTTTCCTTATATAACTTTATTAACTATTCCTATTCCTTATATAACTCTACCTATTTAGGTAGAGTAATAATAAGGAAAACTCATTTTGTTAAGATATCTCACTTATCTGATGGCGCGGCCGTGCCATCACCAAGTCATAAGCGGCCGTATTAACATTTTTTATGCTAAAATTATTTATCGTCTAGCAGTATGTTGACAAAACTTGAGACTATAAACTCATCTTAAATGACATCGTCTTCATAAATTTAAACAAACTTTAGACCCTAATGCAAAAATTACTTATTATTTTCTTATACACAGAAAGGTACCATAAACTATACTGAGCCATTAGCCAAGTTGCCATCGCTAATTACGACGACGGAGTTCAAAACAAAAATGTATGGGATTTGACATAAGCATCGTTAAGAGACATAGCGATGCTTATGTCAAACCCCATACATTTTTGTTTTCTTTAGTCGCAAGTTGGCTAAAGGCTGATAGTACAGATACATTCTAATCAGCAGAAGGTATATTTTTGAACTAAAGGCAGAGATTAAGAAGAATACATTATTATGGTAAGCTGAGTCGTCTCGTAAGATTTTCATTTAAACCTATATCTTTCTATTAAAACGTCTTACATGGAGGAGGAATACCGTCAGAAGTTAATATCGATTCTCTCTCGTCTCTTGTAAGAGCTAGTTAAGATACAATCAGGCCTCGAGGTGTCCCCGCGCCGGAAGACCGAAATACCGATACCGCGGCCGTTACGTGATGTACCCGATCGCCGAGATTGTGAGATACCACCCGTTCAGAGTTATTTTACCTCTGACAGGACCTTTATGCCGACGACATAAGGATCACTGTAACTAAATAACTCTGAACTCTGAACCGTCTGTAGCAGGGACGTGACGACAGCTAGGGATGGCAGAGCTGCCTAGTTGGATGGATTGAAATTAACGTCATATTCAAATTTAAAAGGGGTTTACATTTTTTGAATTAGAATTGGGTGGATGGAAGGAATCTTTAGCATGTTTTCAATAGTAAGTGGGGTGAAAAATTTAAATGTAACAACAAGAAACATCACTACGAAAATTTACATCTGATTCTTTGTCTCAAAAAATATAAAGTTTCTCTAACGTCTACCAGGTATGCCACGATAGCGCATTGTTTTTTTTAATTTCCTCTTACACGGTTAAATTATGCAATGAAAATGTTATGTCCTCTGTTCTGACTAAAATCCTCCACCTTAGTAGAGGCCATACAATCCCAACGGATTGACGCATTGTAAGGCGACGCATTGTATGGCGACGCATTGTGTGACAAATACGCGACGCAACGCAACGCACCGCACTATATATATATTTTATCTTAAGATATCTCGATATATTTCATATTGCAGTACGTAGTAATGAAAATATTATAAAATATCTTAGCCGTCTGTGATAGTTCATATAAACTATATTTTATCGTAACATAATATATTATAGTAAACTCTTCGTGATGCCCTTTATTGTCAAAGCGCATGGCTCGGCTACATATGCGTACTTTATGCGTTGTTAGCAAATTGGTGTATCGGATTCGAGTCTTTAAATACTCGGGGTATTTATTATTTTTCTGATAATAAAAAAAAAACCTATCGTCATCTGTTAATTTTCTTGCGTACCTACAACCTACTAGACTAGAACTCCGAACACGTTTCTTAAAAACGCGACAATCTCTGTTGCCCTGTTAATTTTGGCACAAGCCAAGCCATTCAAAAGTACAGCCCTAACCGTGTAGGGATGTACAACACATAGGGATGTGCTTGTAATTAAGTCCCGGGATGCGTCGGTTTAAACTGTAGGTCGGCGGGTGGCGAGCGGGGCGCGTTAATTGTAATGCCCGAGATTAGGCCGCGATATAAGGCACTCGCCGCGGGATTACACCAACCTAAACACATAAACGTATACGGTGCTATGGTACATATTATATCTACACTAATATAGTGAAGACGAAAGATTTTGTAGTTTGTTTGTCTGCATTGAATAGGCTGCAAAACTACTGAATTGATTTTGACGATTGACACAGATATAGAGTAGATCACGAAAAAGGACATAAGCTACTTTTTATCGCCACAAAATGTACCGTTCCCTTTTGCGCACACGATGTCCTGGGCATCATCTAGTATCTTATAAGAAAGCATAATATTAAGGTGTTAATAGAAAAATGCGAAAAGTTGTTTTATAGTAATTACTTATTTATCCTACTACTATTATAAACGTCAAAGTTTGTGAGGATGTATGTATGTATAGATGGAGGGATGAATGTTTTTTATTTTTCACACAAAAACAACTGAACAGATTTTGACGAATTTGGTATGATAGTAGTTTAGGCTTTGGACTACAATATAGCTACTTTGCGTCCCGAAAAAGTACAGTGTTCCCGTGGGATTATTTATGCGAGTAGAGCCGCGGGCAGAAGCTAGTTAATTAATACTATTTATCAGTAGAGCAGTAGTTTACGCTAAAGTGCCGTGTGAAAATGTATCTTACACTTTAAGAGCTTTAAATGAGACAATCTTTTGTATATGTATAATCGTAATCTGGAAAACGGCTACAAGTTTTACCATGAAATTTAGTATACAGGAAGTTTTGGGGGAGAAAATCCTATATAGTTGCGGCTTATCTTTTTTTTAGCTTAATATATTTATTTTATTTAGCTATAATTATTTTATTTAGCTTGGCCAGTTTATTTATTTATTTGTTTGGGTTAAATTTAGTAATTGGAATTTTACCCCCTTCCTGACACCAGATCGATCTGATATTTGATACCCACTCTTAATATTGATGACAATACAATAATAAAAAAAAATTATGACTGTAAATCCAAAATACATACAATCCAGATACAAAATGGCAGATTACATATTACTTCACAACAACCTCTATGGGTATCAAATGAATGGGCTTTATTGGTAGAATAGAGCTCACTATAAAAAAATAAAATTCAAGATGGCCGCCGCCGTGAAACTATCATATATTAACTCTAGATACGCAACGCCCAAAGGTTTTATTATTTGTCTGATCAATACCCCAGATTGATGAGAAGATTGGTGCGATCTGGTACTAGCTACCGAGACTTACCGAATTATTTTTTAGCTTTTAGAACATTACCTACATTATTTTTATTGTAATAAAACCGTTTAACATAAAAAAAAAAAATTATTTAATTTATTAAGCAACATAAGTAATATGTTTTTTTTTCGTCGTGCAACAATATAATATCAATAATTTCGACTCTGTTATGTCAGTCCAGACTCTGTTATGAGTATGTATAATTTTTACTTTGTTCGAAAACACGGAATGTGGTGAGTTCGAATCACGGTCAGAAAAAATATTTTTGTGATTCTTTTTATTTATTTAAATTTATCAGAACTCCGAGCAAAGCTCGTTTACCCAGCTACTGTTATTAAACGTTAAGCAAAAAATGTATAATATACGCGAACGGAGGAGTATGAAATTCGGCACAGTTAAAGTTTGGAGGAGGAGCGAGCTGCACTAATATTGTTATAATAATGCTTAAAACACATAAATTAATAAAAATAAAATTGCACACACTGACTCAGATTAATAATAATTCAGACTACAATGCGTCTGTCTAATTACAGTGTGTTGGACTTTTGTGGGACACAATACGGTATTTTCCTGTACTTTTTTATTATAATACTTTTACTACTTTACTATACATAAATGAATAGTGCTCTAAAATATAAGATAGTTTACAAAAGGAATAGTATACTAAAAAATAAAAAATTTCAAAGATATTGCGAATTGTTTTCAGCACTTTTGTGAGGCTCGTGAAAACGCCCGATATAAAAGTCGTACAAGTAGGTGACGTCACACGCTAGTAATGTTGCTACGAAATGTATGGCCATATGCACAAAATTTCTGATATCTCGTAATTTTGCGCGTTTATGTTGCTATATATCATAGTAAATTTTTTTGTATTTGATGTAAGTAAACTAATTATGTAGGTTTTTGATACGAATGTTTTAAAAAAATATTTCAACTTTTTTGTGACTTCGAAATGCATATAATTACAAAATCCTGGTTCTTTTTACTTTTATCGATTTGTAACACCTAATTATTTCTTATATAAAAATACAAAATTTTTATATGTAGGAAACATAGACTAATCATTGGTCTCGCTGGGCGCTCTACCGAGATCCATCTTTGTCTTTGGTAGGAAAATAACTAATAGTTAATCTTTTTTCCACACTTCATAGACCACATTATTTTATTTTTATTGCGTACCTACCTAAGAGGCAAAAGAACCTTATTAAGTTGAAACATAAAATTAAAAATGAATAATGGTAAAATTTCGACCACTAGGCTGCCACTAGTCTATTATAATTAATATTTTTGTAGAAATTATATTTTTATTTGAAAAAGTTAATTTGAACAGATACTATGTCAATGCCATAATTTAATCTCAATAGATAATTTGTAGCTTCAGGTAGATTTTATTTTGCATTAGACATAAATTACCTTCCTACGACGTCCTTTTATAAATTTTGTATACGAATCATGAACAATCGAGCTCTATGCTATCTGTAAAATGCTCGTACATTTTCCAGAAGTTTGGAAGTTTATTATTCCGACATATTTCCATTTTCATCGTCGCCAAAGGTGAGGACCCCTTCCTCGCGTAAGACCCTAAGCCGAATTCAAATTGCACCTTACAATTCTTAATTATTGAAATCATAAATCAAAACGTGCCGTCTGCGACCATAAAATTGGAGGGAGTCGAGTGTGGTGGGATTAAGACATTATCACTTTTCTTAGAGCCCTCCTGGCCTCGACTGTAAATCAGAGGCCAAATCCTCTGGATTAGATTCATAGAGTCGTGTGGATCGCGATAGCTGCTTCTCCTTTAAAATCCACTCCCCCGGCTTCGGATTGGACCCTCGAGTTAATGGCTTAAGGAAACTTTAAGTTAATAGCGAATTACTGGCGCCAGTAGATAACTTAACAAGATTTGCACGAAGTTAAGGCGCCTGTCATTTTTTTGAGTCGATAATGCGAAGGATTATCCTGCTATCGCATTTATTTAGCAATTATTGAAGTGAAACTCCTTTATCGACGTATGGGAGAAATTTAAATAGTAACGTTTTTCTGTTACGCGCCATCTTTATGTGTAAGTCATTACGCGCTATATTTATTTCTAAAGGTGCGCTCACAATGAGCAAAATCCTATCAATTGTAGTGAAACACTACTTTATCGACGTAAGACTCGTATGGGAGAAATTTTATAGAAAAATCGTCACGATTTTCGGTTACGCGCCATGTTGTTTTTTCATGTTTTTTCTTTCGTCGTGTAATACAAATAAGATATGAGAATTTAGAATTATAATGTCAGATACGCGTAGCGCTAATAGCGCTGGCACTTGGATTTTTGATCAATTGGTCTCGGGTTCGAATCTCGGTCAGACGAAATATTTTCATTTCTTTTTCTTTTATAATTTTTGAAGTCAATTTTTTTTTTAAATGATTGTCTTCAGGCACGATGAGAGCATTTTTGGATTTTAAATAATGAATGATGTTTCACTTCTGCTACATGTACTCTGTACATGTCATTTCTTTTTTTTTATTTTAGCCCGTAAACAATGCTGGCTTTTATTTTTATACAAAGTAACTTTGTTTGAAATTTAACCAAAGCCCTATTTAAATAATAAATATGAAGGGTACTATGAGTACATAAGGGTATTATGAGTTACGTGTGAGTAAGGCACAAAGGTGAGGACAACGCTGTGCCGAAAGATAAAATTACAGTAGAATAGAAATTAGAGAATATAAGAGGAGATAATATGGAAATATTTACAAATCATAAATAGTTAATTATTAATTTTCATTATCAAAATTTTATTAAAGATCTAGCTGCTGCCCGCGGCTCCGCGTAAATATAGTACATAACACCATGTACACACTAACACAGTAGCTAAGGAACACTATACTTTCTCGGGACAAAATGTAACCTACTAAGGCGGGTCAATAAGTCCGTGACTTTTTGAATTTCTAACCTCCTTACTGAAAAAGCAACACTACTCCTGTCAACAGGCATCTGTCAGTTGACTCCTATCAAAATTTGAACTTGCTGCGTCAGTTAGTTTGTGTTTTACAGCTATCTTTATCAGACTATCCAGTAACTTAAGGAAACAATGGAAAAAAGTGAATTTCGTGTGCTTATTAATCATTATTTTTTGCGAAAAAAAACCATTACCGAGACCAAGGCTAAGCTTGATAAATACTATGGGGACTCTGCACCATCGATTTCAATGGTAAAAAAGTGGTTTACTGAATTTCGTTGTGGCCTTACAAGCACTGAAGATGCCGAACGTCCTGGACGCCCAGTTGAGGTCTCTACACCCGAAACAATCAAAAAAATTAACGATATGGTGTTGGCCGACCGAAGATTGAAAGTGCAAGAGATTGTGGAAGCCCTAGGCATCTCGCATGGCTCAGTGGTTTCAATTTTGAATGATCACTTGGGCATGAGAAAGCTTTCCGCAAGATGGGTGCCGCGTTTGCTCACAGTCGACCACAAACGCAATCGTGTAACAACTTCACAGGAAGGTTTGGCGTTGTTTAATCACAATATGGAGGAGTTTTTTAACCATGGACGAAACATGGATCCATCACAATACACCAGAGACCAAACAACAGTCAAAACAGTGTGTTTCTAAGGGTGAATCGGCGCCAAAGAAGGCCAAGGTGGGTTTGTCAGCCAATAAAGTTATGGCGACTGTTTTTTGGAATGCACGTGGGATAATCCACATTGACTATCTTCAAAAGGGAAGAACAATTAATGGGGAATATTATGCCAACTTATTGGACCGCTTCAATGAGGATTTGAAAATAAAACCGACCTCATTTGGCCAAGAAAAAAGTTCTTTTTCACTAAGACAATGCAAGGGTGCACACATGTGCAGTTGCCATGGCAAAAATCCATGAATTGGGCTATGAATTGCTCCCACATCCACCCTATTCTCAAGATTTGGCTCCGAGTGACTACTTCTTGTTCCCAAACCTGAAAAAATGGCTCGGTGGAAAAAGATTTGACTCCAATGATGAAGTCATCTCGCAAACAAAGGCCTATTTTGAGGACCTCGACAAATCATATTTTTTGGAAGGGATAAAAAAATTGGAGAAGCGTTGGACAAAGTGTATAGAGCTCAAGGGGGACTACGTTGAAAAATAAAATGATTTATTTATCAAAAAATCTGTGTTTTATTCCAAAAGTCACGGACTTATTGACCCGCCCTCGTATGCAAATTCAATCCAGAGCCTAAACTACTACCACATTAAATTTCATCGAAATCCGTTCAGTAGTTTTTGCGTGAAAGAGTAACAAACATCCATCCATCCTCATAAACTTTCACATTTATAATATTATTATTAAATTAAGACCACATTTTTCCTAAGAAGCTTCTTACTTCTTCTTTCCTAAGTATCTTTATGTACACAGAAATTGGTACTATTAATACGTGAAGCAAAAACTTGAGACTTACTACACTACGAGAATTGTGTGAATGAAGGAGTACGATATTTGGCACAGTTAAAGTTTATATTGTAGGAGGCGCGCAGAAAGCTAATTTAAAAAATAATGATACTTAGAAATACGTAAAATTAATAAAAATACCAACAAGACACACTAGCTCATATTATTAACACACACTACCGTGCTTTGGATAGCTGGGTTGAATTTTGTTACACGTAGACGTTTGTCAATCTGTCACAACATTTTAATTTTATTTTTTCTATCTAAGAGGCAAAAGAAGCCTTATAAGTTCAAACTTAAAAATATTATTTGGAATTATTACGGGCGAATTTCGACAACAGGGCGACCTCTAGTATAATCAAAGTACAATATAAATAAAAAAGAATTCATTTATTCTCCATTTCTGAAAATGCGTTCACAAAATATTATCTTTTTTTATATGTATTTTTTTTATCTAAAGTCGCGGTTCAAGAATTAAGAGTAGGTAATTCACGATTTATTCCACGAAAACCGTTTCATCCTGCCGTGTCATTGCACGGTACCCGTTACAGTACGACAACGACCCCATATCTTTCGACAATCGTCATTTTAACCGACTTCCAAAATATGGAGGCGGTTATACGTTCGGCTGTTTATATATTTTTATATTTATTATATATATTTATATATATTATATTATTTTATATATATTATATATTTATATATATTATATATATTTTTTTGTATGTTCAACGATTACTCCGCCATATGTGGACCGATTTTCAAAATTCTTATTTTGATGTATACATCTATATGGTACCCTATATATACCCTATAGGGTATAATCCTAAATTGGTTCTTTTGACATCAAAGTTATGACCTGATGATGGGATCCATAAGGAATCTAGGGAACTCCTCGAAATTTATATAGACAGATATGCAGATTTTAACTTTTTCTAAAGTAGTTTAGACTACTGTATGTATATGCTTAGGCATATGCTACCAAAAAGTAAGATTTTGCTCCAAGTAATACCCTGGATCCAAAAGTACTGAACAGAACTCCCGACTCCTTATAGATAGATGTTTCGGGATTTTAACGTTTTTTAAAGAACTGCAAGCATATGCCACTATGTCAATTAGAGTAATCATCATCATCACGCCATTCATTATCACATTATGATGATATAAAAGGTACTTCTCATAGTATTTTACACCGACACGGATATCTTTGAACATTACTCTGCCGTTTATGGACCTATTTAAAAAAATATTTTGTTGTTGTAAAGGTTGTAAAAAATTCTTAACTAGTCCTTTAGTCACTGAAGTGGAAACCTGATGATGGGACACATAAGGAATCGAGGGAACTCCTCGAAATTTATATGGACACATATAGTGATTTTGACTTTTTCTGAAGTAACACAAGCATATGCTACCACAAATAAGATTTTGCACCAAGGTATACCCTGGATTCAAAAGCACTGAACAGAACTCCTCAGTCTTCAAAGATATGCGTTTGGAAATTTCGGCATTGTTTAAAGAACTGCAAGCATATGTCACTATGTAACTTCCAGTAATCATCATCATCATCTTATTTACAATACCTAATAGAAGCTTGGCGCGTATTCAATTAGACATTCTATCATTTATTTTAAGCGTTCTTAAAATGTATTAATAATAATTAACAAATATTACTAAAAAGGAAAAAAATATTTTTTTTAAACAAAAAATTAAACCGACTTCCAAAGTAAAAATGCACAAAAAAGTATGAAATAAAACTCATTTTATAAATAATTTCCCTTTTAAATTCGGCTAAAATTTTAACTATTTCTCTACTCAATCTTCATAATTTTGAAGTCGGTACCAGC
This sequence comes from Phengaris arion, assembly GCA_963565745.1. NCBI lineage: Eukaryota > Metazoa > Arthropoda > Insecta > Lepidoptera > Lycaenidae > Phengaris > Phengaris arion. The sequence continues at coordinate 1,516,657 of OY751442.1, forward strand.
AAAGTTCAACGTAAGTTCTATAAATATTGTTTTGTCAGGATGTTGTTCGGGCTGGTACCGACTTCAAAATTTTTAATGATTTTGATGTTTGAGAAATAGTTAAAATTTTTGCCGAATTTAAAAGGGGAATTATGTAGAAAATGAGTGCTTATACATCGTTTGTCATTTCCATATTATAATAACCAAGATTACCGAGGGCCATTAGTAACATGGTTTTACAGTCCTTGATTGTAATTAACGTGCGGCGTGTGAGTGCAAAAATCAATAATGCGATAGTTGAGCAGTAAGTGGGGTAATGGTACTGCATGTAGCCCTCACTGTGCCTCTACCCTCCGAAACAGAATAGGGCTGCCACGGGTGAAAAATCATATTTGTTATATTTTAAGAATTATTATAGTCAAAAACTTTATGTAGTCATAAAATAACTTCGTTTTAAAACATGCCTAAAACAATTTCACTTTTAATTTTAAAAATGCTGAATGAAATTAGCATAATTTTCGTTGTTTTCAATTTAAATATAAGTAGTAAGTTTAGGTACTTTAATAAACATTATTTAAAGTAATGTACGCGTGTTTTTATGTAAAAGTAATTCAAATGATCACACAGAGTATTCAAATATATCAGACAGAGTAGTGTTCTAGTAACACTAATTTGAATAAAAAATTGGAAAACACTTTTTATAAAGGAGACTTGGTTTTTGAAAATTAATATACTAAATAAAGTTGTTGTACAATCTATAGATAAGAGTCAGATAGCTTATTTACATATTTTGTCTCTGTCTCTCGGTATAAAGTAAGCGGCGACAAAACTTCCGAATAAGTTATACGACACTTATTGAAGATTGTGAAACAGGCTCTTAGTAAATAAGAAAATTATTATTAGAAAAATCAATATCATAAACATAGTTTGGTTTTAGCTTTTTATCCTTGAAACTAGCTTTAATTCAAAGTTGGTTTATGATACAGTAAATAAATGATTAAAAACAGTTTTTACGTGAGGCACGCAGGACAAGCAGATTTAGTTTCAGTCTTTGTTTAATCATAGCTTAGTTACACTTTAATACATATATTTTTATCTCAAGGGTAAACGAGAAAATACGTAAATTAAAATATGAATTTCGACATACACACTACAACGTGTGTAGTGTGTATGTATTTCGCTGTTCGGCCCTACAGAGGGTGCAGCGAGGGCTAGGGTTAACGCGGTGTGGGACCCTCTCGTGTTTAACCTCCGTCCGATTCTCCTTCGCTTCATACTTTCAAATGTTGCGCTAACACCGAGTATTCACGCGAGATATTTGCCCACATAATTTTGTTATGCTATTATTTTAACTAGCTGACCAAGCAAACGTTATCCTGCAAACGACGACCTATTTCTCCGACGTACCGAAATACACAAAAAATTTCAAAGTTTCGGGGGACCTTGGTGTCTATATTTCTAACATTGTGACAACATAAAAAATTTATACATTAGAAGAAAGAAGATATACTAAGCGTACTGTGAAATTGTAGTCAATCAAAAAAATAAGTTTTGGATTGGCATCAAACGAGTCTTTTAAGATGGAGGGACGAAGAGGGACAGCATCGATGCTCATGAAAACCTGACATGTCAAGTGGTCTGTGGCAGTGTTACTAATATTATTTACAGTAATAATACACATGACTTCTTGCACTGTTTCCACCTTAATAAGTATTTTTCATTAATTTTAATATATTACCCACCGGTTTCGACAAAGTCATCATGAGGTCATCACACCTGATGATGACTTTGTCGAAACCGGTCGTGTAATATATAAAAATTAATAAAAACACTTATTAAAGTGGAAATAGTGCAAGAAGTCCTGTGTGTTATTACTGTCATCATGAGGTGTCTTCATCACTTTGTCGAAACCGGTCGTGTACTATATTAAAATTAATTTAAAATACTTATTAAAGTGGAAACAGTGCAAAAAGTCCTACGTATTATTATTATGAAACATGAATTTCCACCAAGAATCTACAGTACAATCAATAATATATAACTTTATTTAGGTCTGTGGCAGCAGTACTCGCGTAATAGAATATTCGCGTATGTAAAGTATTCATTGTATAAGAATAACATAAGATATATATATAGCTGATGTGAAAACAATGTATTGCCAATTTTTTTATTAGAAATGTAAAAAATTTATGAAGTATTTAAAAACTTAAAAACCAACTTAGATTTCGTAATGTATTAACTATTTAACATAATATGTTATTCGATGGCCAATGAACATAGAAGTTTAAAAAAATACTTCAAGTAACTATTAGTAGTTAGAGGGATTAAAATTTTAATTTAAATATAAATTTGAGTAATGGTATACAAGTTTCTAAGTCCTCAACTTATCGATCGTTTGTAAACAATATAATAATCATGATTTGTGCATCAAAACCCGAGATTTAACAAATCATTACCTATTAATTTAAAATTCAATTTGTTTTAAATATTTTTTAACATTTAAATATGATTAATCAGTAAATGTCGTATTGTTTTATTCAAATAAATAGTAATTTTAAGTACTTTTACGAACAGCAAAAAATTTTCAAAATCAATAAAAAAAGGTATAAAAGTTACCATTATTACATTTTATGATGATAATATTATTTTTGTACACCGTTGAAAGAAATAGTGTAATCATCATAATATAAATAAAATATTCAACCATACGTATTATGCAGTTATAATAAAAGGAAACAAACAATATTTTCCACTAGTATTTAATAAGATTTTTTTGAAATATTTTGTTTATTCTAAGTAATTAGAACGACACGGTACAAAAATTGAAAACACAACTAAATGCGTAAAGTATACTCGGCTATAAATAATAAATTTCGATACGTGTTGACAAAACAACGCAATAACTGGACACATGGCCCCTGAGAAGAATCTGATAGCTCCGAAACAATTTGACTCTTATCTAGATTCCGGGAGTCGGGACTCGTATCCCGTATCCCGGAACATTCCGGAATATCCCGTATCCCGGGACACGTATGCTGGTGTATCTCTGTGCGCACGTGTACCAGCCCTACCTGAGCGTTTACGCCACTGTAACTCATCTGAATACGTCCCGACTCCCGAACGGGACGTTTACCTTATTTATGGCGAGTGTTTTGACTTGAATTTTCGAGACATTATCGCTTTTTGATCCTTATATTTTCATTAGCATACGTGAAATGTTGTAGCACCTAAACAAGCGGGAGCGTTAGTTGTTTTGTTTGTGTTATTGGTCATACGGAGATATAACATGATTTATTTGAGGTTTAAAAAATAATATCGTGCAATTTTAAACTCATCGGTAGGTAGATTATTTCTGTTGACATTAGTACCGTAAAATAATATTATGTTTTTTTTTTGTAAATTCAAACGAGATCGAAGAAAAAATAAATCAGAACGCAAAATATATTGAAATCACAAGTAAAATGTCATGTTCATTTAATAATGAATTTACTGATTGTGAATAAAACAAAAATGGATTTTAATAGTAATAAGAATTTATAAAAGGTTACACAAGCACATTCACACACATACACACGCATGTAGTCTATTTTTATTTTCACTGTGATAATTTTTCCATTTCCCTTAATTGAGCTAAAAGCTTCGGCCAAACAAATATTCATTGTATGTAGAGGAACATTTTATTTAAAATATTTTCAAATTATATTTTATAATATTATTTGATATTTTCAAGACACAATTGCAAAATAAAGTTCAATTATTTATTAAATCACACTTTTTGGGAACGATTTTGTGATCAGGATATTTACTATTGTTTCATTTTGTCACTTCTTATTTCACTGTGAATTTATTGTTTGCTGATTTTAATATACGGAAAAAATCAGCAGGTAATAAAATGAATGAAAAAACTTTCGGAATAAATCTAAAAACAGTGGAAATTCGAGTAATATAAACTAATTATATCAGTTCACTGAAGCTGCAAAGGGCTTACAATATATTCAGTGAGGCGACGGCACACACGAATATGATAATATTTGTTAAGCGACGGTTAATTAAGATATTTGCAGTCGCGCGATTTAACGACGTCGCGCTTATTCGACGATTCGCGTGCAGAACTTAACTCGATTACCGCAGATATGCTAATACAGTACAAACGATTCGATGTTTATCATACCAGTAGTACAACCTTACGGAAAACGATTTGAATACTTTGAAAGCATTTCGTGAAATGGTTTTACGAGTGGGATTTGTGCGCAAACGATTTTATTTTTTATCTTGACACTTCCTGCGAAAACACTTTCACCGTTGTGCACTGCTGAAATAAATGCGCGATTCGTTCGGCATTCACGGATAAACTCACGCGGAGAAGTAATTAAAAAGTTACTAAAACTTACCAAACGGGTCGGACGAGAGCCGACATAGCTACACGGCCGAGGGGCGATCCCTCATAACGCACAACAGTTTATACACGGACGCACAGAATTTTTAGCACAGCACAGAAATGTCGAAACCGATGGCTCGTCGTCGTAGCGCGGCTACGGAAAGTTTGGGAGCGCTACGCTGACGCTACGGGTGTGTGGAGCGGCGGGCGCGGGTGTCCTGCGGCGCGGCGCGCGGACTGTGAGGCCGCAGAGAGCGGGCCGGGGCTGCGCGCGCACGCCGCGCCCACGCCGCCCCGCCCCGCCCCGCCCCACACCCGCAACCTATTTATTTCTAGTTACGTAAATTTTACGCGCAAAATCCTATATGTACTTGCATTTCAACCGATACATAACGTTATGTAGAACCTTCGTTTCTGTATTAATACGATATACGTTGTCAGTATTTTAATTTTTATCGATGTAATATAGCGTCGCATGTACCGTACCTGTGGTATTCAATCAGCGTTAAGCTAAAATGAATCCTGTATATATTACAAAAATATTTTTGTACCAACGTATAAAAAGAAACGGTATCCAATTAATTGTCGTGCGCAAATATTGACGCGTGTTTGTAACAATTTTGAGGTTCGACGGTCGAAAAGGGGTGCAGGTTTTATTAAAAGCCAATCAGTGTTTTCACGCAAGACCACTTCAACGGCTCCGGACAGGTGAAGCGTGAAGTGAAAAAAGCCGGCGCCGGTCGGCGGGGACCGTCAATTTCGGCGGACGATTTTTTGCCCGCAGCCGCGATCGGTGTCACTTAAACAAATTGAACGCGGTCAGCTCTGGAGTCGAGACTCAATAAAATTTTCCCAATTCGTTTCGGCCGCACATAATTTATTAAATGGCTTTCCACTCCGATCGCGACGACAGATTTGAATAAATATTGGAGGGTTCATAAAATGAATAATCGATTACAATAAGTACATAAACACACCCAGCCCCGGTGCGATCAGCTGACGCCGCGCACGCTGCGATTACGATCAACGCAGGACAACTTTCGCCGACTCGCAGTTAGTTGTTATGAAAGAGAGAAATTTGTAAATTGTTGGCGCCCGAGTTCACGAACTCCGTCGAACCGGAGTTTGTTTTAAGAGTCCAACCTTGAAACAAGAAGAAAAGTAGTCCTGTAAAACAAAGTTTTGCGGCCGTCGCCGGCGCAGTTCAAGGATTGTGCCCGAACTGTCTGTCTGTACAACTTTACCGATTAAAAGCTCAAAAGCTTCCAAAGTCATTTTAAAAGTTTATCTGCACGGCGAGGGGCGGCGCGCGTAGGCCGTTCGATATCATCTGCAATACTTCGTAGTTCGCGACTCGTCCCTAATTAAACTGGAAGTCGCAGGGCCGCCGCGCACCGGCCGCGAGGGCCCGAAGTTCTAGACCCTTCCGCGAGTTAACGGCCATTTCACTTGCGAACTATGCCTCGGCGCGAGTTGTTGCATGTGTACCGGCGAACCCGCATCCGAATAGTTTCATAAACATAACCGAACTTAGTTTCGGACGACTTTTCAAAGTCAATGCATACTAACTTTCGATGTCTGGGAGTGGTATACGATTGGATCAGTTCGGGTGACTTTAATGCATTCGTTTGTTCGGAACTTTGTTTTATTGGATCGAACTTGGGAACGAGGTTAAGTATCTTCATTTACTTTGTTACAGTATTAGAACTGACTTGAACGTTTCGTTTGTATCGTAAGTCAGTTAGGAAGTTACCGTTTTATTGTCTGTTACTATATTAGCGGCGGGCTATTTCCATTAACTTTTTATTATGTTTTGATGCGAGTGATGGAAATGTTAAGGTCGGTCTGATTTAATGTTTTCACTATGGTGAAGTTCTTTTACACCACCAATAACTATGAAATGGCGTAATTTTATACAAATTATTACTGTAATCGGCTATTAGTGTAATTTTCCATGATGCATTCATGCGTCATACATTTTTTTGACCTTTTTTTGCAATGTTTGTTTATAATACCTATTATTATACACAAACATTACAAAAAAAAAAAACAATTGCTAGATGCTAGATGTTGCCCACGACTTCCTGCGCGCAAAAGGAAATCCAGGAGGAACCGTACATTTTGCTGCGATAAAAAGTAACCTATTGCCTTCCATGTGGTCTACTCTATATAAGTATATACCTATGTGCCTCAATACATCTAAATCGGTCTAGTAGTTTAGGAGCATATTGGTTGCAAACGAACAACAAACAATCAAATCTTTCCTCTTCATAATATTAGTATAGAAGTACTGGCAGTACCCAACAGATGTTGTTCTTTCTTATTTATGAACTGGAATAAATACACCTATCTACACTTTCTACACCTATTACCTACACCTACAAGCTGCATATTATACTACCTACAACAACCTACACCTACAGCCACTACCTACCCCTAGAACCTACAGGTGATGTGTGAAAGAGTTATCGACCACTGAGGGTTAAAGATTATTATAGTACTAATATCGCTATTAAACAATGGGGATTGGTGTTAGAAGGGTGAAATTTTAGAGTAATATTAAGTTTATTTAATGCAAAATCATAAAGAATAAAAACAATAATTGGGATGGGCTGCCATTATCAGTTAGGGGTATTAAAAATTGAATACCACCTATTCCCATACCTACCGAATACACCTGCAAAATTCAATACAAATCAGTTAAGCCGTTTCGGAGGAGTTCTCTGCTAAAACACTGTAACACGAGACATAGCCCTAACGTACGTTGTTCTATCTTATTATGAACTGGAATAAATAAACGAACATACACCTACATTCTACTACCTATTCCTACACTTACTAACTACACCTACACCAGCCTACATCGACTGTCTATATCTGCAACCTACACCTACAATTTAGACCTACTTCCTATACCTACATCTACGATCTACACCTACTACCTACACCAACCTATACCTACAGCCTACACCGACTGTCTATATCTGCAACCTACACCTACAATTTAGACCTACTTCCTATACCTACATCTACGATCTACACCTACAACTACTATCTACTTTTTTGAGAAATAAAGTTCTTTAAACCTATCTACCCCTACAATCTACAGGCGATGTGATTTCATAGAGATAAGATTTAGGTGTTATACATTATTTAAAAGAGCTAATGCTCTTAATAGTGGAGCAACTTTTAAGCAGGTTCTTTTTATAAATAGTTTTCATTCTATGGCCGCGGTAATATCAAAGTGCCATTAAAATTATACAGATGTTTTGTATGTTAACCACTAAATAAAAGATCAATAAACGTTTTTCAGGTTTAAATTGTTCTTGGATTAGCTTCTGACATTACGAATTAATGGAAATATTGACGATTCAAACCATTCTCGACGTTTTATTATAACCCAAACAAGTAAGGTCATCCACTTCTGAATAAAATACAAAATGGCGAATGCCTCAGAAACGGTCCGATATCTGCCACACAAAGGGGGGTTAAAATGGTTTGTCTTCAAATCTATATTGAATACGTTCTACTAGACACTCTGTATAGTGCACATAATATATTATAGCGGATGATAATTAGGTAAAAATCCGTTGGTGTACTGATTTTGTCCCCGACTACGGTTAAGCCGGCAGTCTGTGTATATATGTGTGTGTATGTTTGTTCCACCGTAGCTCCTTAACTACTATTCCGATTTTAACGAATGAGGTGTCAATACATTCGTAATAATAGCCCGAGCAACATACGCTATATGATTTACGTAGTCGGGTTATAGCTTTTTTTATAAAAAATTTAGTTATTACCTAATCATTATCCGGTACACTAGAGGGACCTATACTTAATTCCGGGTTTACAAAAAAATCTCCTCAAACTACATTTAGATAAATGATATTGGTCGTTTCTCTCGACAATCAAGTATCAAGTCAAGATGAATTGAATGTAATTGCAACGTAAAACCACCGAAATTATTCACACGAAGTAATTTAACTTTAAAAATTAGCGTCCCTCAAGGCATTAGTGTTTAATTGTCAGTGCAGGCTGCAGCGGCCCCAGGGCTGCATTGTGGTGAAAACTTCGTTCTGTCTGCTTCCTTACACTGCGTCGACTACAGAAATACGAGCTAGAATACGCCTTTGTTAAAAAGAAACTGGTCTTATTCAAATGGATATGAAAAAATATTAACGAATGAAATATATATAAATTGATTTTTGCGAATTGATCCGCTGTCTATAAAAGTCGCGGCCTCAAACCAAAATACTATTAGATAATACAATTTTCATTCACATTTTATTTCCCTCAATTATTTTAACTCATAAGCATGGGAAAGTTAATCTACAAATTTTGAAATAATCATATTTTATATGAATATTCGTTGAAATGAGTTAAACTCACATATTTAACCCACCTCCTTCAGATATGCGACCTATGCCGTTAAAATCCAGGTGTATTTACTCTTATATCTGACCTAATTTTATCTTTGGTGCAGTGGGTAATAGTTTCATAGTAAATTTGAAATATAACCGTTAATTTTCTCTTGTTTTTAGTCAAAAATGAAGCAGTCAGAAATTTTCATCTTAGGACCGATTTTTCTAGTGAGTGTCAGAAAATTTATTCACAAGTTTAGTTTCTTTTACTTGAAATGATGCTTAATACTTAGTGATAAAATATGAATAAACTATTCGACGCATTAGATAAAGTTGTGGAATATAACATTTAAATGTAGGGCGCCAAGACAATAATCAAAAGTACCTATTACTCCAGTGGTTTTAGGTTGTATCTACGGAAAAATTCCTAGGGAAGTGAATTTTTGTATACACCTTTATTACGGCGTTGTAATGAAGATGTGGAAAATCGACATTGATATCGTACCGGCTAAAAAAGTTATAAAGGGCAAAAGGTCACGAAAATCACAAATAATCTCGCGACCTATTGCTCGGAGGTCAATAGAGATCAGTATAAAAATTGTTTGTCGTGAAATTATCTACAAAAAATGCCTCTTGCAGTTTTCTGTAAAATGAACCGTTTTCGAAGTAGAGCGCTGCTAGCTGCGCAGCTAGCAGCGCTAGCAGCGCTCTACTCCGAAAACGCTGCGGTATTGTATTATGTATATCGTACACCAAGGTGTAAACTCTGTATTGCTTTTTAATTCATGTTTGTAAGTGTCTTAAAAACTTGTATCTAATACTTAGGTGTTTTGTGAAAAAATATACTTATACTAGCTGTTTCCTGCGGCTCCGCCCGTGTAAATATACTATCGAGCATCCCGCGGGAATACTGTATTTCCGGGGATAAAATTAGCCTAGCCTATTTTTTAATCCAGAGCCTAAACTACCACCATACACAAATCATCACGGAGATCTCCGATCAGATCTCCGATGTACTCGGTTCTTCTTGGCGTCGTTTAAAAGTTCCGTTACTCTTTCACGCAAAAACTACTGAACGGATTTTGATGAAATTTGCTACGTTAGTAGTTTAGACTCTGATTTAAAGCATAGGCTACTTTTTAGCCCCAGAGATGCAGTTTTCCCGCGGGATACTCGATATTATATTTACGCGGGTGGTGCTGCGGGAAACAGCTAGTATAAGTATATTTTTCACAAAACGCCCAAGTATCAGACCGAAGTTTAAATTTTTTTATAGATAGAAGTTTTAAATTTACAAGAGGCTTTTTGTGTAGATAATTTTACGACAATTTTTTTATAATGACCACTATTGACCTCCGAGCAACAGATCGCGAGATATTTGCGAAAAACTGATTTTCGTGACCATTTGACCATTTACTTATTTTAGCCGGCACGATATCAATGTCGATTTTTCACATCTTCATTACAACGCCGTAATAAAGGTCTATACAAAAATTCAGCTCACTAGGAATTTTTCCGTAGATTGGGGTTTAAAATGCCTAATTTTAGGCATTTTAAACATGTAAATAACTGGGCTATATCCTTGCTGCCTGTTATTTTGATCGACAAAAACAAAGGCATTAAGCGAGCTTCTCTTGTTCTTCTGTCTCTGTCTGCAAATTGAATCCCACATAAGACAACAGTGCCATATTCTTGTACAAGTTTATTTTTATTGTCCATATCTCGCGCCTTGGGGGCCTCAAAACGTTGAGGCAGATCTCATAATCAGTGTAATTATCCAAATCTCCTTCCAGAGTCACGAGCAAACAGTAAGAGTGGAGATAAAGGCACAGGCCTGGGGGTAAACACGACCAGCGTAGCCTGACCTCTCGCGCTGAAGTGGCCGTATGAATCACGATTTGTGTAGGTCTAGTCGCGAGGCTCATGTTATCTCCTCTCGCCAATAAGTCATACAATAATTGCCGCGAGTCGCTCACGCGCCCCGCCATATTATAAACATACATTAATAATAAAATATGGCGCGCGACAATTGCGATTTTACGCCGAAAACGTTGATCTTGTTAATTACTACTGTGCCGATATATCAAGTTAGATTTGTTGCTTCGCTGCGAGCGAAATCGGGGAATAAATGATGTTTTGGGCCTGTACTTCTTGTATTATTACGGTACCAATATTCAAAGTCTTTTCGTACTACCATTCTTATCCCTATATATCTATAATATTACATTTAATGAGGTTTCTTAAGTTCCTTGCGTTAAAATACAAACATTTAGTAGTAGTTAGTATTTTAACGCAATTAAAAGTAGCCTCTATCCACCCCGCGGTCCACTCTATATCTGTGCCAAATTTAATCAAAATCGGTCCAGCAGTTTCGGAGCCTACTCGATACAAACAAACAAATAAATCTTTCCTCTTTATAATATTAGTACTTTCATGCCCTAATTTTGTCAACTTATTGCTACAGGCGATTCCTTTTCAAATTAGCAGGTTCACGAGTAGCTCTATTACAAAAATATTTAATATGTACAACGAATGCATATTATTGTAAAACATAGAATAAAAGGAATTGCACAAAACAAAAATAACTTACAACTTTGAGGTAGAAGGGCGGAACAGCTTATGTGTTATCTGTATCTCTTCCTCCGGCTCCTGCAACAAAAAAAGGTATTTTCATAAAAATAGTAATAATAGAAGTATTTTAGGAGACCTGTACATTCACATCTCTCTATATGTAGGTAAATTGACTCGCTTCACGTGACCTAGGATACAACAAAAATTTTCAAGTACATAGTTCAATTGTAAAACGGCGACGAAATATAGGGGTGTTATAAGTTTGAAGTGTCTGTCTCTATGTGTCTGTCCAGTGTCCAAGGAAAACTGTCTGATATGATCGAGAGTGTTCTTAGCTATAATTCATCATCGTCAGCTCGCTCACTGCTTGAGAATTCGGGGCTTACTTAGAGTTTTAATTTTGTTTATTTGAATAAATGCAATAGTACTATTTCGGACCGTAATAAAACCCAGAAGGTCGTATCATTTTAAATCAATGTTTGGATAATAGTTGCGTTATGTCGATGCGTCATTACTCATGACGTATTCACGTAATGCCAATTAAAAGTCGATTTCCAAACGTTCTACATTGTACCAGACAATTAAGTAACTTATTGACAAAACAAAGCAAATTAATGTATTTTGGATTAGCTAACAAACTGTGTTTTGTCATTCGGTACACCCCTTTGATTGGCGGTTAGTGCGTTGTATCACCTTCTTAAGGGTTCTTTATTCGATTCTGTGATAAAACAGGTGACAGATATAAAATAGGTGTAATATCAAAGAAAAGTCACAATGAAAAAATCTGGCACTTTTATTTTCAATCAAATTTATAACAGGATCAAGTCATGATTAAATCTAAAGGCACCCTTTAATTTGAAAACTAATACGATTGCGAAAATAACAAACACCGCTTTAGCTAAAATATTGGTATTGGTGCACTAGTGATTAGTCCTTCGAATTGTGTGTACATTTCTACGAATAAATCAAATTGAAATGGCTTTTGTAATTTTAAATTAACAGCTTTGCACTAAATGCATATGAAAGTATTAGGGTACTTATATTATATTAAAAAAAAAAACATTTTTTAAAATTTTTGTCTGTCCGTTTGTCTGTCCGGAACAAACACCGGCTAATCTTTGAACCTAAACCGATTTTCACGGGACTTTATATGATACTGACAGATACCTGATATTATAAGGAGTAACTTAAGCTTTTATCTTTATCTTGCTACCAGCTAACCAGGTAGTATAAAATTCTAAATTGTTATCATGCTGTCTGCTCATATTAACTTCGAGAAACTACAGTAACGGCCAATGTACGCGCTGGTCCCTTAATTACCGGGCAAAGCCGCACAAAATAATATATTCAAATAGTGTGAAGGTAACGTGAAATTCATTTGATAACGGGAACTTGTAATCCTGGCCCGGCAACGAATTCGAAAATAATTGCAGACATTAACGACGTAGGAGCTGTATCAATTGCGCGACAGAATTATGTGCTTATATTAAAATCTCGTTTAGGTGCCCACGTCGAGGAAACTTCAATTAATTGTATAGGCCGTTAGATAAGAGTTGGCGCCTAGGTACAACATGTGTACATGTTACGTTATGTGCTGTCTATGAATTTAAAACAGCGAATTTATAAAAAAAATATTACGTGACGTGGAACGTTAAGGCGCATTATGCAACTATCTAAACAATCAGTCCAATTATATTTTACCCTCAATTATAGGCCGTTTGATACGAGTTGGAGCCTACAACACAGGAGTTGGCGTTGTGCCTACTTACTGTTTGTGAGTACGGACGAATGGATAGATTTTTGTTACTCTTTCATGCTAAAACTACTGATTTATTGATTGATAAGCTCTGGATTGATACATAGGCTACTTTTTTCCCGAAAAGTACAGTGTTCCGGTAGGATATTGTGTATACGCGGGCGGAGCCGCGCGCAAAAGCTAGTGTATCATAAACTTTGTATTTACTTATTTGTTCGATCAAATCAAGCATGTATTGTACAATTTCCAAAACCACTATACTTAGTACAGTAGTTAATAATATCGCGTATCATGTAAATTTCCCGGCAATTTTTAATTATGGCGTCTGAGCATCCGTCTGGAGACAGGTGACGGCGGTGAGACGTGGCATTTTACCGCCGTTATGCATATTTGATACCCGCCATAATCTGCGGCGAGGGCGTCTTGCCCCCGCTTCACCCTGTATGAATTGTTTTTGTGATGTACTATGTGTTTTGTTTTAAGCTTTTCCGGGGGAAAGTGGTGGTTTTTGCGGCGGGTCGGTGACAGTATTTCAGTCCGTTGTTAAAAGTAGTGGGTTTGTGGCTTGTATCTTTTTTCTTTTTATTTATTACCAACCATACCAAGAACCATAAGCAAATATGTATGGAACCTGCGATCACCCGCTAATAGCAAGAAAGTATAATATGTGGTTGGATAGAATTAGATAATAATTAGAACAATAATTGGGAAGACATCGTTGTTGGTACTACTGTCCGTTTGGAGTTAGGATTTTTATTTACCAAGAAAAAAATAAAACAATGTTTTTTAAGTATATATAGATAGTATATTTAATTTTTATACATATAATGTCCTTTAAAATGTACGTTAAAAATTAATTTTTAGATCTAAAAGTTAAAAATAACATATACATTTTATATATTTTATTTTATGGTTAGGTTAGAGTTTTTTATTTAATTTAGTATTTTTTTCTGCAGGCCAGCGTGTCACTCTTTACTTCGATATAATTTTCACGTTAAAATGTTATTAATATTGTGCGAAATTAGTTTCTTATATTTTCTCTTCTTCTTTAGTCTTGTAGTAGAAATTCTTCCCCTGTTGGATGGTAATGGTTTTTATGTATTAGTTTGAAGATAAGGTCAGGTTCAAACCTAACCTAATCGTAACTTGACCTACCTAACCTAAGAATGTACGCTTATGTGGGTTGGAGGAAATCGGCAAGTCGCCATACATTTACTACCTGGTAATTAAAATATGTATCCATAAAAAGTATTTATTGTACTTTATGAACATAGGAACAAAAAAAGCAATAATATTATACATCAACCTCGGGGGACAAAAAATAATTGATTAAATATACCTACCCTAACCTAACCTATTATTCAATAAATTGCCTTTGTGGCTGTTTGCGGAAAAGCGACATCTATTAGTTGAGATGTCAATTACGTAATGAAATTAATAACTAGTTTGTTTGGAAACGCAATATATTATTATGCTAACAAATATCTATCTTTTATAGATGTCACTTTCACGTTACGAAAACCAAGAACATAATAATTATTATTCTTAGTTTAAATATAAAAAGAATAGACTATAGAGGATCTATTACACACCCCAAGTAACATTTTTTTCATAAAACTAGTACTAAACTACTGAAATATAGAAAAAGAAAATAACTTTATATTCCTAAAAATAGAATATTTTTTTATATTACAACTTTTTAAGTACTATAAAACCACGTATGTCCGAAACTTGGATGTTCGTGATGGAAAATCAGTCTAGATTCACCAGTGTCCTTTGTATTTTTGATATTTTCCTGAAGAAATAAAAAGTCCTATAACTTCACACGAAAAGTACCTAGTAGCAACGTAGCTGTCATAATAATTGTTAACATCTATTCAACAACATAATAATATATTTTATTGCCAAAGGATCCAATCTGCCCATCCTCCTTTAATTGTTATGTTCACTTTTGTATTTTAACTAAACAAAAAACAAAATCCTACAGATAATCATAAGAATCCCAAATAAATTCCATATTATTGAGCTAAATCCGTTGTACTATACAAACACACACCCCAGTTGACTCGCGAGTCGCGACACAATCTCATTATAACAATCATCTTCCCGTTCATTAGGGCGCGATAGTAAATTCAAATTAACAATCCCTCGTTAGTTCAACTAACATCGCGACGAAATGTTCACTTCGTAAGCGAAAGCTTTGTTGTTTATTACCTCAGTGTCATATGCGCACTGAGGAAACTACGTAGTTTTGTTTATTTGTGTTATCGTTTTGCTAAAAAAATTAATTATCCCACTATAATTATAAATTTGAAAGTTTGGAGGATAGATGTATGGATAGATGAATATTTGTTACTCTTTCACGCAAAAATACTGATCAGATTTTGATGAAATTTGCTATTGTAGTTAAACTAATACATCTGCTGCTGTGGATTGGCTATTGTGTCGTGTTTTCCGGCATGGACTTTTCTTACCGTTCATCAGCCAGAAGTAATTAAATAATAATTATTATTTTAACTCAACATTCATCTTGTATCTTTTGTTAAAGTCTAAAGACAACGGAACACTAACAAATATCTTTAATTTTATGGAACATGGGGTTCAACATCAAATCATTATGAATTTTATTTATAATGATTTTGTATGGGGTTCCATATCAAATTAAAAGGTTTTATTTGAAAATAATACTTTAACCGTGTTATTATTTTTCTAGCTTTCTACACTAATATAATAAAAAGGAAGGTTTTGTTTGTTTGTTTGTATTGAACAGGTTCCGAAACTATTGGATCGATGTTGATGAAATTTGGCACAAGCATAGAGTAGACCACGGGAAAGGACATAGGCTACTTTATATCGCGGCAAAATGTACGGTTTCCATGCGGTACGTTCGCGGGCAACATCTGGTAATAAATAAATTTGGCATTTTTTATGACAATTCTACGGAACCCCCGAGTTCCGCGGAACCCGCTTTAGGAATCCCTGCAGCAACATACACCTCGATAAACAGTATATCTGCTAGTACGCGGTAATGTAGCCGTCTCCTCGTCTTGCCGTATCTTTGCCGAACACTCATATCGCGTGCTACACCACAGACACCGCCGAGACAACGAGCTGAGAGCTTTGGGGGATTAGCGTATTACAAAATGAATACACCAAAAATGTAGAAAGTATTCCGCTCCTATTAGATTTCGACGCTGATTACGTACCAGTCTATATTGTTGACGTTAACAGTCTATACTGGCTCTTTGCCACCGAAACCTACATAGCATTATGCAAATTGATAAAAATATTTTTTATCAATTTTCAAAATTAGCTTGACAGTTTACATTTGTAGAATGAAGAATGTTGTACTCATCTACTGAGATCAAATAAAAAGGTAGACAAAGCAAGCACCGTGCGTTATCTACCTTTTTTATTTCATCCGAGTTTATGTATTATAGACACGAAACCAATATTTACATTGTTTTGTATATAATCGAATAGCTTCATTGCTATTCGATTATATACAAAACGAGTAAACCTAAAAATTCGTACAGAAGTTAAAAATTCACATCAAACGCGTTCGGCTGTACCTAATCGTCTGTAAGACAATGTTGTCGCATGCTAATACGCACGGGGAGGGCACAAATTGATACCCGATCGTCGCTCATATAAAACACTCGGCCGGCCGCCTCCCATGAATAATAAAGAATCGCTCAACGCCGGCGCGACGTATTCTTATGAGTGCGATCTTTTTACGGCGAATATTCCTTGAATACGACTTGTGGCCGGGGATTTTATCACGTAAATCAATTGCTTGAGAATAGAGATTCTGATTCAGAATACCTTATTTAGGTATTTGGACTAACATTGCGTCATTAATTAGGTACATGATCCTCAAACTTTTACCAGATGCAGATCAGTTATAGGAATATAATCAACATACAAGCCTTTTAAGAAAACTGCATTCTATAACCGATACTGGGTCCCAAGTAATCTGTTAAAGTTTCTTTAAAGAATATCTTATACAGAAACTTTGGAACCGGTAAATAAATATTTCTTAAAATTCGCCGTAACAGATGAGCACATAAACTGTAAGGGCACCTTCATTCAAAGCACGTTCTCTATAAAACATAACCGGGATTTTTATTCGGACTCCTGTCTCCCGCTCCCGACTATCAGTCCCCTGTCGCCATAAAATATCCCAAAGTCATAAAACATCCTACTATTTAAATCAACTCTCTGTGGTATTCGATGTTTATATAAAAATATTGTGGCAAGAAGTGTATATATGTCTTAAAGATGGTTAATTTTTTTACTTGAGTAAATATAATAGAATAATAAGATGTTTAAACTAAATTACGAAAAAAGTCAATATTCAGATATTGACTTTTTAGCATTAAACCTAACTAATTTTGAACAATGCGTACTTACTTACGACCGCACTCCACTGGTGTACGAGTAATAGTACTTACCTATGACTGAGTACAATCATTGGGGAGACGACTACATGTAAAATATTTAGTTTAAATTTTGTTTTTTATTTATTAGATTATTTATTTTCTTGACATATATTATGTAGAACAAATATTTAATGACATGATATTTTGTCATTTTAAACATAAAAATTAAGTTTTGACTATAATTAATGATGATAATATAAATTGTTTTTGGTTAAAAATGTATAAGTAATATTAAACTAATTGTGAACATGTTGATATAAGTATTTGGACGTCGTTAATGCGACAAAATATGCGGTCTACTACAAAAATTGTAATACCTATTGTAACCATATTTATACCAATAAACATCATTTCATCATTTAATTTAATTTCTATACTCAGTATATTGAGATATTACCACTTGATAAATGTAAAAAAAATATGTGTAGTTTAGTAATTAGATACATCTAAAATGTACATAAAGTTGTAACTTTTTTTGTTAAATTAGTAAAAAAACCTACATTATTATTAGTTTACTAGCATCATTCAAAATGGTAAGTATGAACTTAAAGCCACAGATTTTGGAGATCTCCCTTTTAAACACGGCTTGTCTAAAAAATAGCACATTATAAAGACAGATTAACCTTCATCAAGATGGAATCACTTTTAGATCGTAGCCGATATTTAGATTTAGTGTTTCTGCACAAGCTAGAAACAGGTGTTATTGATTGCAACCAACTACCTCGTAAAATATCCATTCATGTGCCAAGTAGGATAGCCAGAAAATATTGCTACATGTCATTCCACATTAAGTTTGCTAAAACTAGCTTGGGGCAATTTGCACCGGTTAGTAGAATGTGTAATATATCATGTGCAACCGAGACCTGTATGTTTTCGAACTTCGTGTGAATGCAAAAAAATAATAAAAACGCAATCAAAATCAAAGTATTACTTCCCTATTAGTCGGCCAACTTTGGTAAGTTTCAGTCATTATAATTCTCCATTTATGTTTTATTTTTTCGTTTATTTCTCATTACTTAATAAGCTATTGATTAAATGTTTGTCTAATTTGTAAATTATATTAATTAATATTATATAATATCCCTGAAATTAAATAAGTACTTCTGAATGATGCAAGCTGTATTACACCTATGAGGCAGCATTTAGATATCAACAACATGAATGTACAATTTTAGCTTTTAACAATGTTTGTTACTTGTTGGTGTATCTATTGTATAAATAAATAGATATTTACAAATATGTTCCTGCGGCCTTATATTTCATACACATTTACTTGATCATGACGTCACAGTTAGTTACGACTTTTGTATGGCGCGTTTTCACAAGACTTGCGAATTTTAGTAAAAAACTCGCTGTATCTTTGAAAATATTTTTTTTTACTGTTTCATTACTCATATTTAAGAGTACTATTCATTTACGCAATAAAACAAATTTATTGTGTAGCTAATTGATCACTTACAAACCGAGACTTAATTAAACGATTTCAATAACAAACATACAAACTGCACACCTCACGATTGGGGTTACTCAACATTCGCTAATCGCACACCGCGAGTTACGTGTAACTCTGTGACGTAGTTACGCTTAACCCTGATATTTATGAAGAGGGAGGCGCTGATAGGCCGATTTAATGACATGTGATCTGATGCTAGTTAATTATTAACGTGAATGTTACGTTTAATTTTAGGTTAGGTTCGCCTTTAGGTTAGTTTACATAGTGCATGATTTTTCCACTTGCGTTTACCGTTGAAAAAGGTGGCGGTCGAGAACATTTAAACATTTGAACTCTGTGGCCCAGAGGTTGAGCGCGTCGATTCTCATGTCGGAGGCCGCGGATTCAAATCCCGCCAAAGGAACAAAAAAGTTTTCTGTGTTCCTGAGTCATGGATGTGTATTAAATCTTTAAATATATGTATAGTTTTAAAAAGTATTAAATACTAGCTTTTACGTGCGGCTCCGCCCGCATAAATACAGTGTCCCACAGGAACACTGTACATTTCTGGAATAAAAAGTAGCCTATGTGTTAATCCAGAGCTCAAAATACTACTATACCAAATTTAATCAAAATCCGTTTAGTAGTTTTTCCGTGAAAGAGTAACGATCATCCATCCATCCTCAAAAACTTTCACATTTATAATAGTAGTAGCATATATCTGTTGTCTGGTACGCGTAACACAAATTCTTCGAGACTTAGCACTAGATTGACGTGGTGTGAAAAACGTCCGTAAATATTATATTAGACTTAATCTAGAGAAAAGAAGTAAATAGCAACTTATTTAGTCCAAACCTTACCGGCACCCAAAAGGAAACCCTATCCTTCAAAAGGAAACACTCTGGAACCAAATGCTCATCTCAAATTACCCAAGCATACCCAAACACAATCCCAATACAAGCGGTACTGATGCGTGAATGTGGGTTTACCTGCGGAATGTACCGACAATTAGCCGCTTATCCGATTACACCCGACACCGTGCCGGTAACACGGTGACGTCACCGACGAAGGTGACGACGTGTCGTACTGTCACCTGCTTGTTGCTTGCAGTTTGAAGTTAATAAGATTAAATGTAGTGTGTTTCGAGTGTTTACTCCGAACAATTTAGCTTTACTAGCTTAGCTAATAGACAATTATTAAACTCATATTACAAACGAACAACAAAGCTTTTGTTGAAATAAAAACAGTCGTACAAACATTTGTGCTTTTGAATTGTGATCCGCTGAAGGCAAAATGAAATTAATTAGGTAAAGCTAAGTAGGAAAATAGGTTATCGATTTAATGCGATTGAAGCACAATGTATCAAAACTTATTTTGATTCAAAATACAACAATAAACCTAGACAAAACACCAAAAACATAAACGTGGAGTCTTGTGACATGCGAAATAGTTATTAGCTGCGGTGGCAGTGACGTCAAATGTGCATTCACCGGCGAACGTCAGGTGCGGTGCGGGAGGGAGGAGGCGAGAGATGCCGGGAGGCAGAGGAAGTGGGCACAAAGCGGCGCCTTCAACGTGTCTCGCCGTGATACATACAGGGCAGGTGTGCACAGAGCCTGCGATACTTTAGAACTTTAAATGTGATGAGAAAAGCTGAGAAGAAATCAAGTACGTGGCGTGAATTCGTAAGGGGTACTAGAGCAAATATTGTCCATGACTTTATATGATACTGTGAACGTAATTTTATTCGAAGTATAGTCTATATCAGTAGTAAAAAAATTACTAACGCAAAGAATCATTATTCACTAGGTTACGAGAATGACAGCTCGCGGCTGTGTGCGTGGCTAGACATATGCGGGGGCGGCGGCACACGGCGCGCTCGATGTGGGTTTTTTTAAGCCAGTATATAATGCTTATGCATTCACAAGCTCGTTTCGTACTTTGGTATAATTGACAATATAATTTCATATTAAAAAGATTTATCTTACGCGACGTTTCAACTAATGTTTCTAGAATGTCTATTTCGGTGTAAAATCTAGGCTTACTTCCAACACAGCTGACATACGCCGGTGCTCGAACTGTCATTTGTAGAGAATGTCACCCCTGTGCCAGTAGAAAACTACAATCATAAGCTTGAGTATATTGACGTCAAGCGATTATCATATTTTGTCACGAGAGTCGAAATTCTTGAAAAGATTTACTAACGTCTCTGCGAGCTAACTACACTGTGCTCTAAGTACAAAACGAAGGAGTCTGATTCAACAAGCGGTGCATCTGCAGCAGGCGTCATAAAGATATTGAGCATGCATTGTCGGCGGCGCATTGTACACGCCGCGATAACAGTCGCATTGTCGTCGTCGTCTGCCTAATTGTGGAACGGACGAAGCCGAAACAAAGCTCGTTAGTGCCCGGGCTAAACGTTCTAATAACACGTCCTCAAACAATTGGCATCCAATATCTGTTACACATGGACACATACTCTGATTAGATCCGATTTATTCTAAACGGAAACAAAAAGATAACATTCGACCAATTGTGTCATACTTATTTAGTTTAGGGTTCTTTTGCCTTTTAGATATAAAAAAAGTAAATTTTGTGACAGATTGACAAATGTTAACGTGTAACAAAATGGTATCCATCAAACGCGTAGTGTGTATTAATAATAATCTGAGGTAGTGTGTATTCTTGTTATTTTTAATAATTTTAAGTGTTTCTAAGCATTCGTTTCAAAATATTAGCTTTCTGCACAGCTCACTCCACATAAACTTTAACTGAGCCAAACATAATACTCCTCCATTTGCACAACTCTCGTAAAACAGTACTACAATTTTCTACTTCACATATTAATATCTATTCCCAAAAATTTCATATAAACGTACACCAGGAAACAGGTAGGTACACTAATGTGTTATACTTCTGTTGTTATATACTTCTGTTCTCATTACTACTCTACTGTCTCTATTGGTATCAGCTCGATCCACGTGTAAATGATTGACGGCCATCCAATAAAAGTCAGCGCTGGGGGGCATCGCTAATGATCTTCATTTTCAAATTTCCAATTGTGTTTAAACCCCCGCGTGCATCAATCACGTTAGAGGGTTTCCGAACTTCCTTGAATCTTTCCCATCGAATGATCTCGATCGTTGTATTTTTATGAATAAACAATATTATTCCTGACGGAAAAGAGGGATTGGGTTTCGTTAAATATGGTTTAGTAATTGAATTGAAATCTCTCAATGTCGACTTTCAATTAAGATTTTAAACTTGATGAGGGCATATCCGTTTTGGAAATTAATTTCGTTTATATTAAGATACCATTGGCTAAGCATTGTATTTATAAATAGCTGTATAAAATTTCGACTTCGTAATTTAATTTACCAATAATTATATTAACCCTTTACATGACTGAAGCTTGCCAGTTTGAAATATTTCGGAAACATTTTTTTTTCACCAAAAACATACTTACCATAATATTTTAATCAAATTCTACCTAAAATATTGAATCTGAATCTAAATGCGACCAATATAAGCAGCGGATGTAAGGTTTTTAAGCGAGTTAAGATTATTAGCTTATGGTATTATGAGCGGCTTTTTCGTCGCCCCGTCAGGATTGTGACACAACTGCGGGGAGGCTTCGAGTTAAGCAGCTCCTCAAGAGATTTTGGAAATTTATAATTGATGGTATTTTAATACCTGACCAAAATAATAATTTATATATGTCTATAAATACAAATATAGAAGTGTCTGTTTGTAATTTAAAATGGCAGCTTTGCATTAAATACACTATATACTAAGGCGAGTCAATAAGTCCGTGACTTTTTGAATTTCTAACCTCCTTACTGAAAAAGCAACACTACTCCTGTCAACAGGCATCTGTCAGTTGACTCCTATCAAAATTTGAACTTGCTGCGTCAGTTAGTTTGTGTTTTACAGCTATCTTTATCAGACTATCCAGTAACTTAAGGAAACAATGGAAAAAAGTGAATTTCGTGTGCTTATTAAGCATTATTTTTTGCGAAAAAAAACCATTACCGAGACCAAGGCTAAGCTTGATAAATACTATGGGGACTCTGCACCATCGATTTCAATGGTAAAAAAGTGGTTACTGAATTTCGTTGTGGCCGTACAAGCACTGAAGATGCCGATCGTCCTGGACGCCCAGTTGAGGTCTCTACACCCGAAACAATCGAAAAAATTCACGATATGGTGTTGGCCGACCGAAGATTAAAAGTGCAAGAGATTGTGGAAGCCATAGGCATCTCGCATGGCTCAGTGGTTTCAATTTTGAATGATCACTTGGGCATGAGAAAGCTTTCCGCAAGATGGGTGCCGCGTTTGCTCACAGTCGACCACAAACGCAATCGTGTAACAACTTCACAGGAAGGTTTGGCGTTGTTTAATCACAATATGGAGAAGTTTTTTAACCGTGGACGAAACATGAATCCATCACAACACACTAGAGACCAAACAACAGTCAAAACAGTGTGTTTCTAAGGGTGAATCGGCGCCAAAGAAGGCCAAGGTGGGTTTGTCAGCCAATAAAGTTATGGCGACTGTTTTTTGGGATGCACGTGGGATAATCCACATTGACTATCTTCAAAAGGGAAGAACAATTAATGGGGAATATTATGCCAACTTATTGGACCGCTTCAATGAGGATTTGAAAAAAAACCGACCTCATTTGGCCAAGAAAAAAGTTCTTTTTCACCAAGACAATGCAAGGGTGCACACATGTGCAGTTGCCATGGCAAAAATCCATGAATTGGGCTATGAATTGCTCCCACATCCACCCTATTCTCAAGATTTGGCTCCGAGTGACTACTTCTTGTTCCCAAACCTGAAAAAATGGCTCGGTGGAAAAAGATTTGACTCCAATGATGAAGTCATCTCGCAAACAAAGGCCTATTTTGAGGACCTCGACAAATCATATTTTTTGGAAGGGATAAAAAATTGGAGAAGCGTTGGACAAAGTGTATAGAGCTCAAGGGGGACTACGTTGAAAAATAAAATGATTTATTTATCAAAAAATCTGTGTTTTATTCCAAAAGTCACGGACTTATTGACCCGCCCTCGTATACGATACCTACATCACACCAAAAAAACAATTTTAATTTTTTTTGTTTGTCTGTCTGTTTGTCCCTCTGTCTGTCTATTTGTTTCGGATAATTTTCGAAATGACCGGACTGATTTTGACCAAACTTTCACTGGCAGATGATGTATGATGATAGCTGATGTTATATAGAGTAACAGACAGACAGCGAAGTCTCAGTAATAGGATCGTGTTTTTACCCTTTGGGTACGGATCCCAAACAGGAATAAGATTTATATAACCTACCCAAGAGCGTGTCAGGACATGTCTAAGACCCTCCCTATTACGCGTTGATATTTACGGAACTCTTTCCGTGAATATCAACGCGTAATAGGTTTTATTCAAATTACTTCAAAAGTTACTGTCCGATTTCGTTCAAAATAATTTTTCTAAAGAGTTTTTAGCTCATGCTGATAGATCATCAGCATGAAAACTACCAAGTTTCAATATCTTATAGTTTAGAATTAGGGGTAGGCCAACTTTTAAACTATTTTGGAGGCCGATTACTCGAAAATGGTTGACTTGCCTTTATTTTAAAAAAAACTATTCAACGATACCCCACACGATGGGGTAGAATGAAGAAAAAATATCAACATACACACTTTACATGTATGGAGAGCCACCCCTAAAATATAAAATAATAATTATTATTTGATGCCAAATCCGAGACCTGTACATAATCTATAACTATACCTAATTTCATCCCTTTATATTCATAATTACAGAAGCTAGAAGCGTGGATAGACAGATAGACAGACGTATGGACAGAGCGAAACTATAAGGGTAAATTGAAACGAAAAGTTACGGATAGTAAAGTTTCTTAGATTTCGTAGCATCCGTACTACGGCGTAGCTGGCGTAGAAGAAACTGTAGACAAATACTGGTTTTTTATGTAGGCTTTTAATAATTGTAATTATCATAAAATAATGTAAAACGGTCTATTATATAAACACTGTTATTTATTATATTTACAAAATAACAGTTTCTTCATACATTTTACCTCGGATTATTTTTTTCTCTCCAAACAAAGGCACTTAGCCACTTTGCCGTAATGAAAAACCGACAATGAAAAAACATCGATCAGGGGTAATTTGACGAATCAATTTGCGGCACCGGCGATACATGGGGGTAGGGGGGGGGGGGATAATTTCATACTTTTTGTGCGAGGGAGACGATCTTTGTTTTGTGAGAACGATTAAGAACGGCATATTTGAAGTGTACGGGAGTTTATTTGCGCCCCAGAGGGAACCGCTTCATTGGTCTGTAATCGTTTTTCACATTTTATTACTTACTGCCTTTTTCCGAGGGCTATGAGTATCGATGTTTACAATAAGGACGTAAATCTTTGTTTCCTGATGCTGATATTGTTTGATATTTTTACCCGACTACAGCAAAGCCAAAAGGAAGGGTAATGATTTTGGCAGTCTGAGTATGTATGTTTGTTCCTCCGTGGCGCATACACTACTGATTCGATTTTAATGAATATTGTTTCAATAGATTCGTAACAATGGCCCGGGTAACATAGGCTACATAATTTGCGTTATTCAGGAGTTTTTAACTTTTGTTATTGATTTAGATTGTTTATATAAAAATGTTAATTCTCTGTATTCTAATATTACTTAATCTATAATATCCGAGTTGTGTGTAATATGTTTGTAGGTTGCCACTGCACAAAATTGATGTTCTCGTCGTCACTACGAGCAGTAATAATAGACACGTGTATATTGTATGTAAGTTGTAACATCCATACATGCAAATTTTTTACCAAATGTGTCACCACCGAACTGTCGCCAGCGGTATTTCCGGACAACTAGGACCTTGAAACTTTCAAGAAAAGAGCGTACTTTTTTTTAAAAGGCCGGCAACGCACTTGCTACTCCCCTGGTGTTGCGAATGTCCATGAGCGACGTTAATCATTTTCCATCAGGTGATCCGTCTGTTCGTTTCGCCCCCTATTTCATAAAATAATTTTTTACACATTTGCACGTTATTTACGCAATTAGTATTTACATTATTACAACCGAATAACTTTTAAAACTGAGCGTGCAGTCTTTTTAGGGTTCCGTAATACTCAAGGAACCCTTATAGTTTCACTCTGTCCGTCCGTCTGTCTGTCTATCTGTTCACGCCTCTAGCTTTTGTAATCCTACTAATATTAGGTCATTACATATGAAACTCCAATCGTTTTGTAAAGGAGGAACATAAAGTCGATTTTTTTTAAACATAATATATTTATTTAATCAAAGTATATACCATTGCTATCTATGCACTTTTGCCATCTTATAGGTAGTTCATTGATTCCTTTACTAAAAAAAACCATTCGGACAGGAACCAATAAAATCTTTGAAGGCGCTTTGGACTGCCCCATCGGAGTTGAATTTTTTCCCGTGATAGAAGTTATCAAAATTTCGAAAAAATGGTAATCTGTTGAAGCAAGATCCGGGGAGTACGGTGGATGTCTTA
Source organism: Phengaris arion (assembly GCA_963565745.1). Taxonomy (NCBI): domain Eukaryota; kingdom Metazoa; phylum Arthropoda; class Insecta; order Lepidoptera; family Lycaenidae; genus Phengaris; species Phengaris arion. The sequence goes on from OY751442.1 coordinate 1,543,128, forward strand.
GATATTCCAATTGAAGATCCTCTAATTTGGTAGCCGTCTGTTGGGCAGTGTGTGGTCTAGCGTTATCCTGAAGCAGCAGTGGCCTAGACCTCAGTTATTTAGCAGCTAACTTTTCCATCATGATTTGCAGTCGCTGGCAATAGACATCTGCCGTAATTGTCAGGCCAGATTTAAGAAAGCTGTAGTGAACGAAACCGGCACTAGTGTACCAAACACTCACAAGTAACTTTTTTTGAGCTAATTTTCGCTTGGGGCAGGCTTTGGCTGGTTCGCCAGGGTTCAGCCATTGCGACATCAGACACTTTTCATCACAGGTAATGATTCGATTTAAAATTCCTTTATTATTGTGCCGGTTGAGTAATGTAACGCAGCAGTCGACGCGCGTTTGTCGGTTTGCTGCACTTAATTCAAGAGGTATATATATATATATATATATATATATATATATATACCTTTCAAGCTTTTTCACCTTCCCAATTTGCTTCAAGTGGATTAAAACAGTTTTATCACTAAAACCGCAGCCTGCAGCTAACTCCGCTTCCACAATAGCCTCCAATTCTTTATTATCAACTTTGATCTCCGGCCGTCCACGGGGCCTGTTCTGCAGGTCGAAATTTCCATAACGAAAACGTTGGAACCAAAAACGCACCGTCCTTCGAGCCGTTTCTGCAGCACTGGTGCCACGGTGGAACTGGTACTCGAACTCGTACGCAAAGAAAAAACCAAAAGAGGAAAAAACAAATGAATTACGATTTTCAAAACACAAATGCATGAGTAAATAGCGGTATAAATTTGAAATTGAAATTCCTAACCAAAGAAGATATATTTGAGATCAAGAGGCAAGTTAGACAAAACGCCAATTTCATGTGTAAGGATCTAATATTATAAATATGAAAGTTTGTGAGGATGGATGAATGTATGGATGGATATCTATCTATCCATACATCCACCCATCCTCACAAACTTTGATGAATGTTTGTAATTCCTTCACGCAAAAACTACTGAACGGATTTCGTTGAAACTTGGTACGGTAGTAGTTTAGGCTCTGGATTAAAACATAGGCTACTTTTTATCTCGAAAAAGTACAGTATTCCCGTGGGATACTGTGTTAACGTATGCGGAGCCGCGGCAAAAAGCTATTTATGAATAGATCTCGGTTTTGGCATCAGAAAATAATAATTTAATAATTGTAAATTTTAGGGCTAGTAGCTCTCCAGACATCTGAAGTGGGGATGAAAAATATTTTTTATTCTACTCCATCGTGTGGATATCGTTCAAAAGGTCTTTTAGAAATAAAGGCAAGGTTTCGTACATGATTGATTTACAAAGTCAATCATTTTCGAGTAATCGGCCTCCAAAGTGGTTTATAAGTTGGTCCCACCCTGGCATTTCTAAACTATGAGATTTAGAAAATTGCAATTTTTCATGCTGATAGATTATGCTAAATACTCATTAGGAAAATTGTTTTGAACAAAATCGGACCGTAACTTGTGAAGTAGTTTGAAAAAAACGTTTATAGTTACGGAACCCTCCATAGACATGTCCATGTACATGTTCTTGGTTATGTTATTGTTTATATAATAGGTCTTTACCCATGAAATAGTCGTTCTGCAGTACTGGCCATTTCAAATCAAAATAATTTTTGTTTGACTAAGAATTCTAATTTCAAATTAATTTTATTTTAAAAACATGGAATTATTTTTCCAAAAGTAGTCATTTGTTTATTGATTAGTTACATTTTCATGGCATTTCAATCTTTTTCGTCATCATGGATACGTTAAAAAATCGAGTAATTATGGAATATGAGTACCGTCGTGGCAGCAACGCGGCACAAGCGGCACGCAACATCAACGACGTTTACGAAGCTAACACTACAAACCAACGCACCACCTGTTATTAGTTCGCTCGCTTCCGTTCTGGAAATTCCGACCTGAAAAATGAACCTGGACGGTTCTGGAAAAGAGAGGAGAAGACTGATGATACACAATCTACGGCTGAATTACTTTAAACAATACCCTAAACGAAAACTTGCCCCTAGAAAAGTGATGGTCACTGTTTGCTGGTCTAGCGCCGGTGTGATTCATTACAGCTTCTTACCAAACGGGGTGAGCATTACTGCAGATTCTTCAGACTTCTTAGCTGGAAAAAAATTCAATACCCGAGAGGCAGTACATAATGCCTTTGAAGAATTTGTTGCCTCCCGTCCAGCTGATTTCTTTAAGAAGGGCATCAATAAACTGCCACTGCGTTGGCAAAGATGCATTGATTGCATGGGTGATTACTTTGATTAATAAAAATAAAAAATACATGAAAAAAATCCGTTTAAATTTTTTCATACAAAACGGCAATTTCATAGGTAAAGACCTAATATTTCATAGAACTCCACTTAATACAACCCTGACTTGGTTTTATCCATCGGATTTAATCAGGAGTAGCAACTCTCTTGGTTGGAATTTATTTTGGTCGAGTATTTTATCTGAGGTGTGAGGAGCGCCGGTGAACGCAGCGAATACTAAACAGCAGGCAAGGGTTGTTAATTGTACTCCGCTTTTGGACCGCAAAACACCAAACGGCCAAATAGACCCCGGCCTGTGCCTTTGTAGGATTTTCAATGCGTTGCGGACAAGGGTGAAAACGGTGGAGATATTACTGCGACTGGCTTATGTGACTTTATGTTTTAGATTTATGTATGGTGCGGATATTTCAAATACTTATTTAAGTATTTAAATTGTAATTAATCTTATATAATGGGTGATTTTTTATTCCATTTCGAGAGAACATGGGTATAATAGATAAATGAAATAGAGTACTATGGCATATTTAGTTTACTTTTCATTTTTAAAACATCGCAATACTAATTTAAAATCATTATTATATTTACTCGTTTAAAAAATTATTTCAGTAAAAATTATTAAAAATATTGTAATTACAAATTAATGTCACCCTATTCACCCCTGTTTACCTCAAATATGTGTAATTTGTATTGTATTCAATTATTAAATACAGTATTCCACAAAAACCCTTACTTTTTTTAGGGCTAAAAGTAGCCTATGTGTTAATCCAAAGCTTAAACGAATACCATACCAAATTTTATCAAAACTAGTTTCGTCCGTTCCGTAGTTTCACTTGTTTCTTACTCTTTCAAAGTAACAAACATTCTTCCATCCATCCATTCATACACACATTTATAATAGTAGTAGGACATTTCCGTTGTCTGGTGCCTGTAACACAAGTTCTTCGAGAACTTATCACGGGACCAGATTGACGTGGTGTGGAAGCGTCCATAGATATTAATATGTATTTTAGCACCACATTAAAAGGGGTTGCTGAAAAAGCCTTCCCAAAACCTGAGTAGCTCCCCGCCATTCTCCTCACGAGTCACGTCAGGCGGCAGGCTGTGCGGGTATCAAAAAATTAATTGCAAGTGGCGTCTCCGTGATTTAGACGACGAAATGTGGTCGTTAGTGAAGGGTTGGGCCCCACATAATTAAACTTTACGCTTTGATATTCCTGATAATGGCTATCATGTTTTAACGTTACAATAAAAATTCCAACGTGAATCGATTATTCTGCTATGAGGCATTGATTAAAATTATATTATGTTGGTTTATTTTATGGTCTATGCTTTAACAGGCCAGTTTCTTAATATCTTTAAACAGACGGACGGACGGACAAAGTGGTCCTATAAGGGTTCTGTTTTCCCTTTTGAAGTACAAAACCCTAAAAATACAGATTATTTTTCACGAGAAACACTGCTATTTTAAATAAGCCTTTAGACGACCTCTATACGTGAGTCATACATGAGTACATTGCTGCGTCCGGTAGAGACTTCGTGCAAGTTAAACTGAGGCAGTCATAATCCTAAACAGCCTAGGATTAGGTACAACTTGCTCAGTTCAACATAAACGAAGTGTGCTGCGGTGCGTAAACAAACGGCAATTTTGAAATTGTAAAATTTGGAGCATTTCATAATAGGACGTCACGCTTCTGTCTCCGTTAAGAGAGAATAACACAAAATAAAGGCGGATTAATTATTCACAGCCATACTCGTTGCAATCAGAATAAGTGGCGATGTTTCTGTCAGCCGCCGCGCGCATGATTAGAATTCTTAAGCCCCGCCGAAGGCTTGATTAGAGGAAATTAAAATCATTACGCGGTGGTGCCGTATGACGTAAAAATGAGGGAAAGGCACATAGAACGGCCGGCGGAAACGGAAGTGCCACCATCTTGGAGCCGAAGGCGGGAAAACAATGGAGCCGTTAATTAACATTTTCTTACGCCTCGCGGCTGTCGAACGAATGGTTAATCGGACAAAATATTTATGACGAGCGATGGAAATTCCCGCCGAATCGCGAACAAATAAATGGATTATTAATAAAGGCTTTGTTCGCCTGTATTTGTGTTCGACTAATGCGTTCTGCTTATTCTCAAATTTTAAAGACATTACATCAATTTAATTTCATGCTGGATTCCTTCTAATACAATAATAAAATAAAAATAACATGAAAATACTGTCAGTTTTTATATTGAATATCTGGCTACATACACACGTGATAGATCACCGATACATCCCATCACTATAAAATTATCGACACGAAATTAATAGGGCTGACCGTTATTAATCGCCATCGATAAAACGATATGTTCCCGTTATCTAGGTTTATTAATGATTTCCATTTTTCACATGGAGTAAAGCGAGTGCAATATTTTATGCATACAGATTAAATGCCTCATCCATTTCAGCGATACATTTATGTGCTTGTAGGTATACGAATGTTTGTTTAATTTGTCATCATTAATAATAATAATATCTATGGACGCTTCACACCACGTCAATCTGGTCCCGTGGTAAATATCCGAAGAACTTGTGTTACGGGTACCAGACAACGGAAATATATTTAATACTTTTTATACTATACTTATATTTAAGATTTTTACTTAATTATACACATTTTTAATACACATCCATGACCAAGGAACACAGAAAACTTTTAAGTTACCTGGCGGGATTCGAACCCGCAACCTACGGTTTGACCGCCAATGCGCTAAGCTGAGCGACAGAGGTCGTCATTAGTATAAATGTTACCTAATTACAGCTCAGATGTCTGATTTCATGTATCGTTTACTTTCGAAGATTGTAGTGGATTTAGTAAATTTCTATTACTGTGTAATTGTTTCATTTGATAAGTTCTGGGATGTGTGCTACCAATAGTATTATAAAGTTTATTTTATTCACTTCTTAAGAGGTATTTGACAAGCTATTGTGTTCAATGTTCATGTTTACATAATATCACAGGATTGTAGTCTCGGTTATTATGGTGAGTCATTAGTTTGTGCTAGAAGGGATTCGTAATACGACTAAAACACATTGGAGATCTTAAAATCGCCAGCGAGCTCTAATCATATAGTGGCGGCTATAAAATAGCGACTAGTGGATTACAACCATTAAACGCTATCCCAGTAGTAAAAGCAGTCGTCAGTGTGCCCTCGCCAGCTAGTGAGGGGCTACTGCGTCATATGAGGTAATCGATGTCTCTCTTCCACTTTCCAAATTTTTTCTAGCTCATCATCAATGGAGTATTTCACAAAATTTATCCCACTGGAGTTAATTCCGAAGTAAAAATATATTCCTTTGCCGATTGTGTCTGGCTAAAGAGCTCGGTCAGAAGATATTATGTGCAAATATTATGCCAAAGTAGATGTTTCCCGCGACTTTGTGAGCTCCAAAAGAAAACTCGCGGGAACCATACATTTTGGCGCTATTAAAGTTGCCTATGCCCTTTCCCATGGTCTAATCTATATCTGTGTCAAATTTCATCAAAGTCGGTTCAGTAATTTCGGAGCCTATTCAATGCAAACATACAAACAAACTGTTTCTCTTTATAATATTAGTATAGAAATATCGATAAAGTTGTGTATACATCTGGAATGCTTTTTAGTCCTAAACCTCTACAACTTGTGAGTCACTAAGTGCATCGGTACTACCGCAGCCCACGACCGCATCTCAATTATTAATTGTAATTTTTGACAGGCACCTGTCAATTTCGCAGCGCAACCCTTCACTAATCCTCCCCAAGACGCGAGGTGCCCATCCCCCCTTCCCCCGGCTTCCCACCGCGGAATAAATTAGCTCACTCCCGGCCACATCGGGATATAAAATTTTGAATATGAATGGAGAATTTTGCATTCGTAATAAACCGTTTTCCCGTAGTCGGCAGATGTGATCTGGAGGAGTGGATTCTGGGCGACACGGCTCCTCAGGTGGCCCCGCCATAAATATTTATTAATTATTTTTTCAATAATCTCTCCTCTTGTATCCTCGGAGGACGGAGGGATAACTTTAACGTTAATTGCTTTTTGTTTCATTTGAATAAGTATTGTTTTTGACTGTTGAAACGAGTCCAGATTTTAAATCTTTGTTGATTATTTTTTCATTTTTCTCCAGATTCGAATGTTCTTTTTACGTTTACTGAGATCGAATATCTAGAATTCCTTATATAACCTTATACTTTTTGGAAATAAAATTCGTGAGTAATTAGTTACAAAGCCTTGGAATCTTACTCTTCGATTAGCGTTTATTAAACTGATTCTGCCCATGTACATCTAAGTTACAAATATTTTTCTCCTGATTCCAAATGTTTTAATCGAGTAAATTTATTCTTTCTCGAGGTACTCTGTATCGATGTTTTATAATTGATTCTATAACGAGATCAATGAAAATCTCATTTGGAATAACAAATGATACCTAAAGTTACACTTGTTTTCTCCAAAACAAATCAAATCTTAAAGGACCACCATAGAGTTGAAAATACAAGATTGGTATTATAAAAAATCTCATCTCATTGTATCTGACAAAGTTTTATTATTATAGTCCTGTATAATTTTATTGAAATGATCAAATCTGTGGCGAGCCGCCTTCCCTAATGCACTGTTTTCATATTCATCGGGCAAAAATGCAATTATTTTTCCTCATTTCAATACTCTAACTTTTAATTTATAAGTCACTTGAATAACTGAATACACTTTGCCTTTGATGTAACATATTTGGTAATTTTAATTAAAATTTTAAATACAAAATTCTACCATTTTGTAGACCATGGCTACACAATAAGGTATTTATTATACGTTTAATTGTTATGTTGTAGGAAAATAGAAAATTAATTTGTTGGTATTTAAATTATTATATGCCCGAAATTGTTAATCATAAAATTAATATAAAAACCATTAATTATGACAAATATACCTGCCAGGATACCATAAAATATGATAACATACAACATGTCGGACAATCGTCCGAGGGCTACATGAGTGATTGAGGCAATATATTATCCAATCGTCCCTACCATATTAATTTTTTATTTGACCAAGATAGTTACCGGCAAATAGTTTCATAATAAAGCCAATTTTTTGATAATACCACACTTTACCTCGTTTCTGAGTGCTCCGTTCGGTTAAGGAGTAAATTATACGGCGGGGTGTATTATTTCGTCGGCAATTTGAATGTCGTTTGATTTCACTTAATCTCTCCTACTACAATGCTGCTTATTTTAGCTAATTCATGCATTAGTGGTCCTTTACGGAAATGGTTAAATTCAATTTATCGAATAGTAGCTTTTGCCCGCGGCTCCACTCGCGTAATAACAGTATCCCACGGGAACACTGTACGTTTTCGGCATAAACAGTAGCCCAAAATCCTTTCCCATAGTCTACTCTATATCTGTATCAAACATCAAAACTTGTACACAAGTTTCGGAGCATATTCAATGCATATAAACAAACTAATCTTTCCTCTTTATAATATTAGTATAGAGCTATATTATATATTACAATAGCGCTGCACACGTAAAGTTTGGACCGCAGATCGCACTGCGTTTCAAACCGAGAAAAGATCTGTGCGGTTTGGACTGCGTATCGAACTGTCGTGCTAATTACGAATAAAATGCGTCACGGTTTGAATTGCCGGCGTTAAAATACGTTACAACGCGTGGTTGAAACTGAAAAATGCGCTGTCATCGACGTGCCAGATCGGGCTGTTGGCCCCGCGCTTTGGGTTCGAGGCACGGGTTGGAACGTCGTTTGCTACTCCCATCGGTCAGAACTGTACGCGTGATGGGCGCTGTCTTTTTAGTTCTAGCAACTTTTTGTAATTCGTTATACCTACTGTCTATTTCCTGGTAACTTCAGATATATTTCTGTACTTCTATTTCTCGTTGTTTTTGAAATGATATGTCGCAAAAATTCTCCATATGTTTGTCGCGAATGACCGATCGACACGTTTGGCAAGGGTTACATGACGCGACCCAATGTATTGGGTAGCGTTGGGTATGGGTTACATTGGGTTTGGGTATGGGTCGTGTCAGTGTTACCCGTCGATCAGATAACCGTTACAAATTAACCGGCTCGCGCTCGTGACGGCACCGTATCACCGCATCTGTAACGACATTGATTAAACTCTGAACTGTTTATAAAATGATACCTTTTCAAATCATTTATGATAATGTGTTCTGTTTGCCTGTATCTTTATAGTTAGTGATTATGGTCTTACATAATGTTCCTAGATAGTTTTCTGTGACTTTTACTTTCACCTACAAGGTGAACGAAAGAAAATCAAAGGTTTCAGGTCTAATCAATGTTTTCAAAACTATGGATTGGTTATGACGTAACTATATTTGACACAAAAAATGTTCATGCAAGAAAAAGTTACGCCATCTTGATTGCAGGAAATTTCGTCAATTACGAGTATATGCGGACAGATTTTATTGCGGAAAGAAAATTTCAAAATATTATGATGTTTAATATCAAATCTCAACTGCCCCAAACAATCCTAAAAGTGGGGCAGTTTATGTATGGACACTTTTTGCCTTGGACTTGGACATTCCTCGTCTATAATTTATCTATTAAAAGGGTAGGGTCTAATTAAAAGTAATATAAAGGGCCACTTTTGTCCTGATGTAAGTATGCATAGTAAGATAAATTCTTTATCGCTTTAATCCTAGTGCTATTTTAATATTTTAGATTGAAAGAAAGGAATCATCAAAAAGTGCAAGACGTTATGAGTTTGTGTTCGATTTCAGCTGTAGAAGTGGCGAAGGAATTGAATTTGGGTGTTGAAGGTATCGCTTACGCCGGGTAATGCCCGAATCGCGTGGTTCGAACAATATCCACGATTGACTGCGCTCGGAGGAAATGAATAGATTTCGTTTTAGTGTCATTTGTACAGTTAATGGCACCTAATGTGGACACGGCACGGATAATGTTTTGATAATCGAGTGTCATTTGCTTAGCTTGGTGACTTATGTTTGTTTGAGTAGCTTTTAAACTGGGTCTATATTTAGTGTCTATCAACATTATGGTATTATAAAATATTACATAGGAATATATTAAAATGTTAGGCTTAAATTATTTATCTATATAAGTAAAAGGAGATGTCCTAACTGACTGACTGACATATAGACACACGCACAGCCTTAACCGATTTCCATGAACATGTATTTTACCCTTTTTTGAAAATTTTCTCCTAAAGGGGTAAAATAGGGGTCCAAAGTGTAAATGGTAAAATATCAACCACTGGACGAATTATGCTGAAATTTAGCAAACAGATAGTTCTTATGACGTAAACATCAGTTCAGGAAGGATTCCACATGGGGTACAATGTCCACGGGTCCAGGAGAAAAAGCTACTGAACTTTATAGCATTTTATTCATTTGATTTATTGAAGTAGTTTTTGCTTTTATGACGTGTTAAACACAAGTAAATTAAAACTTTACCCCACAAAAATTCCCTTTCAGTTACAAGATAAGATATCCTTATTTTTAAAATGAAATAATTTCCAGGGATAATTCCAAGACGCTGAATATTTGATTCCTGTCGTTTGGCGTGCCCCAATAATATAGCTCAATTACATCAGAATGACTTCTTTGTGTTTTTTCGTCGGAAAATCGGTAATAAATAAAGCCGTATGTCATTTCTCAGCACGTATGGCGCGGGGCAATTTATTTGTAATAGAGCTGTTCGCCAGTTGGCAGTCATGGCAGCCCAGTTAGCTATTATTTGATTTATAATACTCACGAAATTATATTACTTAAGAAAAAAGTTACGAAATATAATAAAACGGAAGTACTTACAATGAATTTAATAATATCATGTACTTTTTTATTCAATTTGTTTTTAGTTTGTATTTTAACATTATATCTAAATATTATTTGCTTAGTGATGTCTAAAGTAGAAAGGCAAAGACATATAGTAAAGTACTTTAAAAAGTAAAGAAATATAAAAAGTAAAAAAAAATACATGACGTTATTCCCTCGCTATTTCACTGCAAGATATTGCCGCCATGAAAAAATATGACATCGGATTGAACAATAAAGTAAGAGACCGAATAAAAGCAGAAAAAGCAAAAGGTACGGTATAAAAGGATAAGTGGCGCCATCTAGGTTCGATTTGTGACTTAATCACTTTATTGGCGGCGAGGGAGCGAGCTTATCATAGGACTGACGACCGTTATCAGGGTTGCCACATCAAATAATTTCTCTTACGACTACGTCAGGGTTTACGGAGTGTATTTCCAGTAGCTAGAAACCCTGGCTGATATACGATTCGCTAGTGATGCTCGCCAGCCATAAAGCGGCTAACTTGTAATGGATATCTGAATGTCTATAACTTACTTTTGTGACGTCATCGTCCGCGCTGTCTCGGGCATCTGGAAAAGAAAATATCTGTTAGTCAAATGCTTACAAGGTTTTTCAATATTCATTCAAAGGTTTTGATTTTTTATAATGTTGTAGTCAGGAGGGACGGGCAATAGTCAAGATACGAAAATTATTTTGTTCTTCTAAAAATACACTATTTTGTAGGTTAGTGGAATCGTCAAAAATCAAGTCGAATTAGGAATAAGGAACTAAGATTAACTCTTAATATTTTTTTAATTAAAATATTTTGATTAAGACCGATTTAATCCTACATATTTATGATTTTAATAACCGGAAAGGGGTATAAGGCGGTGTTTACACTGGCCGCGACTTGGGGATGATTAGGGCTACACTACACCGGACCTAAATATGTTTGTACTTCGGCTCGTGGGCAATATCGCCTCCCTTTCAGGACCGGTGCTCTTAACTGACGGTTTAATTAAAAACTTCTTACATTAGCCGTACCCGATACACCCGAATATTATAAGTATCTGGATTAGGGGATTATTGTATTGGAGATTAGAATTTTAAGGCTCGAGAAAGGGATTTTGTATAGAATGATGTTTATTGTTCTACACCTCGTTAACATGATTCTTGAAACCGGTTACAATATCAGACCCTGCAGTTAGATACATAATGAAAAATAATGAGAACCTTCCACTACTCAGTACTAAACAGTCAAGGTTTATGAGAAAAACAATAGACCGATATACTTTTCAGAGTCAATTTTCTTCATATAACACATCTTGACGTTGGTTTTTATCTATACCTTGAATTTATAAGAAACTAATTTGAGATTCCCTCGTATATAATTTTCATAATAATTGAGGCATGAATATTGGGAATAAAGTGGGTCAGCCTAAACAAACGCACTGGTTCAGGTGTACCATGGCGTAGACTCGCGAAGTATGCACAAACAGGGACTCTCCTTAGGGTTGCCAGTCCAACTAAGGGAACGTACCCATACGTGACCACTTTTTTACCTGCCTCCCCACCCGGTGGCCATCCGTAGTATATGCCGAGACGAATGCCCTATTCTATGCCCTACTTTTCCTAGAAGATGTTGACTACGTGATAAAAACCTAAACCCGGAGGCGGTTTAGGTTTTTATCACCCATGTTCGCTAAATCCATTTTTTATTTTTATACAGACTTATGCAAACTTTATACATTTTGCGTATTTTGTCATACATAAGTTTCGAAAGTGTTGCCATAGTATGTGGCAATTGGATATTCAGGAATCGAAAGATAACAAAATGTAACACTATGGTTTGGTGACTGATACGTAAGTTGCCTCCCCCCCCCCTGAGTTTCTAACCTATAGGAGATAGAAACTTCCAAATTTTCATGCTGATAGATCATGCTAAAAACTCTTTAGGAAAAAATATTTTGAGCGAAATCGGACAACAGCCCTACCGCCTACGTTCGCTCTGGTCTACTCGTGCTGCTGCCCCAGGCCTGATGTTTTCACTATGTATTTTTAAATATAAGAACAACTTGCGCGTTCCACTCCTATTAGCATACCTGATTTTCGGGAAAGCTAATTGAAATTTGTTTGCGTTATTTTTGGGATGTTTTGGAGCATACTTTGGTTATTCGATTAGGCATTTTTTCCAGATATTTGCCGTATAGACCTGCAGTAGGAGGGAATTTTCGTTTTCGTGAGGTTTTTCGTAATATGAGCCACATCAAGACCGAAAGAGTCTAGAATGATAGCTTGCTGGTATATCGATATGGATAGTATCGATAACATTAAGCTAGCCTTCGGGTAGACTTAAATAAAGCCGTGCCATAGCACGGATATAGTGCAAGCTTGCGTATTTGAATATAAATTGCCTATACGGATTAGTATCCTTGAAGGCTCCGTTGGTACAGGACATTGGTTAATGAATCATACTACTATTATAAATGTGGAAGTTTGAGAAGATGGATGAATGGACGGATGGATAGATGGAAGGATGTTTGTATTCTTTTACATAAAAACTAAAAAATGGATTTTGATGAAATTTGGTATCGTAGTAGTTTAAGCTCTGGGTTAATACATAGGCTACTTTATATACCGAAAAAGTGCAGTGTTCCCGTGGGATACTGAATTCACGCGGGTGGAGCCGTGAGCAACAGCTAGTGTTCAATAAACCTATGTACTAGCTACTGGTTTCATGAAAGCAAACAAAATCCATATTTAATACAACTTGTTGTTCGGTTTTTCTCTAGACTACATAGACATTAATATAAAGTCCGTTTTATTTGAGTAACACGTCTTCATGCTTCAATTAATTATTATTAAGTACAGGTATTTGGAAATCTGTATTTTAACACCTGTGATTAGCATTGAATCAAACATTAGTTCGAATATTCACCATATTAATAAACCAATCAGCGATCTGAATCACTGTCTGTCCGTGCGTTACCCACGTTCCCCTGTGACACACGACACCACGCCACGTCCACACGCCGATAGCACAATTGATCCCTCGTCACTCTACCTCTGTATGTTCCTAATGTGTGTTTGATCGTATCACGTATGATACCGACATCGACATTTATTACAATTAGGTATCATACGACATACTTACATATATAATAAGAAAATACATACTTTTTGATACGTAAAATCAATTTTTCAACGCATCAGAACTGTTGTGCGCGCGAGCGCATACTACATTTTTTATCGCATAGCGGAGATTTTAAGGATAGTACATTTCGGATTCGGATTTTGGATCTGGAGATACGGATATAGGAATAAAATTATATCGGTTACGGGTATTAAAATTGCAGTAACAGATATTAGGTTTATGACAAATGTAAGTAAATGCAAATACTTATTTGTATTTTATTAGTTTAGGTAGGTAATAATTTGTCCCAAAAAGTGAGTCGTTCCGGCCGGATAATTAAATGAACATAAAATTATCATAACAAGTCTTACTTATATTTATACTCCACCTATATCCGAAATTCTCCGAAATTTTTATATCGGATTCGGTTACAGATAGTCTCCTTTACGATTACGGAGTAAATTTTGTTGGTGGCTCTATTTATTACGGAAGCTCAAGCGACCATTCTATCTTAACTAAAATAATATTACCAATATTCTTGAATTTAAAAAATCGGTTTAACAGTAATTAATCATCCGTTACGCCGCGTCAGCGAGATGTTTGACTTGGCGAAACTTTATTTATTTTTTATCGATTCCATCGGGCGCTAAAAGCGTCTTCACGTTTTATTATAGGGACATGAATTAGCAAAAACAGAATGGATTTCGGTCGTGATTATGTCAAAAATAATTAATTATTATCGATTCGTGTGGGGGAGGGTTGATGGGCGCGGCTTTAAAATTGGGAAGCTAATTACTTGGCTACGAAAGAAGGTCCACGCCGACAGAGATTAACGATAGATCTCAGTTCTTGTGAGCGACGTCCTATGTGTTTGTATATAGGATAAAAATGTTTGTAATTACATGAAGCTAATCTTTGGCACGTTTCTAAAGATCTTACAGAAATAGCCATGATTTTTCACCTACATATCGAGTATACATTTCATGTAAATGAGCAGTATAACTATATACTATATAATATTTTAAATAAAAACTAGCTGAACTGGCAAGCGTTGTTTTGCCATTTTATATATTGTTTAATGCCACATCATATATATATATATATATATATATATATATATATATATATATATATATATATATATATATTTACCTATCATTAGAATCGAATCTGTGGCTTAGGCAAGTACATAAATACATACATTGACAGCCAAAATTAATATTCTTTATTTAGTAGTCGGGTAAAAATACATTTTAGGTTACTTTGCTTAACCTCTGGGTCTCTCCTTCCAGGAATAGCGCCACACATTCTCATTACAATTTCACCGAGGCATTCTCAATCACAAATTGTGAAAACGTTGATCAAGTTAACAAGTATCTAATAGAGAAGGGTTCATCACAACGCGGCGCGGCGCGCGGCGGTCGTGCGCGGCGTGACCAAGTAGTCCGCGGAACTTTCATTTGGCGCACCTGCCAGCCGCCACCGCACCCTCTGTTTAGTTTCGCGACCACTGTGTGACTGACATAATGTATTAGGTAGGTAGTGTGTTTAGGTGGCTTTGCTCAAGTTTAAGGTTTCAAATACAGTTCCTGGGAGACCGAGCCTGGCTCGAAGTTCTAGTACATACATAGTAATGAATACATTTTGCAGAACTTATTTCCGATTAGGTTCTTATTTCTGATTAAGCTTTCTTCTTTTGTATTAAAATTAATAAAAAAAATCATAGAAATTTCATGTGAACGGCATTAGAACCCGAAACACTAATTTGCCAACAACGCAAAAACTACACATACGTATACTAAACTGCCATCCCGGCTGTTATTTTGATAGAGTCGAAATTATTGACATATTGTTGCACGACGAAAGAAAAAAAACATGTTATTATATCCTAAATATGCGCGGATTAGCACGGATAAGACCTAGTTAGTACGATTTGTCTTCTCCAAAACCCCGTGCAAGCTAAATTTCATGGAAATACTTGAAGCCATTTTCGAGATTCTGATTATGTATATACAAGAATTGCGCGTTTAAACTATAAGATAATATGTTTAAAGTATAAGTAAGTATAAAATGAATTGCGTGTACGTGTATGCCACAAATTAGATAAGGAATCTACCTAAATTTTTAGAGAAGTATTTCGTAGGTATAGAAAAGGCGTAAAATTATTTACAAATAATTTCTACTGTTGTATAAAATTGATGAGCGTGAAATAGGCATGAGATAGCGTGATATATTGTATATTTTAAAATATTTAGAGCGAAATCTATCAAAGTTTGAAAACGTTTAAGCTAATAAATCACAGGAAAACTCCATCGAGGGAAAAATCAGAGTCATGAAAGCCTCCTTTAAATTAACGCCAAGTTAGAGGCACTTTGAAATAAAGTGTAAAGATTACCTCCTTTGAGCCGCGGTAATTAGTGACGCTTGACTTTTATTCCCCGATGTTCTTTATTCGTTGATTTTCATTGCGAGAGCGAGACGTGCGGGGGTGAGAGAGATATCACGGACACGGTGCACCTGCTGGCGCGAATTTGCAATTTAAATTCTCGAATATTCTAAGAGGACCTCCTTAACACATCTGCTTACTGCCGACGATAGACTGCGGCACGGAACTCTTTGTGATTGCGAATTAATTGAAATAAAACAAAACCCTTCTGATTTTAGGGTTCCGAGTGTCGCCATGTTGAAATAAGAATGGATTTTCTTTGTTGATCTTAATTGAATTTGCAAGTAATAATGCGATTTGTGTGGGTTTATTTAAATTTCACACTGTATTTGCTGCCGCTTTGTTTGTATTATAAAAAAGTACCTGGGTAACCGAGCCGATTTCGAGAAACTGATTATATATATACCAGATTGTCTCGTTTAAAGTATAAGATGTATTTTATATCTACCTACCTACTTACTACTATTATAAATTGACAGAGTTTGAGACTCAAGATTGGACTTTATAAGGGTTCTTTTTCCTCTTAGGCAATCTTCGTTTTTCTATAGATATTGGGAGACGATGTAGGTATGAATAACTATATTTTTTATAAAAACTTTATCCCGACTACGAAAATGATTTAGCCTTTGTTACTGGGGCTATTATTACAAATCTTTTGACACCTAATTTATTAAAATCGGATCAGTAACATAGGCGCCACGGTGGAACACACATACATACATAATATATAGACTGCCAAAATGATTTCCCTTCGTTCTGGCATCGCCGGAGTCGGGTTAAAATGACAACTGTCGAAAACCATTAGAAACATGGTTGCGATGTACATTTTTCTAAGATCTCTCTATCAAAGGGTTTGTGGTCGAGATAATTGGGCAAAATGATTAATACTGTGTCGGGCGGCTAATAGGCGTCGGGCCATTAATAACCGTTCACTCCATTGTCGATCAATCACGATCTGGGCCGGACACCTCACACGGTTAGCGTTGTTCCGTACAAAAATCTAATAAGAACCGACTCATGTGGGATATACTTACTTAATTATATTGTACTAGCTGGCGTAGCTTCGTTTGCGTGGAATTATGAATCGAAACGGAACCCTTTTTTTTTTATTAAAATAAAAAGATAAAAGTAGCCAAAGTTATTCCTTATACGAGAGCTGCACTAAAAGTATCGAGAATGGAATATTTCCACTGTTCCTGTCATATTAAAATCTTTTTAATTTAAAACTCCTTGGTTTTAAAAATCGAATACCGTTTATTTATTTAAAAAAAAGATTCTCGGTCTTGTCACAAGGTCTTGTCAAACTTGTTTAGTCGTTGAGAAAATGGAATTGACTCGATAAATTCTAGAGCGATGATTTATTATGACTTTCGAAGTGGTTTAACACAAAAACAGTGTGTTGACCGGATGATTTCTGCATTTCGTGATGAAGCCCCATCCAAAACCACAATTTATCGCTGGTTTGCTGAATTTCAACGTGGACGTGTCAAGCTCAGTGATGATCCCCGTCAAGGTCATCCAAAAACTGCAGTCACCCAAGAAAACGTTGATGCTGTGCGTAAGCTGATTGAGGAAGATCGACATGTGACATACCGCGATGTGACATAAATTCAGGCAACTTTAGACATTGGCATGAGTCAAATACAAATATATAATAAATACTGTGGATGCTTCAATAATTGGTTCCATCGTATGGAAAAATGTGTCAAATTTCGCGGAGAATACTTCGAAAAGCAATAAATACATTTTTAAATAGTAATGTTGTGTCACTTCCTTGATTCCCGAAATTTTCAGTGCCACCCTCGTAACATCAGCTATCTGCCAGTGAAAGTCTAGCTAAAATAGGACTGGCCGTTTAAGAGATTAGCCGGAATAAACAGACAGACGGACAAATATTTCAAAAAATGTTTTCTTGATATAGGTACCGTAGAAATACCATATTAGTATTTAGTGAATAGCTGTTAATTTGAAATTACAAAACCGACACTTGAATTTTAATTATTTGTATTATTATTAATTATGTATTGTATTCTATAGGTCTGATAGCGCGGCCGCGCTATCGCCAAGTCTTGAGTCTTTAAGCGACCGTCCTATCCGTATCTTTTCTCGAAGCATTTCGTGGCTTTTCGTGCCCCAATATATTATAGATGTACAGAAGACAATACATTGGCTTGCAAAGTTTTTACGATCGGTTTTCTGAAATAATAGTGCACCGTTGCTGGTAGTACACACATATTACTACTAGCATTCTTACAAGTTTGTCAGATTTTAAATAAAAAAATCAAAATGAATAAAAAACATATTACTGATTTTTATTTAATTTGAATAAGTAACTAATTACTAAAACAAACATTTCACACAGTAAGTTTTTGTGTTTTATATTTTCCGAACATAACAGCTTTGTACGTGAAAGAATGACTTGTCGGAACGAGTTAATAATGTAACTAATCAGTCAGCTCGTGGTTCCGACGTTCCTTATTAACGCAGGACACCTCCTCTATAACATTACACGAAATCTTCCTGTATCGGATTACCAGCGAGCTTAGACACGTCACGTATGAATTGGATTAACTATTCTCATATTAGTCGCACACGCGCGCGGGTCTAGGTGCAGTGGTCGCGCTTAACACGATGAATAAATTGCGCGTAACGAAAATGAAACAAGAAAATTCATTAAACAAGTTCTGGGTCTTTTGAGTGTATGAAGGAGTTTTTAAAACAGTTCTTTTGAGGGAGGGTGTCAACATTTCTAGATATTTCTTTAGTTTCATTAGGCAGTTTTTATTACAAATAATTATTACCTATTAGCTTTTGCCCGCGGCTCCACCTGCGTAAGTACAGTTATCTTTGTTTTAAACACTTACGGATTGTGTCGCGGTACACTTTTCTTTTTCCCGACGATTCGGCTACTTTCCAGCAGCCGTGGTCACGGGATGACTGAGGTGTCAATTGTCCTATTTGTTGAAGTTTTTCAAACTACCCGAAGATTCTTCAATTATTATTTATGTTCCGATCCACGCAAAACATACTAACGGTATCTTGAAGCCGCGGTGATTTTAAATTACATTTGATTTTGTTAATTATTGGATCCCAACTAGATGGCAGCACCCAGCCATCTTCTCGGTTAAAATTAGGGTACTTTTTAATTTCTATAGCCTCGCGTATCATTCTTGGGCGATAACGGTGTTCCTTTGCCAGTACTCGTGGCTTATCAAATCTTATGTAATGGCGAGGTTGATCCAGTGTGTGTTCGCAAATTGCAGATTTATTATTGCGACGGTGTTTAACATCTGCGATGTGTTCCTTTACGCGGATGTTGATGGATCTTTTAGTTTGCCCTATATAGGCGAGACCGCAGTCACAGTCGAGCTTGTAGACTCCTGCATCTTGAAGGGGAACGTTACATTTTACTGGTGGTAAAAATTGAGTTATCTTTTTGGGTGGCTTGAAATATGTTTTTATAGAAGCTTTCCTCAGAATATAGCCAACTTTATCAGTAACTCCTTTCATAAAAGGTAGAACTGCAGGTATTCGTTCGACAGTGGCTGGTTTCACTCGGTCACTGTGATGCAAGCGTGGGACTCGAAGCTTATTGTCACGTAGAACTTGTGTGACATGATGAAGCTCGGTTTCCAAATGCTGCTGATCACAGATTCCTCATGCTCTTCTAAACAAAGTTTTGCCAACGGTAGATAGCTGTGAAGGATGGTGGTAGGACTCACCATTTAAATATCTATTAGTATAAGTAGGTTTGCGATACACAGTGTGACCTAAAGTGCCATTGGGATTCCTTATTACTAATACGTCCAAGAAAGCTAAGGAGATATTGGTCTCTAACTCCATAGTGAATTGTATTTTGGGGTTGAGACTATTCAAATGATTACGGAATATGGTTACTTTGTCAGATGGTAAAATTGTGAATGTATCATCCACGTACCGCGTGTAGAACCTGGGTTGTATAGGTGAGGTCTCAAGAGCAGTCTCCTCGAAGTCTTCCATGAATATGTCCAGCAACAACGGGAGAAACTGGGGAGCCCATCGCTACACCATCTACTTGCTTGTAAAAGTCATAATTCCACAACATGTAGCCAGATGTAAGGCAGTGTTCTAATAATTCTGCATATTCAACTGGTACCTAAGTTATTTTCTCTAAGCTTTCTTGTTACAATTTCAATACATGCCTGTAATGGTAAGCAAGTGAATAAGGATTGTATATCAAAACTGACCAACTGTTCATTGTTTGTGAGACATAGGTGTTTAATCTCATCAACAAAGTGGTAAGAATCCTTTACATGAGCTCTAGTGTGTCCACGTAGTGGTGAAAGTACATTAGCCACTAGCTGAGCCAATTTATAGGTTGGTGAGTCAATTTGGCTTACATTTGGGCGAAGTGGAGCGTTAGGTTTATGTATTTTTGGCAAACCATACAACTTAGGGGGTTTAGGACACGAAGGCAATAAAGACTTGGTGTCTAGATTCAGTGAGTCGGAGTATTTCTTTATGAGACTTTGAGTAGTCTTTAAAACGTTGTTAGTCGGGTCGGTTCTGACTTTTTTGTATGTGCTTTCGTCCGATAATAGATGTTGTATTCTATCACTGTAATCTGAGGTATCCATAATCACCGTGGCATTACCTTTATCCGCGCGGAGAATTGTCAAATCCGATCTGGTGCGCAAGTTTTGTAACGCTTTCATTTGTTCACGACGAAGATTTGGTTTGGGCGCCGAGTTTCGTCGTAAGACTGACGATATATCCTATCGTATGGCCTCCAAATCATCCTTGTTTATGTTATTATTCGATAAACAATCCTCTACACTGCAGATAATTTCCTCAAAAGGTATCTTTCGCGGTGTTATTGCAAAATTCAAGCCCTTTTCCAAAACTTTTATTGTATTGGGATATGGGATAAAATAAAAATGGGATACATGCAAGTGTTAATGATGTACAATAGCATAGTATTGTGAAAGGCATTGGTAGCTGCGCTGCAGTTTTTCACTTTTGCGGCTGCCGGTGTCTTACTTTAACTCTATTGATGCTGGTCTGTTGTCTTCGTTTGTATATTTTATTTTATCCAAATAAAAATTATTATTATTATTATTATTATTATTATTTATGTCAAAAGTTTGTTTTGACAGATTGACAACTGCGCAAGAGACGGTCTTGTCTATGGTTGAATTATCTATGGTGCTTTTGCTGTTGAGTTTATTGAATTTTAAAACCTGATTATTTTTACAGTTATTAAATTTATACGTTTCACGTTTATTTAATATTTGAATGAAATTTTCAAAATTAACTAAATAAAATGTAATTTAAAATCACCGCGGCTTCAAGATACTGTTAGTATGTTTTGCGTGGATCGGAACTAATAATAATTGAAGAATCTTCGGGTAGTTTGAACAACTTCAACAAATAGGACAATTGACACCTCAGTCCTCCCGTGACCACGGCTGCTAGAAAGTAGTCGAAACGTCGGGAAAAAGAAAAGTGTACCGCGACACAATCCGTAAGTGTTTAAAACAATGAACAATATTCGCGTAAACCTAAGAAATCAATACAGTTATCTTGTAATCCACGGGGATCACTGTACTTTTTCGGGATAAAATGAAGCCTATGTTTTAATCCAGAGTCTAAAAATATAATAAAAATAAAATAAAATTAAAATCTACCAAATTTTAGTAAAACCAGTTTAGTAAATTATGCGTTAAAGAGACATAAGCATTCCATCCATCCATTCTCACATACTTTCACATTTATTATAATGAATAATAAATTAAATATGTGTACAATACCTATAGTGAAAATCTTAAATATATGTATAGTATAAATATACTTCCCGTTTTCTGGTACCTGTAACACAAGTTCTTTGGATCCTTAGCACGGGGCCAGATTGACGTGGTGGGAAGCGTCCATAGATATATTATAATATTATTATATAAATAAATGAAATAATATCACACTCATAGGAGACAATCAGTAGATTCAAGAGGTTAGCAGCGCATATTACAGGATATTCCCTACAGCTCGTCCTGACGCGGACATTATGATATGTGGGCCGAATCTGTTTCTGAAATACCACTCAGCCGACTGAAGAGTTGTACTCATTTTCGGTACACAAATTATATAATGGTATACATATAAACCATCATTAGTTACAGAAAAAAATACTTGTATTTGGGACGGAAAAATGACTTCTATCAGTGACAGAAACCTATGTAGTACATAATATTATTTAAAAGTTATTTTATTAATTCAATTTACAACAAAAAAAACTTTACGATTTTAACGACCATAGAACAAACAAGAACTATTATTGAAAGATTCCCAATTTTCATGTAAGGATAAGAGATTTTACATTACGCAATACGATTAGTTTGTCACTTCCGATAATGACAAAGACATGAGAAAGACAGGTATATTCAATATAGAACCTGTCTTTGTCAGCATCGGCGCGATATCGGTTATCGGATTAGGTATCGCCTATCGTATCGCGCAATGTGAAAACGCTCTAATTCTAAAATTTAAACATAATATTGTAAGTTAATAAATAAAATGTAACATAAAAATTCTATAGTCTATTCGCGATAACAAGACAATATCATGACTAATGATGCATACCTACGCTTCACTAACCTATTCACACTAATCAATTTAAGGAAGCCATTTAGATACATTACGTACGACTCACTGCCTTCTTAACGCGAATAGAGTATAAGTTATTCCTCTTTGTTATTTTAGTTTGAGTAATCTAATTAAAGCTATCATGCCGTGGTTGCAGTGATATACGCTCGCGAGGGCCCCCGCGCTGTAGGTACTCATGAAGTATGATTTCTTGGGCGGGCGTAATCGCTCCTCGGGCGAACCCGGATAATTCCTTAGTGCATAATGAAAGTTGATTAGCATCGGACGTGTGTGTGCGCGAGCTCGCGTGTGTGTGTGTGTGTCCGTCGCATTCCGAGTCCTAATTAAGAGCGAGAGGGGTGGCGGGTATCGATCATCTAAGGAATCGACGCAGGGACCCGAAAAAGGGGAAGCCCTCATCAAAATCAGCGTCCGGCGGGCCCTCAGCACATGTTTTGATTTAGGGTCAGTGGGCACCCGCTCCAGGCTGAGACCACGTGAATAATTACGCCTCAGCTGTCCACTGCCTTACTGACATTACCATATTTTCTTCCGCGTTAATCGCGTTGTTACGTATGTTTAAATTCAAATTTATACTAATTGAGGAGATTATGCGCCCATTCCTACGTTTACAGAGATGTCAGATTTTAATCATTATTTTGAAGGATTTTGTGTATTAGGAAGTTAGAAAAGGTATCATAGTAACGTGCGATACATTATGCATAAAGAAGCCAAGTGTATATATACTTCGACGCGATTGACATGTTGTTATTTCTCCATTTATTAAATTCTTAATAAACAATGTTTTCAAAACTAAGGATGGGCTATTTGGCTATATATGGCTATTTCTAAACTAACTAAGTTTATGAGGTACATTTGATAGAAAAATCTTCAAACAAGAAAAAGTTACGCCATCTCGATTTAAGAAGATTTTGTCAAATAAATGCGGACTGATCTTCTGATTAAATTGCGGAAATCAAATGTCAAAATATCAATATGCAAAACTTGAACTGCCCCAAAAAATCCCAAATGTGGGGCAGTTTAATTGTGGAAACTTTTTGCCTCTAAATGCCTCGTCTATAATATATAGGCTATGTTAATAGAATTTATACATAAATCACAAATACCATTTACAATGATTTTATTTGTAAAGAAGGATATTCTTTGGGACATTTATTTAGGTATACAAGCAACAATTTACGAACTTTTGGAACAAAATCCTAAGCAAATTGGCATCTCGGAAAAATAAATTGATCTCAAAATAGGAAACAGTCGTCAAGTTAGTTATAAAAAACGAAGGAAAACACTTATCGCGCTCTAGTGCAAATTGTCGTCTGTCACTTCAAATCCCATCGCCGCGCCGCCCAGAATGGGATGAAAGTAACAAAAATAACAATCAAATAGAGCATCCGCGGAAATTAGATTCGAAGGAACGATCGCCGCCCCCCGGGTCGAGACTCCTCAAAATACTTAATCTCTCAATTCGCTAAGGAGTTAAGCTTTAAAAAATATTTCGGTAAGCGACAAGGAGTCCCCCGCCGCGCGGTGTCTTTGACACGTTGATTTTTTCGCCGGCGGAGACGACGGGATGACACTTCGTTTGTATCGCCTTTGTGCTGAGGTTAAGTGTTATTTATTATGCTCGGGGATTTATCGCCGCTTCGTCGCGAATCTCGAATCGATTTTGGGGTTCGAGACAACGGCGTGTATCTTCTCACAATATTTATTAAATATGCCGTGCGTGCGGGGAAGCCCTCGCAGTCGATGCGGCAATGTGACGAGTGGGGTCGGCCGGCGGGTCTTAATTAAGAATACGTGACAAAAGACGCGGCGGGCACGGCACACAAGTCGCTCCGAAAAGGTCCGGATTACGTAACCCTTCTGCGCTTTTGATTTCGCGTGAAGTGGCGACGCCGGACCGTGGCGACTGGCGCCTAATTTTAGAGAACCCGGCCGGATCCGGCTTCCCGCCCCTCGTTTGACCGAGCGGCGCGGGCGACACAATGCCGCGCGGGCGATCGCCATGGCTACGGCCGGGAATCCGTACTGAATAGACCGCTTTAGTTGCGTTTGACCATTAATATCGGGTCAGCGCTTTGCGAGTTCGGTTGCCGGGATAATTAGCAGGCAAACAAGGCTCGCAACTTTTGCGGCCGCCCAGGTGCTCGGCTCGCGCCGGGAACTTTAACGGCAGTTTAATTGCGCTCCGAAAACAGAAGCGCGCTGAAACACTTTAGTTCGATGAAAAGAAGGTAGTCGCTTAATATTTAGCTAATATTATGACGGTGCGATTCCGATATTTAAATACGAAAGTTGTTTAGCGTCTGCCCAACTTCGCTCTCGACACGTTTTGTGTTTGTATTTCCGCTTTTGAATAAACGCAGAAACATTCGTTTACTCACCGTTCGAATTGAAAGTGCTTAAGCCACTAATGATTATGAATTTTCTTTTCAGTGAGTACACACTTGTTTAACGAGCATTTATGAAAGTAAACTCGTGAATTTTCACTAATACATTTTTCCACTTCTTGCATTTGTTAGGCTGGGAATTGGGACTAAATGATCCGGAATCCGGCGGGGAAAATTCAGAGCATTGGAACTCTGCGATAAAACAATCGGACTGAAATCGAACACACAAGTGTAGAGTCAAATGTCAATGTCATATATGACTGCTCGACACTCGACTATTCTATTTTCAACTCTATTGTATTAGCGTAGAGTTATTTTTTCAGTGCTTTGAATTATTCCAGGCCTGCCGGATTCCTGATCATAATATAGCCCCATTCTTAGCTTCAATTAATAGAGTAAATAGATCTTATTAAGAGTAAATAGGTAGAGGTTCGGACATTCGTGAGGCATTAGCGTGGCGCGTGACGAGCCCCCTGATCCGCTACGTGACGTGTACATTGTTACACCTCACCGCCTCACCGCCAGCCTTATATACGATTCCTGTAGACGTACAGAGAAAAGGGTGCTTTAAGATTAATAATGTACAGTAGACCATCTTTATACTAGACCGTCCGAATCGGCGCACGCACACAGACGCGTGATTTACACGTCCGCTAACGAAATCTCAAATAGCAGAAGCATGGATGCACGCGCCGCGAAAACTTATCGCTGCATTGAACGACTAAGGAGTTTTAATTAGTTGTGCCGCGACGCTTGCGCATGGTTAACGCCTTGTTTGTACACCTGTCTTGACGTACTAGACGTCATCTCCGCTCCGCTCCGCCACGCTTAATAGTAGGTAAAAACTTCAATGACGCGTCTGAGTTCCGCTACTGTACATTATTTATATTGCGTATACATAATATACAGTTATAATATTAATATCTGTGGGCGTTTCACACCACGTCTGGCCCCGGGCTAAGTATCCTGTGTTACAGGTGCCAGGCAACGGGAACTATATTCCATACTTTTATACTATACATATATGTCAGGTTTTTATTATATTATACACATATTCAATACACATCCCTGACCCAGGAACACAATAAAACTTTCTGTTCCTTCCGCGGGTTTGAACCCTCGACCCCTGGCTTGAGCACCAACTTCACCAACTACCACTGAGCCACAGAGGTCGTCAAACAGCTGCAACTAATTCTACTATAAAAGTCCAGCATTGATTAATTCGATCTTTTCGTTATGGCGAAGTTCGAATCTTGTAGACCTAACCTAACCTAACCTAACTAAACCTGTTTCATGTATTGAGATATTATATTTGTTTCCAAAACGTGTTTGTATGTTTTTTGTTTCTAAAATTATTGATTTTAAAAATTAAACAAAATTTCACAGCTTTACCATAATATGTCGAATGAACCTTACTTTTCTCAACGTTAATTTTGTAAAATATAAGTATGTTTTTATAGAAGAACAGTTTTCCATCTTTTTAATAAACGATGGCCCCGCGCCAGTTAATTACGCAAGTTTTTCTCACCGGGCTAGTTTCCGAACCGGAGGACGGTAGTAGGCATAATGTAGACACCACATTCAAAAAGTATAATACACAAAATATCTATTCTGAAATAAAACGATTTGAGATTTGTGTACGTCGAAAATTGCGAAATTATATATTCTGACTGTTGAATGCTGATGCTGATGATGAATTGATTTATTACAAATCCTTTCGCGTTTTAAATAATGAACCTCGAGATTCCATTACATAATGCTCGGTTTTCCTTTTCTTGTGCCTCGTGCTTAATTTGATTAATTTCCCCCTGAGCACGCGCCGCCCCCCCTTCCCCGCGCCCCGCACCGCAGCAGCACGGGGGATTTGGTCCCAATTACGTATTAACAGAACTTGGTTATATCGGAGGATTAGAACCGGAGCCGATGGAACAGCCCATGTCTAATGTTGTGTTGGTCAAAGTACAAGACACGAGTTCTGTATGTCGATTCTGCTAGGTAATTAAATCTTACATTAATACAGTTTTGATGCTGTCCCGATATGATAAAACAGCAAAATGGTATTCACACTATCGTCAAACCAACGTTTAACGCATTTTGATTGGTCTAAACTCCAAAAATCAGTTCATGATATTTAGGCGATACACTTATAATTCATTGAAAGTAAATTGAAAGTCTAAGTTAAATACGAGAATTGGCTTTCCTGTGATTTTAACAAAAATTGTATAATAAATTTTAGTGGTCAAACAGCAAACTCAGTCAATTGTTGATTAAATATTATTATGTTATCTCTCGCGTTCTTCGTATTAATGAAAGAGAAGGCATATGATATCTACACAAACGACTTACAATTTATCAGGCGTTGGTGAAATTGGAAATTATTACGGAAAATATATTTAAGTAAGAAAATTTAGTCTCTAGATTAAACGTAAAACCAACGAAATTTAAAAAATCACTAAAAGGTTTCGCAAGAATAATTTTAAGGTTTCGTGAGATTATGTTTAATTATCAAATTAAAATGTATTTTTTCACAAATTCCCTTATTAACAGAGCAGAGCACTAGAAAGGATTTTCGTGAGTCAATCCCGAAAAGGGTTTTTAATTCCATGCAGGGACTGACGTTATCTGTAAAATTTTCGGT
The DNA here is from genome assembly GCA_963565745.1 of Phengaris arion. NCBI lineage: Eukaryota > Metazoa > Arthropoda > Insecta > Lepidoptera > Lycaenidae > Phengaris > Phengaris arion. The sequence goes on from OY751442.1 coordinate 1,570,480, forward strand.
TCATTTTATTTGAATTCCCCAAAAATTCTAAAGTACCGAGAGATTGATTTTTTTGAGAGACAAAAGATTTTTGAATTTATTTTCTTAATTTTAGATTCAGCTAAGACTCGACAGGCATTTAAGACATGTAAAATACCAAAAAAATGCAAATACGTTTTAAATAAATTAAAAAATCAAAATTTCTAGACTAATAATTTCGAAGACAAGGTTTTCAAAGTTTTTTTTTCTTTTCATAAAGTTATTCTAGTTTGAACTTATTTACCTTATCATATTATAATTATATTAATATATGTGAAGCAAAAACTGTGAGCACAGTTTTACGAGAACTGAACGAACTGAGGAATATGAAATTTAGCACAGTTAAAGTTTATGTGGAGAAAGGTGCGAGAAAGCTAATATTTCTTATGAAATGAAATGAAATGATGCTTTATTTGGTGAAAATTTGGTTACATATAGGTGTTACATTTTTTAACATTAGTGCGCATATTTTGTCGCAGTTAACGACGTCCAAATATTTAAAGTGAAACTTTTATTACATCGTCTCAAACTTTTTCGTCTGTGTGTTGCATGTCGCGTGACGGTCGGCCGTGGAGTAGGGATAAAGTGAAAGGCGCTCGTCAGAGCAGCCGAGGCCAATATGGCGGCGCCTATAGTTCGCATCAGCTGACCGTGTAGTGTATAGACTAGTACTCATTTGTGCCAGTGCTCCACGCAATTTTTTTGTTATTAAGTTTCACTTTTACCGTGGATTCATAAAACCACACAATCCTTTTTTTATTTATTATTAACATAAATTAAGAAGCATTAAATAATGCTTAGAAATAAGCAAATGAAATGAATAAACATAACGTTATACCTACACACTGAGGTAGTGTGTGTAACTTCATTTTCATTAATTTCTAAGTTACACTACGCTGTTATGATACGTTTTATAACAACAGCAGCAGCGGGCTCAGCATGACGATCCGAGGAAATAACTTTAAAGAAGAAAATTTCTATCCAAAACAGTTCGTTGCAAAATAGTTCTTAATCCATGGTAACAAGGTCGTCAATAGAAGTCAACATTTCTAAATAGCCATATTTTTAAAATTGCTGTTGCAAAATCTTCTGTCAAATTTTCAAGTAAATGTAAAAGTAAATGTAAATGTAAAAAAAAAAGTAAATGTAAAAAAGTAAAAAAAAAAAAAACTATTTCTCTTGGACCGCTAGGATGTGGAGTATTTGACATTTTTGTAAGACTATTTGACATTGAAATAAGAAAATGTTTCTACTTTAGCTGTCAAAAGAGGCCATTTTGTGAGCTCATGCTCGGGTTGAAAAGAAATGTTGTTTCTCATAACGACGATGCGTCGGACCTTGCTGCCTTAAAATAAGACCTATTTTGCCCAGATTGGTATTAATGTTTCTTCAATCTCTCATTTTATCGATTCTTCGGTGTTTCTAGAGTGCGCATGCTAAGCCTGCAGGAGTTGGTTTGTAACTATAGCATAGAAACCCGGCTATTAGCCGGTTATAACCTTATCATATATATAAGCAGTGAATTGGTGCAATACATTCATAATTGCAACGTCGTAAAAAATATTAACAAAAGATCACCAACGTCGGGACAACATTAGAAAAATAAACAACGAAATATATGGATTTGCATTCTCTTTCACTCTTATACGTCTTCGCCATTGGGACGCCATTCACATGTTTTGTGAGACAGGTAGCTGCTTACGGCTCCAATTTTAGTGCTCCTTCCATATTTATTCTTATTCCTAGAGTTTGACATAGTTGTCAATCCTTCGTTCACATTCCATTTCACATTTACATATTATTCATTGGGTATCTAAGAGAAAAGAACGCTAAGAAATTGAAACTTACAAAATAAATAAAAAAATTATGGTCAAACTTTGACCACAGGGCGATCTCAAGTTAATTCTAAAATATAAAAACCTTTAACATATTAACCCAAATTAGCCGGTGTTGTTAGGTGAGCTGTAATACCCAAGCGTATCTCAGCGCTGTATCGATCGAGCCAGCGACAGAAAACTTTCTAGACGGCTTTTATATGCACCGACTCCTACCCTATACGTAGGTGCGTATTGTTAGGTCATTTACGACCACAATTAAACCACTCAGTTATTCGTTTTATTACAACGTTAATCCTTACGTCATTGTTCATTTCATTGCAGAAGTCAAGTCGATTACTCTTTTTATTGCAAAAACAAAATGTCGCAACATTGTATTTTTTATAATTATTGTATGCAATGAAAATATTTGTGCTCGAAATGTGAATAGAAATTGTGTTCGATTTTATTGTATTGCATTTGTTGGAGTAAAATTTTTATTGGGATTTTTACTATAATATTCAAAGTTAGAATTCATCTAACTTTGAATATTATGGTAAAAATTGAGCAGCATGTAATTTAGAGAATGCATTATATGTATCAAGAGAGATATTTTAAATAAAAGGTACTACTCACGGTCCAGCTTTCAAATCCAGCAGCCAGTCAATCATTTTTATTTTTGCCGCAATAGACAAGAAATATATTATATTACTAACGTATTATTACTCCGCTTCAATTTGACACTTTTTATTGGCTGCTAGATTTGCAGGCTGGAGCGTGAGGATGGCCATTATGCCTACTAGCAATGTAAAGATTTTCATAGCAAACAATAACTTCTTCCACGAATTGACGATAAAAGATGAAAAGACTCATCACTCTTTTATGTTAGCAGTAGGTACGTCAGTTACTACTTGGTCTTTCCAAAAAAAATCCGTTTATAATCTAACGAAGTAATGAAACATTTGAATGACATTTTAAATGTTGTGTTTTTCCTTTAGCTGTCAGGTTCGGTGATTGCTTTAAATGACGGATTGGAAAACGAAAAAAGTAACACGAAAACGAGACTACCTTGACGAACAATAAGGATAATGGAGTAAAACAAGGCCCGATAGCTGTTGCTGCGTGATGCTGAAAACGTCAGAAGTGACGTCAGCAACATGGCGTGCATGCGACAGCTGATGGGGGTACGTTATGACGGAAATGAAAATAGACTTATTCTGGGTAATTGAACAATACCGTTTAAACTACGCCAGCATGTCAGGTGACTTTTTGTGATGGCCCAAACCTGAAAGACCTACTAAAATATTTACTGTACAGGAACAAAAGATAGGTTTATATCAATAATTTGATGTAAGTTTTATACAAGATATTATCCTTATGTTAGCAAATTGATGTAGGATTAGTCAATAAAATTTTGCTATTTTCTCTACAATATTTACGTACGTGTTTGGATGGGTAGCAAAAGTAAGTAATGGAACCATACTTGGTTGGGACCGGGGTCCTTTTTTACACTAAGTATGTACCTTAAAAATTACCAAAATGTTTGTTTATTAGCATTTATAATTATAGAAAAGTTAACAGATATCTTCAAAGACATAACCCGAATATGGCCACGTGTAATGACATCCCGTGGGGTACGTGGGGTAAGTCTAATCAGCTATGAAAATTAGGTTCCGCGTGTCTTCTGCTCCGCGTATACGGAATTTAATTACTATTTGGAAATATTATTACTTGATGGTTCACCATTTGATGTCGGAGTTTGAGCAAATTAAATGGAGAGATGGAAAATTGTCTCAAGTTTTCAAAGGTACGTATTAAGATAAATTATTATGATTACCGTACCAATGTTAATAGTTACTACCGTATAATCTTGAGTAAATTTTATGGATTATCATCCCAATATATATTATATTTTTGTTTTTTTTTACTTAATTAGGCGTCGAGTACATAAATTAAAGCTTAATATTATTAAGGTACAATCAAATCTTGATTTACGTTTACCCCCCTTAAAATATTATAATGGTGATAAAAATCGAGTGATTTTAAGTCTTCTGCCTATTGGTACAAAGTTGCCATTAACAGTAAGCTACTTAACCTACACTAAGCACTAACAATACTCTCAAATCTTATCCAGTAATTGCAAGTACGAAGTTACGGCGTTAACGCAATTATATCATCAAAGTTTGTTCAAAATCGGTCCGTCAAGGTTCATCCACATCATCCATCAGCCAATTACGCAGCGATCCATCATGGCCGATCACTCCCCGGACACACCTCAATGATTTTTCCCACTCTTTCTCATCCGCAGGGGACTTGTTAATCACTAGAGATGGATATGTTATTGGTTAACAGAAAAAAATGTTATGTTACAGTTAAAAATGTATCCATCACGAAATACATATTGGCTGATATTAGAAAGTGTTCTCAGGTGTACTTAAAATATTTAAATTGTTTTTTTTTTATTATTTTTATTTTATTTATGCAAACAAAAATAATACAAAATTAGCTTTTGTGCGAGAGCTCTTGGACGTCCAACGTATATAATATGCCGTATAACTTTACGATTTAAATATTCGATATGAACATTATTATAGGAATAAAAATGTAGGTTACATCACACATTTACAATGTATATTAAAATATATACAAAAATGCAGTAAAAACAAAAACACGAGTACATCAAAGTATTCTAAATCGTCACTCTTTAAATCACCGCAATATAACTCAAACAAAACGCGCTATAAAAAAGTGAACAATAATTCTCTTTTATTACGCGCCAAAGTGGGAATCTCATTGTCGGCGAGGAAATAAATAATATTGGCGGGGAAAAAGAGAAGGAATAACACAACATAAAGTATGAAGATGGCGGGGATTGGCATCGTTGCGGCTTTCTTCCATCTTTGAATTTAGTTTGCATATCTGAAATAAATCAGTCGAATCGGACACGGAATTCATTATGGTTCTTTGTCTATGGAATCAGCGGTTCTTTAAACATGAAATAACAAATGATGGTAGGTAAAAAACGTTATATTATTCTTAATTTAAACAGTGATTTTTATTAACAAAGTCATTTCAGATATTTTTTCTGCCGCTAGGGGGCAGACCCAACGCACACAAAGCGTCATCTGGTGGCGTAAGTGGTATCCAAAAAGGTCAATAATAATTGTTTGGTAGCCCGACGGTCCTTGTCGTATCAAAAAAACTCAGATGTCACGAATTTAAAAACCCTCATTTATTTGGATTGTAATAATAATAATTATAAACGGCGGTAAGTATGCTGACTACAGTCTATAATACTCTATAGTTTAGAGTATATTATAGAAAAATATAGAGATGTATTCAACATACACAATATATTATAAAGTATACACTCTACATTTTAAAAAGGTCGAAAAACAATACCTAAATGGATGAAAGGCATAGTTATAAATTGATAAATCTCGGTATTTTGCATCATAAAATATAATCATCTTATATTTTAAGGGTGGCTCTAGTCTGTACATGTGAAGTGAGGATGAAAAATATTTTTTTATTGTACCCCATCGTGTATCGAAGAATAGGTCTTTTTAAATAAAGTCAAGGTTTCATACATGACTTTTCTTACAAAGTCAACCATTTTCGAGTACTTAGCCTCAATAGTGGCTAATATAATAACTATAAGTGATATAAACTTGTAAGTTCTCATGCTGATAGATCATGCTAAAAACTCTTGAAGAAGATTATTTTAAGCGAAATCGGACTTTTGTCCGATTTGCTTGATTTGCTTGTGAAGCTTTTGAAGTAATTTTAAGAGAACTTTTGCCGCGTTGATAGTTAGGGAACTCGTCCTTGGACATGTCCCGACATGCTCCTGGTTAGGTTATTTAAATTATTTTGTACTTTGATAGAAAACTGAGGATAAATATCACGGTCGTAAAAAAGCCAACGCTTAGGAAAACATTATTTATAAAATTGTAAACATTTTAATGATTCATTTCCTTAACCCTTAATCAAACAAGGGAGAATATCTAAATATTAAAATTACAAATGACTGATCATGTGCCCTAAAACGTGCATTGACCCTTTATTTTTATTTTCGGAAAAGTGTATATAAAAAGTATAGTAAATATAAAGTGTATAGCTCGTTTTAAATAAGGAAATAAAATGTGTAGTCAAAGATTTCAAAACTAAAGATAATAGAAATAAATAGAAAGGCTATGACGTACATACAAGAAAATTTACGCCGTCTTGGTTTTCACCATACTTTAAATGTCAGCCATTTTGATTTCACCATACCTCAAATGTCAAAATGACGCTTTAATCTCCGAAAGTGGGGCCATTTAAGTAGGGACAGTTATCACCTCAACATGTCCCGTCTATAACATAGACGTCTATGTGTTAAGTATTAAAATGATCTTTGTAGTAAGTATCATTATAAGTAAATTTTAAGTATTTTTTCTGTAATTATGGACAGAATATAATTTACTTTATCCATTGGATACGAGTAATAAAATGGTGTTGGTGGGTCTGACTTTTTCAGCGACTACAATTTCATTACATAATCTTAAAAAATATAATGTATCTGTTTCAAAATATATATTAAAAACAAAATTACTCTTAATCAAAGAAACCAAATATAAATTAGCATAAAAGTAATACCAGTTGAGAAATGTTTGAATCTATTACCCGCTAGCTAACAGATTATTAAAATCCGCCCATCACACATTTTTATTCGGAATCCCCGTGTCGAGACTCGAGAGGGCTCACCTACGCGGATAATGGCGGAATCTGGCATCAAATTGTCGAGCATTGTGCGGCGAATGCGCGAAAAACGACGAAAGTGTTGAGCATTTACATAAGTAGAGACAGAGGGTCGTAGGGCCGAGGCGCTGAAAGCCCTTAGGGCCTTTGTGATGAAAATGTTTGCGAAAAGTATTATGTTCTTTACAAGTTATGTACGCTAATATTTGCTAGTGTAACATAATGTCTTTTCAATTATTTAAAGAAAATTCGAAAGCTAACAAAGGGCTCTACCACGTGTCCACGTCATGACGCCATGGCGTCGTCAACGTAAAACGGCGTGGTGCCAGGCACGGGCCAGTTCACGGTACGGCAACGTCACCGCAGAACGGCCCAAAATGTACTGGAATTCCACTGGCACAGTGGCTTTGTGAAATTTACGGTGACATGAATTTGCACGATGTCAACGGACCGTGCCGCGACACTGCACCGATTCACGTTGACGACGTGTCGTCGTGAAGTTGACATGACTGTGGACTGTGTGTGAAGTCCAATATTTTCAAAGCGCCGTAAGTGCTTTAGAAGCAGCATGTAAGTCATTCATACATTACAGTAGAAGATTCACTTCTTGGTTTTTGTACTAGTCGTCCAGCTCTTACCTTTATATACATTTACGAAGATGACGTGACCTTTACGATGTATAGATAAGCATGTGAAATAGGTGTACCTATTTGTGTACAATTTGATGTAAATACCCGTTCAGGTGAAGTTGACTAAAGTTCGCAATTAGACGAGCACGTGGCGTTGTTTACAAAACAATGCTTTATCGATTTTAGAGGCGGGAAAGTTTTTATGAATTAACTGTCAAACAAGTAACAAGAACAATGAAAAAACAAACTCCTCAAACAAAAATCGATGTCAATCTGGGCCAAAAACTTTCTAGAACTTTGCCGGCAAAAAGATTTATATACATATAAAAAAGTGAGCGAGAAAGGAAGTTTTCGAAAAACTTTAAATTGCGACCTTGAACCGACCGAACTTTGTTTTGGATTACTATTACTGAAGTTTGGAAGTTTTTAATGGAAGTTGATAGAAGTTGAATCATAATAGTGAGATGTTAAAGATTATGACCGATCAAAGTTAGCTGCGATGGCGCGGCGGGAGCGGACTGTTTATTTTGTTTAGTTGGCACTGTTTAGCCGTTTATTACGTACTATTACTGAAAAATACTTCACTAAACCTATTGTAGCAACTAATTATTTTTTCATTACAGATTCCGTTGGATGTGCTTCTAGTTGCCCTTTTACTATTGAAACTGGAAGTTTCAATAGTAAAAGGGCAACTCAGGGCACATCAGGTTTGTCTATTGACTTTTTACTAGCTTTAGTTTCGCTTTTCAAAATGCCTCATCGAAGTGCATGGATCTTTAAATGATATATACTCAACTATCTGAATAGCTTGAAAGTTTACAATAGAAAAATAATTGCAAAAAATAAAACCAAATTGGCCCAATAACAGAACGTGCTACAACATTTAGAACAACATCAGCAATCTCTACTTTAATCAAAAAAAGAAATTGAGAGAGAAAAAAGAGGGCAATTGGATTTTAAATCCACGTCAATCTAAAAAACGGAATAGACAAATAATAAAATCAGATAGATAGCGTCAAAGTATTTAACAAAGTGTTTAAGGAGCTTGTAAAACAATACGCCGTATTTCCATCCGAAAGGCGTTTAAGCTTCAATTGTGTCACCGTTCTCTTTATTAACTGTTAACTAGGACCGGGTGTTTATGTAAATTGTTATTGCTTTTTTAAGAAAAATCTCGTCGACACGTCGGCGAGAGACGCTATTACTGGCCGGTCGGGACAATGGGATTTTGAAGGTAAATAAGTCTTTAAAAGAGGAATAAGTAAATTAGAAGCGACAAGATAGGAATCTCCCCTATTTTTTCCGAAGGCTGGGGTGAGAAAAAAAGCGATCGCCTTTAAAGCACTTATAGGCTTGGCAAGTGAAGAAACGACTTTTTATACAACAAAACATTTTTTTTGAAATCGATCAGAAAACGTGCAGACGGATCACCTATTTGTGCACAACACAAAAAGTTACACTAGTAACTCCTCTGGTGCTGCGTGCATGTGCGTCCTGGTCTTCAAAATCCCAAACCCTTAGGCTTAGGTGTTGTATAATAACGCCAAGATGCTTGAAACAAAACAAAACTTGTAATAACTTGTAACCTCGGATATAAAATTTCATAGAAGTCGGGGAAGCTTTTTTATACAAATTTTCAACCCTTACTTTACTCCCTCAGAGGGCGAATTGTAATAAATTCTGAAATACGTATTTAAGGAAATTTATTTAAGAGCATTCATCTTAATTTTCGAAATCAATGCAGATTTAAAGATATTCCATACAAATTTTCAACCCCTATTTCACCCCCTAAAGTTTAAAATCCCTTTTTTGTGTGCGTAAACATTGTACATAAAAACAACTGTCCAAATTTCACATTTCTACCATTGGCGGTTACAGCTGTGGGAGCGTCTGTATGTCTATCAGTGAGGACATGCTTGATGATATGCTTTTATATGACAGTACCTGCTATCATAGCTCGCTCTCTCTCACGAAACACCCAAGTCCAGGAACTCTGTAAAAAGCTATCTGCTGCCACTTCCCTTAGACGTCTGAGTAGTTTCTTACCAATAACGACCAAAATCTTTTGAGTCCAAATTCTCCATTTTCCGATACTAAACTACGTCGATGTCTGCTACTGCGATCTTAACGAACAACTACTTCCTTTGTCCCTAGAACGTCTAAAGAATTTATGCATCCGATTTATGTTTGGGCTACGAAAATTCGACCATGTGTCTGAATACCGGTCTGAGCTAAAGTGGCTTCCAGTTAACATGCGTCGCAAGATGCAAGATTCTATCTAATATTTTATTTGATCCCAAAACTCCTGTGTACCTCAAAGAATTTTTTTCTTTCGTTAGTCACAAAATCCCTTTTCTACGCTCAGCGAACAAACTAACTCTTGCCTTCCCTTCATACAAAACTGATTTCTATGACTCTTCTTTCACTATTTCCGCCATTCGTCTCTGGAACGCATAACCCGAACCCATACGAAATTCCAAGTCTATAAACATTTAAAAATAAAAAGTTAAAGAAAGAGTATATACCTCTGCTATTATTATGTTGTTTATTTATTACTATTTTATGTATAATGTAGAAATCTTTTGATTTTTTGTTTTTTATTACTACTATACCTAGCGTTACATTTTTTTCCAATGTTATTCTATAGTTTCATTGTCAGTTATTTTTCCTTAAGGTCTATAAAAAATGGTTGCCTGGAAGAAACTGCTTCAGCAGTAAGGCCTCCAATTTGGACTTTTAAAAAAAATATATTTTATGTATGTATTTCTTTTGTTTAAGTTAAATTTTTTTTATTATTTTATTTTACCTGGGTAACCGAGTTATGCACGGAATTCTAAAAAATAAAAATAAAAAATTCTTTTTATTTTTATATCACAAAAATATTTATCTGACCGAGATTAGAACCCACCTCATTCCGAATTTCTGAACAAAGCAAAAACTCATACTACAAAAATCAATCAGATTGACATAAATGAGTCGAAATTATTGATATACTGTTGCACAACGAAAGAAAAAAACATAATATATAGCTATATATGTTTTTTTCTTTCGTTGTGCAAAAAATGCGCAGTTTTCTAGGGATGAGACTTAGATAGATGGATTTTTCTCCCCCAAAACTCCCTGCATACTTAATTTCATGGTGATACTTGCAGCCGTTTTCGAGAAACCGATAATATTTATGTAAGATTGTCTCGTTTAAAGTATAAACATGGAAGCCGCTTCCACTCAGGTTAGGGAATGTTGTGCGGGTGAGTGCGGCGACACTCCGCCGGTATCATAACAGCTGCTGCCAGTGATACCTTCTCATTAAGCCGTCCTCCATTTTGCCTATAAGTGGCTCCTCGTTATACACGCTCATGTTTTTAAATTGTAATCTAAAAGATTAGATTTTTTCACAGCGATCCCATACCCCAAAGAAGATTTTGAATAAAGTTTTTTAATTTCAGTGATGGTTTTTTTTTGTAATTTTAAATGAGATTTTAAAATACTGTTTTGGTTTTTGTGGATGAAACATTTTGTATAAAAAACTAGATGTTGCCCATGACTTCGTAGGTGCAAAAGGAAATCGCTGGGGAACCGTGCATTTTACCACGATAAAAAGTAGCCCTTCCCCGTGTTCTACTCTATAACTGTCCTAATTTTACTAAAATCGAACCAGTAGTTTCGGAGCCTATTCGATGCAAACAAACAAACAAACAAACAAACCTTTCCTGTTTATAATATTCGTATAGATATGTAATTTAATGAAAGAAATATTTATAAGTTTTAACCTAACTGCTTTGGAGATTTATTTAATATACCATAAATACCATATGTATAGTTATACCATACTAAAAGTAAAAGTCTTAATAATATATGAAAGGCCATTAAGAATGATGTACTATTGCAACAGTTTTAAGAAAACATTTAAATAGAGCAACAACATCTTGCAAAAACGAGTCTCAGCTCGTAAACTGAAATATTTTAATTTTATGTCACTCAATCTCATAATGTGTACGAGGTAATTTGGCGTTTGTAGTACATCCGGGAATAAAGTTTAAGATGCGTACGTTCCGTGACGTCTGTCGGCTCGTAGCGGGCCATTTACAAATTACTCCCCCCTTTACAGGTCCCCAGACGAGAAGTTGCCAGTCTTCGAGCCTGAGAATGATCTTACAAAGTATCGCAGCCGCGGGCCTTCGAAGCGTGTACAGTTTAGGAGTTATGCAAATGTTATGGACAACAAAAAAGTTAATGTCGTCGATAAGTCCGGCCCCGGGGCACGATTGCGCCTTAAGTGTTACGATTTTTCGTTCTTTGTTGTGAAATACATGAGTTGAAAACAGCGAAAATTTTCGATAATATTCTCGATATTGCTAAAAACCATTAATTAATTTTTTAATAACCAAAATACACAGGAGAAAAATTACCGTTAAGAACTTTTTCAGCTTGTACATAGTTACGAGATCATAATCGAGGTATCTTTAATTATTTCTACAAATACATCAAGTCAATTTGTTGTAACAAACAAGGATTAATTTATGACAAAAAAAATGAAATGACCATTACTTATTCAAGCAATTTGGTGAAGAGACACTCTGTCGTGACAAATTGAATGCTCTCCCGATTGTGCTCGAGAGGCGAATGAGTGTGAAAAGTGCTTCAGCGAGGATAGGAGCAGGGCGACAGGTGCTGAGGTTAGTGTCGACGAACTCGCCCAGACACAATCACTGTTTTATCTAATTAACACTCCTATCTATGAAGACAGTTCATGTCTTATGTACTACTCATCAGGCAATCTAATTCATAAGCAGGTTGACTGTCATCATAATTTGTTCGTATTATAATAGGTCTTTACCTATGAAATTGCCGTTCTGCAGTACTGGCCATTTCAAATCAAAATAATTTTTGTTTGGCTAAGAATTCTAATTTCAAATTAATTTTATTTTAAAAACATGGAATTCTTTTTCAAAAAGTAGTCATTTGTTTATTGATTAGTGTTACATTTTATCGCATTTCAATCTTTTTCGTCATCATGGATACGTTAAAAATTCGAGTAATTATGGAATATGAGTACCGTGGCAGCAACGTGGCACAAGCGGCACGCAACATCAACGACGTTTACGGAGCTAACACTACAAACCAACGCACCACCTGTTAGTGGTTTGCTCACTTCCGTTCTGGAAATTTCGACCTGAAAAATTAACCTCTGAAGACTTTGGTCGACAATGACGAATTAAAGGCGATTGTGGAAAAGACAAATGTAAAAAAGCTTGACAAATAGGTGCCCCACGAACTCAATGATCGCCAGCGCGAAGTATGCGTCGAGACGTGCCTTGCACTGCTTAACAGACACACAAATGAAGGAATTTCAAACCGTATTGTACCTGCGATGAAAAATGGATTCTGTTTGATAGCCGCAAGCGCTCAGCAAGTTGGTTGGATCCTGGTTCAGCACCTAAACAATGCCCTTAACGAAAACTTACCCCTAGAAAAGTGATGGTCACTGTTTGGTGGTCTAGCCCGGTGTGATTCACAGCTTCTTACCAAACGGGGTGAGCATTACTGCAGATGTGTACTGCGAAGAACTGAACACAATGATGGAGAAGCTGGCACATCTCCAACCAGCATTGGTCAATCGCTCGTCTCCGCTGCTACTGCACGACAACGCGCGACCTCATACTGCACAGCAGACGGTCTCCAAGTTGCAAGAACTGGGGTTGGAAGCTCTCCGTCATCCGCCCTACTCACCAGACCTTGCGCCTACATACTACTACTTTTTCCAGAATTTGGATAACTTCTTGGCGGGAAAAAAATTCAATACCCGAGAGGCAGTACAAAATGCCTTTGAAGAATTTGTTGCCTCCCGTCCAGCTGATTTCTTTAAAAAGGCATCAATAAACTGCCACTGCGTTGGCAAAGATGCATTGATTGCATGGGTGATTACTTCGATGAATACAAATAAAAAATACATGAAAAAAAATTGTTTAAATTTTTTCATACAAAACGGCAATTTCATAGGTAAAGACCTAATATTATTAATATCAAACTGACATGCCATTTACAGTTGTATTGTAATTGCACGCTGTCATTAAAATACAAATAAATTATGAGAACACTCTACCTGCTTAAGAATTAGAGTCCCTGGTCCTACTAATATTATAAATGTCAGAATTTGTGAGGATGAATGCATGAGGATGTTTTTTACTCTTTCACTAAAAAACTACTGAAAGGATTTTGATGAAATTGGGTATGTTAGTAGTTTAAACTCTGGATTAACATGTAGGGAACACATTTTGTAGTCTAAGCAATTTCATCATTCGACGCGCTATGCGCTAGAGTCAAGTCAGTCGTTCCGCGTCACAGCCCAGCCAGATCGTTTCTTGTACTTTAGCTGTAATTTAAGCTTTGTACATGTATTAAGGACATAATAAATTCAGTGAAATATTTCTACATTTTATTCAGTAACTCTTCCTTCTGATAAACTATTTTACAACCTCAAATATACTCAATAGAGTTACATTGGTGACCCCGACGTGATTTAATAAATAAGTGCGCATTTTATTCTTTCGGGGCGGCTCAAATTATAACACCTGGCTGGAGCTTACTGTATACATAGTATACTTTAAACGTTAACAACTTGTGGACTTTGAACGGTTGTTACTTAGCGTGCAGTGACTTATTTTTGTTATAAATTATGTCTGAGCCTAAATTTGTTGAAGATAATGAACAATCTAGTGAGCCGAACTTAATGCTAATATCATTGTCATCTTGGATCGCGGACTTTTGGACTGACCTACCAGAACTGTGGTTTGTGCAATTTGAAGCCGTGGTCGCGCCGCAGAAGACTTCGGACGAAGCCAAATACCAACTATTAATCGCAAAATTGGGAAAGTCAGTTATCCAGCAGGTTGCAGATTTTATTGGCAGCCAGCCTGCGATTAATAAATACCAGGCCCTCAAGGCACGGTTGTTGGAGATTTATGAGGAGACGGAAGTACGTCGTATCCAGAAGCTGATAGGAGAACTTCAGTTAGGAGACCAGAAACCCTCACAGTTGCTTCGGAAATTGAAGGAGTTGGCAGGAAATCGTGTTAACACGGATACACTAATTATATTATGGCAAAATCATCTGCCTACGTCGGTTCGAGCAATTCTGGCAGCTACAGATCTGAAAGAAGTGGAGAAGTTAGCTTCGATAGCGGACAAGGTGCATGAAACGCAAGCTTCTTCGAGCATTGCAGTGGTTGAGACTGTAAACCAAGGCAGTTTATCCGATCGTCTGGACAAGCTTTCACTGGAAATAGCGGAATTACGTAAGGGATTTAGAAGACACGATCGCTCGCGTTCTAAATCACGTTCACGAAGGTCCATGAGTAGAGGCAGGAATAGCAGTCAGCCACGTGGTAAACGACCACGAAATCCAGACTGGCTTTGCTTTTACCATTTCCGATATGGAGAGAAAGCTGCAAAATGTAAGGAAACATGCGCGTGGCAAGGCAAGAGGCCGGAAAACTAGCATCGGTGCAGCCGGGGGCGGAAAGCTGTGCCTGCGTCAATCACCGCCTCAGCATCACTGACCGTCGTAGTGGGTTTAATTTTTTAATTGACACTGGTGCGAACGTATCGGTAATTCCTAGTAATTTAGTTAGCAGTAAGCAAGAATGTAGTGATTATTTTTGTACGCCGCTAACGGCACAAAAATTAATACTTTTGGTTTAAAAACACTTACTTTAAACTTAAATTTAAGGAGAGATTTTCGTTGGACTTTTATTATAGCTAATGTTAAGCAACCGATAATCATCCTACTTTTTATAGCCTACAACATAAGCTACTTCTTATCCCTGACAAGTATAATGCTCCCGTGGTATACAGTATTTACACGGGCGGAGCCGCGGGCAAAAGCTGAATACATGAATCTTCTTCTTAAATATAAAAATGGATTGCAAGTCCGATGTCTCGCTAAAACTCGAGAACGGCTGGACTGATTTGGCAAATTTTGGTCTTGAAATTATTGTAGTGGTTATGTTATTGATTGTACTGTAGGTTCTTGGTGGAAATTCATGTCTCATAATAATACTTGCACTATTTCCACTTGAATAAGTATTTTCATTAATTTTAATATATTACCCACCGGTTTCGACAAAGTCATCATGAGGTCATCACACCTAATGATGACTTTGTCGTAACCGGTCGTGTTATATATTAAAATTAATGTACAATACTTATTAAAGTGGAAATAGTGCAAGAAGTCCTGTGTGTTATTACTATTTTAGTAGTTCAGGGAAGTTTTAAATGGTGAGAGATATTGAAACGATTTCCCATACAAGCTGTTCACTGTTTTTAATTGGTCAAATATTTATATGGGCGGTCATGCGTTCAGTTTATCTGTTTGGTTATTTATTTATTTCGGTTTATAGTTAAGGGAGAACAACTTATGTCGGGTCAGCGAGTGAGAAATAAAAGCTTGCATGTAGTTGCAACACTTTTAATCATGTCTATTACGAGTATATGACCCTGTCGCCGTCCATTCGACTGCCAAACGAAGGCAATAATAAGGCATCCCTCAATGCGCAATCAGCATCAACCATGCCTATACGTCGCAGCTCTTATACTCATCCGCAGCCATCCATCCTTCTTCATATGGACAACATTTGTCTAAAACGTATGTGATTTGCTCTTTAAAAAATGATTTATATTTACATAAAGACCTCATTACATTGAATCCAGGTAATTAGGCATCCTCAACAAACGAGGTTACCTCGTTATTTTCGCCCACAAAATCTTAAGGCGATGTGAAGTTTTGGATGCAAATGAATTAATTCTTCGTGCACCCGCGAGCGGGGGAGAATTGGGTTCAGGAGAGAGTTCTCGTTGCATTTATAATGCGGGTTCATTACCTGTCTGCGAGCTGATGGCTTCGGAAGAACGCTCAATTATGACTGCCATATTAAATTTCCACCTATCTATCGACAAGTTGTACGGTAATCTTGGCATATTGGTTTACTTTAATATACTGTGAGAGCTATTCACCTTTCAAAGCTTGCCATAGACGTATAATATTATAGACGAGGCATGTCGAGGCCAAAACTGTCCCCACTTATATGGGCCAACTTTTGGGGTATTTGGGTCCATTTTGACATTTGAGTTATGGTGAAATCAAGATGGCGTAACTTTTTCTTGTATGAAGATTTGTTCTGCCAAATGTACATCATAGCCCATCCTTATTATATGGACGTGTGGATGGATGGATGGATATATGTTTGTGACTATTTCACGCAAAAAGTACTAAATGGATTTTAATGGAATTTGGTATAGTAGCGGTTTAGGCTCGGGATTATCACATAGGCTATATTTTATAACGAAATAGTACAATGTTCCCGTGGGATACATTAGAAAAGCTAGTTTGTATATAAATGTATGACTCATTGTATTAAAAAAATAATTGAGGCTCTTTTCTCTCAAATGTAGGATTTGGAGATAACACTTCCTAGGAAAGAACTTGCACCCAACTCTCTTACACTTTGTAAAAAAATATTCTTATTGTTTTATTCTTATTTATTCTTAAACAGGAACGATTAAAACACGAGACGTACGTAAAATTCTTAATGAAAAAGCGTTGTCGTTGTAAAAACGTCGTCGCAACATTTTCCTTGAGGCGTCGCGTGTGCATTTTTAATTCCCATCTCCACTCCGCTCGCCCGCTGCTGGTGACGGGATGAATTTTTACTGAGGTTCTTTCTATCTTATTAGTGGGTTAATTGGCCGACGGCGCCCCGAGCGGTACTGTAGTATGACAAGCGAATTAAAATATTAAATTATATGTCAGGTAAAACAGCGGGTTTTGAAAGGTTGGTTGGCTTAAATAATCTGAAATTAAATGGGGATATTAAATTTGAATATAAGTTAAATTATATTAGACCCGAAATTTTCGTAACGCGATCTTAAAATATGACTCTCAACGCCGCTAATGCAGTTTCACATCAAATAACACTTGTTTTAGCTTCGCACAATATATTTCGTAACATTTTTATAATTTATTTGGAGATGATATTTATTTCTTGTTTTTTATCATTTATAGCAAGGAGACAGGAAATAAATAAAGGAATAACATTGTCTGAACAAATATTTTACGACATGTAAGTAACCCGTTCGTTTATCGGCGCAGATGATTTACCGCGGGGAGGCCGGCCGACTCGGTGCGGGCGCAAATTGAATTGATATGTGCCGCGCGCCCGGCGAGTATGTGCCAAAGTGAGCGGAAAAAATTGTAACGTTAGCAATGTAATTTTATAAAAAAAAGGAAAAATGTTTTCCTTACTCCAGCTGCAGTAGTGCCTGCAAAAACTGAAAAAAAACAGTATCCAAATACTGTAATATAAAGTAATAAATGAATCTGCATTTGTTTCCAGTGAATGCAGATTCCATTCATTTATTACTTTTTATGGGTTGTTAAATCAAATTTAATCATTTTTTCTGTTATTCATAAATACATATTTATTAACTTTGTTGTGAGTTACTGAGAATTAGCCTATCCAAAAATTGTTAAGTTGTTCTGAATATGAAACGATATTTTTCTGATGGTACTGCAAAGATGTGTGAGATAGGGGTACAATAAAGAGTGCAAACGAGCGAGTCACAGTGTCAGCAGGCGCCGTAGCGGGAGCTGAGGCGGATAAAGGTGTGATCGCACTTGGCAACCACAGTTTAATAACCAAAGATTCTTTGATGATCACTTGTCTAATTAGATAAACGACAAGCCTCCATAGGCTCTTGATTCGCAATTAGTAATATCATTGTAAAATGTTCGTCTGCAAGTCGGCTATGTTTAGGATCTGTTTCACAATCTTCATATAAGTGTCGGATAGCTTATTCGGAAGTATTGTCGCTGCTTGATTTATATCGAGCGACGGAGACAAAACATGCAAATAAGCTATGTGACAGTTGTCAGTAGATTGTGAGACAGGCCCATAATGTTTTACGTACAATACGATGGCAGTCAACATGTTTCGACAGATGTGATTTCGAAAGATGTGCGGTCTGTCGAATTCCTTCGACAGACCGCACAGACTGCGTCCCTATGATACGGATTGTGTTGCGGCTTAGAGTGTCTTCACATCATCTGATCCGATATCAATATCGGACACCATATATCGGGGCAAGTGAAGTGATGGATCTGATATCCGATATCGGACCAGATAATGTGAAAGACATGGTATATTATGTTCCATACGTTTTACTTGCCTTTGGTTACCGGATAATTGCGTCCAATACCGATATCGAATCGGATAGTGGGAAAATGCTCGTAGTGTTTTGACTTATTTTATAAAATTTCACGCAAATAATATATTCTGTCGTGTCGACAAGTGTGAACACACCTTGACAGGAGCATCGCGAGCGAGACGAGAATATTGTTAGTTCGGCATATTTCACACTCCCGTTACGCAGGTACCTGTTACTACCATCACATCACGCACAGATCTCAAGTACGTCATTGATATTTATTTAGAATTTTAACTTGCAGTTATTGTATGATGTAAAAATAATTTGTTACGTCAATTGTCAAGTAATAGTTACGTCAAACGTTAGAAACTATTTAAAAATTGATGTTTATTTTATGAAAATTAGTTAAACATAGGATTTTTTAATATTAACACAGGATTTTTTATTGACTTCAACTTAAACATTGGAAATCTTTGTTTAAAGATAAACAAAAACTTAGACTGATTTACAATAAACAAAAAACGATCCATCAAAATCGAGTTTAAAAATATCGAGAACTAAAACTAGTCGAAGCTACCTTGCCCCCGCGACTGGATCAAGATGATAAAAATGCGGAGAGCCAATAACCATTCATCCATCAAGTGTCGAGATATAATCTGTGACTGCTTAGCCCCACTCTCCCTTGCGCGGGAATATAAAAGTGGAAGATTTACAGGTTCAGATACCGCACTAGCGCTTAGCACTGCATGAAATATGGCCGCGGAATGCCTTACGCTTCAAGCCTACTTAAGATGTGAGTTATGAAATTTGGAAGAAAAATTGTTAAAAAAATGAAAATAATCCTATTATACATATTGCATGATGTTATTTTCAAAAATATTTGAAAAGCTGCCATAATAATATTATTATCATACGATTCTACACTCTATTAAAATAAACTTCCAACATCCTACTACTATTATAAATGTAAAAGTTTGTGAGGATGTATGGATGGATGTTTGTTATTCTGTAATGCAAAAACTACAGAATGGATTTCGATGAAAATTATTATGCTAGTAGTTTAGGCTCTGGATTAAAATATAAGCTACTTTTATCCCGAAAAAGTACAGTGTTAAACTTTATTTATACTTCAACGTATAAATGATAACGACAAGCGAATTGAAAATAACTAGAAGCCGTCAAAATTTGTCCATAGTAATTTATATCATTTTTAAATTTGAATTTTATAAGGGTTCTTATGCCACTTAGTAAAATAAAATAAAAAACGTGTGTCTTCTTGTGTGATGAATAAAGTTCAATTTTGAATCGCTATCTCAAAAATGCAGCGCCGCGTCGCATGGCGTATCGGTGTAAGCAGACCCTTAGTCTTACGTCAACGTGCTTGACCTGTTATTTGCAGTGAGTGTCGGCCCTGCGGTACAGTGACAAGAGCTACTCTACGGTGCGCTATGAAGATCTTCGTGCGTTTACAAGTGCTACAAAACTCTACGGCGCGCATTGAAGATCTACGTGCGTTTACGAGTGCTACAAAACTCTACAGCGCGCATTGAAGATCTACGTGCGTTTACGAGTGCTACAAAACTCTACGGCGCGCATTGAAGATCTACGTGCGTTTACGAGTGCTACAAAACTCTACGGCGCGCATTGAAGATCTACGTGCGTTTACAAGTGCTACAATACTCTACACGCGCTACGAAGATCTACGTGCGTTTACAGCTGCTACATTACTCTACGGTGCGCTACGAAGATCTACGAGCGTTTACTAGTGCTACGAAGGCCTACGGCGCGATGCAAAGATCTACGTGCGTTTAAAAGTACTACATATACAAGTGTAGCAACAACGGTCTACGGCAGCAACGGTAGCAACGTAAATAAGCAACAAATTATTAATTTACATAATTGATTGCGTTATAATGCAATAAATAAAGAATCTTTAAACAAAAAAGAATTAAAATTAATTTAAATTATCAAATGAAACACTAATTCAAAAAATAAAAATCTTTCTTGTTTCTACGAGGGTAGATCTGTTTGTATCTCCGTTCCGGGCCAGCGGGCGATTTAAATCTCTTAAACCCGACCCACTCCAAACTCACAAATCTTTAATAATCTCACAAGAATCGGGCCGTTTTTCATAGTGGACGCCTTGGGGTGAACTATTGTTGGCCGACTTGTTCAACTTTATGAAAAAATATATTGCTCGGTATGTGAAGTGTTTTCATACCTTTTTTGCACTTGAAAACTTTTGAGGTATTGATCTCGAGTACGTTTTTTGTTTTATTATAATGATTATAAAGAAAATTAGAATATTTTAATGAAAAAAGAAAAACATGTCGTAATATTACGTTCATGTTTTAGAAAGATTTTCAGCTATGTATAGTTAGTGGCATGCTAAAAAAATTTAAACACCCATTCACCTATGCGAGTTTGATGATCATATTAATTGATACCATACTCATATTTAAAATTCAAAAAAAAATAGCTTCGCTCGTTTGAAAAAAATTGCATTGTTTCCGCTGCCAATGATCGAGTCCATAAATAATGGAATGGCCTCAAACAAGGTGTATGTGTACTGTGTATGGACAGGTACAAACACAAGGGGCCCGGCCTCCCCGTAATTTTCGGTTTGCATTTTTCCACGGAAACCGCACTCGAGTCCCAGGGGCCGGCGGACCTCGAAATATTAATGAAAATTTTTACATAAATTTATTCCGAGGGGCCTTCGATGGGGCCGTACTGTTTTTTATTTATTAATTTAATGGTATTTTCGGTATAATTACCTTTGCTTATAATTTATGTCGCATAACGAATATTTGTGGACATGTGGGCACCTTCATTGCGAAAATATTTATTAGTTTGTTTTTTTTTAATGTAAAATTATATAGAGATTTGTTTGATATAGGTTGTATTTTTGTTATTATCTTATATCTATGCATGTCGTACGATATCTTCTTATTTATTTAAATAGTAATATCTATAGGCGCTTTTACACCACGTCACTCAGGTCCCGTGGTAAGTTCTCGACGAACTTGTGTTACGGGTACCAGACAAC
Organism: Phengaris arion; assembly: GCA_963565745.1. Classification (NCBI taxonomy): domain Eukaryota; kingdom Metazoa; phylum Arthropoda; class Insecta; order Lepidoptera; family Lycaenidae; genus Phengaris; species Phengaris arion. The sequence continues at coordinate 1,591,932 of OY751442.1, forward strand.
GAAAATATATTTAATGCTTTTTTTTATACCTATACATATATTTAAGATTTATGATGGCCTTTGGCGAGATTTCAGCCCGCGACCTCCAGCATGAGCACCAACGCGCTAACCACTGAGGCACAGAGGTCGTTAAATACGGCTGTGGCGAGGTTTTGAAAGCATAAATAAAGTAATCGTGCTCAAAATTCAATTTAATATTACTTTGTTTAGAGAAAATTCCAATTGCTACTTATTAGTTTTCTCCGCACATTGTTTCGCCAAGTCTGACCATATCATATACCTAACCCTTATTTATTGGACTGGTATAAAAAGCAAAGCATTCTTGGTTTAACCCTTCGCCGGGCTTCAAAATAACAAACGCAATATATCGGGGGCTAATTTGCCCGCACCGACTCGCCGAATGCTCTGAATTGCTTCGATATTTTTAACTCGAGGAATTTCGACCGTTTCGGCTTACTTGAAAATTATAAGCCAAATTGTTCGACAGATTTTGTGCTTCACGTTGCCTAGTATATGAAAAAATCACCTTTTAATTTTTTTTATAACGAACGTTTTATTATTTACTTGCCTTAAAAGTATATTTTCTTATACACCTTTGTTTTGATTCCAAAACGGTAATTCTTTCAGACAAAAGCCAAACAAAACCACTATCTACATACCAATTGTATTATGTAAATAATCGGAATGTAATTTAATTCACTAATTACGTTCGAGTCGCTTTAATCAGAATATTTTTACTGAGACGGGGGACGGACTCTTAATTCGCTGTTTGGACTTGGATTTTTTGTCCAAATGAATTTTCCATCTTGGGGGACATCGGCTTCTTGGCGTGTTTACCGAGCTCCCGGCGTCCCACTTTGTTGTTTAATGAAATTATCGGTTTACCGAGCAAATGAACAAAGCCAGATTTCTCGATTCGCCCAAAAAAGGGAGAGATTTGTTTTTGTTTTGAGGCGCAGGCGGTCCGAGCACTCCTTTGTGGCTTTACTTAGTCAATTATTATCGATTCATTAATTTCATGCGGAGGGGATTATAAATGTACTCGCACACTAATTACATTTATTACAGCATTTGTTTTGAAATAGTCATTCCATTTTAATGTAGAATATACGACAGAATAACTTTTCCAACTATTCCCCAAACAGAATAATTGTTTTGGTCTGCTTAAGTAATTTATTTACATTTTATTTAATGTAAATGATACATCTTATGAAGGGAAAGTACTCTCGTTTATAACGGGCAAAGCGTTAATTAAATCATGACATATAAAAAATCACCCGACAAAGCTTATAAGAGAAATAGCCACAAAACACAACTGATACTTAATTATATAAAGTGCTTGAGTAAATGATAGCTAATTCGTGAGGTGTGACTCTCTCCATTGTCGCCAATCTGTCACTTCCACTTCCGCTCTTTTCTTTCTTTCTTTTATTGTGCCCGCGACTGAAGATTTTTTTCTTTTTTTGTCTGCAATTGTCACCCGCCAGTGTTGACGCAATACTGTTAATGTTATCTTTTGTTAATTCGCCTCTCTTTGATTCAGTTTTATAAATGGAGTGAGTTAGAGGTCTTTGAAATATTATGGTTTGCGCGGGTAATTTTTCAAGTTCATTTTTTGTGCTTTTCAGATCCGTTTGATTTTACACATGGTTTCATGAAAATATTACAATTAAGAGGTTTTTGAATCCTGGTAATCTCTTTAATGTCTCAAATGTCTAGTAAATATACTTTTTTATTAAAAACTATAACCCAACTACGTAAATTATATAGCCTATGTTACATGGGTTATTATTACAAATTTATTGACACTTCATTCATAAAAATCGGACGAGTAGTTTAGACGCTACGATGGAATAAACATACATACATAGTACATATATACTTTTAAACATGTGTAGAATATGCTGCTGACTGCCAAAGTAATTACCCTTTCTTTTGGATTCACTATAGTCGGGTAAAAAAACGGCAATTCTACTATGAGTAGGCTTGATGTATGATTTGTGAGCAGACTGTTGTACACTTATATTAGCACTTGAATGATGAACTGGTATTCTCTAGCACCAAGTAACGAATGCTCGAAGCTAGATTGATGATGACGTTTATCTCAATATAAAGCTAATTTCACAAGACGCTGATCTGATGAGCCCGTCAAATATTTCAATGCGAAATTATTTTTTTATCCGTGTCGTCATGTCGAAGTCAAATTTACATTTAAATAGAACATCTGTGGGCTTCGACCCCTCGAGCAGTGCATTTTTCTTACCCGCTAATTTGTAAATCGCTTCGTAATATCTTAAAATTAAAATGCTGATGTCATTTCTGCGCCATTTATATGTAAATACACGTCGCCGGCGCCATCTGTGATCAGCGTAATGACTGTCATTCCGACTTTCTGACACTTGGTAAAGATGTCACGTGTGGCTTCAAGAAATCACGCAGAATGATAAACAAATGTCAATAAATATTATATAAAGCTGTTGCCCGCGACTTCGTGCGCGCTAATAAACAAACTGTGGGCGCTAAACATTTTATCGTGTTCAAAAGTAGCCTATGTCCTCATCTATGTCCTTACTCTATGTCTGTGCCAAACATCAAAAGGTCCAGTAGTTTCGGAGCTTATTCAACGCAAACAAACATAAAAAAAACAATCAGACTTTTCCGTTTCCTAGTACTATTATAAATGTGAAAGTATGTGAGGGTGGATGGATGGATGTATGGAGGATGTTTGTTACTCTTTCACGCAAAACCTACTGGATGGATTTTGATGAAATTTGGTATGGTAGTAGTTTAAGCTGTGGATTACAACATAGTCCATTTGTCCTGAAAAAGTACAGTGTTCCCGTGGAATACTCTATTTATGCGGACGGAGCCGCAGGCAAAAGCTATTACAGTATTACTATTGATTAATAAATTATTATTTTGTAAGAAATCAATTGCTTACATGTAGCCGATTAAAAAAAGGCAGTTTAAGAAATAAGAAATGTCGAATGTTATGTCATTTGTGGAAAAACGCGTGAAGAAATGCATTTATTTTGTAAGCGGAATTCCTCAGAAACGTCGAAACGTCTAATGTTAGCAATTACAATGCGAAATTTCACTCCGTACAACGACTGCGATGGCCCTAATCTCGGTTGCGGCAATAATTTGTGAGACGAAGGGTTGAGAAGCCTCAGTACCGAGCCTCTCAACTCGCAAGCCGCGCCGACTGTGTAAATATTATTTTTTTATGTTAATAACCGACCGATTGCGTTAATAAAGCTTTACATCCAGTAATTAGTAGCCATTGTCTGACGCGCCGGAGAGATAAATTGTTTCAATTTTATGAATTATAATTCCGTCGTAATTCCCTTCGCTTACTATTATGGCGGATAAATTGTGAATATTTTCATTTTTACAACGCTCTACTGGTAATATTATGAGACTATGTAAATTAAGCAGCTTAAATGTTTTTATTATTTTGATTAAAAATGATAAGATGTTTCCTAATCAATTTGAGTCTTTAACTTTTGTTTTAAGAAAATCGTCAGCGCTGGCTGTTTTATGACAGTTTTGTTGCCTTTACTTTCAATATAGTTTTTATAACTTTTAGTTTGGAAACATCTATATCGTTTGAGAATTGATAAGCTATTAACGCAATTTGAAAACATATTCAAAGAATTTCATAGAAAAACTTTCAGTAGAATATAAAAAATGTCAACAGCCTTTATATGCCTCTTACAAAATAAATAACATAGCGATAAATAATTGTATAATATAATATTTATGGACGCTTCATATCACGTTTCACAATCTTGCTTTTCTTTAACTAAATTATACATATTATATTTAATTCACACAAAAACTTTTTTGTTCTTTCGGCGCGATTCAAATCCGCGGCTTGATAATCAACGCACTCAACGACTGAGCCACGGTGGTCGTAATCTGTGCTGCGTCGGACCATTAATTAATAAATTAAACAACGTTCTTAATTCGGCAGCTTGGCGCTGAGAAAATATTTACCATGTATAAAATTGGATGATGAAGACACCCTTCAACGCTCTTTATAGCTCTATTTGTGTATTTTAATTACTGTCATTATATGCTAATGACTTCGAACCCTTTTTCTTATCCTCCAAATGGGTTATTGCAGACTTATATCTATATATTTTACTTTGAGATTTAAATAACGGCTGCTCGGGTTATTTGTTAATTTTTTAAGGGCAGAATTGTTTTGATTAATCGTTCGGGTGTTCCTCTGCGATTCCGTCTGTAATTTGTTTCGTTAACTTGACGAGGAAGTCGTTTGCTGGCTCAGCAAATTACGCCGTTTGTTTATCATTTCATCGATGTTTTTAGGGTGGACCTAATTTGTATTATGAACAAATTATATCAAGCTTCCGCATAGTTTTTGTTGCGAGCGAGTCACCCAGCAATAATTGAATTTAGACTTCAAACTCAAGCTTTCTCCATTGATTTTTGGAAAACATTTGGAAACGCTTAAAACAATTCATACACACAAAAATATAACCGAGCCGAAACTGACGTTCATTTCGGCAAACCCGTATAATATTATAATGCAGTACTAAGACTCGCCTCAGATGCAAATACTCCACGTCGCTTCTTAACGACACTTTCTACCCGTATGCTGAACTGTCGAGTTCTTTTACATAATCATGTGTTGGAATATAACAGCTTTTTATCGAGGGTTCATAAATGTACTGCTAAATACACTCGCATCTGCATAAGCTTTACTTATTTGGGGTGGATTTTGTTTTTATGCAAATCATTGATTTTTGGTTCGGAGGCTTTGCGTATTAACATGTGACATTTTTGCCGAAAACATTGTCACACGAGTTTCTCTCTCCGTCTCAAATCTCAGTGGCCATTTTCCTCTGAAAACATCTCAAAAAATCCGCGGTCCCGGGGGAGGCACAAATATTTTATTTACAAAACATACAATTGTGATTTATCATCAAAACGATTTTTAATTCGAAGTGAATAAGATTGTCAATAAAACGTTACAATATCTTTATTATGCCATAAAACAGTTACTTACTTTTTAGTTATTATGTTTTCTAAGAATATTTGTAACCTTTTTTTTATTTATTTATTTATTATTCAACTAAAATAATACAAAATACAAATTAGCAGATAACAAAGACATTTCCACAAAATAGACAAAAAAAGTAATATCGGCAGCCGTACTAGTATTAACTGTGTCACAGCTGCCTGAGTTTTCGGCTCTAGGAACTAGGAAAAAGCCTTAAAAAACAAGTAGGTACAATATGACTGTTTAACTAATACAGGTAACAAATAAATAATTATAAAAAAAGTATTAGTAAATTCCAAGATGGTACCATGCAATATGTTGTGTGTGTGTTTATGTGCTGTGTGTATTTGTGTGTTGTGTTGTGTATACAATATATACACACCCAGTGTGTATATATTGTATATTCATAGGGATGTAAATTATGTATATGGATTTTGTAAACATTTTTCAGTACTATTGTAATCTAAAGAAACTAACCAACTTAAAATAACTCGTTTGCATTTGCTAAATGTAAGAGGATACAAATTACTATGTTTATTCGCTGTATTGTAGAGGTGAGAGGAGATGATATAGACCTTAGCCTAACGTAACGTAGTTACGCGGATGGTTTGTTTTTCCAGAAAACAGGCTAATTGATTTCCCTCCTTCAAACTTACTCGGGTTGTTAGGACTCATTAATATAAGATTTTCAAAAATACATTAAAATCATACATGGTTGTTCACATGATCATTGATAATATTACGCTATTTTAGTCCTTAGAGTAGTTTAATTATAAGCATATAAGCAATCAAGTTAACACTGACTGCATATTTATGTCTGCTACTTAATGTTAAAGCAACAGCCTAAACAAAACACTTAACCAACAAAAATTTCGCATTTCTCAAAATAACCTCAAAACGAGCATTTTTTTCAACTTTTTAAAAGGCACGGGTGTGACTTACGAGGTTTTTATTTTTTAGAAGCGACATAAAAATTAGGTTTTCATGAGCCCGTGCTAAAAGCGTGTCGGCGTTTCAAGACGCTGAGTTTACGTCGATCGTTGGTTTTTACGGAGTGTCGTTCCCGCTGTTTACGAGCCCGTCACCATTTACTGCCAGTTACAGCAACGGGTTAATATGTTCTCGGTTGTTGTCACCTGTTGTTATCGTGACGTTTGTTAAGTGGCTGTTCTGAATAAACGCAAAAAAAAAACAAAACCAAAAAGCGTGACACCAAGTAATCGTAAAATTATGAAAATAATAATAATATTATTTATGGACGCTTTCAGATCGCGTCAATCTGGTCCCATGGTAAGTTTTCAAAGAACTCGTGTTACTGGTTGGTATCCGGGTTGGATGTCTGGTGACAACGGAAATATTATATGAAATACTTTTATACTATATTTTCGATTTATATTATATTAAACACATATTTAATACACATTCATGATTACCCAGGAACACAGAAAACTTTTTTGTTCCTTTGGCGGCATTCGAACCCGCCACCTCTGGCTTGAGCATCGACGCACTCAACCACTGGGACACAGAGGTCATCAATAATGAATGTCATACGGTAAATCATACTTATTATTAGATTTTTGAATATACTGAAATCTATGGATGGATTTTGCTAATTTTCGTTATAACTACTTAATTCATTTTGCATATTCAAACCTACTATTGTAAAATATACTGTCTTTGCTATTATTTAAAACATATATTTCACCACTACATTTAAAACGCGAAACGAAAATATCTTAAATCTAAACGCTTTTGTAAGTTTTCAACAACTATAAATCGAATCGCTTAATATACATGCTGCGGTGGAATCCGCGCTTGGCTCGAGTCGCCCGCAAATTTAATGCCATTGAAAATCCAGTCTTGGATTCATACGTTGCCATGTTCCCATGTCGCATTAGGCACGAGTAGTGTTCTCTCCGCCCTATTAACGGTGACGTATGGGGCAATTCTTTTGCCGCGCGGGTGACGTCACCGATCGACACATGTGCCGCTAATTCCACTGACAAATGATTTGCGCGGGAAATCAGATGATTTGTCAGCGTCTCGTCTCTCCTGACTTAAATATCGCGTGTTTGTTTTTAATTTTATCTGTTTTACAAATGTGTGCGATTATTAAAAATGTTTTAAGGAATTGGTATAGGTTTTATATACGTACATAAGAGGTAGTAAAATTGAACCATAATTTGAAATTTCATGTCCGAAATCGTTGTACTTTTAATTTATAGAAGAATAAGAAGGTAATATATTTGAATTTAAAAAAAAATCTTAAAAAGATTTTTCATTTGAAAATATTATTACGCATCTGAATGTACTTGAAAATTTTTCCGTGTACACCTTGCGGGCAATTTTCGGATTGAATCGCAACTAATAAGAGGTACACGGGTCCCAAACGCGATTCACATGTTCAGACAAAGATGTTCCCCTCACGTATGCAAAGAGGGAATTGAATAAGGTGATTTGGCACCGGGTCGCTCCCGCAGGAAAAGAATCCCGTAATGGCGAATACAATAAATTTTCATAAACAAATCGCGTTTTGATGGCGGCGTATCCCAGCAAGCATCGATAGAGGGGTGATTGAATGTCAGTTTAGTGACGTGCGGCAGGAGGCGAAACACATTACCACTTACGATGAGGTGGGACAGGACTTAAATAGGATAATATACCCTATATAAGAAACTGGATGTTGACTGGAAATATAGCTTAGGTAAAGGATATGGTCTAATCTATATATGTGCCAAATTTCATCGAAATCGGTCCAGTAGTTTTGGAACCTGTTCAAAGCAAACAAACAAACTATTTCTCTTTATAATATTAGTATAGATATTAGTTTAAATGTGAAATGCTTTGAGTATTTATAGGACTGAACATCTTTCTTCAATTCAAATTCATGTCTATAGCCTTGTGTATCTTGTTCAGACACTGATTATCTACTTTTGTAAAATATGTTTATATCTCCAAAACAAAAAAACTGTATGAAACTTTACCTACATATTGTGCCTCGTGGCGTTGCATCGGTGTTGCGAAATACAACGTCACCATATATAGCGCCCTGAGGTACGGAGAACTTAGTGTAAGTACAACTTCACAAACCATAATATTCCGGGATTTTAGTATAAAGGTTTCTTGCGACATGCGAGTTCTGAAACACAATTTCTCGTGGTTAGAACAGCTTTGGAGGAGGTTTTGTGGTGATTTTTTTACGTTGTGTGCACCGAGTAGTTTTAAGCGTAAAAATTGAAGTACATTTTAAATAATAATGACAGGTCACCATGTGGTCGAAATTCACCCCTAACAATTCATTCAATTTCTAAGTTTAAACTTTATATGGATTCTTTTGCCTCTGACATGAAAAAATTCTATATCTATCAAAATATTAGCTTTCTGCACTCCTTCCTACACATAAACTTTAACTGGGCCTGTGTGAAAGTTTTTGTTTCACGTATCATGATATGTTATATACATAATATTAGCGTTGGTGCTTAGTTATTTACGTATATTTTATATAGTCAGTATCTAACTAGCTATATATGGCTAGATATCATATAGTACCAAAACACTCGAGCAGCTAAGAGTGAAGCTATATCAATATCGTAAGTTGAATAAAAATCTTTCGTCATATTTTTTTTCCAAACGCGTCATGTGCTCGGGCCCTTATTATTGATAGAGAAACAATACCGCAACACTGATTGAATGTCAATTTGCGGCGCAGGGTGTCGCCGCCTCACGCCGCGGCCTCATGTGCGCGTCGCTAACGACAACCATCTTGTCACACGAGGTGTGGAATCCACAAATACACTTTAGATTAGATTCATGCACAATCGTGGTGCGCAAACAATCTTTTTGCGCTAAGGATTTTGCGACAAAAAGTCGACTATTCCTCTTAATATCTCACAGATGAACAAAAAAAAATATTATAGGGTTCTTTTCATACGTACCGGAACCACACGACGACCGCACCACGTGATCGCGCGTATATTTGTATTGAAAAATAATACTCGTACTATTCAAACGTACCACATTTTGCAGTTGTTACCGACCACGTGTGTGATACCAACCATATCGCAACCATAACGCGACCACCAGCGACTCCAAGCACCTATTTATAACTGTAAAAAAATTATAACAAACATCGACATGTTGTCGGTATCACATCGCAACCACTACAAAAAGATAAAAATCTTTTTATTCAGGATAAAAAAACATGGTTTTGTTTTCTGAACGTTAAACAAAAAAAAAAGGATTACAATTACCACCGGTTCGGAACCCTAACCCAGCGAGAAGAACCGGCGTAAGAAACTCGCGCGGGTGCCACATTTAGTAAAAAGGATAGCCAAAATTGTTATTTAAAAAAATATGTATCATACAATTCAACAAAAACAAAAAAATATATTTAAAAAAAATCGACTCTCCAGCGACTCCAATCACCTATTTATAAATGTAAAAAAATTATAACAAACATCGACATGTTGTCGGTATCACATCGCAACCACTACAAAAAGATAAAAATCTTTTTATTCAGGATAAAAAAACATGGTTTTGTTTTCTGAACGTTAAACAAAAAAAAAAGGATTACAATTACCACCGGTTCGGAACCCTAACCCGGCGAGAAGAACCGGCGTAAGAAACTCGCGCGGGTGCCACCTTTTAGTAAAAAGGATAGCCAAAATTGTTATTTAAAAAAATATGAATCATACAATACAACAAAAACAAAAAAATATATTAAAAAACAATATATTCGACTCTCCAGCGACTCCAAGCACCTATTTATAACTGTAAAAAAATTTATAACAAACATCGACATGTTGTTGGTATCACTTCGCAACCACAAAAAAAAATCTTTTTATTCAGAATAAAAAACATGGTTTTGTTTTCTGAACGTTAAACAAAAAAAAAGGATTACAATTACCACCGGTTTGGAACCCTAACCCGGCGAGAAGAACCAGCGTAAGAAACTCGCGCGGGTGCCACCTTTTAGTAAAAAGGATAGCCAAAATTGTTATTTAAAAAAATATGAATCATACAATAAAACTAAAACAAAAAATATATTTAAAAAAAACCGACTCTCCAGCGACTCCAATCACCTATTTATAACTGTAAAAAAATTATAACAAACATCGACATGTTGTCGGTATCACATCGCAACCACAACATAAAAATAAAAATCTTTTTATTCAGAATAAAAAACATGGTTTTGTTTTCTGAACGTTAAACAGAAAAAAAGGATTACAATTACCACCGGTTCGGAACCCTAACCCGGCGAGAAGAACCGGCGTAAGAAACTCGCGCGGGTGCCACCTTTTAGTAAAAAGGATAGCCAAAATTGTTATTTAAGAAATATGTATCATACAATACAACAAAAACAAGAAAATATATAAAAAAAAAAATATTCGACTCTCCAGCGACTCCAAGCACCTATTTATAACTGTAAAAAATTTATAACAAACATCGACATGTTGTTGGTATCACATCGCAACCACAAAAAAAAAACTTTTTATTCAGAATAGAAAACATGGTTTTGTTTTCTGAACGTTAAACAAAAAAAAAGGATTACAATTACCACCGGTTCGGAACCCTAACCCGGCGAGAAGAACCAGCGTAAGAAACTCGCACGGGTGCCACCTTTTAGTAAAAAGGATAGCCAAAATTGTTATTTAAAAAAATATGTATCATACAATACAACAAAAACAAAAAAATATATTTAAAAAAAATTGACTCTCCAGCGACTCCAATCACCTATTTATAACTGTAAAAAAATTATAACAAACATCGACATGTTGTCGGTATCACATCGCAACCACAACATAAAAATAAAAATCTTTTTATTCAGAATAAAAAGTATGGTTTGTTTTCTGAACGTTAAACAAAAAAAAAAGGATTACAATTACCACCGACTCGGAACCCTAACCCGGCGAGAAGAACCGGCGTAAGAAACTCGTGCGGGTGCCACCTTTTAGTAAAAAAATATGTATCAAACAATACAACAAAAACAAAAAAATATATATCAAAAATAAATAAATATTAAATTACAATATTTACAATTTATTACAGTACATAAGTACATTGTTCAGTTAGTAAACTGAAATTGCCTCATAGGGTCATCTTACTCCCAGGGTGTGCTGTCCTCAACGAGATCTTTAACTTTATAATAACCTTTGGCACATAAATGTCTTTAAACTACTTTTTTAATTTATTTATTGACAATTTTTTGACATTTTCTGGGAGTTTATTGTAAAAGACTGTTAAAAGAATTGCTTATTTTACTGAGTCTAGTCGCTGGTATAGCCAGTTTGTGCTTATTCCTAGTATTTATGTTCTGTTGGTCACATTTTTTATCAAATTCATTACTATATTTTTTTACATACATAACATTATCAAAAATGTATTGAGAGTAATACAGTCAGTATCCGTATTTCTTAAAATTTTTCTCTTAGGGAGGCACATGGGGACATCTTATAAATAGCTCTCATAGCTCGTTTCTGCAGCACAAAGGTAGAATTAAGGTCGGTGGCATTACCCCATAAAAGGATACCATAGACAACGCAACCACAAGAAGCTGCAGCGACACTATTCATACGCAACCACAGATCGACCACGTCGCGTCGCGACGATACGCGCCACTACGCGGCGCTGCATTATTATATAGCTATTCAAAATTGAACTTTGAATTAACTTTTTTTTAAAAAACTTACACGAAAAAATACACGGTTCATATGACATAAGTCATACACTGCACAGCGCTGTGCAGCGCGATGCAACATGGCATTCAAACTCTCACAAAGAAATGTGTATCTTCTTGTGTAATGATATAAAGTTAAATTTTGAATAGCTATCTTAAAAATGTCGAGCTATGTCGCTTATCATTTTGTTTCGGTGTGAATTGACCCTTAGTCTTTCTTCAGTGCCTTTTTTCTGCTTAAAATAAAATTGTCGTAAAACAATCCTTAAAGTCTTTTAAAACATCTTTCTTTACCGACACTGACAACTTTGTTAGACCATTTACTGCACATTTTCATAAATTTTGAGAGCTATTACGTATAGATATGTAGCACGACAGTAAGATACACCTGTGTTGTGCCCTGACATTTACGCGGCCATAAATCAAACCTGCGACCCCCCGGCCGTCACAGCCAGAGATCATTATTCCCCACTAAAGTACATTATACCCCAATTTTTATCCCACAATTAGCCAAATTTTTATAAAGAACGCATAAAATTTTAAGGAAAAATAAACCGGTAAAAATAATGTTTATCTTTTACGGCCAATTTTATATCCTGGTGCGGATGAAAAATGTTGGTGTGTACCTTTTGTAAGGTGAAGAAGTTAGGTAACTTACCGGTTAAAATATCATCCAAAATTGGCTTGATGGACTGGTAAGAAAAATTCTTATTACAGCTCCTGTTACAAAATCTTAACTTGTATTATACAGGAAGAATAAAAAAAACGGTATGATTATAGAAATCTTAATTTAAACTCCCTTATTTTGTCAGCTTATTTGCTCATTTTTATTTCACAAAAAAAATATTAGTAGAATTACGATTTCAGTACTCTATATTCATTTGGTGGCGAAATACCAGCACTAATCACACTAAGTAGGTAAATATTCTTCATTGGAATTATAATCAAAGTATACAATTTTCAATGAGGGCGAATATAAATTGTTTAATGCATTTGTTGGAAAATCGGTGAATTAATCCTTTAAGACGCCACACTCACCGCCGCGCGGGCACTCAGTGTGAAGTGACGTCACGAGTTCTGACTTGCAAAGTAACCTGCGAGTTTTTGGAGGGCGGTAATGACTGTCTGATGTTCTCGCACCCGATATAGTATGGAGGGCATTTCGATTCTTGTATATTTTGTGCTTAAATTTTACTATGAGCCATGAAAAACAACAGGTATGTACAATCGTTACCAAATAAACAATAACAATAGGAAAGGTACGTGCTTATTCGGCGAAAAACATTCGGAATGTGATTTCATCATGAGCATATCAGCACAATCGAAATAGCTATAAAGTTAACAGTCGAGCGCACCGCCGCTCATTAGGCATTCAAATGACATTTCCTCATGTGAAGGGAACAAGGAAACGGGACTGTAGCTCGCATTGTTTCAGATCTCATAACGCGCGGCCCTTTGACTTCACAAAACGAATAAAGCTGCCTCCACATTTGCGCGTGCCTCTGACGCGCGTATGATCGCCCGGGCCGCGACACATTGGATCTATATTGTTGTCTTTTTCAAGTTTCGTAATAAGGGATGAGGGTGTATTAAAGCCTTTCATCCGCCTCGGCGCGTGGGGTCGGGAAGGGTTTAAGGTGAGCAAACATTACCTCCTTTACATTTTTGCAATTTCATCCGGCGCCTACCGGCTGTTTGCAGTTCGGAGACAAGTTTAAAAAAGGTTTTGTGTGTACGAGATTCAATTTTCGTAGAATGTTAAGTGGCGGAGGCCCGGAGCCAAATCTGGCTGCGGTGAACGTTCCAGAAGACGTAGGTGGCATTAGGCGGTACAATGTACAATTACAGAACGCCGCGGCGCAGGTAAGGCACGGCAAGGTGCATATCTCAGGCGCGAGACAATATTAGCCGCAGCGCTCGGGCGGAAAATGAGACCGTTTTGGCGGCTAATTTACAGCGCGCCTAATGTAAGGAGCGGCTCATTGTAGTAAACCTCAGCGGAGCCGGCATCACCCGGGTATTATAAAATTCATTGCTTACAGAAGGAATAGTTTCCAGTTTCCACTTACATGCGAGCAATTTAAATAAATGAATATCGTTTCACAACATGTATGTGATGAACACAATTTCTTTGTTCTTACTTGGGTTCTTTATACTACAGTTAGGGCGTGTTTAACAATCTTCTAATAAGTGTCGGACAGCTTATTCGGAAGTTTTATCACTATTTACTTTAAACCGAGTGACAGAGACAAAACATACAAGTAAACTATCTTAAACTTATCAGTAGATTGTGCAACTGGCCCTAACACAGGTTGCGATAGCATAAGTAAGGCAGAAGATGTTTTGGAAACAATAATAATATGTATGGACGCTTTCACGCCACGTCAATCTTGTCCCGTGCTAAGTCCTCGAAGAACTTGGGTTACGTACCAGACAACGGAAATATATTTTATATTTCTATACTTAAAGTTTTTTTTTTATATTGTACGCATAATATTTAATAAACATCAATGACCCAGTAACACAAGAAACTTTTTTGTTGGCGGGATTCAAACTCGCGATCTCCGACTTGAGCAATGACACGCTGAACCACTAAGTCACAGAGGTCGTCGATAAAAGATCATTTGTTTTTTATAGCTGCATTTATGTATTCCAGTATCTTTGAGCACAACTTTTAGGCAGACAAAGGTGAGAAGCCCATCACGATGACAAAGTTACCCTCTCATCTCTATTATCGTAAAAAGGCTTCATCAAAAAGTGATTATTATAATCGATAAGTACAAAGCGGAGTGCTTTAATGATAAAATATAAATGAAAATATGGCGGACGAGCGAGTTCGTATCTGCGGTGCCAGCGGCGCCCGGCGTAGATCACAGCGTTCGGTATTCAAACAGACGTATAACAATGTAAGTCTCACAATCTGCAATGAGGAGATTGCACTCGGAACTTAATTTCATTTCCTAATATACTCTGTATTTGTTCGCTCCTCGGAGCGCATTCATTCTACACGCTAACATATTTTCCTTTTGTCTAGACGAAATCTTAAACTTGTCGATCTCGTATCTCGCTCGTGTTAGCCGAAATTAACCCGCGGTATATTACAGATAAGTGGAGCTCATTTGCGGGCCTTCCGGCGGCGCTCGTTACATCTTGATATTCTTTACCCCTTGCCGGCTGCGGCACCACACGCGGTTAATGGTGCGGAACCGCTATCGCGCCGCCCGATATCTTCCATCCGAATTAATTTCACCGCGCTCCGCTCGGAAACGAACTCGCCTGTTATTTCGAAACGCGAGTTCTAATCGCGAAGAGTTGAGATAAAATGGCGACCCGTAATTACCATACATGCGGGGATCTTAATGGTACGGTGGCTGCGTAAATAATGGCCTCTTATGGGAAACTTCGCGACTGTTCGCGTGTAATTCTAAGGGCGCTCGCGTGCTTTTAAAATAATGAGCTAAACAACGCGTGAACTAACAACTGAATTTATTCGCATAATAACTCATCGAGAGCGTTATTATCTTAATTGGAATTAAATTTATAATGGATTGTTCTTATTTTACATGCGTGTTTTGTCCGTAATTGTTATGTATCTAATGTTGCTCCATAAATAACATTGCGAAATACCCCCGAAACTAGACTGCACTTCACAGACTGCAAAAAGCTATAAAGGCCCTGTGTTATATGCATTAAAATTAAAGGTAAAGGTACATAGTAGGTAATAAACGCATTAGAATTAAAAAGAAATAGGCTTGACGACTGTTATTTTGCATAAATGAATAGTACTTTTAAATATGAGTAAGTTCTCAGAAGAAACAGAACATTAAAAATCAACATACAGCGATTGTTTTAAAAGTCTCGTGAAAACGCTCCATACAAAAGTTGTATTAAATGTGACGTCACGCCTAGGTAAAAGTGTATGAAATATAGGACCACAACATCAGGTGTGGTGGTAAATATCTCCGACATTTGGGACGTTTAAGTTCATACTAAAGTAAACTAATGATGTAGGGCTGTTTTTATTAACTTAGCAAAAAACGTTGTATTTTTTGTATTTTTTAGATGTATCTAATTACTAAACTACACATAAAATTTTATATTGTTTTACGTTCATCAGTAGTAATTACCTTAATATTTCTGAATTTATAAATTAAACTAAATATTTAACATGTAGTCGCCCCTATTATCATATTTCCTTGTTATTACGATTACTACCTAATTTATACTCTCATTTGTACTAGAGAATCCAAAGGAACCGCGGAGATCATAGACAAAAAGGAGGTGTTCTTTTATCTTTGAGATTTATAAGAGCTCGTCCTTAGCAATAAGCAGACGGCGAACAAAGGTGCAGCGAGATAGTGATGAGTTACGGCTTCTGTAGATAAAGCGTAAAACCTTTTCCTGCTGTTTTCATTTTTATTAGGTGAATGAGAATTTTGAAATTTCAATTATAAGCAAAAATCTATTTTTTTTTTAATCAAAACATATGAAACAAGACGAATTAGTCTGATACGTTGCAAGACTACTCTGTCTTGTTAAGGCGTATGTAGTGTTGTGTGTAGGTGTATGTAGTGTCATAGGTAGGTGTTTGTAGTGTCATGTGTAGGTGTATGTAGTGGCGTGTGTAGGTGTATGTAGTGGTGTATTAGGTGCATGTAGTGTCACGTGCATGTATGTAGTGTCATGTATAGGTGTATGTAGTGTCGTGTGTAGGTATATGTAGTGTCATGTGTAGGTGTATGTAGTGTCATGTGTAGGTGTATGTAGTGTAATGAATTTTATTGAAATTGCCCGTTTTACTCTACAATAGAGGTCACCCTATTGTCCATTCACTCAGATGTCAATATTACTTGAAAAGTCCGTAATTCGGAACCTTAAAATATTGTTTCCTTAATAAATCTCAACAATTCTCCCAAGCAAGTAACACAAAAAAGCAAGCGGCGGTTTTAATTTTTTATAAGAAAAAAATACATGAATTTCCTCGTAAAATATCGAAGAGATCTAAGAACAAGGTCTTCCCAGGGCGTATTGAATGTTAGTCTCATGTAATATGCAGCGCGCCGCCAGCGGTTGCATATTTTGTGGCCGCCCACGAACTTTCCACTCGCTAATACGTGTTTTGCTGGGAAATTTTCAAGATATTTTTCCAATAAAATCACAGAGGCCGAGAGCTTATTTTCTTCAACAACATTTTCAATTATGAAAATCATTTAATTCAACACACAAGAAAGTGTGGATCAATTTTGTATAGAGGATCTATAATTATAGTTAACTATTTTAGTATCTAGCTTAGGTATGCTAATTATAAATAAGAAAATAGTGTCTTGTCACTATTACTCAACACTTAATATTCTACTGATAAGTGTCCGATAGCTTATTGCATGTTTTGTCTCTGTCGCTCAATATAAAGTAAGTAGCGTAAAAACGTCCGAATAAGCTATCCGACACTTTCGAGTCGTTTGGCAAATGTAAAACACTCGAATAGATATTTCACCGCAAAACACGTGTAAATAAACAGTTTTCATTTAAATCCAGACTATTTCGTAAATATTTGTGCCCGTGCAGGATTTGTTTTAGGGTTAATGAGAGTTTGCGGCGTGTAGGTGCCAAAGGGAGCTCAAAGGGCAGAGGTGAGGTCTCGTCCGAGGCTGGACAGACCGCAGCCAAGGGCTAGACATTAGACAATGACCTTTACTACCAAATTGAGCTTTTGAGGAAGCTGACTCACACTATTCTGTTTGATGAATTCGAGTACCTTTTATTTTTGTATTTGGTGTTAAAAGTTTAACGGTTGATTAGATTTTTTGTTTTTTATTTGACTCTGGAAAACTTAAAATAATATGAAAAATAATATTTTAAGTGAGCTTTTAGCTGACTGTGTTTAGCTGACGCTTCAAAATAACAAGATTGTGTAAATAATTAGTTTTTAGATAAATAAACAATGAAATTTTAACTATGCACTGAATAATAATGAATTTTAGCAATTAATAAATGGACATGTTTATTACTTTGTAGAGTGAAAGTCTAGAATTCTCAATAAGAATTAAGATACGCAAATTTACTCAAATTAGACGTCCAGTCTGAACTTTTACACGGGCAAAGCGATGAACAGTTATCAAAGCACCTGAGAACTATTCAGAGCTGCAAAAGGAATTAGCACAGGGCGAAAGGTGCAAACTGTAGTGTTTACGTGAGGGCCCTCAGCAAATAGTCACCTCTGAGGAGTGTTTACGTCTGTTTACAAGACCACTGGAAACCGCACCTGTAGTCTCCTATTACCTTCTGCGATCCTGGTATTTGGCGACAAATATCACGTTGGCTAGCTCGATTTCATATACATAGGAATTGCTTTTTCACTTCAGCTGCTAGATTTTAAACGTTAGAAAATCTAAAGCATTAAATTAAATGCGCTTTATTTTAGTCTGTTGATGTTGGTATGCTTATTACACTAAATCACTAATTGGAAATAAAAAATTGTAAAAGTAAAGCTTAATAAGAAAAAAAGGAAAAATTCTGGCAACATTTGTAGAAAATAATAAAAAAAGGCATGCATTTTCTACCATCTCAATCGACTCTCAAAACGTAAACGCAGAACAGGCAATTAAAATAAAAAAATAAAACATGCAGGTCCTTGTACGTTCAGCAGTTCTTAAGCCACGCTCGAAAGCCCTACATTATGTCCGCGATGTTGACTTTTA
The DNA here is from genome assembly GCA_963565745.1 of Phengaris arion. Lineage (NCBI taxonomy): Eukaryota > Metazoa > Arthropoda > Insecta > Lepidoptera > Lycaenidae > Phengaris > Phengaris arion. The sequence continues at coordinate 1,610,335 of OY751442.1, forward strand.
TACGGGCCCTCGTGATCGCGCAACCCTTCCAGCCCGTAACAAATCTTGTGGGCATCTTTATACGGGAGCGAGGCGATCTTTTACCGGCAAAATGGCAGGTTAGCCCGCCATAAACTCCCGGCCCACCCGAATTTCACGAACTATTTCCCGGGACGGCCCCGGATAGCCCTCGTCGAGATTTTTTGTGTTTATTGTCCGGATTTTCGCTACCTTTATCGTTATTGTGCTCCACTACATAAAGGACTCACTATTAAGACCTCATAACCGTGGGAACATTTTGTCCCGACCGCAAAAATCTCGAATATTTTTTTACGAGGCATTACTTTTAGAGTAAGTAACTTGCGGGTTGATTGTATTAAATTGACCAGTGATTGAGTCAAAAGCTTTGATTAAGTTTGATAAATTTTGATTTGCACATACTGATGATTTTTTTAAGTTTAAACCGAGCCATTATCGAATTTGTCTTACCTTTTCAACTGTTGACACCCGTCAATATTATGACCTCTACAGTTCAGTAAGTGATCATAGACGATAAAATCGTCAGTAGCCATGTTGCCTAAAATTTTTGTTTCGTCTAGTCGATGCAAGACAATATTTTTATAAACAATCTAGAACCCATTTTCGTATATTTTTAAAATAACGAAGACACAAACAATTTAAATTTACAATAAGAAAGAGCGATATATCGCGGCCTGTGGCGTAACGAAATAAATTTGTCAGTAAAAAATGTATGGCGGTAGCAGATTGTGACGTAACAAATCGTTTTGTGAGAACTACATGGGCAATATTTTTTAGCACCTTATAATTTTATTCGCGTCAACCTAAACGGCTTTTTCTTTTAGCTTATTGTATCTCTATTCAACAATTTTAAATTTTAATTTGAAAAAATAATGACATTCTACACTAGGCAACATTCCTATTCTATCGCCATTCCGGTGAAAAATGTTGTTTCAACAGCCGGTGGCCAGTCGATAAATCTGTAGAGGCAATTGACTGGAATGCTATGGGCGTGATAATTGACTGGGCGCTGCGCTGGCGATACTACGTGTCGATGCCACTCAATTGCTATATTAAAAATAAAAAAAAATAAATAAAAATATCTTTATTAAACACACAAGGGACATGACACAGCCAAATTTTAACAAAAAACAAGTAAATTATACACTAACGCACTATATCATTCAAAGAATACGAAAAGAGACAGTTTTAAAAACACAGCTGATTAAGGCTATGCAATGCCCACACCATGTGTTTAAAGGGATGCCACTCAGGCTTCGACCGCGGCAAGCCGTGGCGCCTGATCTTCCGTGACCCCCTTGTAAGTTCGCGATCTCACGACGGCACACAATCATAATTATTGAGTTACAAAAATAAAAAAGGTACAAAAAAATAAATAAAAATAAAACACAACGCATATATACATATAATAGTATAGATACGATACTAATTACATTGTTATTATCGCTTCAAGCTGTTTATTTCACGGCGCACATAGTCACCGCACACAATCAGTCGGTCGGCGCAGAGACGCGTTCAGCGCTCCTGCCTCGACACGGGCGGCACGACAACGACGCTCGATATAATATAATATTATATAATTGAAAATATCATGATTGCGAGTAATAATAAGATGAAATAATATTTTTAGTAAATATAAACACAATCATATAATATGTAATTCATAAATATACGGGAAGAATAATAAATAAAGAATCCTCTGTTATTTACTACATTTATGCAGTGAGCAGACATTGACGTTGGTGATAAAAATTTACACCGCCATAACTACAGCTTACAACACTTCGGTAAGTATAATGAAAATTATATCACACTTAATGTAATATACGTATATAAGATTGTAGTTATTGTAGTTATAGGGAGAGTATAATATATAGATAGGGTTTGCATTCTGCGATTCGAAATTAAATAATATATTACGGATACTATAATTGATATACGAGTAAGTAATAACGACACAGTTATATATAAATTAAATACTAATTGGTATATTACAATTCAGTTGTCATTAGTTTTGAAGAGACTAGTAAGAAGAAAGTTGTTGCTGCATTATAAAGGCTTTGTATTTTAACTTGAACCCCTGTATTGTTTGCAGAGCTCGGATTGGTGGCGGCAGATTGTTCCAGACCTTACTCGACAAATACCGGAAACTACCTCTGAATGCGGAGGTGTGATGCAGAAGATTAATAAGAAGATAGGATGATCCCCTAGTTGTGATAGTCAGCTGTTTATCTCCTGCCCACTGTAGTTTATTATAGAGATAGGTTGGTAATTTAAATTTTACTATCCCAAACAGCAGCGTGGCAAATTGCAGTTGCCTTCTATTATCCATTCTAAGCCAACGCGTTTCGTTAATGTAAGGGGATACATGAGCACGAGGAGGGACGTTATGACAAAATCTGGCACAAGAGTTCTGAACCTTTTGTATTAGTTTTTTTGACTTACATGACAAACAGGGGCCGACTACCACATCAGCGTAATTTAGTTTAGATAAGATTAGGGACTCACACAGTATAACACGTATGTTGACGGGCAGAACATTTCTAATTTTATACAGTACCTTTAGCCGGTAGAAACAATTGCTGACGGTTTTTATAACATGCTTCTCGAACTTCAATTTTTCGTCCATTAATACACCTAGATTACGAGCTTCGTCTACTCTTTCGATTAATTCTCCATCTACATATACTTTTGGTTGCGATGCTTTTATTTTTTGAATTTGTAGCCTTGTTCCCAATGTCATGTACTTAGTTTTCGCCGGGTTGAGAACAAGTGCATTGGCCTTAGCCCAATCTGAAATACCAGCCAGATCACTATTTAGCTTACTAACAGCCTCAATTATTTTATTTGGCCTGAAAGATATGTATAATTGTATGTCGTCCGCGTAGATATGGAATTTGCAGTATTTTATGATTCGTACAATATCAGCACAGTATAACGCGAAGGCCTCTGGTCCAATAACCGACCCCTGAGGTACTCCCCTACTTACATCACATGGGTCTGAACGTGACGATATTCCACTACAATCATCAATTATCTCCACAAGTTGGGTACGATTGTTTAAATAGCTTGAGAACCAATCGAAAGAATTTTGATCGAAACCATAATATTTCATTTTAGCTAGTAGTAAAGAGATGTTAATAGTATCAAACGCACGTGAAAAATCAAGTAGTACAAGTATTGTACCCTCGCCTGCATCTTGCGCAGCAAGAATATTATCTACTACGTCCATGAGCGCCGTGGTAGTGCTGTGACTTCTCCGAAATCCCGACTGAACCTCAGGCAAAATACGGTTTGTGTCTAGGTACTGAGTCATTTGGTTACAAACAACCTTCTCGAGAACCTTTGACGCACAAGGAAGAATGCTTATAGGTCTCAACTCCTTTAGTTCGCTAACATTTTCCTTTTTAGGAACGGGTTTAACCAAGGCTAGGCGCCAGGCTTCAGGGAAAACACCAGAGCTCATTGATTTATTGATTACTTGAGTTAAACTATTAAGACAAGCAGGATAACGACAGACTGTCTGTATCATATCAAGCGTAATGCAATCAGCACCCATAGCGTTTGACTTAAACGAGTTTAGAATCTTTTGAACGTCATTACTACATACAGAGGTGAACGAGAAGGTAGAAGAGTTAAATCTATTCGATGTAAAGAAACTTAGGGAAGAAGGTGTAGAATTATCGCCTGGCATATCTAGAAAGTGTAAATTTATTAAAGTAGGATTTTTGAGATGTAACGGAAGAGAAAGGATTGTTTTACTATTGCTAATAGTTACATTCTCTTTAAGGCGGTTCCACATAAGTCGCGGCTGTTTGATATTGCAGTTTATGCACGATTGGAAATAAGCTGTTTTTTCTCTAGCCAGTGCCAGAGCCACTTCTCGCTTGAGGTTTTTATAAAACTCAATATGCGTTACATTTTTACTTTTGCGTGCTCGCCGATGAGCCTCATCTCTTCGCCGCATCATTAATTTAATGTTGTAAGTGATCCATGGGTGTTGTTTTTGTTTTATGTAAAAAGTTCTAACAGGTGCAAGCAAATCAAATACCCATAAAACACTACTATTAAATTCACGCACCATATCATTAATATCTGCCTGCTGTTGTATTGTAGACCAGTCTATAGTACCAACGGCTAATTCCAAATCATCTGCTTCGATATTTTTTATAGCTCTGTAGTGCATTATTTTTGGGGTAAACTTTTCTTTGCGTATGTTACTAGTGAAAGATAGAAATGCATGACTACTGAGATCCGGAATATAATCAACACAAACTTGAAGTTGGTCTGCATTCGAACAGACCAAGTCAAGTAAGGTTTCCGTATCAGACGTAAAATGTGTAGGCTGAGTTGTATACTGTCGCAATTGATGCAAAGTTAAGAAATCCTCTAACAAAAGAAAAGAATTATTATTTACATGTAAATAGTTAATATTAAAATCTCCCATTAAATATATGTAGTCGTAAAAAGACAAGGTACTGATAGTGTCTGATAGGGCGTCAAGGAACACGTTGATTGACAGCCATGGAGGTCTATATGCCGTACCCACACAGATAATCCTTCCGTTAGCCTGAAAAGACAGCCACATCTGTTCTACGTTATTTGTCACTGGGTGCGTTAGGACACGTACCTTTAAAGTGTTTTTCAAATAGAAACCGACGCCGCCCCCGCGAGCTCGCACACTCACGGGTCTAGGTACGTGGACTAAGCGATAACCAGGGACCCGAGGCGCGCGGCCCTCCTCGCCAGAACGTAGCCAAGTTTCATTTATAGCTACGAGATCACAGTCATGAACATTCATAACCACCAAGAAGTCATCATGTCTAGAACCAAGAGATCCAGGATTTAAGAATCCTAATTTAATATATTTTGTGTTTATCATTTTAGAAAGTCACTATATAGGTGGCATAATTGTATTAAGTGATAAAAATATATAAAGTTATAATAAATACGTTGTAGATTGTTTTTTAATAATAGGTATAAGGATTCGATAAGGAATAATTTAGTATATTTTACATTTTTAAGGATTGCGATTATGTTATAAATATGCGTGTATATAATATGTGAGTTATATATGTAACATATCAAAGAGTTACTTAATAATAAAGTAAGACTATGTGCCGTGTGACAGTAACATAATTTTAGTTCAGTTGTTGGTTTAGAAGGGTAAGGCATTGCATATTCGCAATAGTGCCACAATGCTTTTTTAACTATAGTCATTAGGCGTAATTTAGTGATGCGTTGCAAAATATACAAAATATTAAAATTTAAATGTGGTAGCCGAAACAAAAAGGTATATATGTATGAGACTAGTGTATGACAATATAATAATAAGTCTAAGGACTTTGACCAACAGAGGATAGTCCAAAAACCCGTTTCAAGTCGCTCTCAGCTCGTATGCGGTGCACTACAGAACCTGGATCCCGCCTGGCAAAGATGGCCCCACCACGCGTCCAGATATATCGCCAGTTGTTACGTCGTCCCTCCTCCCGGGCTAGGTGGAATATAGTACGGTTCAATTTTGTTAGGCGCTCGTTTATATATATACGACGAGGCACTCCATCTACGACGCCTGATGTGTCGACGCCACGACGAACCCGCGCTGCCTTCAGGATATTGTCACATAATAATTTTCGTGAAAATCTGACGACAATGGGCCTGGAGTTCGGGCGGTCACTATCCTCAGCGCTGACTGCTACTTTTTTCCCGCCTTTCCGAACAGCACTCACAATATCATATTCGCCAATATCAACGCCTATCTTTTTGGCTACCAATCCAACCAGATGGACAACATTTTCCCCATTTTTTTCAGGCAGGCCCGATAATTGTACGTCGCATTGTAAACTCTGCTGATCTCGATCATTCACATCGAGCTTTAATCGCTCGATCACTTCAGTAACGTCCGGGCCAACCTCGCAAGTGCATGTGTGCGCTTCGATCCTTTGCTCCACTGCAGCTAGGCGCGATTCAACTATGCCCACGCGATTATGAGTCTCCACGATAGTTGCGCTAAGTTTTGAGATTTCCTGCCTAACTGACACCATCTCTGACCGGAAATCACATATAACCTCCCTCAATAGTTTAATCTCCTCTGCTAGGGAGTTTGGAGAGTGAGATCCCATGGTGTTAAGTGGTGCGTCGACATATATATCCTGGGGGGAGTTTTGGCTTTCCAGTGAGGGAGACTCGGTGCCAACGTTGCAGGTACGACAAAGCCACTTAGCTATGCTTTTGGAGTCAGATACTTTGGCACAGTATCGATGGTATGTACCACTACATTTAATGCATTTAATGCTGTCATTAATTCTCAGAAATTTTGCACATTGGATGCACTTGAAATTAGGCATATTTATCAAGTTTGCAAATGCGATTTGTAAAAAAAATAAAATAAAAAATACACTGTGGGTAGGTATGCACTGAACAGCTGACTCTCACTATAAGCCGATACTAATTTTCAATGTTTTATAGTTATTTTTCACTTTTTATGCAATGTACAAAATGTTACTAGGATAATTGCAACTATAAATATTAACTGCAACTATAAATGTTGCCATAATATACTAAATATTATGGCAACAAACATCCTTAAAATACATACACAAGATTAAAAAAAAACTGTACGCATATTTTTACCCGACTACGGTGAAGCCAAACGGAAGGGTAATGATTTTGGCAGTCTATGTATGTATGTATGAATCGTAGCGCCTAAACTATTTGTCAGATTTTAATAAATGAGGTGTCAACAGATTTGTAGCAATGGCCCGGGTAACATAGGCTATATACCTAGTTTGCGTAGTCGGGTTATAGTTTTTGACTTTTTGGTTATTTAATGTTCGGAAGATAGGTTTTATTCTTGTTTCTTAAAGTTACTTAAGTTAAAACCATACCACAGTTTATTTTAAGGATCTAAATAAATTGATAATAAGAGTAGATTAATTTTAATGTTTGCTGGTCAACTATTAGCAAATAACTAGTAGCTGCTAGGAAATTATGTACGGTTATATTATACGATTATACTAGGCATCTTTAAGGCAGCCACAGACGAGAGGCCGATCGTTTCAGTTAGAACTGACGCCTGAACGGATTCGAGCCCATACACGGAAAAAATCGCATCCGACCCAACTGACGTCAGTTCGGCCTGAATGGATTCGAGCACACACACGACACGATTTTGCATCCGTTCAGGCCGAACTGAAGGCAGACCGGACCATGTATGGGCCCCTTTACGGAGTTTACGTATGATATAAAATAGTCAGGTGACGTCCAGCAATGAACGTTGTTCACATAGCGACCGTTCGCTATACACACGTAATAGAGCGCGAGTGTCCGGTGGCCGGTGGTCAGTGCGTGAGTGGTAATTGGCGGCGCGCATGAGTCCGCTATCGGCCACAATTGAACGGATGTTCGCCTCTGTACACACGAGACTGCGATAGATACCTGGAACCAGCTTAATTTATACGACTGTCATACCAGATTCTTTAATAATTTATGCACTGTAATCTATACGAATAAATAAAATTAAAGTGCCTGTTTGTAATTTTTAAATTAACAGCTATTCACTTAATATATTTTTTAATTTTTGTCCGTCCGTCTGTCTGTCTGTCTATCTGTCCGTTCGTTTATTCCGGCTAATCTCTGTAACAGCTGGACCGATTTTCACAGAATTTTCACTGGCAGATAGCTGATATAAGGAGTAACTAAGGATATTTTTTATCCTCATCATCATCATAATCAAAACATGTTTAACGGCTAACGAAGTGGGCACGGGTCAGCTAGTAGAACATAAAAAAATAGTTATAATGAAAGTTTTCAAAACTAAAGATACGCTACGTATATTTGACAGAACAAATCTTCATACAAGAAAATTTACGCCATCTTGGTTTTCACCACACTTCAAATGTCAGCTATCTTGATTTCACCATACCTTAAATGTCAAAATGGCCCCAAAATCTTCAAATGTGGGGCCATTTAAGTGAGGACATTTTTCATCTCAACATGCCGCGTCTACAACAGGCACATAATATATCTTATTACAGTATAAGATGGTTCATTCATTGCATCTTTTTTGCTTTAGTCAAAGTTTTTGCATTTATTTATAATTGCTTCCCTATTAATATGGAATGGACCTATATTACCTTGCTAAGTATCAGTATCATATATTATTTATTATTTTGAATTTCCATTTCCACGAAGTACTAAGCCAATAGTAAAGGCTCACTAGTTATCTGTATATCGGTGTCGGGGTCCGGCGCGGGCCGCAGATAAACGCATACGATTACGCGCCACAGGTGGCGTATAACATTTTTCACCGACGCTCCACACGCGCCACACGCCCCACACGCCTCCATACGCCCTGCACGCCTCCACACGCCTGATGGGACACCAGCTATTTGACGATTTGCACTTCGTTTTTATTGAAGGCGTGGGAAAGGTTTAAAGGGATCGAATGGCCATCGGAGTTAATGGTTCGATTTATGGTTGGACAAAAATGGTGATGGGAGTTTGATGGGTTCGGAAATTGAGCCGGAATGGCTCGGGATGGAGTTATTACAACCAATTTTCGGTTTCAATATTATATCTACCATGACTTATCATTATCACCAGGCAGTTTCTGTAAATACGAAAGCAATCGTCGGAGACTTGGTGCCCCAAGATAGATATTAAATCTACACTGATGTGGCGGACCAATTAGACACAATCATGAATCGTGCTTTCGAAATTTCTGTAGTTCGGCGCTATAAATACAACAGCTGAAATGACTACAAGTGGTCTTCGGCCTGACCGCGAGCATACCAGTGGCGAAGGCTGGTTCTCGTTCATAGGGAAGTCCTAGCCTGTATAATAGGTAGGGATTTGGATGTAGGTCTTCAGAAGGTAAGTGGTAAGTGAAGCCGACAGGAACGGAGTTATAGGGTCCCACGCCACTGGTGCATACCACCTCGCTCGGTCGGAGATCTCCCTTTGGGGCTTGCCACCATATACCTACACTACTACCAAATACATATTTTTTCAGCACTCTAAAACTATAACAACAATTACAATATATGGTCCAAAAAGCATACGACCATAGTGAAAGCCACACTCAAACACCATGTAATTTTAAAAAAATCCTATAAATAATTCACCCAAAACATTCCACCCATATCATATTTTCACCCAACATATTACGAGTGAAGGTGAGAGGTGATAAACGCATACGTTAACAGTATAATAATAATAAAGGTAATCTTTGTTCATGAGTTAAAATGTGGAGAAGAGGGGGCTGCAAATAATTATTGTGACAAATTGTCAGCGGAGCCTGTCGTTGGGGCAATTTGATACAATTTGCTCCCGCTACGGGCCTGTTTTGCATATGGGTGAGCTTATGCTAATATTTTTTCACCCAGTTTACCTAACACGTTGAAAAAGACCTTTGTCGGATCATTAGCTGCAACTAATTTGCACGGTCGGAATACCTTCGTCGTCCCTTTTTAAACTGATTTACTTTGTGTTTAATTACTGTTAGTTTTATGATACTGGAATAAATATTTTGCTACCAGGTACCTTTCTCATTATTTCAGTTAAATGACGGTCGCAACATTTGTACAAAGCAAATTTTAAAAGAAGATTATGTTAAACTGCGAAATGTTTTGTTCCGTGAGTACCTACGTTGATGAGTATGATCAAGCTTTTGAAAAATAAACAAAAAAAATTAGACCAAGTCTATAATCCTGATTAGGTGTAATAACAATAAATTATATGTAGATTCTAAGGCATTCCCTACCTAAGTACGGCAGTATCCCTTCAATTTCTTTATACAAAGAAGTACCGGATAATGTGATATCTTTTTTAATTTTCGCGGGCGAGGGTAGCTCCTCAATATTGAGCATGTGGGAATCGTTGAAATTAAATTTTCTTTGTTTTCTCCGAGTCTACGTGGCGTTATTAAATCTCCTTGTATTTTTTAACACAGGCGTATCATTAGATTGAGGGTTTCCGTCAAGAGGAAATTGTGGCGGCGGCGAGGGGAGCCTACCTAAACATATTGAAAAAATAAAAATCCCGGCCACTTACCGCCTGCGTGAACCGCGACCAAACGTTGCTCTACTTCAAATTAGCTACGATATTGTAAAGAATCAGTGTTTGAGTCCACTGCAATTTAAATTTGATCAAATAACCAATTACAAGTTATTGGTATTCATTTGTTCGGAACAGAATACTGAATAATCATAATCTTTATTTGCATTGAATATGGTACAATTTGAAGTTAACAATTTATACATAACTTTCACCACATTCTGCTTAATAGTGTATATCACACGTACAGTTCGGACCGAGCATTGGAATGCATTCCTAACTGCTACGGGATCTATTTGGTTTATTGCGGAAAAAACTCTCGTGCTAATTATGTCGTCAAATTCATCCACGGTGTGAACTGCCTGTGTCTTACATAATATGTCAAAATACGTTATAGCGCGTGGTTAAATCGCGGACATGCCAGATCGGATTGATATAAACAGTCTTAGGCATCAAAGTCACTGTTACCTTGACATTACACATTTTTGATAATAAATACAACAATATTAAGTGTGAAAATTAGGGATTTTCATCGTATTAATTTTTGATTGATTTACATTTCAGCCACAAAACGTCCACTGTTTTACATAGGTCAAAAGTAGCCAGCCAGTTTGTTATATACATATTTTTGTATTAATCTAAACTAAAGGAAATTATATAAGGAAAACGCAAGTAGAGCAACGTCCGCTGTAAGACGAGTGAAGTGGCCTCGGCATGAGTATTACGCGACAGAATTTTGTCGGCTTCGGGACTTCTTAAATATACATATTACATTACGTGGAATTGCCCATTTTTTCCACTCTCCACCCCAGCAATTAGGGTGGGCCGTGTATAAATATTGAAACGCTCATTAAAGTCCTCTAGTATCTACACTTTTACGGCCGGGCCGGTGCAAGAAACTGCGAAGCCGACGAAATGAATTATGGCAAAAGGCTAACATATTTTTTATGAAAAAGCTTTAGATTTGCATAAGTTTGTATCGAACTGATTTTTGTCGTGGTGGCAGTATCGAATTGAACGCAGCTGTGCCGTTTCGTCTTATTTACATATTAAATAAATTAAATAATGTATAAAAAATTATAATATTTAATATTTCATGGATAATCAGCAACAATAATATTGTTTATAAAACGACCTACTAACCTTTAAAAATTGGAAAATAATTTTTAAAGCACCATTTTATTAATTTACTGTTGTCGTCGTTTTTTAATTAAACATATCCCGGTCTATAGACTGCTGTTAATTGTTCCCTTACCTTGATCCGGCGATGGCACTCGGTGTCGCAGCGACGCCTGCAACAAATTAAAAATATTCATCAAATATTCTTCAAAACAAAATTCATTTTTCACGTCACACCCGATTCAATTTGCGATACGATTTTGAATTCCAATTTGGAAATTAAAATTTTGAATGATTAAATAGCTGCCGAGATTGCATTTGGACAATTAACGCATTAGACGGCGCTCTTAATTAACAGTCGCTGTTAAAAATTGAGTACAAATTCGAGTAGCGATCTCCCCTCCGGACCTAGTGAATGGTCCGTAATATTTTAGTTCTGAAACAAAACCCGCGGGGGCGGCGTGGTGCGGTGGAGGGAGCGGCACGTAGACACAATAAGCCTTTTAATTCGATCCGTCAAGACGGACGCGGGACAAAGACTCCGTGTTATCATTCAATGGGGCACTCTTGCCTTTTCTTATTACTTCGCTTCGGTTTTCTTTTAAGCCACCTGACGCACACGGAATAAACGGTGCGATTGATCTCATGATACGATTATTTTATTTAGCAACAGATTTTCTAAAGTTAACATTACAGTTAAAAGTTTTAAATTGTATGTTACCATTTTACTATATGCAATCTTTAGAAAATATAAAATAAATATTAGAATCATCTAATAAAAATAAATGACATTTGGTATTTGTTAAATCCAATTCTGATGGTATCACATTATAATATTATGAATCTTTCAAATCTAAACCGAAATTTCTCTCGTTACATGAAAAATATTGTCAACATTAACGTTCTTCCAACGAAATCAACGAATCCAAAAGCTTTTCGAACAGAATTCTTCCAAATATCTTAAGACGTATCCTCGTACCCTGTACACCAGAGGTGGCGGAGTGCACTTGATCCCGCGTGCCGTGACCCGACTGCCGTGACCCGACTACCAATCGCCGGCTAACAGTTTATTTGTACCAACATATATCTGTTTGTTGTCCCGGTCTAGACTACATATTAGATGCTATATTTCAAAATATTACAAACTGATATTCCTAATGGACTACATTGACCCCTGACGAAAGTAGAGTGGTGGTAGTATCTGTGTGTGTGTTTGTCCGTGGCATCGTAGCTCCCAAACGGATGACAAGATTTTGATCTAGTTATATTTTTTTGTTTGAAAGGTGATATGATCAAGAGCATTCTCAGCTATAATTTATCATCATCATCTTGCTCGCTGCTTGACAATTTGGGGGCTACTGAACATTTTTAATTCTGTTTTATTCTATAAGTATGTTAAGACAATACAAAGAAAGATATTAGAATCTAAAACAATTTAGTTTGAAGGCAGGAATGTTTCGCTGTTTGTTATCGTAGCTGATCTGCTGAAGCTGAGAATTTAGTTACTAAGGTATAAAATGTTAATATTATAGCAATGATATATAAACTAGACATTCCCCGTAACTTTATCCGCGTAACATTTAAAAATCTAAATAAAAAAATTGTATATTTGATAATCCAGCTTTAAAACTACATCTAAATGTAATCTTTGAAACTTTATCATTTACAATATCAGGCGAGTATTTATGTGTTTTATAATAAATATTAAGTCCATAACTAATTATAAGATAATGTGACAATACAAACAGATCGCGATTTCTTAATTATTCTAATGGCACTAATAGCTAATAGAGCCGGCAATGAAGATAGATGGCGAATTATCTCATGATATTAGCGTAATATGCATCTTAAATGGCTGTGTTTAATTACATGTAACAATTACTTCTAAGATTATTATTATATTAATACGTGAAGCAAAAATGTTTCATACAGATTAACGAGAACGCGAACGGAGGAGTATGATATTGGGTACAGTTAAAGTTTATGTGAATTGTGCAGAAAGCCATCTTTTTTAAATAATGCTTAGAAATACATAAAATTAGTAACTATAACCCACACTATCATGCGGTTGATAAAAATAATTTTGTTACACGTTGACATTTGTCAATCTGTCACAACATTTACTTTTTTTATATCTAAGAGGCAAAAGAACCCATATAGAGTTATATAAATTTTGTAAGTACTTATTACTAGGATATTACATAATAACGAATTAATTAAAATAACTAAATTATTCACTAAACTATATATTATAAAAGTTATTGTCTTAATGAAAAATAAAAAAGGGCTAGAGGTAAAAAACTGAATGTAGTACCTAAGAGGCTGGCAGTATTGCCTTGCTGTATGGCCAAACAGATACGTTGGCCGAGGTAAGCAGCAGCTTTAGGGTCATTAGTTTTGTCGACCAGTTTTTTTGGCCAAATCCCTAACAAGATGCTTCGCACTGGGGCCCCAAGGACCCATAGTTTAGACTCCAAAAGGCAGAAAAATGTAACCATCGTCGATGGATTCATATTTCCGCCTTTCGTTGGTCTCGGCGAGTGCTGCTGCCGCCCCTGCCACCCTTGCAGTGGCCGCTACGTGTGACGCGGCCAGCGTATCCACGCAGGTAGCGTCCCACACCAGCGGCATCCTCCGGCTCCACGGAGTTAGGGCCATCCCGTCGGGTCGCCTGCCGTCGTCGCGTGCGGTACCATTCGGCTCAAGTGTGGCCGGCACGTTGACGGTGGCAAGAGCTCTGCGGATGAAGTCATTTATGGGGGCATGGCGGGACTGGTAGCCGGCACTGCGGCGGCAGGACAGTCCATGGTGTCCTTGACGGTCCACCGTGGTACCACAATGGCAGCGATGGGGCTTGTTAGTGGCGGTTCCTAAGCGCAGACTGACTGATAGTGTGAAGGTGTGGTTATCCACCAGAGTTCCGATATTGAATGACGGGAATGCCTGGAGCAAGTACCCCGATTCCCGCTCAGTGGACGTTAAGACACGGGTGCGATCAGCAGGGGAGGAGCAATTTAACAAGTCTGATTGTCAAATTAAGATTGAGGAAATGATTGAGGACTGGAATTTCGCCTGGGCAGACTCCATGCCAAGTATTAACAGCTTCCGGTAATGAGTCAATACCCACGCAGCCTAATGAATTTGTAATGATTTTGGTGAAAAGTCGGTAGATGCTATGAGCAGATGACAAAAAAGCAGGAAGAGACACACTTTCTGATACCCAACCCTCCGAACCGAATGGGTAGAGCGGCGGACCATGAGGTGTCGGAGATGTTGCAATGCTATGGCGAGGATGAATCCTCGCCATAGCACTGTAGAATATGTTGGTCGATATCAGGTACGTGTTTTTGAACTTCTTTTAATAGGTCACTTCTAGAGACAGAGTTGAAGAGTTATAAAGTTATATTACCAAAATAATTCATATAAAATAACTTAAAAAATATAATATGAATTATTACGTGTGAATTTCGATCACAGGGCGACCTCTGGTAGGTATATATATATATATATATATATATATATATATATATATATATATATATATATATATATATATATATATATATAATAAATATTTAGAATTTACGCATTCACTACTGAAACCAATTATAATGTTCTGAGATGAGAGATGTGTTAAGAAAATGTTATGAAATATACTTAAATTGATAAAGAGCGTTCATGATCCCAAGGAAAATGTTCTTGTTTGATTTAAAACGCGTCTAATGATAAGGGAAAATACAACAAGATCGACTCCTCAACTTGCTCACAATGCGGACATCACATATCGTATTAATTTGAAGTTTTTATTTATTTTTATTGACTAAAACAAACTACAGGCTTAATTCCCATACCCTTTTTAGCCAAATATTACAATAGGTTTGTTTCCACTAAGAATAAATCGGATGGCTTAGAGTTTCTAATGATTAACCATGATAATTAGTGAACAAGAAAACAACTTTTTTATTAAAATAATAAAAGATTATTAATATTTTTGGAAAATAAAATCGACATAATGAGGCGTTTTATCACGTGACATTAAACACCAATCAGAGAAGCGTGACGTCACACCTCGCGAAACACTTGTAAGTTGTAGCTGTGATTTTCGGAAATCAAAATTATCAAGAGTTGGCAGTACTCTTAAATATATGACAGCAAAAGATTTATCCAAGTGCAGCCCTCTTTTACAACCAAATTCATCGGTTTTGCTGAAGATTTTAGAAATAAACACAGAAATAAATTGTGGAAGCAGTTGATAAAGTAAGAGCATCTTGCCTCCTTGCCATTTCTAACCACTTTCTTCGTATTTGTTTATTGTTAGGTACATATATGAATAATTTGTTTGGCGTTTTTATCGTTGTTCTTTTACATTGAGGCACTACACAATATTTATAAAACGAGGAATTCATTATTTAATAAAAAACACAATTGACTGTCATAAACAAACACGGCTGTTTCGCGAGGTGTGACGTCATTCAAGACGCCATGACAGTCTTGGCCTTTTTCGCGGTCGATTTCAAGTTAATTTCTAAAAACTCCAAAATACTAATGTAAAAGACCTATTTTTCTTAAAATAATATATTTTTGGGGTAAAATAGATGCTAAGCTATAGTTTTAAACGAATTTCCAAATTTTGTCAACTAGCCTATTACTATGCTCAGGACATTTCTAAATTTTCTACAATTATTTTATATGTATAATTTGTTTACGAGGTCATCACGGTTTTGGTAAACTCAATTCAAGGTCGCTGGTCACCTTCGTTCCCTAGCCCTTTTAATAATTCTAGTGATGATTGGTTTATGTCCGTCTCGTATGGCCATTCGAACGTCATGGTCGAATACCTCGTCAACTGACGCATTCATCAGAAATTAGAAGTTAGAAGCTACTATTAAGTATTTAATCATGTTCATGAAATTATTGGCACGACACTGTAACGCAGTCGGTCGGCAGTACGCAAGCAAGCAACTCGTTTCGTATAATATGAATTACAATCGCGGTTACATTTAGGATTGCCAGTGATTTCTTTGAGAAATAACTTCGTAACCTAAAGATGCATAGTTATCAGTTGTGTTGTTTAGAATCATGACATGCTGATTGTCTACAGTACAAGAGCATAATATTGAAAACTTTTTATTCATTTTTAGGGTTCCGTACTCAAAGGGTAAAATGGACCTTATTACTGAGAGTTTGCTGTCCATCCGTCCGTCTGGCTATCACCAGGCTGTATCTCGAGAACCGTAATAGCTAAACAGTTGAAATTTTCACTTGTGAAACCCCATACAACAAACGTAATTTTTTGCCGTTTTGTACGGAACCCGTCGTGCGCGAGTCCGACTCGCACTTGGCCGGATTTTTGTATAATATATTGCCAATTGCTATCTTCTTTCGATAACGATAAAACTTTGTCAACTACACTGTACTGCATTTCATATTATACATTGATGTCTGAGCACAGTAATATTTTTCTTTTATATTTTGAATATAGGGGTGACCATAAAACAATGACTGATGATATTGCATTATTTAATTAAATGACCGTTAAATCACGCTAATTGCGATCTCATAGCTCTTTTGTTTTTTGTTTGTGCTCAAATTTTTTTCTGAAAATTTCGTTCGGCTTCCACTTTGAATGGAATTCCTTTATTTGCGGCAGCCTGTTAACAAATACAGCACAACAAAGCGCTCAAAAATTATAACCACCATAAAACGGATGGTACTTGAAAGGGATTTTTAGAAAATAATGAAAATAATTAAAGCGTGTTGTCTCTTGTTTATAAGTTGAAGAACAAAATAAACATTTATTTTGTAACATAAAAATATTTTTACAATTTACAATAATTACATCATTGTATGGCAGAATTTTTGGCATATTACATTTAATTTTCCATTATTGTTATAACTACATTCTTGGCGATGAAATAAATTATTGATTGATTGATAATTTTGAAATGATTTAGTAGTAACTAACCCACCAAAATATTTCAAGCTATGTGTACCTACTTTTGTTTTCACGATATATTTTATTTATTGCACATTTTATCCCCATTTCTGTTTAAATATACATGACATGAGCGGCGAGTGGAGACGTGTCTTTGATCGTCTCGGAAGTCCCGCTATTGTCCTTGGCCATCACCGCGCGTGGTCACCCTACTTTCATCTTCTAATTGTTTTTTTATGAAGCACTTACGCAACAATGGATAATGACACCCGCTTTGATCTTCAATTGTGGCCATTTCAAATGATTATTATCCTCGATTAGTTCGCAAGCTGAAAAGTATCTAACGTTTTAATTTTGTCCTTATTGAAACCAAAAAATTAAATCTTAAAAAATAAGTTATGCTGTAAATATGGAACCCCCTAATTTATGAGTTTTTGTTGTTTAAATAGCAGGTTTTTAGACGGCAACTTTATTTATGCATCGTGTTGATTCAAAAGTCGATTTAACTAGGAAGTGATAGTAAAGACACTCGTACATTTTTACGATATTTAGTTTGAGACAAAATGATGACGTATATACTCGTATAGGATTTAAGGTTCGAGAGAATGAGACGGAAGGTGTATTTGAAGGTTTTACTCTAATCATCCACATGTTTTTCGTTGACTGATCAACTTTGAATTCAAACACAATCCTTTAGCAAAACACGTGTTAGAGTCGCGCGCGTGTGAGCGTGCGGGTGTGTGCGTGCGCTTGAATTAGACGCGAAACTTTCCAAGTTTTCCCAAATTTGTGCCTCCCCCCCCTCCCTGCCTGCCCCCGCCCCTCGGCGCCTCCCGGGATCGATACCACCCCCCCGCCTCGCCCATCTCGGACGAGATTCCTCTGCACTGACGCATTTTACAATTATAATTTATCAACTAATTATTTTTTAGTGTAAAATGTATCCTAATATTTGTAATCAAGCGCTATGCGCTTCTCCGAGATTTTTTTATTGCTTGTCCAGTCGAGTCATACAGTCGCTTCGCTCCTTATTCCTAATTTGACTTGACTAGATCTTGCCATTTCAAATCCCGAGTGATGGTGGTTAGATCCGAATAAGACTGCTGGTCAAAATAAAATCCACTACTCGTGCTACTCAGTATGTTTGTCTATTTGTTTGCATTGAATAGACTCCGAAACTACTGGACCATGTAATGAAGTTAGGCACAGATATAAAATAGTTCACGTAGGAGGACTTAATATGTGACTTTTTATCGGAGCAAAATGTACGTTTCCCGCGAGATTTATTTTGGCGCACACGAAATCGCGAGCAGTATTTAGTTGTGTAGTAAAGTAACTTGCCAGAAGGAATAATGGAAGGAATAAGAATAATTTTCCGTTCGGATAATTTAAAACACTTTTTTATTATAAATATATTTCATTGGTTTAGATGGAATTAATAAGTTAAAATTGGTTTACTGGTGAACGCAATATTACGTGACGGTCTCATGGCTATGGATATTTATTTATTTTCTATGTTAATTAGGAATTTGTATTATTAAGATATTATAACTTGTAGATTTATTGCGGTCTCGTAAGTTCTAAGTAATTTATTGTTTATTTTAACGTCCTTGAATTTTACTAGATAGTAAAATTTTTCTTGCATTGAGTAGTTATCCCACAAATACAGTAACTACTGTCCCCTATACAATAACATTCAATTTTGTAAAGATATACGTATTGTTATTTACTAATCGATACTTTGAAAACTCAATATTGTCTCGGACAGCGGATGACAAGTTAAAAGGACGGTGTCATTAATTGAAGGATTTCGGATGATCTCAGCCGTCTCCAGAGGGCTCCGGAGACGACTGAGGGCTGGTCAGCCGACCCTCGCGGTGGGAACCGCTGCCTGCCACTACTTAGCGCGTGTGAGTGCTTGTTAATGTTTCATGGGCGGAACTTTTTCTGAGTAGTGCGTCAAGCTAAGTGTACCTACATAATTTAACACGTTGCCGTCTACGCGCGTCGAAATCAACGTAATTACGGACTTTTTACGCCTCGAAATGATTCATAACTATTATTAAATATCGACAACACCAGAAACGGTCGGTCGACAAATCATGTACACTGCCCCGGAAAGGAGCGGGCCAAGGGACTGCGGGAGTGGAAAGTCTGAAAAATAAACGACAGCGGGGACGTGATTTATAAGAGAGGCCAGGAGGTTTTCGATTATCGAAATGATATTTCTATATTAAAGTGTTGGACAATATGACCGGAACATGATTTATGCGCAATCCGATGATGCGCAGTTATGATTATTTCATTATATGGCCGGCGCCATAAAAACGGTGAGCGTTTTATTTTATTGCATCTCTCGCGGACGAGTTTTTATTTGAATATTTTATTGCGTTGTAAAGCTGCAGCTCGCTTTGACAAGTCGAGTGCTGCTGCAAAGGATTTAGGCTGAATGGCCCCCAATTTGCTCTTGTGGTCGTAAGAATAGACCGGTACGCAATATACTATTTGAAGTTGAAAGGGCAGAGTAAAAAATATCTTTGATATTTTAAAAATTTTGTGAAATTATGAAAGTGAAACGACTCATCGAAAATCTGTTGATATATTTAATGAAGTTAATTTGTACCAATCAATGCTTTAAGTTAGGTATGGCTTGAACCTCATTATTGTAATATGCAGCTACATACCTAATAGGCCATCGGGTATTTTAAATTGCTTGTATTTATTTATCGTAAGTAAATCATAATTTTATGAAATGATGTGTGTGTCGATGAAATGTTTCCTAGTAACACACAGTAACATCGAGTCACCCCACACCGAAACGAGAATATACGCGACGTGGCGCTGCATTTTTAAAATCGTAATTCAAAATTGAACTTTATTCTGTATACAAGTAGATACACGTTTCATTGCAATACAGCGAGGTGCAGTTTGACATTCGAACTCTTCAATTAAATCTTTTTGTGAAGTGAATACAGTTCAACTTCGAATCGCTATCTTAAAAATGTAGCTCTGCATCGCGTATTATCTGGTTTTGGTGTAAATTGACGCTTAATGCCCGAAATTAATAACTAATATAATTTTTTATCTGGATATAAGTTAATAGAATTAACTTATATATATATATCCCAGGATTATTCTTCACGTCAATTTACGTCAATTTTTTTTTGAGAATCTGAGATTGAAGTTAATCTAAGATTTTAGATACGTTATTAATTTCAGGCTTTAGTTAGTACCTAAGAGTACGTAAGTACTCATATATTTTTACTCTGTGCTACGAGTTCGTAGCTATTACGTAGCACGTACTACGCAGTGTGGGCTACGTGCTACGAGGTGCTATGAGGCTATGCTTTTGGATTTCTTAAACGATATATCCGTGGGGAAAGTGCGTACTTTCCCGTATTTTTCCCATTCCCATTCCCATATTTTCGTATATTACAAATTAATTAGAGAAAAACTTGTAGTGTTTGATATTAAGTGTAATTTTAAAATCCAATTATTATTTACTAAACAAAATATATTAACGCTTTATACTTTTGCTTTCGATGTGTTCTGAACGTATATTCTAATTTCTAAGTAACGGTAAATATCAATCATCATTTGACAGGGTTTACCTACGTCGCGTGCATGTTTGCCACGATCGTTCATAAAAAGCAACTAAGTAGACAATAATGCACATGCATCGGCGGGGTTCCCGGGGAATACCCGACATTACATTCTTTACTTAAATCAGATAAAATATTTTTATCGTCTCATAAATTCGACAACCCTATTGCGTTCACGTAGTCTTTCACGGTATCGTAAATCCGGCCCTGGCTTATTGAATAACTCCATGACTCACGGCATGCTCCACTGCATCCATACGCTACCGATGAAATCACATCACGCCGAAATGGTTTTTATTGCGTGCACTGAAGAGGCGTATTTGTGTGCACAGTTATAGCCTGTAGAGTCGTTTGAGATAACTATATGGTCTTCTAGAATCGGACGCTTCTAGTTCCGGTGGCTGCGTATGTTTTTTATCTCGTTAATGCTATCGGCGACAGCTATTGTATGTTCTGATACATCTGTAACGTCCTCGGTCACACGCCACTGAAGATGTCCCATTATTAATATTTATTTTTACAATTTTATAGTTTGCTGGCATTTGTCATAGCTACTTCCTTTTTTCGTATAAAATGTTCTGAATTTATTTCTCTGTTGAGACTTTTTAATACATAATTATTTCTCATATGGGGATTGTTCCAAATGGGGGAGAAAACCTTAAGACTTGTTTCAGTTAAGAGTAAATATGTTGAAATAAAGAACACACTCGAAGCCATAGCTTCAACGGACTAACAAGAACAATTTCGCTTAAATCGTCGCCTTACTGGGAATCCGCAAAATAAATTCTCATCTTAAGACGGGATTAGTATTAGAATTGAAATTTAGTGTCTAGATTAGGAGTTGGAGATACGAAGTCTAAGTGGGACTGAAATGATTCACTCATTGTCAGGCGACTTATCGCATTCAGGTGGGCGCACACAAGTTATCCGGGAGTCCGGAGTCCGGGACACGGAACTTATCCGGGAACGGAATTGTGAAGAGTGGACGTGTCTCGCATGCCCGGCCTTATCGCGAAGTTTCCCACATGTGTTATAGGTAAATGAGATGGAACTTTATGTTTTTTGTTAGATCCGCTACGGGATATGAATCGAATTTAAACTATGTGATTCAACATTACGTGTTAAAGATATCGTTAAACCTAATCGAAGAATACTTCAAGTGAAAAGTAGAGAAAAAACATAATATTTGTGAACCTATTTTATACAAAAGAAATCATCTTGATGCTTGATGGCGTAGGTAATTTCATTGAGAATTTTCATGAACAAATACCGACCCATACCTTTTTAATACACAAACTATATGCACTCAACTCTTATCTAAGGGTTGTATTACACAACTCAATACGGCTTTATCGAACAAAGCCCCAGGAATAGAAATTGTGTAGAAGCAAAATTAGCACTAAGCAAGGGATGAATATATAGAGGGCTATTATTTAATTATCCTGAGGGAATCACGTGAGGATCGCAAGTCGACCTAGAGGGGGGGGGGGAGGCTGTCTGAGGCTCAGGGGGTCTTGGCCACGTGATGGCCAATTAATTAGGCATAAGCCCAACTTTGTCTAGGCGTGGGCAAAACCGTCGCACTAGAAATAGCATTTCATTATCCAAAAAACAATTATATACTTTCGAGTGGCGTTTGTGATTTGAGCTCTGAACTCTGTATTTATAATGAAAGCGATATTTAGATTAAATTTCGTTAAAAAACAAAATTGTCTGAAATTGTCAAAACAAAAGAACAAGACAAGAAGCTCAGATTAGAATGTTTGTGTAACTTCATAGATTCTTGTTTTTCCGTGCAAACCTCCGGCAACTTTTAAATAAAGTCAGCTTTCTCACGTAGAAATATAGCACTTGTAAATAAAAATATACGAACAAACCGAGTATGAAAACATACACTATTTAGAAGTAGAAACCTCCTACATACCTTTATAATATTGTGCAGAAATTTACAAGCAACAATTTCTACGTAGATTAAATTCAATGTCTATACCTAAATTTTCGGACGTCCCTTGATTAATTAAGTGAGGCACAAAAGGACGTAGGTAGGCAAAAAACTGAACGGCAAATAATTTGAATACGTAACGAACGGAGGGGCATCGCTATTCTTAACTTGCCGGATAAAGAGCTAAACTTGTTTAAGGGATGACCGATGGAAATGTATCAGCCGCCGGCCGAACCCCGCTAAAAAGAGGTTTAGGGCTCATACAGGAAGACGACATCTGGAGGAGGAGTTGTGACCCCGCAGGCATGCAGATATATCGGATGGACACGTCGCTTTATTCCGCCGTACAATGGAGTAAGGGGGAGTTGTTGCTGATGCACACTTTTTTGTTTGGTGTAAATCTTATCTGCAATTACTTTTCGTTTTCGTTCATTTAATATTTGTCGTTTTTTTACATTTATCTTTACCTCGTGGCTACGAAACCGGACTCTGTATTGAAAAAGGTTTAAAAATTTGCATTTATAAACCGATTGTTAATTTCATTCGGTACTAGTTTTGTTTTTAATATCTTATACTTTAAACGGCACAACAAATATACATAATCGGTTTCTCGAAAACGGCTGCAAGTATTACCGTGAAATTTAGTATGCGGGGAGTTTTGGGGGAGAAAAATTGATCTAGCTAGATAGCTAGATAGCTTAGATAAATATATTTGTGATTATTTTTTTCCATTTATCAGAGCTCCGAGCAAATCTCGGTTACCCAGGTACTTCTAATGCAACGTTCATTCGTTCGTTCGTTCGTTCGTTCGTTCGTTCGAAATATGAATATTTTATACACATATAAAAGTGGTATGCCCAACAATATTACCGTACAATATGTGTAGAGCGCGATTAAGCCCGAATGTTAAGCGTAGCCCCGGGCTCTAACGAGGCTATATAAATCGAAGGCTGTTTAGATAGGGCTAGTGTTTTATTGAAATACAAATGAGTGTCGGAGGAGAGTGTGCCGCGAATAAAAGGGTCACATTAGAATAATTCGCAGCGAGCGGGCCCAATTCTTCACATGGAGAGGCCTTAAATTTCACTATTTTACATACTCAGGATTATCATATCTACGGCCCCGGGCCCGTTTTTTGCCCGCCCCCTATCGGGCCCTCGAAATATTTACATGTAACTTTTTGTTCGGCCATACGTGACCGGGTTTCAAAGGTTTTCGATTGTGTGCGCGGGACTTCTAATTGTTTTTATCGTTCTTTGCATTGTGATAGCGAATTTGTGTATGTAAAGCATATTTTGTACGTAGCTATCTAGTGTAAAATTAGCCTTGTTTCGTTTTCACTACTTAACTTCCTGACAAGTTGTGAAAAGGGAATTCAATTCGGTTTTTTTCCCACTTTCAGAACTATTACATAGAAATATGCTTAAAGATTTTCTCAAAACATAATTACCAAAAAATGTTATTCAAAACAGGTAAACAAAATCGAAGTCTTTTAATCTTGTCTCAATACAAAAATTTAACATTAACAGTTAAATACTATATAGGTATATCGCCTGTAATGGTCAGCACACACCGAAATGCGAAGCGGCGCGGCGTCGTTAAGATAGCGATTCAAAATTGAACTTTATTTACTTCACAAAAAGTTGTTTTCGCGGTGCAGCTCGAAATTCTACCTTCAAATTCAATAAAGTTCAATTTTGAATCTCTATCTTGCAAATGGCACGCCGCGTCGCGTCTCGGTGTGTCTGACGCTTAGACGGTACAGCGTCAAGCGAGGGGTGATCGCAACGGAATTAGCCCAACAGCCTCAATTAACTCTGCTCTCACCACCGCGGCCAATTATCGCCAGACCTTTGTTGCTGTATTGCTACTAAGCTAATGCCTACTACTGACGCTATGTCTTGGAATACCAATGAAGAAATAATTGTGTAAGGGCCTTAACATCACATACGATTTGAAAACGTAATGTTGAAATCAAGCGTGTGTGCACAAACATTTACATAAGCGTATAAAAGTTTGTACCGCATATCGATCTGCGTTCCGAAATGCGGTGGATCTGTGCGGTTTGGACTTCGGATCGAACTTTCGTGCTAAATACGAGTAAAATAAGACCACGGTTTGGACTACTGGCCTCTTACATATTAAAGTGAGTATGAGAAACCGTGATAAATGCGCTCGCATCAACATGTCAGATTAGACTATCGGACATGTGCGTTTCGGAGTGAGGGTTGGGACAGCGCGTGCTATTTCCCGCGGTCCGAACTTTACATGTCAATGTCGCTATAGATTACCAAAAAGTCACTTCATATTTTAAGGCTTCAAAAATTTTTGTTGTTTTTATTTACTTAAAAGTTCGCCTTGCAGAAAATAATAATAAATTTTGTAACTGTCTTAAACTGACATAAAGTAAAGTAGTTCTATTTTCTCTCAGCTGTTTAAAAACGGCAAGTCATGTATAGACAATTACGTAACCCTCACTTCATTCTGCAATTAGTCGTCAAAAGACATCGCGTCGCTGGTCCCTGTTACTCGTCGCTTGTCGCTGCTACTAGCCACTGTTGCTCGTCGCTTGTCGCTGCTACTAGTCACTGTTACTCGTCGCTTGTCGCTGCATTAGCTACTGTTACTCGTCGCTTGTCGCAGCTACTAGTCACTGTTACTCGTCCGTTGTAACTCTCTTTATATTTTCTATTCTCTCTCTCTATTTTTTCCAAAACATAAAATCTATTACAATATGATCATAACCTAATTCGATAGACAAGTACATATATAATATTAATATATAAATATATAATATTATAACACTATTTCAATCCTAAAAAGAAAATAAATTGAATTACTTATATATTTAGATTACTCCTCGCTTGCCGCTGCTACTTGTAGCTGCTACTCGTCGCTGTTGCTTATCGCTGCGGGCGATGACGGATTGCGACAGTCATCGTCAAATTAACACCTCCTGAGTGCGTATATGTGTACTCAACATGCCGCTCGGTGTACTCCTAATCACTCTTAATATAATGGCGTTTGAAGCCTCCGTAGTCATGTGGTGATATGCGTCTCAATACCGAGACAATGAAATATTTGATTTACTCATGAGACTTTCGAAACCCTAAATAACGCTTTCAATAATTATTCAAAGTTGCAGCATTACTTTACATTAACATTACAGCAGCACTGTACTGAAATATATATACAGCTGTGTTTGTAGCTTACACGTCGCTTCGTAGCGCGTCAAATTCGATTGGCGTAGCGTCTTACAAAAATCGTCGGAGTTTTTTTTGCTATATTTAGGGCAAAAGCCGTTGAGTAAAGAAAATCATCCAAATACCTATACCAAAAAACAGGCAGGTTAGCGGCAGTAATTAATTTTATTTTATTTCGCTCTACCCTTCGGAATTTGGCTAGTAATTGGAAAATTTATTGCAAGGTGTGCTTCGCACGGCTCGGGCGGTGCGAGCGGCAGCGTGATGTTTCACTTTCTCGCGAATGATTTATCGTCTTCGGGAACAATTTTAATTGCTGCCAGTGACACAATGTAAACAACTATTCGATTAAGCCGATTCCATTACATGGTGCAATTAATTTAAGAGCATCTTAAATAAGGTTTCGAACTCGCCGTTAGCTCGGAATTAGCGTAATTGTGATCATTAAGATTAATAGACGCATTGACTTTGAAATCAGAGTCAAAGGGAAGTATTTTGTGAGTTTTGTTAAGGTATTTATTTTATCGTTGTCCGCCTTGGAAATTAATCAAGGTGGATTGAGTACATGTTGGGACTTTATGGATTTTTTCAAATACAAAAATGTTACTATATTATGTGATACGTTTTTAAACAAATAATTTGCATCATAAAGTTAATAAATATACCAGAGGTCGTCGCCCTGTGGTCTTAATTAGCTCATAATAATTCGTATAATGTTTAAGTTAGAACTGCATATGTTATTTTGCCTCTTAGATAGGAAAATATGTAAATGTAGTTACAGAATGACAAACCTCAACGTTTAAAAAAAATGTATCAGCCTAAAGCACGATAATGTGTGTTAATAATGAGGTAGTGTGTGTTGTTGTTATTTTTATAATTACATTTTATATATTTCTAAACATTATTCTTTCTGCACACCTTCCTCCACACCTTCCTCCACATAAACTTTAATTTACTGGCCAAATTTCATACTCCTCCGGTTGCACAATTCTTGTAAAACTGTACTGAACGTTTTTTCTTCACGTATTAATATAGATAAGGTAAGAAAAATGAATATTGTGTCCATCACACAACACAAATGCAATAGTAGGGGAGCCGCAGAGGACTTATAATAACTCAATTCATTAGTCTGCGTGGGTAAATACTCATTACTGGAAGCGCGGAGTCTGCCCAGACGAAATTCCAGTCCATCCTAACATTAAAACAAATTGGGATGATGATGCCCTGCTC
Organism: Phengaris arion; assembly: GCA_963565745.1. NCBI lineage: Eukaryota > Metazoa > Arthropoda > Insecta > Lepidoptera > Lycaenidae > Phengaris > Phengaris arion. Next base: position 1,637,440 of record OY751442.1, read on the forward strand.
ATCGCACTCGTCTCTTAGCATCCGCTGAGATGTCAACGTGCCGGCCACAACCCACAACCACAACCCTCGAGCCGAATGGTATCGCGCTGGCGGTGTCGCACGTGACTGCCACTGCAAGCGTAGCAGGGGCGGCAGCTGCACACCGAGACCCACAAAAGGCGGAAATATGAATCCATCAGTGATGGTTACATTTTTCTGCCTTTTGGCGTCGAAACTATGGGTCCGTAGGACCCGAGTGCCAAGCTCCTTTTTAAGGGTTTGACCAAAAAGCTGGTCGACAAAACCAATGACCCTAAGGCTGGCGCTTACCTCGGCCGACGTATAAGTTTGGCCATACAGCGAGGCAATGCTGCTATCCTCTTAGGTACTCTACCCGCAGTCTCCACCCTAGATACAGTTTTTTGTCTATAGCCCTTTTTTATTTAGACAATAAGTTACATATAATTTAGATAATAATTTGGATATTTAAACTAGTTCTTAAATCTTCTTTTTCTGATATAATTAAATAAAAGTGCCACATACCCAATAATAAAAAAATAACTTCTAATAATAATATGTCTTAATAATTGGAGGCTATATTGGCTACGTGGCGTTTACGTGGGTATAATATTGACATAGTACTAAACTAGTGTGAAAAACATCTAAAACTAAAATCCTATTCAGCGACTAGAGAATTAGCTATTCCAAGCTAATTTGTGAAACAAAAGGTACAAAGTGAATCACGTGTTCGTATGGAAGTGTATGGCGTGTCGGCGTGTTTGTATGTATGAAGTGGTTGTATGAGAGTGTAAGACGTGTGTGTATGATGTATGAGCTAGCGGACGGTTATTTCGCGCTCCGCGGCACATCTTATAGCCAGAGGTCGGGTACTGATTATAATTACTAATGCTTGTCTGCACAAACTTGTTTTTGCTTTACTAAAGGGTTGCCATTAAAATCTAAACGGACTTGAGCTCTTTGCAGTAATTTAAAATGTTTCGTTTGATGTAAGGCGTCTGTTTTCATCTCGTCGGTCATGACTTTTAGTGTTAGGAGTGTTTGTCTGTATAAGGCTTCAGGTTATGAGATGGATTTAAGGTTAGGTAATTTTTATTAATCCTTAAATTAAGAAGCTTCCCCATGTTGTTAATTTTATTCACAACGCAGAGTAAAAATTACTCAGTGGTTTTTAAAAACTAAATGAGGGGTGTTTTGTTAAGTATTTATGGTTCATCTTAAAAAATACAATAATATTATTACGGGGAATAAATATATAATTTTCTGTCCGTTAAGTCGGTTTACGGACGATAATTTTACGTGATAACGTCATCACAAGCCGAACGCTTAGGCCGATCGTGCCTCTCTATCGCTTGTTCCGCGCTCTCGTTTGCACGCTCGGCTCAGGCGGAACGTGACCTCAAACGTGACAATCAGGCGGAACGTGACAATTTTTATGCGCGCAGCCGGCGTTCATCGATTTATAACACGTTATCACGTCAACAATGGTAAAGTAACATATTTATTCGACAAAAAAGTTTCATGATGGTTGAAAAATCACCCCCTAATGATTTAAGAGTCAAAATTAGCTTCTACCAATATTTTTTCTTATCTAGTTCCTGCGCTTCTTGTCGCCGGATTCCCGAACCGGTGGTATCTCATCATGTAGGTCTTTAAGAGTAAAAATAAAAATTTAATTTTTAATATTTTATAAACAGTAGCTAAGTATTTTAGCAGAGGCTCGGCTTAATCTGTGAGGCGGGTGCGCACTAACGCCTGCACGAGACACCGGATACGACGCCTCGACCCTCCGACCTTCGACCTCCGCGCTCGTCACGACACACTGTAATTACTACGTCCTACATAATATGCTGTTATGTAATACTAGCTGGTGCCTGCAACTTCGTTTGCACGGAACTAATTATGGAAACGGAAGACCATGATACAAGTAGTTCTAGTCACTCCTTATAGCATCCCCCATCTGCCAGTGAAAGTCCGGTCAAAATCGGTCCGGCCGTTTCAAAGGTTAGCCGGAATAAACAGACAGATAGACAGACAGATAGACGGACATGCATGGATTTATGCATGGTGTAAAAATAAATGAAACTACAATTGTCGACTTATTCGCTGTTCCACTTTATTCACTGTTGCATCTTTTCACACTAGATACGCACTTATATAATTATAATACTTATTTTAATACACAGTCACTCTGTAATTATTGCAGCACTTTTACGCTTTAAAATAAAACACTATTTCTAATTACTTCAAGAGATCTGTCGATAGAGTAATATCCCCGTTCGCTGACGAGCACGGCCTTGTATAGTTCCTCCATAACCGGTTGAGTGTTTGTTATACGGATATGAGACATTGGCGCTATTTTAAATTCCACTGAAACTCACCATAAAAATCGGTACTCTATTAAAAATAGCTCAAAATATATGATAATACTATATACTACTATGATATATAAGACGAATTCTTCAAATAGTTGCACATTTTTACAAAATGTATTTTTATTCTCAATCATCAATAACAAATCGTCACATGATCCATGACACATGAACACATGAACAATCGTGACATTTCCGGCTGACTTATAAATCAAATAAACAATCCACAAATTCTTTATGGTAAAGATCACTTTCGAAATAATTAAAATGAATGTATCATTTTCTAAAATAACAATTTAACATTTATTTTTAACCGATATCCAATTATTAATTCACAAAATTTGACTTAAAACGTTGATTTAATTATAATAAAAACAAATGTCAGCTGTCAGAACAAGAAGTCGATTCTTATAAAGCTAACATTGGTATAGAGAATACTCGAAGAATTGTAAAATTAAGATCGGAGCTCACATTAGACTAGTGGAGCTGTTTGACGATCATTTTGTGAATAAATGATAATTAGTTGGATGTGGACGGTTGCCTGGAAGACATCGATTTCCAGCGATAAGGCCGCCAAAATTGTACTTTTATGTATTGTGTATTGTGATAAGTGTATTTTTTGTGGTGTGCAATAAAGATTATTATTATTATGTATATATCTCCCCGTTTGTAATTATGTACAAACTATTGGATTGGATCTTATATTTTAAATATGATATTGTTACATATTATCGCTAACATTTATTACGTTTCTGTATATTATAGTACTTTAGTTTACATAATATATCATTTTGTAAAAATAAATATTCAATTCATTGGAAAATATTGTATTATTATACATACCTATCATCGGCGCCATGTATCACGCAGGTAGAGGCAAGAAAAACGCACAATATTTTCGTTCGTACAAAATATTTATATCCATTCTCTTGGCAATCGGAAAAAAGGTTCAATAAGTCGGAAAAAACTGGCTATCTTGTCGTGCCGTATTAGAATTCTGATTTATACTTCGAGGGTGGACACATAGGACCAGCGTAACTTGACTCCTGTTCCGAAGGAAGCAGGCCCCGTCAAAGGTTATCAATAGTGATCCACGTATCAGAATAGATGCATGTATTAGGAAACAAAGAGACGATGGAGCTCCCTCCACTAACTTCCCGGCCATTTAACGCGGATACAAAGACGGCGCGAAACGAAACTACGACGATTTCCGATGCCGGAACAAAATTGGAAATGTTTCCATTTGAAAACGAAATTAATTTCGGAAAGTTATAATTGAAGTAGCTACATCGATTTACTGTAAATGAAAGAACTATTTAACTCAAAACTTAATTTTCAAATTCGTACCGAATTGCTTAAGGCAGCTATAACGATTTTTTATATGTTATGATAGAAATTATATATTATTGACATTTTACAGTATACAGGTACAGGTACTCTGCCTGGTGGGGACGACCTGGGAGATTTCTTTTTTTTATAGTTTTTTTCATTTGTAATTTTTATAGTTTTGTATTATTAATTTCCTTTTTAGGACTTATAATTTGTAAATATTTTAAATAGTTAACAGACACTTCTATTTAATTTAAGTATAAAATAGATGACTATTACAGTATAAATTCAGTGTGATTTATTTGCGAAGACGGGACGGGGGCAATATCAGAAGTGTATGGGGATCCAATAAATAATACAGACCGGTGACCGAGGGACCGAATTTATTTCAATTTTCAACTTGACGTACATTTTATTTAGATAATATATTTTGAGTGCGTAGAAAACATTTTAAGAGATAAGATTGTGTACACAAAAAAATTAAACATACAAGAGAAATGACTACTAATTAAACGAAAATACTATCAAATTTCGTAGCTTATTACTGCAGAAAACTAAAATAAAACAGTGTATTACAATGCAAACACATAGTAACGAGTTATCACATAGTTTTTTGCACGAGTAAGCACGTTTACGTTACCAATTAGTCCGGCCAATATCCAAACGTTCGGTCTATTTGGCACTGAATGTATTTTGTTAGGACCGGCCTTCTGCTCTGATACGTTTACCGCCTGACTGCTGCTAGTGTGGGTGAGGATTTAGATTAACTGCTAATCAATACATGTAGTCAGAGGTCCAAAAATAACATCTCCATAAAAACAATAAGTGTATTTATCTCTCTATAGGTTGGAATATTCATTCAATAAAGTGTAACAAAAGGTGTTATATTTATAGACATATTATATGTATGTATATATAATATTACATTAGGTTGTTCAAAATCTAGTACTCATATTTTGTGCATATTATGATCTACTGCTTAGGTAAAGACGTTTAAGCAGAAAAATAATAAAACGTTAAAAAAATGCTAAATAGGTAATACTGGACTACGTTCTTCACGGCGCTGTTAAAGTTATTGACCTCTCACAGCTGGTTTTTTTATGCTATTTAGGCAAAGTACTTTGTTACTCTTTAAATTAACTGTTTCTGTGAGGTTAATGACCTCAGCACCTTAGAGAGTGCAATGTAGTATAATTATTTTGTTTTTGATTTTTTTTCTATTTTCCTGCCTAAACGTCTTCGAATAAGCAGTAGAAACAATGCCCAAAATATTCGTAAATAATTTTGAACAATCTTGTACATAGATGGACTATAGAGGTGCTGTATCTACATACATAATATTTGCACGCCAGCAAACAATATTTTATATAAAATAGAACAAGGGAATCAAATTTTGCTTGCCTGAGATAGCGCGAGTAAACAATCTTGATACAAGCAATAAAAATCTAAAATCGAATCAATTGTTCGGCTGTAAATGAGTCGTTACTTCCGAAGAACAGGTCCTCCCGGTGGAACACATAAATCGGATTCGGAAGCGGATCACGTAACGCTAAGAGTTCGCAAAACTGCGCCATAAATCCGCGGAGGTGCGCTGGAGACAAACGGTGGCGCGAAACGTGCTATTCTAACAGATAATTCTATTGTTACATGTTTATGTTAATAAAATATATTTAGGGATTGATGCAGTTTGCCAGTGGTATTTAGTCGAAGATAAATGTCGGGTTGAGTTTTTCTTTAAGAGCGCTCGAACTTTAAAATGAAATAAGTTATATAACCACAATTTTTATAATGTTGTAACGGATATTCGATGACAATATATTGTATGGCAAAAAAATCCACATATTCGCCGCACTTCACTGTAAAAAATAGTTATCTCAAAAATGAAGCGCCGCGTATCGTCGCGATGTGAACTACCCTTTATTTTTACTTACCCTTATGTTCACTTTTAATTTGTTAGTGCGTAGTTGGAAATCCTTGTATTTTGTACCAAAAGAATAAAAGAGCTGTTGCTTGTGAGAATTTTATTGTAAAAGTATTTATTTACGCCCACAGACGCCAATTCTTAGTTATTGTTCTAGCATCTAAATCAGGCAATCGATATTTTACTAAGCGGAACCACGAGAGGCCGCTAGATGACACTTAAATATGAATCTGGCGGCGCTGGTGGTAACATAATGCAATATTTGACTGTGGATTATCTGCTGCGTAGACTAGAGGTTCTGCATTGCCCCTCGGAAAGTGACCGAGCCGTGTTAAATCACACGGTTTTGGTGGTCAGTTGATGTCGCCAGCGCGCGACGAAGACCTCGAACATCTCATTCAATAAATTAAATTTTTCGCGTGCTGTGTGGCAAGTATCGCCATCCTATTGAAACCACGTCATGTTTGTGAGATCCATTTCATCTATATAGGCCAGAATTTTTTTCTTCAAACGTCGTCAATTGGCGCAACCAAGGTGCAACGCACGGAACGTTAGGCAAATAGAGCGCTGATTTTGATAACTAATTTTAATAATTTCTATGCGTTTTTGAAGTGTACAGTTTCTATGGTAAATGACAATTTACCATATTATATTTCGTATATAGATAATATATCATAGAAAAAAATATCATAGATAATTTTTTAAGTCTCATGGAACTGAACTTAATAACGAAAATATATATTTTTACACAATATTTATAACTGTAACTGGTAAACTCGTGAACTGGCCCAATATTTCTGAATTAATAAAATCTAAACGCAATGAAAAATACTCACCATTTTCTAAGTTATTCGAATCACATACCCACAATGTATATTAAGAGGTCGTTACATTTAAATAAGGCAATGAATGCGTCTCTTAATAAGATTTACCTGTTCTTCATTCAATAAAACTTAGAGTATAAAAGATGGCCGGAGGCGACGGAGCGAGTAACGAGCGTATAACTCGCGCAGGTGCCACTGTGGTTTGTCTCGGCTGAGGCATAAATGTCGCTTAATTCATGTAAATAGCTCTTGGATCGCTTTAATCTTGGATTTTTAACGGCTTCTGCAATCGCGAGTATCAAAATTGATTATCTTGGCTATTTATGGGTTTTCAGTCGTACGATTCTTTTTTGTAGAAGTTTTATGGATTTATTTTATTGCAAATTATACTGCTTGATTCTTATCGACCTTTTAGTATAACCTAGTGGATTAAATATGCTTCTGTTTTGCACAGGAATTCATAATATTTGTGGTCAAAATTTTGTACTATATACTAATAGAATTAAACTAAGACAGAACATAATCTCATAAGACACTATAAATCTACCCTCAGGCGAGGGATTGCAATTAGTGAGCCATTGTATATTCCTATCGCCAATAAATTCATAGGATGTAATAACTCGACTCTATTAGGGTCCCTTCGTCAGCGTCTGCTAATACAACTCCTTGTTTGGACTGTGGCTATATTTAGAAGGCAATCTTAGAGCGTGCCCTGGGAGTCATCTGACGACAGCCGAGCCCCACGTAGGTCTCAGTCCCTCAGGGATTGTCGAGTAGGAGTTGGAGCTAGATAGATGTGGCAGTTTTTATGGAGTTTAATGTAAGAAGAGTTGTAAAAAGTATATTTAATTATTACTTTTAATTTTTACTTTAATGTGCTTTTAGTTTATGAAAATTTTTTAAATTTATATAAGAGGCGAACGGCGAATATGCTATATATTTTACCTATATTAAGATAAAATATCGCTTACTAAACAGTTTGTATGAACTAACACAGATGGATATAAGGTACTATATATTTTCATATTACGTACTTTATTATGAAATATAATATCCAGGTTCCAGGCATCTTAATATACTTATAATATTATAGTATCTTCACCGTCTGTGATGATCTTAATACTCTAGAAACTCAACTATTTTAGTGTGAAAGAGTCACGAAACCTTCACAGAGTCACATTCACAGATTTAACTCCTCAATCCCACATTCCCACATCACATTAGAGGACAATCCTCTCATTATTTACGAAGGGCCGATGAGTGAGGAGCGGGCAGCGGGAATCAGGGGAGCGGGGAGTGTAGAGTGGAGTGGAGTGAGGAGTGCGAGGAGCGGCACGTACGTGGCTAACGAGACGCTTTGTGACCATCTCCTCCTCAACTTTAAGTGTGGTCACTTGTTCATTTTTTAATGGACAAATCATATTTACTGAGAATTCCCGGGACGCTCCATCGTGTATTATGTGTGTGTTATAGTTTGTTTAACTTGTGAAACAACCTTTAGCTTAAAATAGACTTAACAACAGTGACTTTGATTCCGGAGTATTTATAGAACTATTTTTAACAAGGGTAATAAGGAAAGTCGTTCATGAGTCGTAAACCTGATGGTTACCGTTATATATTGGTCGTAACTCGTCTCATATAGTTTTTGCTATTTATACCTACCTAATCATACATAGTAATTTAAGTTTATTAATATAGATATTTTCATATTTGTGTTAATTCAATTTACAAAACAGACATTTGCAGAATCATCAAAGCAAGTAAAGCTACATAGTAAATGGATTCTTTCACACCACGTCAATCTGGTTGTGCTTCAGTTACCAGACAAAGGAATCCAAATATATTTAATACTTTTATTTTATACATATAAATAAGATTATATATATATATATATATATATATATATATATATATATATATATATATATATATATATAAGATTTTGTTATGTGTTATGTTATACACATATTTAATACACATCCGTGACCGAGGAACACAGAAATCTTTTTTTATCCCTGGCGGGATTCGAACCCGCGGCCTCCGGCTTTGCACCAACGCGCATACCACTAAGCCACAAATAATATAATAAAATAAAAGAAATATGTAATATATTTAGCTTCTAAAGAGCAAATCTAGTTTAGCAAATTCATAGGCACCTGTAATATCTCGACATTTCACCTCCGAGGCTGCCGGGGTATAAAATTGAACAGACAGCACACAATAGCTCATTTGATGCAGATATCTACGCTACCGCAGACTATTACCAAACAAATTGAGTCGAGCCTCGCCACCTCAGACTAATGTAATTCCGCCGAGATATTTAGAGCGGATTGTTTTCGACAGACCGTAATAGGTCGATCGGCGCGCCGCAGGGGCGAACATTGTAATAAGACGGAACAACCTAAAATAAACCCGAACAAAGATGGACAGGGGGGCCTTAATTTGCCTACCGTAATTACTGTCCTTGCGCCGGGGGGGCTGACCCGTCTTGCGGACTGCGGGCGTGTGTGCTCGGCAAATACTCCCTCAAGTATACGGGCCGCGTATTAGCTTAGGCCGAGGTTTGCACTGCGATGATAGATTTATAGTAATTGTGTTATTAACGTTATGGGTTAAGGGTTTCGCTTAAGTAACGGTAATGCGAGTATTTATACGTTCGGATGCGTAATCCTTGTATATGTGAAAATTTTATATGGCTCATTACTGAGAGTAGCAGGGGATTTAAATCTTGGAGTTATCTAATATGAAATTAGATACATATATACAAAAATTAATAATGTTTTATTGCATGGATCATTTTTTTTTTAATGTGAATCTATACTACGGAATACTTCAAGGTATTTTTAAGAAAGCACAGAGTAAAACTCGTTTTTATAATGAGGTTTCCGTTTTGTTTTGGCGTGGACATCCATTGAATAAAACATTTATGTCAATAAAGACTATTAGGATTCGTCGAAGTTGGAACTTTTTAATGTCTGTATCGACGGAGTTTCAGAAAGTGCTTCAAAAAAGACGAAATAAATTCAAATACATTTTTCTTGTATTTTGCTAACCCTCATTTGTATCTGGCTTGGATTTTTGTCGCAGTAAATAATGTGAAAGGATTTTATAAAATTATTATTTTAAATTGAATTCAGATCTTTTGACTCTTGGACATGAGTAGGTATAGATTAAGAGTTACAAATATCGTGTGATATGGCAGCACTCTTAGTGGTGGTCATGTTACCGTAGAAATGCGTATTGTCTACACAATTATAGACCTACTGACAGTTAATATGGACAAAATTACAGCTTTTCAATGTCAATACGCATTTTGTCTATTCTTCCGTAGAAAGAAACCATTTCTACGGTGGTAATGCTAAGCGTGAAGATGTAAACTTGTTTATGAAATTAGTTAACCCTTATACTACCATCTATTATAGCACCGTGTTAATATACGACGTAAAGCTAACACACACCATTAGCTCGAAGGGCGTAAAATCTTTTTTATTATAATTAGCGTGAATTAGGTTCGTGAACTTTACGGTGGTGGGTTCATCCCGTAATAATCTTGTTAACCGGGCCCTTTACCGGCCTCGGCCCTACGCGGCCGGTAATCCGAAAGCTATCAGCCTTTGTCCTTTTTACACTTGTGTTAAAGCTTTGTCTCAGCGGGCCCTCGTGCCTTTTAGTGTGAGGTTTTCGCCTCTCGGAGGGCAGAGGTCAGGGCCCGGTGTAAACAAGGTCCGGGCCACTAATGGCTAATTCTCGGTGACCCCAGGTCTGCAGGGCTCCCGTAAATGGGCCTTTAATTGCGAATTTGATAGACGGATTAGTTATGGTTAGTTCCTATTTGTAATATCTGTGTTTCGGCTTTATGAAGGTTGAAGGTACGGTTGATTAATTTTTTATTGCGTAGGTTTCAAGGGATCGTATAAAGATAAGTAAATAAATGGATCTATATTTAGAGCATTTGTTTATGTTATAGCTCATAACTAAATTATAAACTTAGCCGAACCAGTTACAGAGCCAGACGGCTTAGCCAATTAAAAATATATGGGATTTATATCGTCAATACCATACATTTTTAGGGTTCCGTAATACATAAGGAACCCTTACAGTTTCGCTCTGTCCGTCCGTCAGACAGACAGTATGTCTGTCTATTGTTTTAAACACTTACGGATTGTGTCGTGGTGCACTTTTCTTTTTCCCGACGTTTCGGCTACTTTCCAGCAGCCGTGGTCACGGGAGGACTGAGGTGTCAATTGTCCTATTTGTTGAAGTTGTTCAAACTACCCGAAGATTCTTCAATTATTATTTGTGTTCCGATCCACGCAAAACATACTAAGAGTATCTTGAAAGTATGTCTGTCTGTTTGTCCGCGCTTCTAGCTTCTGTAATTATAAATTTAAATGGATGAAATTTGGTATATTTGTAGATTGTGTACAGATCTCGGATTTGGCATCAAATAATAATAATTTTATATTTAAGGGGTGGCTCTCCATACATATGAAGTGTAATATTTTTCAATATACCTCATTGTGTGGGGTATCGTTGAATAGGTCTTTTAAAATGAAGGCAGGGTTTCATACATGACTTTTTTACGAAGTCAACCATTTTCGAGTAATCGGCCTTCAAAGTGGTTTATAAGTTGGCATTTCTAAACTATAAGAGATAGAAATTTGTAAGTTTTCATGCTGATAGATCATGCTAAAACTCTTTAGAAAATTTTCTTTGAGTGAATTTTCTAGTTACGGAACCCTCCTTAGACATGTCGTGACGTGCTCTTGGTTAGGTTATTGATTCCTAACTTCGTCAACGTAATTAGTGATGGCGTCTTGGCTAAAGGGACAGTTTTTTCTTACAAAGTGCTAATGCCATTCAACATATTTTACTTGCATCTGGTTGGTCATTGTTCACGCAAGTTCGCGACTCGCGTTTACGCGTCACGCGACCCCGCGACATCGCGACGTGCTCGCGGTGAGTGGAACTCTTGTTCGGATGTGAAATTTAATTTCCTGCGCGGTGTACGGGGGTTAGGAGGTGAGGGGGTGAAATGTACCCCGCTCCGAACTTTGTCAATTTGTTTGTGGAGCGAAATTAACTGGTTCCAATCTGCGGGCGTGTTGCGGCCGCCGCTTTCTTATATTTCCGCTGCCGGAGACAGGTGAAAATATTGTGCCCGTCATATTTTGTTAAGTATGATATTACGTTCTCGTCGCTGTCAGTATATATCTATCAAAAAAAAGTATGACGTAAGTATATTTTATATCATGAATTTATGGTTACCAGATAGAAAGAGCTACTTGATGCTCAGGTCGGGGTAACTAATTCTACTACTATTATAAATGTGAAAGTTTGTGAGCATGGATGGATGTTTGCTCGTCTTTCAACCATTACCCACAAGAATGTAAAATAATAAAGAAGATAATAATTCAGATAGAAATCCAGAAATTCGTAGGTACAAAAATGGCCAAGCTAGAGCCGTGGTCGCATCTACTATATAAGGTTCGACACAGGCGATGTCAAATCGCAGCCGTATCTAATCAAAACACTAATAATTAAAAATACCTTCTTCACGAGCGCGGAGCGAGCCAAATTTTTTACTAGATTTAAAGAACGGTAAAAATATTGTCATATTATGATAATCAAGAAACGCAATTGACAGTATTTAATAGTCAACATGAATTTACCAATTCACCGTATAATAAATGTATACTGCGATTCAGAAATATGTAAGACCCGTATAGTGACATCTATCGAATGATTAATTAATTAATTTGAGAAATAATTTATTTTGCCTGCACTATCTAGTTTTCTTTGTTTGAAAGCTGACATGATCGAGAGTGTTTTAGCTATAATTCATCGTCATCAGCTCGTTCACTGCTTGACAATTCAGGGGTTATTTAAATTTTTATTTTGATATGTATTGTCTATAGTAAATAATATTTATAAAATGAAATATGTTTTATGAAGGTAAAATAATATATAAATAATTAATATATTTATAGTCTTATATTACTTAATGTTCAAAAATTGGACAACTGGGTTTGTACGAATTGTACGACCGCATTTTAGACGTGTATTTCGACATATTTGTGGAAGCACATAATAAATATATATACGTATTTGACTTCACCGTAGTCGGGTAAAGGGCTTGTACTTTATACGAGGAGGCTTTGGAAAGCAAATGTAATTAACACATTTGAGAATGTAGTTAATAATTATAATGCATTGCAAACATTAAAAAAAAGCATAAACATCAACACGATGATGAAAAATTAAAAACATCAATAACCATTTAAAAATGTATTTATAATCTCAAAAAATATTCGAATATAACATGTTATTAAATTATCAAGTCACCCCTTATAATAATTTACGACGTCAAAACGCTCCTACTGGTATTATCAAAAGTAAAAATACGCGGTACCCCGTGCCTCCGGGAGCGTGATATTGAGATATATCGCACACATACTGAGTCAATTAGCGCAATATTTTCACCCTAATATTATACAAAATATACGGCAAATATCATCATTAACATTTACGCTTCGCTTTTATACAGGTAGTGAAGAATTTTTGAAGGATTCCGATTTCAGTACCTACCTAATCGACATCCATTGGTAGGTAATATTATTGTCATCCAAGATATTATATAGATTATATTGAGTTTCTTTAATACGGGATTTACAAGGGTTGGCATTCGCCGTGCGGCAATTCGCGTTACAAATCGCCTTGTCATTTTTGTTGGCAAAAATTACTTTGTGACCTAGCCGAATTGTCGTTTACACAGGTTGATTTTCGCCTTGCGGCGGAAGTGTTGCGGCGAAAACCGATCTAACCATTGAACCACAGAGGTCGTCAAAGTAAGTATTGAGGGATCGTCCAGAAGACTAGAAACGTTGGAATAATTTAGTTTAAAATCATATTTTACTTCAGTATATTGGCGTGCCTATGCGCGTCACTCCTTCAGCCGACAGTCAGTCTCACGATGTTTTGTTTTCATGAGTACTTAAGCCTACTTTGAGCAACATTTGTAGACTTCGCAAATTGTTCGACGATACCGACAATTGAGTATTTATCATATGTCTTAGCCGAATTCTTATGATAAGGTAAGGAAGGTAAGATACGGTAAGGTAAGGCAAGGTAAGGTATTAGCATACTACCTGCACCGCGGCCCCGCAGGTGTCGCTATAATTACGTGCCGCAACTTCGCTCGAGTTTATGTAAATACTCGCTCGCGTATTTTGAACACGCGCCAACGTATACATTTTATTTACGAATATTTCTTAAGTACTTTTATTTTAGTATCATAATTAGTGTTATTGTATCAGGACATAAAATTAAAACAGAGTTTCTAGTTGGAACCACTTCGTGAGATTCTTACAAGCATGAATTATTATTTTAGCCTTTACGTTGTGTCCAAACTTATAAATATCAAATTTAAATGATAGATACAACAGTTCCAAATTGCCCCTCAATCAACTTGATGAAACCCCACTGAGGATAATATACAGACACCTTATTTATAAACAGTCAACATTTGCCGGCAAATTAATAAATGTTTCTTTTGACGTCGTAATTACAGACGAACAAACAGGGAGACACGAAGAAGCCTCCAAGAACTATGAGATGTTTGCGCGGCGCGGGTGGATATTGGACCGAGTTGAGAGTTTGTTTGAGTATGTGGCTTTATAAAGGTTTTATACGAGCGAGGTGTTTGTATGCGTAATTGAAATGTTAATTTGAAAAATGAAGGATTGAAAAGGATATTTTTGATTATTGTCAAAATGATCCATTTCTATTTTTGAGGAGTAAATAAATCATTTAAAAAGCACATTCGAATAGAACAAGATTATTAGAACATATTACAATATACATTTGTAGAATAAATTATAATAATGAATTGTTATTTGCTATAATATGTCACAAAACCTGAGAAACCTTATCTAAGCTACGAGCTACGCGGCTACGAACTTCGTAGCGGCGTAGCACTCTACGCCACTTGTAGTTATTCTCGCCCAAGAGTTGGAAAGTTGCTCCCACAAAGGCCCTGGAAAGGAAACCATTATGACACTTGACGTCAGAGTTCAGCCGCTTCATTAGGGACGAGAATACATAAGTGCTAGAAATAATCATGTGAAATGAAGCCTACATAAATGTCGTGGAAAAAATTACAATTTTAAAATAAAACAGTATTATTTAAGTAAGTGTAGTACAGTATTATTTAAGCTTAAAAAAAAAAAACAAAAAAGAACTTATGACTTCTGTGGTGTTTTGGGTGTTTATAAGCGTGGGATTGTATGTGTCTGTGGTATGTGTCTGCAGTCATTTTTTAAAACAAACGCACACGAAGGGTTCCGTACAAAACGGAAAAAAATCACGTTTGTTGTGTGGTAACCTTTAAATATTTATTTTATTTTGATTCTAGTATTTATTGTTATAGCGGCAACAGAAATAATAATAATAATATAATATATATAGGTAATAATTATAATATCTATGGACGCTTCACACCACCTCAATCTGGTCGTGGTAAGTTCTCGAAGAACTGGTGTTACTGGTACCAGGCAACGGATTTATTTAATACTCTCGTACTATACTTATATTTAAGATTTTTATTACATAATGCACATAATTAATACACATCCATGACCCAGGAACACAGAAAACATTTTTTTTTGTTTCCTGGAGGGATTCCAACCCGACACCTCCTGCTTGAGTGCGCTAACCCCTGAGCCATAGAGGACGTTAAAGAAGTACATCATCTGTGAAAATTTTAACTATCTAGCTATCACGGTTAAGGTGATACAGCCTTGTGACAGATGGACGGACAGACGAACAGACATCTGTATGTCTGAGACTTCTATATGTATACTATATACTAACTTCTATACCCTATTACTGAGACTTCTACAGAGAAGTCTCAGTAATAGTCCTGTGTTTACCCTTTGGGTACGGAACTCTAAAATTAAAGGAGCTTTATTTCTTCCTAGAAACGAACGAGCGACCGCCAGTATTACTCTGCTGCACTAATGCTAGACCATAATCGATGCACTACACCTCAGTGCCGGCAAATTGGTATCACGTAATTCCATAATGCGTATAATTAGTGACGTCAAGTGTATAAAGGCAGCGGCAGACAGACGCTAATTGCGCGCGTTCGCGGCGTCTTATTAGGCACGTACCGTTGTCAAATGTGAGCGGGAATTGCCGCGACGTGGATAAAAGTTTGGCTAATAACCGCACGTGTGGAGCCGTTAAAAGGCCATTGTGTTTATTGTTCGAGGCCGATAAATGTAGATGACAAATTTTCTCGTGAAAAACGTACAATCGAACAAGTTGCCGCTCAACCAGGCATACGATTGAAATCGCTTTGCAGCGCCGATAAATCGTCCTCACGCACATAATATACTTACGTCTAAACACGGACTTCAACCAGATTTTCAGTCGATGCGGTCACTTCCTTTGTGTTTGAGGCGGCTATTTTGAGCCATCCTAGTAGGAACTTTGCCACGACGACGTTACAAGCTACATAACATAAAACCCATATAAACTAAACTTTCATATAATTAATTTAATTTTTAAGTTTGAACCTTATAAGGGTTCTTTTGCTTCTTAAATAGAAAAAAAATATGTTGTGACAGATTGACAATCGATCAAACGCACAGTACTGTGATTGAATAATCGGAGGTTTTGCGGTAGTTTATTTTGGTTATTTTTATGAAATCTATATTCATAAAAATAACGAAAACTATAAAACTTTACTGAAAGAGTTTCCTTCACGTATTTATCCTACTCATATTATAAATGTGAAACTTTGTGAGGATGGATGGATGGATAGATGTTTGTTACTCTTTCGCGCAAAAACTACTGAACGGATTTCGAAAAAATTTGGTCTGGTAGTAGTTTAAGCTCTGGATTAAAACACAGAATACTTTTATCCCGAAAAAGTACAGTGTTCCCGTGGGAAACTGTATTTACGCGGGCGGAGCCGCGGGCAACAGCCAGTATAATAATAATGATGGTTAATTTCGCAGCATTTCTGAATTGACAGTTGTAACTACAGCACATGTACCGAGAGGTATTCTTATTAGTACACCTCTTGACTTGTCGAGTTGTAGTGCCTTTAGCTGTTGCCCGGGGCTGTCGGATGGGAAATCGATGTCATTATGATAGATCTGGTGATTGGCTTTGTTAGGGCCCTCGGCACACTCGGGGTGCGCGACTAATTTGACAGATCGATGGTCAGCGACAGTTCCGGGCGTTGGAGATGACCTTAATGGTGTTGTGGAGTGTCTCTCGAGGCGTCTGATATGTCATTAAAAGGTAGCTTCGTGAAAAATATTTTAGATGTTAGTAAAAACACTGTATTATTAGATCCTACTGTATTTTACACTTTCTAAGTATCAATATTTAACAACGTTTAAACGTGCTTAAAATACTAAGGCGGGTCAATAAGTCCGTGACTTTTTGAATTTCTAACCTCCTTACTGAAAAAGCAACACTACTCCTGTCAACAGGCATCTGTCAGTTGACTCCTATCAAAATTTGAACTTGCTGCGTCAGTTAGTTTGTGTTTTACAGCTATCTTTATCAGACTATCCAGTAACTTAAGGTAACAATGAAAAAAAGTGAATTTCGTGTGCTTATTAAGCATTATTTTTTGCGAAAAAAAACCATTACCGAGACCAAGGCTAAGCTTGATAAATACTATGGGAACTCTGCACCATCGATTTCAATGGTAAAAAAGTGGTTTACTGAATTTCGTTGCGGCCGTACAAGCACTGAAGATGCCGAACGTCCTGGACGCCCAGTTGAGGTCTCTACACCCGAAACAATCGAAAAAATTCACGATATGGTGTTGGCCGACCGAAGATTGAAAGTGCAAGAGATTGTGGAAGCCATAGGCATCTCGCATGGCTCAGTGGTTTCAATTTTGAATGATCACTTGGGCATGAGAAAGCTTTCCGCAAGTCGACCACAAACGCAATCGTGTAACAACTTCACAGGAAGGTTTGGCGTTGTTTAATCACAATATGGAGGAGTTTTTGCGCCGTTTTGTAACCGTGGACGAAACATGAATCCATCACAACACACCAGAGACCAAAGAACAGTCAAAACAGTGGGTTTCTAAGGGTGAATCGGCGCCAAAGAAGGCTAAGGTGGGTTTGTCAGCCAATAAAGTTATGGCGACTGTTTTTTGGGATGCACGTGGGATAATCCACATTGACTATCTTCAAAAGGGAAGAACAATTAATGGGGAATATTATGCCAACTTATTGGACCGCTTCAATGAGGATTTGAAAAAAAACCGACCTCATTTGGCCAAGAAAAAAGTTCTTTTTCACCAAGACAATGCAATGCACACATGTGCAGTTGCCATGGCAAAAATCCATGAATTGGGCTATGAATTGCTCCCACATCCACCCTATTCTCCAGATTTGGCTCCGAGTGACTACTTCTTGTTCCCAAACCTGAAAAAATGGCTCGGTGGAAAAAGATTTGACTCCAATGATAAAGTCATCTCGCAAACAAAGGCCTATTTTGAGGACCTCGACAAATCATATTTTTTGGAAGGGATAAAAAAATTGGAGAAGCGTTGGACAACGTGTATAGAGCTCAAGGGGGACTACGTTGAAAAATAAAATGTTTTATTTATCAAAAAATCTGTGTTTTATTCCAAAAGTCACGGACTTATTGACCCGCCCTCGTAAGTTTATTCTAAAAAAGATTCTTAATTTTTAATTCTTAGTAAACTAGAAGGTAACTTACTAGTAGTAAATGGTAGTTAGACATACCATAAACTAATGCCATATTATATTATTTTATTCTAAAAATATACTCGAGCGAAAACAACAACACAACGAAAATTACTTACAAAATGTACTTCCAAAGTAAAAAAACAAATTACAGGGAAAATTGTTTTCCAATCCCTGAACCCTTCTACGTAGGAGGCAGGAGTTCGGTGTAGAACAATAATCATAAATACATTACGGCCGATTAGACCTGAGCCTACAACTGCAGTGACGGGGTGATGGGCTTCTGAAACGTATGAACTTTATTGACGTATTGTTTTTTAACCGACTTCTAGAAGACGCCGGTTTTTATATAATATATTATTCGATTTGTTCAGATGATATAAATAATTAATAAAAATGAAAACCTAAATGATCATTAATAATAATAAATTATTTGATCATTTCCGTAAGCGATTGATTTATTATTTGTGTTAACATATTTTTCTGAGTAAATACCTAATTTCAGATAAAAAATATCTATGAACGCTTTCACACCACGTCAATCTGGTCCCGTGGTAAGTTCTCGAAGAACTTGTGATATTGGTAGGTACGCCACATAACGGAAATATATTTAAGTTGTTTACTATATTATACACATATTTAATACACGTCCATGACCCAGGAACACAGAAAAATTTTTGTTCCTTAGGCAGGATTCAAACCGTCGACTTCCGGTTTGAGCGCCGACGCGCTAACCACTGAGCCCTTGGTAGTCATAAATAAACTTTCTAATTTTTGCATGTAACAAGAATTACGATTCAATTAAAGCTTAAATTTGAGAATAAAAAATTTTATGCCAAATAAAGCAATTATCCAAAATTTACGCGCGATAAAATACAAACAGACGAAAATAAAAACACTCGAACTCCTACGCAGCTGCTACCTACCCGCTACCCGCTACCCGCTACCTAGCTGCCCGCACCACCTATATCAGTTCATTAGCACGAATTCACTAATTTCCTCGCGGGCAAGACAGAGTATAAATACTGAATAAGCAGTAAACTGTATTGCTTCCAACCCTTTTCACTTGGCGAATTAGTAAAAAGCTACTGGGGAGTGAAAATTTAAAGTTAACGCGTAAGCCTACCTGAGTGCGTTTGACAAGTGATTGCTACCCTCCTTCTGTTTATTGTGATTCGGCTTAATTTGATTTGTGACGTTTTTCATATGTTTTGTGTCACCGAATAATAATTTAAAGTATTCAATAGTCAATGTAGATAGGAAAAGTTATTAAAAGAAAGGGTAGCTTGGCATATAAAAACGTATATCCGATTATTGACGTGATCGTCAAGAATCGAAATTAGATTTAATACATCGTAACGTGTAGTATTCTAAGGATCAATTTGGCTTAGATAATATTAAAATAGATAGGTAAATATTTATAATATCTTTTTAGTATATTTACAAATAACAAATATACATTTTTGTAACGTGATGTGTACCCCTAAGTATATTAACCCAAATTACCCAAAAAAGAAAAAAGAAAATTGAAACAAAAAAATATGGATAAGCTAATCTGGCTTTCGTCTGATTTCACTATTACATACACGTGGAGTACGTCAGACGGCGCGGCGTAAGAATGAAGTAATTAAAAATGCCAACTGTAACCCGTCGGCCCGTCTCATTAGCAAAAAGTTAATAGGCCCCACATTCTCATGCCTCGTGTGCCTGGCGACAGTGATGCGACGTTCAGACGACAAGATGTTTTGCTTATATATGGTAGAGATATTTTAAATTTATTGCAATAATATTTGTTATTATATTGATTAGTACTTTTCCTTTTTTTATTAATTAATTATTTTATTTATTCACAGAAGATTTAAATGGGAAAATTAACAATAAATTACAGATCATAACATTAGACAGCCAATTACTCTGTCTCACGCTTAGAAGACAGATTTTATATAAAAAGTTGCGAGGTATGTATGTAATGTATTTATTATGTTACATCATCGAGGTCGAGCTTGTTTTTAAAGGGGGTCGCAGTCTGTTGAAAAAAAATAATTAGAAACTACATATAGGTACAAAAGATTCTTTTTTCAAACGAATCTTTTGTATCGAACATCGAAAAAATCGTTCGAACGTTCGAACCAATGAAGTCTAATATATATATATATATAAATATATATATATATATATATATATATATATATATATATATATATATATATATATATATATATATATATATATATATATATATATATATATATATATATATATATATATATATATATATATATATATATATAACGATAGTGGATAAAAATAGTATACAGATTATTATAGTTTTATAGTAAAGGGGTCGCACGACTTTTAACTTAACTTTTTGGCTTTTTCGAGGGTCGCGACATAAAAATGCTTGAGAAACGATGTGTAACATTTAATAATGTTACACATCGTTTCTCTTACACTACAAAACTGAGTATATATTTTTCCCGTGGTAGACCAAACACCATAAAACTTCGTCGCCTTATTTGCACTCACGGATATGGAACAAAATTATTGCGACCTCATAAACACTACTGAGTCAATAACCATAAGACGCGGCTGTCTGCTTCCATTCCGCTAAGTCCGCAAACGTATATAGGCCCTATAGTATCTTAATCCGTCCGAGATCATGCTCTTAATCCATCACGTAACCGGGTGCCGTCGAGAAATCGTGTTACATCAACGAAAAATGTATTAGGGGGGGGGGGGTTCCCCCTATCGGACAAACTTTGCTAATACCACCCTCTAACATAATCGCAAAACCTTTTACGAGAGGAATTTATGGGGATGCCCCGATTCCTTGCGTCCGTGCCGGTGCGCCGCGCGCCTAATTGCGATTACTCCTGTTCATATTTTATCGTTATTCTCGAAGTTTGTTTCGATTGGAAACATAAATAATTGTTATGCTTTTTCGATGGCCTCGGGGACTTGAGTGTAGGTATTCCGGTGTTGCAGTGTAATTAGAACGGTAAGGAAAGTATAAAAATAAAACAGGTTACAAATTATCTTTAAATACAATGTTCCAATGGGTCCAATAATATATAGAAATACAATAAAAGTAGGTTATCTAAAGTCTTTTATACAATGTAAAGTAAATAAAACCTCTGACCTCGGACGTATTGCAATTTATGCATTGCAAAGATCTGGCGTTTCGGACCGAGGCATCAGGCGAACGTCGAAGTTGGAAGACTTTACTAACTCAGGGCCTGAGGTGAAAATACGCCAGGCTACAGTAAACGATGCTAAATATATTGGCTAAAGCCTTATAGGTTTGGTTTTCATGTATTCATGTTTATGTTAGGTCAACTGAAATAAACACAAAATATTATGTAAGATAATAAGTATTAAATTAATAATTGATTATAAATATCTGCAACATATTAACCCTAAATCACCTACCCCCCATTTTTGGCACGTAAGCATTGTGTGGTCCTGGATACCGCCTATGGACCTTTGTTTCTAATTCTATGGTGTTAATAAAGGATTGAATTATGTCAAGATTTGTTACAATCTTTATAAAAAGATATTTTAACACAAAATTTCACTCTTATTACATTAGGTATGTGATTATTTTCATAAAAATAAGGACATTAATTATAAAATAGAATAAATATTTAAGGGTAATATAAAACCTTCAACACAATTGCCACCCACCACATCCGTAATTAACATTGGAATGTAAGAATATTTTTTCATATTCCAAAGAAATTGGCACTTTGATGGAAATGTTGATTTAAAAATAAAAGACGTGTGGCACTCGGGGACTGCCGCGGTAAAGCTATTGCATAGCATTATCGCACGCACACAACGCCGTGTCGAAGACTGCCGAACTGAAACGACGTTAGACGATGAACGGCCTTCAAGCCACACCTCCGTGCCCGTCGGAGTGGGGAGCGTGAGGTTTTTTCGTTACGGAATTTCTGAATTCGGTCCCCGCGCTCAAGGCCCGCGATAGAAGCTATGCAATAGCTTAAAAATCTGTTTTTGATGTTTCTGGCCAAATAAACTGCCTTGTACAAAATTTGCTCATCATCACCCAAAATATTGAACATAGTTACAAAATCTTAAGCCTGAATACATCCTTAGTGTTATGGGATTCATCAAATCAAGTTTGATCTTATTCTCTCATATGTTATCCTTTGCAGCACCCATATTTCTATATTTTATTGTATACTTTTAATTTTTAACACAAAAAAATGAAATTCGGTGAGTTCAAAAAAGTCCGGTTACAATCCAGCGGTCTCACGAACTGCTGGCGAAAGATTTTTACCTCCCCTACTGATACGTGTGCTCGTGTAACTTCTGCAAGCGTAAGGGTGATACTGATGGGTGTGTAGATATATGGATGCACAATGTCCTACGATGCATACATATCGAAATATTTATATTTGAAAATCCGATTCGGTACACCAGACCGCAGGTAGGAGGTTAAGGGTTAAGTATCCTTACTATTAGCATCCGAGACGTGTCGCGGCGAGCACATTTTAAAATAGTGATTCAAAATTTGAACTCTATTTACTACACAACTGCGCGCCGCCTCGCGTCATGGTTTGAACTGACCCTTAGGTATTCTTTTTTATTTAAAATTAGGTTTCCTTTTAATAAAATTGGATTATTCAATTCATTTTAAGTGTATAAATATGAAAAACATGTGAAAGATACTGTTTTGCTATTTTCTGCTATCAATGAAATCCCCAGCTATTTTCATAATAACACTCCATGTGTAACAAAAATATACTAAATTAAATTTTAATTATACCCCTGAATATTCCGGAGGCTTCACGCTTCAATTGATACAGTTTAAGGCGAAATTAATTACTGGAGGATCGACTATTATAGTTCCCCACGAGGGTCCGCAAATTGTGTCCGAACAAGAAATTACCGACGTAACAACGCCTACCCGAAGGTTGCAAAATCTCCCCCCCATTGTTAAAGATTTGCGTTACAATAAGTAATGTTCGCTCGACATAAGAACGAGTATGTAGATCCTATGTGAACTTTAGGAGGTGGATGCTAGATAAAGTGCTATTATGATTTTGTTAAATGATATATCAATTAGGTTTCTACGGTGAAGCATCAAATCGTGGTAATCTGCATGACAGAAACATAATTTCAATATTCGAGACACAGTCTGACAATCGGCAGTAGGTTGTCGATAGTGGTTCGCCTAATCCTGCTTACTCTGAGGAGACAGCCGAAAAATTTATCGATCAATGGCCTGGAAAATAGATCTTCAGCAAAGTATTCAAACACGAAACAGCTTTTATGTAATTACAAGCACGTGTAAGGTCCAAAGTTACAAGACGCCCGTCAGCGGAGCCGGCCAAGATACATCGGCGCCCGGGGACCACAGATTTTCCGCGAGAATATTGATCAATCACAAACCAAATGTGACTGCTGTAGTCAAGCTGTAGCTTACAAGAATTTTCCAAGTTTAACGTTATGAAAATCTGAATATTATAACAAAATACAGCCTAAGAAATATTGTCTTCTGCTCGGTATCAATCATATTACATGAGATTTTACAGTCTTACAATAACTAGAGGTCGTCCTGTGGTCGAGTCGATATTTCCCCATAGTAATTAATTTATTAAGTTTGATGTTTGAACTGTATAAGGATTCTTTTGCCTTTTAGATTGACAAACGTCAACGTGTAAAAATGCACGGTAGTACGTGTTAATTATATCTGAGTGTGTGCCGTTATTATTGTTATTAGTTTTATGTTAAAAAAAAAAAAAAAAAAAAAAACAAAATCTTTATTCACAAACTTAAAATACAATATAATAACAGTGTTTGAGACCCCCTTTTAAGTAAAGTTTACCTGTGTTAGGGGAAACTCGCTCTGCCGTAAACAATAAAATTTGGGAAGTATATTAAGTGAGGCTAGTAACTTTATGTATTTATAAGCATTATTAAAAAAACATTAGCTTTCTACACACCTTCCTTTACGTAAACTTTAACTGTGCCATATATCATACTCTTCCGATCGCACAATTCTCGTAAAACTCTTCTGAAAGTTTTCGCGTAGTAATCTATATAAAATACAATTTTATATTATGCGAAAAAGTATTCTAAATTCGCACTCACGCGCATCTATCAAAAAGATTTTAATGATGACATGACAAGCTCAAGTCCTACTTTTCAGCTTTATATCCCAAAATGAACGAAAAACAACAGTCAGTGTTCAGCGCGATAAACATAAAAGTTGTCTGTATAATACCTGTACAGTGTACACAAATAGCTAAGACTGACGCCTCACACAAGGCTCTAACCGCCGCGAAAGAATTAAGTATGAAATATGCGCGCCGCGGGTAACGTGATTTATCGTTCGGCTATCTCACTTAAATATTATTTCATATCCCAGATGCTTTTTGTTGTCTAGGGAGATGAGGCTGTAGGTTTTGATTTAATGAATTTTCTGATATATGGCTGAACTGAGCGGGGTTAGGAATCTGGATGAAGCGAAAATATAATTTATCGCAGTAAGATACTTACTAACTGAATATTAGCCTTGCGTTAATTACATACTTAGTTTAGTCTCAGAAATTACCTGTGATAATAAAAATAATACAAAATAGATATTATATATATAAAATGTTATACCTATCTTTTATCTTTCAGAAAATTATTCTACTTTCTAGAACGTTATAGGTACGCTAATATTTTATGCCTAAACACTACAATAATAGTATACAATTCCAATCTTGACCTAGTTATATCTAGACCTTAATTTAGACCTAGAATCCCTTTTGTAGTGCCTGAAAACCCAGCCCGAAATATATATCCAGCTAACTTTCGTAACGAATACACATAAGTTAATCACCGCGTCTTTATTTGAGGCAGAAATCCCACCACCTGCCGTACACCGCAATAATAAAACTTCGCAACTCCGAATATTGAAACTGAGGCCTCAGTCGTTGTGCAACATGCTCCGTACATTTTAATAAAGGCCCAGGTTCATTCGAAAACTTTCCGAAGGCAGACGCAGCGCGCCGATTTCAAACATTTCCAAATATGACGTGTAAAGCTTCATTTGCTGTTTTAATTAAAAAGTACCTGAGAGACCGAGCTTTGCCCGGATTTTTAGTAGAACGATGTAATAAATTAAAATAAATTATCAGAAAGTAATTCGTCTGACCGGGATTTGAACCCGAGATACTAATTTGCCAACAACTTAAAAAGATCCATACTAACCAAATATCCGATGATGCATTATATTTTTTTTTTATTAATTGAGATTCGCTCGTTTAAAGTCTAGATTATAATTAGTTTTGTGAGCTTTTTTTATCTTTGCAGGTTGCAAGGTTACCTAGACTGTCTCATAGTTGTACGGTAAATATGATTTTTGACTCTTTGGGCTAGATGAAGACTAGAGTTAGTCTACTATTAAAAACACTAATAATTTATAGATACCAAAAGAATGTCATTATCATTTGTAGCATAAATCTGCTATAAATAACAATTGTTGTTATTTATAGCAGATTTATGCTACAAATGTAATACAAATCATTTAATAAACGGAGGAAGGTAATTCCATCGTAATGTTTGAGCACAACAAAAGATGCATTTTCCTCCAAGAGCAAACTGTATCTTGAGAAGATGAGAATCTGATATTATGTGTAATAAAATACGTGAATATAATATATTGATTAGATAAAGCCAGACGGAAAAGTTGCCCGCCACGGAAATTCGGGGTAACATGGGGTAACAGGGAGTAGTACTCGGTAACAAGGGGTATAATAGGAGTAACGCGGGCGGTCTGGTCGCGCATCCAGGTAAGTGCACAAATAACATGATCCCTATTCGGTGATAGCGCGGAATTTGAGTGCATGCTATTTTTGGGGGAATAGATTAATGGGTGCATGTAAACTCTGGGTGCAAAAATTAATGAGCCTTTGATGTAAAGATGTGATGAAAAGAGTCTTTTATATTCTTATAGGGCCACTTACGCGACGCTACGCGGCGCTGCATTTTTAAGATAGCTGTTGAAAATTGAATTTTATTCACTACATAAAAAGATACACGTTTCATATGACACCAGTAACACATGGGGTGTGCAGCGCGGCGGTGCAACATGACATTCGAACTCTTACAATGAAACGTGTATCTTCTTGTGTAATAAATAAAATAAAAATAAAAATAAAAAATAAAAATATCTTTACTAAACACACAAGGGACATGACACAGCCAAATTTTAACAAGAAACAAGTAAATTATACACTAACGCACTATATCATTCAAAGAATACGAAAAGAGACAGTTTTAAAAACACAGCTGATTAAGGCTATGCAATGCCCACACCATGTGTTTAAAGGGATGCCACTCAGGCTTCGACCGCGGCAAGCCGTGGCGCCTGATCTTCCGTGACCCCCTTGTAAGTTCGCGATCTCACGACGGCACACAATCATAATTATTGAGTTACAAAAATAAAAAAGGTACAAAAAAATAAATAAAAATAAAACACAACGCATATATACATATAATATATGTATAATATAATAAATAAATAAAGTTCAATTTTGAATAGCTATCTTAAAAATGTAGCGCCATGTCACGTATCACTTCGTTTCGGTTTGAATTAACCCTTACATTTGCATAACATTTTATAAATTTTAAATCAAATCTAACCAGAAAGATTATATTAAAATACATTCAAAAATAAACAAAGCAAGATCTTTGTTACACAAAACTTTAGTATACAAAAGTCTTAGCTTCCTACATTAGGGAGAGGGGGGGGGGGAGGGTATTTTCAATAACATAAAGGTATTATCGGGAGCCGGGATAGGAAATTGCAACATGCAACCACTGTCTTCCTGTCTACTGAAACTTCGACTATTTGTGCCCGCTGCATTAGTGCGTTCTTAATAAACCAGACTACCGTTGCAACTGTAGAGATAAGAGCATTGAAGATAGGGCAGTGAATTGGGACTTGAACGCGGAAAACATAAAGCTACATGTTTGCTAAAAACTACTGAACAGATTTTGATAAAATTTTGGTACGGTAATAGTTTAAGCTCTGGATTACTACATAGGCTACTGTCTATTCTGAAAAAAGTGTTTCCGTGGGATACTGTATTTACGCCGGTGGCTCTCTTGTTCAAAATCAAGTAACAAGTAATGAAATAAAAAAAAAGTAATAAGTTTTACTTTATAATTTTAAATTTCTTATAAGCCTAACGTTTCTGGGTCGTAATCCTACCGTCGTGAGTAATTTGAACGCCTACACACTGCTTGATCAGTTTGGCGTATTACAGTATATTCTAAAAAGTGTAATCTTAAATAAATAAATTAATTTAAAAAAATTTAGAAAAGCCATGGAAATAAGTTCTTTTAACACAGTTTTACACAACTACAGCGAAGGGAGAGTAATGATTTAGGCAGCCTGTGTATGTAGGTATATAATATACTAGCTTTTTCCTGCAGCTTCGCCCGCGTCGGAGTGTTCGTGGCAAAAAACTCCCATAGCAAATATACCTGCAATATAGTAGTAACACAAAGTAAAAATATATACTTTATAATAAATTTTCACACGTAATTTTAAATTTTAAGATATGTTCTAGATATAATCCTATATAAGGATAATTAAATAATTGTATCCGTCAAAATAGCTTCTGAAAATACCACATAATTTGTGATATTTTTATAAACTTAGAATGGGTATAATAACCTATCCTCAAAAGATAGACATATCTATGCCATCGCGGACTTTTTTGTAGACCTATAAAAAAATCAATCCCACCATACATTGTTTTGTTATTACCTCCAACGGGTTAGGTTAGGCAGCGTTTCCGGTAAAAGTTCCCAGACGGCTTGACTTTTTCCGACACCTTCAATAATTATCGACCTAAAGCTTCCACCAAAAGGAACCACTCTGTCGGTAAATGTAAACGGCATGAAAATCCTTTCAGTAGTTTTTGTGATTATCGTGAACATACAGACAGACAGACTCGGCGGGGCACTTAAGTATCCTATGTCCGTCTCCAGCTTCTAAGCTACCTCCCCACAAATTTTCAGCCAAATCGGTTTAGCGGTTCTTGAGTTGTAAATAGTGTAACTAACACGACTTTCTTTTATATCTATAGATGTGTTTTTTTATACCTATGTTTGTTCCACCATAGTCCCTAAACTACTGATCCGATTCGTAATAATAGCACGGGTAGTTAGTATTTCAAAGAATATTTCAAAATAATTTTAATGCCATATCTAAATTTACTAGTCTTCTCATGTTGCCTAATATTTAGCACAGTATGTAACTTTTGTTCTCATTAAATACCATGTTACTTCGCTGCATCAGCTTTTGCTAAACCCTTAGGGAGTTTAGTAGAATAAATACTTACTCGTACAAGATTTCATGTCGTCGTACAAAATCTTTTAAAATGTAGAGCTCTTATTGGAACGGTTTCATTGTGGTTTTGTAGAAAATTCTTATATTAATGTGCCCAATAGCTGTGTCTTTAATTTTATGTAATGCTGCTTATAGTAAGATACGTATTTACAACTAACCCTGGACAAAAGTTTCGTTTAGTTTAGACTTGCGACATACTGTCTTGACGTGACCGTAGGTCCGTCCCTTCTCAAGATAAATTATAAGAGAAATTCATATTATATTCAAATGCTTACGTAGAAACTGTAGACCTTTCATATGGAAGGTCTACAGTTTCTACGTAAGCAATTTTGAGATAAAATCAAGGGCGTATGTATGCCCTTGATTTGATCTCAAAATAGATGCTAACTGCAACATATCCACATGTAGACTTCGAAATCTTTGTCACTAATAAAAACCATTGTTGTGTAAGTGACCAATCCTTATAATCATCATCATCATATATCTATAATAATACGTGAAGCGAAAGGGAAGCGAGAATTGTGCCTTTAAAAACAGCTAATATTTAAAAAAAAAGGTTACATTTACATAAAATTAATAAAAATACGTGTGGCACTCGGGGACTGCCGCGGTAAAGCTATTGCATAGTAAGTCTACACGCATACGTCTAGTCGCACGCACACAAACACCGTGCCGAAGTCGGCCGAACAGAAACGACGCTAGACGATGCACGGCTTTCAACGCCGCACCGCTGTGCCGGTCAGAGTGGAGGGTTTTAGGTTTATTTTCGTTACGAAATTTCTTGATTCGGTCGCCGCGCTCAAAGCCCGATAAAATCTATGCAATACTAATATATATAATGCTTACTAACAACAGCACATGGTAGTGTGTGTTGTTGTTTATATTTTTTAATATATTTACTACTTATCTAAGAGGCAAAAGAACTCGTAAAAAGATCATACATAAAAAAATATTAATTATTATGGGAGAATTTAGACTAACGAGCGACCTCCAGTTACGTTCTAAGTTTCTAATCACATTATACCGCGGTTTCCAATTCTCAGTTCAATTAGTCGAACCTCCTTTGTTCGAACCGCTGCAGGTATTGTGACGCGCTGGTGCATTCCGTGACTCCAACCTGAAAGTTGAGCTTTTGACGCCAGCGGAAATACAGTCGCAGAGGAAATTGAAGTCACCTCCAGCTTTGTTTAACATCTTATTTATCTGTTCCAATTGAATATTGATTTTTAAATGTAGACAAACGCCGCTGTTGTATTTCTTTACTATTAAATTGACATGAAGCTTTTCAGATGTTCAGACTTGGTTTTGTAAGTTATTGGTTAATTTCAAGTTAAGTTACTGTGTAAGTACTAGCTATGAAGTAATAAAGTAATTTTAACTTACTTTCTTGATGTTGAAAAAATACATGATACAAATTATTATTATCTTACACTTCATGATAGTACTATATTTATCTTACACTTCATGACAGTACTACATTTATCTTACACTTCGTGATAGTACTACATGTATCTTACACTTCATAACAGTACTACATGTATCTTACACTTCATGACAGTACTACATTTATCAAAAATGTAACGTGTAAATATTATGTTTCTTCGCTCCCCATACGAACCTTAATTATGCCAAATCTATGACTCCTCGGAGCGAGAAATTTTCTCATAAAGGAATACAAGGATTTTTCTTCGCGTGTCGAATTTTCAGAAGTTGCTAACGATCTCCGCACTAATAATACTTATTCAGTTAGCTCTGTGAGGGTAGACGTAATAATATTATGTTTATGAAATCTTACTTGAGCCAATAATAGTCGCATTGTACTTAATACCACTAGTCTCAATTTAGCTAGACGAAAAAAAAAACAGATTAACCAAGCAAGCTCCATACTCACGGCTTATCCTAAAAATGCAGTGCCGATACTAATAGCCGTCATTAGTGTCATTAGTGCCATTAGTGGCAATAATTTATAATTTTTGCCTACGAGTCCGCGGCCTTGGGCTCGCACGCTGGATGGTGAGTATGGCCCTTAAGTAATCATAGGTATTGTAAACACACTCAACACACAAAATACTTTCACACGTGACGCTCCTAATCGAATGTCACTTCCTTCCGCGTTGCCGCCCGAAAACCGCAAGCTACAGTAAATATTAGTTGGCAACTCATCAATTTCGTACTTAATAAAATACTTGGCGCGTAATTGAAAACGAATACGCGATCGATCCGCTCCGCCCGCGCCGTAATCCGCGATAATGAACAAGGGTTCAAAACTTGCGCGTTTTAAATCAAACTGAATTAATTTATTTTAACCTAAAAACCGTATCAATATTAAGCTTTACGACAGTAAAAATCTACAAACTAGAGAACATTATTATAAGGAATCTTTTAGCTGTCCCGACACATGTTATTCTGCCCCAACTATGAACTGGAAGAAATAAATAAGTAGACCTACCTACTACTTTGTATAACAAATTTGTATGAGGAACAAATTGAAATATATTATAAAGTATAAGCGTTATAATTAGGCATAAGTAAAGGGTTTCGTGATTAATCATTATAAAAATTGGGTATCGCGTCGATTAAACACTGGATTTTTTTAGGAAATCAATGTAATTAGACAATGAGAGTGAACATAATTATCATCAAAAGATAATGAGAGTTAAAAATTTATCATGAAAACATAACGTGAGTAAACAAAATTATCATTAAAATATAATGTGAGTAAACAAAATTATCATTAAAAGATAATGTGAGTAAACAAAATTATCATTAAAAGCAGTGAGCCGCGGATAGTAAAAGTAGGTAGTAGGGTAGTAAATTGTGTGGGATGGTAAATATGAACAAGACATGTTAAATTATAAATCGTCTGAAGCTGTATTTCCTCTTGACTTGCCTGCAAATGTATCTAGTGGGCGCTGTGACGCCCGCCAGTAACTTGCAAGAAGGATAGGTAAAATTGGAAAGTTTGTATTATGGTTCATCACACTTTGCAGATCCAAGAAATAGTACGCTTCCTCCTTTTAAACTGATAAAAACTTGTGATTAGTTAATATTAGTATTTATTTTCAGTACTTTATGTATCTTGTAATAAATTAGGTTATTTGAATTTCTTCATAGTATTTCCTGTAGGACGTAGGTTTAAAATATAACTGTATTTTTAAAGTTCCGTGTTAGAATTATTGCTTTCGTAAGCTCAAATTTTTCTTGCCTGCTGCTTTGTTTCAGCTGGCTTTTGTGAACATATTCAACGTTTGTAAGCTACTGGCACGTTTTAGTGCTCCCGATGCAAGTGCTCCGCCACATTTGATTAACACGACGATAATATTCTGTGGAAATTCATTATAATTTTATTCATGCCGTAGTTCAGTTTATTAGCTCGTCTCTCGCTACCATCACCTGAAGGCTAAACCTAAATTATTCCATTTTAGTACTTATACACGAGTAATAAGTCACATTTTCTAAATTCACTGGCACAGCGAATAATTTCTGTGATTTATCATATTTGTGTGCAAGTTCAAATGTACTTGAAAATAGTGGATAGAATATTATTTTGTGCAGCAAGGAAATGTCATTACTTAGATAATAATATGAGAAGTTCCAGGCAGATATCTATATCAGTCGTGCCAAGATACGCTTGACTTGAACATAAAACTTACAATTTTCCAACTATGGTACAAAGTTTACTTGCTAATAAAAAGAGAAAAATCTTTTATGGCGTGTAAACATAGCTTAGTTAATGCAAGAGTTACAGGTTTGCACAAATAATTTGTATTCGCTAAAATATTTAATTAAACAGCATAAAGTGAGTTAATGAGCAGAGTGCGCAAGTTTTTTACGAGCCAAGTTCTCCTTACCGCCCAAGTACAGGCCAAGTATCTGCGGAGATAAACATTCGCTATCTTATAGCCGTAATATTTGTGGTAAAAATACTGGAACATTTTCAAATAAAAATAATCCTACTACTATAATAAATACGAAAGTTTGTGAGGATGGATAGATGGATGGATGGATGTGTGTTACTATTTCACGTGAAAACTACTGGACGGATTTCGATGAAATTTAGTATGGTAGTAGTTTAGTCTCTGGATTAATAAAGTCTAATTTTTATCCCGAAAAAGTATAATATTCCCGTGGGATACTTGATACTATATTTGTGCAGGTGGAGCCGCAGGAAAAAAGCTACTTTTAAAATAATTTCTAAAACATAACGTGTTACTTTTGAATGTATCAAATCTTCACAAAAATAATAACTTATTTTATTTTATGTTACATTAAAATATATCTTTTGAAACTTGAAAACAAAGCTCTTTAAGTGCTATTATATATAATATTACGAATAATATTATGTAATAATATAATATTACGAAACAATTGATAAATATGTATGGACGTAAAGCTGTACTATTTTGATCAGACCAGACCACACCTAAACCAGATTGGATTGTAAACAATGTCTTCAATAAAACGATTTAAAATTGCCGATTTAAAAATTAAATAAGTTAATTCAACGAGTAAATAAAAAAAAACCATCCAAGTGCGACTCGGACTAGCGCACGAAGGGCTCCGTACCATTATACCGATATTTTACACGTTTACTTTTGTACCGACTTCCAAAAAAGCAGGCGGTTTTAGCCTTCAAAGTTCTTTAGAGCCAGCCGTTTCGCTTTTAGAGAGGGGGGGGGGGGGGGGCTATCTTAACAAAAAAATGCACTTTAAAGTCTCGCAAATCTCGCAATCAGATGCCTAAATTAAAAAAATGTTTCTGCAACCTCTCAATATTTTCAAAAACCATAACTAATAATACCCCACAGTATGGAGTAGACGCGAGAAAAATAAACTTTACGACTGACGTGTAGGGCGTGACGTGTAAAAAATATATTTTTTGTGATTTTATTTTAGCTCTTTGTCGACCTGGTAAATACACATGTACAAGCAAATTTCATCTGTCTATCGCTAACCGTTAGGAAGGTATGCCGAAGACGGACGGACGGACATGACGAAACTGGGTTACCTACCACCCGTTCGATTTACGGAACCTCCGCCCTTTCGTGACCTCAAACGTTAGAGCCGCCCGTTCGTCTCCTGGTGTAGTACATGCTATATAGATTAATGCTTGCACATTTTTATGAAATGAACGAAGAAACGAGCAGTCGGATCGCCTGATAGTAAGCGATTACCCCCGCCCTACGTATAATAGTAGCCTATAACTAGATATTGTAGGTAAATAAACACTTCTCATTATTTTATGAAATGAACGAGGAAACGAGCAGTCGGATCGCCTAATGATAGGTAAGCGATGTGTTCAATAATGTTCGTTGAGTTTTTACCCGACTGCGTTAGAAGGAGGGTTATGTTAACTGTAAAGACATTATTTTGTATGAAAGCGACATTAATAATGCATTACGAACTTTAATTGAATGGTTGGATAATAATAATTTAATAATTAATTTATATAAAACAAAAATAGTACACTTCAGCCAAAGAGCTACAAACTCATCAAATATTAGTCTAATCTTTAATAATAATAAAATAGAAGATGTTGAGAGAACACGATTCTTAGGTCTGGAAATAGACAAACAATTAAACGGGAAGAAGCATATACAAGAACTTGCCAAAAAATAAGCAGCTTAGCTTATGCTCTAGGTAAACTCTCTTTATCGGTAAACATTAACAAATTCATTACTGCTTATCATTCGGTTCGGTATCAATCGGTTATGAGGTATGGCATAATTTTTTGGGGAAATGCCACAGACAAAGAATTTATATTTAAGATGCAAAAACGCTGTATTAGAGCCGTGTGTAAAATTAAAAGTACCGATAGTTGCCAGCCTATATTTAAACAATATCGGCTTCTGACACTTCCTTCTCTATATTTACTTGAGGCTGCATTGTTTGTAAAATGTAATTCTCATCTCTATTCGCGATTATCAGATAATCTAATGAGAAACAGACGTCATGGTGACAAACTATGCGCACATACCTGTACCTGTAAAAAAGAATAAAGCAAAGAGTATTTTCTGTATGGGCCCAAAAAATTATAACAAAATACCAAAACATATTAGAGACCTCAATATTAATCTTTTTAAAACTAAATTTAAAAAAAATTTGCTTTCTAAATGCTATTACTCTATAAATGACTTTTTATCTGATGATCATGAATTTTTTATTACTTGTAATGTACTTTGAATTTAGGTTAATTTAATTTGACTGACTTACAATGTTGACAATCTTATATCTATTTTATTGTAATACTTGTGCAATAGGATTCAGTTTGACTCAATCTATATTTCATAAATAATATTTTTAACATGTTTCTATTTAACAAATTAATCTTATCTTATACCTTTAAACAAGCAATTCTTGTATATTTATTTATTTATATGTTTCTGTGATCTCGGAAACGGCTCTAACGATTTCGCTGAAATTTGGTATATGGGGGTTATCGGGGGTAAACAATCGATCTAGATTCGTCTTGTTTGGGAAAATGCGTGTTTTCGAGTTTTCATGCGTTTTTCTGTCCACGCAGAATATGATCGCTAATTTCGTTTTGCTGGCCACTACCCGTTTGGTCCAGCGGGTTAAGACGCGGACGGCAAGAAACGAGTATTATGGGTTCGAACCCCGCTCGGTGACTTACTTTTGTTTTTTTTTATATGTTCAAGTTTATATATAATTTTTTAATTTTTATTGTTTTTAGACGAGTTAAAAAAATGTAGTTAATGTTTGAGATAACAATATATATTTCTCATAAATATGTCTAACATTTACCTATACTGATTACGTGAATAAGATTTATGCTTTCGAGTTTCACCATATAACAATAAATAGTAATAACCGAGTAAATCTCGGTCGCCCAGGTACTGGACTTTTAATGAATTAATGTAGAATGTACCTCATAGTAATTTATGTTTTACAATATTATTAATTGTAATTAAATGTAACCAGTGATGTATGCCTAACCTAACTTTGATATTATAAAATTGTATTTAAATCTTAAACTACTAAAATTTGCATGCCTACACATACACAGAATATGTGTTCTAAAATTAACTTAATTAAACTAAGATCAATTTTGTTACCATCTAGCAAATGAAGATTATGATTATGATTATGTCTCTGCGCTAGCTAAACTTAATTTGTCTAGAGTTTATGTAAAATCTTCAGAAACCGGGAATTAATTATGTACCTAACGACAATTTAACCACTAAGGGTCAGTTCATACCGTGACTAGATTCAAAACTGAGCTATATTCACTACACAGGAAGATACAAGCAAGATTTCTTATATCAAATCAATAAAAGTCAATGTCATTTAAATGGTTTTTTTTAAAACTAGGATTGCAGAAGAACATTAGCAACATAGTTTCAACTTTCAATCTATAATAACTATGACGTATATAAATCTACAAAGCTTTTACTATGATTGCCGAAGTACATTAGCAACATAGTTTCAATGTATAATAACTATGACAATTATAAATTTACTTAGTTTTGATATACTTTTATACCAGGTAACGAATGGGCAGTTCCAAAATACATTAATACCATTCGTCACCTGTCGGGTGACCAATCGGTTGCTATGTAGGTAGGTGACGAAACACTAGTTTTTGCTCTAGGTTCCACAAACTGGGTGACGAACGGGCGGTAACCCAGGAAACTATAAGCGTTCCGAGACTAGGGAACCCCAAAAAAAATCAAAGCTGAATAAAGCAACGTAAAACAAAAAAGGGGATGAATTCATGTAGCAGTAAAAATCTAAATCATGTCGGACACCTAGTTCAAAAGAATTTTAATGTCGATAGTCGAGGCGAAACATTTTTCATGTAACCCGCTCCTTAATCCAGTAACGGGAGTTCTAACGACGTTAACTGGTCCATTTCTCAATTTTCCCCTGTGGCCCCTCACGAGGGCCCCGTTTTGAGGCCCGAGCCCTTATTTTAAGATGGACAAAAGATATATTTAGCCCTTCGACGGCCCGCGGCACTTCGTGAAGTCATACCATAGCTCACTTTATTGTTCTATAAATATATCATAATGAAATTATATTTATCTCCATTATTTATGGGGAGATATATTTTAATTTACTGGCTGAATTTATATCTTCGAGAATGATGGATATTTCTGTGGGATTTTACGATGCTTTTACAAGGCTGTAAAATTCTTCGACAGCGGTTCATTATTCTATAGTGGCAATTTTAATGTGGATTATTTAAACCGACTTATTGGATCGTTGCAAGTCCATTGTTTTATTAATTTAGTACATTAATATCAATAATTAAAGTTTATACAACACTAGCTTTTGCCCGCGGCTTCGCCCGCGTGGTATAGTGTTCTTGGAGAAAAAACTTCTTCAGCAAATCTACTCTTTTAGGGTTTCGTACCCAATGGGTAAAACGGGACTCTATCACCTTGACGCGACCGCTTGATATATATTTTTTGCGCTTGAATATAAATTTTACGATAACTTCTAAATATAAGATATTAATTTGAGCTGAATGGTTTATAGGGCTACTTTAATGTGTATAAAATGCTTAAAGTGAGTAACGTATTTAATTTGATAAGGATCATACTGTATCCGTCTTATTACGGACGGATACTATATGATTCTTATCAAATTAAATAAGCTTCTGAATATACCATACATAATACTAAGTATGAACTGGGCACGGGCAGCTAGTTTTATTAAGAAAACCAGTATGTCCCTGCGTTTTAAATCTGTAATATCTTCGAAAATATTCATTTAAATTACATGCTGTTAAGGACCATATTGATCTATATTAAATGCACAATGTATTTAAAGTACTTAATTGGATAAGGATTAATGCTGTATTGCTTCAAATTGCTCCGTAAATATGCCATAATTTCTCGAAAAAGTAAAGTATAAAAATGGTTATTGTGGGTTATCCCTAAGAGATAACCCACAATCATACAATCATCATCATCATCGCGTACTTTTTTGTAGAACTTTTTAAGGTGTACAATACTGTAGTACAGAATTTTGATCTATCTCGTAGGGTTCAGCCAGCGTTTGCAATGTAAGCGAAAAAAAATTTGTTTTTTTTACGACATTAGAAACCTCTAAAATTATCAATGTTTCTCTACTATATTTTGCATGTTATAAACATAATATAAACCTTTCTCTTGAATCACTCTATATATTTAAAAAACCCGCATTAAAATCCGTTGCGTAGTTTAAAAGATTTAAGTATACATAGGGACGGTCAGAAAAAGCAACTTTTTTATACTATGTAGTAATTTTTTATACTATGTAGAGAGTGATGATGAGTGAGACCTACCGCGAGGATTGAGCTGTTGTCTGCTACACAAGTCTCATAAGGGTTAGCAAACTGTTAAAAATTTAGGTGATGTGTTCGTCGCAGATTTTCACACGATATATTCTAATGTAGTTGATGTCTGCGAATTCATACGCGAAAAAAGAAATACCGCAGAAAACGCACATTTTGCCTAGATAAAAAGTAGCCTCTAACCTTCCCCATGGTCAACTCTATATCTGTGTTTGATGAAATTTGGCCTCATCAAAATCGGTCTAGTAGTTTGGGAGCCTATATAATACAAGCAAACAAACAGATTTACAAACAATATAAACGTATTAGATACCTGAAAATATATATTATACTAGCTTTTACCTGCGGCTTCGCCCGCGTTAATACTATCGGAAACCGTATATTTTTACGCAATAAAAAGTAGCCTTTGTCCTTCCCCGTAGTCTACTCTATATCTGTGCCAAATTTCATAATGATCGGTTAAGTAGTTTTTACGTGAAAGCGTAAGAACGAAACAAACAAACTCACATTCACATTTATCCTACTAATATTATAAATGTGAAAGTTTGTAAGGATGGATGGATGCTTGTTACTCTTTCACGCAAAAACTACAGTATTCCCGCGGGATACCCGATTGTATATATACGCGGGCGGAGCCGCGGGCAACAGCTAGTAATATTATATCAGTAAGTATTCTATACTTATATTATAAAGAGGAAAATGTGTTCGTTTGTATGTTTTTAATTTTTTTGTATTTACATAGAAGAACATACGATATAACATAACGTAAATGTAATTTTTCTTCGTCTCGTGTGTTTATAATTACACGGGAATTGTCGCGAGTCGTTAAAACTTTCGGGTGTCTGGCGCTGCGGTCGCATCCGCTTCCTTGTGGCGTTATATTAAATTTTATTATCGCCCTGGACTAAGTAATGCGAATATCGTGTAAGGCGGCCGTCCGTAGCCCAGGGCAGGGGCGGGCGGGTAGGGCGGGGGAAGGGGTGATTAAAATTTCGTCTACCGTTGATGACACAACAGCAGAGTGGAAGGATTAATAGAGGTTTTATGAGTGGATTACATTACTTTGTGCCGAAATGGCGGGATTTTATTTGTCCGACACAGACGTATATAGCTTTATTGTTCAACTTCGTGACGCTGTGTTATATCCTTCATATATTACATTTAAATTCCAATATATCTCTAAAACTCGAGAATGCCTGGACCTATTAGGCAAATTTTGCTCTTGAAATGATTGTGGTAGTTCAGGGGAGGTTTAAACGGTGAGAAATGTTGTAAAAATTGCGGGGAAAAGACTAAAAACAATGATCGAATTTTCCCATCCTAACTGTTCACTGTGGTCAATTTGTCACTTGACTGTTAAATATTTGTAGCTGCGTTCAGTTTACCTGCTTGGTTATTTATTTATTTTAGTTCATAGTTATGACAGATCAACGTGTGTCGGGTCAGCTAGTATTCAATATTGTGTGTCTATGAAGTACACTGTGCGATAATAAATATATATCGCAAAGCAGCTAAAACGATGCAGTTTAGCAAATAAAACCATAATTTTGTATACTAATAATAAAAAGTGGAAAGATTTGTTTGTTTGTAAGTATGTTTGCGAGCATTGAATAGAATCATATTATTCTGAAACTGTTGGACCAATTTTGACGAAATTTAGCACAGATATAGATTAGACCACGGTGAAGGACATAGGCTTTTTATCGCTGAAAAATAAACGGTTACAGCGAGATTTTCCTTAGCGTGCGCAAAGTCGCGGGCGACATCTAGTAAGTAATAAATACTTCTAGAGTTATTTATTAAAATCTAATGAGCCATTTACTCTCCATCTTCTCAAAAATTCCACATTACCACGGTAAAGGGGTACAAATATTATGATTTACAATAACGTAAATATTGTACGAGGGCGGGTCAATAAGTCCGTGACTTTTGGAATAAAACACAGATTTTTTGTTAAATAAATCTCCCTTGAGCTCTATACACTTTGTCCAACGCTTCTCCAATTTTTTTATTCCTTCCAAAAAATATGATTTGTCGAGGTCCTCAAAATAGGCCTTTGTTTGCGAGATGACTTCATCATTGGAGTCAAATCTTTTTCCACCGAGCCATTTTTTCAGGTTTGGGAACAAGAAGTAGTCACTCGGAGCCAAATCTTGAGAATAGGGTGGATGTGGGAGCAATTCATAGCCCAATTCATGGATTTTTGCCATGGCAACTGCACATGTGTGCACCCTTGCATCGTCTTGGTGAAAAAGAACTTTTTTCTTGGCCAAATGAGGTCGGTTTTGTTTTCAAATCCTCATTGAAGCGGTCCAATAAGTTGGCATAATATTCCCCATTAATTGTTCTTCCCTTTTGAAGATAGTCAATGTGGATTATCCCACGTTCATCCCAAAAAACAGTCACCATAACTTTATTGGCTGACAAACCCACCTTGGCATTCTTTGGCGCCGATTCACCCTTAGAAACACACTGTTTTGACTGTTGTTTGGTCTCTGGTGTGTTGTGATGGATCCATGTTTCGTCCACGGTTAAAAAACTCCTCCATATTGTGATTAAACAACGCCAAACCTTCCTGTGAAGTTGTTACACGATTGCGTTTGTGGTCGACTGTGAGCAAACGCGGCACCCATCTTGCGGAAAGCTTTCTCATGCCCAAGTGATCATTCAAAATTGAAACCACTGAGCCATGCGAGATGCCTATGGCTTCCACAATCTCTTGCACTTTTAATCTTCGGTCGGCCAACACCATATCGTGAATTTTTTCGATTGTTTCGGGTGTAGAGACCTCAACTGGGCGTCCAGGATGTTCGGCATCTTCAGTGCTTGTACGGCCACAACGAAATTCAGTAACCACTTTTTTACCATTGAAATCGATGGTGCAGAGTCCCCATAGTATTTATCAAGCTTAGCCTTGGTCTCGGTAATGGTTTTTTTTCGCAAAAAATAATGCTTAATAAGCACACGAAATTCACATTTTTCCATTGTTTCCTTAAGTTACTGGATAGTCTGATAAAGATAGCTGTAAAACACAAACTAACTGACGCAGCAAGTTCAAATTTTGATAGGAGTCAACTGACAGATGCCTGTTGACAGGAGTAGTGTTGCTTTTTCAGTAAGGAGGTTAGAAATTCAAAAAGTCACGGACTTATTGACCCGCTCTAGTACCTACATTTTTTGTCATCAAAACAAATATTTAATTAAAGTGTATAAAATTATCAAATCAAATCCATAATATTATACGAACTGAAAACTTCGGGACTGAAAATTTCGGGAATCAAGGAAGTGACACAACATTACTATTTAAAAATGTATTTTTTGCTTTTCGAAGTATTCTCCGCGAAATTTGACACATTTTTCCATACGATGGAACCAATCATTGAAGCAACCATTCCATTCGGAAGTTGGGGTCTCCAAAATGGCCGTTTTGTAGGCGTCCACAGCTTCTTCAGGTGATGAATCTCTGACCACGCAATATATTTTTTATTTTAGGGAAAGTATAGAAATCATTAGGGCTTATGTCGGGGCTGTACGGCGGATGGTCTAATAATTCTATGATTTCTTGCTCTAAAAACTCTTTTGTTCTGTGCGCGGTGTGAGAACTCGCATTGTCGTGATGGAGGATGATGCGGCGGTTGCAGTTCTCTTTACGGAGTTCAGAAACGACCTGTGGCAAACAAATGTTAGCATACCATTCTGCATTAACCGTTCTTTGTCTCTCAAGAGGAATAGTCGCAACATGGCCGGTTTTGGAGACAAACGTGTCCACCATTTTTTTTGCAACACTCCATGAACGAACAATTTTTGTTGGCTTTAACTCATTTTCGAACACCCAAACTCGTGACTGGTTTTTTGTTTTAGGTTCGTACGCGTATATCCAGGATTCGTCACCTGATACGATGTTGTATACAGCATTTGAGGATCCTGCGTGGAATCTTTCGAGAGTTCTGACGCACCAAGTAACGCGAGCCGCTTTTTGCTCTTCACAGAGCGAATGCGGTATCCATCGGGAAAACAACTTTTTTACACCTAATTGTTCATGCAAGATTATTTGTATTTGACTCATGCCAATGTCTAAAGTTGCCTGAATTTTGCGGTAAGTCACATGTCGATCTACTTCAATCAGCTTACGCACAGCATCAACGTTTTCTTGGGTGACTGCAGTTTTTGGACGACCTTGACGGGGATCATCACTGAGCTTGACACGCCCACGTTGAAATTCAGCAAACCAGCGATAAATTATGGTTTTGGATGGGGCTTCATCACCAAATGCAGAAATCATCCGGTCAACACACTGTTTTTGTGTTAAACCACTTCGAAAGTCATAATAAATCATCGCTCTAGAATTTTCTCGAGTCAATTCCATTTTCTCAACGACTAAACAAGTTTGACAAGACCTTGTGACAAGACCGAGAATCTTTTTTTAAATGT
The DNA here is from genome assembly GCA_963565745.1 of Phengaris arion. Lineage (NCBI taxonomy): Eukaryota > Metazoa > Arthropoda > Insecta > Lepidoptera > Lycaenidae > Phengaris > Phengaris arion. The sequence goes on from OY751442.1 coordinate 1,679,734, forward strand.
ATAAACGGTATTCGATTTTTAAAACCAAGGAGTTTTAAATTAAAAAGATTTTAATATGACAGGAACAGTGGAAATATCCCATTCCCGATACTTTTAGTGCAGCCTATGTATAACAAATACATACTCATTAGTTTTTACGTTTTGTAAATCAAAATACCTGGCGCTAGCGGTAACGCGAAATTTTTGAGAAGCTTCAGAGGAAAATGACTACAAACTGAGATGAAATTTGAATCAATATCTAATAAAAACGCTGAAAAAAACAGATACACAATAAAGCAATAAATAAACCAATAGAAAAGCAGTTAAGACAATACAAAAACTACAGCGTGTTGGAAACGACAAACTTTTAACTATAAAAATGGATAAGAGGCTTTTAAGGAGAAATGAAGCTGGAAACGAACGCATTAGTGGAAATAATATCAACAACTTGCCTCCTGTGAACGTAAATAATAGATTAGGCTTCGATAGGATTTGGCTACAAAATATGAATTATGTAATAAAGATAGGTTTTAATTAGTATGTCGTATGTTTTGCTTTGTTCAGTAACATTGAGATGATATTTTGTAGTACCCATTAATGCAGATAGCTGCAAGGTTGTTCATAATTAATGACGAATATTTTGGGCATAAATTGATCTCCTGCTTAAGTCAAGACGCTTAGGCTGAATAATAATAAAAAAATTGGAAAAAAATACTAAATAAAATTGACACATTGCGCTCTCTATGGCGCTGAGGTCATTATCCTCACAGAAACAGGAGATTTAAAGAGAACAAAGACTTTGCCTTAATAACATTAACACAATCAGCTGTGTGAGATCAATCACCTTAACAGCACCGTAAAGATCGTAATATATTTTTTTTAGTAATTTTCAGCCTAAATGTCTTGACATAAGCAGTAGATCATATTTCCAAAATATCTGTAATTGATTTTAAAAAACTTTATGAATAACATTAAATGCATCAATTCAAGACTTATAATAAGTCGTATTATTTCTAATATTCAACATTAAAGAAAGTTAAAAAAAGAACATTTATTTCGAGTTTAGTTTAATTACTAGTCGTCCATTTAATTATTGCGGGATAACTCCCGAACGCCAATTCCGTTGATCTCTGGAGTGTGAAGGTTTATAAGGCGGCAATATTTTTCGCCCCCAGTCCCCCACTTCGTTATATTTATTAAAACATCGGCCGAGATTACAAGGAACACGATATTTTTTACACTAAAAGATGTGAAAACCAATTAAGGAGATAAAAAGAGTGGCGGAGGCTGCATTAATTCCTTTTTTGCTGGGATTATTTTAAAATTGCATTATACTTGAGGCGGCCGGTTAATGATAGCACTACCCCTTTCTTTTTAATTGCCCGGGGCTATTGCGAGATGAATCCGAAGGTGCTCGCCCGTGCCTAAGATAAGGCCGAGGATTTCAAATTTAAATTTTAATTTATGCTTCGAAATAATTAATTTTCTATCCAGAAAATGTTTTTTGCGGCTCACCATGAATCTTTGTGCATGGGACGATAATTTTGCGTTCTAACATTTGCTTGCGAAGTTTGTATACCAGCACAAGTATTTAATAGACCAGTAAGTTAATTATTATATTTTTTTTTATTACGAATTGTATCCTTTAGATAAGCAAATATAAATAACTGCTGTGTAGCTATTATGTAAAGACTTAATTCAAATAAATGGCTTATATACAGTACACGAAAAGCCATAAAATTGAAAATGAAGAAATAATCCACACGCACAAATAATTTCAGGAACGCACTCCTGTGACAGGAACCGCTCAATTTCGGGGGCGAAATCGTGATATAAGTGTTTGTTAGAAGTGCTCACGATTAAGAAAAAAACTATCCGAACACGAAAACATTAAACTACTCCTTAATGCTTTAATAATAAGATATAAATCGGAGGCAATCATAATTTTGTAGATATCGTGAGCGATTGGCTGCACAAAAATTGTTCGCGGCTGGTTTTTGAAAAGATAACCCTTATTGTGTGAGTCGTAAGGTGTGTTGCGTTGTGTTAGTATCTGGTAGGTCTGATTATTAGTCATCGATGGTGGTGCGATAGGCGGTGCCCGGCCGGTGCCTGGCGCGGTCTGGCGCTCACGCATCTGTCAACACTACCCTAATGAACGGCGTTACCTAACGGCACCGGAGCCCCCGGTCTCCCCTAGTACCTGTGATTTGTGTGACACAATTATGTCTGTATCATGCGCTTTGTCTTTGTATAATCGTTCTTAGATAGTCATGCCGTCGAACAATTAGAAGTATGCGAATATATTCCATTGCGTGCGTACGCACAGTTGAAGTAATGTGGTTATGTAAGCTACATGATTATATTATCTGACTCGCCTAACTGTGATGAGTGCGGTGTGGTTGAGGATAATCACCACTTTATTAAAGAGGCAGGCGCCTAGTTTGGCAAAAATCTCGTAAGTAAATAAAGATTAAAAAAAAAACCAAATTAAATAACGCGTATATACCTATATTAAAATGTCTTATTATGATTAGTTGATGTGAACACGGCTTATGCGTCATTGGTCAATTTTGTTTTTTTTTGACCTTTTACTGTTTTCTTAAGGCGAATAAACACTAATTTTCGTTGATAATTGAGGCTCCTACAGCTTTCCTTGTATTTTATTGTCATTATAAGCAAAGCTTAATAATCATAAAACTACAAGAAATAAGACGTGAAGTATTATTATTTGTAGTAGTATAATTTGCAGGTTTTACGTTGGTATAAGGAGACAGTTGGGGTAGCGTCTCGCGACAAATGCTAATTACGACTATATTTACGATTTCGTGACTGGCGACGTCGCGCGTCGCTGCACAAAACATTTGCAGTCTTCGTGATGCAATAAAAACCAGGTTAAGTTTTACCGTTAATGATCAAACGAATGCATAAAGACCTGTAGGCGATTAACTTTTAATTTTTTCAAACTATCTATAAAATCCAATGAGCCGTAAAAAGAAGCCTGGCAGATATGAAAATCGAAATTATTTTCTTACATGATACCACGTTAGTGTGGGGTTGTGTTAATTTGCGTAGTTATTAAAAATTTGTATCTGATTTCCGAACACACTAAGAATCATATACTATAATTATTATCATTTACTAGCATTTGCCTGCGGCTTCGCCCGCGTGAAATTGGATTTTAAACGATATCTTTATAGTAATTTAAAACTTTTATCCCCTATTGTACTCTCTTAGGGGTTGAATATTAGAAAACGGTAAAATACGTAACTCATTATTTTCTCTGTACTCAATTCGTACGAAATATCATGCAAGTATGTCCAAAGAATAAAAAGTTTCATGCAAATTTTTATCCCCTATTTGACCCTCTTAAGGGGTACGATAATGCTTATGTCATAAGAAAAATACGTACGCCTTATGGGTTTGGCCTGTGCGTTGATACATCTGTCAATCAGCTTTGCCTTGTAAATAAATAGACAGTGCTTGTTTTCTGAATTGAGAATTCTACTATACAAGAAATGCAACTTCAAACATAGAATAAAGAAACGTAATTAGAATACAAATATTTTTTGTCGTTTCAAAATTTAGAATAAATTGTAAATTCAGCGCGCTCCGTATGTCCGGAAGCTCGGGTTTGGGCGGGCGGCGCGGGCGGGCGGCGGGCGGCGGGCGGATACAGCGCGCCCACATCCGACGCACCGTGCCAGCCGCCGCCCGGCACTCAATATGACTAAGGCTTTATTTACTAAAAAGTATCGCATTTAAAATCTATCCAAATGTTCTCGGCTCCCTATCAACAAAACACTTAGGTTGGGACTATAATATGATCCGGAATCCGGCAGTCCCGGAAAATTCAGATCTCCGAAAATTTAACTCTGCGGTAATACAATAGAGTTGAAAATCGAAGTTTCAAGTGTCCAGCTGTCGTATATGACATTGACATTTGACTCGACAGTCGTGTGTTCGATTTTTAGCTCTATTGTATTAGCGCAGAGTTCTATTTTCAATGCTCTGAATTAACCCCAGTCTACCGGATTCCGGATCTCATAGTCCCAGCCTTTTTAATCCCGCGAACTAGAATTAAATAATATACAATCCATGATTCTAAACTTATATTAATTCAAAGATTTTAAAAAAAATGTTATATTGTATTTCTATTATGGCTTCGTAGTCGTCACCGTAGCATATTAAAGTGAAAAAAGTTTTAAGATTTTTAAATTGTATTTATTAGGTATAGCAATTTTAGCAATTTGCGACCTCCGAAAACATTATTTGTAATAAAATAGTAGTCATAGTATTTTATAAACTGCCAATTGTCTGAGAGCTCGAACAGGCTGGCAACATCGGCGATAATGCTCCGGCTTTTACAACGGGGATAGAGATTAGCTTAGTGGCCGTTCCGGTTCAAATATTCATTGAAAAATTACAATTTTAATTGACTTTTAAAAGTTTTTCCCGGTAGCTTTTCTTTATTTTCGCTAAAGCATTAGATAAATTAAGTACCTTTCTATTTTTAACCGACTTCCAAATAAAGGAGGCGGTTATGCATTCGGCTGAACAGAACTCCTGAGTCCTTATAGATACATATTATGTTTGAGGATTCCGGTGTCGTATAAAGAACTGCAAGCATATGCCATCATACTACTTGCAGTAATCATTAATCGTCATCATCATCGCCACCATCTTCACAAGAAACACCAACATATTATTATGATGACACAGGTACTCGCTCAGAGTTTCGTGCACCGACATCGATGTGTTCATAATAATATAGATAATAAATTTATCTAAAAAGAGAAAAAATATTATTTTTAAACAAAAACTTAAAACCGACTTCAGAAGTAAAAATACACAAAAAAGTAATAAATAAAACTTATTTTCTAAATAATTCCCCTTTTAAATTCGGCTAAAATTTAAACTGTTTCTCCACCCAATCTTTCTAATTTCGAAGTCGGTACCAGCAAATTTGAACATGAGTTATGTAAAATATTATAGGATATTGTTTGGGCTGGTAGCGATTTCAAAATTAGGAAGATTGAGTAGAGAAATAGTTAAAATTTTAGCCGAATTTATTATGTACTCAATTTAATAAAATAATTTCTTTTTTTATGTCTATACTTGTATATTATAATAACAATCCATGATTTAATATTATAAAGAGTAAAGATTTGTTTATTTGTTTGTTTGTTAGACTCCGAAATCACTGGACCGATTTTAATGAAATTTGGCACAGATCCACAGTCCTTCCAGGACATATGCTACTTTTTATCGTGGTAAAAAGTTCTCGCAGAGTTACTTTTTGCGCGTACAAATTCTTCTTAAATCTTGTACATCAATGCCCCATTTTCGGTAAGCATATTAATCATTCTTAAATTAAATTTATAATTTACTGACTTCACATCACAATAAGAAAAAGGCGGAAACGGAACTCCTATTTTAAATACAAAACAAAGAATTTGATTTATAGAACATAAATCGAACGTTCGAATAACCGGGAATAAGAAATTTCAATATTCGAAATATAAATTAAAATTTGAATGAGCGGGTAATTCGACAATAAAACGCAGCTGAGCTCGCCCCAATCAGATGGCGATGTTGATATACGACCGTGAGACTGCAGTAGAGCCAGCAGACCCGGTAGACCAGCCAGTAGGCCCGCGTCTACCCGACGTGAGATGGCGGAAAATGTTGCCAGTCAATGTATTGTTCGTTATTAATAAAACCCCTTGATAAAGTGTGTTAACAATATTTCCTTTCATTGGATATTGTTATTACGCTGTATATTTTCCCCTTTGTTTTACTATGACTTGAATGTGTTTCAAGTACGAGTTTATTAGGGAAATCTTGGAAATTTTAATTAGTTTAGAGTTATATTTTGTCAAAAAGATTAAACGTAATTCAAGCGCCAAAATTTGACTTCTTGTCTCATGGCATCAAATACTTGGCATGGACAGTCGACTCTCATTATTTGAAACATGCGTTATTACGAAACTCTCTATAAATAGTTATCATGAGTTCCCTTCAAAATCTATTAATGATTCGAAAAAACTCCATATAGAGCTAAAGCTCGGTGTCAAAGGGGAGGTCATCGCGACCAAACATAAGACGACTCTAGATTGCTAGGGGCCCAAAAGTTTGATATAAAACCGACGGTCAAGAATTTTCAGGAAAAAAAAGGTCATAGGGACAAGGTCAAATTATACGTCAATCTGTTCGTCTCCTTATCCTTTTTCGAAACCCGTCGGTCTGGCATGCTCAAACCAGCCCAAAACTCAACCAGACCGGGATAAAGCCCGCTCCTGTAATGGTAAACCTTACTAATAGGTAAATAATTAGTAATTTGCACTTAATGAAGCGTGATTTTAATACATTTGTATGTATTCTTCCCGAATTTAAAATTTGATACCTCATATTGCTACTACTCGATCCGCCATCTTGAAACAATGACGACGTCTTTCAATATTTTGGCTATATCTCTTTACAGACATACTTTAAGATAAAAATATGTTCTACAAATATGAAGTGGATACAATTTTCTACAATTTATTTTATGAGAACTTTTGTGTCAAATTGATTGTTTTAGCGCTGCAGAGTCTTAGAAAGAAAACTTATTAAGGTTGGTGGTATGTTTTTTAATCAGCTATATTCTACTCTTTAAGCCCTTTCAAATGATACCCATATCGAGAAGTTTGTAAATAAACATAAAGAGTACATGGTATTTGAGCGATTTGATGATGAACTGAAATAACTTACGTAACAGCTATCTATAGAAGTTATTTTATACGACTCTCACGGCTCATGACTTTCATAAAATAACATCATATAATACTCGGCAATGACAGAATAGAAATAATTACTTCGTATTCCGGGCAAGGCAGCTCTGTAGTCTGTAGGCGATTAAACATAAAAATATCTCCGTCTCATTCTGTTGAATAGGAATTATGACGCTCCAGAGCGAGACGGCTTAATGTTGCCTAAATAAAACATAACGGCTGAGAACACGAGCCATATTGCCTCGCTGGAAAAGTTTTAAAAAGTTTTCTTTGCGGAGCCATTACAAGTGGTGTGGCTGTGTGCGACGCTCGGTCGATACCGCCCGAAACCTGCTACACAAATATCGTCCAAATGTTGCTTAACATGTACCGTGCTAGATAATTCATCATCATTATCATATTGTATGTCAATCAGTGTCAGTAACTATAACAGGGATCACTTACAGCTCACACGTAGATCTTCGAAAAAGTATGTACCCGTCGGCGAATGCAAAGTACAAACACACATTCTGTCTAATCTATTCTAATTTTTGTATGGTAAAAACAAATTGCTATTATGGAGTGCTCAATGAAGAGGCTCTCTTGCTATTGTAAGATTTTTGAATGGCATTTTCACACTGTCAATAAATATTCAAGTTTGGCATTACGAATAAGCCACTACGAGTGTCCTTGTTACCTACTAGCTATGATGTTATGTAAAAACAAAATAAAAAATGTAAGTAACCCCCGAATTGTAACGCAGAGATCGAGCTGATATTGAATATATCCAAGAAAACTTTAGATCATATCAACTTTCAACCAAAAAAAAAAACAAAACAAAATCGGTTTATCGGATTGGGAGCTACTGTGCCACGGACAGACACACACACGTCATCTTATAACACCCTAGTGTTTTCGTCGGGGGTTAAAAACCACATGAAAAAACCTTTGTGATCTCAAAAATATCTCCATTGATAGACATAAGATTTGTGTACTAAGGAGTAAGTTGACTCTTTTCGCCATCATGTCAGACAAAATAGCTAATTATCCACCAAAATACAAATCCGAATCGATTGTGTTCGTGTGACCTCGCCTGTGTGTGCGTGAACGGGACAAAAGTAGGTTTATTCCAACGAAAAAGTTTTGAAAATCGATGGCTTCAGCTCCTACGCTCCAAACTTTCGCGTCGTGCCGCCGTAAATATCCGAGCTGTGCCCCCGCCAACATCGACATGTACAGTAAAAATACTGCAAAATAACATTTCACTGCTAGACATTTTGTTATTTTGAAGGAATTAAGCTTCTCTGTCCATTGAATTTTACCAATTGTTTATGATACAAATATCTTACATTCCTAACATTCAGAATCTATCAAATTGGAACGAATTTTACTCCAATAGTGAAAACAAAGTCCACAAAAGCATTTGTCAGTTGCTAACAACGGAACACATAACTATAATGTATATTGCATTGAAACCCATTGCGTAGGAGTTTTTTATTGATCATACGTCTTAGTTGAGCCGTACGACGCATTCCTTCATATTCTGTTCGGTAGAGGTTAAAATATATAACGACATCAAATGTGCCTAAAATAGAACGGAAGCGGCAAGACAACATTTGTCACATTTGAAATTCGAACTATTCGCTCGCGCACATCCTGCAGTGTGCGGCGTGCGGTGGCAGCCATCTTAGAATTGATATATTATTGTTTATAAATAATGACTCCGCGACCCTCCCAATTTAATTGCGGCGTATCCTCTCGGCTTATTAAGCGGCCGGTTAATATTTCCTTATTGGGTTGTAATTAATTTTGTTAGTCAGGTGCTGCGCCCGCGGGCTGCTGGCGAGCGACCATTATCTTCGCATTATTTTGTCCTGCCCAATTTGTTTGAAGCCTTTGACGGGTAGGTTCAGTTAATTAAGCTGAGTACGATGTAAATCGAATGAGATTGATTATTCCGAGGCCAGATCATCTCTCTGTTATAGTAACATTAAGATATTACGGTCTTTGATTTTGATAATTATTTAAGACTAGATGTTGCCTGCGATTTCGTGCGCACTATAGGAAATCTCGCGGGAAACCTACATTTTTCCGCGATAAAAGTAGCCTATGTCCTTCCCCGTGGTCTAATCTATATCTGTGCTAAATTTTATCAAAATCGGTCCAGTAGTTTCGGAGTCTACTCAATGCAAACATATTAGTATAGATTTAGTATATGACTTTTCATGTTTTGGAAGTGTCACAAAAATAAAGAAATTGAAAATATAACTCTAGTTTCTTATTTGGGGGCAAACAGGTAATCATGGACAAATTTTAAAATATCTGCTTAAATAGTTATGTATTCAATAGTCAACTAAAATACAAGGATTTACGTACTCTTAACAGAAACGAGGGTAGATGAATTCAAGAGGGTCATGCCGCCGCGACAGCTAAGTCGTTTCACAGTTACAGAGGAAATACGACGACAGCATGGGATGGGATAAGTAGTTAGGTATTGTTTCAGCGGAGGCTTAGGTACGTAGGGGTTAGAACCAATGCATTTGGAATCGTGGAAAGGGAGCAAAATCTGTCTGTTTGTTCCCACAAACAGACAGATTTTGCTCCCTTTGAATGGAAGTGATCCCTCACTTCCAACATCTAAAAATCAAATTGAAGCGTGAAGTCCTTTGGTAAAATTATAGTCAACAATTTCAAATAATATTAGCTCCTTACATATGAAATTGGCCTTTTGTCGTAATGGCCACTTTGATCACAAATATACCTTCTTTGGTTAGGAATTCCAATTTCAAATTTGTACCGCTATTTACTCATGCATTTGTGTTTCGAAAAACGTACCGTGTTTTCTTTGCGTAACTCTGTTTACAAAATGGAAAACTTGAAATATCGTATTATTTTCGAGTACGAGTTCCACCGTGGCACCAGTGCTGCAGAAACGGCTCGAAGGTTTAATGATATGTATGGCGGCGGTGTCGCAAAAGATAACACGGTGCGTTTTTCGTTTTGGAAATTTCGACTTGCAGAACAAGCCCCGTGGACGGCCGGAGTCCAAAGTTGATAATGAAGAATTGACGGCTATGTGGAAGCGGATCCATTGCAAACTACGTCCGAGTTAGCTGCAGGCTGCAGAGTTAGGGATAAAACTGTTTTAATTCACTTGAAGCAAATTAGGAAGGTGAAAAAGCTTGAAAGGTTTCACCTCCTCATGAATTGAGTGCAGTAAACCAACAAACGCGCGTCGATCGGTCTCAACCATAACCGGCACAATAATGAAGGGATTTTAAATTGAATCATTACCTGTGATGAAAAGTGGATCCTGTTCGATAATCGGAAACGCTCATCGCAATGGCTGAACCCTGGCGAGCAAGCCTGCCCAAAGCGAAAACTGACTCAAAAAAAGTTACTTGTGAGCGTTTGGTGGACTAGTGCCGGTGTCGTTCACTACAGCTTTCTTAAATCTGGCCACACGATTACGGCAGATGTCTATTGCCAGCAACTGCAAATCATGATGGAAAAGCTAGCTGCTAAACAACCGAGGTTGGTCATTCGCTCTAGGCCACTACTGCTTCAGGACAACGCTAGACCACACACTGTACAACAGACGGCTACCAAACTAGAGGAGCTTCAATTGGAATGTCTAAGACATCTACTGTACTCCTCGGACCTTGCTCCAACAGATTACCTTTTTTTTTTCGAAATTTACAAGAATGCAAGGGAAAAAATTCAACTCCGATGGGGCATGGACTGCCCCCTATGGAGTGCCTTCAAAGATTTTATTGATTCATGTTCGAATGTTTTTTTTAGTTAAGCAATCAATAACCAGAAATCTATGAGATAGCAAAAGTGCATAGATTGTAATGGTATATACACACACCGGCATATTTAGCGGAACATAAAATAAAGGTTTGATATCAGTATCATATAAGGTTGCTGGCTGGTTTATACATCATTTAATTTAAAAAGAAATATTAGTTCATTTGTGCCCGCCAAAGCTCCAAGGCTCGAGGTAAATCATCGTAGAAACAGGTTAACTTTTGCTCAGGAACATCGACTATGGAACGCGGACCAATGGAGTAAGGTATTATTTAGTGATGAGTACAGAATTCTCTTAAATCAAATTGATGGCAGGCAAAGAATATACAGACACAAATGAAAACGATACCTTCAGACAAATTTTGAAACTACAGTTGCATACGGTGGTGGATCAATAATGGTTTGGGCGGGCATTTGTTTGGGAGCTTGCACAGACTTGGTAGTGATTGACAGAGGGAGTCTGACTGCAGACTATCAGAGAAGTTTTAGAAGAAAATGTCGTACCGTTTGTCCCATATATCGGTGACGATTTTGTTTTTATGCAGGATAATGCTCGGCCGCATACCGCTCGGGTAACTCAAGCTTATCTTATTGATATGAATATCACTGTTATGGAGTGGCCGGCGAGATCATCGGATATGAACCCAATAGAGCACGTTTGGGACTTGCTGAAAGGAAAAGTTAAGCCCAGAATTCCAGCTCCTGCCAACGTAGGTGAACTGCGAATCGCCATAGTTGAGGAATGGCGGAGACTATCCCAGGAGACCATCGATAGCATCATTCTCAGTATGCCTAAACGGGTAGAAACTTTAATAAGAGCACGTGGAGGAAGTACTCGATATTAATCACCATTTTTCTAATTTAATTAATTGTTATTTTAATATTAATTTTCACTTTTCCCGGTTACATGAAAAGTTAAAAAATGTACCATTTTTCACAAATAGCCTTTACTTGCAAAATCTGTTATTAATGTGATCTCATTTTAAGTAAAACAAATGAAACTTTAAATAACAAAGGAAGTGTAGTAAGTAGATTTTAAAATAAAACCATATTTTTTTAATTATGGACCTTTTTTTTGTGTTCCGCCAAATATGGTTGTAATAAAGGTGTGTTTACTTTGATTAAATAAATATATTATGTTTAAAAAAAATCGACTTTATGGAACATAAAGATGATCCTTTACAAAACGCCAATTTCATATGACCTAATATGTCAATTGATCGCCCACAAAAGAAGACCAGCTGTAAGTCGATACTGCTAAATAAAACTTACAATAATTAAGATTGTATGCAGTTCGGATATGTCAAAACTGTAAAATGTGGTATAATGCTCTGAGGCAAAATGGTACTCTCATAAACGTCAAACCAACATCAAATGCGTTTTGATAGGTCGAAACTCCAAAAATCAGTTTATGATTTGACAATTCATTTATAATTCATTGAAAGTAAATTGAAATTTTAAGCTAGGGTCAGATCACACCAAAACAAGACGACACGCAACACGGCACTGTATTTTAAAATTGATCTTTATTTACTAGACAAAAAGATACACATTTCATATGGCATTAGTCAGACACTGTACATGCTCTGTGCAACTTGACACAACCGAACTCTTACAATGAAACGTGTTTTTTTTTGTGTAATTAATAAAGTTTATTTTGAATAGCTATCTTAGAAATGCAGCGCCGCGTCGAGTATTTTTGACCCGAGTGTGAATTGACCCTCAAATACGAGAATTAGGGTTTAGTGAAAATTGTAAGAAAGACGAAACAAAACTTTCTTGTCAATATTTGTCATTGAAAACTAAATCCGATAAGTTTGCAACAATTAAATTTGGGTGCGAACACAAACACCCATGCTGGAGTCGCAGAAGTTGTAGGCAAGGTCGAATTAGTGACCTTCCAGCCCTCTGGCCGTCGGCACAAGTAGTTGCGAACAACTGCCATAACTCCGGAGGTACTCCGAAACTGGGTGACTGTCTAAGCGGCCGTTGACTCCGAGAAAAAGTTCTCTTTAAATATCCGCAACTTTAGTTTAGCAACTCAAATTTAGTTCGGCAACAAACGGAGTAACAACAAGTCGCAACAAATCCGAGGCGCGCGAGTCGTTTTCAAGTTCACGCTTGTCTTGCGCGATGACGTCATTGTTTACAAGAGTCTGCGTGCTTGTGTGGAAACAAAATGCATGTTGTGTAAAACGAAACACTGCATCTTGAAAATGTCATCAATTCAGGTATTGGGTCAACAGACACGGATGTTCTCAAACGAGTCGCATTACTTATAATAAATGTTTTATCTTTTATAACAATGCGACCCTATCCCCTCTATTTATAATATTATGCCATGTGCACAAAAGCATATAATGCTATCCCAAGTGATATAAAAAAGCTACCGTATCATAAATTTAAACAGAAAATAATTAAGTGGGTTAAACTTAAAAACTTCTAATCGGTAGAGGAATTATTTAAACAAAAAAATAATAATCAATAGCATAATAACATAATTAATCTATGCTGAACTAATCATTCCTTCGTCTTCAACAATTATTACTATGACATTAATGACCATTATAATATTATTATTGTGATAATTATTTTCAAATGTGTTTCGTTTGTATTATTATTTTTTGTTACTGATTTATGACATCTATTATATAATCCTGACATGTTATTGTCATTACCGACAAATATCTTCTCGATTGACATCATAATATGTTATGTACATACTAATATTTTTCGAAATTTATTATTAATTTAAATGTGCCATGTGTGATTTTCTGTGTTTATTTTTTTGTTATCTACTAAACTTACTAACAGTATGACATGTAATTACTAATGAAATAATTAGAATACAATATATAATAATGTAATAATTTAGAATAATCAGAACTTAAATTAATGTAATAAAATATATTTGCATGCTATTTATATATAGCTAAAAGTGCCAGAGCCTATAAATTTTGTTACCAACTATTGTTACCACTTTTAGAGCAAAGAAACCAATTGGATTGAATTGAATTGAATACATTATTGTAGTAAACTAGCATATGCCCGCGCTTCTCGTGAATACAGTATCACACGGGAACACTGAACTTTTCCTGGATAAAATGTTGCCAATACTTTAATCCAGAGCCTAAATAACTGCCATACCAAATTTTATCAAAATCCGTTCAACAGTTTTTGCGTAAAAGAATGACAAACATCCATCCATCCATCAATCTATCTATACATCCTCAAAAAATTTCACATTTATAATAGTAGTAGGATAGAGGGGTTTAGTCAAGGCACATGGGCGACACTGTCTACAAATGACAGCTCGAGCAACGGCGAATGTCAGGCTTGTTGGCGTACGCCTAAAGTTGACACCGAAATAATTTGAAACGTCGCGACAGACAAATCTATCACAAATATTATGAAATTATACTGTAAATTATGTCAAAGCACGAAACTACCAGCCCCGGGTACGAAAGTCCTAGAAAAAACTCTCACCCCGCTCGACGCACGCACGCACCCCCATACGTCTAGCCACGCACACATAGCTGCGAGCTGTCTTTCGTGTAAGTTTATTGAATGACGGTTCCTTACGTTAGTAATATATATTCTTTGGTCAAGGTGAGAGTTTCTTAATTACAATCACGAAGTCCGAAAATATTTTTATGGGAATGACATTTTTCATTGATAAGTGACGTGACTACTCGCATACATTTTATTTGTTACAAACTTCGTTATTGTTACAACTTACAATATTACACTTCGTATTAGGTATGGTTTCCTAAAAAAATATATAAAACGCGTTTAAAAAAAGACGTACGAGAAACCCGCCGGGAAAAATATGCGCAACGAAAAATGTCACGGATGTGACGTATCTCGTATATATGCGACAGAAGGCATCAAATAATGTTTGACAAGTATTCAAAAGTCGGTAACTATAATCAAGTTATAACCTCTGAATAGTGTAATTTTATGTGACTATGATAAATACTCAAAAAAGAACATATTTTTCTTTGTTTGAAACTCTTTACAAATTGTTTATCGTATAAAAAAAGAATTGAAATATTTTTGACGTGATAACGTCTTATTATTCGATGGAGCCGGCTGCACGCACGAAAAAACATGACTCATGCGTTACCAAGTACCGTTACCTGTTACCGTTACCACTTGGTAACGCTGGTACTTACCAGCGTTACCTCGCATTTTATTTTTATTATTATTATTATTATTATTATTGTTGTTGTTGTTGTTGACGTTGTCACGTTCAACTATCGTCAGTAAACCGACTTTACAGACAACCGATATTTTTTTATAACAATGGGGAACATGCATAGTTTTTTTATTAGCTTTTCAAAAAGTACACAATATGCCAGGAAATATTATTGTCTTTGCAATGGCATATCTACGATCAACCGTTGACGAAATACAGTCATCACAAAAGTGAGATCGTTGGTGAGCATTAAAACGCTGTATACAAAAAATTATTCGAGTTACAGCCGTTGAAATCGTATCATAAAAGTAATTTTCGTATGTTATACTTTAAACGAGACAATCTTGTATATGATATATTATATAATCGTAATCTCGGCAACGGCTGCAAGTATTTACATGAAATTTAGTATGCAGGGAGTTTTGGGGGAGAAAAATCGGTCTAGCTAGGTTTTATCCCTGCCAAACTGCGCATTTTTAAGTTATATATGTTTTTTCTTTCGTCGTGCAATTCGTTATCGATGTTTTCGACTCTATAATGTTAGTCCAATTGGCAGTTTGGTTAATTTTTGCGATGTTCGGAAATTCGGGATGTGGTGGGTTCGAACTCCGGTAAAATATTTTTGTGATTCTTTTTTTTTTGTTTATTCACTAGAGCTCGGTTACCCAGGTATTTCAATTAAAGCAAAGAAAACACTTTAGTCCTTTTTAGTCCTGATACTTTTTAATTTAGCAATCCAACCAATCAGTTATTGGTGTGTTTTGCATCTTTCGGTAACATATTTATGTTGCCTTTCGAAGATTATAAGAATTTTGCTGATTTAAAACAAACGCATATTCCCTATAATCTAAGCAGCGTATTATTTAAATCCGATAGTAATATGTTAAAGCCTTAGCATTTTGTTTCCATACTAGGTAGTAGGCGGCGTCGGGAGCTGGCCACACTGGGGGGAGAGGAGGGGAGGGGGGGAGAGGTCAAATCGATTGCCCCCATGTAGGGTACATTAAGATCAACGAAAACATCCACAATTCTACACGAATATGCAAATATCAATCAGATCTAACTCTCCATAGTAAATCTATTAGAAAGAGCAATTTTTATAAATTAAGAATTCATTTCATCCTAAAAGCTAGATAACTTTTAGAAAAACATTATTGCTTTGTTAGATAAAACTTATAGATTATTGTTCGTATCCCAAAATTATCCTACGGGCAAAATTTGTTTCCAATTGGCTAGATACGGTCTTAAGCTACTAGTATTTTAAATAAAGGAAACTACATTTATATAGTTTCATTATATCTGAATATCGAATTCAATAGAATACTACAATATCATTAAAGCCTAGGAATAAAAAGAGGAGGCCTCAAAGCGTCGCATCGGACCGACGTGCAAAGTCGCGTCTATGCGGAATATTCGTACATCCGAGTAGCAGGCCGACGTCGGGCATGAAGTCCTGTACAGGACTGGTACGTCGGGTCTGCGGCGAGGGCTCCGCGCATGCGCTCCCCACCCCCCTCCGTCCACCCCCCTCGCCCCCTGCCCGCAACACGGAAAACTTTTCCCCGACATAGGTATAAATACATAGCGCTCACCCGTCGGCAACACTTTTTGCCCCCCCAGTGGGCCGGGGGAGCAAAACTTTTCCGAGCCCGCCCGGCACTCCGTATACAGAGCTCTTCCACTTTTTCCTGTATATTGAAATGGAGGTGCGGAGAAAAGAGTAGAATTTAGAAGCTGAGCAAATTTTAATGAGTGAAGAACGTTTTGTAACGAGTTGCGTTCGCTTCGCAAACGGCGATCACATTTGGACATGCTCTGTGTAACGAGTCCTAAATGTGTAATGTTATGCATTACAAAATCTACATGCAGGAAGATGGAAATGGTTATACATCGTATCGCTTTTCATGTCCATTGTTCATCCGAATATAACATGACCATTGACCGTAGTAAGATATCTCTTTAATATGAAGTAAAATTAGTAGTAGTTCATTCTATGTGAGTTACTTGTAACCCGACTGCCAAAAAGGGTATTGTATGTTATTTAAATTAATAGAAATAAAGTAACACACACTACCTCACTCACACTACCATGCGTTTGTTTAGGTACAGGAGGTGTTGGTTTGACACAATTGACAATCTTTCTTTCACATTCCATAGACAATGTTTACACATTTTTATTTCGTATCTAAGAGGCAAAACAACCCACCTAAAAAGTTGAAACTTAAAAAATTAAATATGAATTATGGTCGAATTTTGGTCACAGGGCAACCTCTATTATTTGTAAAATAATGCCACTGAGCTTTATAGCAATAACTTAACGAATTTTCTTAAATATTATGTAAAATAACCAGAAGATATTAATTTTGAGCCCACAAGATAATCACACCATAAATGAGATCGGATTTATTAAAGCCCACAAACTAAACGCGGTGAATAATGAATGCCGGTCAGTGGTGTCCGGCGCCGGACGGACGGACGGACCTCATCAGCCGCAAGACCTGAATCATTTATATCGCGGCTTGTTTGCACTTCATTCTAGAGGGGCACTAACAAACTTATGAATAAGCAGGAGTTGAGGTGCGCACACACTTGTGGTCGGTTGATGAGCGTGAAGCTTAAAAGAAAGTTTTTTTCGATGGCGAGACACGTAACAACGCTGCATTATATCTCACGCCTAATTATCTTTTTCGAAACTTCGTGTACGCTTCTTTTCTGTGTCCCCTAGTCCGTACGCACTCAAAATAAATTAATTCTCAAAAACGATAGTAATAGTTTAGGTGCTGTCGACATATTTGAGGTTAGGGCACATTTATCACAGTGACCCGTTATCTGCCGGCCCACTGCCCGTCCGGAGTGACTGATGACTACACTTAATTAAATTTAATGAATTCTTAAGTACTTGCTAACCAAATATTTAGATGCCTTACCTTTCTGCGAGATCTTTAATTACGTTTTATTAGTCTGCCTTCTGCAATACATTGGTATCTGTGAAGTAGATTCCATAAGTGTCGTTGATAATGTTAACTTCACCGGATACACAAAAACCAGAAAAGAAGGTATTTCGCGTACTTATGTTATCTAGTTTATATATCGATGGTTTCACGGCAAAAAGTATTTATTAAAAAAACGTGTATTTTTCTATTGGAAATAGATTTGTGGAATAGAAAATTCAAACTTTTTCTAACTAGTTGATTGTGTTAGTTTATGTTTGCACACGTTAAGGCTTTTATTCGATACGGCAACCAAAAATGAACATCAAAGCGAGCTTGTTGTAGCGGCAAAAGCAAAATTCTGTTCAAATACGATTTTATAACTTGGATTTAGACCACTCGTTTGGAACGTTCAAATGTTTTAGATTTTTATTAGGTTTAAAAATACGCAGCTGTAAAGTATTGGGGTATTTAAATGTATCTTCTATATATTTGCATACTAGTATATTGGCAGCATTGCAGGCAAAGAAGTAGTAGATGAAAGTAAGCACCTGTACCTAAAATATTTTTGCTTTTATAATATTTTTTAGTTTAAGGGTTATACTAAAATTTTCATGTCTCCAAATG
The DNA here is from genome assembly GCA_963565745.1 of Phengaris arion. NCBI lineage: Eukaryota > Metazoa > Arthropoda > Insecta > Lepidoptera > Lycaenidae > Phengaris > Phengaris arion. The sequence continues at coordinate 1,698,030 of OY751442.1, forward strand.
ACAACCGTCTTTTATATTTTTAATCACATAAATAGTAGGTATTATGTACAGATTATAGATTTTAATTTTTATCAAAATCCACATAATTAGTTATGTTCATTTTGTGGAGGTTGTAATTTTCTCATTTTCAAATGCGGCATTTGAAGCGGTTTAAAATCGTGCAACGAAACTTATATTTTATTTTAAAATAAACATTTTATATAACTCAATGTACAAATCACAAGACCACGAGCAAAGCCACACGTTTAAAGGCCATCATTGAAGTAATTACACATTCACGATATAAATAGTTGGCTTCGGGCGGGGGCGGACTCCAGACTCCATCATTTACTAATGACACTCACTGATACAAATTATCCACAATCATATTGTCAAGTCAATGGATATTGAAATATCATTTTTCCATTCCATATTTATGTTTTTGAGTGATTTGCATTTATTATCTTTCAGGTATTAACTGATAAGTTATCAAGTAGGCAATTAACCTTGAAGAAAAGTTTGACGTGTCTCTGTGTGTGTGTGTGTGTGGCATAGTAGCTCCAAAACAGATAAACCGATTTTAATTTACTTTATTTTTTGTTTGAAAGCTGACTTGATCTCTCTGTTCTCAGCTAGAATTCATCATCGTCAGCTCGCTCATTGCTTGACTTTCGTGGGTTACTTAAATTGTTTAAATTTGTTAATTTTAATTTACATTGTCATCGCACAGTAGTGACCAGTCATGTATGTATGTCACCTACCGTACAAATAATATAAAATATCAAAATAAAAGTGGATATCTCGAAAAATATAAAACATCAAAGTTAAATTATAGTTGAAACCAGTAACAAAAATTATATTCCAGACTAAAATTGGTTAGCAATTTATCAACACTCAGTAAAAGTGTAAATTGACAAAAGTTCGAGTCTGGATTTTAATTAGGATCAATGGAATCGAAAACATCGAACGCAATAATTTTATTTGGACGTTCCATTTCTAACAAATGGCTTTAACTCGCTGGCTGAAAGCAAAGTTTCGCTTGACGTATACCATTTTTGAAATTTTATCTAATAAGTTCAAAAACGTGATTCCCGGGGAAATCCGCAATGAAAACATGATGATGGATGCAATAAAATATGTAACTGGTCATAGACGAAATATCATTGGTCTCGCTGGGCGAGCGCCGAGACTAATCATTTATCTATGGAACTGGTACATGAAAATTTGAGCAATTATTCAAATAATAACTGTCAGTTTATGATGCACTGACATTATTATTACAAAGGTCCTTTACCCTTTTACTCGAATACAATTACAATAGTAGTGAAGATAGTCACGAAATCTATTAAAATAAATATTTTTAATTTATTAATTTATTCCATTTAGATTTATTTTGTTTGATAAACTGTGTACTACAATCAGTTTTTAGATTTCATTGAAAATAAAAAGAAGGATGTGAACGTATAAGTAGTAGTCAATTAGATAGAGAGATCCGATGTGTAACGTGGCGTCATGTTACACGACTTGCATAGAAAGTTCATAGTAAATTTCGTTTAGCTAGAAATAGATCCATTGAAGACTTTGAACGCATATATTAGGTCTTTACCTATGAAATTGACGTTTTGTAAGAAAAAATTTAAACGATTTTTTTTCAAGTATTTTTCCCGCCAAGAAGTTATCCAAATTCTGGAAAAGTAGTAGTCTGTAGACGCAAGGTCTGGTGAGTAGAGCGGATGACGGAAAGCTTTCAACCCCAGTTCTTGCAACTTAGAGACCGTCTGCTGTGCAGTATGAGGTCGCGCGTTGTCGTGCAGGAGCAGCGGAGATGAGCGATTGACTAATGCTGGTTGGAGATGTGCCAGCTTCTCCATCATTGTGTTCAGTTCTTCACAGTAAACATCTGCAGTAATGCTCACCCTGTTTGGTAAGAAGCTGTGATGAATCACACCGGCGCTAGACCACCAAACAGTGACCATCACTTTTCTAGGGGTAAGTTTTCGTTTAGGGCATTGTTTAGGTGCTGAACCAGGATCCAACCAACTTGCTGAGCGCTTGCGGTTATCAAACAGAATCCATCTTTCATCGTAGGTAACAATGCGGTTCAAAATTCCTTAATTTGTGTGTTTGTTGAGCAGTGCAAGGCACGTCTCGACGCGTACTTCGCGCTGGCGATCATTGAGTTCATGGGGCACCCATTTGTCAAGCTTTTTTACCTTGCTAATTTGACGCAAATGGTTTAATATTGTTTTGACGCTAACGTCGAAATCTGCTGCTAATTCAGCCGTAGATTGTGTATCATCAGCTTCCACAATCGCCTTTAATTCGTCATTGTCGACCAAAGTCTTCCGACGACCGCGAGATTCATTTTTCAGGTCGAAATTTCCAGAACGGAAGCGAGCAAACCAATAACAGGTGGTGCGTTGGTTTGTAGTGTTAGCTCCGTAAATGTCGTTGATGTTGCGTGCCGCTTGTGCCGCGTTGCTGCCACGACGTCATATTCCATAATCACTCGAATTTTTAACGTATCCATGATGACGAAAAAGAATGAAATGCGATGAAAATGTAACACTAATCAATAAACAAATGACTAATTTTGAAAAAAGAATTCCATGTTTTTAAAATAAAATTAATTTGAAATTAGAATTCTTAGCCAAACAAAAATTATTTTGATTTGAAATGGCCATTACTGCAGAACGGCAATTTCATAGGTAAAGACCTATTATCTTTCTCATTTTTAACTGATATGGGCTATTTTTTTTGAGGAGGTAATTTAATTACCTACTGCAAAAAAATAGCCAATATCAGTTAAAAAATCGAGGCACGCACACAAGCCGGCTTCCCTTGTGAATATTACTTTAAATCTATTATTTAATATAAATTATTTTTTTAAATACGGAATTGGTTCATCACATAGTGTTAGCGCAATTTTTTGGGTTCTTTGGGCGCAAAATATTGTGATGGTTTAGTATCGTATTTAAAAAAATAATATACTATAGTATAATAATATATAGTATACATAAGAGGAGCCGGCTTGTATTCACGCCTTGCCTGTGGTAGGTAAATATTTTATTATATGCAATATGCCTATTCCTTATATAACAAACGAGCGCAGCGAGCTATCGAAATCTTTGACAGTACAATATAAATTTTTTTTAAAGTATTTCATTCTTTATTTTATAAACAAAAGAAAAAGAAAGATTAGTTTTTAAAAAAATATAAAAAATAAATGTCATCTCAAATCACGGTACACTCGCAATATTACTGTATTATTTATTGCGTCGGCGCGATATTTATTACATACAATTTGGCGTTAGGAAATATCGCCGTACATTTTTCCGTCCGGATCTCCACTCCTAATTTCTAATGGGCCATTTGCCACTTTGTCAATTGCGACGATAAATCCACGGACAGAGTTACGACTCGCAACTAACTCGTTTTTTATTTTCTAACAAAGCTTTGTGGAAATATTATACCTTTTTCTTTCTCCTACATATTATGTTACAAATATAATGTTCGGGTTTCTGAACGACAAGTTGATTTAAACTTATTATTTTATATGTATTTAAAGGAACTCCAAGCTAGCAAAAAGCATTATTTACTTTTTGCTTTTTCCATTTATTTTAATATCTTAGCTTATAATAAAATTAAGTTATTAAAAGCTTAGTAACATACAAACAAATAATACTTACCTGTATCACAATTATCCAAACTTTTGCAAGTAATAGAGCGTTTTTCAATAACGACTTAAGAAACTAATTCGATGAATGTTTTCAGTCGATATCTTACGGGATGTTTATTATCATTGGGCAATAAAAATGCGACTAATGACCCGGCAACTCCGGGATATGCCAGGATTCCCGGACGGGATTGTCTCACTATTTCATATATGGGTCAATAAAATTTTATGTTCTCTTAAACTTTCTTAAATGCGAGGGAATTAAGCTCGATACGGTACGCCGGAGTTATGGCTAATGCGAATATAACTGTTTATATTAAATTATAATCGAATGTGGCAAGCGTTTATGTGAGCCTTAATAATAATGGTAAATCTCATTTTAATAACCGACTTCAAAAAAGGAGGCCTTAATAAAAAGTCCAATCGTCCAAAGTATCCAAAAAAGTGTTACAGACCGTCGTCTCGTCATTAGACAACTTAATTTTCTTAAAATAATAGGTAAGTACATAAAGAGCTTTACACATAATATTCACGTTCAGGTTGTCCATTAACTACAAAAACTCAATCTTCTAGTCAAGTCTTCATTAGCTCACTCTGAGATTTATATTAGTGTAAAGTTAAGATTTTCCCAAGATGGCGTGCTTTTTGTATGCAGTAACTTGTGGCGTCCCGCGGGTGCAATATATTGCCCCGTCGCGTTGCCCCCTTTGCGCCGCTTTGCCCCACTTGGCCCCGCTTCGCCCCGCGCATTCGTGCGTGTCGATAAAAAATAATTGCTTCCTTCATTTCGAATTACAAACACCGAAATTTCTAAATCAATTTGAATTGATAACATCGTCGAATTCGAGGATAGAAACATTGCCTAAACAACGGCAAACAAGGTATTAATAATGTTAAATTATTGCACGTCTACATAAAAATCCTTATTATTATTATTATAAACGCAAAAGTTTGTAAGTATAGATGTGTGGACAACTATAATACTATCTAGTAATGCATTACATTATGTCACTCACTTAATTTTCTAATAAGCTATTTTCTTTTGTTCACAGATACACTTCGATTAATATTACAATGTAGAGTGCACCGAACTCAAATCGTCTACGATAGAATTAAATTCGTGTTTTGTATTGTTCGATTATTGGAACAATACACCCGATACAATGAGTCGGATAAGTAAGGTAAGTCTGCCATTCCGACATTACCGTCTTAGGGAAGTTTGAATTGTTAATCTCGGTTCGATTTGCAAATGCACCGTCCAATATCGTAATCACAATGGTGCATTTTGCGTTAACAGACAATCTATAATAACGGATCCACTGGGCTTATACCGTATTACTATATGTTACCAGCTATATGGGAAATTTATTTTAAAAGTCGAATTTTAATTAACAAATAAAGGCAAAATTCTTTGTAAGTGGTGCTAATTTTTACCAGACTACGGCGAATCCAAAAGGAAGGGTAATGTTTTTGGCAGTCTATGTATGCATTATGTGTTTATGTTCCACCGTAGCGCCTACTGATCCGATTTTAATAAATAAGGTGTCAATAGGTTCGTAATAATAGCCCGGGTAAATAGGCCATATACCTAATTTACGAGTTAATTAGGCATATAGCCATACTACATACTATACTACATACCTAATTTACTCACTTAATAGAGTTTCAGTTTTTATTAAAAGTTATAGTTATCACTTTTGTTCCTAACCTATTTAAATGACAAAATTAAGGCAGAATCAGTTTTTTAGAAATAATAATCATTTATTTGCATAAATAAGGTACATTAGATCCTTTTATTTTGCCTTTTAAATTTTCGTTTAAAGACTATTATTTCTTACAACCACTGCATCTTAAAAAAAAATCTACAACTTAAATCATTTAATAAACAAAGATTCCGATAGACCTCATTCATGAGGTGTTATGTGTAAGGTTAGATGGGGCAAGAAGAGCATACTTTTTACCCGTCTGCGCCAGAAGGAGGGGTTATGATTTTCGATATTATTTAATATTATTTCTTTGGCTCTAGAGCCTAAACAGCTTGTCGCCTTATCTTGTTTTAACATTTGAGCTTAAGAGTTATCATTAAGATTTGTGATTTGTCTGTAGTGACTAGCGAGAGCTGTGAGTGACCCTGGGTTCATCAAAATTATTTGACGTATGAATAAGTATACGATTATGTACCTATATGTCATTGACCATAATATAAGTATTTACCCGTCTGCCCCAACTGACGATAAATTACTCCTACATTCCTTTATTAAATTGCCACTTATTGCTCGAGACTGTACGATAAGATCCACAAAAGTTGCGCAACAAGTCGCACATCCATCACACACAGTCACACCTTGGTCCTTGACTAATGACGCGGCAAATGACGCCGAGCCGCCGTATTAAAACCCACCCGCGCGGAAGCGCGCACAAAGGATCCATCACACGTCGCAGATACACCGAATTACCTCGCAAATCGCGTGTTTTCGTTCAATTTGTTTCAATTGTTGGCGGATTTAGGCAATTGACGCTTTATAATAGCATTAAATGAATATTTTTTCGTCAGTAAAACTCTTATATAAATGTTTTTTATATAAGAGTTTTACGGCCGAATACTGAAACGATAGTTAAGTTAAGTGCTGTCCTTATCATTTCGGCTAGCAGAAACAGCGGCAGCCTGTGAATAGGAGGGCCATTAATTGTTAGGGCGTTTCAGTATTCGGCCGTTAATATAACAAATAATTTACTAAATAATCTTGCAACGATATAATATACAGAATTACTTTTAAAATTTGTTTAATAGCCCCAAAATTTTATCTATAACCACTCTCATAACAACAATAACAATTTTCTTTCTAACTCAAACCATCTCACACAAAGCATGCCATACACTGCAATTTTAAAAATGCCCATACTTTCTAATCTTGCGCAATATCTGTAATCATTGTGTTGCTTTGTTATTTTAATTTTTCCAGGCGGAATGTCTTTGAGTGTTGAAATGATGCGTGCAATACCGGCGTTTGATGTATTAGGGTATTCGGGACGAGTATTTTTCTGCGGGAGGGAACAAAGCGTACCTTTTGTTGTGGTCGTATTACTGTGGTATTCGATCAACAAATTGCGCAACTTCACTCATATATTCGACCATTGCGGTGCGAATCCTTTAGAGATAAACCTGTTTGTTTAGAGGGAAAATACTTGCAAAAGAGAAATGTTTTATTTGTATTAGTACTAGATGTTTCCCGCAACTTGGCACGCGCAAAATGAAATCCTGCGGGAACTGCACATTTTCCTGCGATAATAAGTAGCCTATGTCCTTCCGCGTGGTCTGTTTTATATCTGTGATGATCGGTTTAGTAGTTATTACGTGAAAGCGAAAAAAAGCAAAAAAACTTTACTTACTTTTATAAATGTACTTTCATATTTATAAAAGTAAGTAAAGTTTTTTTGCTTTGTGAGGATGGATGTTTGTTACTCATTTATGCAAAAATTGCTAAACGGATTTCGAATAAATTTGGTATGGTAGTAGTGTAAGCTCTGGATTAGCACATAGGCTACTTTTTATCCCGAAAAAGTACATTATCCTCTTGGGATACTGTATGTAGGTGGGCGGATCCGCTGGCAAAAGCTAATTTATAATAAAAGTAAGGATAAGGATTCGTTGCGACATTTTGGAACAATTTTCAGTATTATTTACAGTTGAAAACAACGTGAATATCTTGACCAGCGGCTGTCAGACACAATATGGTGGACGTTCAGTAGAAAATTCCAGAAAGTTTTGATTGTCCGAGGCAGATGGCATTCTTGCCCACATGCGAGCGCGCCACTGTTACTGTCCAAGTTTCAAATCGTAAAGCGTTGAAATTGCCCAGACAGACTACAAATAACGTCCTTATGGCTACTGAGTATATGATATAATATACGTTATACTAAGGCGGGTCAATAAGTCCGTGACTTTTTGAATTTCTAACCTCCTTACTGAAAAAGCAACACTACTCCTGTCAACAGGCATCTGTCAGTTGACTCCTATCAAAATTTGAACTTGCTGCGTCAGTTAGTTTGTGTTTTACAGCTATCTTTATCAGACTATCCAGTAACTTAAGGAAACAACGGAAAAAAGTGAATTTCGTGTGCTTATTAAGCATTATTTTTTGCGAAAAAAAACCATTACCGAGACCAAGGCTAAGCTTGATAAATACTATGGGGACTCTGCACCATCGATTTCAATGGTAAAAAAGTGGTTTACTGAATTTCGTTGTGGCCTTACAAGCACTGAAGATGCCGAACGTCCTGGACGCCCAGTTGAGGTCTCTACACCCGAAACAATCGAAAAAAATCACGATATGGTGTTGGCCGACCAAAGATTGAAAGTGCAAGAGATTGTGGAAGCCATAGGCATCTCGCATGGCTCAGTGGTTTCAATTTTGAATGATCACTTGGGCATGAGAAAGCTTTCCGCAAGATGGGTGCCGCGTTTGCTCACAGTCGACCACAAACGCAATCGTGTAACAACTTCACAGGAAGGTTTGGCGTTGTTTAATCACAATATGGAGGAGTTTTTTAACCGTGGACGAAACATGGATCCATCACAATACACCAGAGACCAAACAACAGTCAAAACAGTGTGTTTCTAAGGGTGAATCGGCGCCAAAGAAGGCCAAGGTGGGTTTGTCAGCCAATAAAGTTATGGCGACTGTTTTTTGGGATGCACGTGGGATAATCCACATTGACTATCTTCAAAAGGGAAGAACAATTAATGGGGAATATTATGCCAACTTATTGGACCGCTTCAATGAGGATTTGAAAAAAAACCGACCTCATTTGGCCAAGAAAAAAGTTCTTTTTCACTAAGACAATGCAAGGGTGCACACATGCGCAGTTGCCATGGCAAAAATCCATGAATTGGGCTATAAATTGCTCCCACATCCACCCTATTCTCAAGATTTGGCTCCGAGTGACTACTTCTTGTTCCCAAACCTGAAAAAATGGCTCGGTGGAAAAAGATTTGACTCCAATGGTGAAGTCATCTCGCAAACAAAGGCCTATTTTGAGGACCTCGACAAATCATATTTTTTGGAAGGGATAAAAAAATTGGAGAAGCGTTGGACAAAGTGTATAGAGCTCAAGGGGGACTACGTTGAAAAATAAAATGATTTATTTATCAAAAAATCTGTGTTTTATTCCAAAAGTCACGGACTTATTGACCCGCCCTCGTACCTAAGGAGATAAATAGTTTATGTATTCCATGTCACATCATGTCATTATAGGGACCATGGGCTACCAGTGTTCCATGGGAACACTGTATTGGTATAAAAATAAGCCTATTTGTTAATCCACAGCTTAAACTACTACAGTAGTTTTTGCAAGAAACAATAACAAACATCCATCCATCCTTACAAACTTTCACATTATAACAGTAGCAGGGTAGGATATTCCATATCAATTTCTTTACCACGGAATAATTTAATTATTCGGAGCGAATGGCTCTATGTTGGTCTAAAAGCTAAAATTTTACATTATAATATTAATATTTTTTTTGAAAAAATTACATTAACCCTTAACAGGGGTATTAAATAACTTTCAGTTGTTATCACTACATATTAAAATATACCCCATTGTCTATTAACGTAAATGTAAAACCAAAAGGCATCGGAGGGTTATGATAAACAATACTAATCGTATTACAGAATCAATTTAAATCGCTCATTAATCATTGTTCAAGATAAATCTAACGGACGACGGTCATACTTGGTACTAATTAGACCCACCTGCCGACTTAACCCTTGCGCAGTGTATGATAGTGCGGAATCGGCAGGATAATGCCCAGTATTTACTCTGATTCCCGTCGTTAAAAGTTTAGGGAACTGACGGGGCCCTCGTTAGGGCCCTAATGGCCGCCATTTGTCTTGTCCGGCCTAGTTGGGCCTCGCTAATGAAATTATTGCCGCAACTATAGTAGAGGTTATAAATACTGAGTCCCGGACGCCACCTTGTTTCCCGGTAATGGACCGGTCAAACTGTAAACTGTTCAATGAAATTACAATTAGGGCCCGGATAAAAATTAATGGACGATGCATTAGAGTACAAAGGATAGTTAATGTTATTATATATACATTTGTTATTAAACCAGGAAACATTAATCTTGAAATGTATAATACAAAACACACACCAAGATAAAAACAACCAAATAAGTAAAAATAACGATATTTAATTACATGGTTGTATTTCCAATATTTTTTTTGGCAGACATTCGTAGAGTCAAATTTCGCAGTAGAAAATATATATTTACTTTCTATTTCTCAGTTTCAATTTCAAGATAAACAAAATTAAGAATAAATGAGACCAAATCTCAGTGCTAAAACTCATCATAACTCCTTGTAATGTTTCCTTTTACGCAGCTCCCAGAGGAATCTGTCGCGTTCACGCCGAGCTCCGGACACCCGTATGTTATGTCCGGCGCGGGTCATTAAGACCCATTCGTGGTAGACTTGGGGTAGAGAGCTGTGGCTGCCTCACAAAGTACTAGTACTTAGCGGCTGTGTTTTAACAAAGCTTTGTCTCCTTAAACGACTACATACTAATATTATATATGTTATATATGTATAGAAGTTATTGACATTGCTAGTTTATAAAATTTCGAAGGTCTCGTGAAAACGCTCCATACATTATTATTATTTCTAAGCAAAGGGTATTATATAAAAAATGTGTTAATAATAATTTAACAAATATCACTAAAAAGGGAAAAAATCTAATTATTTAAAAATAAAAAATTAAACCAACTTCCAATGTAAAAATGCACAAAAAAGTATGAAATAAAACTTATTTTCTAAATAACTCGCTTTATAAATTTGGCTACAATTTTAACTATTTCTCTACTCAATCTTCAAAATTTTTAAGTCGGTACCAGCCAACTTGAACGTTAGTTCAATTTTACATATTGTTTTGTCAGGATGTTGTTCGGACCTGTACCAACATTAAAATTATGAAGATTGAGTATAGAAATAATGTAAAAATAATAAATAATATAAAAATAAATAATAATAATAATAATAAATACTATTTTGTGCGTTTTTACTTTGGAACTTGGTTTAATTTTTTGTTTAAAAATAATAATGTTTTTTCCCTTTTTAGTGATATTTATTAAATTATTATTAATACATTTTAAGAACGTTTAAAATAAACGATCGAATGTATAATTGAATACGCGCCAAGCTTCAATTAGGTATTGTATATAAGATGATGATGATGATGACTGTAAGTTATATAATGGTATATGCTTGCAGTTGTTTAAACAATGTTCAAATTTCCAGACGAGTATCTTTAAAGACTAAGGAGTTCTGTTCAGTGCTTTTGGAGCCAGGGTATACCTTGGTGCAAAATATTAGTTTTTGGTAGCATATACTTGGGTTACTTCAGAAAAAGTAGAAATCACTTTGTGTCCATATAAATTTCGTGGAGTTCCCTCGATTCCTCATGTATCCCATCATCAGGATACCACTTTTGAGAAAACGAGATCAATTTCGAAGTATACCCTTTACATTAAAAAAAATAATTTTGAAAATCGGTCAACAGTCGGCGGAGTTATGGTTGAACATACCAAAAAAAATTAAAAATCCTTACTAATATTATAAATGTGAAAGCGTGGATGTTTGTTACTCTTTTACGCAAAAACTATTCAACGGATTTCGATGAAATTTGGTATGGTAGTAGTTTAGACTCTGGATTAAAACGTAGGCTACTTTTTATTCCGAAAAAGTAGTGTTCCCGAGGGATACTGTATTTACGCGGGCGGAGCCGCGGGAAACAGCTAGTAAAATATATAATAAAATAAATATAAATAGAATATGTTATATATAAATAATATAAATACAGCCGAACGTATAACCGCCTCCTTTTTTTTGGAAGTCGGTTAAAAACTGTGTACTTAACTGTGACGTCATGATTAAGATAAAAGTGTATGAAATATAAGGCCACAGGCACATATTTGTGAATATCTCCGAGTGCTTTTAAGTTCATATAAATTACTGCAATAAATGTTTTGGTACATTATGTAAGTAAACAAATTTTTTATCGCGGGAAAATGTACGGATTTACTTTTGCGCGCACGAAGTCATAAGAAACGTCTAGTAGCATACGGCTTCAGGGGAGGCTGGGGGCTAATCATACAATTACAGCAAGTGTCCACATACTGACAGGCTGCGACTTACGGTTGCATTAGCGCAATACGGCTGATGAGCTACGAATAGATACAGGGTGATGATTTTTTTTGTTTTTATTTTTTTTACACTTTTGTCGGCATACAATTACTATTAATTTATTTATTAGTATCATCTGCATGGATAAAATTGACCGTCAACGCTTATTTTATCGTCAATGTAAACAGAAGATTTTAATGTTTTCAATATAAACATTTTCGTGTATATTTTAATTAATAAATAAAGCTAAAATTGCCTATTTTATTACTATATGTCATAGTAAAATTAATGTTACATAGGAAGTTTTAAAATACTAACCCACTTAATGATTAAAAATATTTATACAACGGATAACTTATACAACGTTGCTATCTTCGTCTGATACGTTGAAATGGTCACTTGACAGATAAATACATTTTTAAGAAACATTTTTCTTTTAATTTGTTTTTCAGCATTCTTATTGAAGTATCTTATTATTACGACCGTTATTTATTACAGTTTCTACTAGTCATATTGTATATTACTACTGTCCCTGACGATGTGGAATAAAATCCAAAAAATGTTTAAAACTTAAAAGAAAAGAAAAAACATGAAAAGGAGAACACGCTGTGTGTGGCAAGTATTTCATTTTGTACATATTGCTCAAGTACAAACCATAACGTATTAAGTTAATGAGAGACAACGCGCGTCGGCCTGGGGAGGTTCGGGGGACTTCATATCCCGTCATATCCCGGATACGAATTTATTGTTTCATTAACACGGGATAAGATGACATGTGTGTCCGGAACTTCGTCACCGTTCAAAACAACAACTATCGTCACGACCTCAGTGTTGTCAGTGTTGTTAATACCAAAGGGGGGAGGATTAGGCAAAAATTATACATACACCTACCAAACTGCCAATCGGACTTAGATAATTGAGTCGAAATTATTGATATATTGTTGCATGACGAAATAAAAAACATACTGTATAGCTCAAAATGCACAGGGATAAGACCTAGCTAGATCGATTTTTCTACGCCTAAACTCCCTGCATATTAAAATTCATGACAATACTTGCAGCCGTTTCCTAGATTCCGATTATATATACAATATTAGCTCGTTTAAAGTAATAGATACAAGGGCTCATATAGACGTAACTTAAATGTAAGTAAGGAATATTATTAAGCAAAACAACCACATTGTTTTTAATATTTATAATATTGTAATGCTTGTAATTTCATCTTACAAAACAACTTAATAAGTTTTTTGTCAAAAAAATCTATGAGAAAATGTCTGAGCTCCATTTCCACAATCTACTGATAAGCTTATTTGCATGTTTTGTCTCTCTCGCTCGCTCGAATAAGATATACGACACTTATAACAAGATAGAAGTGAAACAGGTCCTATAAATAATATTCTTACCAAGAAAATTAATGATTGTATCCATTCAAAAGAATTGAGAACAATTTTTGTGATTGACACGAGGAAATAACAAATGAATGGCATTATTAACACAGATATTGCAAAAATAATAAAATTGAAAACAATCGACAAAGCCTCTTAGCGCAGTATTCTTTTATTATGAAATGCTTTTGATGTGTACTTAGTGTTTAATAAGCTGATCCCATAGACTCAAGAAACAGTAGACTCGGTGAGAGAGTGAATTTTATGTCCTATGTAGGTATAACAGTATATGGATCACGTTGCTTTAATGACAATAAATTAAATTTCTTCATAAATTCTGGCGAAAATCGATCTTTATATATATTTTAGATTCAATGTTTTCATCGCCTACAATTTTACACAATATTATTTTAACCTGTGGCTGGCAATGGAATTAATGTCGCTGAAAAACTTATTAACCGTCGCTGATTGTCAATTTAAAGCCCTATCTGTGACCTATTTCACTCTATGGCTGATCCTATTACAATGTCCAGGTAACGTCACAGCGGAGTGCGCTAACAAGATTACAACTTTTGTAAATTAATAAAAAGTACCCGTGTGTTACCCACTCCACCCTCTATATACTCATTAGATAGAAATATTTTGCTGTCATTGTATTATTTTTTCATGAGATTAGTATTTATCACGGTGTCCACTCAGTGAAAATCTGTGTAAAATCGACGTATGCATTCTTACTTCCTATTAGTATTATAAAAGTTGACGCCTCCCCGTGGTCGAGTTGGTTTAGAGCTTGGCTCGATCCGGAGGTTCGATCCCCGCGTCAGAACAGCAAAAAATGTTGTTTTCAAGTTTGGTTCGGACAATGCAGGCTGATCACCTGATTGTCTGAGAAGGAAGATGATCCATGCATCGGACGGGCATGTAAAAAGTTGATCCTGCGCCTGATCTCTCGCCAGTCTTGTCGGTCATCCGTCCCATTGGGTTTCGATAGTAAAGGAAGATAGAGTCTTGAGTATTGCGCACATACTTGGGGCACTATAAAGTCCTGCATTGCTGGTCTGGTTTCAATGAAACCGGTCCCCGTCACCGAATGTAGGCAGCTAGTATTATATAAATAATACTAGCTGACCCGGAAAACGTTGTTTTAGCATTGTATGTATTTTTTAATGCCACGACTTATAAAAATATCATTTAGGGGTTGAAAAGAAAATTACGACCGATTATCTAGCGAATATGCAAAAAAAAATAATCATAAAAATCGGTCAAGCCATTTCGGAGAAGTGTATCCCCGAACACTACCACACGCGAATTTATATATTTGATACATGTGAGGCTGGACGGAATGATGTACCTATTAGCACGGTCACACAAAAACTAGTTAACGGATTTCAATTAAATTAGTCGTTTAGGTGCTGGATTATAAAATATGCTACTTATTATGCTATTTACGCGGGCGAAGCCGCGGGCAAAAGCTAGTTGCTTGTAGGACACCCGTATGGTCGCTATGCACTTCCGGCGTAAAGTAAGTATAATAAATTAAATATTGTAAAAAATGTCAACTTATGGTCAATTCGCACCGAAACGAAACGATATGCGACATGGTGCTGCATTTTGAGGACAGCAATACAAAATTGAACTTTATTTAATACACAAAAATACCGGTTGTCTGTAAAGTCGGTTTACTGACGATAGTTGAACGTGACAACGTCAAAAATAACAACAACAACAATAATAACAATAAAATGCGAGGTAACGCTGGTACTTGGTAACGGTAACAAGTAACGGTACTTGGTAACAGTACTTGGTAACGCATGAGTCATGTTTTTTCGTGCCTGCAGCCGGCTCCATCGAATCATAAGACGTTATCACGTCAAAAATATACATGTTTCTTTGTAAGAGTTCGAATGTCTAGTTGCACCGCGCTGCACAGCGCATGTGCAGTGTATGACTGATGTCTTATGAAACGTATATATTTTTGTGTAATGAATAATGTTCAATTTTGAGTAGCTATCCTAAAAATGCACCGCGTAGCGTCGCGTATCGTCGCGGTGTGAAATGGCTCTGTGTGTAAGTCGACATGGAAATTAAGGCAGAAAGCTTTTCCTGCCCCTGACTTTGGGTCATGGGAGCGCGCCATGTGTTAAGTGTGTCCCTGCAAGTGGAACATTGACGGATTGGAGTCCTACAAAATGTTGCATTTGGTCGTTTAATATTGCATTTCATAATTTGGGAATAATAAATGTTGAGTAGAGCGTCGTATTTATTTTTTTTTTATTACTAACTTATTTTTTTTAATTATTGATATTATAATAAGATAAGTACATGAGAGAATTTTAGTAGTATGAATAAACAATTAAAAAGATTACAAAAGAAAGAGAAATAAAAATAGTAACATACATATTCATCTGAATTTACCGACAAAGCAAAAAGTCCAATGCTAAGTAAGCCGCCAACCGGATTATACATTTAGAAATTGAAATCACTCAAAGTACGCGACGAAAGAAAAAAAATATTATTCAACTTGAAAATGCGCAGTTTTCCGAGGATTGATTTTCCCCCAAAACTCCCTGCATACTAAATTTCATGGAAATTCCGATTATATATACATATATATATACAATAATTACTCGTTCAAAGTATCTTATACTTTGTGTTTTTCCATAATCTATATTTTGTAATAAATCTTTGGTACAATATAAAGCCACAGTTCAGAACAATATCGAGTCGATAGCGAATAGATTAAGAGCTCTCCATTACAACCGAAGCAATAAACATGACATAACGATTATTGAGCAAAATATTTGAGATCCATTTACCAAAGATATTAGCCGTTAAAGAGGCCTCTTGAAGGTCCCTGGGCCCCCGAGGACTGAGGAGGACCGAGGAGGCTTTCTCAAGGTGTTGTACCCCTAAATGCGATCTAATTACGAAATAGTTTCGGTTCTTGATTTATAGATTAAGTTTATCCACACGCCGCTGACACATTAAAATCCTTTTAGGGTCGATACCTAACCTTTTCTTATTAATATGTAATTTAAGTTTAATTTGTTTCGGTTTTGTCTAGGGGGTTGGGTTTCGGGTACATTTGGATTATTCTGCAAATAAACTATGGATATTAAAACTCATTCTGCAAAAGTGTGTGGGTACCTCTAATGTTGCTTATGTTATGTGTATCTTTTATAGCAGCCGTCTCTACACCGCGCTGTCGTCCAATCGACTTGACGCTACCGAGTGGGTCAGTTCCATATCGACATAAACAGTATGAATTGTCATGCCAATCCACGCCCATACATGGTCAGCTCCGACTGATCCAATGGCTACACTTGGACTGTGATTATATAATATCAAAAGAAGATGGATTTGTAAAGTAAAGGTTTTTGAAAATGTTACAAAGGTCTTTTTACAGTTTCCTCAGAAGATAGAGAAGATGTTTATAACTAGAATCTAGATAGATATCACTTTAAAATATAAGATTCTTAGTTACCTTTCGCTAAAATTTCTCTAACTCAACCAAGTTACATAAATCAGTAGTTAAATAATCAATAAACAAGATACATAGAGAGGTATCCGAAGGTGTTAGTGTAACCACGCCCAACCTCGGGTCTTATCGGATTCCGCGGGTAGCACAATGGATGTCCCTACCAGGCCAGAGCTTAGACCCACTACTTTGTACCAAATCACTTCGACTAAATTTATTACAGTGGCCCCCTTTGCCCCGTTACCCCGCTTCACCCGAGCGGGGTATAACTGCGTATAAATCGTCGTGTTGCCATATTTACGGTGATATATCGCTAATCATCTTTCGTGCGCAGTTGGTAATAGTCCGCCATCTGACGAGTAATATAATTTATAGGACAAATGTATAGCCCTTAGATCTAAGGTCAGGTTGATTTTGTGGAAGCAGATGGTGTATTGAAAGGGTGTAGAATGGTTGCCATTTTCATTACAAATGTTTAGGTAGTCAAATAATTTATATTTGTACGATAGTCCGACATTTATTATTATTATAAGTAACTGGTGCCTGCAACTTCGTTTGCGTGTAACTTAATGGAAACGGAACCCTATTTTTTCAACGGAACCCAAACATAAAAGTACTAAGTAGCCTAAGTTACTCCTTATAACATTCAGGCGTTTCAGAGAATTGCCGGAACAAACAGAAAAATTTTAAAAATTGATTTTTCGGTGTGGTAACCGTAAACTATATAATATGAATTTAGTGCAAAGCTGTTAATTTGAAATTACAAACAGACACTTCAATTTATTTATTTGTATATATAAATGAAATGTTCCAATTAATACCTTTACAAAATAAATTAATATTTCTATGTATCTAACAACAATATTTTTACAGTGCCCATCAAAACCCATTCTATAAATTAAAGTAGAGACTGGAGACGAAATTATGTTTAAAATGTTAGTTGAAAATAATTTTGTTTGGCAATTTCTACAGAAAAACGTTTGCGATTATTTATTTCAGCCACATGTCACTCACTATAATAGAAAGCAGTTAGTAGGTAAGTATATTTAATTATTTATATACATTATCAATTCTTTATTTTCACATAAAATTATAAAATAAAACAGTATTCCGTAAAAAATAAACAAAATGGCGCTCAAATTGGTTTCTTCCAGATCACCATGATAATATTATATTTCATTGATTAGCTACCGTCAATTTACTAATCACGTCTATCCACACATGCATTATCCTTTGTCCTAACGTGAAATTAATCATATTCGGGTCCAATTTGCATAACGGAATTTACACAAGACCTCTCAGATGATCAAATTAAAACAGAAGGTCCGTAATCAGATAAGGAAATTATCTTTATTAGCGTATTTAATGTGTCGAGTGTTAAGTAAATTTGGGTGTAATCGCGCTAAGCCTTTTTCCGGGCGGCGGGTCCGGGAGAAAAATACTGGGATTCGCGGGCGTGTTACCGGGACCCGGAATAAAGCTGTGGCGCGGCACTCCAAAAGGACATTCACTTTGTTTGATTCCGATCTTTTTATTCGAGAATTCGAATGTTTGAAGTTTGGAATGCAATGCGGATTTATTTTTAAAAATATTTGTAGGCTGTATATACTGATAATATTATGATGCGTTTTGAATTTTGATTACCGTTATTTCTCATTATATCTCATAGATCTGCTTTTAAGATTAGTGATTTGTTTTTACAAGCCCTTCAAATTTTGCTCACATACAGGCTGTTTTTTCAGTCTAGGTCAATCAGCCTAAAAGTGATATGGTATAAATAGCAATTTTGTAGGAAACAGTATATTTTTTTCAAGTAGGAAATTTGATCCCATAATAAAAGTTGCTTATACTCAAGAGTGTATTCACTCTTGAAAGTTTGGGCACTGACTGAAAAAAACACTCTGTATAAAATTACTCGTTCGGTCTAAAGTCTAAACAATGTTGTTTATAAGAATATTTTGCATTTTTTTTAATATCAGTTTAATTTTATCTGGATATTTAATAAAATTATTGTGACGCATTGATAATAATTAAACATCCAGCTAAAGTAGGTACCATAGAACTACCTTTAAGTATATTAATATAATATAATTGTATTAAATAAAATTTACAAACAGCTAATATTACTCCAATTAGTGTGGAATAAAATCGGGAAACCGTTTAAAGTCCTGACACGATGCTCATCGAGTGCCTCTGAGGACTCTCGACACCGACCGGGGACTTCTTAAATATTGACTCTGACTTCATTGCGTCTTTCGCTCTCTCTCAAATTTTGAGATACCCTTATTGGTCGGTAATCAAAGATATAAATAGAGATAGATTAGGATATCGAGGAAAATATAAAACGTAACTTAGGGGCACTTCTTACTAGGACACGCGTGCTTTTCAGTAGTAACAGGGCATAATGAATATAGCATAATATAATTGTACAATTTAATGAATATTTAAAAACAATACACATAACCTGCAAGCAAATGTGTGAATACACGCATAATCGTGCGAAAAGCATGCGTGCACCCACACATTTGCACGTTTGCATTTGCAGTTTGGAGGTATTTTTCACGAGATATTGCTAGATAATAAAATATAAATTTAAATGTATGATATGGATTTCCACAATGTAACGCCTGATTCTAATAACTTTTGACCATACAAATGTTAAGTCTGCAGTTAGTGCAAAATCCGTATCTATTAATATAAAGTGATGTGTTATAAGGTGTTGCCCGGCCCTACTTGTTCAGTCAGTTAAAACAGCTGGGTTGTTTTTATCGAGGAAAATATATTATTTTATCAGGACCTGTTAGAGAATTTCACAAACAGGTAATTTAATCACACATCTTCACATTAAAAAGGTGTACGGAATGTGAATGCAACCGATCGGTGATCTCACCCCTTGTAACAGATTCAGCTACTATGCCCAAAAAAACAGAACGATATTTATTGCGACAATCTCAGACGCTTAAGTTTTTCCCTTTATCCCTTCCCGTGACGTCACGGCGACAGGAACGAATGAGGTAAATTAATAAGAGGGAGCGGTTAGTTACAATTACGTTTTTAAATGTAAGCAAGCCTTCTCGTTACTTTGATTTTTCTTTACGACACGCCATTTGTCGGGTACACGCTGTCCGGGGAAAAGGTCGCATGCGAAAATTTTGGGACAGACTGAATGAGAGCTATAGTATTTTTTTTTATTTCTAAATAATTTTTTGATCTCCAATGATCTTTTTTGGGCTAATAAAAGGAGAGATTCTACTTATATTTTTATACGGCATGATCGTAGGCCTTGGACGAATGTAGAACACTGCATGATAAAACGAGATTAAGGGGGAAATATTATAATTAAACTACAACAAACATAATATTATATTTATAAAATTTCTAAAATAACTTAGCAACTGCGAAAAAAATCATAAACATAGAAAAATGAAGTTGACAAAATTTTCTGTTGCGACCATACCAATGTTAACACTTATCAACTTTTGATTCGTTTAAGCAAAGGGTTTTGAATAAAAATTTCGACCCCGCCGAGAAAAATCGGGGGGTCGTAAGAAATGCCGCTGTTTCTCGGAGGGTAGGCCAGGTAGCCAAATGAATTGTAAACAGCATTATTATTTCCTCGCGGAAGTCGTATATATTCGCGGCCTCCTTTATTTTAACGTTTCCCGCTTTTTTTTCTTACCCCTTTTTATTGCCGACGAGCTCGTATATTGTAAGCGCGCTGTAAACAGCTACATGTTAATAGATTTGTATTCCTACCTCGGAAGATAAGACGGCACAGGATATTAAGAAGGGGCCCGGTCATACTATTTTGGAAATTATTTATGGCCATAAATAAAGCAGTACATTACTTTCTTATAATGGTTGTACCGATTACCATTTATCCCTATAAACCTCCGGCTTATAATATACAACATATTGCCCGCGACTTCGCGCGCGCAAAAGGAAATTTCGCGCGAACCGTACATTTTGCTGCCATAAAAAGTCGCCTTCCCGTAGTCTGTGCCAAATTTTACCAAAATGAGTCCAGCCCTTTCAGAGCCTATTTAATGCAAACAAACAAACGATCATATCTTTACTATTTATAATATTACTGTATAAAATGACGCTTACTTTTGTTACCGAAATACTTGTTTCTTTGCTTGAGCACTGCTTGATGTTTTGGACTTTTAGAGAGTGCCAGCATTTTTCTGGTTTAAATACAATCGATATTATCTAATTAGTAGCAACAAAGGCCCTAACAGGATAAGCACGAGTACATTTCTTGGGTGAATAGTTCGGGTCGTAAAATCTGCGATAAAAGGGCGATAACTGCCGATTATAGCCTCCGTAACGGTCCTCTAATAATGAATTGTCTTTAGTATAACGGTCGCTCGTGATTGTAGACTCTTGTCTATGTAATTATTATTGTAATAGCTCGAGGCCATGTTGGTGATTTACATCTTGAAAACCCTATTGATAATTTTAATAATAATAATAATATAATAATCGTTTATTTGCATAGAATGTAGGTTACAAAAGTTCGTATATTTAAATATAGTGTCGCAACATTCTGCTTTAAGAAGCGTGTAAATGTCCTTTTAACAATGATTTAAAATAATTACAAACTGAAATAAGTAATCCATTATTTTACTGATAACATACAATATTAAACCATTTCATCGCATAGGTACTAAAATCCATAATTTTTTAGGTACATACTTAAATCAATTTTGTCAGTCTCATTATCATTATTTAATAAATCAAACTTAATTTCACAATTACACTACAGTGAGGTACAAAAAAAATATGATAAATAATATTTAATCTTCAGATTTCATCAAACCATCATAATGTTATGCATAACATAACATTTAAATTCCTAGGACTTTATGCTACATTACACTTAATTGATCTTTATTTTTACTAACCTATCTTGAATAAAATTGAATTAGATTGAATAAATAGAAAAATGAATATAATATTCATAATACCATTAATAAAATAAAATTGAATTAGAAAGTCACATTAAATTGTGTATATTAAATTAACTGTCAATATCTATTATCAGTACATAATACCTAATTACTAATCTCAAAATACTTAAATTTTGTTAACATTTAGTCAAAAACTCAAATAAATTTTCTTGTGATTAATGAATTCATCTATGCTATAATAGCAATTTGTCTATTAAAAATAAAGAATAAGGGCCTGTTGGACAATGTTAAGAGTTAGATATTTGCATGTTTTATCTCAGTCGTTCAGTATCAAATAGATATGTGACCCGGGCGAAGCTTTAATAAAATATGTAGGTATATTTTTAGTGTTTTAAAGTACTGTGTAAAAAGTACTTATTTGTAAGTAAGGTGGCACTTTTAAAGTGCCTTTAAAAGTGCCACCTTTAAAGTGCCTTCATATTCAAAAAGACGTGCAATACCCTGTTTATATACGAATTTAGTGCTTGTAATATTATTGTTCTGGACTTAATTGAATTTGTAATTGTATTTCTGAAAGTAAAAAAAATATTTTCAAAAACGTAATATTAATTCATAATTTATCATGCACTATATTTTAAAATAACAATATTTCCACGTCCAAGAGTCAGAAATGTTGTTCGAAAGTAAATTGTCGTAAGACCTTGTAACAAATTTCTTGGAAATAAACAAAATCAATTCTAAATAAGAGATTGCGATGCCTATGAATTTTATCGCATCTACAAATTCCGTTATCCGGAAACCGCAAATATTTGGAGATACGAAGCTAAAATAAAAAATAATAAAGGTATAAAATTCCCCAAATCCGGTACTCGCCGTACACAGAGGAGATGGGGTACCATACATGGGATATATTTGAGGAGTAATAAAGCAGCACCGAACGGAGCCAATAAACGTAGATTATCGGGAGTTATGATGCGATTCTGGTTAATGCGACACGACAATAGGCCGCGGGCGGGGAGGCTGGGCACCGCGAGTGTGGAGAGGATGTCATTGGGTTTGTATAGCGAAAAGTAAAGTGCTAATGCGATATTTTTTACACAAAAGCTGATTACAAGTTCTGAAACGGTACCCGCCATTACAGGTAAACTTGTTTTTTATTTATTTTTTGATAAAAAAAGACTTTTGTATATTATTAGATATAGATAGAAAAGTATATTTTTTATAAAAAAATATTTTAAGTACCAACTGGAAATTGCCTGCGACTTCGTAAGCGCAACTGAAAATCCCACCGAATCGTAAGGAACCGTACATTTTTCCGCAATAAAAAGTAGCCGTAGCTTTCCCATGGGCTACTCTATATATGTGCCGAATTTTATCAAATAATAATAATAATATAATATCTATGGACGCTTCATACCACGTCAATCTGGCCCCGTGGTAAGTATCCGAGGAACTTGTGTTACGGGGACCATACAACGGAGAGTATATTTAACACTTTTATACTATACATATACTCGTAGTTAAGATTTTTTATTTTATTATAAACATATTTAATACACATCCACGACCCAGGAATATTGAAAAGTTTTTGTTCCCTCGGTGGGATTCGAACCCGCGACCTCCGGCTTGTGCGCCGACGCGCCGACCACAGGCACAGAGGCCGTCAAAAATCATCGGTACAGTAGCTCCGGAGCCTAATCAACGCAAACAAACAATCAAATATTTTCTCTTTGTAATAATATGAGTATAGATGGAAAGCCTTTTCCACACTCGGCGTGTGACCCCGAGCCCGCGGGCCGCATCACTCACAACGTATAGACGAAAAGTGCTCTGGTTCACGTTATGAAGTCAATTTATCATCAGCAAACCGAATAATTGTTCCCGGGTAGGCTTTGATCACTTCTGATAGGCTTCATATACTTATTGATGTGATCTAGCACGACAGGGGATAATGATATTATGAGATATTGTTAGATAATCTAGTTGAAGGCATTCTTCTACATGTTTTGGAAGGGGAAACATGCATAGATTTTATTGGCTTTTCGAAAAGCTAGGCATAATAAGCCAGGAAATATTGTCCTTGCAACGATCAACCATTGATAAAATACTGAGAGCACAAAAAATTATGTCACAGCAGTTGAAAATGTATGAACATAAATAGAAAATTGATTTTATTAAATTAAATACTGCGTCTATGTATACCATCGTTTTAACAAAAAAATGTTATTAATACTTATGGATTTTAACAGTTATTTACGTTTTTCAATATCTGTAATAGTAATAGTTCTGTATATTTTTAATTTAGCAACTAATCACTGTACTTTTTTTTGCATTTTTCGTTCCATTGATTTATGAAAATATAAGAATTTTGTTTATACAAAACAAATGCACGTTCCCTATTATTTATTTATTATTACACGTATACTGAAAATAATAGGGAAACGTCTAAAAAGGATTACCTTTTGAGACGCTAAAAATCGTAACGTGTTTTTAAACGTGTCAAATTCAGTAACATCGGACAATAAAAGCCACAAAATTGTATACACTCCGCAATATCCAAGGCTATATTGTTAAAAATCTGAACAGGAAAGAGCTCGCCACCGATACGCAAACACTTCGACAGCGAGTCAATGTTTGCCCGGCCTCCCCCACTGCGACAATAAATCGCATATATAAATTACCTCTGTCAATCCACGGCGATCTTATTTGTTGGCTGTGATTCGGGGACTAAATAAATTGAAACTTAGTGCGGTGTGGTAAATAATACTACATAAACAAAAAAAAAAAAAAAGGTTATTGATTTCACTCACATTTCAAATGAGTCCAAATGTCATTGGCTAAATTTACTACTACGTTAAATTAATAAATAAATATTTAATTAATTATTGTTATTGATAGAGTTTAGGAGCATCACATACGGGGAAGATACTATAATATTTTATATTAAGACAAAATGTATAAAAAAAATGTAAAATGTAAAATGTATGTATTGCTATTACTGTTTGTGTGATATATCACTGACGGCTAAGATACTATATACTTTCACATTACGTACTATAATATGAAATATATCCAGGCATCTTAGGATAAAATATTATAGTATCTTAGCTGTCTGTGACGCCCTTAATGTTATGTTTCACAATCTCCCAATTATTTGATGGTTAGCATTTATATGCGGTAGTATTTATAATGGTGTGGAAAATGGTTACGACAATTCGATACAATTTGTCATACACACGACTTGAGAAAATTCAGAGCGCTGAAAATAGAGATCTGCGATAGTACATTAGAGCTGAAAATCGAACACAAAAGTGTCGAGTCAAATGTCAACGTCATATACGACAACTCGACACACGGCACTTCGATTTTCAACTCTATTGTATTAGGGCAGAGTTCCATTTTCAGTGCTCTGAATTTTCCCGGGCCCGTCGGATTCCGTATTATATAGTTCCAGGCTTAAAATATTTTATATTACCTTCAACATTAACAAATAAGTAGCGCTGCATAATGCTTGCCAATTTTACGATCAAGTTGGTAATTTTTTAATACAACAGGCTTATATTATGATAATATTAAGTTTACTTCCATGTAATTTTTCCATTATAAATATTAAAGACAAGCAATAACATCGTACTATCTGTGGAACACAACTTCTGTTTCACTTGAGTGGGTCGCTGGCAACCAGCCTAGATATTGGCAAGGCAAAGTCGGAATTTCCGCTGCCGAGCTTCTTACCTGGCAGTTTATATAAAAGCAATTTTAACTAACAAATTTACGATTTTTGTAGAGTATAAACGCTACAGATATTATGGAGATGAAGCATACAAATAAATAAAATTGAAGTGTCTGTTTGTAATTACAAATTAACAGCTTTGCACTCAATGTATATTAACATAGTACTAGCTTTTGCCCGCAGCTTCGCCCGCGTGGGAGTGTTCGTGGCAAAATGCTTCTTTAGCAAATAGACCTGCAATATAGTAGTAGCACAGAGCAAAAATATATACCTACTTATAAAAAACTTTCACACGTACATTTTAATTTTAATATATCTCATTAGGTAATATGGTATCCGTCTAAATAGCTTCTGAAAATACCATATTAATTGTGATCCTTTTTTAAACTTAGAATGGGTATAGTAACTTATGCTTAAAAGACGAAATTACTATAAATGTCCTTATAATTTGGTGGAGTTCAAACAAAATAATTTTGAAAATGCTTCGACAAACGGCAGAGTAATGTTCAAAGATACGTATTTGTGTAAAAGACTATGAGAAGTTTAGTGAAACCGCATTCAAATCGGTTAAGCCGTTGACTTCGTATGCACAAAAAAAATGTCAGAACCGTACATTTTTCCGCAATAAAAAGTAGCCTATGTATTAATACAGAGTCTAAACTACTACCGTACCAAATTTCATCAAAATCCGTTCTGTAGATTCTGAGATTAGCGCGTACCAAACATACAGACAAACAGATAAACAGACAAACAGACAAAAATTCTAAAAATCATTGTTTTGGGTTCTATGCTATTTTCATAAAGCCCCCTGTAATTATTTTTCTTATATATCTTCCATGTACAGACAGCGACCAGTTACGAATTTATTATATGTATAGATGTGCGGTATACATACACCAAAAAACTAATATTTAACATTTTCGTCTGTTTGTCTATCTGTTTGTTTCGGCTAGTCTCTGAAACGGCCTTACCGTTAATTTTAACCGGACTTTCACTGGCACATAGCTAATATTACAAAGAGCAACTTAAGCTATTTTTAATTTAGAGTTCCGTTAAAAAAAAAAGTTCCGTTTCCATTCATAATTCAACGCAAACGGGCACCAGCTAGTTACTAAAAATGTTATAGTTTAAATACAAAACCAATGAAAAAAAAAATAGATCGTTATTCGAAAAATTTTCACATTACAGGTCAGTAAAAAAAAACAGTAGCATCATAAAATTCATAGGTATAAGAATAACAAGATGAAAAAAAAAACAAATAATACAAACAAAAAATTATAATAATAATAAATGTTTGGGCAGGTAAGCAGTGTAATGTCCAAAATCCGAAATGGAGACCACTTAGGAGTAACACCACGGCACGCCGCGCTACCTGGTCTTCCGTGGCTTCAAACCGTATGACGTACGACAGACCAAGCAAGCAACCTTATTAGTATAAATAAACAATAAATTAATTGCCCATACAGCATATCCATAAATATGGTGTATGAGAAAAGAAAATACAATGTGCTGCTTAAATTATAAGAGTATGTTTTTAAAACAAACAAACAAACACGAAACATTTCTTTACTTAAACAAATATATCAAATACGCCAAATTGTAACATGGACACGATATCACCTTTAGTATAATATTGTCATTAGTTCAATTTTATAGTACACTGCACTTCGGTATACTGAAACCTTTCATAACAGCCCGAAACGAACCCGATAGGGGACGGAATAAACATATAGCAAACAACTCTCTCGTAAAAAACACGTTAGCATCAATTCTCGTTGTCCCCTGTTTGCGACCACCGCCGGTTACTGATTGCCTGGTACAAACCAACCTATTTGTTTTCATGTTGCCTGTTTTTTGATAGTGGGTAACCCTTACTGTATTTACAAATGAAAAGAGCGTTTGTAAAATACATACTATCCGCTGGGTACAATCGAACACAGTAACATTGTTTTACGCACCCTTTATGTAGGATATTTGCCTGTAATTTTTTAATACATTATATAAATAATGCTCTAAAAATATGAAAGTACAAATGGAACAGTAAACTAAAATCAGTATTTTCAAAGAAAATACAGTCTTGTGAAAATACCAAAGTCGTACCGACATGTGACGTCACACGCTTGTATGTTGCTACGAAGTGTATCGTCATATACACAAAATTTCTGGTATCTCCGAAGGTTGCGCGTTTATGTTCGTACATACGATAGTAAATATTTTTGTATTTGACGAAAGTAAACTAATTATGCAGGTTTTTCACAGTACTGATGTAAAAAAATTACAAAACACAAACAAAATTACACTATTTTTTTATTTTTATATTCTCAAGTAAAATGCATAATAAATTTTGAATGTTTGAAAATGCAAAATTTTAACATGTAGGCAAATACCCAATTGTATTTCTATCGATCTTTTGATTTTACATGAGAAAGTATGAAAGTTGTGTAAAAAGAATATACTAAAATAATTATTTATGGAAAGGTAAACAAACACTTCATTACTTGCTACACGCCATATTTTCCTCGGTCATCAACACTTTTTTACCTTTTTCATCCATTTTTAAATCCGTTTAAACTTTAAATTGCCACTTGAGCGCAGGTGGACATTATTGTGTAATTAAAAAAAAACGTTCAAAAGACTTTATTTTAAGCAATTTACAGCTCCATTGTCGGTAGTACGGAAGGTGCTCAAAACAAAAGTTTTGTTTGAAAGTTTTATCAGGGCGTCCCCTAGGCCCGAGGGTCCTCTGACCTATTTTCCATGAGATGATCCATGGAGTTCAACTTGGTTTATACTCCCCAAATTACTTCGATGGCAATTTTCCTCCGAAATATACAGAGAAAATAACAGTAACTGGGAACAAAGAGAATGAGATATCTCAGTGTTTTAGTAAGTAGAGAAATATTTGATATATAGTTCATTTTTTACCTAAATGTTAGCTAGTCCAAGCCCTTAAGCAAATTATAGAAATCCCTTCACAAGTTGAAAGCACAATAAGCACTGAGATGATGATGATAGATGCACGTTTTAATAATTCAGTCGTAATGCGATTTCATCATGCTTTTATATACTACAGTTTCATAAAACAGTAATTGCATTCGCGAGGCTCCGGTGATGGAAATGCCTTGTTACTTTTATGAAGTAATTAGCTACTCCGTGATTAATAATGAAGAATAACCTACGTCGCACAATTCAATCTAACTCTTGGGTTTAATCTGCAATTAGATTAAAATCGAATCAGATTAACGGTAATGGAGGTAATATTATTTTGGTTTTGAAAAAATAATTATGGCGGTAAAACTATGATACAGTAAACTGAAAAAATAATCTATCGTCAAATAAATATGAAATATAAAATATTTTTTATTCAAATACCATTTAGACGTCAAAGATATTTGTGGAACGTTATAGCAAAATCTCTGCTACCACTTCGCTGACCTCACTACTGGTCATATTCGGAGAAAAATCGGTACCGGTAAAATTATTTGATTTAAGATTTTATTAAAACCTATTACTATATAGTATTTAATTTTGCACTATACTGAAATAGCAAAACATTTGGTACTTTTGAGAATATTTTATTACTAAACGATCTATAACTATAATTAATCTCTAAGAATTATCTCCAACTGGTTCATATGAATCGGTTGTTACAAATAGGAACAGATTTTTATGCCATTTCGCTGAGTGGTTGACATACTCTAAGAGTGAAGGCGCATAACGTTAGGGTCAGTTCACACCGAAGCGAAACGATACGCGACGCCGCTCCGCAGCTCTTGCAATGAAATGTGTATCTTCTTGTGTACTGAATAAAGTTCAATTTGGAATCACTATTTTAAAAACGCAGCGCCAAATAGCGTATCTCGTTTCGGTGCGAGCTGACCCTTAGTTTCAAATCCATGAGAAAAACGGATATTTATTTGCAGACAGAAAATATTTGCTCCATTTTGAATATCTGTACTAATAGTATTTGATAGGTATCCAAATTTAAGATCACCAGCAGCCCCCAGAGAGAAGGGAGCGGGCGAACTTTTAAAGATATTATCCATGAAGGGTTGAGTCCGTCCTACGTGATCCAAATCTCCATATATTTTGTCGGAGAATTCCGAAGTTAAACGGGTATAAAACCTATGCGACCTTTTCCAGTATAGGTACCTACCAATTTACACGTGACAGCGTTTTAAAACTGTTCTATGTCGTGAAAGTATTGAAACAATGATTTAGCTAATAATAATGATATTTAGGGTTACGTATCTCAAAAGGAAAAATGGAACCTTTATTTTAGAAACGCGTGGAGGTATCGAGTCGAAATTAAAACCGTATACTCAGGTCTAGGTTTTCTAACGTTAACGATAAACTAAACTTCAAAGTAAACGTGAAAAAAGATAAGTCCGGTCTGTTTTTGCTGCAAAATACCCATATTTCGTCAACCTCGAGGGAATCAAAATTCATAGGGTACTTCCCGTTGACCTAGAACTATGAAATTTGACAAGTAACATCGTTACAAGTATATAATACAAATACAAGAAAAAAATATAAAAACTGCACATTTATAATTAAATCATAAAAAATAGATATGAAAATTTGTGTACGAAAAACGCATTCTCATTTAGAAAGTTTCTTCCTTGTAAACATTCTTGTTCCAGGCACTCTGTAGTGAAAGTCAATCCTTTGTCTGAAGTTAGCTTTAAGGAACTGTGATTAAGCGTTCCATAACATATCGCAAAACGTCCAGGCCCTAAAGTAGAATATGTAAAATTCCATAATAGAAATACACACCACACACATTGTAACAACCGACTCGGATACCAGAAAGATACGAGGCCTTCCAGAACAATGTTCCATATCCCAACATTTACTGAAAATTTTGAATAGTAATAATAATTATTCAAATAAGACAACATAATAAAAACGAACGGTAAAAAGCCGCATTATATTATGCAAACGCGTCGCCTTGGCCATAAAAAATCAAGACGATCGTCGCCCAAGGAAACCGGACTCCCATAAATTTATCATTTTCCACTGCATAAAGCTTAATTTCGAATCATTGGTCCTTCCTGAAGGGCTGCGGGGTATTGAATCGATGGCGATGTTGAAAAATATTTTGTTGACGTCTTTTGTGATGAATGTTACTTTATTTATTTTTTATTTTGTATTTATTATATTTTACAAAAATTTACTGCGATTGACGGACTATGTCTCCTCATTCCCAAAGCACGGCTGTTTCATTACAATTGATTAAAAATTTGACGATCTCTGTGGCTCAGTAGTTGGTGCGTTGGTAGGTCTCAAGCCGTAGGTCGCGGTTTCGAATCGCATCAGGTCAAGATTTAGTCAAGATGCATTCGATAATTTCGACGGTGAAGTTCCAAAACAAAATGTATGGGATTTGACATAAAGCATCGCAAGCGACATGTCACATAGCGATGACTTATGTCAAATCCTATACATTTTTGATTTCGAAGTTCGCCGTCGAAATTATCGTATGCGTCTTGACTAGAGGCCCAGGGAACAAAAAGGTTTCTGTATTCCTGGATCATGGATGTGTATTATAAAATAAAATGTTAAATAATTTCCGTTGTCTAGTACCCAAAACACAAGAACGTCGAGAACTTACCACCGGTCCAGGTAGACTTGGTGTGAAAGCGTCCATAGAAAAAAAAAGTATTGCATTACTGAAACAACGAGTAAGCTTATAAGTAATGAGTACCTAACCTTATAAACGATGAGTAAGCTTATAAGCTTCAGAAAAAGTAGCAGTCTGACCATCGCAAATAAGACGCTTATATTGCACTGCCAAAGCGTGAAGCAGCTGTTACCTATAAAAATAAACACATCCCAAATTCCCCATCACGTGTACAAGATGAGTTTTTGTCGAGGTGTTGTGAAACTATGCAAGTTCCATGGACAATGGTCCCCCTAGGTCCCCCCGGGGGTACACCACACTTGTCACCCGCACGGGTCCGAGGGTTCAATCTGCATGAAAATATCCATATTTTAAATTTGATTTGGTGAAAACTTGGCGGACCAATGTTTGCTATTGAAATTGAAATGGGGTAGTGACGTGAGGGAAATACCGTATTTTGTAAATACGGTTCGGTTATGAATGTGGAAGTATGCAGCTAATGTAGACAGTCACATATGCTCCTAAATAGATGAAGGTCGTCTTTGGAAACTAAGCGTATATCATTTATAAATAAATAACTAAATAAATATCTATGGACGCTTCACACCTCGTCAATCTGGCCCCGTGTTAAGTATCCGAAGAACTTGTGTTACAGGTACCAGAAAACGGGAAGTATATTTAATACTTTTATACTTTGCATAAATTTAAGATTTTTATTATATTATACACATATTTAGTACACATCCATGACCCAGGAACACAGGAAAACTTTTTTGTTCCTTCGGCGGGATTCGAACCCACGACCCCCAGCTTGAGCACCAACGCGCTCAACCACTGAGCCACAGAGGTCGTCAAATTTTGATTTACAATATAAATAATCCATTTACTAAAAGTTACGAACTGTAAGTTCTGTAAGAAAGCACAATAGATTTAACTTCAACACAATAAATTTTAATTTTCTGGAATTCAACTCGTAACCAATTTCAAAGGATTTTGATACGAGTCCGAATCAATCTCGTAACTTTAAAACCGACTAAGTGCGAGTCGGACTCGCGCACGTAGGGTTCCGTAACATTGTGCCAATATTTTATATGTTTAGGTACCTACTTATTTTTGTACGAAGTTTTTCTAGTCAGCGCATTTTACAAGTTATGCCTATAATATAACTCCTGAACTAACAAAGTTATATAAGCCGCTATAGTTCTCCTTCAATGTTCATCACATGGACTAGGTGCCATCATTAATTTTTTCAGATTTTTCGAGCCAAACGTTTAGCTTTTTGAAGGTGGATGCCTATTTCAACAAAAAAAAAAGCTTCCAAGTCGAATATATCGTAAACGGATTCCTACATAAAATAGTCTTAGCAACCTCTCAACATATGACATGAAGAAACCATAAAGGTTTAGAGACGTGAACCCTAAAAACTCTAATCAAAATCTTTTGCTACAATAAATACTATAAAACAGAAAATTGGGAGGTTTAGGAAACAGAGATTTAGGAAAATATTTCTTTTTTTTTATTAAGAAATAACAAGGTATTACAACTTGATTAAAGTAAAAAGAATTAAAATTTTATATGTAGTTTTGTAATTATATAATATGAATATTTATTTAATTTTGTGACTTCGAAATAAGTCACAAAAAAGTTGAAATATTTTTTTAAAAGATTAGTTTAAAAATGTATGTTTAGTATACTATTATTTTTGTAAACTGTATTATTTTCCGAAGCACTATTCATTTATGTATTAAAAAAAATACACAAAAATACCGTATTGTAGTAATCAGAAGACGTCGTAAGCGTTAATTTCGCATTTTAAACTCACCGCTGGCGGGCACAGGCGGCACGGCGCGCTAAGTAAATATTCATGTCTGATACCCGCTATCCGCTAATACAAGATGGGCACGGCCCGGGGCGCGAAAACTTCGGCCCACACGCCGCGCCGCTGCGCTGACAGTCCACGTCAGCCGCCATCTTGTAAAGACGATCTATCAGACCTTCGTACCGCAGAGTAGAAAATATATATACTCACGTACACAGAAACGAGACTTCATAGAACGATCCAAATCGATCCAATTTGACGTCCCCTTTAACGGCTTACAATTTTTCCACACAATCGTGGACACACCGTATGCTTGTAGCAGTGCTCAAATCAAATCGAAAGCTAACTATGTAGCTGTTTATCTGTTCGTCTTTTTTAATCTGTGTTCGTACTCAGCATGGTGGATCATCGAGATGTACACTGTGGAGTGTAATTAGTTTAGATATCTTGTATAAAACATACATACGTCCATTTCATTAATAAACTCAATGTTGAGTGAGATAATCTATACATCTATAAAGATAAATAAAATTGAAGTGTCTGTTTGTAATTTTAAATTAACAGCTTTAAACTTAATGCATACGAAAGTTTATATGGTACACAGAATTTAAAAAAATATTTATTTTTATTTTTGTATGTCCGTCTGTCTGTCTGTCTGTTTGTCTGTTTGTTTCAGCTAATCTCTGAAACGGTTGGACCTATTTTCACGGGACTTTTACTGGTAGATAGCTGATGTTAAAAGGGGTAACTAAGGCTACTTTTATCTTAGGTTCCGTTTAAAAGAATAGAGTTCAGATTCCATTAGTTATACACAAACGACATTGCGGGCACCAGCTTGTACAATATAATGATTATTATATTTGTATTTTTTTAAGTTAGAGTATTCGAACATAAATATTATTAAAACTTTGAATAATTTTATAATACGTAATAATCACCAACCAACTTCTAAAAATTCACAGAAAATATTATTTAAAAATCACATCAAGAGCACGATTTCCGTTTAAACTCCGTGCAAACTTTGCCTCTTATGTAGATCTCGTTGGTTTACACAGTAAAAAGCATTTAGTAGTTCGACCGCGTGTACTTAGTTGGTGAATTCCTCGCGATTCTCCAAAATCTGCGGAGCATTCCCCCTGATTCCACTAATACCTCGTATGCCCTTCGTTCGTTTCAGGACTAAGTTAAAGAGGATGGCACAAAATAGTTAGTTACCTTTAGAGAGTTAGGTTCTGAATTTCAATAATATTACATTTGTTGCCTAGTGATTTTCAGACCATGTGTTGTCTTGGTTAGCTCACACGTGGTCTTAAACTGCGCTTGGTTACGCCTATCAAGTACAGTTTACAAGATATGCCTTGTATAAAATAATTTGTAATGAAATATTAGACACACAAGCTGTTCATTTTATCGCTAGTTTTGCGTGGGACGTCATTCCACTAGCACTGACAAAGGTAAATATCTCTTAAATACCCAAAGGTGGTGACAGAGACAAGGCTTTACCAGAGTCCTATATACCCATAAGCCTCACTTCTTTCATACTTAAAACGATGGAGAAACTCGTCATTTTTTTTCATTAATTTCAACCCTTTATTAATTGTATATTAAGTTGGTCTCAGTTATAATAAATGAAATACCCAAAAATCTCGTGTCACTGAATTTCTATGTAGCTGATTAAGCAACCCCTTCAGATGTAAATATTCGCAAAATTCAATGCACGTAATGACCAGGGGCCAGCGGTTTGTCCGGCATTCGCTCGCAATTTATGTGTTATGTGGAGCAGGGTCTTAAAGTCGGTAAGACGGTCTTAAGCGTGTAAAACAAGTTGTTATGTAGAGCAGGGCCTTAAAGGCGAGCGTGTAAGGCAGAGAGATTCCCGGGCAACCACTGCATAGCGAGAATTTCTGATACAATTCTAATTTGATACTAAATTCTTTCCGAGAATTCTGGACTACTCTTGCATGTTTTAAAGTACGTAACGTACGTAAGTAACCCCTTTATTGGTAGAGTCATGAGTACTAAATACTAATGTAGAGTTAAGGAAATATAAGCCAGCCTCTTATAACGAGTTACTAATTTGTAAGCAAATATTAATTAAAATTGGTTCAATTTTTTTTTCAATTCAGAACAAAACCGGACTTTTGAAAATCGGTGAGTGTACAGGTAAGTGAAGGATTGTGAATTGTGGCTGAACTTTAATAATATTATATTTTTGACTAGTAATTTTCTTTTTTTTTTCATTGTAACACGTGCCATCATTTACTTAGAGTAAAGCTCAAAAAAATCCTCTTAATTTGTCCATTACAACCAATAAGAAATATATTTCTGTATATTTTGACCCTTAAGAGATTTATGATCATAACACTTCTATAATGGTTTGCTCACCTGACTCAACCATTACGCATTCGAGTTAGGAAATATTTAAATGAAATTCAGTTTTGTTTTCCTTCTGTTTTCCCAAAAAAATACCTGCTTATGGCCCATGGGCCACTTATGAATTACCTATTAACCTTAAATTAACTAAAAATCTTAAAAATAAAACCCCACAAATCATCTATAAAAGTTTATTTAATGAAATTAAATTTAAAAATCAAGATTGTATACAATTTTACACAGATGGATCAGTAATAGATAATAAATCAGGATGTGCTATCGTTACTCAAGATAATAGCTGTTATTGTTATAAACTTACAGATCTCCACACAATTTTTAGCTGTGAGGCTATCGCTATTTATAAAGCTTTAGAAATAATACAAGGTAGTAGTAATGTAGATAAATTTGTAATATTTTCAGATTCTAAATCGTGCTTGCAAGCCCTACAAAATATTAATAATAACGAACCACTTATATTAGCTATTCGAGAAAAAATGATAAATTTAATAGAAAATAATTTCAAATTTGAAGTATTGTGGATCCCTAGTCATCAAGGTATTGAAGGTAATGAGAAGGCTGATATAGAAGCTAAAAATGCTGCAAATTTAAATTCAATAGACCATTCCATTAACTCAAATGCAACGGATGTTAAAAACCACATTAAACGTAGATTAAAAAAAATATGGGATACTGTTTGGCAGGATAAAAATATAAATAGTAAATTATATGCTATAAGAAATTCTATTTTTGACAAAGCCCCAACTTCGTTTACGTCTCGAAAAGATCAGACCGTCATCACTAGACTCCGTATTGGTCACACAAATATGACACATGTACACATTATGAAAAAGATAGATAAACCAAAGTGTAAATGCAGGATGGATCTAACTGTACAACATCTGTTAGTAGAATGTCAGGCTTATGCTAGTGAAAAACTATCATGTAACCTACCTAACAATATAAAGGACTGTTTAAATAATAATGGATATATACAGACAATTAACTTCGTTAAAAACATAAATATGTATCGGAATATATAGATGTAAATATAGTAGTCGCTAATGACCTGCTGTTAAAAAGCGACTTAAAATAAATAAAAAAAAAAAAAAATGGTTTGCTCAAAAAACGAATACTATTTTATGATGAAGTTAACATGCAAAACCAAATAACGTTGGGAGATACATAGATAAATTTTAGGAGACAGCTACATTTAAAATGAAGTTAAAGAATGGGGACAAATAGATAAAAACTATAGAACGCATCTACGAACTCACACCACAAAAGCAAATCTCCATCTATACTCGTAATTTATTAGATCAATATTGCCCGTAGGTCTAACCGCGGTTACGGTTAGGTAATGGTTATCGCCGGTTTAATTACCGATCCAAGACAATGGTTAATAAGAAGCGATGGTTCAGCACTATCGCGTGATTTATAGACGATTTACAACACCCTCCAGATTACAGTGGGACTAAATATGTGATTAATTTTAACGTTGCTCCGTTATTAAAACGTCGTAACGTAACTATCTATACTTTTTCAACCGACGCATTACTTTATTCAGATTTCACACAAGAAGTGAGATATTTACTAACTTACTTAAAATATATTATAACTCTTTAATAGGTTTAGTCATTGACAAAATAACGTGTTACTTTGCCAAGTCATGCCAACATATTACACACTCCGCTCCATTCATCGTATTAGGTTATTTATTTAAGTACGAAAAATCAAAAATATTCATACATAAAAGGGTTAAGTTTTTAAGTTTTGATTTCAAATGGTTCTCCGAGATGACATGCATTTCGTGATCGCGGTAAGACGTTAGCTTAATGGTTTATTCTGTAGATTGCTGAATAGTTGAAAAGCATACGTCAAAGATGTCGATTGAATATTCAAAGAGATCGGACTGATGAAACTATCGAGACCTCACCCTTATAATTGATTGAAATTTATTCAGAGTAACGATTCAGTCCGGAATTCCAAAACCCATCTTATTAATACAGGGACGTATTTGGACAAATATTTGATTCGTTTTGGGGGATATTTTGTTTGACAAGTAACTTGATAAATACTGTGGTGGGTAGTGATTGAGTTATCGCGAATATTTTATATTCCTGTTCACAATAAATGTTTAAAACAAGAAATTGTAATTTTAAAACCCGGCACTTTTTACATTGCCTTGTCACCAGTTAATACAACTATTAATATAATGAATTACGATATATTAAACGATAAATAAGTTTTTTCTATAATTTATCGTTATAATAAAATCGTAGAAAACATATTTGTACCAGCTACAGCCTATCTATACAAACCTCGATATCTAATTATTACAAATCAAGGCGAATACGTCTCTGGGTCTGATTGTAGACGAAAATCTTCTAAATTATTGATGCGCTATTCTGAGACCACTATGTCCAAACTTGTTTACATCAGCGCTTTCAAAACTAAACCCATGCAAACGCCAAGTTTACATCGTATATTTCAATTAAATTTGTGTCAACTGTCATGAAATATTTATTTCATTAATAAGTACTACAGCAAAAACATAGGTAGTATTGGTTAACATGGCCATTAAAAGAGATAATAAACTAAGAGAATGTTAAAATATACATTAAAAATTGTCGAAAAATGTTTGTATCCTCAAGCAAGCAATGCTGGAACGCTGGAAACACAATACAAAACCACTCGAGATATTCCTCGCACACAAAAATAAAGGAAAACCGATAACACCAAGTTGAAATCTTCATAACAAATACGTCCCTGGGGCGAAAACAAAAGAAAAACAAAGCTGATACGCGAAAATATTCTGACAGAATCACAGTTTAAGTGGTTTGCAATAGACGGGCGGTATCTTGCCTAGGTCTACGGGGGCTCTCTTTGTAGAAAACCCAGAGGTTTACATTTTTCGTCATATTTACGCTCTGTATCTACTCTAATATTTTATAGAGCTGATGTAGAATATTTGTTTTTTTTTTGTTTGTTCGCATTGTATAGGCTCCGACCGATTATGATGAAATAAGCACAGATACAGAGTAGACCACGGGTAAGGTATATAGATATGCCACTTTTTATCACGGAAAAATGTACGGTTTCCGCGAGATTTTCTTTTTCACGCGCGAAGTCGCGGAAAACATCTAGTGTAGTATTATCTAAAGCAGATGCGAAAATTACACTGTTTATAACTTAAGAACGGCTGGACTGGTTTTAATTTAATCTGGCACAAAGATAATATCAATGACTGCAAAATGGCACAATGACAAAAAGTGTTTTTTTTTACATACCTAGTATAAAAAAACCTATGTAGGGGTTTTTTTTAGACTACTTAGCTTACTTACATTCATAATACGGTATTTTCCTGCATTGCTTTTTATTGGAGTTTATTGGAGTTTACTCCTTAAGAATCGATTTTCATATAAGGCCCCCGGTATGAAAAAAATATGAGCAGTAACATCTACTGAACGAATGACAGCGTTATGTTTTCGTGCGCAACCTATTCTGCGCACCTGTCACTTTTTTTCACATGGCGCGAATTTTTGAACTCAAATCGATCGCTAAAAATTTTGTTCCTTCTGAGGGACGTGTTTTACTTTTTAGAGTAAACTCTAGTCGTGCGTCGGAGCTGACACACACTTTTTTTAACACATAAATCAATAGTGCTCTGAAAAGAAGACAGTCGTACAAGTAGGTGACGTCACACGCTAGTAATGTTGCTACGAAATGCCATATGCACGAAATTTTTGATATCTCCGAAGTTTGCGCGTTTATGTAATACATACCATAGTAAATATTTTTGTATTTGATGTAAGTAAACTAATTAAGTAGGTTTTTACACTAATGTTATAAAAAAAAATATTTCTTTTTTTGTGACTTCGAAATCCATATAATTACAAAACTACAGATAAAATCCTAATTCTTTTTACTTTCATCAAGTTGTAATACCTAATTATTTCTTAATTTATTTAAAAATACTAAATTTTTACATGTAGGAAAATGCCCAATTGTTATTATTATATATTTTTGCGGCCTATAATATTTCATACAACTGCCTGAACGCGTGACTTCAGGAATTGTTGCGGAGCGTTTTCAAGAGGCTTGCGAAATTCTGTATTATAAATTACTGTACCTTTAAAAATAAATATATATATATATATTCGTATCAGTCAACAAGCCTAATGTATGCGTAGGTTCAATAATAATAATAAAATATGTTTGAAAACTTCCACACCACGTCAATCTGGTCCTATACAAAGTATCCGAAGAACTTGTATCACAGGTATCAGACAACGGAAATATATTTAATACTGTTATACTATGCATATATTTAAGATTCTTATTTTTTATAATTTTTCTATTTAATACACATCCAAGACTCAGGAACACAGAAAAACTTTTTGTCACTTCGGCGGGATTCAAACTCGCGATCTCCGGCTTAAGCGCCGATGCGTTAACCACCGAGCCATAGAAGTAGTAGTGTGTAGTAATCTACGATAATTACACACAACCAAACGTAGAAGGACAATGGGAACTAGTACTTCATCCAGCCACAGCCTGCATTGGTGGTGGTCAGTGATGATCAGTGATGATGATGGACGAGTCCAAAGGGTCAACAACCAAACAGATAAAAACCGATAATCCTGACAAAGTAAAAGGGGATGAGAGCAATATATTTTTCCCAATAGCACGTTATCTAAAGTATCGCGACTCGCGAGTGATGGGGAACTCTAATGCGACACATGTTGCCACCGCTGACTCCTCTTATCGGACCAAGTCATCATAAGTATCCGAAGTTCTGAAGGCATTGACCTCATTAAAGATAGCAGAAGCAGTAAATGTTTGATGTCTCCGAATGTTTTATGGCTGATTTGTTTTGTTTTTCATCTTGTAAACTTTACGTTTATAGGTTTCAACATTGTTTGTTAGTTTTCTTTTATATAAGTTTCTTTGTTAGCACGAAAGCGTCGGCTGATCTTTTTGAAGTTTCACAACATAACTGATCATATTTTAACGTTTTTGTCCAATAATTCGTTATTAAATTATTTTAGAAAATTATGAGGAAATATTTATTGTATAACATTTTAAACGATCACAAAATAACGAAATACTTTAGCAAACAAAATTGGAAGAAATATATTGAAAGGAGGATTTGCTAAATTTGCTTGCTATTTCATAGAAATATGGATAGCTGACAGTCCTTTGAGGTTTACAATTCATTTAATTGTATTAACATCGAGACCACCGAAAACACATATTTTATCACCACATTACATCTGTAACACATTCGTCACATCATGAGTTACGTCACCAATAAATTTGCGACGTTCCACCATAACTTATTCCCAGCAGTCACCCCCTTCTATTTGATTACCGCCTCTGATCTCCTGGTATCAGCAACAAACTGTTTAGCTGATTACGATAACCCATGGATAAGTGATTATGGTTGTTTATAGGAATACTTCACTGATAGGTATCATTTGGATGACGAAATGTTGAAAATAATAATTGACTGCGATATCAGAAGGAACTCAAATAATAATAATTAATGTAGCTAAAATTTTGGATGTGTAAAAACTGAGCATTGTTTTTCCAAATGCTTTCTATTCTTCAGAATTATATTGTTATAAAATCTTGTGTAACGATTTTTAAAAGAATTAGAAACGTTTATTCGTACATTAAACGTTGTATGATCAAAGTAATCAAGAGTAATATTTGAATTATTGTTGTGAAGATCGTGTAAGCCGTTGACTTGTGTAGTTGTGTAGTGTTAGCTGTCGCTGGGATTAGTGACCTCCCCCGTATTAAATTTGGTTATTAGCCGTGCAAACTTTGATCGTCGTTTGACCCCGCGAGGGTTCATCGATCGCGACTTTCGCCCGGATTATAAACTCAGCCACCCACTTTCCGAACTGAAAAAACAGTTCCCGACTTCAAAACTAAGTCTTCCTAATCACGGCGCGGAACTTCCGAGTTGAAAAAACTTCGGCCCGACTCGTGTGGGGGTTACCCCGGGACACTTGCATACCACCAGTTCAAAATGTGGAGCAAGGTTGGTTCCGAATTACTTTCCAACTTTCCGTCGATCGATACGAAGTTACGACGGCTACGGGAACGTTACTGAAGTTCACGGTATGTTATATCTACGTACATCTACGTTATTCGTAACGCAGTATTTAGCATCGCGCAAATACATAAGATGAGCTCGAAAAGGTCGGATCATTACGAGCGGCTCAAAGAACGTTATTTACTTTACATATCGCAGCTAACGAACCCGGATACCTGTTCGGCATTCGTATTCAGATCTACCTACGGCGGGCGTGAAATAGGAGGCGAGCTCGGAAGGAGGCACAAAGGAGAAAATAAAATAAAGACGGCGCCAGGACGGATCCACGAAAAAAGTACTGGGAAAACTGGCTTAATGGTGAGTCTCAGGTGCGGAGGGCGGGGTCGCCTGGCGCGGGATTGGTCGGCGCCGCCCAGGCGCGAGCACGCCCCCCCACCCCTGGCCAGCGGCCGTCCACCACCCCCCCTCCCCCCGGCTATGCCTGTGTCGTGAATTAGTTTGCCAACTTTCTGTCTATGGCGGAGGCTTCAGAGCTGTAAGTATGGACTGCGGACTGAATAATCGATAGAGGTGTTTATTGAAAACGGGTAAGGACGAAGCTCTTTATTGCTTCTTTATTATTTAAGTGGAGTCTAACGGTCCGAGCTACGAAATAACTCGTTATGGACGTATCGATCTTACTTCGCATATTATATAGGTACAAAGCAGGTGAACTGTCTATTTGAAAGTTTCAAGGTTTAGTTCCGAAGGTTTCGAAGGATTTGGGACGAAATTACTAGTTTTCACATATTAATTCAAAAGTACTTAAACGAAATTGGTTCAGAGAAAGGTAAATCAGGTTCTATTTCTGAATAGCAAGTACTTTTAAATAATAATAGCTATCATTTCCAAACAAAAAAGCTAAGCTTTAAATATGCGGTGTTGCTAAGTTATTTTATACTCGCTGGTGCCCGCAACTTCATTTGCGTACGATTAATGGAAACGTAACTCTATTTTTGAAATGATAACTTCATATGGGAGGGTAAACCGCTTCGTTACGTAACGCGCTACGGCGCCAAATAAGATATGAGTAATTTCGAATACTAATGTCCGATATGCGTAACGCAGTTACGTAGGCACTTGGATTTTTTAAACAATTGATCTCGGGTTAAATCTCGGTCAGACGATATATTCAACATCGTCTCAAACTTTTTCGTCTGTGTGTTGCATGTCGCGTGACGGTCGGCCGCGGAGTAGGGATAAAGTGAAAGGCGCTCGTCAGGGCAGCCGAGGCCAATATGGCGGCGCCTATAGTTCGCATCAGCTGACCGTGTAGTGTATAGACTAGTACTCATTTGTGCCAGTCCTATAAAATTAAGATTGATGAAGCGATTTTTATACCCTTAATGGAATATTATTCCGAAAATTTTTAGTTAAATGTCTATAATGTGAAAAAAAGTTTCACTTTTACCGTGGTTTCATAAAACCACACAATCCTTTTTTAACCTTTTTATTTCTTTTTCTTTATTTTTTAAAGAAATTATTCAAAAATTTAATAGATTAGTTTAAGTTATCTATGTGGGGCGTCCCGAGACGCATTTATATCATGCATTTAGTGCAAAGCTGTTAATCTGAAATAAATAACCTTTGCCACCGTCTACTCCGAGTAACCGAGTAGTTCTACATAACCTTTCAAATGGTATTAAGTTACTTACTTAGCAGATGGTTCACCTTTTAATCCGTTGCAACTATATTAAATATAATAATAACACTTTTTATTTCTGTTTATTATTCAACTTCCACGTAAAACATTCGATGCTGCCCTGTGATGCTGCCTGTATAAAGCTGTCCATTGGTATGATCAGATGGTGTACTGACCGGTCGGTACGCTATTGCGTAGCACACAGAATATTTTCAAAACGTCCAGACAACCTCCGACGGCGCATTATTTTTTTGCAAAATTAATGCATGGGGAAACATTATAGAAAAAATAAATAACAATCGTTCTCACTACCTATTACTAGATTGTCAAAAAAAACATCACGCGTTCAGAGTACACGTAGACAGAATTCATCATTTAAAATCTAAAAATACTCTCATCGTGCATAAAGATTATCATTTCAAAATAGAATTGATTTTTTTTTATTTGTACACCTAGCGCCATCTTTGTATTGAGCCGTACTTAACAAAGATAAGCTGTTATGTAAGAAGTATAAATAGATTCCGACGTATGGCGGAATATCCAAAATCGTGTTGTGATGCGTGTCGTGACAGACACGCATCACGACGCGACCTTAAAATTTCACTGTACTTAGTTTATTCAGTTTGTTCAAAGATCATTAAGTTTAGACACTTTTTGAGCAATAAATAATAATATATAATCACTGCTCTACAAAAAATTATGTCTTTTGATTGAAATATTAATACTAACATGTGACAATGAATACAGAAACACATTTTTGCTCTTTGGAAAAAATATAATTCGTACGAAAAATTTGTAAACTCTGTTGTATTATTGTATGTCACCCCTATAAAC
This sequence comes from Phengaris arion, assembly GCA_963565745.1. Taxonomy (NCBI): domain Eukaryota; kingdom Metazoa; phylum Arthropoda; class Insecta; order Lepidoptera; family Lycaenidae; genus Phengaris; species Phengaris arion. Next base: position 1,741,771 of record OY751442.1, read on the forward strand.
TGAAATATACCAGCGAAAGTTGTATATTTAGATTCAACGAGTGAAATGCTATGATTATAACACACTTTAATGTGAAGGGCAGTTTTGATGTCGTCTGTTATTAATTATTTGTTAGCTCATAGAATCGCTAATCCTATGACTGGATGCTTGTGATACTTTCACGCAAAAACTACTAGACAGATCTTGATAAAGTTTTGTATGGTAGTATTTTAGGCTCTGTATTAAAACATGTGTTATTTTTTATCCCAAAAAAATATAGTGTTCCCGTTGGACACTGTATTTACAACATTGGAGCCGACGGCAAAAGCTAGAAAACTGTTTAAGAGAAAAACTGTTAATCTTAGTTAAATAAGGATGTCATGTACCTATGCGTTGACGGAAAATGCAATATTACAATGTAGCCTAACATCAAACAAATGACCATATTGACTTTCGATTCAAAAAAAAAAACGTCACCTTGAAAAGCATTTATTCAAAACGCACGAAACACGAAGCAAAACGAAAAAGGTCGAAAAACAAAGAAAAACCAAATACCCATTGTTCGGCGGGCACAATGCCTTTGCGACACCAAGTAAATAACGTTCGGCAAAATGTACAAAACGTTCGGCAAAATGTGAGAAAAAAAACGCTCGGCAAAATGTAAAAAAAACCCTGTTGCGGGTTCCGGCAAACATGTCACCGGGTTTGATCTGGCCATTTGCCGCCCTCCGCAAAAAGGTGCGGATTCAATTCCCGATATCCATTTTTGACAGTTCATGATTAGAACTCCGTTTGGCCGTTAGCCTAAAGGGGAACGTATTTGTTGCTTTGTTTTTAAGTCTTTTTCGTGAATGCTATTTTAAGTTGAAGGTAAGTTATTGGTCTAGGTCTTTGTTTTCTTGTCTTCACAATGTACACTACATTTCAATTGTAATAGTTGTAGTGCTTAAATAGTAAAGTCCCAAATATTAAAAGATACTTCTCATTTGTATTTTTTTTCACTTACGGCGACAAATTATTAGTGTTGGCATATAAAACTTGGGTACCTATGGCGTAAATAAATTTACGACTAACTGTCGTACACACACATATTATGATAAGTGACGGATAGCTTATTAGCATGTTTAGTCTCTGTTTCTCAGTATAAAGTAAGCAGCGACAAAACTTCGCGATTGTGAAACAGGCTTACCCTTACAAGTTTATTGAAACAACGTAATCAACATATTTCGAGTAGGTATTAATTTTAAATCAATCAATGTTCTGCTTTGTTGCGTATAAAACAATTTAAGTTTCAACTACTCTTCACAATTTACCAGAAAACATGGAAAAGCCATAAAAATCCCTTCAAAATATCCATGATATATAAATATCATCGGCCCCGAGGGACAAATGAAGGAAAATAAAGCAAATCAGCCTCCAGAAGGGTCGCGAAAGAAAAACGATTAATATTAACTGTTATGGACCCCCTCGTGTTTAATTTCGGTACTGCCATCGGAAAGAGTTCAGTTTGATGATTTTTATTGACGTCAGATAGAATTGACTGCCGCTGTTAAAGGGTTGTTATTAAATTTATATTAAAATTAAAAGAACAGAGAAACTAAATAACGATATTAAAGGAGTTGATTAATTACAATTTTAAAATAAAACAAGAATTATTATGAAAATAAGGAGCGATAAAATACATCAAAGTAAGTATTTTTGCTTTCATTAGCGCACTGCACACGCACATTCCCGACCGGGGGATATGTGCGGACAACGAATCAACTGTACTGGTAATTACGACTAAGAATTCGTCACGGCTTGGACTGCCGGCGTCTTACATAATACATCAAAAAACCATTATAACGCGTAGTTTGAACTGCGGAAAATGACTGTCGGAAATGCTCGGGCATTTACACGTTCGGTTCGGAGCGCGGTTCGGAACGGCGCGTGCTATTTCCCGCGGTCAGAACTGTACGTCACAACGAGCGTTATTGACCACGTTACACTTTTGGAACGAAGTTCCTTATGGGGCGATGCGGAGAATATTAAAATAATATAATTAATAAAATATATAAGTATATAAATATTATATAATTATTATTATTATATTAATTTTTAATATTATTATATTTTTATTTACCCTAGCCGGGAAAAAACGTCCGTAACGTAAGATTTTTGACGTGATAACGTCTTATAATTTGATGGAGCCGGCTGCACGCACGAAAAAACATGACTCATGCGTTACCTGTTACCAGCGTTACCTCGCTAAATATGACGCATTGCCGTTACCTCAGCTAGCCGCGCCTTAGGTATGTGAGCGGTGGGACGGAGAGGCGGGGGCGCTTGATGTTATTACTCAGTTCGGCGCCGGACTTCGCGGCGGCAACACGCCTACCTAAGGTGCGGCCAATTAGTTCCGCGCGCACTATAAACATGACGTTGTCACGTTCAACTATCGCCAGTAAACCGACTTTACAGACAACCGATTTTATGTATAGTCTTTATTATTTTCTTTATACCTCGAATAGAACTTAAAATTAACATTTTTATAATAAGGAACTTCGTTCCTATCCGGTGTCCCACGACACCACACGGCGTTTTTATATGGCTTTTATTAACAAGTAATGTACGCGACATTACTTGTTAATAAAAGCTTTTATTTTGCTATAAACTTAACCTTAGTAAGAAATATAAGTACTCAAGTATATTCAGTTCTCAATACGTATGGTATTTTCCTGTAATTTTTGTATTACTTATATGAATAGTGCTGTGAAAAATAAGACAGTTTACAAAAGGAAATTTATACTAAAAATCAATATTTTCAAAGAAACTGCGGATTGTTTGAAAAACTTTTGTGAGTCTTGTGAAAGCGCTTAATGCAGAAGTTACAAGCAGGTGACGTTACAAGCCTATAAGTTGCTACGAAATGTAGCCATGTAAATATGGCAGATATGCACAAAATTTCTGATATCTCCTATAGTTTGCGCGTTTATGTCCATACTCACCGAAGTTAATCTTTACGTATTTGATCTAAGTAAACTAATTATGTAGGTTTGTTACACTAATGTTATAAAAAAAAAACCTTTTTTGCGATTTCAAATGCATCTACTTACAAAACTACACATAGAATCTTAATTGTTTTTACTGTTTATTCTGTTGTAAATACCTAATTATTTCTGAATGTTCAAAAAAACTAAATTTTTACATGTAGGAAAATACCCAATTCTCAACATTAACACGCAGTAGGCTTTATTCTTAATAAAAAGAGAATGGGTAGATTTTACCTATATCCAATAGCAATAAGATATAATATGTTGTTGGACAGGTCTTTTCAATGAGGGTTTTTGATTTTTACTGCCGCTAGGGGGCAGAACCAACTTATACAAAGCGTCATCTGGTGGCATAAGTGTATCAAAAACGGTCAAAAAGAATTTTCGATTCTTTTTCTGTCACCAGGCGGCGCTTGGTAGCCCGACGGTCCTCGTCGTGTCAAAAAGCTATTAGATGTTACAAATTCAAAAACCCACGTTGGGACCATTGTTACGAGAGCTTTGTTTCTACTACTGTCAGTTTGGAATTATGAGGCTTTTTTAAGTATGTTTATTTTTTATACACGTATTGTACTTTTCTCTTAACTAGTTACAGACCCGCGCAAGCGTACAGAGAGCCACGGCGACCTCCTCGTTACAGCTCGTGGGTTAGTTAGGTTAGGACCTTAACTAACCATAACAATTAAATAATAATTATTGTGTTTTCTTTTAACTTTTCGATCTGAAAGTACATTTTAACCTATATATTATCTTTAAAAACATTGGTTTAAAAAATTAAACACATTTACACTTCAAAATCGTATTTTTAATATTTTTCTTTAGAAATTAAAAGTATTAGCAAACGGATCGTTGTAACAACAAATTTTTCGTTCCTAATTGAAAATATCTACACAACCACACAATTTATCTTATTGCTATTGGAAGGTGGTTCCAGATTCACACACTTTTGCCCATTGTCCTTTATGCGAGTATTAGTCCTGGCAATTTTCATGTAACATAATTTCGCATTTAAATCGTTTTTAAAGGTGTTAATCTAACCATGGCCAGAAGATGTCTCCCCGGGCGAGAGTTTGCCGCGGAATTGTATTCTTGCATTAAAATGTAAACACTACCCCTTTCTGGTAACCCTTAAAGGACAAAATTCTAATTTGCCTCTGACAGATTTTGCAGACGGGCGATTATAAATGGTCGGGAAATATTTATTTATTATGATGACCCACATTTTGCAGTGTCTGAATTATGCTATGAAAACTTTAATGATTACATAATTCTGTGTTAATATATAGCTTAGGTAGCTTTTTCTGATGACATTCTGAGAAAAAATTGTTAAATTTAATTTAGAAATAAAACGTCTAGTTTTACTTTTCATTCTATCATATTATGTATTATTTTTACAGTCATGCATAATATATAACGCATGAGAGTAATTGAATCATTTATGTCGCCGAATAACAAATTTAAAAAACTTGAGAGGTGTCAAGGGACACCCGGATGGAACGAAGTTCCTTTCGATTAATTAGTGAAGGAATTGTAATAAATTTTTATTTTTTTAAAGTTATAATAATATTTTTTTATTATTAACAAATATAATATAATATAAACTTAATCAGTAGGCTCAATTTTAGTAATAATTGAGAGAGAGAGAGAGAGAGAGAGAGAGAGACAGACAGAGAAACACGCGCACACCGCACGGCTTACAACTATAGCAAAAAGTGTCGTTACAACTTTTAGTCTTAATTTTTTCCGTCTAGCCCCCTTTCGCAACGCGCGATAAGTAAATACAATGAAATATGTATTTTATGATAATAATTATAATATAACATTTATAATTATTAAAATTCAAGATAATAAGCAACCACTGTCATTGTCAAGGAGTAAGCAAGCTTCTGATGATGAATTAAAGCACAATCATTTCATCCGTTTGGTTGCCACACACACACACACACACACACACACATAGATAGATGTCAAACTTATAACACCCCTCTGTTTTCGCCAGAGGTTTTTTTTATTATTCAATAAAACAAACTACTGGCTTAATGCCCGTGCCCCTTTGATCCAGCATGACAATTATTATGCTCAGGACATTTATACATTTTCTACATTTATATTTTACTAATTTATACGAATTTTTTACGAAGCTACAATACCACTAACAGACAGATATGTCAAACTTATAAACCCCTCTGTTTGCATCGAAGGTTAAAATCCATATTATAATTCATGTTTCGAAACCGCGCGCGTAACGCTCGTCTGCGCTGCCCAGTGAGAGAATCTCATATTTAAGTGTCGAGTACCTTTAGGGTCATCTCTGCTCTTATTACTCTCGGGGGCCTGCTAGACCCCAGCCATCTGGATTTATTCCATTTGAATACTATTACTTCGTGCACGCTACTGAGATGGAGTTTAAGAGCGTAAGACATTTTAGTTTAATGATGCTGAAGTGATTTATTACGTTACATTCAAGGAAGCAACAATATAGATTATTATTAATTAGTGATAAAGAACAGCTTAAATAAACAAAATTGAAAATTTTAATAACGCCCGAATTGTTTAACAGTCAACGAGCTGATGATGATCAATTGTAGCTAATAACTCTCGCTCATATACCTAAGCTTTCAAACAAAAAAACTAGATCTAAATTGGTTCATCCGTTTGGGAGCTACGGTGTCAAGGACACACACACACAGACAGACACGTCAAACTCATTACCACCCCTCTTTTTGTCGGGGGTTAATAAATAAGAAATTAAATTAACATGAGAATATACGAAAATAATATTATTTTTGAAAAGTTCTGAACTTTGCAGTAGCTTAGTATACGTTATCTCTTAGATATTCTTTAGTTCTATCCTCAATGTGTCAAGGCTCCCACCACGCTTGTCGACTGCAAATGGGCAATATTCACCAATATAATACCTACAAGCTGGTACCTACAGCTATTATACAAAATCGTATATATCTTAATAATTATGATAAAACCTTTCCACCGACAACTACGTCCCAGGTAGTTTATGAATGTAAATTTCAATTACGTCTAGACACGTAAACGCTTCTACAGGACGGGATCATAATTACCCAGTCGCTGTCTTGCCGGTTACGTGTTACGTTCTGAGTGCCTCACTCGATTTTATACGCGTGTTATAAGAAGTTAATGGGTTTGCACTTTATAGTCTAGAGATAATGATCTGAAACTTTGCTTTAAATTGAAGTGAATTTACGAGTAAGTATTGGTTTTTTTACTAGATGTATCCCACGACTACATTCGCGCAAAAAAAAGCTCACGGGAACCGTAAATTTCACCGCGATAAAAAGTAACCTTTGGCCTTCCCCGTAGTTTACAGACTTCTCCTTACTTGTGCCAAATTTCATCAAATTCAGTCCAGTGGTGTAGCCCATTCAATGCAAAGAAGCAATCAAACAAATCTTTCCTAGTTATTATAGTATTTTAGATCAGCTATGATCGCCGTAGGCAGTATACAGGTATTGGTTCAGTTCACACCGCGACGATATGCGACGGGGCGCTCCATTTTAAAGATAGCTATTCAAAATTGAACTTTATTCACTACACAAAAAGATACACGTTTCATATGACATCAATGTTCCGTCACTGCACATGCGCTGTGCACCGCGGTGCAACTTGACATTTGAACTCTTACAATGAAAATTGTATCCTCCTGTGTTATAATGAATAAAGTTCAATTGTGAATAGCTATCCTAAAAATGCAGCGCCGCGCTGCGTATCGTTTAGTTTCGGTGTGAATTTAATTCGTGTGTAATAAGGAACATCACTAAAATATAAGGTATTCTGAAAATCACCACTTTATTTAAAAATACGAATGTCCGATTTGTAACAATTAAAAGACCCAAATCCTCAAATCAAACTACCTCATTTACAAGTAATGCAATTACTGCGTTACCGAGCGACAAAGTAACACAGAATTACACCGTCACCGAGCGGCTCCTAATTCCGCCTAACGACGACGACGACGAAGACGACCGAATTCTTTAATTATTTAGCTTTAATGGCGATGTCCTTTGACGTCGCCTCACTTTAACATTCCACCCCCGAATTAAAAATATAATGAGACTGAACTGGCACTGTTAATTGGGAACCGATACGATATTTCGGACACATTTTTACTTAAAATTGTTGTAAAATTGCTTAGATTCGTTCCAGAGTTGTAGCGAAGATTTCAATTCTTAAGAATCGGAATTTGCATTTGTTTTAATTAATTCGATCTCATTAAAATCTTTAAGTATCATTGGTAGTCATATGTATTATTTATATACATAACGTGCAGTGGTAAGCAATATTTAACTTTTTGTTAATAAAATTTATTCATGAAGTACCTAAAGGTTTTTTTTTATAACTCATCAACTAGTAGGTAGGTAAGTGGTTTAGAGCTTGGCTCTCGACTCTGGGGTTCGATTTCCGCATTGGAAAAACAAAAAAAGGTTGTTTTCTAGTCTGGTTAGGACAATGCTGGCTGATAACCTGATCGTCTGACAAGAAAGATGATCCATGAGTCCTATAATGGGCATGTGAAGTGTCGGTCCTGCGCCTCTCATCAGTCGTGTCGGTCATCCGTGCCACTGGCTTACGAGAGTAAAGGAGGAGAGAGTATTTTCGTGTACTGCGCACACACATGGGCACTATAGAAATAACTCCTGCGTTGCTGGTCTTATTTCAACGAAACCAGCCATCGTCGCCGAAATCGGCATGAGGAGCCATATTTATTAAAGTGAAACTTTTATTACATCGTCTCAATCTTTTTCGTCTGTGTGTTGCATGTCGCGTGACGGTCGGCCGCGGAGTAGGGATAAAGTGAAAGGCGATCGTCAGAGCAGCCGAGGCCAATATGGCGGCGCCTATAGTTCGCATCAGCTGACCGTGTAGTGTATAGACTAGTTCTCATTTGTGCCAGTGCTCCACGCTATTTTGTTATTAAGTTTCACTTTTACCGTGGTTTCATAAAACCACACAATCCTTTTTTTATTTAAATAAAATAAATAAATATTTCCCCTTGCTGATTTGCTTTTGGCAAGTACCTAAAATAAAGTAAGGGTTTGTACACATAGTAATACAATCGCAACTGGGAATCGTCACCCGTATTCATCCTCACATTAATATTCATAGTCCGGTCAAATGCGACTTGACAACGGGCAAATAAAGAACAGTAATAGATTCAGAACAAAACCCATCAGGTTGACACGTCACACGGCCACACATGGCCACGTCAAGTCGCCACTCGCCTAACTACAGGCTGTCCTCTTTTCTGTCGTCTTACTAACGTCAGTTCTTAGTGTGATATAAAACGTCACGTTGTAAAATATTGATTGTTATTAACTGAGGCTTATTCACGATTATTATACGCTTTGGAGTACATACATACACATAAGCTTGCTTGCAATTTAATGAAAAATATGATTAAAACGTAACAAAAAAGGACTTTCTTCGAAGTTCAATTTGACACACGCGCACCGGAACGAAATGTAACCGTTTCGTTATCAACGTTACAATATTACAAATAAAAATCAATTAAATAAATAGAAATAAAAACTATGGAATAGGTACTTAGATTAGATGAAAACGTAACTGTATCTGGATTACAACGGCATAGGTCGCATATGTGCCGTAGATGAGGTATTGTGTGGGAAAATATACTGTGATATTTAACTCATTTCACTGAATATTCATATTATAAATATAGAGTATTGAGGATTGAAAATATGACTAATAATTTATTGACTGTATCCAGGTCTCCATGGATCAGAATTAAAATGATTGCGGAAAATGAAATTTGAATGAAAATTGTACACATAGAATTTTGGATTGTCGCGACATTTTTTAAAAGCGGGTAAAGAACGTCTAATGTCTTTTTTATTTTGTAACAAATAGGTAACGGTTAGGTTAACGTGTAATTAAAGTTGACATCATATTATGACGAGCATCCTGTAGATAGGCACTGTAACATTTTGCCCACCTTTGGGGTCTCGGCATTATGCATAACGAATAAGGCCGATTCTGTATGCATGCGATCCTTACTGCGGCAATGACGTAGGTGCCCCTGGGACACAGTTTTCTATGACATCAATCCAAGACTTTTGTTGCTATTTTTGCATATTAATATTATTTCTATCATCTATACCTAATAGTATTATAAAGAGGAAAGTTTGTTTGTTTGTTTGCATTGAACAGGCTCCGAAACTACTGAACCGATTTTGATGAAATTTAGCACAGATATAGAGTAGACCACGGGAAAGGACACTTTTACTACTACTACTACTTACTACTACTTTTTATCGCGGAAAAATGTATGATTTCTGTGATAATTTTTGCACGCACGATGCTTATATAAAAATATTATATCTTTGATTGATTTAAAGTGATTTCTCTGCAGTTCAGATAAATATGGATTCGAAAAATACATATTAGCACATAATGTTAAACATATTCCAAATAAAAAGTTTTAATTAATATTAGAAATTATTGGACCCGTAATTACCTTAACAAAAAATACTTACGGCCGAATACTGAAAAACTAATTCAAATTAAGAGCCCTCCTATTCACAGGCTGACACTGACTTTGCTAGTCCAAATGACAAGGACAGCATTTAACTTGAGCGTCACTTAATTTAAGTATCATTTCAGTATTATTATATAGCATATTTATTATTCAGAACAAGGAAGATAATACCTATTATATCTCCATATGTATAAAAGTGGATTGTAGTTACAATGCCTCGATAAAACTCGAGAACGGCTGGACCGATTTGGCTAATTTTGGTCTTGAATTTATTGTGGTAGTTCCGGGAAGGTTCAAAACGATAAGAGATATTGGACCAATTGTGGAGAAAATACTAAAATGGCGATTTAATTTTGCCATACTAATTGTTCATTGCGATCAATTTGTCACTTGTCTGTCCAATATTCATAGTTGCGTTCAGTTTACCTGTTTGGTTATTTATTTTCAGATCATAGTTAAGACAGAACTACGTGTGTCGGGTCAGCTGGTCTTGAATAAATATTTAATGATATTCATCTTAACAAACAAATAAAAGACATAAATAACAAAACTTTCGACCCATGCCAATCAGGAAAGGGTTGTACCGGACATTCGATCGGACGTCCGCCCTGTCCGGCCTGTCAAGCCTGGTGCACAACAAATATTTATCAAGACCTGCGAGGAATACGTAAAATGATATAAAACACAACAAATGCCCGTGATGGATTATTGCGTCCGACCGCCGCTATTTCCTGTTAGGATAAGGAATTACCATATGCGCCTCGGTTCTGTGTGACCACTAGTGCGGGAGTGTGGAGTAGGACTTTTAGGTTCCTAACCAGCTATTGGTACCTGGGTAACTGAGTTTTGCTCGGAGCTCTAGTAGATTAAAAAAAAGAATCACGAAAATATTTACATTACGAATTTCAGAACTACGTAGAAATTACACATATACCAAACTGACTGACGAAAGAAAAAAACACATCTATCTTAAAATTCGGTTTCCCGGAGATGAGACCTAACTAGATAGATTTTTCTCCCCCAAAACCCCCTGCATACCTATGGGAATACTTGCAGTCGTTTACGAGATTACGATATAATCGTAATCGTATTTATACAAGATTAGCTCGTGTAAAGTATAAGATTATGTGCTACTGAATAGTTCTGAAGTTAATAAAAGTAATTACTAATCATTGTTTTCAAACATTTGGTTTGAGACATATTTGCTACAAAAAATATTGTATTCTTCTCATAAACAGGCGATTAAACGCCACGAAAAGAAAGTTACATAATCTGATAATCACTAATCAGGTGATTATAATCTGTGATCTGCATTTTAAATATATCTTAATTTTTTGGTGTATTGTCATTTACCGACACTAGCTAACATAAGTGAGCGTACTCATATTACGAGACCACTTTTTACCCATTTTTAACCACCCCCACGGTGACCATCCGTAGTATACCTAGTCTTGCCATAAATACTGAAACAAAGAAAAAAAAATCTATTGCATATTTATTATAACATTTATTACTTTTATAGTGTGTTAATTTAATACATAAATATAATTAAAAATATAAAAAGCTTAATCGAAGTGGTCTCCATTGGCTGCAATACAGTTCTTTAAACGTTGAGGCCAGTTATCAATAGAAGCACGCACTCTTTCCATGGGAAAATTCGTCAATGCCAATCGTACGGATTGTTTTAGGGACTACAAATTATCATGGCGTTTAGAGCAAGCTGTACTCTCTAAAACTGACCATAAATCATAATCCAGCGGATTAAGATCGGGATTAGACGACGGCCAGTCTTCAGCTCTGATGAAGTCCGAAACGTTCGTTTCCAACCAAGCCTGCGTAGACTGAGCTTTATGATCCGGCGCCGAGTCTTGTTGGAAGGACCATTCTTGGTTATTGAACATGGTGTTGTTAATCTTTTTAAATACGCGACATAGTTGTACGTGCTGTCTTCATCTCCCGAGATAAAATCAACAACAATCATATAAAAATGACAGATTCCATATTCAAATGTAATGTGTATTTTGTTTATTTTTAATTGTAACAGTATTTATGGCCAGACTAAGTATATATAAATATATATATACCCCCCACCCGGTTACCCAGAGTAGTATTTTGAACCCCCCTTCTTAAACAGGTCACGCAGTATGGCTATGTTCCCTAACCTGCTACAATACTTTAGCGCAATTACTAGAAAGTTGTATCAGATAATACTAGCGTCGCTTTAAAAAGGCCAATAAGCCAAAAGAGAGTCTGCTGCCACACAATGCTATTCTCCATCTCGGCGTCGCAGCGGCGGCCGGGGACCCTTCAAAAAGTTTGATAATAACAGGAGCGGCGGCGGTAATGTGACAGCCGATACGTCGCCAGCCGCGCAGACCGCCCCGGCCGGACCAGCAATTTAAATTTCCAGCCTTCATTTGTCCACCACAATGCTCCTTCCTATTACTACTTTCTGTTCGACAGTTTTGAGGTTGAGCAATAAAGCATCGACTTGGTCTGCAGTGCCACTGTTGACTCTGGAAAACTCCACGAACCGCTGTCATCGGGCAAGTTGTGATAGCATCGTGATGGAACTTCAAATAATGTAATGCTATTAGCCAGAGCAGCTCTAGTGGGGCAGCTAGTTAATTTTAACAAAGCTAATTTCTATTCGATTGTCTCTACAATCTTTAGTAATTGTGATTAAATTTTTGTCCACTAGACTGGTTAGTGGCCAATGCAATACATATTAAAGAAAGAGGAATAGATAAACAGCTACGTAGTTAGTTTTCGATTTCATTGCACTACTACAAGCATACGGTGTGTCCACAATTGTGTAAAAAAAAGTGGGCCGTTGAAGGGGCCGTCAAAATTTGGATCGTTCTATGTAAGCTGCTTCTCTGTACATAAGTATATATATTTTCTACTCAGTGTCTGCAATGTTCATTCTATTCATAAACAATAAAAAAGGCACTGCAAGAAAAAAAAAAAGAACTCTTACCAAAGGATTTTGAAGTGAAATGTTTTCTTAGTATACTTAGCAAAAAATCTGCTAACAGCGGGGAGTATAATAAAAACAATAACGATAATGGTATAACAATGACATACAGGGTGATGATAAACGATGTATTTATGAGGTGCGGCGTGAGGTAACGGACGGTCCGGGGACGGTCCGGGATTACACGTGTCATTACGGACGTAATACGGCGAGCGCAGGGTTACGTGTCAACTCGCGGTTAATAGATGATGCACTTCTTATATTATGCGCTGACTGCGTGGGATATAAAATCCCACTTGATTATTCAACTCGTGTTTGTTGAGATGAAATAAAATAGACAAACTATTGATACGATTAATACGTGAAGTAAAAGCTTTCAGTACAGGGCCTTTATTCAAGATGCATTCGATAATTTCGACGGCGAAGTTCGAAAACAAAATTAGACATAAGGCATCGCAAGCGATATGTCACTTAGCGACATGACTTATGTCAAATCCCATACATCTTTGATTCGAACTTCGCTCTGTTCTACGAGAACTATTCAAAATTATATGAATTATTATGGACGAATTTTTAGTACCTACAAATGATTCAGCTTAAGAAAATTACCAGTTCTAAAACACGAAATACGTTAATTTTCCAGGCAGATTCATTCAATTACTGAGCTATAATCAAATAGATGTCATTACCTCTACAGAGTAGTACAAAGGTGATGCGTTTTGACAAGTCAGATGCTAATCAGTCAACCCTTCAGGTCGACAAATCGGAAATTAGGGAGGCATGAGCGAGCGAACCCGTACACCAACTTGAGGGTATTGTCGACCCCAGGGGCACTCCTTTCTTTGAATATTTAACGAGAACAAAGTTGTTCCAATAAAGTTACTACGGATACGGTAAAAACTGAGTATGTAAGTTAACAACACTAGTCAAGCCTCGTACTTGGGGAAATGGAGTATAATTTATGCAATTTATGCAATATCTTACATGACTTTTTTTGTCTTATAAATCAAAAAAAAAAATGTAAGTATAGAGTAAATAATTTCATACGACTAATCTGTAATAACTCTGATGAAAGTTTAGATAGTTTAAATATGATTATTTTATAAAAGCATTTAAAATATGAAAATATTTACAACGAATTAAAAAGTAAAGAATTGTTTTTGTACTAACATAACCTATTCACAACATTATCATTAAACTCTAAAGAACACAAAAGACGTTAAGTCAGTAGTGATCAATAAAGATGCTGAAGATTAAGCTAACCCAGACGTTCTTTGTTCATTAAGACACTCTTTGATCAGCCAGCCTTTAACATTGAGAGGTATCGCCTTGCATGATACTTTATACCCCCGCGAGATGTTAAATAATTTCACGGTGAAATATTTTAAATACCGCATTTCAGGGATGACTTCATTTTCATCAGTGAATTTTAGTTAACAATTTGACAGAACTAATGACCGTGGTACTTCTTATGATTGTATCCATAGAACTGTGGGTGCTTCTACACAACATATTGTAGCATTGTAAGTGTAACGTAAACATTTTGTTGACAAGTAAACATGGTTAAAGGCGCAAATATTGTAAGAAGTCATTGTCAACATGTTACACGATGTTGTATAATGTTATATAATAACTGAAACGTGGGTGCTCCTACACAGCATAACACTTTACTGTTACACTAAGGGCGCCTTTACATAGGACCCAATGTGAAGGGGGTGTAAATCATTTGAACCACTTCCTTAAAACAATAATCCTTTACCTTAAGGAAACACATGCACAACACAAACAACACAAGAGCAATAAATAATTAAAACCTGACCCGGCGACACATTCCAGCCAGCTGACGGCGCCATCTTAAAATATGGCGGCCCTTTCTTGGCTGATGAATATTCTCCCTGAGGGTTTGTAATTAATAAGTGACCTACGCACCCGGACCCAGGAATACACATATACGACGAAAATGTACTGCCTTACTGCTAATTTCCTGGTATTACGTGAGATATAGGTATATAGGTAGGTATAGGTTAGTAGCTGGTGCACATAGACACTTCAGTTTTGTTTTTTTTTTTACCTAATATACAGACTGAATTTTTCCAGCGGGCACGGTAGGCCAAATCCGAAATTATATCGTATAACGTTAAAATTCTGAAAAGATTTGCGAGCTCGATTTTGATTAAAACTAGAACTGCATCATTAGATTTTTGATAAATCATTTTGCTATTTTGCAGCTGTATCTAGATAAGTAACAAGGGTTCGTTAAATGACTACAGGCAAGTTAAACTCATAAGTCATAGTTGCCTGGCCTTCCTATTAAGACCCCGTTACTGCGAACTTTTCTGCTGAACAAGGCACTGGCCGGCTGTAGTTGTGCCTAACAATAAATCTCTCGATTACCGTTGAAGAGGAGCTGTACAATATATTATAATATATTATTTAATCAAAGAACAATTTGGCTATTTTTTTTACTAAAAGGTGGCACCCGCGCGAGGTTCTTACGCCAGTTCTTTTCGCCGAGTTAGGGTTCCAAACTGGTGGTATTTGTAATCCTTTTTTTGGGTTCCGTAATACTCAAGGAACCCTTATAGTTTCGCTTTGTCCGTCCGTCTGTCTGTCTGTGCGCTGTCCTAACTTCTGTAATTACGAATATAAATGGATGACATTTGGTATAGTTATAATACGTGTATAGATATTTTTATACTAAAGGGGTGGCTCTCCATACATGTGAAATGGGGATGAAAAATATTTTTTCATTTTACCTCATCGTGTGGGATATCGTTGAATACGTCTTTTAAAATGAAGGCAAGGTTTTATACTTCACTTTTTTACAAAGTCGACCATATTCTAGTAGTTGGCCTCCAAAGTGGTTTATAAGTTGCTCTTATTTCTAAAGTAGTAATAAGAGATAGAAACTTGTAAGTTTTCATGCTGATATATGTTGCTAAAAAAATGTTTTGAGCGTAATCGGACCATTATTTTTCAAGTAATTCAAAGAATTGTAATTCAAAAGTATTGCGCATTGATAGTTACGGAACCCGTCACTATCGTGATATCTTCTAATATATAAAATTTCCATGTCACAATGTTAGTTACCGTACTCCTCCGAAACGGCTTTACCGATTTTTACCAAATTTTATATGCGTATTCAGTAGGTCTAAGAATCGGCTACTGGGTATTTTATATATTGATAAGTGCATTTGTTGAATGAAAAATAGTAAATTATTACAACTCGAAACTGACGGCGACCATATTGTTTGTGTGACGGGATAGCGATCGACGTTTGCCGGGACAGCTAGTATATCTATATATTAGACATGTCGTGACATGCTTTTGGTTAGGTTATTTTCTCTTGTATAACGTTTAGAAAAAAAAACCTTGTTTTTAACTTTGAATAAAAATATTTTTATTTAGGTAATTATTTAATTAATTTCGAAAATTGAAAGTAATTTATCACCGGAATGGCATTATTTTACTGTTTAAAAGTAATGACGAAGCTTCAAGCCAGATATTGCCCAGTTCATACTAGCATCAGATTCTTAGATCCTAATCTTACGATCCCTTTTACACCAGACTTAAAATGTACATATTCGAATCCAAATAAAAGCTTCTAAGAAACCGTTAAGCGTCTACAGAGTTGCAAGAGATGAAAAATAAACGTTGAGCGCAGCAGTTGAAGCAAACATCAGATAGGATCTGGACCCGCACGGTCCTATTAATTACTTAAATTTAATTCATATGAGACCCGCTCCACTATTTACATTCCCCACCCGCATCTAACCCTTGCAAACTTCCCGACCCTAAGACGCTAACTCCCAAGAAGACTTTCTTTGATAGTTCGCTCCGGTGGCCGCGAATAAAGGTCGCAGGGTCGATATTTTGATCTGTAATTTTATGGCCTCGAACCGCCTTAATACTAGCTAGATTCGGATTGTTTAAACTAGTAAAGAAATGCCGCTCGCTCGAAAAGGGATAAGCCCGTATCGTGAGCGGTGATACTTATATGAGTGCCCCTTTTATTGCATTAGAAGGGTTGGGGCCCTCCGTCTCAGTCTTAAGAATTTATAAATAAGTTAAGGGGCCTCATTCGTCTCGGCGCGGAGTTTTATCATATTTAGTTATAGTCAGATGTGGAACGTGTACATAATTGCCGTACTTTGTTAAGATAATGTACCTCTGGCGCGGCTCCACCTTTGTTTCGTCGTTTTCGGCCCATATAAATTCACCGGAGGACGCCGTTAATGCTCAACTTTTGTATTGTTTTTGTTAAGAAGTCGGGGTACTAAAATCTTGAAACGACTCAAAAATTAATATTGTTCTCTGCTTATGAATGAGATTTAAATTTTCGGCTTTTTGTTGTGACGTAGGAACTACGCGTGCCTTCCTTTATTAAAAATTCTACGGATATTGTTTTGTTAAAAAGATTAATTAAATACAATTTTATTAAAAAAACTATAACCTGCCTACGTAAATTATATAACTTTGTTACCCGGTCTAAAATTAATGGTTTAGGCGCTCCGGTTGAACACATATACATACATATGCATAGACTGCTAAAATCATTACCCTTCCTTTTGGCTACGCCGTAGTCGGGTAAAAAGTAAAAAAACATACCGGTTGTCTGTAAAGTCGGTTTACTGACGATAGTTGAACGTGACAACGTCAACAACAACAACAACAACAGCAATAATAATAATGAGGTAAAGGCAATTCGAGCTAACGCTGGTACTTGGTAACGGTACTTGGTAACGATAACGGGTAACAGGTAAAGCATGAGTCATGTTTTTTCGTGCGTGCAGCCGGCTCCATCGATTTATAAGACGTTATCACGTCAAAAGACCTCCCCTATCCATAAGTGTAGATCCAAAAAAACGTTATAAGATTTATGAGGACAAAAATCATTAAAACATGTACACAGCTTTCTTGTACGTGCTTAAGAAAAACAATGAGTAACACGTAACGATATTCCCCGCGATAAATCACACGTAAGTGTTATTTCATTTCCTACCTCCATGGTTCCTCAGACCCCCTACGCGCATCGGCCGAATAAGTAATTGAAATTTCAAATGAACTTTTGATTTTACGAAAATTCGCCCCGCTCCTATTGAAATTATTATGAGTACAGGACCAACGTCTTAATATTATAAATGGCTTTCATATAAAGGATTGAAATTTACTTTTGGGTTTATTATATGGCGCCATAATGTAGCACGGTTGTTACTTACCGGCTTGTGTTTTGTTATTAAATTAATTTCTATGAAAGATAAAAACTTAGGCAACTTTTGAGTTTTGATACAATAATATTATTTTCTTCGAAAAATGTGAGTAACTTATTACGAAAAGGCTTACTTTTTCAAGAAAAACCTCATAAAGTCATCGATTTTTTAAGTAGATTAAACTATTGAAACTCATACTCAAAAATTTTTTATTTCGATATTATTGATTTCTTAGGTAAGTAGGTGAAGTATGTGTCTTATCGATAATAATAATAGGCAGATCAAATTTTATGCAGCAAAATATGAAAATCATTAAATAACAGTTTAAACTAAAGTACTATAATTTAAAAGCTTCAAAAGCGCCATTAATATTATTTAAATACGGATAAAATATCAAAGTGGATACCCTGTAGTTCAAATTACAGACGCTTAGAGCATCTAATTCGACTATTAAAACACTTGGCGAGATGTTGCCAACATCAATAAACGGCGAAAACGCGGAAAGTTTGTGGAGGTATGGAGGACCCGTAATGAGGGTCGGGGAGACCGCACGCCGCCGCGCGCCGAGCTCCGCACGCCGCACGCCGCACGCCGCTCTCGACTTATTATTAATTCTGTAAGACGTGGTCCCGATGTCCAAGACGTGCGCTGAGATTCAAGACATAAGTCACGAGCGTCGAGTGTGAATTTGTGTAGATACGGCACGATATTGTTCAAATAAAACATATTTAAGTAAGTACAGTACCTTTTAGTTTTATTGGTCCATGCTATGCTATGCTAACCTACCGTTGTGTAGGGGCGAAGGATAGAATGTGGTAATTAGTTTGCGCACAATTTTTTTTTAACTATTAGCGCTTTGTGCATTATTTAATATTCTTAGTACTTGTTATAATATTATATAGACTAATAAAATACTACAATACTTGTATATTATCCTTACAAATATTATAAACGTAAAGGTAAAGGGATATTTGTATATTTGTTACTCTTTCACGCAATAACTACTGAACAGATTTTAATAAAATTTGGTATGGTAGTAGTTTAGACTCTAAACTAAACATATTATAGGCTATTTTGACGTGATAACGTCTTATGATTCGATGGAGCCGGCTGCACGCACGAAAAAACACGACTCATTCATCTGATCACTGATCGTACTGTTACCAAGTACCGTTACCTGTTACCGTTACCAAGTACCAGCGTTACCTCGCATTTTATTATTATTATTATTATTGTTGTTGTTGTTGTTGTTGTTGCTCTTGTTGTTGTCACGTTCAACTATCGTCAGTAAACCGACTTTACAGACAATCGATATTTTTTTTTATGGCAGCAAAATGTACGATTCCCGCGAGATTTAATTTTGCGCGTTCCAAATCGCGGGCAATATTAAATGTATAAGATTTTTGATATAATATATTATCGACTAGGTTTATCCCGCGGCTCCGCCCGCGTAATTATAGTATTTGGTATCCTACGGGAATACTGTACTTTTTCGGGATAAAGAGTAGCCTTATAGCCTATGTTTTAATCCAGAGCCTCTTACCATATCAAATTTCATCGAAATCCGTTTAGTAGTTTTTGCGTGAAAAAGTAACAAACATCCATCCATCCATCCTCACAAACTTTTACGTTTATAATAGTAACCTATAGTAGGATTCTACATAATTATCGAAACTAAAAAATTGTATATCTTCCTTCCTAACTCTATGGCGTTCACAAGGGCGGAAGGGACGAAACAAGTCAAAATGTGTACACACCATACGCAGGCTTTACAGGTGGTTTTAATAACGGCGGAGATGAATACTTAACGACGGCTCAGCGCGCGATCTGCCTGAAGATGGTTGACTTGGAATATATTATGTGGGCATTGTGATGAGTGTTATGTACGTGCTCCTGAATCTTACCAGGTATTAGCTACAGGGCGTATGACTGTTTGAATAGTGAATATACTAGAGAAAAACTTCGATATACCTTAATTTTGATCTATAGAAAATGTATACTGTGTAACTCTTAAGGATACATTAGGTTCTTCCAATTTTTCTTTTGGTGCAACTGGACATATGCTAAAGAATACGAGATATATATATTTACATACATACATATGCTCTGTATTCACAAGATGACACTTTTTTTGTGATATGTTGATTTTTGTGCCTAAAATAAAGTAAATTAAAAGAGAAATCGTAATAAAGATGTGTCTGGTAGTTCCTACCCGGATTAGATTTATGACGGGCAATGGGCCCAAAGAAACCCAATTTAACGTGGACAAAGTCTCGTGCAAAAGCTAGTATACATAATATATTGACTACTTTACTTCTATCTACGATTGTTTCATGATGCGAATACGTCCTCTTCAGATTATGCCCGGTTGCGCCGGAGGACCATTTTTATGGAAATAATATATTAAAAGACCAACTCATTACGAAATTACAAGATTTTAGCTACTTGCAGTTAACTTAGAACTAAGAAGCGCCTCTTGGCGATTAATTTCAGCGACATTACAACTCAGTTTAAAGCAACAGAATCAAACAGTCATTGCGACCACTCAGTACTTACCAATGAACGTTAACAAACGTAACAATATATAACGGAGTTGGGACATTGTCCTGAGGAATGCAGCCCTCGCCCACAGGTCCTAACGACTTTTTGAAACCGACCTCACTCGGAAGTCATATTAAAGGGATTTGCACTTTGTAAATCGTTGTAACTATATAATGTGATGTAAACAATATACTTTGGAGACAATAATGCGCTGCTTTTTGACTCTGCGAGTAGGTAGAGAACGTTCTGACGTTTGAAGAATAAACATTTCTTAAGTCTTAAAACATAACTTTTCTCCTGCGGCTTCCCTACTATTGCATATTGTGTTGTGAGATGGACAAAATAAACTTTTTCTTATCTTAACTTTACAAAAAGTCGTGGGATACAAGATGGGATCTCTTTAAAATTAATACCTGAAGAATTAGTACTAGGATTAGTAATTACTAATCCTAATACTAGGATTAGTAATAATTACGAATGGTAGGTTTAATTAAACCTACCATTCGCCGTGTGGCTAGGTTACAATTTATGTAAACAATGCGTAAATTCTCTATGTTCAAAAAGCCGCGCAATAATTTTAAATGCTGCTACTTGTAGATTTTTAGAGCTATACTGAATATGGTTTAAGTACCTTAAGGTTTTTACAGACAATTATTTTGACAAAAATCGAATGCCAATATAAATAATTGGCTATCAGGTCGTTGTCGTGATCGGCAAATTTTACGTGCGTTTATCGCGAAGTGTTCTTCTGGGAGCCATAAGTCTGATCCTCGGGACTAAGTTATAGCGGCGCACGTTGTTTATAGCCAACAATCGATTGTCTTTATACTGCATACAAGTGTTCGTTTAGCGATCGTTATTATAAATGATATCGCAATATGTTGTAGATACTACGATGTTTTATTGCGGGACAAAATCGTGACTTAGATATGTATGACGCACTGTCTTATCCGCTGTTTATTTTACTAACAACTGTAGATTCTGCTGATCTTACAATCATACCGCTCATATATTAAAACAGGAAACTGGCACTCTTATAAACGTCAAACCAACGCGTTTTGATCGGTCCAAACTCCAAAATCAGTTTACGATAGTAAGACGATTCATTTATAATTCATTGAAAGTAAATTGAAAGTCTAAATTAAATAGGAGAATTGGGGTTCTGATGTCTGAAGTGAGTTTTACTAGCGAACATAATGGAATTTGTCTTGGAAGTAGAATATACATGGAAGGAGTACTAAAATCGAAATAGTAAGCGGCTATCTATTTAACAAAACATCAATGGCGAAAACCTTTTAAAGTGTAGAAGAAAGCAAATCCATGTCATTTCTCTTTTTCGAAGGTTGCAGCGAACTGATCTTTTGGTCTTTTTTACGACGTTAGAATTACGCCATTATGGTACTTCATAATAATTTAAATTTAATAAATTTCTTCTCTTACTAGATGGTCTATATTATAATCAATACCTAATCAAAGGACTTTTTAGCAGCTTTAATTGGTTTTTAATGTTTCCCAGTAGTTAGGAGTAATTTTACACTTTGTACTTTTTGGAGCTCCGTACCTACCCAGAAGCTAACAGGACCCTACCACTGAGACTTCGCTGGCCGTCTGTCTGTCCGTCCTTCTGTCTGTCACCAAGCTGTATCCCATGAACCGTTACTAGCTATACGTGTTGATCTTTTTGGAGAAAATGTATTTCTGTCGCCGCTTTAACAACAAATACAAAAAACAGAATAAATATTTAAGTGGAGCTCCCATACAACAAACGCGATTCAGATGCCATTCGATATATTTATTATAGATTCCTTTTACTTATCTGACATAAATCGGCTGTTTATCTGTACCTTTTGCGACCATATGAAACCAAGTTCCCCAAAACTAACAGTTGCCACAACATGGGCCTCCCCCAAAGATTTCCACAACGAACGGTCCTGGGCCACCTGCAACCAACGGTGGCCTGCGACCTTCATAAGGTCATCGGTCAACCTAGAGGGGAGAACAAATAGAGTGCTTCTTTTAATTACTCTTATCTAAAAATTGGATAAAAAATATTATGAAAAATTAAGATTTTTGTATAAAAAAAAAACCAGAACCTCTTCAACCAAAATTTACAAAAAGAGACCATTTTTGTGCTCTTATATAGCTTATTTTGGTTATTTAAAAATACCAGAAGATAGCGGATATAATCACCTTCTATTCGAAAAAAAAAATCCAACAATATTAAAAATTGATTCGGAAAAGCATAAAGAAGCCTCCTCAAAACTTTCACGTGTTTTGCTATTATACAAGAATCTTAATGCCTGGCAATAAGGTTTATTTTATTTGGTCACTGTCTGGATTGGTCACACAAAACATTTATAATATCTTTGCTCTCCGTACTCGGAAGCCTGTCAAACAACTTTTCGTAATCGCGTTCTTACACTAATATTAATTATTATTATAATTGCCATTTCCATTAGTACATTACAACATAATTATAATGCCCGTTTCGTGAACAAATAGCTCGGCTCGTTACGTTTCAATCGCCGCCGTACATCACGCGGCCGAGGTGTCGACGTCTCAGAAATATTGCCCACGCAGCCTTATTTGTACGTGTAGGGCTGGGAACATATCGATAGTATATATTTATTGGTAACGATAAAATACTTCTTCTAAAGCAAGAATTGTTGTGCCTAATGGATAATAATATGGTCGATAAATAATAATCCATACCAATATTAAAAAGCGAAAAGATTTGTTTGTTTGCATTGCACAGGCTCCGATACTCGATTTTAATGAAATATGGAACAGATATAGATTAGACCACAGGCAAGGCATAGGCTACTTTTTATAGCGGCAAAATATGCGGTTCCAGCAGTATTTCGTTTTGCGCGCACGAAGTCACGGGCAATATCTAGTGGTCGATAAATCTGAATCATATATTGATGATCATAAAAGAATCTGTCAGTCTAAGCAAGGACTGTTATATGCTGCCACTATGATTTGACGACCTCTGTGGCTTGGTGGTAAGCACGTCGGCGTTTAAGAGGTTGCGAGTTCGAATCAGGTCAACGAAAAAATTAACTGCTTTGCACTAAATGCTTCATATGATTATTTAAACAGTATAGTAAGTACCTACACAAAAAAATTGCATTTAGAATTTGTCCGCGTTGTGTTCCGGCTAATCTCTGAAACTGCTGGACCGATTTTGTCCCGACTTTCACTGCCAGATAGCTGATCTTACAAGGAGTAGGAGTAACTCAGGCTACTTTTATCGTAGGGTTCCGTTAAAAAAATGGTTTCCCTTTCCATTAGTTCCACGAAAAAGAACTTGCAGGCACCAGCTAGTGCCTAACTTATAAGTATAAGGCTTTGACACGATTGAAATTCTTCCAAATATCAAATAATCGACACATCTATCGTACGTCCCCTGTCCCAACACTATCAGTGGGCAGCTGTTTAACAAATCGGCGTGTAAGGACCGGCCGCCCGCCGCGCGCTTAATCACTTAACGCTTCGGATTAACGGGAATTTACCGCCCAAAAATGCCCTCCACCACTGATTTACCCTAAATTTCGCCAGCCGTGGATTTATGGAGCTTTTCTTATTTTAGTGTAATTGCAGAAATGTAGTTTATTATTCGAGAGTAAAAATAGGCGCATAATTCATTTTATAAAACATTTTGGCATTCTTGGGAGAGGGCTGATGACTAAATTGGCGTTATATTCCTAAAAAAAACTAGGTCATATTTTATTGGCACTAAAATCTTGGTGCAGTAAAATTCGTGTGTGAAGTTAGTCTAAGATTTAAATAACCTAACCAAGAGCATGTCAGTAGTCAGGACGTGTCTAAGGAGGTTCCGTAACTATTAAGGCGCAATAGGTTTTCTTTGAATTAGTTCAAAAGTTACTGTCCGATTTCGCTCAAAATAATTTTTCTAAAGACCTTTAAGCGTGATTAGCATGGAAACTTACAAGTTTCTATCTCTTACAGTTTAGAAATGGGGGGGGGGGGAGACCATCACATAACCACCTTGGAGGTTACAAAAATTATATATTAAATAGTTCACCTTTTTAATTCTGCCACAATTTTTCTATCCAATCTTCTTTATTTTTGAAGTCGGTAAAATATTTAAAAATACCATTCTACCATCCAACTGAAGCTAGACAAACTAGACCACCTGATTTACATTTAAATAATACCTTAAAATAAACCTCTAACAGAAAACGAATATGTCCCCATTTATAAAATGCCTATATTTCCGGTGGAAACGCGATTAATTTCCATACTTAATCCAAAACTCCGAATTCGACTTACCAAAAGCAGACAAATTATTCCGGCGAAAGTACTATAAAAGTCCATCAAATACAAGGAAGGAAAACATATCAATTCCTCACAAAGCAAAGATTTACCCTTGTAAAGACATTAATTCTAACAGGGTGTAGTAATGTAGACAAAGCGCTGCCGGCCAGTGAAAAGAAACCCTTTTTACAAGTTACGTCGGTCGTAGCGTGGATACGCTGTTATAATTATTTCATACATTTTCTTTGATACATTGTTGTCACCAATAATACAGGCAAATCGATGATAAAAATTAAAAAAAAAAAACACGGGTCATATATAAAGTAATGAAGTGTAAAATAGTGCAGGCAGTGAAAACAGAGATAGCTCTCTTTATTGCTAGGTTTTTCACTTTATTGCTAGTCTACTCGATAAGTTGTGGACCTAAAAATATGTGTGACAAGATGTTGTCCACGATTTCGTGCCTGCCAAAGGAAATCCCGCGGGAACCGTACATTTTGCTGCTATCATAAAGCCTTCCTCGTGGTCTAATCTATATCTGCGGCGAATTTCATCAGAATCTGGAGCCTATTCAATCTATTTAAATAAAAGGCAAGGCTGATTGACTGATGTATCAACGCACAGGCCAAACTCCTAAGGCTAGAAATTTGAAATTTCGCACACGTATTTCTCATATGACGAAGGCATCCACTAAGGAAGGATTTTTTTAAAATTCAACCCCGAATGAAGTAAAATAGGTGATAAAACTTTGTATGAAACTTTTATTCTTTGGACATATTTGCATGATATTTCGTTTAAATTAAGTACGAGAAAAATAATGCGTTACTTATTTCAGCGTTATCTAAAATTCAGCCCCTAGGCGGCCGAAGCCGCGGGCAATTAATGCTAGTTATATTATATAGGAGGTTAACTAATGTCAGATTAGAAAACTTGACAAAAATAGTTTCTCTATCTAAACAGGATCCCTTTTTGAATGTGAAGAAAATTATCTTTATATAAAGTTATTTTTCATACGGCATCTTCTATCAAATAAGATGGACCATTCGTCGTATCCACGCCATTCCAAAACAAACATTCCGGGGAAGGTCAATAATGTGTTTGCAGGAGGTCGGCGATCAAAGCCGTCTCCGGCAAATAAATAGTTGATTTGGTAAATAAATACCCAGATACACATAGTTGGACAGGAATGCTTTGTAAGACAGCTGATGGCTAAGGTAGAACAAACTAAATTGATTTGCTCTTGCGAGTTGGTTGGAAACTAAGTTTTATTTATTTTTAATGGAAAAAAATAAAAATTGTGTTTTTATAATTCAAATATCATAATAATAAACTAGACTAAAAACTAGGGAAACTGCTTATTAGATTATTTTGACGTTTGGCGTAGGTATATGTATATAAAAAATAAAAAATAAAACTTAGGCCTTTTTCATCCGTTATTGGATGATTTATGTAGTTATATTCTCCGAGCGAATTAACCATTCTTGAAATACTGTAGTGCCTGGGACAGGCGGTTTTAAATGTCGTATGGTTGCCCAAGCACATACGGCATTCTCACAACACAGGCACCCTAGTCCAGAGGAATGACTGGTCAATACGTCTGGGGCCAACCATGTGCGGGTTTCCTCACGATGTTTTCCTCCAACGTTAGAGCGTCCGTATAATGTACTTGAAATCTGATAAACTTACAGATCTTAAGTACATTATAATATGTAGGTAGATAAGACTGGCTAAAACCCTAACAAAGAAACAATGCATACTACTGTTAAAGATAAGAAGGATGCTTAAAAACACTTTGTTCTTTTGTGTTTCATTAGACGTTTAGATGCAATATTAATTGACGCAGCGATATTGTACTGTATTTTTGTATTAAAATAACTAAATATTGTTTAGTTTTGTTGTATATATTATTTTAAGCTTTTCTATATGTATAACTACAGTCCAATATAATATGATCGAAATATTTTTTCGCCTATGGCATAAAAACAATTTTCTAGGAAGCGCCATCTATCGGAACAGTCTGGAACAGTTTCGACCTCTCGCATCCTATTTTACAAACAGCCCGACGCTACGAAGATGGGTTCCTAACCTGTTCCCCAAGTCGGAAGGTGAGTTACGAGGTCGTATGTACGCGAGGATTCATAAGTTCAATATTAGGTGGTTCAAGTAAAGTTTGTTGGGTAACTTTTTGACGAGGTCAAACACAGGAAGATGTTATTAATTCGATGTGTAGTAATTCGCATTAGAAGTACTACAGTAAGTGTACAGGTACTTTTTAGGTCATTTTCCTTATGAACGTGCACATAATTGATGATTTATTTAAAAACTTATCAGTACGTAGGTACGAACATATTTAAATAATTTATAATTTTACCAATAGGCTCAATTTGGCATGTCTGAATTTTGTAATGAATTTCCTCAGTTAGTATTCTGGTAAAATATAAACTTGTACATAGGCTGCACTAAAAGTATTGGGAATGGAATATTTCCACTGTTCCTGTCATATTAAAATCTTTTTAATTTAAAACTCCTTGGTTTTAAAAATCGAATACCGTTTATTTATTTAAAAAAAGATTCTCGGTCTTGTCACAAGGCCTTGTCCAACTTGTTTAGTCGTTGAGAAAATGGAATTGACTCGAGAAAATTGTAGAGCGATGATTTATTATGACTTTCGAAGTGGTTTAACACAAAAACAGTGTGTTGACCGGATGATTTCTGTTGGTGATGAAGCCCCGTCCAAAACCACAATTTATCGCTGGTTTGCTGAATTTCAACGTGGACGTGTCACGCTCAGTGATGATCCCCGTCAAGGTCGTCCAAAAACTCCAGTCACCCAATAAAACGTTGATGCTGTGCGTAAGCTGATTGAGGAAGATCGACATGTGACATACCGCGAAATTCAGGCAACTTTAGACATTGGCATGAGTCAAATGCAAATAATCTTGCATGAACAATTAGGTGTAAAAAAGTTGTTTTCCCGATGGATACCGCATTTGCTCTGTGAAGATCAAAAAGCGGCTCGCGTTACTTGATGCGTCAGAACTCTCGAAAGATTCCACGCAGGATCCTCAAATGCTGTATACAACATCGTATCAGGTGACGAATCCTGGATATATGCGTACGAACCCGAAACAAAAAACCAGTCACGAGTTTGGGTGTTCGAAAATGAGTTAAAGCCAACAAAAATTGTTCGTTCACGGAGTGTTGCAAAAAAAATGGTGGCCACGTTTGTCTCCAAAACCGGCCATGTTGTGACTTTTCCTCTTGAGGGACAAAGAACGGTTAATGCAGAATGGTATGCTAACATTTGTTTGCCACAGGTCGTTTCTGAACTCCGTAAAGAGAACTGCAACCGCCGCATCATCCTCCATCACGACAATGCGAGTTCTCACACCGCGCACAGAACAAAAGAGTTTTTAGAGCAAGAAATCATAGAATTATTAGACCATCCGCCGTACAGCCCCGACCTAAGCCCTAATGATTTCTATACTTTTAATATAATAAAATATAGATCTTTTAATATAAGAATAAATTGCGTCCTTCTCCAAAAATCCTTCTTCAGCACCACATTTCGATCGCTTCTAATCGTGTCCTATCCCTACTTCTCATTGTCCAGGCCTCGCTACCATATAAAGCTAAGCTCCAGATATATGTTTTTATTAGTTGCTTCTTTACTTTAATTCTAATTTTTGATGTTAAAAATTGTTTCTTTTCCCATACTAAATATATATTATATTTAAATTTTATATATCGTTGTTAAAAAAATATTTTTAAATAAAATAATATTTAAAAATTAAAATGTATATATAATCCTACTTAATTATAAATGTGAAAGTTTATGAGGATGGATGGATGTATGTTTGATAAAAACTACCGAACGGATTTTGATGTTTTGTATTTCCGCGGGCGGAGCCGCGGGCAAAAGCTAGTTAAAGTATATACGGTACTTCCAATAAAAATCTATTTTAAAATTTTTGCTTATCCGTCTGTCTGACTGTCTGTTCGTTTGTTCCGGCTAATCTCTGATCCTACTATTATTATATTATATTATGTGAAAGTTTGTGAGGATGGATTGATGGATATTTGTTACCCTTTCACGCAAAAACTACTGAACAGACTTCGATGGAATTTGGTATGGTAATAGTTTAGGCTCTGGATTAAAATATAGGGTGAACAAAAAACAACTAACGCGGGCGAAGCCGCGGGAAAAAGCCACTTTATAATAGTAGTAGGATATGCATTTTATGAAAATCTGTTAATTTTAAATCACAAACAGACACTTTAATTTTAGTTACTTGTATAGATATGCATAATTTTTATATTAAAAAGTGAAGCAAATCATTCAAATAAAATAATATGATTTGCTTTATGCAATATAAGTAATTTTTCGTTTATTAGTAATTAGTATCAATGACGTTCTAAAAACCTAATAAAATATGACATCATTCTAATATTATAACGAATATTACTTGAAGCAGTATAAATTGAAGTTTCATCTCATCAAACGATTCAATTCTCGGAATCTTGTATTAATGCTTCCAAGAATATTACATAAGTCTTGAGGACTAGCTTGATACACTCTCAATTTTCAAATAAATGTACACAAAACACGATATATTACACCTTAATTGCTGACATGGCTTACACATTCTACAATCTAATTTGTCAATTATTTACATAATATTATAAAAACTTAGTTTTACCCCGTATTTACTATTTATAACCCGCGACTTCGTTAAAGGAAATCGCGTGGGAACCGTACATTTTGTCGGGATAAAAAGTAGCCTATGTCTTTTCCCGTGGTCTATTCTAAATCTGTGCCAAATTTCATCAAAATCGGTCCAGTAGTTTCCGAGCCTATTCATTGCAAACAATCAATCAAATCTTTCCGCTTTATAATAATATTAGTGAAGATGGAAACCAACAAAATATCTTGTCCAGGCACATGTATTTACTATTTATGACTGTATATAAATCTACCTAGTGATTTCTGTTGACTGGTTGGCGTAGTGGATGCCAAGTATTCATTTTGCATGGGCTTTTCAACCAGGGAGTTGTTTTTATATAATCTTAAGATTTAAGATCCAGATTGCACATAGGTGATACAAAATTTAGCATTTATGTTTATTGCAAAATGAAGCCAAGTAGTGAATTTAAAAAAACAGCAGTAGAAAAATGTGTTTGTGCCAGTGGGGCGTAATAATAATATGGGAAGTATCAAGTATCGTCTGTGCATCCATTTCGACGTCAAATCTTACACTCTCCTGGGCTAGATGCGTGGCGTCAACTGCTTCAGTGGCTTTAATAGCCTCTGTAGCTCAGTGGTTAGCGCGTTGGCGCTGAAGCCGGAGGTCGCGGGTTCGAATCCCGCCAGAGAACAAAAAGTGTTCCTGGGTCATGGATGTGTATTAAATAGGTATGTGTATTATGTAATAAAAAGCTTAAATATGTGTATAGTATAAAAGTATTAAATATATCCGTTGTCTGGTACCGGTAATACTAGTTCATCATCATCATCATCATAATCTTTATTTGCTATGAATAAGTTCTTCGATAACTTACCACGGGACCAGATGGACGTGGTGTAAAAGCGTCCATAGATATTATTATTATAAAAAAACTGCGCAAAATCAGATCCGACTGAAGAACTGCAGCAGTTGAATATATCGAATATATACTACCATGCAGTCCGTCTGATGGCAACCTTAATCGTTTAAATACTTAAGTGATTCGAAGTATTATTTATAATTTGTATAAAAAAACGAGCAGTACCACAGACTGGAAACGCGGCCCGCGGTGGCGCTCATGTTATTTTAATACATTTCATAAACTCTGCCGCCCCGCGCGCAGCAACAGGCTTGCGAACGCCTAATAGATGTCATTGAAGAACGGCTAGGTGGCTTGGCGACCACAACCTAAGCATAAAATCTGAGGAATTTTCATCACGCTGTCGACAAGCTGCAAAGAACTTACCTTAGCACAGGGTCCTGGGTTCTGCGCGTGCGCGTGCGCAGGCGCCGGCAACTGCAGCAGGTGCTGGATGCTGTAGCGGGACTTCCGGGACATCCTGCTGACAACACCAGAACATTATAACACCTTCCCCCACACACCAGTCACAACTAGTTCGGTACTATATACTATATACTACTACTATTATAAATGTGAAAGTTTGTGAGGATGGATGTATAGATGGATTGATGGATGAATGGATGGATGTATGGATGGATGTTTGTTGCTTTTACACGCGAATACACTGAATAGATTCTGATGAAATTTGGAATGGTAATAAAGGTTTAAAACTAAGGCTACTTTTTATCCCGAAAAAAGGACAGTGTTCCCGTGTGGACACTTTATATACGCGATTGGAGCCGCGGACAAAAGCTAGTGCTACATGAAAGCAAGCGCTGATGTTTAGTAGATTAGTCTTGGCATCAATGATGTTTAGTAGATTAGTCTTGGCATCAATCTTACGACGTGTTAGGGCGAGGCTCCATTAGTGTGTTGTGCTACGTTGCGTTGCCGCAGCGTTGACACTGCGTTGACGCTGCGTCGTTTTTCGTAGATTTTTTAACCTAAAAACTTTGACAGTTTCCTCGTGATCTCTTTTAGACGAATGAAAAATGTATTTAATATTTTCTTTAATTCCGTTCAAAATCTATTCATAAATGTTATCTTTATTAATAAAAATGAATTACCGAAATGTTTGTACGCGCATTACTTCCAAACGACTGCACCAAATTGGATAAATCTTTCTTTGATGTATTTAAACCTTTATAAAACGTAAACGTAAACCTTTTCTTGACAATAACGAACACGTTATTGTTAGGAAAAGGTTTGTATTAAAAAAATATATTTAATTAATTATAGCAAATTGATGGCGAAAAATATGGCGGTGCGAAGTTCGGGTCAGCTACTTTGTATAAAAATAATTTGATACTTAATAATAACATCATCATTATCTGCCGCGAATGTCGGTAAGACAACGAAGACAAGTGCGCTTTCGGTGCGGGCTAATACAACGGAAGCGAAAATCGTGTGGAGTTGTCAAATCTAACATATCTGACGCTCGACACTTCGATTGTCGGCTCTATTGTACGAGCGCAGAGTTCTATTTACAGTGCTATTTTTTCTGTCGCGATAACTAAACATCCCCCGTGGAAATGTAGCCATACGGCCGGTTTCAATAACCTATATACCAATAACTGTTTGTTGAAAACGTAAACCAAAGGTTACGTTTTTAATCCTAATCATTCTACAAAAAATCATTTGCTGGTTTTATGCGTTTCAATAAACAAACTAAGACTCGAGTTCACCAAAAGTAACTTCACCATGGATTTTGTAACCGGTCGTTTAAATTTTAAACATGACTTTAAACAAGGAGTCATTTTTTCCTGTTCACCATCGCTTCTCTTTCTCTGATTAGTAAATCGAGACAAAACTGGCCGTTTATTAATAAATTTGTGAGAAATGTAATACAACTAAATAAAAATGTCAGGCTAGAACATAAAATGACATTTATGTTTCTGACATTTTAATTTGGTTACGTAAAATTTAACGCTACAAAATTTGAAAGTTCTTTATTGTTTCTTTTTTTTAAAGAGTAATTCATTTTAACTAGTACGTATATTTACGTAGACCTTATGTCAATATAGTATCGTGTAGACAATTATAGTGAAGCAAATGTTGTTTTCTTGTAAAAATATGGATGAGAAGAAAAAGCGAACAACTAAATTTAGCAATAATGAAAAGAGTCTGAACTTGTAATAAAATACAAGAATATAATTGAGAATAAACGGACTTTAATTCAAATTCTAATTTATCTTCAATTAATCCAAGAATATGAATTGCACTAGATTTATAAATAATAATAATAATAATATCTATGGACGCTTCACACCACGTCAATCTGGCCCCGTGCTAAGTATCCGAAGAACTTGTGTTACAGGTACCAGAAAACGGGAAGTATATTTAATACTTTTATAATATACATATATTTAAGATTTTTATTATATTATACACATATTTAATACACATCCATGACCCAGGAACAGAGAAAAACTTTTATGTTCCTTCGGCGGGATTCGAACCCGCGACCTCCGACTTGAGCACTAACGCGCTGAACCACTGAGCCACGGAGGTCGTCAATAAAAATTTGGAATAAGCAAAACCGGGTCTTGAATCAAACTTCATCGTATACTTCACAGAAATTACGGCGACTTTGAAAAATCTGAGGTCTTCTCGTCATCGCTTCTAACTCGTCCAAATACTCAAGCATGTTGAGATTGTAATCCATTATAACATTAAAAGGCATCATTTTGTCTCAAATAAATAATATATCTTTACTCTTTAATAAAACTATTAAATTTAAAGCTACAAAAATTCTGTCAAATCACTAGAATCGACGGTTAAACAAGGGTCTCGGGCTTGGTTAACATAATCGGCCGGTTAACTTCTATAACCAGTGTTTAGGACGTCGTGAACAGGATTTTTTACAAAAACGGCCGATAATTTATTTAAACGGTTGATTAAATGTCGGTGAACCCGAGCCTTAGCTAAGGAATCTTTGTCTGTGACAGCGAGATCGCTGACAGCGATACCAAAGGTGACGTTTCTAACAAATAGTTATTGGTAGATAGGTTATTGAAACCGGCCGTTAGTGCGGTGCGTTGCGTCACGTCGTCGCAATGGATAATAGATTAACGCATTGTATACCACACCTGCGTTCTGTCGACGCACGACATCATAACGCAAGAGGATGATAGCGCAGCGCATCATTCACCCGCCCCCTTCGTCTCCTGTTTGCATTATTGGTACATGTCATAAAAAATCTATGAAAAAAAAAACGTCTATGCGGCGTCGTTTTTCAGTGTTATTTTTCATAGTGAGAGACACGAATCCTATTATCACCTAGTAGTTTTAGTCTTACCGACATTCGCGGCAGATAATGATGAGTACCTGACAAATTATTTTATATCAAATATCATCAAGAATTTATGAATAGCTTTTGAACAAAATTAAAGAAAATATTAAAGCATACATTATATATTCCTCTAAAATAAGATGACGAGGAAAACGTACAAGTTTTTAGGTCACATGTGAGAGTACCGATTTTAAATATTATATTTAAAGTTCAGCTTAAATAGCACTTTAGTGCTGGCCTTGCCAAGCACAAAACTGTAAAATTAACGAAACACATCTCTTATTTTCTCGCGGACAGACGGACGGAAGTGCATATTCTGTACAAAGAAATTTCAACTCTACATGCAAGTAATAGAGACTAAAAACGAGTAATTTCAGAAGAAATTTCGGTAAGTAATATTTTCATCTAGTTCACCTCAAAGTCATTAAATGTGGTTTCTAGATGCTTTTGATGAAAAAGTGCAGTAGGAAATTCGTTTTTATAACTAATGGAATAGATGTTATGTTCCTATTTATTTGAATAAGAGGTTTATCGACATTAGAATACGTATTTCCGAAAAGTGGGATACAAAACCCCTGTAATGCATTTTCTATGGTTACTATGTATAATATAAAATAGTAATCTAATAGAATAAGTTACCTACATTATGTTTAATCCTGAAGCTTAATAATTACCTCGAAAAACCCAAAGATATTAATAGAAGTTAAGAAGTTTGAAGAAAATCAAATTCGTGGAATGAATTTCAACTTTGAAAAAGTTTTAACATAAAATTTATCTACGGGGGTAAAACTTTTTGCGATTCGATCGCGGAGGCGCCACTTCCATATTTTGTGTTTAGATTTAGAAATAATATCAATGAAATTCTACACACTATGGTTCAATACGCTTAATTACCTACTAACTAGTAACTAGTAATAAGTATAGAACTTATAACAATGTTCAAACTTGGTGTAAAAAAAACAAAAAAAGGTAAAATAAACGACTTATGCCCATTATTTTTAGGCCCTCTATTACCGTAAATAGCCGAAAAATGTCGCTATATCTTCATAATAACAAAACTAACCGTCACGTAAACCTAACTCGTTTTATCCACATTCATATGACATCTACATTTACTATTCCATTTCAGTTATCCCCTAAACTACGCCACGCTAAAATGAATCCTAAGTGTGGGATGTTAGGTTTCACATGCACGTAGCACTAGGAATATATATAATATAATTCCTTGGTTATGATGAAGTTTGTATGTAATTACTTGGACTTGGTCCAGGCCATTTATCTAGATCCAATACTCAGGGATACTTCCACACCAACTATTTTCAATAATATATTCGATATGATGACTTTGTTATCATTTTAATCCTACTACTATTATAAATGCCAAAGTTTATGAGGATGGATGGATGTATGGATGTACTAGCTTTTGCCCGCGGCTCTGTCCGCGTAAATAGTAGAGTAGAGTATCCCACGGGAACTCTACTACCCACTACAACCCTCCCAAGCTTAGCTTTTAAGCTAAGGATTCACACATAGGGAACTTTTATAGTATATAGAGTAGTTTATACTACCTTACTAAATTTCATCTAAATACGTTCAGTAATTTTCGCGTGAAAGAGTAAGAAACGTCCATTCATCCATTCTCACAAACTTTCACATTTATAATAGTAGACGGGTGGAGCCGCGGGAAGAACAAGTAAAGCAAAACAGATTTAACTGCCTCTTTCAGTCAACATTTCAATGTTGACTCAATTGTAATGAGAAAGTAAAATTGTAGGCCTATGAACACCGATAAAACAAAATTAATGGCAAATCATATTATAAAAACGCAAACTTTTCTTATCTCCAACCAAATAGAATATGTCGTCCGGTACATATATTTAGGACATAATTTTATACCACCAGAAAGTCAAATGCAAAAAGAAATAAACAACAGAATAACTCTCCACATCGATTTCGGTGACGGCCGGTTTCCGTTGAAACCAGGCCAGTTACGCAGAAGTAATTTTATAGTGTCCAAGTGTGTGTGCAGTACACAAGAGCACTCTCTCTTTCTTAACTCTCTTAACTCTCATAACCCAGTGGAACGGATAACCGACACGACTGGTGAGAAATCAGGCGCAGGTCCGACATTAACCTAATGGCTGGAATCACTTGGAGGAGAACCGCCACGGATAGAAAATTATGGCAGAGTCTAGCGGAGGACTGTACCAAAGGGCAAACTGATACTGATGTCTAGAATAAAAGTGAATAAAACCAAATACACTTTAATAAAAAAAGATGAAGAAAATAATAATAACCTAATTGTTTGCCAAATATAATTAAAAAAATACTTAATCTAAAATATACGAGTATTATATAGAACTATTGTATTAATTGTAAATTCATATTAATGTATTAACATTTTACTGCATGTTTTGTAAATTGTATCAGTAAATAAAGGCTATTTGATTTGCCTCTTTTGCTGATATTGGGATAAAAGATTAAATGAGAAACCTTGTTCCAGCAAGAATATTTGCGAAAAATTATTATTATGATACAGTATGAGTAGTCGCCAGGCAAAAGCGTTTTTAAGTTATCCGTTGTGTAAATCTTTTTATTAGTAAGGGGGTTAGAGTAAACTTCTGTATGTAATTTTTCTGATAAATAAACATTTCATTTTTATATTTTATTTCATTTTGAGTTAATTGTTACATACAATAATTATTTTTACATTTCTCCCATTATATTGTAAAGTGAATCTCTTTAGCGGTGTTGTGAGCGAAATTTCAAGATCGCGTCACGTCACGCGTCCACGCTTCACGACATTATTTTGGATGTAACACCATCTGTCGGAAACGACTTATACTTCTTTGATACCATCTTTATAGTATAAGAACAAATTTTAACTTTTCTATTGTTTTTTGAAGTGATGTCCTTTAGGCACGATGAGTGTATATTTAAATTTTAATACATAATTGTAGTTTCTCTATGGCTACATACACGTAGCAACTCTGTACAATTTATGTTTTTAATAAAAAAATTAAAACTTTCCTAAAAAAATATTTAATTTGTTTTATTTATTCAAGTTATCACAATATATTATATTCTAGATGTTGCCCACGACTTCGTGCGCGGAAAAAAATTGTGCGAGAGTAAAAAGTAGCCTATGTCCTTCCCCGTGGTCTACTCTATGTCTGTGCCAAATTTCATCAAAAACAGTCCAGTAGTTTCTGTGTATGTCAATGTAAACAAACATACAAACAGAATATCTTTCCTTTTTATTATATTATTACTAGATGTGCATTTTGCCGCAATAAAAAGTAGCCTATGTCCCGTAGTCAATTTTATGTCTGTGCTAAATTTCATCAAATTCCGTCCAGTAGTTTCGGAGCCTGTTCAATGCAACCAAACAAACATTTCCTATTTAGTATAGATATTTCAATTGATATAATATACTGAAGAAAAATTTTATTTTTATTTTACAAGCTTGTGTGTCGAATTAAAATATTTACATTTGAAAATGTGATTGTTCCCATAACAACGATTTCCGCTAGCTCTAGCGAATTATGTACTGAATATAACGGTTTATCCGGCGTAGGGTGACCAAGTTTGTTGTAGAAATCTGTACTTAAAGCATCTAGGTAATATTTGATATAATGTAAGTTTAAGTACTTAAAATGCCACCAAAAGGTATTTAGATTCAATATTTTAACTTGAATTAACTGGTTATCACCAACGAACTAATATGAGCAACAATCAATTTGCCAACAACGCAAAAAGTACACAATCCGCCAAATAGATTTGACATTCAGAAATAAAAAATCAATTATTTAAAATGAAATCTCATTGCGCGACAAAAGAAAAACATATATAACTTAAAATGCGCAGTTCCCAAGGCAAAAACCAATATCAATCCCTCCCTTCCCCCACCCAAACCCTAAATTTCACAGAAATACTTGCCGCCGTTTCCATTTCTCTTTTTTTTTTATTTCGCAAATATAAGGGTATTGTTAAGGACAGCGGCCTCGTAACGTAATACATAAGTGAATTTAAATGTGAACGATGAACGCGTGATTTAAAACAGTACATAAAACTATAATAGTGAATACTCAGTGACTATATGTATAGATTTATATGGCATCAGTGTGCAAAAATAGTGTTAAATGGTGTTTTATCAAGTGAAGGTTATTTTGCTTATATATTATTAACTAAAGTGAATTACTAACGTAGCTTCTTTTAATTTATATGGATAAACATAATACCTAATGTGTAGAGTAACGATTTAGGTTATATAATAAAGGGTTGAGTAGTTATTAAGAAAATAATGGTAAAAATGTAGAACATTTCTTGTATGGTGAACCTTAAATTGTAAATATCTTTTTTATAGAATAAGATACCTAGTATATAAGGGTTTATGTACATAGTTATGACAATAAAGAATTTCACACAATGCGTTTTGCTTCACCTGCATCATGAAAACTCCCCGAGCCTGGCTAAGCGAACAGGGTCCCGAACCCGAAGAGGCTAGACAAGAGCCGACATCAATGGAAGAAAGGGAGACGCCGAAGCCTGAAGACATGCCACCGAAGGGAGCCCAGAAGACGAGGTTAGAGTGGCCGCAGTAACGCCGCCCACGCTCACCCACACCGTCCACGTCTAGGGCTAATGGGGTGGAATATCTCGCCGAAACATTGGACAAACTGCTGAACAAACGACAGTCGCGCCACACTACGGAGTTGCCTATATTCTCGGGCGCTCCCACTGAATGGTTGCCATTCAAAGCAGCCATGGAAGACACCACTGCGTTCTACAAGCTTAAGCCGATCGAGATCTTAGCTCGTCTGAAAAGCTGCCTACGGAGAGAAGCAA
Organism: Phengaris arion; assembly: GCA_963565745.1. Lineage (NCBI taxonomy): Eukaryota > Metazoa > Arthropoda > Insecta > Lepidoptera > Lycaenidae > Phengaris > Phengaris arion. Next base: position 1,780,085 of record OY751442.1, read on the forward strand.
GAGAAGCCGTGGCAGCACTGCTGAGCGTCGCGACGCCGCCCGAACAAATTATGAAGACCTTGGAACAATGCTTCAGTCGACCCGAGGTTATGGTCGATCGCATGATGGAAGACCTGAAGAAGATACCGAGGCTCGGAGGTTCGGCGGCAGAACTCAACCAATTTGCAGTGAAGATTCAGAACATGGTAGCCATCCTGAGGAAGCTGAGGCACGGGTACTCTTTAACCCGTTGCTCACGAGAGACATCCTGGAGAAGCTCAGCCCATACGAGAAGAGCAAGTGGTACGACTACGCAGAAGTGACGTTGCGCTTCAGAAACGAGGCCGATGTCGTCCTTCTCTCTGAATTCTTAATGAGAGAAGCGGACAGGGCGCTGCGCTACGGGTTCAGACGGCACCGAAGAAGGAAACACCACGTCTACCTCCTAACAAGAACGAAACCCGAACAAGAAGGCCAGTCTTCGCGATAGCAGACGAGGGCAGGGATTCGCCGAGTCACAGCCAGCCAAAGAGAATACGCGAAGAGTCAACGAAGTGCCCGTTATGTGCCGAAGATCACGCTCTGTTTCGCTGCGCTGCTTTCAAGAAACTGAGCATGCAAAAGAGATGGGACACAGTCAAAAAGGAAGGGCTGTGTTTCCGGTGCATACGAAGCAGGCACAGAAGATACAACTGCAGAGCGAAGCCGTGCGGCGTGAAGGGCTGCAACTTGCCTCATCATGCGCTGCTGCACGAAGACAGGTCCGGCGGCGCCCCACAGACAGAGGACGCCATGATTACCGCATCGGTCACCTCCGACCGCGCGGTGAAACTTAAGATGAGAAAAATTCAAGTTGGTCCACGGGGCGAAGCGGTTATCTTCGCGCTGTTCGACGAGGGCTCGACAGTGACACTACTGGATGAAGACGTCGCGAAGGCTATCGGCGCAGACGGCCCACCGAAGGTGCTGAGAATGCATGGGATCAATGCCGAGAGAATGGAAGAAAAAAGCCGACTCGTACAACTTGGCGTACGTGGTCACGACGGTACCAGATATGACGTCACTGCGAGAACCGTGGACGGATTGAACCCACTTACTCAGTCCGTCCCGGAATCAATGTTTCGACTTGCTCACCTGCGTGATCTCAAGAACGAAGAGATATGCTATGAAGACAAGAAACCCCAACTTCTCATCGGCAAGGACAACTGGCAGCTCATTGTATCCAGAGAGCTGAGGATCGAAGACGAAGCTCGGCTAGGTAATCCATGGAAGCATCCCCAACGCCTCATAAAGCAGGAAGAACACGAGAACATCCTGCACGTGTCTACGATCGAGACCCGAGGCGAACGACTGGAGGAAATGGTGAAGAAACACTTCGAAATAGACGCACTGGGAATAGCGTCCAAGGCTAAGCTGAGCAACGAGGAGCAGCGAGCCATCGACCTCTTTGGCAGACGACGACGGAAGACGGTGGATTCGAAGTGGGACTTCTGTGGCGCACGAACGGCCTCAAGCTACCTCTTAGCTACAACAATGCGCTAAAGAGGCTCAATAACTTGGAACACAAGCTCAAGAAGAACCCCCTGGACGAGGCGCAGTATCATGGGCAGATGAAGAATCTTATAAGCAAGGGATATGCGGAAAAATGCGACGGGACAGAGGCCGGAAGTGACATCACATGGTACCTGCCGCACTTCCCGGTTAAAAACCCAAACAAGCCGGGCAAGTTTTCGACGCAGCAGCGAGAACAAACGGCGTGAGCCTCAACGATCACTTGTTAGAAGGGCCTGACCTTCTGACCTCACTGCCGAAGATACTGTTCCGGTTCAGAGAAGAAGCCGTCGCTGTGAAGGCCGATATAGAGGAGATGTTTCTTCGTGTCAAGGTCAGAAAAGAAGACCAACCGGCCCAGCTGTTCCTGTGGAGAGAGAAGACGAAGGCAAGCCGCCGTCCGCATACCAGATGGTGGTAATGATCTTCGGAGCATCGTGTTCACCGTTCCTGGCACACTCAGCCCGGAATCGGAACGCGGAAGAATTCGCCGAATCGCATCCCGAAGCCCATCGCGCTATCACCGAAGCCCATTACATGGATGACTACGTAGACAGCTATCCAGACCACCAGAATGCCATGCAGATCGTGGAACAAGTGGACCAAATACATAGGAAAGGTGGCTTCCACTTAAGAGGCTGGACGAGCAACGACCGGAGGGTGCTAGAGGGACTGCCTGAAGACCGCCTGGCCGAGAACACTACACAGCGTGTCACCAAAGACGAGCAGAAGATCCTGGGTATGCTGTGGGACTCCCGAGGCGATAAACTAAAATTCAACACGTCGCTATCCAGAGTCCACAAGGAGGTCCGCGAGCTACAGCGCGCACCGACGAAGAGAGAGGCCCTTAGCACGGTGATGAGCATCTACGACCCGCTGGGACTGCTGAGCTGCTACACGATCACCGCCAAAGTCATCCTACAAGGCTTGTGGCGTCAGAAGCTGGACTGGGACGAGTCGCTGCCCGCTGAGTCAGCTCAAGACTTCGCCCGTTGGCTGACCGACATGGAGTACATCAGTCAGCTCGAGCTACCCCAGAGTTACAACGGGGGGAGCCCGACGAGAAGCCGGCAGCTGCACGTATTCTGCGACGCGAGTAAGGACGCATACGCCGCAGCCGTCTATTGGAGGTTGGAACAAGAAAATGGGGAAGTACGAGTCGTGTTGGCCGCCGCCAAGGCCAAGGTGGCGCCGCTGAAGGCACAAACAATACCAAGTATGGAGCTACAGGCTGCCCTGGTCGGGGCGAGGCTGGGAAGCGCCGTTGCGGCAGAACACAGGTGGAAAACGGACACGGTTTTCTACTGGATCGACGCACAAGTAGTTCTGTGTTGGATACAGAACGGCAGCCGCAAATACACACCGTACGTCGCACATCGACTAGGGGAGATAGCCGAGCTGACACTGTTCACCAGTGGAGATGGGTGAGCACGAAGAGCAACGTTCGCCGACTTAGCCACCAGAACGGGCTATGTTCCGAAGAGCGACGAGGACCCTTGGTTCGAGGGGCCGGACTTCCTGCGCAGGCCTATGAACGAGTGGCCCGCGGAGAGTCCCGCTAGAATTGAAAATCAAGAATAATACGTCGCCTTCCACACCACGGAGGCGAGCGAGCTGAGCTGTCTACCAGATGTGACGCGCTTTTCAAACTACGAGCGCCACATAAGATGCACGGCGATGGTCTTGCTGTTCGTCGAGAAGTGCCGAGATCGTCGGGCCCACCTTGACGTACGACACCTGGAGAGGGCCGAGAGGTTGTGGTATCAAAAGTCACAACGAGACAGCTTCGCACAAGAAATCGAGAAGATGGCAAGTGGCAAGACGGTGCCTAGATGGAGCTCCTTGTACCGGCTCAACCCGGTGCTCGTACTAGACGGAAGGATCAAAGTAGCTCAGGTGCCGGCAGAGATGAAAAACCCTATCATCCTGGATGGAAGACATCACTTCACAAGGTTACTGGTGGCAAGGGAGCACGCCAGAGCGGGACACGGGAGCCGCGAGAGAGTCGTGAACGACCTCAGGCAGAAGTTCTGGATATTGAAGCTGCGGCCGACGGTGCGTACTATCATGAACCAATGTGTGTTCTGTCGGTTACTACGGGCACATCCGAGGACCATGCCAACTGGAGACCTGCCAGCCGAGCGCCTGGGGGCGTTCCAGAGACCATTTTCGTACTGTGGTCTCGACTGTTTCGGCCCGATGACGGTCACCATCGGCCGACGTAACGAGAAGAGGTGGAGAGCTCTCTTCACATGTCTGACGACGCGGGCGGTCCACCTGGAGCTGGTGGCTTCGCTGTCGACGGACTCTGCACTGATGGCTATGGCTGCGCGGCGAGGATGGCCGTCAGTCATGTACAGCGACAATGGGACGAATTTTAGAGGCGCGGACGTCGAGCTGCGGCAGGCGTACGCCGAGTGGAAGCCGGCTATAGCTCAGCTGGGCCTCACTCATCAGATGCAGTGGAAGTTTACACCGCCCGGGGCGCCTACAGCGAGCACGGACAGCTCGCAGTCGCCGGAGCGCCCCGCAGCGAGCCCGAACGGCTCGCAGTCGCCAGAGCAGTTTGCGGCGGGCGCGAACGGCCCGCAGTCGCCGCCGCACCAGCCTTTGGCGAGCTCGAGCAGCTCGTAGTCACCGGAGCAGTCCACGGCGGGATCGGCGAGCCCGCAGTCACCTGAGGAGGCTGCGTAGACCCTGGCTACTGCGTCGGGGGGAGGATGTTAAGGACAACGGCCTCGTAACGTAATACATAAGTGAATTTAAATGTGAACGATGAACACGTGATTTAAAACAGTACATAAAACTATAATAGTGAATACTCAGTGACTATATGTAAAGATTTATATAGCATCAGTGTGCAAAAATAGTGTTAAATGGTGTTTTATCAAGTGAAGGTTATTTTGCTTATATATTATTAACTAAAGTGAATTTTAACGTAGTTTCTTTTAATTTATATGGATAAACATAATACCTAATGTGTAGAGTAACGATTTAGGTTATATAATAAAGGATTGAGTAGTTATTAAGAAAATAATGGTAAAAATGTAGAACATTTCTTGTATGGTGAACCTTAAATTGTAAATATCTTTTTTATAGAATAAGATACCTAGTATATAAGGGTTTATGTACATGGTTATGACAATAAAGAATTTCACACAACGCGTTTTGCTTCACCTGGTTCATGAAAAGTAGGGAAAATTATGGAAAATAGCCGTATAGAGAGGTAAAAACGAGATAGCAAATCGGCCCGAAAGAGGTGTACGGGCGGGGCTCTCTATACGGCATTGCCATGAGCCAGGTAAGCAAAGCGAAAAAAGTGAAAATCGTTCTCCTCAAATAAGTGTTTTTATTATCACCCCGGCTCTGCCCAAATCGGTGTAACCTTGCTATCTTCGAGTCTAATCTGAGCCGGCGGTTAAAACCCTGTGGAATAATACAGTCTCCTACAGGTATAGTAAGCAAATACTAAATTATTTAATTGGTGAACGAAACGAAAATGCAACATTACTGAACTACATTATCAGAAATCTATGTCGAGCACCAGTGACCGCTCGCTGCATATTTGCGAGCAAACATTCCAACAGGGAGGAGGCTTATCCCGAATTATTCCAATGTGCCGAATACAATTAGCTACATCATTTCATTACAGTTCATTATTTTATGGTGAACGTGGTGCAGTGGTTCAAAGATTGGCTCTCGACACCGGCGGTCGTGGGTTCGATTTCCGCTTTGGAACAACAAAAATGTTCTCTAGGTTACGACAATGCAGGCTGATGACCTGATTGTCTGACAAAAAATATAATAATCTAATCTATGCATGTAAAAACTCGGTCCTGCGCCTGATTTCTTGCCGATCGTGTCGGACATCCATCCCACTGGGTTACGAGAGTAAAGAAAGAGAGAGTGCTCTTGTGTATTGCGTACATACTTGGGCACTATAAAAAAAAGTGTGTGTCAGCTCCGACGCACGACTGGAGTTTACTCTAAAAAGTAAAATTTTGTGTGCAATGCAAAGCGACTAGCGATCGATTTGAGTTCAAAAATTCGCGCCATGTGAAAAAAAGTGAAAGGTGCGCAGAATAGGTTGCGCACAAAAACGTAACGAGGTCATTCGTTCAGAAGCTTTTACTCCTCATATTTTTTTCATGCCGGGGGCCCTATATGAAAATCGATTCTTAAGGAGTAAACTCCAATAAACTCCATAAACTCCTACGTAGCTGGTTTGGTTATAATGAAACCGGCTTCCATCATCAAAATCGATGTTTAGTTTAATTTTAAGGTTTAAAATTTAAACAGTCATATGAGTATTACCTTTGAGTTTTAAATTTTGTAATTGATTATTGACCTAACACTTGTATTAGAAAACCTTAAAGAAGTCGTATTAGTTCACATATTGTGTACGAAAACGTAACAAGAACACATAAAAATGAAGAAATATCTGAATATTCCCAAACATATGGCCATCCTATCCCGGTGACTGGAACTTAGTCATAAGAAAGGATTAATTAGACAGCTGAGAGGTCAGCGCCTTCACTTTAATTACTAAAACGGTATGAACTCGTAACATGCTCATGAGTTTCTACACCTTGTCTCACTGCCTCAGTAATATTAATGGGAGTTGTGAGAATGTACAGAAATCTTGCCTGCGACTTCGTACGCGCAAAAAGAAATCTCGCGGGAACCGATCATTTTGTCGCGATAAAAAGTAGCCTATGTGTTAATTCAGTGTCTAAACTATTTCCATACCAAATTTCATTTGAGTCCGTTGAGTTGAGGAGAGTATTGCATGAAAGAATAAATTAAATCCGTACAATCTTACAATTTTTCGCGTTTATAATAATACTATCTGTTGCCCGCGGCTCTGTCCGTGTAAATACAATATTCCAAAGGAAAATGGGGTAAAATGTAGCCTATATTTTAATCCAGACCCTAAACTACTACCATACTAAATTTCATCGAAATCCGATCAGAAATTTTTGCGTGAACAAACAAACATCCATCCACCCATCCATACATCCATCCATCCATCCATCCTCACAAACTTTATATTTATAAGATCGACGTGATTTTGTTCATCTTACGGTTGAAAGTATGAGGCACTTAATCTGCTCGACAGAATGACAAGGACAGCATGAGACAAGATTCAAGATTACTACAGCTACAGCGGTTAAGTATTCGGCGTAGTAAAGTGCGAGAGCCAGGCTTCGGCACGAATGGGCTGGCTCGACTGAATAAATACCACGGCCTCACAGAAAACTGGCATGACATAACGCTTAAGTTATGATTTGCCGAGTAAATTAGGCTTCTGATGGACGCCCAAGGGAGGACTTTGTTCGTATATACTTGTTACGTAAAAAATATAGTTTGTTGTAATTAGTTATGTGCTACTAATATACATAGTAAAACAAATAACGTAGTAGCCTTCTCAAGTGTCATAGTGTAGTAATATAAGAAGTCTTTATGTTATATACCAATGCATTAATTCTATAAATCGTGTAAAATGTTGACATATTTAAGTTTCTCGAAAAACTAAGTAAACCTGTCAACCCGGTGGTTTGTGGAGAATAAGCCCGACTTTTATAGACCAGCTCGATAAAATAAGTAGCGCAAAGTTTCGTGAAACGAGTTGGCACAAACAGAGCGTGGACACTTGAAAATGTTTATTTCAGTTTACACACAACACACACACACACACACACACACACACACACACACTTACAACTCGCTTTTGTCCACGATTCTATCTGCCTAGATAGAATCGTGGAATATATATATATATATATATATATATATATATATATATATATAGCATCCCATAATATAATTTATCTTTCGCTCGTTTATGTATTTATGTAACTTTCTAATGCGGTTGCTGAGTGTAAATCTGTACTTCAAATGGCAAAGCTAATGGAATCACATAATACCAGGCACTGTGGTGTTCACACCGCGGTGATACGCCTGAGTGATGTCCATTTCGGCAATAGGACATTTCACATTACGCTGCCTTACCTTCCTATCCGCACGCATTTTGGCGTGCGTTAAATTTTAGCAGGTACCTACTCATTAAACGAAAAACAAAGCAAAATACTATTATATAATACTTATTTCTGTTTTTGTTATTGCGTTTCATGTTATTGTGTCTTATAGCGTAAATCTATGTATGTAATGTAATGTCTTATTTTGTCGAATAAATGTTTTATTATTATTATTATTAGATATTAGTGACATTATTTAAAACAATTATTTTGTTATTTGTTTATCTATACTTATATTTAAAAGAGAAAAAAAATATATTTATTTGCAGTGAATAGGCTCCAAAACTACTGGACCGATTTTAATAAAATTTAGCACAGATATAGAGACCGCGGGTCACACGAGTACTTTTACTGCGGCAAAATCCCACGGGATATCTTTTTGCGTACACGATTTGTCCGGAACATCCTGTATTCTTATAGTTTGAAAAACTTGAGGAAGATCACTGTTAGATCACTACATAAAATGCGGAAACTGAATTTTAATCGATACTGTAGTTCTGGCAAAATCACAAATTAGTGACGTAAGCACATCCGATAAATATTTTTAATTTACTAATATTATTAAATATACATCAGAGGTACTATAGACATTATCAGATACGGTGCTTATAAGCTTATTACCAAAACATAATACTAAGGTAAAGATGATGATACAATTAGATGAATAGAAATAATGAAAACTGGACATCACAATAGCAGTATAGAGTTTTTAATAACATGTCAGTACCATTTTATTTTATTGCGACTGCAGTCCGGATTATATACATTACACACAGGTATTAAAAGGTTAGAACTCAATTATATTCTGAAACATTTGGGTTTTATACGAAAACGAACCATCAACACAAGGCAATAAAGTTTATATCTGTATGCCAGTTCACTTTAGTGAAGTACCAGTTTGCTGTAATGGATAATTTAAATGGTTTTTTTCTTTTAAAGTTATGCAATCTTTGTTAACATACACGCGCATGCATGCAACTGTGCGTGCATGCATGGACTATGGGCACTAATCATGCATGCATGCAGTGACGCTCGCACGCACACAATCACAACCTCTATAAGTAGTAAGCACTATGTTTATACGCATGCGCACTAGCATTTGATTCTTGTGAGAATCTTTAATTTGCATTGGTCGATAACTCTTATGTGTGTACACTTTCAACATCGCCTGAAGTTGCAGGTGTAAGTAGATAGTTAAGAAAGAACAACGTTTGTTGGGCCAGCTTTAAAATTCTGATATCATAAAAGTTACCCAATACGTTGTTATATGTTGTTGTTCAAAGGACAAAGTTCAAAGGATGAATTAATAGATTTTTAGCAGATAGTATCTGCATACAGTGCAATGCACATTACAATTAACATTCGCATATACAATCGCGTATGCAATGAAAGCAAACACAAAATCCAAATATTTGAATAACATGCTCATTGTAAGGTAAAGCCAGGCAGGACAATGCTGATGTTGATGTATCAGATACAAAAGAGAAATGGTATTCATAATCACAATGAAGCTTTATATTTTCGCTCCGTGTGTTGGTAGCCTAAAAAGCGACGTCCCTGAGGGCCATTTATTGTTCGAAGAAAGTAAAAAGAAATAGGCCATTGTGGAGTAACAACGTCTCGAGACGGGCCAATGATGGACTAATTTAAACTTTGCGTAGACGGCATAAAGTTTAATTTCGCTTGGCCGCAAACTACGCGTAGGACCAGTCGCCTTTTACTATTACAATATTCAAATAAAAGGCCAGTAAATTGTGAATTCTGCGCCGGAACGTAACATACATTATTAAATTGCTACGACATTATTTTAATGTTTTGCATTCATTATCAAAATGTTTGTTTCTAATAGTACATTTGCGAAACACTAAAGCTAATATCAGTAATATAATAAACTATATAGTTTAGCTAATACATTAAGTATGTAATTAAATAATATAACATAATATTGAATATCGTGGCTCACATCAAAACATAAAAGTAGTAATTAGTTGTATTATGATAACTATAATTTTCCAAAAGAATGCGGTAGGTACGATACATTTTTTTTTTATTATTCGTCTAAAAGTAGTAGCGACATCGCTACCAATGAAGCAATCGAAGCACAAATACCTAACCAAAATATAAACATAAAAGAAGATTATTTTCGTAAAGCTAAAATGTTTCCAAGTTTTCAATAATTTCCGTAACTCCACAATTAGTATGCAAAGATATTTAACATAGTAACAAATAGCGCCATTTTGAAGTGCTTATTTGCGTGCATTATAACATTGTACTAACTATACTGAAATGTTCTACAAAAGTTCGCGTTTTGCTTCGCGAAGTCCAGAAGTTTTGACTTACTAAAGTACACTAACTCCCCAACCGGTGTCGCGGAAAAACGACTTCTATAGCAGCGGAACACGGATCACATTCGCCCGCCGCCGAGTTCCGCTTATAACTCTGTGCAAACACGACGAGTTCAAGTTATCTGAAAAGTTATTTAACAAAGTTTCATAGCTTTCTTGGCTGTTATAGGAGTTTGTACTTTGAGTGGTCGGATTGAAGTTAATTATCGTTTGGCGGACGGGGGGAGTTAGTGCGTGCCGGGGGCGCTATCCCGTCGAGAGCTGGAGAAAGATTTTCCTTTACAACAGACCCAGACCGGCCGAAACGACTCCGTAATAACGTCGCCAATAAAACGATCTTCGATATCGCTTTATTCATAAGATTATGAAATATTTATTCGTTCCCCGAAACCGATTGAAATCCCATCCAGTCTTCAATTATGCAATTCGAGCGGCGGCTATCACAACAAACTGATTATGTAATTTATATCGATCTTGAGACAAGGCTGTGTCTTTACTTGTATTATAATGTGATTTGTAACATCACTACAATATTGTTTACAGTAGATATTATTTACCTTCGGTACTCATTGCGAATATAAATGGACGCCGTTTACGTTAACGCATTGAATAATTAATTAATCTTCTCTGTCAATTAATGTTTTGTCGTAAAATTTTCGTATTAAAATTATGTTTCCTTTGAACGAGAACTCAGAGCTCCCGATGGTTTCGTTTTAAAAAGTTTGGAATCAGGGACATATATTATACATACGACGGCTGTTGGTCTACTAAAAGTTTAACTACAAGTTTGAAACTGTACAAAAACTATCGTAACTAAGTTAACTTCGTATTCACCTGTCAGCAGACGCGAGCCAGGTCCGCACAAGGTCAGGCTCGGGAGCTCGGCCGCCCCTCAGAGAGGTAAACACATCACAAACATCCGGAAAACGTCGCTCGCCTCACTTAAAAACAACACGATAAATCTTCAAAACACACTTTCACAATGTTCGTACGCTGCCACAAAATTATATACACTCTTCCCGGGTCATGTCGTCACATATCGTCTCCGAAGATAACCTCCAAACATCTCGCTGACACTCCGCGGCCCACAGGAATTAATAAAAAGTTTCTTTATAAAACAAGTGGGTTGTGAGCATGTTCCAAAATGGCGGAACTTCGAGTTAACTTCGCTCGGAGCGGCGTGAAGTCGGTGCGCGCTGCGCCACTGCGCACTACACCACAACTTTCACAAAAAAACCCTCCGAAAAACTTGCTCACACTTACTTTATAGTGCTTAAACTTTTTCCGAGGTCTCGAAAAGTTATTTTGGCCCGATATTAATTGATCGTAATACTTTGTAGTCACTTTCGACTAGTTGTAGAGTGTAAATAGTCACGGGCGGCCCTACACCCGCGAGTGTAGCGGCGGGAGTCGCTCGGGGAAAATCAATAACTTACGGCCGTCTCTCCTCGCCGCTCTCCGCGTTTAATCATACACTTTGTGAGCAAAACATTAAAACTTGTCCGTTTGTTAGGAGGGAGCGGCGGCGGCGGCGCGCGGGCGGCGAGGGCTGGGGCGGGCGCGGGCGCGGGCGCGGCGGGCGGAGCGACGAGCGGAGCGAGCTGCGGGCGGACTGCTGCCGCGATCTTCGCCAACTTTCCGCGAGATGCTCTTACAGAGGAGAACGACTTTGTACTGCAATGTGAGAAAGATTGGCGCTCCCCCGCCGCGGCAGTTCGCTGCATTGTTATCGGCCGCCGCGGGATCAAATTAAAAGTTTCCATAATAACTTGTAACGCGGGTTATACTTTAACTCCGCCGTCCTACTTTTACTTTTTATTAACATTAGTGTCAGTTGAACGGCGGCAACTAAATTGCTTTGAAAACAAATTTAACTTTACTTGCATAACTTGATTTTGTATCAACATCGTCATCGACTTGTTGTTTGTAGGAATGTTAATAAAGTTTTGTTTTTTATTCATTTACTACTAACTTTTTTCCGCGGCTCCACTTGCGTAAATAAATCACGTATCTCACGGGAGCACTGTACTTTCTCGGAATAAAAAGTAGCGTAAACAACTACCTTAATAAATTTCATCGAAATCCGTTGAAACCGTTTTTGTTCGAAACAGACATCCATCCATCTATACTCACAAACTTTCACATTTATAATAGTAGTAGCACTTTTCCTAATTATCGATAAAATAATGTGATAAGCAATATTTTTTAACAATGATTATTCTGCAATAAGTTATGATTTTTTTATTATAATAATATTATTTTATATTAAACCATAGATTACCAAAGGTATTGCTTAGGTCTGGCTTCATTTCATATAATGAGTAAGTTTTCATTTTAAATTTACATTTGAAATAATAGAATTTGCGTGTCAACTCAAGGCCTTAAAGCCATATCAAAATTAATCTGTAAAGAAACAACAGCCATACATACACATTCGTAGACTAACGTAACTCTACAACTAATGAATATAACACAAAATCATAGACACGAACTAAAGTGATTTAATACTTAAAGTTGTGTAAACAAGTTTAGCTACCCTCTGCCACCCCCGACCGGTCGCCGAATTAGTCGACAAAACATCCACTCGACAAATATACAAAGAGCCATTCGTCGAAAACCATTATATCTAAATAAATAAAAGTGCGTACAGACTATGCGGCGACAAGAGGTCAAAATTTGACATTCAAAACTATATTTCACTCTTATTATATCTTAGAAGGCGTACGAGATAAACCATTATACTTTATAATACGATATAGAAACGGCACGCGACAGAATAGACAAAGAAGTGTGTGTAGTCGTCAAACTTAGCGTCGTCTCTGTGATCGCCGAGTGTGAACACACATTAAAGACCATAACAAAATTGTCGTTGCGATCTCGACGGTACGCGCGATCGGCAGACCGGTTCGCCGACCAGTCGAGTCGGGAGTCTGCCCAAGTATTAACAAGTACTTTGGGAGATAAATAAAGTTAGCTTATAAGCGACTGTCGACATTTGTATGGATTTTGCTTTGCGTTTTGATGATATTATTTTTCTTATTTTGTCGATCGTTGACTTCTCATTTTTGTTTCAATGCCTAAGTAATTATTGTTTGTTGTTTCGACAAATTGGTTCATAGATAAATTTGTCTTATAATTTTAATGATTGTATTGCTTGTTCCCAATATTAATATTATTTTATACTTTAAAAATCTTAGTAGCTACTTCAAATTATATAAGTGTAAGGACTTCCTAATTAAAAATGCCGATTTAATTTTTCTATTAAATACTAAATTTGTTAAATGTTAAATGCTACACAATTGTAGGTACTGGGGTTATCAATTCGCCAAACAGTAATACACGAACTTACATTTCTTCTCCTAGTTTAGAAAAGGCTTGAAACTTTTTATACGAGATTTTAGTACATTTGTATGTCACTTTCACAAAAATATACCTGAGGCGGAAGCAAGCCGTATAAAATTAAAAATTAACCTATTTGTACAAATCAAACACGACTTTCCTTTTCCCTAATTATCGTGACATTACCCCTGTGACCGAAATTAATTATTACTATTTTAACATATTCTTTTAAATGCTAATTTAATGATATATTATTCAAAAAGGGTTGATTTTAATTTTTAAGCAATGTAGACGTTATTACTTGCTGATAAAGTTTGATTTCAATTCGTAAGGTTTTTTTGGCGCTATAATGCCATATAAAAATAATTGCTTTATTTTTACTCTAAAAGGAAGAGGAAAAGTGTAGCAGACGTCGACGACGACTACGTAGGATTCGAACCTACGAACTACGTAGCAACGAGGCTACGCACTTTGTACTACGTAGAATTCGAACAGACGAGCTACGTAGCAACGAGGTTACACACTTCGTACTACGTAAGATTCAAACCTATGAACTACGTAGAAACGAGGCTACGAACTTCGTACTACGTAGAATTCGAACCTACGAACTACGTATACCACGAAGGTACGAACTACGTATGACACGTGGCTACGACCTGTGTAGCACACGTAGCAACGTAGCACACGTAGCTACGGGCTAAGTTATAGCACAATGCACACGAAGCTACGGGGCTACGGCGCTACGAGCTTTTAAAAGACTCTTTGAATTCGAATCCAATTGAGTGCAAGCCCAAGCACTCTCGTTTCGAAGTTTTTCCAATAACTTCATAAGTTTCTCCCATTAATTTTCTATGAGTAGACATCTAGGCCTTATGTGTTACTTTGGCTTGCATAATTTATTCCTGTAAGACGCTTAGGCTTAGATTAATTTATTTTTCTAAGTAAATCAGGCCAGGGCCTAACTAACCCTCTCTATATAAATTAAATACTTCGCAGGGTCCCGCTAGAAATCGTGAGCTTAAGACTGAACGAAAATTAGTCCACCATGATAGAATAACAAAACAATTATAATAAGCTTTAAGTTATAGGTACTATTAGCTACTAACATATTATCAAATATCTTTAATTCACAGCATGACTAGTTAATCGAAGACAAAAAGTTCATGCATACTTAAGATACAGAGACACAGTGATTAAATTAGTTTATCTTACCCTAATAAACTTTATAACGTATTAGTTAAGTTCAAACCAGCTGCTAGAAGGTGATTCCTTCCTTCCTTTGAACTTAACTCATACTGAAACGAGACTTTGCACGACGCGGCGCTGCATTTTCTTAAGATGGATTCGAAATTGAACTTTATTCACTAGACAAGAAGATACACGTTTAATTGCAAGAATTCAAATATCAAACTAGACCTCTACATAGCGCTGCATGGCACGGCGCCGCTTAAGTAAAATGATCATGTTGTGACACGCAATAGAGAACATGCATTTGTTTTAAATCAGAAAAATTCTTACATTTTCCGAAAGGAAACATAAATTTGTACCGAAGAATGCAAAAAGTACAGTAAAGTAGTAAATAAAAAATAAAAAGATGCAGGACTAGAAAGGACTAAAACAAAAAACAAACAACAGGACTTTTTTTGCTATGATTAAAAAAGGTAATTATGGTTCAAATCCTTGTGTTATTTGTGACATTTATTGTTACACCAATGATATACATAAAGGCAGTATTTATGTTAATAAAATCAATTTTGTAATAATTATTTTTATATATTTTCAACGGCTGTGACGTCACTCGTGCATAATTATATTGTATAGAACGTTTTTAATGCTCTCACTTTTGTATTTCGTCAACGGTATATCGTAGATATGCCATTGCGAAGACATTATTTCCTGGTTTATTCTGTACTTTCGGAATGCCAATAAAAAAACTATACATGTTCATTGACAATTAATTTCCTTTGACTTAATAATGTTTGTCACCTCTGTCTCAGTGGCGTTATCGCCCGCGCGTCACATCGTCACGCCGGCCGCCGTCACACCATCACGGAATCTATTAAGAGGATTACGCTTGCAGCAAGACGAGGGTCGCGTCTATATCTCGTATGACTTGGCGTCCTGTTACACCGAACTGTTATAAACACCCGGTTATCAGCAAAAAATGAAAATATAATTTCCTTATTCTCCTTACGACACATGATAATGGGGAAGAAAGAGATGTCTCTTAGTTGCGAATATTTTGTCGTTCATATGAAGTCTATATTGCTATCAATTTAAAATGTCACTTATTTACATCACAAATAAGACGTATTTCGTACGTCGTATTAGAATAAGAACAAAAATAACAACAAAGTACAAAAACCTAATAAAAAAACCTTGAGAGGTGTCAAGGGACATAAATATATAGTTGATAATGAAGAATTGAAGCCTATTTCGGAAGAAATATTTATACACAGAGATTAGCCGGAACAAACACACAGACTGACAGACGGACAGAAAAATGTTAACGATTTATATTTTATTGTAAGTACCGATCATACTTTTAAATGCATTAAGTGAAAGTAAAAGCTGTTAATTTGAAATTACAAACAGACACTTCAATTAAGTTTATCTGTATAGATATAATATATTATATTATACAAAACAAATAGTTGAACTAAGTATATATAGTGCGCGCGGAACTTGTTGGCCGCGCCTTAGGTAGGGAAAGGGGTGAGGGGGCGGGTTGCTAGCTGCTCGTAGTGTTGCCGCCTCGAAGTCCGGCTCCGTACTGAGTAGTAACATCAAGCGCTCTTCCGCTTAGTCACAATATGTAAGCGCCATAACAGTCACAATGTGTAATTGCAAAATTCTACATTATTGTCAAAGTGATAAGATCGTTTTTTGTATCATTCTTAATAGTTGTTATTACATTGTGATTTCGAGTGGCAAAAAGTGTCGTGCCTATATTAATCCGTCTAGCCCCAATACAATTCGCAACGCGCCATAAGGAACTTCGTTCCAAAAGGGACAAGACATGAGATTTGCTTTCTCTTTCACTCTTATGGATTTTTGCCTTTGAGGTTTTATGAGACACATAATAGGATTTTTGCTTCCATTTTAGTGATCCTTCCATGTATATTCATATTCCAAGCAAGATAATATATATTGAAAATGACATACAAAAAGTATGTTTTCCGTGGACTGGAAATAAAAATTAAGTATCTCCCTCGTACCTTAACTAACCTAAAACTATCCCAGTACTATTATAAATGAAAGTTTGTGGGGATGGATGGATGGACGTTTGTTACTCTTTTACGCAAAAACTACTCAACGGATTTCGATTAAATTTGGCATGGTAGAAGTTTAGGCTCTGGATTAAAACAAAGGCTACTTTTTATCCCGAAATAGTATTGCCGTGGGATACCCGATACTAAACACACGGCATATTTAGCGGAACACAAAAAAAGGTCCATAATTAAAAAAATATGGTTTTATTTTAAAATCTACAAAATCTAAAAAGAAGTGTAGTAAACACTTATTTTGTTATTTAAAGTTTCATTTGTTTTACTTAAAATGAGATCACATTAAGAACAGATTTCGTGAGTAAAGGCTATTTGTGTAAAATGGTACATTTTTGAACTTTTCATGTAACCGGGAAAAGTGAAAATTAATATTAAAATAACAATTAATTAAAATAGAAAAATTGTGATTAATATCGCGTATTTCCTCCACGTTCTCTTATTAAAGTTTCTACCCGTCTAGGCATACTGAGAATGATGTTATCGATGGTCTCCTGGGATAGTCTCCGCCATTCCTCAACTACGGCGATTCGCAGTTCCCCCACGTTGGCAGGAGCTGGAATTCTGGACTTAACTTTTCAGCAAGTCCCAAACGTGCTCTATTGGGTTCATATCCAGTGATCTCGCTGGCCACTCCATAACAGTGATATTCATATCATTAAGATAAGCTTGAGTTACCCGAGCGGTATGCGGCCGAGCATTATCCTGCATAAAAACAAAATCGTCACCTATATATGGGGCAAACGGTACGAAATTTTCATCTAAAACTTCTCTGATATAGCGGTCTGCAGTCAGACTCCCTCTGTCAATCACTACCAAGTCTGTGCGAGCTCCCAAACAAATGCCCACCCAAACCATTATTGAGCCACCACCGTATGCAACTGTAGTTTCAAAATTTGTCTGAATGTATCGTTCTCCTTTGCGTCTGTATATTCTTTGCCTGCCGTCAATTTGATTTAAGAGAATTCTGCACTCATCACTAAACAATACCTAACTCCATTGGTCCGCGTTCCAAAGATGTTCCTGAGCAAAAGTTAACCTGTTTCTACGATGATTTACCTCGACCCTTGGAGCCTTAGCGGGCACAAATGAATCCAAACCAGCTTCTTCAAACCTTCTTCGTACCGTACGCTCACTTACATTTACACCCCGCACCGCTTCTAACTCATGTCGGGCTTGGACGGCCGTCAAACGGGGGTTCCTACGTACACGAAGCCGAATGAAACAATCATCCCTACTCGAAGTGCGTCTTTTTCTGCCTTTTCCTGCTCTTCTCACATAAGTACCGGTCTCTCTGAACCGTTGGATACTGCGATGGATCGTTGAAACTCGTCGACGAAGATCTCTGGATATCACTCTGTAGGTTTGACCATTTCTTCGCATTTCGAGTGCCCTGGCAATCTCCGTTGGGGCTAAGTCAGGCATAATTCAATCCTCAACTCCAAAAAGATACGCGATTAAAAAAAAGTAACAAAAAAAAGTGTGTGTGTCAGCTCCGACGCACGACTGGAGTTTACTCTAAAAAAGTATTTAAAATTAGAAACAATCTACTTCTTATAAGCGCCATCTATATTTTTTTTTGTAAAACTTTTTGGTTAATGTTTATTTCCATAGATGGCGTCCGGACTGGTGCGCAGAATAGGTTGCGCACGAAAACGTAACGAGGTCATTCGTTCAGTAGATTTTACTTCTCATATTTTTTACTTCTCATATTTTTTCATACCGGGGGTCTTATATGAAAATCGATTTTTAAGGAGTAAACTCCAAAAAAAATATTTCAATGAAATGATATCAAACCTTTATTTTATGTTCCGCTAAATATGCCGGTGTGTGTATATTTACGCTGGCGGAGCCGCAGGAAAAAGCTAGTTGACAATAATTTTTAGAGCCGTTACGCGACGGTGTAAATGCCGGCCGCCTAATCCACGTGAGCTAAATAATGTATGCATTTAAAAGGATTTGCAGCTAATGTGAGCCGGCGCGGGGCGGGCACGACCCGACAGACGGACGGACAAGCTCATTATATAAATACTTTATGATAACAATATTAGTGAAGTTGATTAAGGCCAGGCGCAAACATGCGACTACATGTGGCTTGAAAGAATGTGGCTGTGTAGCCATGTACAGCATTTTCATGTCGCGAACTGCTGCATGTGTTGCCATAGCTGGGAATTGTAAAAAATTACATTGGACGTTTTTAACCGCTTTTAAAAAAAGCGTGACCACAAACCAAAACACTTTTAGATTTTCATCCAAATTTCCTTTTATCTTCATGGAGAAGTGGAGGTATCAATAAATTGTTAATCATGATACAAATAAATAAAATTGAAGTGTGTGTTTGTAATTTCAAATTAACAACTTTGTACTAAATACGGTACCTATACCTTTTTGTCCCTCTGTCCGTCTGACTGTCTGTCTGTTTTTTTGTTCCGCCTAATCTCTGACGACTGATTATGACCGAACTTCCTTTGACAGATAGGTGAATACTATACAGTAACTCAGGCTACTTTTATCTTAAGGTTTTAAAAAATAGGATTCCGTTTCTATTAATAATTCCGCGCAAACAAAGTTACAGACACCGGCTAGTATTAAATAAAAACTAATAAAACTATCTTAAAATAAATCAGTCTTAGGGCACACATTTTAATACTGTTTTCTCCCTATTGTCTAAACTCTCTCATAATATAAAACAATCACGACCAAAATTCAATTTCAGCGTTACAGCGTATATTTTTTGAATGCCATTAGAACGTGTCGGTTTGTTTAGCTTTTGTTGTGTGTCTGTCTGTCACATTGTTACTCGCTAACTGCCTGACACCAATTATAAGTTACCTTTCAATATGGCGTCGCAATTTGCCTTACGAAGTTGCCATTGATGGGAGGCAACAATACTATATTGTTTCGCTTCGAATTTTGGCAGAATTGAAGCTCATTGTTATAAAATCATTTTATCTGAAAGTATTCTGTTATAATATTATTTATTTTAATTTATTAATGTTATTTCGTAGTTAATTTCAACAAGTTAAATCGTTTCAATTAAAGGTTGTGTCGAGAGAATAATATATAATCCATGGACGCTTTCACACTACGTCAATCTTGTCTCGTAGTAAGTTCTCGAAGAACTTGTGTTGCGGGTAGAGGTGTAAAAGTAACGAAAAAAGCGTACGCAACGAATCAAGTCGTATTGCGTACGCGTATTCCTTACTATAACATGTATGTTATGTTAGAGCAACGAATCAAGTCGTATTGCGTACGCGTATAGATTGTATTGTATGATGTCGCGGTGTCGCAACATTCATTATTTGTAGAAAACATACTTATACATTACATACCAAGCTGCGTAAGGAGCATTTTTTCACTTTTCCGTATTTTGAACCAGACTTGTTTTTAAGTTATGTTAAATTTATGTTCAATTAATTTGATTTAATAGGTAAAGTATAGAACAACAAGTGAATTGTTGACGGAATCTACTGAATTTACCATGGATTTACTATTTTGAATTTTTTTACCGTGAGCTTATGTATTTCATATGCATTAATAGGGATGATACTACATCTAAAATATGTATTTAGTTTCATTAATATACTCAGAAATATTGAGGCATTACTACTTGGTAAATGTAAAAAAATATTATATTTTATATGTAGTTTAGTAATTAGATACATCTGAAAAGTACAGAAAGGTTTATATTTTTTTGCTAAATTAGTTAACAAAATCTACATCATTAGTTTACTTACATCATATTATACAAAAACATTAATTATGGTAAGTATGAACTTAAACACACAAATATCGGAGATATTTACAAATATGTTCCTGCATCCTTATTCTTCATACACTTTAACCTACACACACGGCGTGACGTCACAGCTAGGTACGACATTTTGTATACACATCGCTGTACCTTTGAAAATATTGACTTTTGATATACTGTTTCTTCTGAGAAGTTATATTATTCATATAATATAACTTCTCATATTTAAGAGTACTATTCATTAATGCAATTTAAAAAAAATACATCGAGCCTATTATAATGAAAGAGTAACAAATAGGTGTCGAAAATTATATATTGACATATTGATATTTAAATAACATTCTGACGATAAATCAACATAAAAATAGTTTTGCTTAGAATAAAACGCATCAACGCTACTTGTGTGAACTGAAACAGTGTAGGTACCCAAACTACGAAAAATGCGTGTAACGAAATTTATTCTTGTGTAACGTTTCGTTACTCGGTACTAGATGGCACACCCGTTACTCAGTACCGAATACATCCGGTTTGCTACAGCTCTAGTTGCCAGACAACCGAAATTCAGATTTTTATCATATAACTAGATGTGCACGCAAAAATAGATCCGGCGGGAACCTTACATTTTGCCACGATAAAGTATAAATTTTATGATGATTGGTTAAGTATTTTTTACGTGAAAAAGAAAAAACCAAACAAACAAACTCATTTTCAAATAATTATATAAGTAAGCATAAAACAAATATGTATTCAATTCAGATTCATGACCCAGGAACACAAAAAAGTTTTTGTTCTCTTACGGGATTCAAACCCGCGATATCCGGCTTGAGCGCCAACGCACTAACCACTGAGCCACAGAGGTCGTTATAATATCTGTAAATAATATTTCAACCTGACAAGTTCTGTACTCATCTGAAATTCTTAAATTGCTATTTCTCCTCTCTGGTTCCTCCACAAGATTAATATAAGTACGGCAATGTTAATAGCATTTATTTAAGCATTTTTGATGTGGCGGGCGACCGCAGGCTTAGGAAGTTCGCCTTGGGCAGGCGGAGTTCCTGGGGCGGGCGCGGGTTTCCCCGGAATAACTTAAAACTTTCCCCACCTCGTGAGGCTTATTTTCTTTACAGGTCGGTTTGACCGTGTTTTTGTATAACCGTTGTAATCTCTATTACGTCACGTTTGTTTTTAAAGCGATTCTTATTTCATAATACCCGCAAAACATTACAAATTGGGGAAACATGTAACGTTTTAAATCAGATATTAATGTACTATCAGGCAAACTAATTCATAAGCAGGTAAAGTGTTTTCATAATTTATTTGCATTATAATGACAGCATGAAGTCACAACTCACAATAGAATTGTCAATGACCTGTCAGTTGGATATCATCTTAGTATTAACTAACAGAAGGATTTCGGGATTTTGAAACACTTTTTCATCCAAATATATTTCTTTATTTGTCACTATCACTAGTCACTAAGCACTTAACTATTAAAACTTAGTACTGACGTCTGCCCGCCCATATTCGCGGCACTGGGCTTTATACCCATAATCAGTGGCGCCAATTTTACCGGAAGTTGCCAAAAAGAATAAATCATTCTAATATAAAAATATTAATTAAAATACAAAAATTATTTAAAATGATTATCTAATTACTTAATAATTTATATTTCATTAAATAAACAATTACAAAATATTTAAACAAAATAAATAATTGATAATTATGCTATACCGGATGTACCGGATGTATCCTCAGATATTTATGAATATTATAAAGCAAATAATACTAGATTCTTACAATCGGCCATACTGACAAGAAGTTTGACCTCAAACTTATTACAACTAAACCTAAAATTATACATCCTAAAAAAAATTATAGTATTAAATATACACACACCGGCATATTTAGCGGAACATAAAATAAAGGTTTGATATCAGTATCATATAAGGTTGCTGGCTGGTTTATACGTCATTTAATTTAAAAAGAAATATTTACAAATTAAGAAAACAACTGAACATCACATTTTATGCAATTGTTTTAATTTTATTCAAATACACTTTATCTGGAGCGAACTTCGAGTATTTCTTCCTTCTGAGTTTGATTTAAAATTTCATTGAAATACTGTTTTTTGTTAGTTTTTTTTAATCGAATCTTTTTGGAGTTGAGTACTGAATTATGCCTGACTTAGCCCCAACGGAGATTGCCAGGGCACTCGAAATGTGAAGAAATGGTAAAACGTACAGATTGATATCCAGAGATCTTCATCGACCAGTTTCAACGATCCATCGCAGTATCCAACGGTTCAGGGAGACCGGTACTTATGTGAGAAGAGCAGGACAAGGCAGAAAAAGACGCACTTCGAGTAGGGATAATCGTTTCATTCGGCTTCGTGTACGTAGGAACCCCCGTTTGACGGCCGTCCAAGCCCGACATGAGTTAGAAGCGGTGCGGGGTGTAACCGTAAGTGAGCGTACGGTACGAAGAAGGTTCAAAGATGCTGATTTCGGTTCATTTGTGCCCGCCAAGGCTCCAAGGCTCGAGGTAAATGATCGTAGAAACAGGTTAACTTTTGCTCAGGAACATCGACTTTGGAACGCGGACCAATGGAGTAAGGTATTGTTTAGTGATGAGTGCAGAATTCTCTTAAATCAAATTGACGGTAGGCAAAGAATATACAGACGCAAAGGAGAACGATACATTCAGACAAATTTTGAAACTACAGTTGAATACGGTGGTGGATCAATAATGGTTTGGGCGGGCATTTGTTTGGGAGCTCGCACAGACTTGGTAGTGATTGACAGAGGGAGTCTGACTGCAGACCGCTATATCAGAGAAGTTTTAGAAGAAAATGTCATACCGTTGCCCCATATATCGGTGACGACTTTGTTTTTATGCAGGATAATGCTCTGCCGCATACCGCTCGGGTAAGTCAAGCTTATCTTAATGATATGAATATCACTGTTATGGAGTGGCCGGCGAGATCACCGGATATGAACCCAATAGAGCACGTTTGGGACTTGCTGAAAATAAAATTTAAGTCCAGAATTCCAGCTCCTGCCAACGTGGGTGAACTGCGAATCGCCGTAGTTGAGGAATGGCGAAGACTATCCCAGGAGACCATCGATAACATCATTCTCAGTATGCCTAGACGGGTAGAAACTTTAATAAGAGCACGTGAAGGAAATACGCGATATTAATCACCATTTTTCTAATTTAATTAATTGTTATTTTAATATTAATTTTCACTATTCCCGGTTACATGAAAAGTTCAAAAATGTACCATTTTTCACAAATAGCCTTTACTCGCAAAATCTGTTCTTAATGTGATCTCATTTTAAGTAAAACAAATGAAACTTTAAATAACAAAAGAAGTGTAGTAAGTAGATTTTAAAATAAAACCATATTTTTTTAATTATGGACCTTTTTTTTGTGTTCCGCTAAATATGCCGGTGTGTTTATAATAAGTTAAAACAAAAAGAAAACAATCAACATAAATAGACCTTTTTAATTTTAAATTACATGCATAACAATATATTGTATTAATTTGTATAATAAGATGGTAAAATAAAACAAAATAAATTCACTAATTAAAATATTGAAATTTTCTTGCTATTTAAAATTTAATTAGCTCATTGCAAATATTCATTTAATATAACTTGGAAATTTCGTCAAGCTTTATAGGTGGATAGGAAATTTCATCAAGTCCACCTGGTAAGACATACTAACTTGGAAAATTCATCAAGTGTATGTGTTTTATTGAGTGGATTGGGAAGTTCAAGTCCACCTAATTAATAATTTGCTTTTAAAAAAAATATAAATGACTTGGGAAGTTCTTAAAGTCTTGTTCTCAAGTTCTCAAGAAAACTTGAGATTCCAAAAATATTATATATGATCTCGAAATCATTTAAAGTTTGTTTTAGTCTATTTTTGATTATAATTATGTTCAAATCATTTGTTATTCTTCTTCACTATCCGAACTAGACGTTTTATTCATGTGTATATTTATCCATGGCTTCATTTGATCAACTGCCCAAATGTTACAGTATTTATGTTTTCCTAACTCTGTACTCGGTATACTAGATACTTCATATCTGTCATTTTCTAGAATCTTTGTTATTTTATAAGAGAACTTAGGTAAAAGTTTTTTACTTTGGCCTTCCTTCGATGATATTTGTTTTTTTATTTTAATTAAATCGCCGATTTTATAAATAGTAGGACTTGTTCTATTCTTGTCAAAACGCTCTTTCTTATTGATTTGATCTTTTTTAATGTGTTCTGTTATTTCTGATCTAATCTCATCAATATTTTGGTTAAGGTTACGCGATTCTACAAAGAGATCACTAAATATATTTTCATTAGCGTGATTTAAAGTTCGACCGAACAAAGCCGCAGAAGGGGTTTTGCCAATGCCTTTATTCAAGGTGTTATTCAATCCCCGTTGGATTCTGCCTAGTTTTTGATCCCATTTAGTTTCACCAAAAATTGGGCTCGCATAATACGGGGAAGATTCTTCGATTATTTCGTTTTGCAAAAGTTCACCTATCATATTTCGAACGGTTTCTCTATCTTTATAGCTCAATCTATAAGGCCTATAGGCAACAGGCGTATGATCCAACATTTTTAAGTCCATCTCAGTTAAATTAGTACACCCAAGTTCAGAGAGATTTTGGGCAAAAGTACTACGATAAACTTGAATCAACTGAATTATTGCGTCTCTTTCTTGCGGGGAAAGTTCTTCAGTTATATTTATTTTTTGATAATAGATTTCTTCAAAATTAGTTCGAGCTTGCAAACACATTTTAGTCTTATAATTACGACTTTCAATTTTATCGGCCTTAACTAAAATCATATTAGATTTAAAGCGAAGAGAAGCAGATGGGGTGATCAGGAATATTGAAATTTTTCCTTCCTTTATTGAATAAACACCTTCTTGTACCCAATACTCTATCCCAGAAAAATTTCGATAACTGTTTCGAACAAAAACTGTTCCATTTAATAAATCTTCTGTAAAGCAAGACACTAACCCTACTTTATTAATTTCTGTGGATTTGCAAGTTAGTAGTTTAATTAAAGATAGTTCATTTTCAATGTCGGGATATCATCCTGTCCAAGCCCGACATGAGTTAGAAGCAGTGCGGGGTGTAACCGTAAGTGAGCGCACGGTACGAAGAAGGTTCGAAGATGCTGGTTTCGGTTCATTTGTGCCCGCCAAGGCTCCAAGGCTCGAGGTAAATGATCGTAGAAACAGGTTAACTTTTGCTCAGGAACATCGACTTTGGAACGCGGTCCAATGGAGTAAGGTATTGTTTAGTGATGAGTGCAGAATTCTCTTAAATCAAATTGACGGTAGGCAAAGAATATACAGACGCAAAGGAGAACGATACATTCAGACAAATTTTGAAACTACAGTTGAATACGGTGGTGGATCAATAATAGTTTGGGCGGGCATTTGTTTGGGAGCTCGCACAGACTTGGTAGTGATTGACAGAGGGAGTCTGACTGCAGACCGCTATATCAGAGAAGTTTTAGAAGAAAATGTCGTACCGTTGCCCCATATATCGGTGACGACTTTGTTTTTATGCAGGATAATGCTCTGCCGCATACCGCTCGGGTAAGTCAAGCTTATCTTACTGATATGAATATCACTGTTATGGAGTGGCCGGCGAGATCACCGGATATGAACCCAATAGAGCACGTTTGGGACTTGCTGAAAAGAAAATTTAAGTCCAGAATTCCAGCTCCTGCCAACGTGGGTGAACTGCGAATCGCCGTAGTTGAGGAATGGCGAAGACTATCCCAGGAGACCATCGATAACATCATTCTCAGTATGCCTAGACTAGGGTAGAAACTTTAATAAGAGCACGTGGAGGAAATACGCGATATTAATCACCATTTTTCTAATTTAATTAATTGTTATTTTAATATTAATTTTCACTATTCCCGGTTACATGAAAAGTTCAAAAATGTACCATTTTTCACAAATAGCCTTTACTCGCAAAATCTGTTCTTAATGTGATCTCATTTTAAGTAAAACAAATGAAACTTTAAATAACAAAAGAAGTGTAGTAAGTAGATTTTAAAATAAAACCATATTTTTTTAATTATGGACCTTTTTTTTGTGTTCCGCTAAATATGCCGGTGTGTTTATAATAAGTTAAAACAAAAAGAAAACAATCAACATAAATAGACCTTTTTAGTTTCAAATTACATGCATAACAATATATTGTATTAATTTGTATAATAAGATGGTAAAATAAAACAAAATAAATTCACTAATTAAAATATTGAAATTTTCTTGCTATTTAAAATTTAATTAGCTCATTGCAAATATTCATTTAATATAACTTGGAAATTTTATCAAGCTTTATAGGTGGATAGGAAATTTCATCAAGTCCACCAGGTAAGACATACTAACTTGGAAAATTCATCAAGTGTCTGTGTTTTATTGAGTGGATTGGGAAGTTCAAGTCCACCTAATTAATAATTTGCTTTTAAAAAAAATATAAATGACTTGGGAAGTTCTTAAAGTCTTGTTCTCAAGTTCTCAAGAAAACTTGAGATTCCAAAAATATTATATATGATCTCGAAATCATTTAAAGTTTGTTTTAGTCTATTTTTGATTATAATTATGTTCAAATCATTTGTTATTCTTCTTCACTATCCGAACTAGACGTTTTATTCATGTGTATATTTATCCATGGCTTCATTTGATCAACTGCCCAAATGTTACAGTATTTATGTTTTCCTAACTCTGTACTCGGTATACTAGATACTTCATATCTGTCATTTTCTAGAATCTTTGTTATTTTATAAGAGAACTTAGGTAAAAGTTTTTTACTTGGGCCTTCCTTCGATGATATTTGTTTTTTTATTTTAATTAAATCGCCGATTTTATAAATAGTAGGACTTGTTCTATTCTTATCAAAACGCTCTTTCTGATTGATTTGATCTTTTTCAATGCGTTCTGTTATTTCTGATCTAATCTCATCAATATTTTGGTTAAGGTTACGCGATTCTACAAAGAGATCACTAAATATATTTTCATTAGCGTGATTTAAAGTTCGACCGAACAAAGCCGCAGAAGGGGTTTTGCCAAGTTATTCAATCCCCATTGAATTCTGCCTAGTTTTTGATCCCATTTAGTTTCACCAAGGTTATCAGTGTAAGATGCTTACGAACCTAAGACCGTTTGGTTATATCTCTCAACCTGACCATTTGAGCGAGGAGAGGAAACTGCGTTTAAAATATGCTTTATTTTAGAATCGATACAATATTTTTCAAATTGTTTAGACGTAAACGTAGTTCCTCTAACAGATACGAGCCTAGTTGGAAAACCAAATGTAGAAAAAACATCAGCTAAAGCTTTAACAGTACCAGAGGTTTTTAAATTTCTAAGAGGCTTTATGATGCAAAATTTAGTATAACCATCTACAATTAAAAGTAAATACGTATTACCTCTAGTACTTTTCACAAATGGCCCAAGATGGTCAACGTGTACCGTATGAAAAGGGATATCTGGTTTCGGTATAGGATGTAAAAATCCTTCCTTTTTGCCATTTTGGTCTTTAGCGTAAGCACAATTAATGCAAGATTTGACATATTTTGCCACAAATTTTTTCATTTTCGGAAACCAGAAATCTCTTTTTATTCGATCTAAGGTCTTTTTTACTGAAAAATGTCCAACGTCGTCGTGGTTTAAACGTAAAATTTGGAATCTGGCTCCTTTTGGTACAACCCATTTTAACTCGTCCTCTCCTACTTTCCTAAATAATTTATTATCTTTGATTAAAAAGTTTTGCTTTATGTCTACTAATTCATTATATTTAGGATCTTCTAAAACTTGACGTATATGACAAATTTTGGGGTCTGTTAGTTGTCAACTTAACAGCCAATCATTCTGTGTAATAGCTAACGCGCGAAGTATTTCAGGTTCAAGATTCTGGGATACCAAGCCCACCGGATTGCGACTGAGCGCATCCACGTGCATCATATTACTATTAGGTCGATAAATTATATAACAATCGTATTCTTGCAGAGCTAACCACCATCGAGCTATTCTGGGTAAAATATCACGTTTCGAAAATGTTGCACGTAAGGCATTGCAATCAGTCACAATGGTAACTCGGTACCCAATAAATACACTCTAAATCTATTTAATGATGTAATAACCGCTAAAGTTTCCAAATCATATGCATGGAATTTTTGTTCGTCAATAGTAGTTTTCCTACTATAGAAAGCAATCGGCTTGAGTGGAGATTTTTCAGACTCTTTCTGTAAAAGAATTCCAGCTAGACCATCTTGCTTGCATCTGTATGCAATTCAGTAATGTTTTTTGGGTCATATAAAGCTAAAACCGGCCTTTGAACTAATTTGTCTTTTAAAGTATTGAAAGACTGAATTTGGTCATCGCTCCAGGTCCAAATTCGGTGTTTTTTTTGTTAGATCTGTCAAAGGACGTGCAATAAGTAAAAAATCTTTTATATAGCGACGAAAATAACTTGCCAGCCCCACAAATTGCCTAACTTCATGGACATTTGTAGGACTGGGAAAATTCTTAACTGCTTCTATTTTAGTTTTACCTGGCTTAATACCTTCATGTGAAATTTCGAAACCTAAATAATCTATATTAGTTTGAAAGAAGTTACATTTTTTAATGTTTAAAGTAAGATTTGCTTCATTTAATAATTTAAAAGTATTTTCCAATTTTTCAATACCTTCATTAAAATTTTTAGAGACTATAATAATATCA
Organism: Phengaris arion; assembly: GCA_963565745.1. NCBI lineage: Eukaryota > Metazoa > Arthropoda > Insecta > Lepidoptera > Lycaenidae > Phengaris > Phengaris arion. The sequence goes on from OY751442.1 coordinate 1,809,124, forward strand.
TCCATATATGCTAGTGCTGGTTTTTCGTTTACAGCCAATGAGTTAAGTTTTAAAGCCTTATTAATCGTCCTCTGAAATACTGCTGGAGCGTTGACCAAACCAAAAGGCATTCTCTTAAATTGATACAGTCCATCGGGGGTAATAAATGCTGTTAAATATCTACAATTTGGTGTAATAGGTATTTCATAGTAGCCACTAGTTAGATTAAGATTGGTAAAATATTTACTACCACTTAATGAATCTAATTAGTCTTCGATACGGGGTAGTGGAAAATGATCCCTAACTGTGCGGCTATTTAAAGCTCTGTAGTCAACACACCGACGTTGGCCACCTGTTTTCTTCGAGACAAGCAAAATTGGGCTCGCATAAGACGGGGAAGATTCTTCGATTATTTCGTTTTGCAAAAGTTCACCTATCATATTTCGAACGGTTTCTCTATCTTTATAGCTCAATCTATAAGGCCTATAGGCAACAGGCGTATGATCCAACATTTTTAAGTCCATCTCAGTTAAATTAGTACACCCAAGTTCAGAGAGATTTTGGGCAAAAGTACTACGATAAACTTGAATCAACTGAATTATTGCGTCTCTTTCTTGCGGGGAAAGTTCTTCATTTATATTTATTTTTTGATAATAGATTTCTTCAAAATTAGTTCGAGCTTGCAAACACATTTTAGTCTTATAATTACGACTTTCAATTTTATCGGCCTTAACTAAAATCATATTAGATTTAAAGCGAAGAGAAGCAGATGGGGTGATCAGGAATATTGAAATTTTTCCTTCCTTTATTGAATAAACACCTTCTTGTACCCAATACTCTATCCCAGAAAAATTTCGATAACTGTTTCGAACAAAAACTGTTCCATTTAATAAATCTTCTGTAAAGCAAGACACTAACCCTACTTTATTAATTTCTGTGGATTTGCAAGTTAGTAGTTTAATTAAAGATAGTTCATTTTCAATGTCGGGATACGTAGAACTCCTATTTAAAATATCGAGTGAATCTTTTGTTTTAATTACTAAAATATGTGGCAATTCCGTAAAATTTTGTCCTATTAAAAGTGATACATGTAGTTGTAAGGGCGGAACTACATATGCGCTAATTAAAGAATCAACCTTGTCAATAGACAGCCCAAATTCAGTTTTACCTATTGGAACTATAGTACCATTACCGATTCCTTTAATTATAGGCATGTTTTCATACTTAACAATAAGCCCATACTCATCCACTAGCGTTTGGCTAATTAAAGAACAATCGCTTCCAAAATCAATGAAAGCGGTGATTAATTTGAAATCATTATTAATTGAAACTGGTTTATAAAATTTTGAATTACAATTATCAGATGAATCTATATTCATTACACGTTTTTCTAAATTTGTTTTGGGTTTATTTTTAAAACAGTCTTCTTTTTTGTGACCAAATTTTTGACAAGATTCGCATTTTATTATAGGTTGATTACATTGATTTACTCTGTGGCCATGCTTTTTACAATTATAACAAAATAATGCTCTACATTGTTTTAAAGTGTGTCCTACCTTTTTGCAAAAACTGCAAGTCATTTCATTATTAGAATTTAAAGAGTGTTTTATTTTGTTTTTAGTTTCATACCGTTCATTACAAATATCTTTTAGAAAACAAAGCAAATCCTCGGGTTCGGTGAATCTTCCTGATGATGCACTAGCTTTAATTGTTCTGTCATCTAATCCATGTATTATACAGTCGACCGCCTTTTTACCTACTCTTTCGCATGCGATTAAAGTAAAGTTTTATCATAATAGTAATTATCCAACGATTCTCCTGCTTTAAACCGTCTATCTAACATTTCAGTTAAAAGATTACCGTAATTGGAATCTGAAGGAAACGCTTTCTTCAGACATTTCTGCCATTGAAGCCAAGTTCGGTTCACCGAGCATAAACCCTCGTACCATTTTTTGGCATGACCTGCTAACTGGGGTAATGCAAAATGTGGAATTTGTTGATCAGTCCAATTGTAGATCTGAGCACATTCATTTACCTTCGCAATCCAGTTTTCTATTCGATGATTTCTTATGGTAGGATCAAACTCTGGTATCATATTTTTATCAAAATGTAGCCTGTGCGAATTTTCGGATTTTATAAATTTATTCATAAAATTTAATAATACAGATAAATTTTCATTTGAGCCTAAGTTATTTAAAGTGTTTGCCATACCCCCAATATGCCCGCTGTCGCGTCGGGACGGTCCGGAAACCTTGTTGCCAGATACACCTGGTAACCGGCCAGGTGTATAGGGTTGTGGAGAAATAGATTGATGCCGTGGTGATCCCGGACTTCTGTACCTCGACACTTCACGATGACAAGGAGGACTGCGGAGCTCGCGGCGACATGTAGATCGACGTCCGGAACGTGAGTGTGGTTTTGCAGACCCACTTTGTAATATCGGACTACGGCTTCTTTCCGATGCCCGGCTTGATCTAAACCGGCTGTATCGCGATCGGCTACGTCTGCCAGTATGGGATCGTCTGTTATTCATTCTTTCCCGGTGGCGACAATCTCGTTCAATTGATGATGGTCTTAAAATATTCTCGCCCGTCTAATCCATACTGAAAAATAATTAAATAAAAAGACATAAACTGTATAAGATTTAAATTTAAGTATAATGCATCTTAAATACTACAATATAGTACTACAATATAGCAAGTACAAAAATTGGGACCTATTAACATAAATAGAATATAAGAATTATAATATTAAGTAGCTTCAGTGTTTTACTTTATAAAATTATAAATATTCTGTTAAATTTTATTCCTAATTATACATCTATATTCTATTTCTATAACATAATATTTAATGACAAAAACCAGAAATAAATAAGGTCTGTCGTTTAACCCTTATAATTAATAAATTCTTAAGAGTTAAATGTGTGTGTTTATTTATTATTATTTTTTTTACAAACTTTTTTTTTTAACTAATCAAATTTTTTATTTATTCATTTTTATTTTTTTTATATGTACGGTACATTTGGCCGCGATTCCGTGAGATTTCCTTTTGTTGTCCCCGAAGTTGCGGGCAACATTTATTAATTTATGTGTATACTAGCCCATATTAATTATAAAAACTAGTTTGTGTGGCTGAAGGTAGGTAGGTTGTATTCTACTGAACTGATTTTGTAAATCTTTGAAATATCAAATAAACACTAGATGGCCACATAATTTGCGATTGTCATAAGCTTTAAAAAAAGTAAAAATAATTTACGGCTATATATTTCTAATTTTAGATTAGAAATATATAGCCGTAAATTATTTTTACGTTATTTTCTGTAGATTAAAAAAAATAATTAAAATGTTATCTTAATTTTACATACCTTGATTTCGTGTAGCGTGAAAATCCTTATCCAACTTCTGATATAATTAACAGAAGGATTTCGGGATTTTGAAACACTTTTTCATCCAAATATATTTCTTTATTTGTCACTATCACTAGTCACTAAGCACTTAACTATTAAAACTTAGTACTGACGACTGCCCGCCCATATTCGCGGCACTGGGCTTTATACCATAATCAGTGGCGCCAATTTTACCGGAAGTTGCCAAAAAGAATAAATCATTCTAATATAAAAATATTAATTAAAATTCAAAAATTATTTAAAATGATTATCTAATTACTTAATAATTTATATTTCATTAAATAAACAATTACAAAATATTTAAACAAAATAAATAATTGATAATTATGCTATACCGGATGTACCGGATGTATCCTCAGATATTTATGAATATTATAAAGCAAATAATACTAGATTCTTATATTAGTAACACAATAAAAACAAATTATGACAACAGTCAACCTGCTTATGAATTAGATTCCCTAATAGTACCTACAACTTATCGATTAATAAAGAATTTTGTATGTTTATTGTATAACAATTACCTAATGACATACATAAAATATATATTGATAAGCGCTGTAGAAAAATGTAACAGCTTAGTCTAAGGGGTCACGGTCCGGTTTTGCTACAGTTCGGCCTGAACGGCTGCAAAATCGTAACGTCTGTGTGCAATTTGGAGATCGCATCAGTCGGCCGGATGGCCTGAAGCGATTCGCTCCAGTGTTGCCAACTCTGTTTTTGCGAAGCTACTAAACTAACATTTTCTAGTAAAAACTACTAAAAAAGTACCTATAACTATAAATTAGCTACTAAACTTAGAAATCCCTTAAAAAACAACAAAAAACTACTGCATTTTCAGTTTTAATATATTAAAAATATGTTAATTTTACCGTAAAATAAAATAATATAGTAGGAAATATTACGTAATATAGAAATTAAATCGGTAGTTTTAAGCAACTTACGGACGCGTGCTACTATGTGCTATTAGGATAAGGTGTCATAATAGCACATAGCACGCCATTTTGTATATTATGATTACGTCTGGCTGTTTTCTTTAACGATCAATTTAAAGAATATTCATCAGTATTAAGATAATCCTTAATATATTCCTTAATACCCGTTTAATATAAATAATGTTTACAAACCGTGTTTAGATGGTTTAAAATGAAATATATGTTATATTTTTACATCTCACGATATTAAGAAAAACAAATACAATAATTTAAGAGCAACGTTTTCCGGGGAAATTGTCCCTTACAACTGTACACACTCCACAACATTAAAGTTTTGTGTGCGTGTCGGTATGTAATGCTTACGCCTACATCTATCTGTTGCTTGCTTCACTTTGTACGATGCGTTTGTTTGAAGACTATCTAGGCGTTATTAATCTAAGGGCCGAACTGACGTCAGTTCGGTCGAATGCGATTTTTTCCGTGTATGTGATCGAATCCGTTCAGGCCGAACTAACGTCAGTTCTAACTGTAACGATCGGCCTCTCGTCTGTGGCGACCTTAAGGGGAAAACAACAAACTCACACACTACCTTCTAACGACGCTTCATTTCTTTTGATATTATGCTTTATTTAATTTTTAACCGACTTACAAAAAAGGAGGGGGTTATACGTTCGGCCATTATATATATTATATATTTTAATTATTTTTAACCGACTTCCAAAAAAAGGAAGCGGTTATACATTCGGCTGTGTATATATTTTTTTGTATTTTCAACGATAATTCCGCCGTGTGTAGACCGATTATCAATTTTTTTTTTTTTATGTAAAGGGTATAATCCCAAGTTCGTCCCGTTTTCACTAAAATGGTGATGATGGGATCTATGAGGAATCGAGGGAACTCGTCGAAATATAAATGGATACATAATATGGTGATTTCGACTTTTTCTGAAGTAGTAGAAGTAGCATATGCTACCAAAAAATAAGATTTAGCACTAAGGTGTACCCTGGATCCAATAGTACTGAACAGAACTCCTGACTCCTTATAGTACATGTTTGGAGATTTCGGCGTTATATAAAGAACTGCAAGCATATGCCACTATGTCAATTACGGTAATCATCATCATCAACACCATCATCACACCATACATCATCACGTTATGATACTTTTCATAGTTTTTTACATCGATAGATATCATTGAATATTGAATACTCTGCCGTTTGTGAACCCATTTGGAAAATTCTTTTGTTGTTGTAAGGGTATAATTAGAAATTGGTCCTTTAGTCACTAAAGGCTGATGATGGTATCCATGAGGAATCGAGGAAACTCAAAATTTATAGGGACATCAATAGGGTTTTGTCTTTTGTGAAGTAAATCAAGCATATGCTACCAAAAAGTAAAATTTTGTGATAAGGGTGTACCCTGAATCCCATAGCACTGAACGTAACTTCTCAGTGTTTAAAGATATACGTTTGGAAAGGACACTGGCGAATCCGGCCTGATTTTCCATCAAGAGCGGCCAAGTTTCGAACATATTATGTGGTTTTATAGTACTTAAAAAGTAATTTTATAAAAAAATAAATATTGTACTAGCTTTTGCCCGCGACTTCGTCCGCGTGGGAGTCGAAAAAAAATCTAATAGGATTTTGTATTCGTTTTTATGTTACTATTTTTTTAACATATTATAAACTAATGATATGTTTTAATGTTTTAATGCTTATAAAATATAACAATATTTACTATACCCGATTTTAAGGTAACAAAAAATATGAAAATAAAATTTCGTTATGTTTTAGGTTTTATAGCTATTTGATCGCCATCAGTGTTATTATCACCATAGGCATCACCGTACGCATCAAAGTGACCATTTCATAGATCTTGGGAAAAACGTAATCTTTTTATAGGTTGGTCCTCAATGCCAAATTTGGCATACAGGTTACCACTATGATAAACTTCAAACATAATGGGGTATATCTGACCAGCTGCAACTAACTCGCAGAACCCGCCATATTATGTAGAATATTGTTACATATCTAATGTATAATTTTCTTTTGTACGATGATTGTTTCCATGACGGTCATATGACAATTGACATCACAACAAATTGAACCCAATTGTTTGTCACGTGACAAACAATTTCTTTGCAAACTGGCATGGAGCTATCTTGTGTGCCGTATAATAAATATGATGACGCACGGAAAAGGCATGCACCATCTCCCACTATTGGAATAACAGTGAGGTTTATTCGATAACCAACTCTGCTCCCATTTTTTTAAAAATTCATATTTATAATATACACAAAGAAATTAATTATTATAAACAAAGGAAAAAGAAATTAAACTAACTACACTCAAAATATTCTAATGACATGGGAAAATTAAAAACTTATATTATACAGTAACAAATCAAACACAAAGAAATTAATTATAACAACAACACAAGAAAAATAAATTAAAATAACTAGACATAAAATATTCCAACGAAACAACTAAAGAAATTTAATGGAGCTATTGCTTGTAGGTAGGTAATTTAGGAGTTTCCCAGGGAAAATCAAGGTATAAGGTGAGTTTTTCATCAAATGGCCAAGAACAAAATATAAATTTTAAATTTCGAATTCTATTCAAATTTATTTTTCAACAGATGACAATAATATGACGTGTCAAGACAAAATAAAAATAATGGGTCCCGCTCACAGGCAATCGATTGTTACGATCAAATTGGAAATTAACTCGTAAAGGTAAATTGTTAACAACGACCGTTTAAATTGTTACGATAATTTATAGACTGAGATCCCACGCCGGCCTGACTACACTTGTCACTTACACTCGTACTGATAAATTAAATTTCATTTTGCAGTATAAGTGTGTATAATGAATGTACCTATGCGTAGTTCGTGCCCGCTATTTTCTGCGGTGGGCGCCAAAAGTACAAAAAAAAAATACTTGTATATGAAAAGTGTAGTTAGGCGGGTCTCGGATCTCAGGCTATATTCATCATTCATCTAAACCGCTTTACTTGCAACTACGAATCCAGTAAATGTTTAAATTGTAAAGACTAAATCAATCGGTCGCTTGTGAGTGGGAGCTTTAAATCAAAAGCACTAAGGCGTATTGATTTCAACCTTAATGCAAATCGATCTTAAAATTATTGTACCGTTTGATTTGGTACTTGTCAACATACTAATAATAATAATAATAGGCATATAATGATATAATTCAGTCAATTAATAATTCTAATAATATTTCCACTAATAATTCCAATAAAATAAGATAAAATAAAATAATAAAATTCAGTAAAATAATTACAACCACTTAAAAAATATACAACAATAAAATGACGACACAAGGTAAAAGACTAGCCTAATATCCCGAAGTACACATTACAAATAGAGCCTAACTAAATCACACTAAGATATCACAGTTTCTTTTGCATACTGCAACCACAATCTTCTTGCAAAACTCGAGGAAAATATCCCTCGATTTTCCCCCCAGGATGGAAGACAGGCTCTCACCCGTAATCGATATGCCCACTTTTTGCTCAGTATCATATCTACTGCTAGCAAAAATTGGGCACTCGAGTAACAGGTGAGGAACCGTCTCCTCAATCCCTGGCTGACACGAACACGACAGGTCCTCCTTCAACTTGAATCTGTTCAGGTAGAAGGCGAACCCGCCGTGTCCAGTCAGTATCTGTGTCGTGTGGTGCGTAATGTCTATCTTGTTGACTATCTTGTATGCAGCAGCAGCGCTTGGGAAAAAGAGCTTTGTGACTCCGGCCGTCCCTCCCACTTCGTATCTCCTGTCCCATACAATATAGCAAGTACAAAAATTGGGACCTATTAACATAAATAGAATATAAGAATTATAATATTAAGTAGCTTCAGTGTTTTACTTTATAAAATTATAAATATTCTGTTAAATTTTATTCCTAATTATACATCTATATTCTATTTCTATAACATAATATTTAATGACAAAAACCAGAAATAAATAAGGTCTGTCGTTTAACCCTTATAATTAATAAATTCTTAAGAGTTAAATGTGTGTGTTTATTTATTATTATTTTTTTTACAAACTTTTTTTTTTAACTAATCAAATTTTTTATTTATTCATTTTTATTTTTTTTATATGTACGGTACATTTGGCCGCGATTCCGTGAGATTTCCTTTTGTTGTCCCCGAAGTTGCGGGCAACATTTATTAATTTATGTGTATACTAGCCCATATTAATTATAAAAACTAGTTTGTGTGGCTGAAGGTAGGTAGGTTGTATTCTACTGAACTGATTTTGTAAATCTTTGAAATATCAAATAAACACTAGATGGCCACATAATTTGCGATTGTCATAAGCTTTAAAAAAAGTAAAAATAATTTACGGCTATATATTTCTAATTTTAGATTAGAAATATATAGCCGTAAATTATTTTTACGTTATTTTCTGTAGATTAAAAAAAATAATTAAAATGTTATCTTAATTTTACATACCTTGATTTCGTGTAGCGTGAAAATCCTTATCCAACTTCTGATATAATTAACAGAAGGATTTCGGGATTTTGAAACACTTTTTCATCCAAATATATTTCTTTATTTGTCACTATCACTAGTCACTAAGCACTTAACTATTAAAACTTAGTACTGACGACTGCCCGCCCATATTCGCGGCACTGGGCTTTATACCATAATCAGTGGCGCCAATTTTACCGGAAGTTGCCAAAAAGAATAAATCATTCTAATATAAAAATATTAATTAAAATTCAAAAATTATTTAAAATGATTATCTAATTACTTAATAATTTATATTTCATTAAATAAACAATTACAAAATATTTAAACAAAATAAATAATTGATAATTATGCTATACCGGATGTACCGGATGTATCCTCAGATATTTATGAATATTATAAAGCAAATAATACTAGATTCTTATATTAGTAACACAATAAAAACAAATTATGACAACAGTCAACCTGCTTATGAATTAGATTCCCTAATAGTACCTACAACTTATCGATTAATAAAGAATTTTGTATGTTTATTGTATAACAATTACCTAATGACATACATAAAATATATATTGATAAGCGCTGTAGAAAAATGTAACAGCTTAGTCTAAGGGGTCACGGTCCGGTTTTGCTACAGTTCGGCCTGAACGGCTGCAAAATCGTAACGTCTGTGTGCAATTTGGAGATCGCATCAGTCGGCCGGATGGCCTGAAGCGATTCGCTCCAGTGTTGCCAACTCTGTTTTTGCGAAGCTACTAAACTAACATTTTCTAGTAAAAACTACTAAAAAAGTACCTATAACTATAAATTAGCTACTAAACTTAGAAATCCCTTAAAAAACAACAAAAGACTACTGCATTTTCAGTTTTAATATATTAAAAATATGTTAATTTTACCGTAAAATAAAATAATATAGTAGGAAATATTACGTAATATAGAAATTAAATCGGTAGTTTTAAGCAACTTACGGACGCGTGCTACTATGTGCTATTAGGATAAGGTGTCATAATAGCACATAGCACGCCATTTTGTATATTATGATTACGTCTGGCTGTTTTCTTTAACGATCAATTTAAAGAATATTCATCAGTATTAAGATAATCCTTAATATATTCCTTAATACCCGTTTAATATAAATAATGTTTACAAACCGTGTTTAGATGGTTTAAAATGAAATATATGTTATATTTTTACATCTCACGATATTAAGAAAAACAAATACAATAATTTAAGAGCAACGTTTTCCGGGGAAATTGTCCCTTACAACTGTACACACTCCACAACATTAAAGTTTTGTGTGCGTGTCGGTATGTAATGCTTACGCCTACATCTATCTGTTGCTTGCTTCACTTTGTACGATGCGTTTGTTTGAAGACTATCTAGGCGTTATTAATCTAAGGGCCGAACTGACGTCAGTTCGGTCGAATGCGATTTTTTCCGTGTATGTGATCGAATCCGTTCAGGCCGAACTAACGTCAGTTCTAACTGTAACGATCGGCCTCTCGTCTGTGGCGACCTTAAGGGGAAAACAACAAACTCACACACTACCTTCTAACGACGCTTCATTTCTTTTGATATTATGCTTTATTTAATTTTTAACCGACTTACAAAAAAGGAGGGGGTTATACGTTCGGCCATTATATATATTATATATTTTAATTATTTTTAACCGACTTCCAAAAAAAGGAAGCGGTTATACATTCGGCTGTGTATATATTTTTTTGTATTTTCAACGATAATTCCGCCGTGTGTAGACCGATTATCAATTTTTTTTTTTTTATGTAAAGGGTATAATCCCAAGTTCGTCCCGTTTTCACTAAAATGGTGATGATGGGATCTATGAGGAATCGAGGGAACTCGTCGAAATATAAATGGATACATAATATGGTGATTTCGACTTTTTCTGAAGTAGTAGAAGTAGCATATGCTACCAAAAAATAAGATTTAGCACTAAGGTGTACCCTGGATCCAATAGTACTGAACAGAACTCCTGACTCCTTATAGTACATGTTTGGAGATTTCGGCGTTATATAAAGAACTGCAAGCATATGCCACTATGTCAATTACGGTAATCATCATCATCAACACCATCATCACACCATACATCATCACGTTATGATACTTTTCATAGTTTTTTACATCGATAGATATCATTGAATATTGAATACTCTGCCGTTTGTGAACCCATTTGGAAAATTCTTTTGTTGTTGTAAGGGTATAATTAGAAATTGGTCCTTTAGTCACTAAAGGCTGATGATGGTATCCATGAGGAATCGAGGAAACTCAAAATTTATAGGGACATCAATAGGGTTTTGTCTTTTGTGAAGTAAATCAAGCATATGCTACCAAAAAGTAAAATTTTGTGATAAGGGTGTACCCTGAATCCCATAGCACTGAACGTAACTTCTCAGTGTTTAAAGATATACGTTTGGAAAGGACACTGGCGAATCCGGCCTGATTTTCCATCAAGAGCGGCCAAGTTTCGAACATATTATGTGGTTTTATAGTACTTAAAAAGTAATTTTATAAAAAAATAAATATTGTACTAGCTTTTGCCCGCGACTTCGTCCGCGTGGGAGTCGAAAAAAAATCTAATAGGATTTTGTATTCGTTTTTATGTTACTATTTTTTTAACATATTATAAACTAATGATATGTTTTAATGTTTTAATGCTTATAAAATATAACAATATTTACTATACCCGATTTTAAGGTAACAAAAAATATGAAAATAAAATTTCGTTATGTTTTAGGTTTTATAGCTATTTGATCGCCATCAGTGTTATTATCACCATAGGCATCACCGTACGCATCAAAGTGACCATTTCATAGATCTTGGGAAAAACGTAATCTTTTTATAGGTTGGTCCTCAATGCCAAATTTGGCATACAGGTTACCACTATGATAAACTTCAAACATAATGGGGTATATCTGACCAGCTGCAACTAACTCGCAGAACCCGCCATATTATGTAGAATATTGTTACATATCTAATGTATAATTTTCTTTTGTACGATGATTGTTTCCATGACGGTCATATGACAATTGACATCACAACAAATTGAACCCAATTGTTTGTCACGTGACAAACAATTTCTTTGCAAACTGGCATGGAGCTATCTTGTGTGCCGTATAATAAATATGATGACGCACGGAAAAGGCATGCACCATCTCCCACTATTGGAATAACAGTGAGGTTTATTCGATAACCAACTCTGCTCCCATTTTTTTAAAAATTCATATTTATAATATACACAAAGAAATTAATTATTATAAACAAAGGAAAAAGAAATTAAACTAACTACACTCAAAATATTCTAATGACATGGGAAAATTAAAAACTTATATTATACAGTAACAAATCAAACACAAAGAAATTAATTATAACAACAACACAAGAAAAATAAATTAAAATAACTAGACATAAAATATTCCAACGAAACAACTAAAGAAATTTAATGGAGCTATTGCTTGTAGGTAGGTAATTTAGGAGTTTCCCAGGGAAAATCAAGGTATAAGGTGAGTTTTTCATCAAATGGCCAAGAACAAAATATAAATTTTAAATTTCGAATTCTATTCAAATTTATTTTTCAACAGATGACAATAATATGACGTGTCAAGACAAAATAAAAATAATGGGTCCCGCTCACAGGCAATCGATTGTTACGATCAAATTGGAAATTAACTCGTAAAGGTAAATTGTTAACAACGACCGTTTAAATTGTTACGATAATTTATAGACTGAGATCCCACGCCGGCCTGACTACACTTGTCACTTACACTCGTACTGATAAATTAAATTTCATTTTGCAGTATAAGTGTGTATAATGAATGTACCTATGCGTAGTTCGTGCCCGCTATTTTCTGCGGTGGGCGCCAAAAGTACAAAAAAAAAATACTTGTATATGAAAAGTGTAGTTAGGCGGGTCTCGGATCTCAGGCTATATTCATCATTCATCTAAACCGCTTTACTTGCAACTACGAATCCAGTAAATGTTTAAATTGTAAAGACTAAATCAATCGGTCGCTTGTGAGTGGGAGCTTTAAATCAAAAGCACTAAGGCGTATTGATTTCAACCTTAATGCAAATCGATCTTAAAATTATTGTACCGTTTGATTTGGTACTTGTCAACATACTAATAATAATAATAATAGGCATATAATGATATAATTCAGTCAATTAATAATTCTAATAATATTTCCACTAATAATTCCAATAAAATAAGATAAAATAAAATAATAAAATTCAGTAAAATAATTACAACCACTTAAAAAATATACAACAATAAAATGACGACACAAGGTAAAAGACTAGCCTAATATCCCGAAGTACACATTACAAATAGAGCCTAACTAAATCACACTAAGATATCACAGTTTCTTTTGCATACTGCAACCACAATCTTCTTGCAAAACTCGAGGAAAATATCCCTCGATTTTCCCCCCAGGATGGAAGACAGGCTCTCACCCGTAATCGATATGCCCACTTTTTGCTCAGTATCATATCTACTGCTAGCAAAAATCGGGCACTCGAGTAACAGGTGAGGAACCGTCTCCTCAATCCCTGGCTGACACGAACACGACAGGTCCTCCTTCAACTTGAATCTGTTCAGGTAGAAGGCGAACCCGCCGTGTCCAGTCAGTATCTGTGTCGTGTGGTGCGTAATGTCTATCTTGTTGACTATCTTGTATGCAGCAGCAGCGCTTGGGAAAAAGAGCTTTGTGACTCCGGCCGTCCCTCCCACTTCGTATCTCCTGTCCCATTCCTCAACCGTATCCTCTCTTAAGATACGCTTGACGAATGAAACAGGACACAGATCGTAGCCAGGCTTCCTTTTCAATCTCAGCGCGGCCTCCTTGGCTAATTCGTCGACCCTCTCATTCCCTCTCAACCCTGCGTGCGCCTTAATCCAAAACAGGGAGACCTCCCGCCTCTGCGATGCAGTTTTTCGGAGGGCCGCCCTTGTTTGCACTGCCAGGGGATGAGGGGAACTAAGGGTGACAGCCTGGAGGGCCGATCTGGAATCGCTAAGGATACCGACCTTCGCCATTCCGCTCTTGCAGGCTATGTCTACAGCTCTATGGAGCGCTAGAAGCTCGGCTTGGTAGACGGTACAATACGGCGGCAACGCAAGCTTGACGGCCTTCGTCTCGGCCTCACCCTCCCATACGGAGAGTGCGGCTCCGACTCGACCCTCAATCTTGCTACCGTCTGTATAGATCCTATGGACGTGGCTATTAACCACGTCCGCATAAGAGTCCTCGTCTACCAACCCAAACCTCAGCTCTTCCTGCTCTGCCGGATGTGGGTCCTCGATCGCTGGAGCATTTCGCTCCACCTCCTTGTCTTTCAACACCGGGTGAGGTACCCCCTTCTTGATCTCATAGAGCCTCGAAGCTTCGAGTATCCTGAGATCAAGAGGGAGTATCCCAGCCAGCAGCATTGCAGAGTTCAGGGAGACGGTCCGATATGCTCTGCAGATCTTCTGGGCAAAACCCCGTTGGACGGAGTTGAGCCTTTTCTGGACCCCCATCTTTTCCACGGTGGGTGCCCACGCTGCCGATGCATACAGAATAGTCGGCTCTATCACGGCCATATATATTAGTTTAATTATCTGGGGGTTAAGCCCCCAGCCTACTCTTGCAGCCTTTGCGAGCTGCTTATATCTAACTATTGCTTTTTTGCATACATTGCCTACATGGGCATTAAAAGTGAGACCGGCGTCGATCGTCAAGCCTAGTACCTTTATTTCATCATAATACTTTAGAGGTGCACCCCCCATAGAGAGTCGAGGCACGTCGTATTTCAATCTACGCGTCGTTAGTAGCGCGCATGTCTTTTGGGGGGCGAATTTCAGCTTATTAAGCTCCCCCCTTTACTGATTTTTTCTAGTGCCGTGTTAGCCCTTTGCTCAATCTCCAAAGCTGTGTCCCCCTCGAACACTAGCACTACGTCGTCGGCGAAAGCCTGGAAAAAAACACTCATTTCATCTAACATCCATAGCAAGGGGTCCAACAAGAGGTCCCACAGGATAGGTCCACCAATGGATCCCTGCACGCACCCCTTGTTGGTCTCCCTGCTCACTTCCATACCAGCATACCTTACATTCACTCCTCTTTCACTCAGGTAGCTGCTGATCACCCGCCTCAGGTTCCCCGGACAACCAACCTCAGCTAACCTAACCTTTATGGCCGGCCACCAAGCACTATCGAAGGCCCCCTCTATGTCCAGCGAGACCACAACAGAAAGTTTCTTCTCCTCCCTCTGCTTTCTGATGTGGTTCACTAACCTATAGAGGGCGCCTTCGGTGCTCCTTTGGGGCATAAAGTCATACTGGTTAGGGCTGATCTTGGGCAGCAGGTAGAACCTAAGTCGGGCGACCAGCATCTTTTCGAAGATTTTGCCGAGAACAGGCAGGAGGCCGATCGGTCGATAGGCTTTTGGTACCCGGTACGATTCCTTGCCCGGCTTCCTTAGCACCACCACGGTCGCCCGCTTCCACTGTTTGGGGAAGCAGGCGACTGTGAGGCACCTATTCAGCAGAGCAAGGAACCATTCCGGGTCACATTCCACAGCGCGTTGGCAGATGTCCGACGTGAGTCCATCCGCCCCGGGGGCCTTTTTGGGGTTGAAGGACCTTACGGCTCTCTTCAACTCCTCCATGATGAAAGGAGGGTCGTCCGGGCCCACCGGCGGTTCGGTGTCCAAGGACTCCGCCCGCCGGCGCGTCCGCCGATGTTCCTCTCTTTCACCACTTTCCTGGTCCCGGGGGTAAAAGGTCTCCGCCAGCCATTCCGCGGAGCTTCGGGCGTCGAGGGTCTCACCGTCCCTCGTAAGGGGCAGATCCTCCTCCCTCCCTCTGACTCTGTTCAACACCCTGTAGATGCCTTCCCAGACCCCCTCCCTATCCTGTTTCCGGCAAAACTCCTTCCAGCTCTCAATCTGTGCATCTTTTACTGCCTTTTCATACTTCTCTTTCGCTTCCAGATACCGTCCAACTACGCGGTCTCTGCGATCAGGCGCAGCGTTACGGATCCTGCGCTTCCTCGTGGCGACCTCCTTCTTCAGCTGCACGAGCTCATCATTCCACCACGACAAGGTGAATCTCTGTGTGTGTTTTTTAGTCGGCATTGTGTCTCTGCATGTCTGTGTTATGGCTTCCGTGTATCTGTCTATCACCTCCTCTATTTGTTGTGTGCTGTGTATTGTGTCCATGTCTTGTGCAGTCAATTGTCTGTCTGACATTAGCTGGGTCAGTTTCTCACGAAACTGAGTCCAGTTTGCCTTCTGTGTACGTATTATGTTTGTGCCTGTGGATTTCTGTTGTCTGATGCCAAATGATATGCCGTTGTGGTCCGAGCTCGTCAGACCCTCATCAACTCTCCAGTCGCCCACTCGGTCCAGCAGGTCGTCGGAGCACGCTGTCACATCCACGTAACTGGAGTACCTTTTCCCCCCTCTGACGGTATCGAAAGTTGGGGTGTCTCCAGTGTTGAGTATATGTAAACCCATTGCTTCCAGTACAGCCGACACGTCCCTTCCTCGCGGGTCTTCCGCGTCGCCACCCCACCACGGGCTTTTAGCGTTCGCGTCGCCTCCCAGGACCATCCTATCGGATCCCAGCTCTCTCCCTATCCGCATAAGATGGTCCAGGTAGGGCCCTACAGGCTTATCGGGCTCGAAGTAGAAGGACACTACAACCGTCTCCCAGGCTTTGGTTCGGAGGGTGGTCACAAATATGTTGTTGTTGCTGAGGCGTGTGTGTAGCTCGACGTCCAACGTATCGTCGAATACCACAACACACGCCTTGACAACACCACCCCCTTCTCCATCGCTCTGGTAGACCCTCACTCCGTTGTATGTCCTCATACTCCGCGCCCCACCTATGTAGGGCTCCTGCAGCAACGCTACGCTAACCTTACGCTTGGTGGCCTCGAGTAATAACTCCCTTGTGGCGATTTGGCTCCGCTGGAGGTTGGCCTGCAATATTCGGTACTGGAAGTACTCACCGGGGACAACCTCAGCAATACGACACCGCCGATCTAGCCAGAGCGTCCCACCTCTTTCTCTCAGCACACTCTCTATCAAGGGCACTGTGCTCCGCGCTACCTCTCTTGGCCTTAGTGCAGTTTATGCACTGAGGCACTTCTCTCCGCAGCCACTTTTCGCAAACGGTCCTCATATGAGGACCTGCGCAGTGACTGCATCGATCCATTTCCTCCCTACACACCCTCTTCGTGTGCCCATACCCGAAGCAGCGGAAGCACTGCACCAGCGGACTATGGTCCTCCACTTTCACTCTGCATATGCCTATATGGGCATATCCTACATTCACACACCTCTTCCATACCTGTGGGCTTACTCTGACTACGAGGTGGTTCTGCAGGGGGTTCCTTGCTCTCATCCCGTATACTACTTCCACATTCCTCTCTTCCCCCTTAAGGCCCTCAAGGATGGCTGCGTTCTGATTATTGAACGCGGTGATGAAGTCGGCATTGTCGTTCTTCATTACCTCCTTGAAGACCAGAAGGGGGTTTTTATTTTTCACATCTTCCACCACCAGTCCCTCATTCTTTCTCAATCTTTCCTTCACCTTATTTCTTTCTTCCTCACTCACACAGCCGACGACTACCCTTCTGTTTTTAACTTTCCTCGTTCTTTCGACCTTTACCCACCCATCCTTTGCATCTACCGTCTTTCTAATTTTTTCCACCAGTTCGTCTCCCGTGTCCTGCGTATCCTTGGAGGACACCACAAATGCCTACGCATTGCAAAGAGCATGCACTGCAAGTTTCAGGTCTCTACGATCAGAAGTTTTGGCTGTGCGTTGATCCGTCAGTCAGTCATTCAGGACAAAGGTTTTATATGTATAATAGAAGATTTTTAGGACTTGGTAATAAAAAGTTATGAATATCCGAATATCAGAGAAAAGAGGGTTTTTAAATTCGTGACACCTGACAGCTTTTTGACACAACAAGAACCGTCGGGCTACCAAGCGCCGCCAATAGAAAAAGAATCGAAAATTCTTATTGACCCTTTTTGATACCACTTACGCCACCAGACGACGTCTGTGTTGTGACTTTGTGTGTGTTGTATCAAAAACCCTCATTAATGTGCAACGTATTGTATACAGTACGTATTGTACTTATCTGTGGTAATCGTTGTCATCATATATGTATAGTCTGTATGGTTATCATGCTGTAAATTGTCAATTTGTGGCGTAAGAGCTCCATCTAGTGGCCCAGTAGATAGATGTATTTTAATTGGAGTATAAAGTTATTTTTTTTTTCTATAGCTCAGCAGCTTCGTACCCGTTTTATGAAAAAAATGTTACTTGGGGTGTGAAATAGATCCCTCTATACTATTTATATACTAAGAATAATAATTAATATGTTTTTGGTTTTCGTAACGTGAAAGCTACATCTATCATATTTTATCTGTTAGCATATTGCGTTTTCAAACAAACTAGTTATTAATTTTATTACATCACGTAATAAAATTAATAACTAGTTTGTTGACATCGCAAATAATAGATGTCGCTTTTCCGCAAACCGCCACTAGAGAAATATATTGAACGATGGGTAAGGTTATAATATATAACCTTTACCATAACAAATTGTCTTTTATCCCCCGAGTTTGTACTATAATGTTATTGCTTTTTTGTTCCTATGTTCATAAAGTACAACTGACAATAAATACTTTTTGTAGCCTCGTATTTTAATTACCAGGCAGTAAATGTATAGCGACTTGCCGATCTCCTTTCGGTGTTGTTTTAAGAACTGCAAGCATATGCCATTATGTAACTTACAGTAATCATCATCATCAACACCATCGATATTATATACAATACGTAATGGAAGCTTGGCGCGTATTCAATTATACTTTCGAACGCTTCTTATAAACTTTCTTAAAATGTGCTATTAAAAATATAATAAATATGACTAAAAGGGAAAAATTATTATTAAAATAATAAATAAACCGACTTTCAAAGTAAAGTATATAATTTTGATATTGGTTGGGCTGGTACCGGCCTCAAAATTATGAACCTAGCTAGGTCTTATCCCCCTGAGAAACTAGGCATTTTTAAGATAAATATGTTTTTTCCTTCGTCGTACAACAATATATCAATAATTTCGACTTTTTTATGTCAATCCGATTGGCAGTATGTATAACTTTGGCTGTGTTCGAAAATTCTATAAGCTGTGGATTCGAATCTCGATCAATTAAATATCACAAAAATTCCTTTTTGTTTCACTTATCAGAACTCCGAGCAAAGCTGAGTTACCCAGGTACTTATCTTTATACGAACATAACAATAATAAATATTAATTATTTACTGCACAAATCTCTATTTATACAAGTCGATGCACGAATAATGAACTTGAAGATTAGATAAAGTATTGCGGACTCCGGACTCCGGGCTTCGTACTCCGGACGCCGGAGAAAACAGGCGATAAATCTCTCAGCACCAATTACAATATGATCAGACGATCGCCGGGAATCGAACACCAGACAATGGCTCTTCGGGGAAATGACCGGGGTTCCTGGGTTATAGGGAAATTTTATTACTTTTGGTGTTGGAAATAAGTTTTGGTTCAAAGCCAGCCTTTTTGTTTGATTATACTACGAGTATGTAGACCCTGCTACAAGCTACACATCATCATAAAATACACTGTAGTCATCAGGTAGTTATTATATACTCAATACTTACTACAAATCTCGAATACCTACAAGAGTCATAGTGAGCCTCGACTAACGTACACGCTAAATTATATTAATATTATCTAGAGGCCGCGCTGTAGTCGTAATTCGCCCATATTTAATTCACATCAGTGACGAAGGCAAGTACTCCTTCATAGGGAAGCCTAGCCTGTATAATAGGTAAGGATTTGGATGAGGGTCTTCAAAAGGTATGTGGTAAGTGAAGCCGATGGAAATAGAGTTATAGGACGCTGATTCACATCATTTTAAGTTTGAACTTCATAAGGGTTCTTTTACCTCTTAAATAGAAAAAAAATGTATATTGTATATGTATATTGTATATTATGTTGTGACAGACCGACAAAGGTCAACATGCAACAAAACAAACGCACGGTAATGTGTGTTGTTGTTATTTTATAAGTTATAAAAAAATTACACACTTTCCTCCATATAACTATAATCTACCGACCAAATTTCATACTCCTCTGGTTTCACAATTCTCGTAAAACTGTACTGAAAGTTATTGCTTCACGTATTAATATACACAATAATGTACCAGATATGGTTATTTAAACATTTGGAGATGGTTTTACAATCAACTAAGTGTCAGATAGCTTATTTGGAAGTTTTGTCGCTGTTTACTTCATATCGAGCGACAGAGACAAAATATACTAATAAGCTTACATAGCATGTTTACACTTATTAGATTGTGAAACAGGTCATTAATATATTACACATCGTGTAGTCCTCCTTTTACATATTTTTTACTAATACCTTCTACTGCTGTTATAAAATAATGTGAAAGTTTGTGAGGATGGATGGATGGATGGAAGGCTGTTTGTTACTCTTTCACACAAAAACAGTAGTTTCAGCTGGGGATTACACCTACATTTTTATCATTAAACATAAGCTACTTTTTAAAAAAGCACAGTGTTCCAGTGGGGGACTGTATTTACTCGGGCGGAGCCGCAGGAAAAGCTAATCTATACTAATATTATCTGTGTTAGTTCTCGTGCTCACACAAAACATCTCTGACTGCACATAGCTATCGATTCGAGCCCTCACGATTCGCAAACTTTCGGGAATGAGGCTATAATAAATCCACAGAAATGAGTTACCTAATCAGTGCAGAGGGGGATACAATAAAAACAACACTTCTCCGTTCGTAAAAAATCTCATTTTCCTTTATTACAGCGGGCCTAATTCGGATTGAGTGCTGTTATTGTTCAAGAGAGTGGATAATTTTAAGTATCTGGCTGGGAATGAGAAGCCCTGTGAGCATTTTTTTTAAGATTTTATGTTTTTATTACAGACGGCATGGTGGTTAGCGCTAAATTAGGTGCATGCTTTTTTAACTCGGTTTTTAAATTATTGCGTAGGAACTTATACGTAATTACATACGTATTAAATATTATAATCTATTGTGTATTAAATGTGGTAGAGCAAATTTATTCATGAAGCTATAGTTATAAATATATTTTTTGCCTGATCTATAGTCGATAGTCATTAATGCCTCATATAAAAGGATAATAAGTAATAACTGCTTACGATCGCGAAAGCATAGATACTATAGAATAGGGATTTCCAAAGTGGCTTCCGTGGGACCTAGGGGTTCCGTGGAACAGTCACCAGAGTCCCGCCATAATTAGTTTTTTAATACCTACCGCGGTTACAAATATTATTTTGAAATGCGACGAAAAGAACTCATTACTTTTATGTAAGTATATAACGTATAAGCTTGGTGTTCCGATTTCGTTATGAATCCATGGTGTTCCGCTATCTTTAAAGCTTGTAAACCCCTAGGAACTAGAATAAAGGCACTGAGCACAAGCTGGGCTGGGCTGGGCTAGGCTGGGCTACAGATGGGCGTAAACAAAAACAGCATCCCAAAATCTTGACATAAGAAATTTTGGCGAGAAAAGCGGACGGCTCCTAATTACACGCTGTCAGCGGCAGAACTGCCGAGCTTGTCCAGCGCCCACTGCCCACTGTCACAACATACTGTCTGGAAATTAAATACGCGACAAATTCTAGTGGATGTTAAAACGACATGATAAATAAGTCTATTTAAACACTGTGGAATGTAAGAAGAAATATACAAAACTAGCTTTTACCCGCGGCTCCGCTCGCGTAAACATAGTATCGGGTATCCCGCGGGAATACAGTACTTTTTCGAGATAAAAAGTAGCCTATATATTAAACCAGAGCCTAAAATACTGCCATACCAAATTTTATCGAAATCCGTTTAGTAGTTTTTGCGTGAAAGAGTAACAAACATCCATCCTCACAAACTTTCACATTTATAATAGTAGTAGAATTGAAAATGTAAAGTAACCCCCGTCATTGTCAATCAGTAAGCAGACTGATGATGATATATAGCTAAGAACACTCTTTATCACATCAGCTTTCAAACAAAAATACTAGAACAAAATCGGATCATCCGTTTGGTGCTACGATGCCACGGACAGACACACAAACAGTCAGACGTCAGGGGTTAAAAATTGCCACGTTAACTATATGATAGAATAGCTAGAAAAACAGTTAATGAGTTAGGTTCATACGTGTAAACCACTTAAAAACTTATTGGTGTTTTAAGAAAATAAAGGAGAGAAGAGAATATATCTAGACTAGATCCTATACTTTAGTTTTAACAACTTTTGGCAAATAAAAATTCAATAACATAGTAACGCGCCTTAAGAATTTTGTCTCATGAGACATTATTTTGTGTTCCTGAGTTCATCTCTGTTCACCAGTATGTAACAATAATATTATGTACGTTGCAGTACATGGATGGTTACTTTTTTCCTAGTCGAGAATCAAGTTCTAAACCACTGGACCACGGAGGCTGTTATAGATATTACCCACATGACTGTACTCACCTTTGTACAATTATAACATGTAATAATATGAATGGACGCTTTCACACCACGTCAATCTAGTCCCGTGATAAGTTCTCGAAGAACTTGTGTTACGGATACCGGACAACGGAATTATATTTCATAATTATTTATACTTATATGTATTATTATACTTTACACGTCCAGGAACGCAGAAAACTTTTTGTTCCTTCGGCGGGATTCAAACCCGTGACCTCCGGCTTGAGTACCGACGCGTTAACCACTGAGCTACAGAGGTCATCAAAAGAAGTACCGATCATTAATTAATTATTAATTATCATCATTAGGTATAGGTACCTACCATAATTTGTACACAAATACAAGGTCTAAGCTTTGTTCTCTATTATCAAGTAAAAGCTGGACAGGGCATAAAATGTAGATAGTATAGGGTAGATACGGCGGGGTTTATTAAAACATCGTAAAACAGATGCGGCGATACCGCGTCGTAAAAGATTTAATGGTGATTAGCATAACGATAGCTAGCTATATTAAAAAGTATTATAATTTTATTTACCCGACTACGGCAAAGAAAAAATTATGGGTAATTTTTTTGGCAGTCTATGTATCTATGTATGTTTCGCCATAGCGCCTTATCTACCGATCCGATTTTAAATAACCTAAGCAGAGCATGTAAGGACATGTCTAAGGAGGGTTCCGTTGCTACCAACGCGCAATAGGTTTTCTTTAATTTACTTCAAAAGTGATTGTCCGATTTGGCTCAAAATAATTTTCCTCGATATTTTTAGCATGGCATACATATTACTGTAACTACACCAAAAATTTATTGATATTCATATTAACAGAAGCTACAAGGGCGGACATACAGAAAGTCGGACGGACAGAGCGAAACTATAAGGGTTCCTTGAGTACTACGGAACCCAAAATTGAGCTGTCAATAGACTCGTAATAATAGCCCGAGTGAAATAGGCTTTTTAATTTACGTTCTCGGGTTATAGTTTTGTATAAAAAGTTATGAATAAAACGAGTAGATGAGCGGACACCTGCCGCCCTGCCGCCCTGCCGCCCTGCCGCACTGCCGCCCTGCCGCCCTGCTGCTGCTGCACGATAGGCGCTTGCAATACCAGAGGTGAAAGTGCTATGCAGACTGCAGCCCAGTAAATACTCGCACTGGCTCGGCAAAACACAACATTATTTCATGCTAGTTTTCTACAATGCCGTGTTAGCACTCCGATCGAGTAAGCAGAATTCTAAATTATTAAAGCACAAAATATTTGTTGCGCCACTCCCACCACTATTCTATTTCGAAACTTTCAATATAACCTACAATTAACTTTACTTGTAATTATCGACCTCCTCCATAATTAGTTTGTGTACGCAAATATGACCTCTATGCCCCCGTGACAAGGCGGGGTCAAAGGTCGGGTCGCATGGGAAAAGACCGAAAACTATTTAGCCGTATCAAACATACATGTCTTGATTATCGGGTGAAAGCTGTGATTTGGGAACCCCTGGGGTGGTTCGATGGGGGTAAATAACTTCATGCTATAATTAAATTACCTCGAATGTTATTATTGGAACTAATATTTTGGTACAATTTAAAATTTACTCTTTACGAGATAATTAATTTTGTATGCAATAGGTACATAAATACGGAATATTTTTCATTTATTCATTTATACAGAACTATCTCGGTTGATAAACCGTGTAATACAATCAGTTTTTGGATATCACTAAAAATAACAAAGGAATTCGTACGTTTAAAGTAGTCAAATGAACAAACGGCACATCACACGGCATTTCATAGAAAGCTCATGCTAAATTCATTTTGCTAAAAAGAGATAGACTGAAAACTTTGAACGCTCGTATTTATATTTTAGTTTTCTTAGTCTACTGTCCAGTATCATAATATTATTATGTTTTAAAAGTAATTTTTCTGTTTTGTGCATATAGTTGAAATAAAGTTTTTCCTCTCATGCTCAAGCGCCATTTTCGTCTGGAGAAGAATGGAACGAATATATTGCAAAATTGCACACGTTTTACAAAAACCGGCCAAGTGCGAGACGGACTCGCGCACGAATACTACTGTACCATTTTCTATAAAAATGGCAAAAAAATTACGCTTGTCGTATGGGAGACCCTTAAATATTTATTTTGTTGTTTTTCTTTGTATTTTTGTTCTATTATGCCAACAAAAATACCTACATCACCTGTGAAAATTTCAATTGTCTAACTATCGCGGTTCATGAGAAACAGCCTGGTGACAGACAGACAGACGGACGGACAGCGGAGTCGTCCCGTATCCCGGGTCCCGTTTTACCCTTCGGACATTTTGACATTTGAGGTATTACTTTTATTTGGCGTAACAGGCCCCATACACGGTCCGGTTTTCCTTCAGTTCGGCCTGAACGGATGCAAAATCGTATCGTCTGTGTGCAATTTCGAAATCGTATCAGTCGGCCGTATGGACTGAAGCGATTCTTTCCAGTGTTGCGAACTCTGTTTTTACAAAACTACTATACTCGCGACGTTTTCTACTAAAAACTACTAAAAGAGTACCGATAACTATAAAAAAGCTACTTAACTTAGGAATCCCTCAAAGTTTTTTACGGATTTTGTGTTTACAAACATACATACATTTTCATTTTTAATATTTAACCGTTAAATTAAAAAATATGGGAGTAAATATAACGTATATAGAAATTAAATCGGTAGTTTTAAGCGACTTACGTATGCGTAAGTCGCTATGTGCTATTATGATAAGGTGTAATATAAGGTGCATAATAGCACATGCTATTATGCACCTTATATATAAGAAGCAAGCAAGCCATTAAGCTATATAGAAGCAAGCCATTTTGCATATTATGACTACTAACAGCTAAATTCCTACTAAGGAGGGAATAAAATACAAAATTTAGTAGTAAAACTTTGTAAAACAACTAAATTGGCAACATTAATTCTGACCTGTAAGGATCGACTGAACGGCAATAAAATTGGACTGAACGGCAATAAAATTCGAGTGTAAAATAAAACCGGTCAAGTGCGAGTCGGCAAGACGAGTTCCGTACAAAACGGAAATAATCACGTATGTTGTATGAGAGCCTCAAATTTTTATTTTATTCTGTTTTAAGTATTTGTTGTTATAACGGCAATAGATATACCTACATCATACATTTGTGAAAATTTTAACTGTCGAGCTATCACGGTATAAGAAGGTTAAGATACAGCCTGGCGACAGACGAACGAATAGCAAAGTGTCATTAATAGGGTCTCGTTTGGGTACGGAACCCTAAAAATGGCACGTGGTCTAAAGAAATTTATTAAAGTTCATTGAAGTAAAATTTTAGAGCCACTATGGTTGATAAAATCTAAAGACTATTACTATAAAACAAAGAGAAATGATTTCTATAAATTTATAGAAATTATATTATATATATATATATATATATATATATATATATATATATATATATATATATATATATATATATATATATATATATATATATATATATATATATATATTATATATATATATATTATATTTAATAATTTTAAAAATATAAACATTAAATACAAAGTGACTCAGTGACAGCGAACTAAGTGCTACAAGAAGTTCTGTACGAAAGCCTACGCCCGTTACAATAACAGTATATACTTCTATAAAGTAATTGTACAAAATATAATGTGTTAATATAGCACATTTATATAAAAAGTGTAGTTGCATCGGTTCGGATGGTGAAGCGGTACGGCTGTACATTCTGCTGGTGGTGGACGAGAGTTCGAACCCCAGCTGACAACGTGGGAGTTTTTTTAAATTATTTTCAACTTTTATACGCGTACTGGAATTAGTAACCTAATAATTATTAAAATAAAATATGGCTCCACCACAAAAGATAAAATTTGAATGTTGTCAAAAAATAATACAATCGAATGAAATATTAAAATGTCAAACTTGCAACAAAAAATACCATTACTCATGTGTCAGTGTCAGTGCTATGTCATTTAAAGATCTCACAGATCAATACAAGGTATCTTGGCTCTGTCCTGCTTGTTCAAGACCCAAAGCAGACAATACTAATACGCTGATTAGAATCGCTCCATCTAGCAGCAGCAGCAACTACTCTATGGACAATTGTGTTGACGATATAAATGTCACCTTAAGACGCAAAGACACTGATCCTAAATACAGCATGCTTAGTCCCGAATGTTTAAAGGAAGTGCGCGATATTTTTAGAGAGGAAATGAAAGTAATGATGAACATTCACAAAGAGAGCATAATTCAAGAATTAAACGTTAAAATGACGGAAGTACTTACCAAGGTGGCGGATATAAGCTCAGCTATTAATTTTCTAGAACATAAATACGAAGATATTAAAAAGGACATAATACAGAAAAATGAAATTACAAAAACACTGGAAAATGAAAACAAATTACTGAAGCAGGATCTGATTGACATCAAAGGTAGAGTTTCTGCTATAGAACAACATTCAAGAGCTAATAATCTAGAAATACAATGTATACCTGAACACAAATCAGAGAACATAATAAAAACGGTGAAACAGATAGCTACAAGTGTCCAATGCCCTATTAACGATAGTGATATACTAAGCTGCACTAGAATAATGAAACTAAATAAAGAAAGCCCCCGACCCCGCACTGTTTTAGTTAAATTCTGCAATCCAAGGGTACGTGATAACTTCTTAGCGTCAACTATAACTTTCAACAAAAAAGCAGCCACAAATGAAGATAAACTAAATACAACTCACATCGGTATGAGCGGTTCTAAGAAACCAATCTATGTCTGTGAACACCTATCACCGTTGATCAAGGCTTTGCACGCAGAAGCTCGAGCAAAAGCAAAATTACTTAATTATCGTTATGTTTGGGTTAAGAATGGACGAGTTTTTATGCGTAAGAATGATAAGAGTGAATATGTTTATGTAAAAAATTTGGATGTTCTTAAAAGCATCAAATAATTTACTGAATTCCTCTACCATTTAGTTATGTAATTATATGCAAGCATTTGTTGTTTTAGTCAGTAAATTCACTTCCTTAAGCTGCTACTATCAAAATGTTAGAGGCCTGAATACATGCATGTCCCAAGTCAGACAAGAAATATTAAATAATAATTATGACATAATTGTGTTAGTTGAGACATGGCTCAAAAGTAACGTATTTGACTCCGAAATTCTCGATGATAGGTATATTATTTATAGACGCGATAGAGAATCGTCTAAATTTTCATGTCATAAGAACAGAGGTGGTGGAGTCCTTATCGCAGTATCTAAAAAACTGAATACGGTACGCTGTACTTCCTGGGAAAGCGACTGTGAGGATCTCTGGGTTTCTATAGATTTAATGTCAGGAATGAAACCGCTTACTCTTTACTTATGCGCAGTTTATCTTCCTCCACCTCTGACTCGCGACATACTTGCTACTTTTATAGAAAAGGCTAATAATATTCTTACTATTAACAATATTATTGATAACTTAATACTAATATTAGGAGACTTTAACATTACAGACTTAAAAGAACCTTATTATGTCGCGCAGACGCCGTCCAATTCTCAACGAAACTATAATCCACTGAAGAATATACTGTATGATTTTCTAGATTTAAACTCCTTAAATCAATTAAATGACGTTCTAAATAATAAAGAACGTCTACTCGATCTTGTAATAGGTAATGTAGCAGTGAAAGTTTCTGAATCGCATTTCCCTATACGAACTGTGGATGCATTTCATCCCGCACTGGATATAATAATTGAAGCTCAATTGCAACATTCTAAACTAAAAGGAACCATAAATTTTTACAAATTAAATTTTCATAAAGCTGACTATCAAAAAATTTCAACTTCACTCAATTCAATTGACTGGGTGCAGCAATTTAATCAATATGATGACGATGTTAATAAAATGACTGATCACCTTTATAAAACTCTCGATGATGTCATTACACAGCATGTTCCTAAATCACAAAGTAAATCAAATTCAAAATTTCCTATATGGTTCTCAAAAACTCTAATAAAATTATTGAAAAAGAAGCATAACTGTCATAAAAGATTTAAAAAATATAACAACCCACTTGATAAAATTGAATTTAACTTTCTTAGAAAGGACTGTAGTAAAATGATTAGGCAGTGTTATAAAGATTATATTTCCACTATTGAAGATACTATTCCTGGCACTCCCAAATTCTTTTGGACGCATATAAAGAATATGAGAATGAAAAGCAGCTCATACCCATCGTCCATGGAACTGGGAGATACTAAGGCAAATAATGGCCCTGATATATGTAACCTCTTCGCTAGGAATTTCTCTTCGGTGTATGAAATTGATACCAATAGTCAATCTCACTATACAGTAATAGAACCTAAAACCTACATGAGCACCTTTCTTATTTCTCAACGTGATGTACATAAGAAACTATTGAAACTTGACTGCACTAAGGGACCGGGACCGGATAAAATTCCTCCAATATTCTTGCATAAGTGTGCTCTCGAGTTATCTCAACCTCTTCACTTTATTTTTAATATATCGCTTAGAACTGGCGTTTTTCCCACTGCATGGAAAAAAGCCCGTATAGTCCCCATTCCTAAAGGAGATGATCCCAGACTTATTAACAATTATAGACCTATATCTATTCTGTCGACGATGTCAAAGGTTTTTGAGTCATTGGTTCACCAAAATCTCTCCAAACATGTAAATCAGCTTCTTAATAGTAACCAACACGGTTTCTTATCCGGTAGATCATGTAATACTAACCTTACATCTTACGCAACCTACCTAATCAATGCAATTGATAATGGTAATGAACTTGACGCTATATATACTGATTTTTCAAAGGCCTTTGACAAAGTCAATCATAACATTCTTTTACAGAAGATAAGGTCTTTCGGAATTGTTGGCTCTTTATTAAACTGGTGCTCTTCTTACTTGAGTCAAAGACCATCCTATGTTGGCTTTGATGGTTATCAATCTGACCTTTTTATCGCTTATTCCGGGGTCCCTCAAGGGTCAATTCTTGGACCTCTTTTCTTTGACATTTTTATCGATGACATTAACGATATCTTGATAAACTCTAATGTATTTATGTATGCAGACGACCTTAAATTAATTAGGATAATAAAAACAAAACTTGACATAAAAAAGCTCCAGGATGATATCAATAGTCTTGTCTTATGGTGTGCCAACAATAAAATGTACCTTAATACGAAAAAATGCCATCATATTAAGTTCACAAGAAAAAGGGTAGCTACTATCAGCGACTACACGATATCAAATACAACTATATCTCAAGTACAAACTATTAGGGATCTTGGAGTTGTGCTTGATTCAAAGTTGAGTTTTGTTCCACACATAGAGGAATCGGTCAGCTCTGCCTTAAGATCTCTTGGTTTCGTGATCAGAAACTCTAGAGAATTTCGCAAAGCCTCTACAATATTGACCTTGTATAATAGTTACGTAAGAAGTAAACTAGAATACTGTTCTACCGTATGGAATCCATATTACAAAGTGCACATTGATCGAATTGAAAGTGTTCAACAAAAAATTGTCCGTCATCTGTCCTATAGATTCTGTAACTCTTTGCGTGGTTGCTCATACGAGAAGAAACTACAGCATTTTGGTATGGTAACATTAGAATCACGAAGACATATTTTAGACATGTCATTTCTTTATCAGCTCATAAACAATAAAATAGACTGTATGCATCTCCTTTCTTCATTAAATTTTTTCCTCCCCGTGAGATCTTTTAGGAAACAAGTGCCCCTTTTTCGACCTAATCACCATAGAACTAACCTGGGTAAAAATAGCCCCATAACTAGACTTACATGTAAATACAATGAGCTATCATCGAGGATAACGGATCTTGACGTAAACCATGATCGTTTTCGCAATTTCAAAACAAAGATCCTCAAGTACTATGAATCCACTGATGTTACTTAATTGTGCCATAATTCTGTAATATTTTTTATTTTATTTATTCAAATATTTTATTATTAATCTTGACATCATTAATTATATTATTATCATCGTTAACATTAATTTATCGCACCTTTGACATGTATTTGATCTGACATATTTTATTTGATCTTATTTTAATCTGTTTAAATTTTATGACTAAATTTCGTGTTTTGTATATTAAACCTATATGCTGCTGTTTTTTCTGTGCAAAGCGTTTTTTCTCTACTTAAATTTTTGTGATTAATTAATTAGTTATTATTATTATTATTATTGTATATTTAGTACTTATTATTATTTTGTATTTTGTAAACTTTTTTTAGTAATTTTAATTTTCATTTTCTCTTTGTTTATGGTTTTTACTTTACATGATGAAATAACCTATAATTTAAAGTACAATAAGCTCTTTACTTATTCTAATGTATGTTTAAATTTGTATCATTGTAACTTTTGTTGGTTATTCATAGTAAATAAATAAATAAATAAATAAATAAATAAATAAATAAATAATTATAATTTATAATTATATTATATTTTTTCTATTTCTATTTCTTTTACTGGAAAAATGTATGACACAATAATTCGGTTTCGTCGATAGCGTGATTACAATTGCAGCAAAATACAATTAATAAATAAAATAATATCCTAAACTGACCAAGAGCATGTCACGACATGTCTAAGGAGGGTTCCGTAACTATCAACGCGCAATAGGAATTCTTTGAATTAGGGTAAGCTCATGTAATTCGGTGATAATTCGGTAAAGGGTAAGAAAAACCGACTTATATTTAATCAATTATTTTTATATTTATTTAAAACAATAATCAGACTTTTTGGTATCCTTTGAGCACAAGAGATCTTTAATTTAATATAATTAACTTACTTTAATAATAATTTTTAAAAAGTATGATGACTTGGGTAATTCTGTGATAATCACCTTAATTCGGTGGCGCTACTACTCTAATTCTGATATAACATAATTAAATGAGAAATTATTATTTTTTATCATCAAATTAGCCAAGTATGTTAAATTAACAAAAAATTACAGTAACAAAAACACAAAATAAACTCTGTTAGATAATCATATTTTTAACATATAAGAAATAAAAAAAATATAATATTAAGTAAGTAGACTTTAATGACATTTCATTATATTTTCGATTTTCTCCATCATCTAACATGTCCTTATCCATCTGGAAAAACATTACGACTTACTTAATTCGGTGATATTAAAATCTACACTAGGTATTTAAAATGCGTCAAAATAGCTACAATGTTTGTCATTGTAATCCAATATTTTTTTAAGGGTTATTTACTTAATTAATCTAATTGAAAACTATTATTAATATAAAAAACAAACAAACACAATTTTTACCTTGCTTAATGCGGTCATACTGCTTCTCCGTCAAATTGTCGAAAACGGTAACTTTTTAGTCCCAGTAAATAAGGTCTTACTAAATAACTAATAACAACACACTAAAACTAATTTTTAATATTAATCAGGTGATCAATTTTACTTAATTTGATTCAATTTTTATTCCTAAATTAAGCACTTTATATAGTATATAAAACGAATTAATTTCATCCACACTGCAATGCGCTGGCGCTGACAAGTCGAAACGTGCGCGCGAAATCACAAATCGTGTTATTGTTACCATCTCGCTCGCACGATCTTAACAAAATTTTGCACACAAAAATAAGCTTTATGCCTGGATCATAAGGTATAATATAAAATAGTTAATTTTGCTTACACAAGGCGGGGGCAGCCTCAAAACACGGCATCACCAAATAAGATGAGTCACACAATTACATGAGCTTACCCTACTACAAAAGTTATTGTCATAAAGTTATTACAGAAGCTAGGAGAGTGACGTACAGACAGACGGTCGGGCAGAGTGAAATTATAAGGGTTTCTTAAGTATTATGGAACCCTAAAAACACGACCGAAGCTCGCGGCAATTTTCCGTGTATGTGCTCGAATCCGTTCAGGCCGAACCTTAGATTAAACGCCTAGAAACCGGGTACGCGCACTAAAAGTGGAGTAAATTATACTGAGCCATATCGGCTCAGTTTGTTCGAACGACCCGTCAGTTGTCAAGGTCAAGCGCTAGTGCATAATATATCTCCGACTATTAAAAATATTATGACGGTTTGTGTCGTTATTGGGTGTCACAATGCATCGGAAAGGAATTAAAAAAGCTTCGGACATAACATTTCATATGTAAGTATGAAATGTTATGTGCGAAGCTTTTTTGTGATGCGAGAGTGAAGCGAGCGAGATGGTAACAATAACACGATTTGTGATTTCGCGCGCACGTTTCGACTTGTCAGCGCCAGCGCATTGCAGTGTGGATGAAATTAATTCGTTTTATATAGTAAAAAGTGCTTAATAGGAATAAAAATTGAACCAAATTAAGTAAAATTGATCACCTGATTAATATTAAAAATTAGTTTTAGTGTGTTGTTATTAGTTATTTAGTAAGACCTTATTTACTGGGACTAAAAAGTTACCGTTTTCGACAATTTGACGGAGAAGCAGTATCACCGCATTAAGCAAGGTAAAAATTGTTACTAGTAAAAATAAATTCATTTCAAAATTTTCATGGCTAACTAATAGTTGCAACTAATAGTTACAAAGTTTTATAATATTTTCTGATTTTTTTAACTATCAATTAGAAGTATTGCCAGTATTAACATAATAAACTTTAAAGACAAATTAAAACATTAAAAAAAAACTTTTGTCTGCGTGTCGGTATGTAATGCCTACATCTATCTATCGTTTGCTTCACTTTGTACGATGCGTTTATTTGAAGACTATCTAGCCGTTATTAATCTAAGGGCCGAACTGACGTCAGTTCGGTCGGATGCGATTTTTTTGCTCGAATCTGTTCAGGCCGAACTGACGTCAGTTCTAACTGAAACGATCGTCCTCTCGTCTGTGGAAGCCTTAACTTTTATTATATATTCATTATATGAATATTTGATCTGTCAAATGTACGTCATGCCTGGGGACAGTCTTTGCCTCGACATGCCTCGTATATATAGACCAGGGTCGATAGTTTTTAAAACAAAAAATAATAATAGTAGGATAAAACCCATTAGAAAAGGAGGAGAATATTATAAAAATGTAAGGAAAAATAATTTACGGGCGAACTGAGGTCGGGAAGGGGATGGGGTCACCCCAACTCACATTTTTAAGGGTAAAAAACGGTTTATCTCGATTTCCGGCAAAACTAAAAGTCCTATGGAAAAAAGTTAAATGGCAAAGTTGTAGGTAATAAAAAGATCTAAAACTTTTGTATTTACTTTTTTTGCACATGACCTCAAAATTTATGTGAAAAATTAAAAAAAAACAAGTTTTTGGTTTTTTATTTTTCTTTTACAAAAATTTTCTAAATTAAAAATTCCTAGCCAGTATTCGAAATCGAGATAAACCTTTTTGCTCTTAAAAACTTACCCCCATCCCCTTCCCGACCTCAGATCGCCCGTAAATTATTTTTCCTTTCATTTTTATAATATTCTCCTCCTTTTCTAATGGGTTTTATCCTACTATTATTTTTTTTCACTTTTTATTATTTTAAAGGCTTCTACCCTGGTCTAATAATCATATACATAGTATAAAACAATATTATAATAGACGTCTATGACTAAAAAGCTGAATCATCAAATTCTACACTAGCTGTGCATGGGAGGTTCGCTAAATTCAAGTTGCAACAACAATTAGAAATGGCACAACTATCGCATATTGTGCAAGATTAGTGCCGAATGCCGCGGTGAGTGGTAATTGCGCATAGTACCGGCACAAAGGTGGTGCGGTCGCGCCGCGTAACTATTTGCGGCTAGCGCCGTCTAGTTCATGTCTTGGCTCACTATCGATTGGGGGGTTACACGCATGGGGTCTTTGAAAACTTACACAGAGACTTGTGAATTCTAATGGCCCGTTTCAATAACCTATCTACCAATAACTGTTTGTTAGAAACGTCAAATTTTTATCGCAAAAAACCGTCAAATTATTGAATGATGACGTTTTCAACAAATAGTAATAGATAGATAGGTTATTGAAACGGGCCGTATGAAAGGCTAGATAGTATGGCCTCATAAAATGACATTTATAACGAGTGCACCGGAGACCGTGCCTTCTCGCTCGCACCACAGTGCAAACGCGCCGCTGGTCAGCAACGCGTCAGGTCAAGCTTCCCACGGGTAGCGTCCGACGCGCTCTCGCCAGGCTCCCGCGTGCTACTGACCTGACTAGCATACCTACATTTTAACGCATTAATATAACTTATAACGACGCTCCTAGCGTCATCTATTGGCTGTTATTGCTAACTTTAATAACTAAATTATGTTAGTCGATGCCATCTATTGGCAAAGGTTTTGTAACTAGATCTTCATCTCCAATACTCCTTTATTGTGGCAGTTGGATTATGCATTACCGCTAGTTGTCAGTTAAAAAAAAAAACATTATGTCAGTAGGAGTATATAAGGGCTGTCGCGAGATGACAGGGCCTTTTTCCTCCTGCTAGAAGAAGAAGAATTTTATTGTTGAAGTTTTTCCAGTATCTTTTATTTCTTAATCCCGTGTATCACGGTGAGTGTTTTAAGTATCTGTGGTGTGAATATTTAGAAAATCATGCTTGTATCAAAACGCATTATTCTTTCGTGTAAACTATCATCTTGGTAAATTAGTTGTCAATTGTTTGATTGGCCATACCACGTGCTCAATTTGTAGTTTCATCTTTCCCATCTAGCACTATTAAAATGTTACGATGTTTGTATCATATTGGTTGTCCTAAATATCATCTTATCTTTTTTATTTTGCCTACCTTCTTTGTAATGGTCACACAGCCCGTGATTTTTGATCGTTTGGGGTTAAGATCACACAGGCTATAGGACTGGACTCCTACCGACACGTTATCGTGAATATTTCAGGGAACTTGATTTGGGGCACAAACTCCGCCAACTACAGCACTCGAGGTACCGTCTAAAAAGGACTTATACTAGCTGGAGTTCTGAGTGCTGATAGACATTGGACGGGGATTTATTTTTTTGAGACGATCTATCTACGACGAACGGACGCAGCGGTGACGGAGAAGCTTCCAGAAGGTGGAGCCCTATCTCGCATCCGCCACGCGCTAGACACCTGGATTCTAAGCTAAGTTCCCACGTGGTTTAAAGCCCCTTACTACCACCTTGACACCAAGAGGCTAGACCAAACCGTACGGCCTTCTGCCCACGACCCCCTTTTTTTGTTAATAAATATATTATTGTCACGGGAACTCTTTTATTTTAATTCCCCCGTAACATGATATATTCACTGTGTACTGTTTCCCGCGTTTTCACCTTTGTAAATTGTTTTATACTTTTAATTTCGGCCTTTAAGTTAGTAATATTATTTGTAATAAGTGAAACCAATGTTAAAAACACTATATTGTGAAATTGTGTTCGTTCAATAAACATTTTCGAGACATTTTCGGTTTTCGTTAATTAAAATGGCAGCCCAACTCGGGGCCGAACTGTGAAAAGTTTTTACGTACTCAGTGATTAGTGAATCGTTATTATCGAGCTCAGTATTATGACGCGATCAAAACGAATTTCGCGTCGCCGTCAATCGGATCCCGACAGTCCGGAGGATAGTGGCTCGCCCATGCCCGCTGCCACGCGTTCGACGCCTACGCCCCCGCCGCCCGCGCCGTGTACCGACGCCGGAGCGGCCGCAGCATCGTCAAACATCGACGCTCAGAGCCTCACAGCGACGCTGTTGGCTATGCAGCAGAGCCAAGCCGCCGCGTTCGAGATATTTACGAAAATATTAGAGCGAACGTCGTCCCCCGCAACGGTCTCTGAGACGCAACGCCACGCCGCTTCACCTTCGCCGACGCCCGTTATTCCTGCAGGGAACTTTGCTGCCTGCACGGCACGCTTCAGCGGTGCTGAGTCGCTAGACGCTTTCGTAGACGCGGTCGAGTCCTACAAAGACTGTACGAATACCAATGATAATAATGCAGGGCGCGGTTTATCCATGCTGCTGACTCACGACGCAGCTACGTGGTGGCAAGGGGTAAAAACCAAAATCACGTCGTGGGACGACGCGCTGTGGTTCTTACGGGGTGTTTATTTCGGTAACCGGCACCCCCCTCACCGCATTTATAGAGAACTTTTTGCGAACCTGCAGATGCCAGGTGAAAACACGGAGTTGTACATTTCGAAGGCTCGAGCCCTTCTCGCTCGCCTTCCACAAAATGACCTTAGCGAAAAGGTTAAACTAGATATGTTGTACGGCCTGCTCCATACGCGGACGAGACAGCGCCTTCGCCGCGAAGAGTTTGCGATAATGGAGGCGCTTTTCGAAAAGAACGTCTATTAAAGGACGCGATGGAGGAAGCAGCTTCGCGGACAACGAATTCGTCGACGGTGCGCACAGATGCCGCCGCCCGCGCTGGGCCGGCGCCCCGGCATACGCTCGGCGCCACCCCTACAACCGTTCAGGCAAATTTGTCCTAGAACATTCATAACAACGCTCGATTACGTTTTTGTGTGTATTGTAAGCACCCAGGACATACTCGCGACGAGTGTCGAAAATGATGATCGAAAGGTGTAAGTGTTATGGGCAGTAGTACGAAAACCCCGGTACCTACATGTTATGGTTGCGGGAAAACCGGTGTCATCCGGTCGAATTGTAAAAAATGTAATGTTAATAATTCAACATTTTGTTCAATAGATAATGGCGCGAGCGCAAGCGTCATTACGCCGATGGGGATAAGAATGCACGGACACGGTAATAATTCGGTAAGTCACTTTTTTGCAACTCGCCCTCCAAGCTTAAAGTCTAAAAACTTCAAGTTTAAAGACTCTTACTTGCCTACTGATTTTTGTACTGTTTTACCAGAGTGTGGCTGTTTTACCAATGATAACAACGTTCTACATTCATTGTCTGTTTTCAGTAATAAAAAGTTATACAAAACCGTTAAGGGCCCGTCACACGATTCACTTAAGGGTTCGTTACACGATATCAATTATTATCTGCCCTTAGAATTTGAAAATGTTTTGCCTACGGAATTCTTTGAAGACTCGTATGATAATATTATTAATTCACCTCAAAATAATAATTATTATTGTAGTAAAGAGAGTACGGTGATGACCATGATTTTTTCGGGACAAAATGATAATAATTTATTTAATTCCGATTATTTTCCCAAACAATCTGTAGTATCTGAGGACACTTGTGTACCACTTAATCCCGATGCTGGCACTACGTGTAGAGTTCCCACACTTCCTGCACCCACGCACGCCGTCGAGAACCCTGCTCTTACTTCGAGTACCTATACAACCGCACAGTGCGAATGGTATGTTTACTTTTGTTGATACTCCAAGTAGGGTGACCGCGACTCAGGATAAAGCCGGACAAGATTTTTTGGACACATTTCATGAAAATTCCTCACATAGGGTGTCCATGATGGCCCTTACCGTGTTAAAGAAGTAATTACTCCTACCACGTTCAATATAGCTGGCACTACCACGGACGTTATTATTGGTAAATACCATAGCACCGATTTGACCCCGTTTCTTGAGTCGTGTGACTCTCATCCGTTATTGCCAATGAGGACTAGGGGGAGGCCGCGTCAAAAGGGTTCCAAGCCGGACTCGAGACGTGTTCCCAGCTTGGAGGGGGAGTCTATAACGAGTGCACCGGAGACCGTGCCTTCTCGCTCGCACCACAGTGCAAACGCGCCGCTGGTCAGCAACGCGTCAGGATAAGCTTCCCACGTGTCGCGTCCGACGCGCTCTCGCCAGACTCCCGCGCGCTACCGACCTGACTAGATGATATATTCACTGTGTACTGTTTCCCGCGTTTTCACCTTTGTAAATTGTTTTATATTTTTAATTTCGGCCTTTAAGTTAGTAATATTATTTGTAATAAGTGAAACCAATGTAAAAAACACTATAATGTGAAATTGTGTTCGTTCAATAAACATTTTCGAGACATTTTCGGTTTTCATTAATTAAACATTAATATTTACCATATTATTATTCTAATATTACTGTGCCAAAATCATACTACTTTTATAAATGTGAAAGTTTGTGAGGATGGATGGATGGATGTTTATTACTCTTTCACGCAAAAATTAATGATTACGATTCTGAAACAATGGTAGTAGTTTAGGCTTTGGATAAAAACATAGGCTACATTTTATCCCGAAAAAGTATAGTGTTCTCGTGTGTGGTGGGATACAGGCTAGTTTTCATAAAGTAAAGCTAGTGGATTACTAATATTATAAAGAGGAAAAATTTGATTTTTGATTTTTTGATTTTTTTTGTTTGTTTGTTGGATTGAATAGGCTCCGAAACTACTAGACCGACTTTGATGCAATTTGGCACAGATATGCTAGACCTCAGATAGACCTCAGAGGACATAGGATGATTTTTAGTGTGGCAAAATGTATGGTTTCCGCGCTTCTTCAACTTCAACTTCAACAAAAACTTCCTTTTGCGCGCAAAGCCGCTGGCTACATGTGGTAGTTATTGATATTTGGAAATGTGGCAGCCCTACTGTACCTACTGTCGGTTAAGACTTTAGCCCTTTCTTGTCTGATAAGTTTATGTCTAAACATAACTGGGTACTAGCAGGTACTAGGTATTAGGACGCATATTGTGATATTTCCCGGTCTGCTACATCGTTGAATTCATTGAGGAACATGCATAGTTTTCTTTCTTGGCTTTTCGAAAAGTACTAAGTCAGGAATTAATATAATTGTCTTTGTAATGGCATATTTACGATCAACCGTCGACGAAATACAGTCATCACAATAGTGTTGGATTGATGCTCTAAGCAAAAGTGAGATCAATGGAGAGCATTAAAAACGCTCTATGCAAAAAATGATGCACGAGTGACGTCACAGCAGTTGAAAATGTATCAAGATAAATGCAAAATTGATTTTACTAACTTAAATAATGCGTTTATGTATATCATTGTTTTAATAAAAAATGTCACAAATAATATAAGGATTTGAACAGTAACAGCACGAACAATTTGCGAAAAGCTACGAATACTTTTTGATCTTTCTCCTTTGTGATTTTTAGGTCATCGTATAAAAATCATGACAGCTCCTATACAATTTTAATAAGATAACGATACGAATACTTTTCAGCAAATTGTTCGAGCTTGGGCTACTGAATGCTTCCCGGTAGGTAACGCGACTACGAACAAAGGAGTTGTTCTGATATTATTCGTAGGTAGGTTACATATAAGATTTTAATAAAGTATCACGCCGTTAGGTTCTGTAACATCACAGGGTAAAATGCAGTAACAGCAAAGTGCAATGACCTAGGGTAACCACTTCATGATTATGTTATCTGAGGCTACCCAATTATTGCAGGGCCGAACAACAAGATAATAACAAATTAATGACTACTGACATCGAGATAATAAGATATACAGGGTGTTTTGCACATGGACCGACATGATTTTTTGGGGGGTGGGGGGGGTCATGTGCTATTTTCCCCCGTGAGACCCAATATCCTAAGTCTCACGGTAGTCTAGATATGTTTTTTTTTAATTTTTTTGAAATCTACCCGAAATCTTGCCTTTAAATCGTCCTAACTTTTTTGTTTGTGGTTATAATACCACAAAACAAAGTATGCTTGTATTCTACAATGTTTTCTAATTCTAAATAAATCATTACATGTTACAATTGATATCCACAAAAAAACTTCTGAGCTTTCAAAGTGGTAAATCGGTGTAAATGTTATGAAAAGTGACAACTTATCAATTCATTTAAAAAAAAACTAAAGTTCATTTTGAATTTAGCTTTTTATTAAAAAGTTCTTTACTTATTACCCTTTCTAACGATATGCTACATGACAGAAATAATACATCAGGGGTCGACCTAAGAGATACTTTGTTGCTAGGGTCAAGATAATGAAAATACATTTTTTATGTTAAGTTGTTTTTATTAAATTAAAATTACAAAGTTTGCTCGAATTGGCCGCCTCCACACCTTATGCATGCACGACACCTTTTTCTTATTTCCGAGGTTGTAGTTAAAAGCCGCATTTCCTCTTGCATTTTTACGAATGCTGTGTTTATTCGTTCCACTAAAATTTCTTTTGTGGGCACCTCTGTTGCATACACTAACTCTTTTGCACGTCCCCATACGTAGAAATCCAGGGGTGTTAAATCTGGGGACCGTGCTGGCCATGGAATGGGGCCAGCTCTACCAATCCACGAGTTTGGAAATGCATTATTTAAATGCTCTCGTACCGTTCGTTGGTAATGTGCCGGACAGCCATCATTTTGAAAAACAATTGGCACATCTTCTAAAACTGGTAGTACCAGTTCAGGTAAATCATTTTGAAGAAACTCTAAATAATTGTTTCCATTGAGTCGTTCTGGCAAAAAATATGGGCCGACAAGATTTCGCCCAATAACACCAGCCCAAACATTTACGCTGAATTTTCGCTGAAAGGAAGTCTGCCTTTTTTTGTGCGGATTTTGGCCCCTTTTCTCCCAGTGATGCAAATTGTGCAGATTTGCTATGCCTTCATGGCTAAAATTTGACTCGTCAGTCCATAAAATTCTTTTCAAAAAGTCGCTATCTTCAACATCTGTGTGCAATAAAAATCGGCAGAACTCTAACCGTCTTGCATTGTCACCCTCTTCGAGACCTGGAACAATGAATGAAATCCGTGAGTTTGTGGTAATAACTGCATAAACGCGATATTTCTTTCTTTTAATTGAGCTCACGCAAAGAACTTCTTCAGTTGTCCGAGAAACATAGCAAGAAAGGAATTCAACGAAACAATTACAACAATAAAAAATAAAAAATAATAAGAGTAAAAGTGAACACATTAAGATTTGAAATCAAGTAAAATGTTTTAATGTCACATTTTAAATAAGTAGTAAGTACTGTAAGTTGTTACCTTGAACAGGAGTGTAATGAAATGCGTGCCTTCCATCTGCCCGAAGAACGGACCAGACTTTCCAAACTGATACGTTAAGTCCGTCAGCAACAACTCGTATGCTTGTTGTAGGATCGTCATCAAAAGCTTGAAGGATTCTCTCATCAACTTCAACATTATGTTGCCTCACATTCACTCGGGGCTCCCGAAAGTTTAAGTTTCCGGTCTCCCTCAGACGTCGATAGGTAGTTGAGAAGGTCTCGTGGTGAGGTAACCGTCGATCAGTGTAGCGTTCTTGATAAATTCTTCGCGCTTCATGCGAATTGCAATCAGCTTTACCATACGCCAACATCATGTCAGCATACTCCTCGTTACTGAAGTTCGCCATTGTAACGAATACGCAAAGATAAACAACAAAAACGTAACAGTTCAACAACAGATTTAACAAAAAAACAATAACAAGACTTTAATTTGATTACGATAGAACAACGGGAAAAGTACGGGCACTTCGAATCGCAGAGTAATCTCGACTGATTCCCGGCAAGTGACCTTCACTCACTTTCAACTCGATAGACAAAGACAACAATAACTGTACTACTAGTAAGAAAGGGACTAACTTTTTACCTGCTGCTTGATAATCCGCGTTGACTGGTTACATTGTTCAAACCAGTTACATTGTTAGAGTGCGTGTTCAGGCAAACGAAGCTTAATTTGACCACTTTAAGAATGGTTTCTTATATCATGTAGCATATCGTTAGAAAGGGTAATAAGTAAAGAACTTTTTTAAAAAAAGCTAAATTCAAAATGAGCTTTAGTTTTTTTTTAAATGAATTGATAAGTTGTCACTTTTCATAACATTTACACCGATTTACCACTTTGAAAGCTCAGAAGTTTTTTTGTGGATATCAATTGTAACATGTAATGATTTATTTAGAATTAGAAAACATTGTAAAATACAAGCATACTTTGTTTTGTGGTATTATAACCACAAACAAAAAAGTTAGGACGATTTAAAGGCAAGATTTCGGGTAGATTTCAAAAAAATTAAAAAAAAACATATCTAGACTACCGTGAGACTTAGGTTATTGGGTCTCACGGGGGAAAATAGCACATGACCCCCCCCACCCCCCAAAAAATCATGTCGGTCCATGTGCAAAACACCCTGTATACTGTTGTATAATATGCATACTGTTATAATCAGTTACAACTGACATTAAAGTTGCAGAAGGTTATACAATGTTAGATAATTGTTAATCAACGTTTCTGAATTCGTCTGCTCGGTCGAGGAGTGGTACATCCACTGCGAGTACGCGTGGTCGTGACAAAAAATATACATTACCTACTTCATCTATAAAAGTTGAGTTTGTCAGTTCGTCGTTCATCGACAAAATTATTCTAAAAGGACTAAAAAAACGTCAATTTACTTATATGATTGGAAAACGAAAATTACCTACTTAGTACTGTTCAAATCCTTGTGTTATTTGTAACATTATTGTTAAAACAATTATTTATATGCATAAACACAGTAGCTTAAGTTAAAAATATTGGAGAGAGAGCTATTAATGCTCTCCAACGATCTCACTTTTGTGATGACTGTATTTCGTCAACGGTTGATCGTAGATATGCCATTGCAAAGACAATATTTCCTGGCTTATTATGTACTTTTCGAAAAGCCAATAAAAGCCGTTCCCCATTGTAACTACAACTTGCTCTCATGACATGACACAGTTCAGGTACGAGTCATGACAATGGATTGGAAACAATATTGATATCATTAGGCAATCAGGGCTAACCTTTGTG
This sequence comes from Phengaris arion, assembly GCA_963565745.1. Taxonomy (NCBI): domain Eukaryota; kingdom Metazoa; phylum Arthropoda; class Insecta; order Lepidoptera; family Lycaenidae; genus Phengaris; species Phengaris arion. Next base: position 1,852,159 of record OY751442.1, read on the forward strand.
ACCCTTCCCCCTATAAATAAACGCTCCTCGTTCAATCGGGTTTAGTTCATCTGGCGATGCAAACGCGTTTGACGCGTAATTCTTTAAAATAATCGGGGCCAAGTTTCGACTATGGATACCCGAAACGACGTCACTTTATGTGACTCGCACAAATTCAAACTCGTGAAACGTAATGTGATAAAGTTTGCGTATATGCACCTGGCTGCGGTGTATGGAATCTACTTATGTTTCACATCCGCCAAGTGGGCGACAGTAATATGGGCATTCCTATTACTGGAAGGAGCAAAGATTGGAATCACGGCTGGAGCGCACAGACTCTGGTGTCACAGGGCATACAAGGCTAAAATGCCGCTGCAGATTATCCTCCTGATTCTGAATAGCATCGCGTTTATGAACACGGCCATCTACTGGGTGAGAGACCATCGTATCCACCACAAGTACACGGACACCGACGCCGACCCGCACAACTCCAGACGCGGCTTCTTCTTCTCGCAAATAGGATGGCTGTTCGTTCGGAAACACCCCCAGGTATTAGAAAAAGGAAAAACCATTTTTATGGATGATATTTACAGTAATAAACTACTGGTGTTCCAAAGGAAGTATGCCATTTTAGTTATCGGACTCTGGGCGTACGTCATACCGACAGTCGTCCCAATGTATTTTTGGAATGAAAGTCTGAACAATTCCTGGCATATCTGTACGATGCTTCGGCACGTTCTGACCATCAATCTCATATTTCTGGTCAACAGCGTCGGGCATAGATGGGGAAATAGACCGTTCGATAAGAGCATTAGACCGGTCGAGAATGTTGCAGTTTCCATTCTGTCGACGGGAGAGTGTTTCCACAACTACCACCACGTGTTCCCCTTCGACTACAAAGCGTCTGAGCTCGGGGACACCATGTTCAACGCCGCTACCATCTTCATCAATTGCTTTGCCTGGATCGGTTGGGCCTACGATTTGAAAATAATCCCGGAGAGAATGATCATTGCGAGATCGCAGAAGACAGGCGACGGCAAGAACCTATGGGGATGGGGAGACAAAGACCAAACCGAGGAGGAAACTAAGAACGTAGAACTATTGTATTGTAGAACTTAGTTATTATCGATGTCAGGTACCATGTCTAGCTATTGCAAATAAACATAATTAGGTATTTTCCTTCATGTGAAAATGTAAAAAGTAAAAATAATAAAAATGTTATGTGTCGTAATAGTAGTAATTAGGTGCATTTTAAAGTTACAAAAAGTTGGAATATTTTTTACAACATTAGGTATTGTAATAAAAAGTCTACTCAACTAGTTTACTTACATCGAATAAGCGCAAACTACGGAGAAACCATTAAAAAATTTTGTGTATATTATGGGCCATACATTTCGTAGCAACTTTTATGCATGTGACGTCACCTGCTTGTATGACTTTTGTATGGGGCGTTTAAAGAACTCACAAAAGTGCATCAAACAATTAGAAGTTTTTTTTTAAAATATCGATAATTAGTACCTATACTACTATTCCTTTGTAATAATGTAAAAAATAAATTATAAAATTATATTTTTCAGAGTACTTACTTTATTCATGTAATAAAAAATACAAGACAGTAGTTAGATACCTAACCGATTTTATTTAGGTTTCTCTCGACGCAGCAAACCGTGGTTACAGAATAAGATGGCAGGTATCACATTATGATATTACATTATAACTAATAATTATTAGGTACTAAAGTAATCCAAATCTTGTACTATTATGTATTCTGTGTCCAAACTAAGTAGGTACTCACCCGAAATTATTTTATCCCTTCCGAATTCCGATACACGCAGTTGCATACATTGATGCCGCAGTTCTTTAGATTTTTAAATTTATCTCAAAATGCACAAAAAACTAAATGGAATTACTATTAATTTATCACGGTTTAGGTGTTTTTATTTACTTTAAGTACAGCAACCGCGATCACAGTAGAACTGATATGACAGCCCACCGGCGTCCTACTTGTGCCTATGTCTTACAGTTTTCAAACTACCCAAAAAAATTTCAATATTCAATAATATTAGGTAGTACCTATATAACTATTGAATAATCAGTAAGTAGTTTGAAAATTGTTATATTTGTGTTCCGATCCACGCAGAAACTGCTTACGATATCGGCATTGAGAACTAATTTTAATTCAAACCTCTTTTTAATTTAATACATCTAGTCATCTATCATATGGATACCGGTAAAAATATGTTATTCAAAACGCTTTTATTTTCAATTTATTAATCAAATCTTTTCTTCCACTTTACGTCTAAAACGCGAAAAGTAAGTGTAAAATGGCTTACTTTAATTGTTTGGTGTGAACAGTTGAACACGCTATAAGCGTTTATTTTGCATTGAAACTGACTACTCACTGCAAACTTAACGCAAATAAGACTAATAACGCAAACAAAAAGAATAAATCCGACCAAATTAATGTGTCCAGTGTCAGTTTTTTTAGGGTTCCGTAATACTCAAAGAACCCAAGTTTCACTCTGTCCGTCCGTCTGTCTGTCTGTCCGCGCTTCTAGTTTCTGTAATTATGAACATAAATGGATGAAATTTGGTAGTTCTAGATCGTGCATAGATGTCGGTTTTGGCATCATAAAATAATACATAATAACTTTATATTTTAGGAGTGGCTCTCCATACATATGAAGTGGGGATGAAAAATATTTTTTCATTCTACCCCATCCTGCGGGGTATCGTTGTATAGGTCCTTTAAAATAAAGGCAAGGTTTCATACATGACTTTTTTACAAAGTCGACCATTTTTGAGTAATTGGCTTCCAAAGTAGTTTCTAAGGCCTACAAATCAGTCCGTGATGGTATTTGTCTATCTCTTAGGGATAACCCACAATAACAATATTTTATCCCTCACTTTTTACGAGAAATAATGGCTTATTTACGAAGCGATTTTAAGCAATACAGCATTAATCCTTATCCAATTAGTACCTTAAATACATTGTGCATTTAATATAGATTAATATGGCCCTTTACAGCATGCAATTTAAATTAATATTTCAGTACCGCGCTCACCTTCGCTGTGAGCGCGCGTCTAAAGTTGAGTCTGTGTTGCGCGTAGGTATTGTTTATCGCGGCGTTCGTGTAACACTTGCGTTAAGTTATTAGTATGGAAGAGGAGATTAATAGTGAGGGGAATGATAAAAATTACAGCGAAATGTTGGACGATTGTGAAAAAGAACTTGAACAGATGACGGATTATAATATACATTTACAAAATGAGCAGTGTGATATGATGACAAGTGATAAAATTTGTGAGAAAAGAATGAGAGAAAGCAGTGAAGACAGTAATGATGATGGATTTGTTAATGTGACGCGAAGAAAAAGTAAGAGGTTGTTAAGAAGCGATTCACCGGATGCTACGTTGCTAAGTAAAGAATATCAATCTACAAATTTTTCTTTATTAAACAAAAATCGTGAAGGTACTTATGAAATATGTTTGACATCATTGGAAGTCTTACCTAAACAAATGGCTTTCGCAAAATTATTACGTGATCAAAACATCAAAAATATTATTCGGATTAGGTACAAAAGTGCTTATAAAGTATTTATCCACTTTGATAATTTAGAGCAGGCGGAAAATCTTATGAAATGTTCAAAAATAAAGGATATGAATATAAGATGCCAGTTTACTGATCAATTGAATTTATGTTATGGAGTTGTTAAGGGGATCGATATTGAGATGTCTGAAAAAGAAGTGCTCGAATCCCTTGAGGCCTCGAGTGCTGAAGAAATTGTGTCTTTAAAAAGATTGAAACGTATGAATGAGCATGGTAAATGGGTTGACAGCGAGTCTGTAAGATTATGTTTTAAAAATGACAAACGTCCAGAGTTAATTACAGAGAAATTGTGAAATAAAGGAATTTAAATGTTTAAACTGTAAAGGTGCGCACATGTCATTAGATAAATGCTGTCCAGTTTTTAAAAAGGAACAAGTTATCCGGAAGATCATGAGTGAGAATAGTGTTACTTATAAAAAAGCGCTTGAAAGTTATTATGCAAATAAAAAGCAAAAGCATGGCATATTTGATACACACAATAATTCCAATATTACAGATTTTCCACCATTACCAACAAGAATTCACGAATCTATAATATCTACAGTAAATGAGGAACCTCAGTGTAGTGACCCCCCGGATTTAAATACTTCTATATCTAGTCCATATTATTTAAATGCGGCTTTGCGAAAAAAAAAGATAAGACCTGAAAGAATAAACAAGAATCCAAAGACAAGATTTTGATTGGATTAATGACTTTGATGTTGATATTGAAATGGCAAAAGACGTAGATACTGAAGAAACGGATGGAAAGAAGAAGGAAGAATAGAAGCTTGAATGGAGAAAAATATTTCAGAGAATCAAGGATATTGTATTTTCAGAGAAAAACATGGAAATAGAAGATAGATGTATACTAATATTGCAAGTAATTTTAAGTGAAATTAAGAATTTTGTTTATAGCATGCTTATTGATGGAAATGTTTTTAAAAAAAAATTAGGTTTATGATGGGTTGTAATTCTATTAATAATTTTGACACAAATATTTTGCAATGGAATTCACAAAGCTTAAACCCAAAATTAATTAGTTTTGAGAATTTATTAGTACAGGAAAAAGTTCATATAGCTATAGTAACTGAAACTTGGTTTGCCTCACAATTTAATTATAAAATTACTGGTTATAATATTTACAGAAAAGACAGAAATGATGGTTATGGAGGTGTGGCCATTGTTACTCATAGATCAATACGTGCATACATGTGCCCAGTTAATATAGGAAATTCAGGGATAGAAGTATTACATGTAAAAATTCTTAATTGTATGCAATTGAATAACATAATAGCTGTATATTGCCCTTCATCTATAAGAACTAGCTCTGTTGATTGAGATAACATTTTTTCCATATGCTCGCAAAAGACACTTATAGGTGGTGACTTTAATGGCCATCACACAAACTGGTCATACAAGATAGACCAGCGTGGAAATCAGCCATTGGATTCATCCTTAGACGGTGGTTTTATTACTTTAAATGACGGGACGCACACTAGAGTTAAGTTGGTGGGTGGAACAGTTCAAAATTCTTCGCCTGATATAACATTCGTAAGTATATTGCAATGAATTTTAAATGGAATGTGTTTAATGAGAATTTGGGGAGTGATCATTTAATTATTAAGGTCAGATATAGTTACCAAGAGGAAATTCATGTATTTGAGAAAATTAATTTTAAGAAGGCAAATTGGGATAAGTACAGTAGTGATTTAATTAACCTGTTTTCTAACTATGAATTATCTAATAATGTTCAAGATGTTCAAGATTATGATTGTTTCGAAAACGCAATTAATATTTCAGTGTCTAATAACGTACTCTTAATAAAATTTAATTTAGATACAAACAAAAAATTTAAACCTAAACATTATTGGAATTCAAACAGAAGAGCAGAACAGAAGGCAGAACGAAGTCTAGCATTGAAACACTTTAGAAGGAACCCAACTCCCGAGAACATGTCTAAATTGGAAAATAAGACTACAGCTGAAGCTAGTAAGTTGATAAAAAAAGTTAAGATAGATAGTTATAGGGAATTTTGCACCAGTATTAACGAAGCCACATCGGTGATGGAGATGTGGAAGAAAATGCGTTGGTACAAAGGTAGAAAACAATCTTCATATTTTAACGTTTCAAATAATAAATTAAATTAATTGTTACGGTCTTTGGCACCTGATAGTGTCATAAATCAAATGCCGAGCATTAGGTCACGTAATAATGTATTAGAACTACCATTTACTCTTAGTGAACTAATGAGTTGTATGAAAAAAAAGATACATCCCCCGGATCAGACTCTATTACTTATTCTATGATTTATTTTCTGCCACAAATTGCCAGACTATACTTACTCCGTTTATATAATAGTATTTACTCGAATGGTAATATTCCGAAACAATGGCGTTCAATTCTTGTTATACCTATACCAAAACTTACATCTAATAATTTAAATTGCGAACAGAATATAAGGCCAATTTCTCTTATATCATGCCTTTGTAAGATATTACATAATAGGATAGGTAAAAGACTGGAGTGGTTTGTGGAAAAAAATAAGATCATATCCCCCTATAGCTCAGGTTTTAGAAAAAGTCAATCATGTTTGAATTGTTTAGCTCAACTTGTGTCAGACGTGCAGATTAGTTTAACAAATAATAAGCCTACTGTGGCTTGTTTTTTAGACATTCAGAACGCATACAATAATGTTCTTATCGATGAAGTTGTACGTATATTAGACGCATTGGGAGTCGGATACTTCTTATGCAATTATATTTGGTCGTTTTTGACAGATAGGTGTGTGATGATTAAAAGCAACAGCGGTGAAATTCTTACGAGATGGACACATAGGGGATTGGCTCAAGGTGACCCAATTTCACCTTTGTTGTTTAACATCACTACATACAAAATTTGTAAAGAAATAATATCAGATTTCGTTTTTTATGTTTCTGATAGCGATGTGCGGCTAGGTGAGAGGAAGATGCAGGTATATTTGAATAGTATGGTCGAATATTTGGATTTTTTAGGCCTTGAACTTTCTTCTGATAAATCAAAATTAATTTTATTTAGTAGGGGCCGTAGAAATAAAATTTTGAACATAAGTATTAATAATAAAAAGGTAAAAACAGTTGAAAACATTTATAGTATTTAGGTTTATGGTTAGATCGCGCTTTGTTATGGAATGAACATATATGTAAAGTTATAGAAGGGACCTCAAAATTTTTAAATGTACTAAAAGTGTTAACAGGATCACAATGGGGAGTACCTACATCCAAAACACTTACGGATGCTATATCTATCTATTATACGGAGCAGAATAATTGACTATGGAAGTTTTCTGTATGGGAACTGTGCAAAAACTCATTTATATAAGCTCGATCGGTTACAAAACACGGCGTTAAGGGTTATCGGGCATTTTATAAAAAGTACTCCCATACACGTTATGGAGTGTGAACTAGGAATACAGTCGTTAAACATTCGCAGGTTATATTTGGCTTTTAATTTTGTTTGAAAAACTTTTCGTTAGCAGACAATGTGACAATACTTAAGATCGAAAAACTTAATTCTTTAATGACTAAGTCTTATTGGCAACGTAAAAGTAGACTTGTGCATGCATTTAATCAATGCAAACATTTGGAAATTCATACTACTGCCCCACTAGATATGTTTGTAATGGATCATTGGATATCTTATTATTATGAAAATGACCTTATTAATTTTAATCTTGAGTGTGTAACAGAACGTAAAAAGGATCTTGAACATAATAGTCTTAAAATTAAAATTTTTGACGAAATTAATGTCAAGTATAATGATTGGCACAAAATATTTACGGATGGATCTATGAGTAATACTGCCGTCCTTATCATAAACAACGCAATCGACATTTTTTATGAAATTTAGTTATTAGTATATTCGGAATCGCTGAAACGAGATCTACCAGGATCAATCACTCGTTTTTTAATATCTTCCATAGTTTTCATTTTATTGTTAGTCATAAACAGCGTATGTGATCTTTTCCAAACTTAAGACTAGTAATAAACATCATATGCAAACATGCGTTTTTATGGTTATTTTACTTAGAATTTCGACGTATGAAATACTAAGTATAAATAACGCATTTGGTACTTGTGACGTTTATACTTAGTAAAGTACATATTTTTTTACCATTTTATACAAATCATAAATATCACAAAATCACATGCGATGTTTATGCTTAGGAATAACATTTCATTCACATCTATATTTCATTTTTCATTTACATTTTATCTGCCACTTGTGTGTTTTATGACTAGTATTTAATAAGAATTTAAACAAGATAGCAAGAACATAAGTAACGCAATTGTTACATTTGCGATTACTAAATACAAATTAATAATATTAAATTATTACGATTAGTAAAGTGTCTCAGTACAGGCCAGTGTGGGGTGAAGAGAGGTGAGTGGGGGTTTGCATTATTGTAACCGATCGCCGGTCGAGATTGAAGTGTGTATGACACGTGTCGCGTCGCCTGCGCCGGGTCACCGCGCGAGAATATTGCGCGCGAAACACCAAAAAGGTAAGTGTTAGCTCGTAGATAAATAAACTTTTAATTAAAAATACTGCTTTCTCAATTTAAGTAACTATTCTCGTATTATAATATGCTTATTAATATATATTAATTTAATAATATTCTAAACTTATAAGCAATAATTGCTAACCTGAAGGACAATACTTTTGAGAATTTAGTAATGTGCCAAATTACGTTTTTGTTACTATTTTATATATTATTGCTCTGTAATTACACTCAATTTTAATTAATTATTTACTGACACTAACGAAACAAACGGTACGTGACCGTTTGTTTCGTTAGTGGTACATACTCACATATTCTATGAAATAATAACTTCAAAGATATTAATTTCCATCAGTAGTAACATTTATTAACATTTTTATAAGTAAAGAATTATTATTATTAGTAAATAAGCTCGTAAGTAAATACTTACGAGTATAATTATTCACATAAAAGAATTATTCTCTACTTATAAAAATGTCATTACCAACTCGGTCATTACCAACTTTTAAATGATAAACGGACAAACTCTGTCTCTGATTGTTGCTTTTGTTATTCTTCTATGTACTTCTTTTTGGTCTATCATACATTTTATAAATACGTTCTTCATAACTCACATTAATATACGTATCATGAATTTTCTTCCTTGGTTCATGATTTATTTTTGTGTAACATTTCTTTTTACATGTTTCATTATCCGGTTTTTTTTAATGATTAGTCTTTCAAAGTTTCTTTAATTTTTCTCCTTTACCTTGGATTTCCAGATTTTGTCATTTCGTCAGTAATGCTTTCTTCCTGATTAGTGTTATTATTGCTTACCACATTTAAATTTTTCTGTTGGTCGTTTATAATAGGCTCTTCTGCTGTGTTATTTTCCTGCTGAGTTGATTCGTCGCTCGCTATCTCTTTCGTAGTATTTTTCGTAAGTATTTACTTAAGAGTATTATTTACTTATAAGAATTATTCTCTACTTGTATATGTAAAATGTTAATACTTTTTACTACTGATTTAAATTAATATCCTTGAAGTCATTATTTCACAGAATGTGTGACACTTTCATATTTGTGTTATGTTATTGATACTTTGTTTTATGTTATGGTTTTCATTACAGGAAAAATGGCTGAACGACGTAACAAAATATTACAATTAGTTGTCAAACAATTACCAAAGAAGACTGACTTAAGTGAAATATGGTCTAGGCCTGTCGATTTAAACAATTTTAATGTTATATTTAATCATCAGTACCGCAACGAATATGACAATTCATTCAGATATGTGCTAACGAGTGATTTGTCTGAACTAAAACAACATTTTGACAAAGTAGCATCAGCGCCAGCCCCAACCTGCCTTCCTTATACTGCTATGAAGAGTTGTGCATTTCAGAACCTGAAATTGAAACTTCAAAGAATGACAATATTTTTAACAATTCTGACGATAGTCTCGAAGATAGAGACTACATTCCTGATTCGTATGAAAGTTCTTCTGATAATGAGCACGTAGAGATAAAATACTGCACGCATCAAATAAAAAAAAAAAATTACAGAAACTGAACATAATATTATAAGTAATAGTATTATAAACCACAAAGTGACAGTATTTGATGAATCAAGTAAAAAAAGTCAGGTTAATTTGAACAAGAGTCAATTGACGCAAAACGCTGAGATTTTAATAGAATATATCAGTAAGAACCAAATTACACGGGATTACAGAAGTACATAGGAAATGGATAGCAAAACACAAAAGGAAAACACGGCGAAAGAGATAGGGAGCGACGAATCAACTCAGCAGGAATATAACACAGCAGAAGAACCTATTATAAACGACCAACAGAAATATTTAAATGTGGTAAGCAATAATAACACTAATCAGGAAGAAAGCATTACTGACGAAATGACAAAATCTGGAAATCCAAGGAAGAGGAGAAAATTTAAAGAGTCTTTGAAAGACAAAAAAACTAAAAAGTTAGAAGAAAAGAAACAAAAGCTTTCATTAAAAAACCCGTATAATGAAACATGTAAACAGAAATGTTACACAAAAATAAATCATGAACAAAGGCAGAAAATTCATGATACTTATATTACTATGAGTTATGAAGAGCAGGGAGTATTCATAAAATGTATGATAGACCATAAAGAATTACATAGAAGAATAACAACAAGTAATAATCAGAGACAGAGTTCGTATGTTTATCATTTAAAAGTTGGTAATGACCGAGTTGAGGTATGCAAATCATATTTTTTAACTACACTTGGATATAATGCTAAAAATGACGCTAAAATTAGATGTGTAATAAAAAAAAGCCTTTGATGATCAAAAATGCAGTCGTTGTATTTATAAAAGAGTGAACAAAATTGACAGAGACATAATTAAAAACCATATAAATTCATTTAATCCTTGTATCTCGCATTACAGGCGTGAACATGCGCCAAATTGATGATATTTACCTAGCGATGTCACTATAATCATGATGCATAAACAATTTAATATAAAGTACCCACAGTTAAAAGTTTCATTTGAGTTATATAGAACAGTTGTTAATGATATTAACATTTTTTTGCACGATTAGGTAATGAGGAATGTGAAAAATGTGCATTGTTCCATAAACACAATCCGAATCATAATGATGAAAATTTATGCGAAACTTGCAATGGGTGTATAACTTATCAAACACATAAACTAAAATATACTGAAACTCGAATTGAATACAAAAAGGGCGTAGATGTAGCAGCCCAACATCCAAACGATGTACTGTACGTGCTACAAATTCAAATAAGAATTTTGTCAAAATAATGGAGGCATTGGATTTTTTTAATTATCAAGATCACGTTTCCCAACATAAATTAAAAAAAATGAGCCACTTAAAGGATATGATGGCTATCAGGTTTGAGAAAGGGCTCTACGAAATGAAATATAAAAGAAGTCATTCTGATGACGAGTTTTAGGGTCTTGATTTTTTTCCAAGTAAGAGTGAAAAAATCACAGGAATTTCCTACAGTCACTGCTAAGGTACAACCGCGAGGTATTAATGAAGAGCGAAAACTGACCATTATTTCAAAGCTTGTTCCTCTTATGCCAGAAAATACTAAACATTTTTGGTATAGTTTATTCGTTTCTGATGCCAAAGATTTAACTCAAAATTACTGATTTTTTCTACTAAATTAGTATCTTAGAATTTATTTTGATGTTTTGTTTTTTATTTTAAGTTTATCAATGAAAGAGTTCGTTTTTTTTGGTTCCAGGGGACATTTTTTTTAATTCCCATTATCCTTGTTATTTACATAGTTATGTAATATAATGAGCAACAATCATTACATAGAAATGCGTGATCTGTTATAAATTATAACTTATAATTATGTAGTAAATAACAGATTGGATAAATTCATTGTTCTATTTTATATTATGTGTTTTATAATTTTACAAAGAGATAATTATTACTTACTCAAAGAAAACCTGATCTCAATTATTTTAGTTCAATTAATAATAAGTTTAGTATTGCCATGAAAATTATTGAGATAAACTAAGTACAACTAATAAATTAAGCATTATCGCACCGTCCATTGAGTGCTATGCATCTATTTTAAGCATTTATTTTATTAACGGACTTCTTTTTGTTATTCTAATAAATATTTGAAATGATTTAAGTTGTTTTTTTTATTCGGTTACAAAAAAAAATAAACGCATGTGAGCTGATGATGATGTGCAACATATACGTTATAAATGTGAACTTAAATGTAAGTAATTCCATTATCTTTGCTAGATATAAGCAACACAAATGCATTTCCCTAGACATAAACAACGCAACTGTCATACATACGTTGATTATGCTTAGTAAATTGACATTATTGAAATCCATGTTTTCTAGTCATAAACAATTTTTCGTCTTTAAAAATATTCAAAATAACTAATTATATAAATATAGCATCGCACATGCAAAGTTCATATTCAAAGGCACCAAACAAAACAAAAATATTTGGAATATTCCTGTTAGTTTCATAGGGACAACAAAAAAAAAGAATTAAACTTTAGGCGCGAATTACTCGAAAGTTGCCGCGATGCAAATGCGTTGTTTATGATAAGGGCGGCAGAATAGTGGTAAAGGAATGGCCATATATGATGCAGTGATAGGTAATACGAAATTGTATAAAACACAAGCTATGGTATCCATTATGTCGTTGGAGCTCATTGCAATTTCAGAAGCTACTAAGCCCCGATTTCACCAAACTTCTTTAAACGCGTTTATCGTAAACTCGGACTTGATCTCTCTCTCTCATTCAATGTTAGAACGGGACAGACACATCTTAAGCCGATGCTCATCGTTAAACGTCGTTCAATACGTTGGTGAAATTGGGGCTAAGTATGCTGGTAATGTAAACAGATCTAGAATCGTAATTTTTTGTGATAGCAAAAGCGCTTTGCAACATATAGCTCGATGCGCCTCTGGTTACAGAGGTGTTTCGATAGCTTTCAAAATTATACGCGATGTAGAATCGTTAAAAGCTAAGGGCATTATTCTGAAGTTGCAATGGATTCCATCGCGTGTGGGTATTCGTGGTAACGAGGAGGCTGACAGATTAGCCAAATTGGCAAGTGTAGAGGGAATTCCGTACATTATTAAGCCATATTTTTCAGAACACCTACCTTATATTAAGAGACTATGCTGTGATATGTTTAATGAATATTTTGATAAAAGAAGTCAGGAGAAAGGTATTTGGTACAAAGTTATTCAGAGTCAGCCTCCTCGGATACCTTGGTTTTTAACATGCAATATGTCAAGAAGGGATACTGTTTTAGCATTTCGTTTAAGATCGGGTCATTGCCCTTGTAGATACTATAGCTATATGATTAAAATATCTGATTCGCCTAACTGTGATGAGTGTGGTGTGGTGGAGGATATTCACCACTTGATAATGGAGTGTGTGAAAGGTGCCGATGAAAGAAAGGAGTTGTTAGAGAAATTTAAGTTTAATATTTGTGATTTAGGTTTATAATTATATGAGCATTCTTGCTTCACCTGCGAGTGAAGCAGCAAAATTTTTGTTTAAGTTATGATGGGGCTGGCATGCCTTGTATGGCAAAAGCCTCTTAAATAAAATAAAGATTAAAAATATATATATATATATATATATATATATATATATATATATATTTTCGAAGATATTACAAATTTAAAATGCAGGGACATAGGGGTTGGATCGTAAAATTTATATTCAAGCGCGAAAATTATATAATAGTTATATCAAGCGGTCTCGGACGTCGCGTCGAGGTGATATTTCATAGAGTCCCGTTTTTACCCGTTGGATACGAAACACTAAAAACATTTTCAATATTGTATACAGAAGTATACTGCGGTGAGTAGTTATTTGCTGAAGAAGTTTTTTCTTCAAGAACAGTTATTCCACGCGGGCGAAGCCGTGGGCAAAAGCTAGTGTTATAATAAATAGAAAGGTTTAAAAAAGTATTAATAAAAGTCACGAGTAATTAATTAACTTTATTTTATCCATACATTTTTTCTTCAAGAACAGTTATTCCACGCGGGCGAAGCCGTGGGCAAAAGCTAGTGTTATAATAAATAGAAAGGTTTAAAAAAGTATAAATAAAAGTCACGAGTAATTAATTAACTTTATTTTATCCATACATAAATGGACACAAAATCTCATGCTTCAGCAATGTTTTCATCGGGTAATTGGTATAAAAACATTGGTGAAGGTACTTAAAATATCAAATAGAAAAATTATATAAGAATCCTAAAAGGAATTACGTAATTAACTCTAGATCTTATTTATTAGTCGATTACAATACACTACATTACGTGTTTCTATTACATAAAGCGTGCTGCCACTAAACGTTTCACTTGTATCACCGAAATTACATATTTCTTGGAATAATACACCATAAATTACAAACTGTTACTCGCGTAGTAATCAATATGTGATGCATTACGTAGTAACAAATGTCAGCATCAGGAATTATTACTATCACACAACTGCAGCAGAACCCCAATTCTCGTAATTAGCATCCACTTTCGATTTACTCTTATTGAGTTAGAAATTAATCGTCTTGATGTCAAATAGATTTTTGGAGTACGGACCAATCATAACGCGTTTTGACGTTTATGAAAATACCACTTTACAGTTTCAACTTACCTTACTTACTGTTGAGGATTTAATTAGCAGAATCGACCTTCTGTTGTAGAGAATTCTCATTTAGTTATATTATAGTAACAATTGAAATACTACGCACTGTTACTAATGTAACACTTCATGTACCAAGTACCAGAAACATTGTTACTTGCGTATATCCAATTTAATATTTCCGTTTGTAATATACACGAATATTATCGTAATTTAACTCAACAAACATCTAATTAAGATGATATAATTCGAATTTAAATGTATGTCATGCCAGTATAAAATACTGAAGACCAATTTCTTAAGGTTTTGACTGCCACGCAACTTTTCCCATTAGGCGGAACGTAAACAATAGAAATATCATTTCAACGTGATTTCATATGTTCGGAGCTTCTTAGAATACTTATTAGTAATACGTACGTAGATATATTTTAAACGCGTTTTAATGAAGACATTTTATTTGGCATTCGAAAAAGTCGATGGCAGTCAAAAAAAATAATTTCAAATTATAAATCAAATCGAAAATATGGCATCGATATGTTGGTACATAAGTCTTTTGGCACAACGATATATTCTGAAGCTGTTATAAAACTTGTTTATTTATTATGGTTACAATATTACATAGAAAATAGTAAGTTTTGTGTACAATAGAAAACTGGTATTTTTATTTTTCGTTAATCTGCTTTCACAGTTTTTAAATTCACTTGTTTGAACAAATACATTATTCGGATTTTATCTCTTCATTTTGACATTTGTCTAGAAGACGAAATTTCATAAGAAAAGGTTAGACATTTATCAGTTTTCCATTGCACACAGGACTTCCAGTATTCAACACAAGTATTGTTAATCAAATTGTACTACTATTTCGTTACCTACGTGTGATCTATGGGGAACCTATTGCCTATGCGTGAGTAAATCTAACACAAACCTCAAAGTTGGACTCGTTCATATCTTACGTCACACCATTTTAGCAATGTAAAACACATTTTGATAATTATTAACGCTTCTTAAAGTTAAGAGGCTCCCAACATACACTCCCAGCACACAGTCACATACTGTCACTGTCTGCTAGGCAGAATGACTCTTAGCTTAAAGAAGCGTCTAAAATGATGTGTGGAAATCATTTGAGATACTTCAGATTACATTGCTAACGGTATGACCCTCTGACTGAATCAATCGGCAGTCATCTTTAAATACAACTCTTACACAAACAGTCTTATATGAATCGTTTAAATTAAATAAATTGTAAGCGGCCAACAAATCATTCCATGTACGTAAATGCACATAAAAACATACTAAGAACATTTCTATAATAAGCCTATAATATCTTATTTTAGATACCCTATTTTCCGATAACGCGCGTATTGTACGCCTCGTACCGATAAAGCCCATGCAAGGTATATTATAAGAGAGGGACTGGGGCAAATGACGATCCAAGTAAAGTCAACTTATTGTATGTAGTCGTCATTTGTCTCAGTGCCGATATTTATTTAAACGAGTTGTAGACAAGAACATCGAGTTTTGAATACCTTTATATAAATTGTGTTAAAGATAATTAAGCCCTTCAGAAATTCGGCTGTCTACAAATTATATAGCACCAATAGAAAATTAATATGAATTCGTATATCTGATTTTATAATTATATTTTGATTTAAAATGATTTATTGCAGATTTAATTAAAAAACTTTAAAAAATGCAACATAACAGTGATTGTTGTGTTCAAAGTAACAAAGAAAATAATTATAAATTGAACATACAATTTCTACTGAAGAAACACTAAATATAATTTCTGCAAGATATTACTTCAAGGGTACCAACAGCTGTCAATAGTATAAAAAAATAATCAGCCTGTATAATTTCCGTTAAAATGTTTCAGAACAGTGTAAAATAAATGAATACTAAATCCCTTTTTTTGAACGCATTGGGATTGAACGCATTCACAATACAAAGTATGTAGGTCTTAGCCCTCATTCGCAATGCTGTTTAAGGCATAAAAAAACGTTAGAATAGAACAAAATAATATGCATTTCCCTGCCGTGTGTTCGGGTTTTAAGCTCCATTCTATCATCGCAGAGTTGTATTTTCAGCGCTGTCCTACTTTAACGCTTTTTTATTAAGCGATATTAAATGAGCACATTCGTACAAGGGCTTAGTCTACATAGTAAGTACACATTAAGTAGGCTCGAGTACGTTGACAGCTTGCGGTGGTGTTCACAGGTCGGTGTCGTACCAGGCCGCCACATTGTTGTTGTCGTGCGGGGGCTCGGGGAAGGCGAGGTCGGCCGAGGCCGCCCCTGCGCCGTCCGCCTCGCCGATGTCCATGTCCATGCCGAAGCCGCTCCCGATCTCAAGCCCCTGCATCGAATCTATCGGTATCTGATCGTAGCCTGCAAGGTAAATGTTGTTGTAGTCATCCGATGGCACGATATGGTATTGTCATGTAATTAAGCGATGAAAAAGCAGAAAATGTGATAAAAATATAAGTAAATTGTAGGATAGATAGTGTATTCAAAAGCTAATGATAGTTTGGACAGCTCAAAATTTCCCTTTTCAACGCCACGTATATACCGCAGAAAAAAAAAATCTTTACAAAATAAAATTGTCTTAACTAGTACTAAAATTACTATAAGAATAATAGGATGTAACAATATCATTCACGGCGAAAAGGACCGTTAAAACTCATAGAGATTAACGCCAATGAATAGAACATAAATCTAAATAGTTTTGACAAGACTACGGCGAAGCCAAAATGAAGGATAATGATTTTGGCAGTATATGTACATATGTGTGTATGTTTGTTCCACCGTAGCGCCTGGTCCGATTTTTATAAATGAGGTGTCAATAGATTCGTAATAACAATCCGAGTAACATAGGCTATATAATTTATGTAGTCGGGTTATAGGTTTTTATAAAAAAAATCAGTTTCATATGACAATTTAAATACTCCTTTGTGTTTGATGGCAATTCGAAAATTGATTTGGTTTCAACTAATTACTTCCTCGATGCTACATGAATATCGATTAATGGGTACAATGGGTACAACACAACAAACTTTAAATACGATGTATCCCAACTATCTTTAGCCCTTGAATACACTATAATTACTGATATAATATTATTATTATGAATAGTGACAGTAACGTTTTGATTTTTAAGATTAGTGTTTGCCAATGTTTCGTATATAGCAGATGTGAATGAAAAAACGATTTCTCAACAAATATAAACTTTTCTCAGTCCCTTGCAGCTTACTGTGTGTTAGCATCAGATGTACTGTTACTGGTTAGTGAACAAACCACAAAACAAGAAAATAACAGTAGGAGATAACTGTCACCACAGTTAAACTAAAACATTTACTTTGTTACTAGTTGGTAAGATATTAAAAGCATAAACCAAGACCTAAGTAATGTGTTAGACGTTGGTAAGAAAAACGTAATACATACATAAATGTCACACCAAATAATATAATATTAGGTCTTTAGCTATGAAATTGCCGTTTTGTATGAAAAAATTTAAACGAATTTTTTTCATGTATTTTTTATTTGTATTAATCGAAGTAATCACCCATGCAATCAATGCATCTTTGCCAACGCAGTGGCAGTTTATTGATGCCCTTTTTAAAGAAATCAGCTGGACGGGTGGCAAAAAATTCTTCAAAGGCCTTTTATACTGCCTCTCGGGTATTGAATTTTTTTCCCGCCAAGAAGTTATTTTCAAATTCTGGAAAAAGTAGTAGTCTGTACGCGCAAGGTCTGGTGAGTAGGGCGGATGACGGAGAGCTTCCAACCCCAGTTCTTGCAACTTGGAGAGCGTCTGCTGTGCAGTATGAGGTCGCGCGTTGTCGTGCAGGAGCAGCGGAGACGAGCGATTGACCAATGCTGGTTGGAGATGTGCCAGCTTCTCCATCATTGTGTTTAGTTCTTCACAGTACATATCTGCAGTAATGCTCACCCCGTTTGGTAAGAAGCTGTGATGAATCACACCGGCGCTAGACCACCAAACAGTGACCATCACTTTTCTAGGGGTAAGTTTTCGTTTAGGGCATTGTTTAGGTGCTGATCCAGGATCCAACCAACTGAGCGCTTGCTTGTTTGATAACCAAACAGAATACATTTTTCATCGCAGGTAACAATGCGGTTCAAAATTCCTTCATTTGTGTGTCTGTTGAGCAGTGCAAGGCACGTCTCGACGCGTACTTCGCGCTGGCGATCATTGAGTTCGTGGGGCACCCATTTGTTAAGCTTTTTTACCTTGCCAATTTGACGCAAATGGACCAATATTGCTTTGACGCTAACGTCGAAAGCTGCTGCTAATTCAGCCGTAGATTGTGTATCATCAGCTTCCACAATCGCCTTTAATTCGTCATTGTTGACCAGTCTTCGGGCGACCGCGAGGTTCATTTTTCAGGTCGAAATTTCCATAACGGAAGCGAGCAAACCAATAACAGGTGGTGCGTTGGTTTGTAGTGTTAGCTCCGTAAACGTCGTTGATGTTGCGTGCCGCTTGTGCCGCGTTGCTGCCACGACGGTACTCATATTCCAAAATTACTCGAATTTTTAACGTATCCATGATGTCGATTGAAATGCGATGAAAATGTAACACTAATCAATAAACAAATGAATACTTTTGGAAAAAGAATTCCATGTTTTTAAAATAAAATTAATTTGAAATTAGAATTCTTAGCCAAACAAAAATTATTTTGATTTGAAATGGCCAGTACTGCAGAACGGCAATGTCATAGGTAAAGACCTATTATAATTAAAATATATAAAACACAAACATAGTGTTACAAAAGAAACTACATATTTCCAAATGTTGATTTGACAATATTTGGTTAAAAAACAAAACTATTGTTACTTAAATTATGTAATAGTTATAACTTATAAGTCACACAAAGTTACGGAGAAGAAGTCCTTATTGCTTGACATTATAAAGTTTCTAAACTTTACAACATTAATATAGTTGTAGAAGTAAATTTTGTAACACCAAGTATGTTATTAAATAATACATAATAATCCCTTCACCTGTTTAGTTTAGTGATATATAGGTCCCGGATTAAGCTGCATGTAAAGAAGAGAGAAACATATTTATAAAGAGTACATATGGCAATATAACTTATAGATAATTGTGCTCCTAATTTTATTACGGTCTAAAATGTCTAATGTCTAACAAACATCACACTATTTGCAAACGCTTTTAAAATAATAATATTCTTCTTTGACAAATAATGTAAGAAAAGAGAATTGAGGCCTTTGCCTCAAATTTTGCGGCATGCGGTCGCCATAGACCATACATAGGTCAATGCTTAGCAGGATTGCACTTCTGTCAAGCGGTGGCCGGTGACTAAGGGGCTATACTCACGGTCCAGCCTGAAAACTCAATGCCGCGGCCTCGAAGCGGACTTGTAGACAAAAAATATTTTATAATTAAGGATTTGCAGGCTGGACAGTGAGTATGGCTCTTATGAGGCCCACATGCGCGCGCTGCCGCTGTCGCCGCCGCGCCACTTGCCGCAAAATTCGAGGCAAAGCCCCAACTATATTATTTTATTAATTTTAGTGATAATTAAAACTAATATAATGTACTTTTTGGATGATATGTTGATTTTAATGAAAATTCTACTACCCAACTACAAGTAAGTACATCAAAATATTGAATGTACTTATAGTTGGCAAGAGAAAAATATTATGATATTTAAATAAAGTGCATATTTTATTAGTGCTTCTACAGTATCTAGAAATGCGCTAGTTAGTATCTTGTTATGGTGCAACAAAATGCCTTATTAATTCCAATGTTCTAGAACCTAGTGGCTACATTGCCTAGTCTGAGGCTAATGATTGACTAGAATGAAGTCAATGGTGCAAATGGTTGCAAATGCAATATAGTGTAACATTTGTGCATTCTATGGGTTATGTTGTGTTAGTCCAAGATACTGTGTCTCCACTGGGCTTACCTTGCTGGTGGAACGATGGCCTTGTTCCGTACAACCCCTCATAGCCTTGCTCCGGCCCGAGCATGTCCTAATAAGACGGTATTTTTTACATTTGGTACATTTACATTGTAATAAAGAATAATTACATATTTTTTTAACATATAAACGCACTACACGGAAAGCTTGGTTGGAGGTCAATAATGAGGTATCAAACCTCATTATTGACCTCCAGCCATGTACCTTTGCTCAGGCTTAACCATAATATGTTATAGGGCACGAAAGCTGCCTTCACATTTAAATGGCTGCAGCTCTGCACCCGTGTGACAGCCATACATATGACAGTCGCGATAGATGTTAAATGTCGCGACTATCGCTCAAGAGCTATAACCCCCTAAAAATAACATAAGACCGTCGGCAACACATTTGTTTCATTAATCTTGGGCGGTTTCTATGGAAGGTAATCACTAATCACATACCATTTAGAGATATATCAACTCGTTTACATACCTGTAAGTCGGGCTGCATGGCCAGATCGTTGGGCCACATCTGGTGGTCGTCGCGGAACAGAGAGTTGGTGAGCTCCATGGACAGCCGCTTCTTGTAATCGTGAGGCTTGTCTTCCGACATACGGAATAGTACGGCCGCCGCGTAAGTCGCCACGCCTGAAGTGGTTATATGTAAGTTGGTAGATATAAGAGCGTTTTCACACTATCTGATCTGTTATCGGATCTATACAATGTTCTGACCGATGTATGAGAAAGATATAAGTTTCATATTGGATCAGATATAATTTGATGTGAAAACACTAACTCTTGGAGAAATATGCAAAATCCATATTATAATATATTGTTTTCTTCTCATGGACAAATTGGTGAAAAGTAGCTTTAGTTGGCAATATTTCCTGAGGTTAGTAGAAAGCGGAAGTCTGCACTCGAGAATGGCTGGCTCGATTTGACTGGTATACTTATGTATGTTGGATTAAAAAATAGGTTACTTCAATCCATACAAACACGTTTTATCGTCAAATATTCGAGTGACGCGAATAAAAATTAGTTTAAAAACATCAGCTGTTGTACAACAACGGTTATATTTATTTAATGTAATAAATCAGAAAGGTGGTAAGATGTAAATGCTCGTATGGCGTCTATTCACCTTCGTTACGTGAATGCAACAGCTCTGTTAGCGGCGCCGTAGCACCTTCGGCCTCTATCATCTCTGCTCCTTCCTTGTCGGCAGCCAACTCGCAGAGCACACCCGCTGCCACACGCTGAAACGATATAAGTGCTCATTAAAATATGATGGAATTGAATTAAATACCGAGATATTATCAGCTATACAATGTGTGTAATGTTTAAAATGATCTTATTTCGATAAAATAACGACTTGGACCATCAAGATGGGATAGCAAAAATATTCGAGTGTTGCTTCTTTCCTCAACTGCCAGAATTACAGACATCAATTATAAGACACCTGCAATAAGTGTCTCGCAGGATATTTACATATTATGAATACACTGTTTCTTTTCCTTTTCTTTTATTAACTTTTACCTAAATTAACAGGTTTTTAAATTTTTTGAATTTCCGATGGTTAATATTACCTGTATGTTCTCGATCTCGTTGAACAACAGCTGCACGAAGATCGGTATGACGTTCTGCTGTCGAATGAGCGCGCGGTTGAGGCCCTCGCGCGCCAGTATGTGCAGCGCGCCCACCGCGCCCTCCACTATCTCCTCCATGCGGACGCCGTCTGCGTACGCGCCGCCCGTGCCGCCGCCGACAGACGAGCGTTGCTGTGGAATGAATATTATAACGACAATATACTATTTAAAGGAACTTTGCTTACGAGAAATATGTCCCAATGCTGGTTGCATTGTTACAATGGTCAAAGTTGAATCGTCGGCCCAATCATGCTAAAGTCGCTCCCACGCGCTACATTTGCCTGGCTTTTCAGACAAGTAATTGGACTCGATACCTAGGCGTATGACAACCAATAAGACCTAAACGCGCCAAACATTTATTGGTCAGAGTTTATGTAGCATTATGTAGACCAGTGTTCCGCAAAGTGTATACCGCAACACACTGGTGTCACATGGTCATTAGTTGGTGTGCCTCGGGAAAATACGGTTATCTAAAAAACTTATTTTTATATTGATTTCTTGAACTTATTTTTACTAAATAAGGGTAAGTTAATAAGCATTTTTAATTAAATAAACAAATTTTTAATTTGTGGTGTACCTCCAAAAATCACCGTTTTCCTAGATGTACCTTGAACCCAAAAAGTTAGCGGAACACTGATGTAGAGGATTGTCTACACTCTATAATCTACCTTTATTTTAAGAAATTTTCTAAATAAAGTCATTTAAATCTGATAGAGGCGTTCTTATCATTTGGTGTCAACTTCGGGCATATAGGTCGACCACATTAGTTTAGATTACTTTTGATTTCTATTGGAACAGACTATACCCGCTGCGTGTCGTTGAAGGCGCGCAGCAGTAGCCGCACGAGGTGATGCACGGCGCCGTGGTCGCGGAGCGGCGCGTGGTTTGCGGGGCACAGCGCGAGATTGCGCACCAGACCCACCACCGCCTTCACCAGCGGCCAGCGCGACGGCGGCGACAGCAGCTTCACTATCACCTGCAATGTAATAACAAACGAGATAGTTACAATACAATAAGCTCACGTCGTGAGCAAACACATTTAAAGGCTGACATACTTCAAAATCCACAATAATATTCGTATACTTAAAAGTTTTCCTGAGGTGAGCCTTTTAAGACTGTTTTGTCAAGATCTAAACTAACTCAACTAAAGTAACACTAAAAACCACAAGCAATTAACTTTTGTAAATAATGAAAATCTATCGTAACTAATTGTTCCTAAATTAATTTGCCTTATTGTAAGGCCGCTGTGTTCGAGGCAGCGGACTCACATACAAACAATACCTATGTCATTTGTAAGTAATTAGCAATTTCATTTGGTTGGGTTTTCCGACTAATAAATCGAAAACATTTGATACCCGGCTCTGCAATTTTAAGTAATAACCCTAAGTAATAAACCAAAAATATGAACCCCTGATTGTTTGTTTACATTTTTTAAATTCTGTCTCATGAACACCACTATAGTAATGTCACTCACCGGCAGGCCGAAGTGCAATCGCACGGCGTTCTGCGCCATCTCGCTCTCGACGTGGCGCGAGGTGAGGTGTCGCAGCGCGCACACCGCCGGCTCTGTGATCTCCTCGCGGTCGCCCGCCGAGACCACCGTGCGCACCAGTGCGTCCACGCCGCCTGCCTGGCACACTGTCACCTGGAAAATAAATATTATTTTGTATAAATTATTATATTTCAGTAGCTGATTTGGAAAACGTTGTTCTGTCGTAATATAAATTATCATGTAGTGGTATAGGAAACAGTTTACGACTTACTTCGCATTCCAACTGAATCCGTCAAGCCGTTTTGGAGGTTGGTTACAAACAGTGTAACACAATATTGATATTAGATTAATTAATAATTCATTAACATCACTCTACAAACAATACACATAACAATGAATTATCATAGGGGCAAAACTCAGAATTAGCTCGCATACAATACTGTTACTTCAATCAAACATACAACTCAAATTTCATCCCCACACGAGAGAATTTGAAATACTTTTCAAGTTCACTGATGTATTGGCATTACTAAGGTTCGAGTAAAATTATTATGAGTAATATTTATACTGATTTATCAGTCAGCAAAAAAAAAAAACATTTATATGGTATTTGCTTTTTTTCCAAACATTCCAAACATATTTTAATAAAAAAGTGGGTAGACATATTAACAACCAAACTGAAAATAAGTGTAATACATCGTTATCGAGATTCGCGATTATTCAGATCAAACGATCAAATAACTATAATATACCTTCAAGTTGAATGTACCCCAATCCAATATCGATGGGTTATGTAATAATATATCAGTTTATAATGCAGATATGAGATGATAATAATTATAGCTACCTTCCAGCACCTTTATAAGACCCTGGATGGTAAGCTGCGCTGCATGTTTATGCAAAATTATGTACAGGAACTGCTTTTCTTCATACATTCTGATTATTCGAAATGTCTGTTATCCGAATGACCATTGACAACAATTAGTCTGGATGATTGAATCTTTACTGTACTGATAATAGATTTCAGGGTTTAATAGTGAACCACCTTCGGATTAAAAAAAAACATAACTTTACCTTGTTCCGCTGGTTGTTGCAGGTCAGATTGGACAGTATGCCGGCAGCACATGTGACAATGTTGACGTCGGTGGACGCGAGTACTTGCACGAGGCTCTGAAGCAGCGCCTCCAGGCCCTCCACCTGCAATAGTATACATTGCAATGAGTATTCACACGTCACTATAAATTTATTAAGATTAATTTCAAAATTATAATAAACATACCAAAAGCACTTCTTTTAATAACATTTACTTACTACACCTTATACCGCTAATTACTAAAAATACCATTTTAATATTATATTGTTGGCATTCTCTTTTACCTTTGAAGAATTGTGTTATTCAACATGTAAAAGTGCAACTACTAGCTTTTAGCCCTGATCACAAAAATATTACTATTATGTGTAATTAATTACTTTAGAAATTTATGTTGAGGCGAAAATTATTATTATTAACAGACGTTAGTATCCCACTGCTGGCCTTCCCTGTCTCTTTCCACAAGTCCCAATCCTTGGTTTTCCGGTTCGCATTTTCCCAACGTTTCGGATACAATCCGTATACTGTAGTTATTCTTTTCAATATAAATATATACCTTTGTGGCTGCATCGGAGAGATTCCTCAGAGTCCAGAGACAGTTCTGGACGAGGCGGCCACTGGGGTTGCCGAGGTGCATGGCCAGAGCCTGCATACCACCAGCCTCTACAATTGCCGGCTTGTTGCTAGAGCACACAGACAGTACCTGCAAAATTGCAATGATTTTTTATATCTTTCATGTCCTTTGTGATGACAGACGTATTTTACCGATAAGCACATTTGTGAACAGTCATCAACATCAATAAAGGTTTTATTCTTTTGTGCAAAAGGAATAGAAATAATTTCCACAGCATGTTCGATTCCCACATAATGGCTTTTTAAGATGTGGGGCATTTCACATCTAGCGGACAACCAAAAAAATATAGAGGTAGTGAATTTTGTTTATACTCTGGTAAGTTATACTTCTAGTAGACGTGGACACAATGTTTTTTTCGTATCATACTTTATTGCTGAGTTATGAGCTTTTAAAAAAGTTGAGCTTTTAAAAAAAGTTACTAAGAGCGAAGTCCGTTATTTTTGAATACAATAAACAAAAACAAAAAGTATTGTTTGGTGAAGTTAAAAAATTGAAATTTTTAATTTTTTTATCGAATTCTAAATTCGATTTTTTTTGCGTATAGTAAACCGGAAGTGAAAATTTCAAATCGATATTTGAGCAACTTCGACCTTTTTATTTTTAAATATTATTATTATTTAACTTACTATATATTATTATTATATAACCTTGAATGAATGCCATAAATGTACTAATTATTCACAAAATAAAATTAAAAAGTGATCGCTACTAATTCAAGACTTAAAGAAATAGTAACACGTGTAGTTGGCGAGCAGTCAAAGATTCAACTAAAAATAAAGGACTCCTACTTAATATCACAATAAAAATAATGTGATACCGAGTTAGAAAGATAATAGCTGTCTCTTTCTAGCAAGTAACGACGAGTAGTATTGTATTTCTTAGTGACACTTTTTAGGATTCTGTAGTTCACATCTCAGAATCTGTTAGAGCTAGAAAGATGAAACTTTGCATGGATATGTTTATTTACCACATCGATTTTTTTGGTAACTCCCCCTACATGAAAAGTGAGTGATGATTATTTTTTTTCTCGCGTCTACCCCATGTTGTGGGGTATCATTAGATAGGACTTTTATAAACATTGACAGGTTTCAGAGACGATTTTTTGATTTAGGTATATTTATAGCGCTTTTATTGTTAAAATAGTCGTTATACGTTAGTAGGTATATACTCTAATAGTAGTTAAACGGAAGCTCGAAAAATCTGAAAATTTCATGATGGTAGTCCATGTGCTGAACATTGAAGGAAAACTATAATGGCCGATATAACTTTATTAGTTCAGGAGTTATAGAGAATTAACTTGTAAACTGCGCTTACTTGGAAAACTTCGTACAAAAATAACGAAATGGTAAGTAAAATATTGGTATAATGGTACGCAAGCAACCCTACGTAAGCGAGTCCGACTAGCACTGGGCCGGTTTATTATAGCTACAAGGTGGTGTTACCTACTGGTGTGTTTCACAGTCGTATCATGGTTTTTGAAATTACTCTTTTGTATGAACTTGTTATAATTTATTATAACAAATGTGTATATGTATTTATAATTTTAAGTATATTTTATTTAAAACGATCGTTTATTATTGTACTTTTTCATGTTAGAATGAACGAATAAAATGTTAGTAGAGTAATATTTTAGCATCTTGGCGCATAAACCGATTGCTTAGAAAGTGCTCATACCTATGTGTACTCTTAATGTTCTAAGTCTTAAATTATTAGCAACCAATTTTGTTTTTTTCGTGTGTATATTTAAAGCTTAAGTTCAAGGTTAAAATATTTGAAAATTAAAAGGTTGAAGTTATTCAAATATCGATTTGAAATTTTAACTTCCGGCAAAAAAATTCGATAAAGAAATTGAAAATTTCAACTATAAAAAACTTTTTTCGGACTTCACTATTAGTAAATCTTTAAAAGCTCATAACTCAGCAACAAATCAGGATACAAAATAACATTGCATACACGTCTACGTCTACTAAAGTATAACTTTATTTTTATTTATTTATTTATTTTATTTTAACAAATTTTAAAAGCAAGATACAATACAAACTCGGTGTCACAAAAACCTAGAAGGTTTGTCCGTACACCGACCAGTGTATAAACAAAATTCACTACTTTTGTTTTTTAGGTTGTCCGCTTGACGTGAAATGCCCAATGTGAGGAATTATAGAATTATTTGCTGCTATTATAATGCTGTAATCGACAGCGCGCGGCGACAGCGCAGCAGGGGGCAGTGACAGCAGCGGCGACGCACGCAGGCGGACGCCATAGTTACCGCATATCAGATGTGCACTCCTGTCAAGCGGTGATATCAGTCACTGCCCGCCGCCACGCCGCACACCGCGAAATTGAGGCAGGAGCCTAACAATTGAATGAATAGATAAATAAAGAACTTACTACTTATATA
Source organism: Phengaris arion (assembly GCA_963565745.1). Lineage (NCBI taxonomy): Eukaryota > Metazoa > Arthropoda > Insecta > Lepidoptera > Lycaenidae > Phengaris > Phengaris arion. The sequence goes on from OY751442.1 coordinate 1,879,592, forward strand.
TACTTGCCTTCAAAACTCTGGATGTGGTCCAGAGCAACTTTTCATAGTCATATGAGCGCATAATGCGAACAAGTTCAATCGGCCCCTGGGATGCTAATATAATCAATTTCGACTCCTGGTTACCGTATGCCAAGATCTGTAAGCAATCAGTTACAATAGCAAGGAACTTCACATTATTCCGTTGCAGCAGAGCAACCATCTTTTGCAGTCCTCCGGCAAGTCTGACAGCCATTTTGGAGCCGTCTTGGTGCAATAGTAGATTGTGTAAAGTGGTTATAGCATAGAACAGCACAGATTCAACCGGCGAGCTGAGCAGTTTCACCAGTGCCGGGATGCCACCGCTCTTGAAGATAGCGAGTAAACCTTGTCTATGGTGTGACAAGTTGTGTAGGGTTCCGACTGCTCCCTTGGTAGTTTCAAGATCATTGCTGTTAGAGATGGCGCGCACTAAAGCGGCGACCATCTGTGGTGAGTTCATGATGGCGTGTCTTGATGCCTCCTTCCTGGACAACTGGTGGACCATCATAGCAGCTTGGGAGACAACCACCTGATCTTCATCATTCAATAGCTTTATCAACTCAGGTATAGCCCTGTTAAAGACACATACTCAGTTGAATAACGTAGTAGGCAAGTTACAAAGAAGAATGTTTTAATATTATAAGAAAATATTAGAGAATTTTACTTTAAGTAATTAATTTTTGTCAAATAGGAGCACATGAACTACATTGTAGTAAATACATGAAATTTGTCTAACAAGACAGTATGACAATTCATAATATTCTACCAAAGTAATTACTATTATTATTACAAGCTTAGATCAACATAAATACGTCATAATAAATAATAACTACCTGGTAGCAAGATCAGCATCATCCTGATAGTTGATAAGGTTGACAACAGCGTGTTTCAACATCTGTGATGGCTCGGACAGACGCTGGACTGCAGTCGGTTGAGCCGGGTCCAACTGGGTGGACGGGATCTCGATGCCCTCCTCCAGAGTCTCGGGGAACATAGCCGCGCGGACACGTTGCGACCGTGTTTGGGACAACTGTTGATTCATGTCTGAAAGAAAATAAAATATTACTTAGAATTACTAAATGTACTATCATAGCCACAGCCTCTACTACACTAACGCTCATTAGGCCTCTTTATGTGTAAGTATACCTCATTGATTGAATAGTAAATGGATTACATGAATAACTATAATTTTTCATAAAAACTATGACCCAACTAGCCTATATATATATAGCCTATTTTACCTGGGTTATTATTACGAATCTATGATACCAAATTTATTAAAATTGGATCAGTAGTTTAGGCGCTACGATGGAACAAACATACACATACTGCCATAATCATTACCCTTCTTTTGGCTTTGCCATAGTCGGGTAAAAAGCATGAGGAAGGAAGATAACATTTAAAAAAATTAAACCTACTTTAGAATAAAATTTTCAAAAATTCAAAAATCTACCACATTTTATTTTGTATTCAAACTCAAACAATATGTCTGAGTTATCAGCAAGTGAAAAAGCCTTATTTATTAGCTGTGACTGTTATATCATATAAATTAAAAACATAAATATTACCATCAACTTGTTCCTGCGTAAACCCTTGGGCAAAACCCTGATCCAAGTCGAACATGAGTTGATCTCCTTCCATTTCATCATCTTCCTTGCCAGTAAGAGATGGGACCTGAAAGCAAAATCGTAATATACATAGTTTAAAACCAGCCAAGTGCGATTCAGACTCACACACAAAGGGTTATCAAACCCTTATATTTGTACGTATAAAACGGCAAAAACCACTTTTGTTATATGGGATATTTATTTTGTTGTGTTAAAAACAGTTATTTCTGGTTATAGCGGCAACAGACATACATCATCTGTGAAAATTTCAACTCTCTAGCTATCACAATTATGAGATACAGCCTGGTAACAGACAGACAGCAGAGTATTAGTTATTTGGAAAAGAACTAGTTGGAAAACCGAATGACCTAAAATTGTTATTAAATTACCAACTAAAATAATATTCTTTTATGCTTTTTTAGCAGTCTACTATGTAGTCTAGTATGTAGTAGCAGTCTAGTATGTATGCATTTCTGGATTTCAATCTGAATTATTTTCTTATTTCGGCCTTTTTAGACCCCATTTTTTACGTTGTTGGGTTATAATTTTTTTAATGATCATAAAGAGATTAGTAACAAAAGCGTACACACCTGAGTGGCGGCCCCTGAGTTGATGCCAGAGTCAACCAGGTAGGAGTTCTGTTGCCACATGAGCGTCTGCTGTTCTTTGCTCTGAGCCATCGGCACATCCGAGCCCCCATAGTTGCTGTGGGACACTGAAAATTCAAGTTAAGAGAAGACTATTACTTAATTTTACTAAAAATTTTGACAAAGAAATATCTTGTTGGTAGTTGATAAATAATTTTTGGCAGCAGGATACAATTGGGAATTTTCCTATAAATATTTGGATAAAAGTAAAAACCTACATAAATACAAAAAGATTTCTTAGTATGCTATTAATTTTGTCAAGTGTCTTATTTTAAGAGCACTATTCATTTATGTAATTAAAAAATTACAAGAAAATATTACTTAGATTATTTATTTATTGTAAATATTGTGCATTGTGCACTATGAAAATGTCACTTGTTGCCATTTATAAAACATCAGAAGAATAATTTTCATTTTATTTTTATTTAAAAAGATTAACTTATGTGTTTTGCCGGGGAATTCAATTGGTTGTGGTTTTTGTATATCTTTCATAAATTTGTGTTATTTCGGTTCTTAATGTGTAATATTGGTAGAATATTAACCATTGAATATTCGTTAACGTGCACAAGTGTGGACAAGTGGTACAACTTCAAAAAACATGCTATTTTGTGTTTCTCCAAAACTCCCTAGGAACATTCAGTACAGCTTCTACCACTTTACTGAATCGACTGACTTGACACATTGACTGCACTATTTATTTGGACTTGGACTAGCTTTAGACTCAACGATTTAGGAATACGGTGTTGAAAATTGACACGAAAATTCTATTACCCGCCTTTTTAACTTGACACTGGCAAATGGGTTTTAAACCGACGCCATATAACTAAAGAATAAAAAAAAAAGATTAACTTATCATCAAAACAGTTTTATAATAAATTATCGATTTACTTGAAAAGTGCCATTATTTGTGCCAAAATTTTCGGAATTATTGCCATGTAATTACATAAAGTGTCTTTATCCATACAAAAATATAGCTTTTATCAGGCCAGGCTAGGTTAGGCCTTAGTCTTACTTTCCAAAAAATTTGAAAAATTACAAGCGACCTGACCCGACCATTTCTATATATATATCATATATATATATATATAAACAAAGAAACACAGACATAAGAAATGTAATAGATGCTCTAACTTACCGCAAAGGATTAAATGGATTATTTATATATATATACATATATATATACATATATATATATATATATATATATATATATATATATATATATATATATATATATATATATATATATATATATAAACAAAGAAACACAGACATAAGAAGAAATGTAATAGATGCTCTAACTTACCGCAAAGGATTAAATGGAAATGGTCGGGTCAGGTCGCTCGTATGAGCACAGATAGATGGTCAAACAAAGTAATGCACTAGTCCAGTACAATTGGAAAAATAAAAGCAAGGTAGACCCCCTGAAAGATGGCTTGATAATATCAAAAAGATAGCAGGAAACAACTGGGCAGAAAAAACCAAACATAGAATACTTGGGAGACAAATGGAGGAGGGCTTTACTCAATAAGAGATCCTAAATTAAAATAAACCACAATGTAAATTATTAATTAAGGATTAATAAGGGCTTATTATAATTATATTTTAGGTTTTCAGGCACATTAGAATATTATTACTGATATTAATATATTATTTATATTATTAACAACTAATATTAGGTCCTTACATATGAAATTGGCGTTTTGTAAAGGAGGAACATAAAGTTGATTTTTTTAAACAATATATTTATTTAATCAAAGTATATACCATTGCTATCGATGCACTTTTGCCGTCATTGATTGATTCCTATACTAAAAAAACCATTTGGACAAGAATCAATAAAATCTTTGGCGGGCGCTTTGGACCGCCCCATCGGAGTTGAATTTTTTCCCTTGCAAGAAGTTATCCAAATTTCGAAAAAAATGGTAATCTGTTGGTGCTCCAACACCGTGCTCGGTCTGGGGAGAACGGTGGCTATTCCATCATGATTTGCAGTTGTTAGCATTAGACATCTGACATAATCGTCTGCCCAGATTTAAGAAAGCTGTAGTGAACGACACTAGGCACTAGAGCACCAAACGCTCACAGGTAACTTTTTTGAGTCAATTTTCGCTTGGGGCAGGCTTTGGCTGGTTCGTCACGGTTCAGCCATTGTGATCGAGTGTTTACGATTATCGTACAGGTACACTTTTCATCACAGGTAATGATTCGATTTAAAATCCCTTCATTATTGTACCAGTTGAGTAATGTAACGCAGCAGTCGACGCGCGTTTGTCAGTTTGCTGCACTCAATTCATGAGCATGACCTTTCAAGCTTTTTCACTTTCCCAATTTGCTTCAAGTGGATTAAAACAGTTTTATCACTAAAACCGCAGCCTGTAGCTAACTCGGACGTGGTTTTCGATGGATCCGCTTCCACAATAGCCTTCAATTCTTTATTATCAACTTTGGTCTCCAACCGTCCACGGGGCTTGTTCTGCAGGTCGAAATTTCCAGAACGAAAACATTGGAACCAAAAACACACTGTGTTTTCTTTTGCGACGCCGCCGCCATACACATCATTAATCCTTCAAGCCGTTTCTGCAGCACTGGTGCCACAGTGGAACTCGTACTCGAAAATAAGACGATATTACTAGTTTTCCATTTTGTTAACAGAGTGACGCAAATAAAAAACCAAAAGAGGAAAAAACAAATGAATTACGGTTTGCGAAACACAAATGCATGAGTAATTTGAGATCAAAGTGGCCAGTACGACAAAACGCCAATTTCATATGTAAGGACCTAATATATTGAGGAACAAAGGGAGTACTGGTTTTGTGATTACAATTTCTACCTGCACTTGTTTTCACAATACCACTTGGCAGGTAAACTTTTTGCTTTGTTATTTTTTTATTAATAACAATCGGTTTTCATCTCGGCAAAAGTGAGTAAAGGTTGAAAGGTAATGGTAGAGTATTGCAATCCTTACATTATAGGTATAAAATTGTAGTACTAAGGTATTTCATCTCAGTATCTAAGCGATCACAAATAATCAAGTGTATTTTGAATGTGTAATAAAAAAGTAAATGTAATAAGTTGATACTAAATCATGATATTAATTAAGTCAGATATCAATAAGATAAAGAGGTCATAATAAGATCAGAAAACCGACCAGCAATCGTAATTTATTGCAATTTCTATGGCATGAGTCACAACCTCCTAAATGCTGAATGGTATTTTGATAATTAGGTAAGCACTAAGCCTAGAACATAAACATGCTTATTTTAGATTTATTACTTACTTGTGCGGCTCTGAGAAGTTGGTATTTGATAACTCATGGTTCAGCGGATGCAGCGATGCACCCTGCGCCTAGAAAAAAAGTATAACTTATTCACGACGCAGACGTGGTTATCGATTATTAAGCCGTTCGATAAACATTACAATTCTTATACACTGATTTAGCCTAAATACTTTCTCGTTGTTTAATTTCAATTCACAGCGTGTAAGTAATAGAAACAAAACAAACAAATATGTCCATTTCTGAATGCACCCAAATACCACGCCCGTCATAGGATATTTCTTTGATTCGAAATATTATTAATATATTTGTTAACAAATCACTCTTTTTTGATACCTGTTTCGTAAAAACTATACACGCACTCTCAGTATAGTACTTTTCTTGATATTTTTATTATTGAGAATTGCTTTCACCACAGTAAAATATCTTGACAATACAATATGGCGTCAGCATTTGGGTTCGGAACTCATTCGGAGGAACTCGTTGAAAATCGTTATTGACAACTATTTATCTCTGTCATTCTCATAGGAATTTTGTATGTTTGTTTCCTTCTATATTTTTCTAATTGGCAGCCCTATTTTACAGCTGGTTATCATAATTACGTTTCTTTTCACGCATAAAAATTGTATCGTTAAAATTCAACTATATGATGTTTTTACTTATTTAATTTATTTATATTTAATTACTGCAACTGAAAGCAAATATCTAGAATACTTGATAAATTATAATAAAAATCTATGAGCAGAACCTCATAGTATGTTATAACGTCTAACTATCAAAAGAATCACACCAGAACGCGGAAGTCTCTCAGATACTCAGTAGTGAACTCCAGACCTGAAATCAACTAAAAAAAATCATCTAAAACTGCTATAAGCTCTTATAACATCCTATAAAAACTAAATAATGAAAAGGATACATCATACATGTCACTTCTTTTATAGTCATGAGTCACAATTTTCCGAGATTTTACGAAAAGCCAAATTTACTTACTCTTTTAAAAGAATTCGAAGATAAAATACACTGGCAAACATCACGCGAAGAAGGGATTGAGAAGTCATCTTTTATATCTTTTGCTGAAACTGGCATTCATTCCGAATTGAGACAGAAAGACAAAGATAAACCATGGATCGTTGATAACCATGAAAGGTTCATAAATGAACCACTGAACATCGAAAGAAATGATTTGAACTTTTTGTCCGAGTATGGATTCATAACCAGCTTGGTCTATAGCCCAGATGGCGAATTAGTTTTGGTTGGCCACTCTAGTGGTCTAATACAGGTAAAGTAGGTTGCTGAATAATCTGCTGATTAATTTGGCATCATCAGTTTCGTTTTATTGCAATAATTCTCTCTTTAAAATATTTAGGTAAACGTACCTACTTCAATGACGACCTGTATGGCACGGTGGTTGACGCGTGGGCGCTCAAACCGCCGCCGCCGTCGGAGGTTGCGGGTTCGAATCTTGTCAGGGAATAATAAGCTTTCTGTCTTCCTGGATCATGGATGTGTATTAAATATGTGTATAATATAGTAAAATCTTAAATTCAATAAATAACGTTTAAAAGTATTAAATACACCTCCCGTTGTCTGGTCCACGTAACACATTAAGTTCTTCAGATATTTAGCACGGGGACAGATTGACGTGGTGTGAAACGTTCATAGACTTGACCCGTTTTGAGTTGTTATAAGCCACGTCTACGTCTAGATATGTCGTTTAGGACACTGTGCTAAATCCAGTTGGTCCACAAAATGGACGAACTAAATCGAATAATTTCCGAATACGCCAAGAACATTCGATCGCGTTACAAAAATGAAAACTCCACAAACACTTGGTACCCCATGTTTTCGCAAGGGCTGAACAAATATCGCAAATTCGCATGGGTTAATGAGTGTAATGAAAAGTTCTTGAAAGCGACACGGAATGGGGTGTTGTACGACCGATGGTTTTTCTCGGAATGCGGTGCAGTTACTGCATTGTCGTACTCTCGAGATGGAACGCTTATTGTCATTGGGCATGCTACCGGATTGATACAAGTTAGTGTAGCTAATAGGCAATAGCTATACACCATACTGCCTATCGTTCAATGTACTGTAGTTCCAGTGGTTCCAGCGAAGTCGGTAAATAGAGCATAGCTAAATTTTCCAATTCTGTTCGACGGGCTGTGTAAGATAAATGGAACCGTTTTCATTTTTACATAACAAGTAGTGAGTACCATGTAGGTAATATATCTCGATACAGCGCGTCTTTAATAATTACGATTATATTTTATTTTATACTAGCTGTCCCGACACACGTTGTTCTGTCTTAAATATGAACTTTTAATAAATGAAAACCGAAAATGTCTCGAAAATCTTTATTGAACAATTTCACAATGTAGTGTTTTTAACATTGGTTTCACTTATTACAAATAATATTACTAATTTAAGGCCGAAATTGAAAGTATAAAACAATTCACAAAGGCGAAAACGTGGGAAACAGTACACAGTGAATATATCATCTAGTCAGATCGGTAGCGCGCGGGAGTCTGGCGAGAGCGCGTCGGACGCGACCCGCAGGAAACTTGTCCTGACGCGTTGCTGGCCAGCGGCGCGTTGGCACTGTGGTGCGAGCGAGAAGGCACGGTCTCCGGTGCACTCGTTATAAACTGGAATTAATAACTATACCTACAATGCAACCTACGTCCTACTCCTACACCTACACCTACTCCTACAACCTACAGCTTTTCCAATATGTCTCACCGTTTAAACCTTCCCTGAACTTCCACAATTATTTCAAGACTAAAATTAGGCAAATCGGTCCAGCTGTTATCGTTTTTTAGCGAGACATTGGAATTGCAATCCATTTGTAGGTACATCCCCCGGGAACCAATTTTTAGCTAAGTCGATACAGCCATTCTTGAGTTATATATAAAGTAACTAACACGACTTTCTTTTATATATATATATATATATATATATATATATATATATATATATATATATATATATATATATATATATATAGATTTTTAAGTATTTGAATGTGAGGATGGATGGATGGCTAGATGTATGTGATTTTTTGCACACTACTGAATAGATTAAAAAAAAATGATATAATAGTAGCTTGGGCTCTGGATTAATACAGAGGCTTATACTTATAAATACGTACTATTTAAGCGGGCGGCGCCTCGGGCTAAAGCTAGTATTTTATTTTACACTCAAAATATGTTTTGCTGTTTGGTGTACTTTGTTGTGTACATTTCGTGTTCACGATACTACAGATCCCTTTAAAATATTTACTCGTAATTTGTCTACTTCCAGCTGCGTCATGGCGGCACCGGCGTGGTGCTGTCCACCCTCCGCAACATCCAGTTCCCGCCAAAACCAATATACGCGCTGCAGTTCAGCCCACATGATGCGCGGGTCTGCTACGCCGCGTGCACGGACGGTGTGGTGTATAGGATCGAAGTACCCAATGTATGAATCCACGGAACATTTGTTTTTTTCTTTTATATATTTTGTTGTAGGTATGGGATTTTATTCTGTTTGTTAGTATTTGTTGTTATATCGGCAACAAAAATTCATTATTATATAAACATAACACTGAAATTTTCAACTGTCTAGCTATCGTGGTTCACGGTTCACGAGATACAGCCTGGTGATAGAGTCCCGTTTTTATACCTTTTGGATACGGAACCCTAGAAATATTGGGTACAGCTGTTATTTGAAAATCTAAAAGATGATCTGTGTTATTTTGATTCCTTTGTTGTTGCGGATGCCCTCGTGTATTTACAGATTGAGCGTGACTAAAGAATTCAAATCTGCACACAGATTGAGGCATCAGTGGAAGATCCACCGGAGCACTGCATCAAGTCGGACCCGGCACTGGAGAGCCTCACCAGGCAGTTCTACGGCAGCCCTGGGATGGCCACCGCCGCGACGCCGTTCGTGAGCCGTAAGATTGTACCCTGGGCCTAGAGGAACATTTGATAGCGGCGTAAACGTAACGATAACGAATGTGAATTGTATGATAATCTTGACAGCGCCCATATAAGTTTCATTCGATAACGTTACGTTAACGCCGCTGTCAAATGTTCCTGCTAGGCCCCCTGACCTGCAACAGGGGGGCAATTCATCTTATTCGCGTAATTCGCAGTTGCGTTCCAGTACCAGGGCATGCTGTCGGTGTCGTGCTCACTAGATTTGATACTTGTGTGAGTTCGACAGCATGCGCTGACACCAGCGTTGCCAAATTTTTTTCGCCAAGTGATTTCGTCGAAAGACGGGACATAGAAAACGTTTGCAGGGTACCAGTTTAAGCCGACGTAAAAAGTAGATCCTTTCAGTGGTTGTAATAATTCGCATCATTGACACTGAAACCATAGTGCGAATTTATCACAATCATTTCAAGTAGAATTAATTTGTTGTTTAAAAATAATATTTTTTCTCTTTTTATTTATATTTATTATATTATTTTTAACACATTTAAGAAAGTTGTAAATAAATAAAAGCGACCGCTGTTCTCACTCTCTCGGCAAAACAAAAAAAAAACAAGTACATTGGTCTTCAAATCCATTTTAATGTAAACGTAAACAAGAGAACAACAGCGCTCTATAATGCTACCAATTTCAATGTCACTTGCTTACCTATCTATTTGTTTACGTTAGATTAAAGTGGATATGAACAGAGTATAACACAAATTCTCGAGGTACAACGCAAGCTTTGTTTCCCTCCGGTTTTCTGTAAGGCCGTGGTATCCCTCATGTTAATAGTGAATGTTATGGAATTTGTCACTTTAATACGTACTCAAACTTATAATTACAAAATCCTGAATGCGAAATGGCGGACTTCCCGTGCACATAGCATTAAAGTTGTGGGTAGTCGCTCTGAATTAAACCCACTAATATAAAAGTTCCGGATCCTATCCAACTTGGAATATCATTTTAAGTTCCCACTTTAAACTTGCAATAAATTAGCTCCACGTTCTTAAAATGGCCGTGTAAATGTGAAAGTCAGAGAAAATTCTCAGTTTTCTTGACTGTACTTTTGTTAGAAATTCTGTATTCTGCTATGACGTGTCCTATAAAAAAATAGATTATTACTTCTCTTGCTATTTCTAACATCAAACACTACTATATAGTTTTGGGGATGTCTATGAGCGGAGGTAATCATTCTTACCGTCAAGCGAACCATTAGTCGTTTCTCGGTCCTAACTCATGACAGAATATTCCGGTCATGGCCGACTCCGGAAGCAACGGCGATTTTTCAACATTTTGTGCCCCGAAAACAACAAAATTGTCCCAAATTCCAGCGGGTTAGAGGTTTTCATAAATATTGAAGAGTTTAACATTTCTGTTGCAGACAGGTCCCCGGCGCTGTCGCTTGGCATTCTCGCTGAGGAGGCGAAACTCGTTGTAGGCTACGCTGACGCTTCCATTAAAGTATTCGATATGGAAACTCAAGAGGTAAGATAATTTTGGATTACGCCTACTGGTCCTAATACCTACCAGGAACAGATTGAGGTTGTTTCGAAAGTTGTGAAAGTTTAGCTAGCAAACTAAAACTTTTTGGTTGGAAACTGTGTAGGTAAAGCGATTATTATATCTGAATTAAAAACTTGATATAATACTAAAACAATATAGGAATCTAATATTTATGCTGATCACCTATATCGCAGACGTTTTCAGATCTCGAAGGTGACCTGTCACAGATTTACGGATTTATACTTACAACGCGTTCTAGCAGTTTTATGTTTCAATATCTTTGGAATGACATTTTACAGTTACTTATGGGTCTGAGCCGAGACGCGAGTAGACAGTACCTACATTAAAGATTAAATTATCACTACTCTGGTTGTCTTTGTACATATCTAACTGGATAGCTAATATTTATTTTTATTTTATTTAACACTAGCTCTTGCCTTTTTTGCACCTCCGTGGGGGATAAATTTAGAAAAATCCTTTTAAATAACGGATATCTACGTCATAGTAACTATCTGCCTGCTATAATTCAAATCAACAGCTACGATCGGTTCACGATATTCACCATACAAACTTTCAACCCCCATTTCACCCATTTAGGGATGGAATTTTATATATATAAAATACCTTCTTAGTGTTCTTCTAGCGTCTAAGTTATGAATTAAAACAACTGTCTAAATTTCCACCCTTAGTTTTGAGATCATTGGTTTATTTATCTACCGAGCGACAGTCTAGAATCTAAATGCAAAACTACACGGAACCATGTTAAGAATTCAACATACTTAATACATAATATAGACCCGTTTTTGATAAACCAAAACTGTATATCGCTTTCTTTAAACCAATATTTATAGCCAGAAAATAAAATTGTTTATGTTAAAAACACGGACCATGGTATTATGTTATTATTAAAGCAAGAAGCTTTAAGCTAGCAGATGGCAAATAAGCAACAAATTCTAGTAAGTAATACTTTTCTACCATTAGCGGAATGGCTATGCATGCGTTTATAATATGTCAGTGAGTTAGTGGGAGCATCACCTTTTATATAAAAAGATTAATGCCACATTCAAAATTGTATAATGTAGATATAGGTATGTATTAGGTATGTACAAAATCTTAGGAGCGATTTAGAATTTTACCTGTCATTACTTTTCAAACTAAAATGTTAAGCTTTTAAACATAGAATATTTTAAAGTGAAACTTTTTCGTCTGTGTGTTGCATGTCGCGTGACGGTCGGCCGCGGAGTAGGGATAAAGTAAAGGCGCTCGTCAGAGCAGCCGAGGCCAATATGGCGGCGCCTATAGTTCGCATCAGCTGACCGTGTAGTGTATAGACTAGTACTCATTTGTGCCAGTGCTCCACGCTATTTTGTTATTAAGTTTCACTTTTACCGTGGTTTCATAAAACCACACAATCCTTTTTAATATAATATCTTTTTATTTTGATTTATGGACTTTTTCTCTTTACGCTTTACTATTTTAGTTGTCAAATGTTTAAAAAAGAAGACGGAGAAGAGTATATAACGCACTCCGTCGAATGACGTTGCTCTTTTAGAATAAAATTTTCTATAGACTCAAGATGTAGTCGTTTATATTTCATAATCCCGTTTTTACGGTGAGTTTTTTGTTTGCCTTTGCTTTGTTTATCTTTAATCACGTCATAATATTATAAATCAAAAAAATCCTTTGAAATTCCTAAAATTCAATGCTGATGTGATCGGCACCTAAACTAGGATCAATTCTTAGTTTTCATTCGCAATAATAATTTCGTTTTACTAGCGAATATTTTCAATGCAAATAGTTGTGGAATAAAAGGCGCGGAGAATTTACTGTTATAGCCTCCCACTATTCGCATTTGAATTTTGAATATGTATAAAGACGGAATGTGTATTTAGTACTCAGCTGAGGAACATACACCTGAGGGCTAATTAAAGAATAACAAACGGTATTGAAATACCTTACTATTGGTGGGCTGGTTTACAAGTCACGACCAACGACACGACACAATATCGTATCGTCAATTTCTACTATAATATAAAATGTTTTTAAATATTATACTTTAAACGAGACAATCTTGTATATTATATATAATCGTAATCTCGGAAACCACCGCAAGTATTTCCATGAAATTTAGTATGCAGGGAGTTTTGGGGGAGTAAAAATTGTTCTAGCTAGGCCTTGTTGCCGAAACTACGCATTTTTAAGTTATATAATATGTCTTTTCTTTCGTCGTGCAGCAATATATCAATAATTTCGACTCTAATATGTCAGTCTAATTGGTAGTTTGGTATGAAACATGAGTGTTGAGTGTGTGAGCGTAATTTTTACGTTGTTCGGAAATTCGATTTGTGGTGGGTTCGAATCCTAGTCAGATAAATATTTATTTGATTTTTTTTACTTTTTCATCTAATAGAACTTTCTAATCTTCCGAGCAAAGCTCGGTTACCCAAGTACTATTAATTAAAAGTGTACGATAGTCACATAAGGGTCAGCTCACACCGCAACGAGACGATACGCGCGAACTGACGCTGAGGGTTCAAAAAATTGCACAGTGGTTTCTGTATGTAGGGGTCATTGGGTTCTGGTAACATACCCCTGATTTAAGAAATAGGCGATTGTGTATTATAATAACAATAGCTCTCGCCAGCGCCCGCGTAAAAACAATATCCTATTTGTATCCTTAATCCTATCCTATGTGTTAATCCAGAACTTAAACTACCACCATCCTAAATTTCATCCATCAAAATCCATGCAATAGTTTTGGCGTGAAAAGTCACAAACATCCATCCGTCCTCACAAAGTTTTACATTTTTAATAGTAGTAGTAGGAAGTAGGCTATAGGATATTCTTCCATGATTTTTGTTTAAGGAAGGCGTATTATGGCAAGCCACAAACATAATCACAAACATCATAAGATAGCTTCTGCGTATTCTGTAGTAGTCTGCATTTTTGATTCAATCTAAAATCATCATCATAATATCGTATCGTATGCTATAAAATACCCAACACAGTACACAGGTGTATAGGTAGGTACAAGGTATATTATTGTATATTCGGTTGTATTGTTTTAGGATGAGAATACGGCCACTATTGTTTTATTACTGTAAAAATAACAGGAGCTCTATCTACGTGATACTGAGTGTCGGTACAGATGCTTTTTTTTAATTATTTTATTATTGGATGTTAATAATGTTATGATTATATAATCCATATTAATATTCATTTAATACATAGTACCTGGGTAACCGAGCTTTGCTCGGAGTTCTGATAATTTAAAAAAAAATTAAAAGAATAAAAAAATATTAATGTGACCGGGATTCGAACCCATCACATTATGATTTTCAAACGAAGCAAAAATTATACATACCAAATACCAAATTGCCAATCGGACTGACATAATAGAGTCTAAATTATTAATATATTATTTCACAACGACAGAAAAACATATATAGCTTAAAAATGCGCAGTTTCCAAGTTTTCAGTTTCCAGTTTCCTAGCAAGATCTAGATCGATCGATTTTTCTCATCAAAAACTCCCTGCATACTAAATTTCAGGCTAATACTTGCTACCGTTTTCGAGATACCGATTATATATAATTATATATACCTACAACATTGTCTCGTTAAAAGTATAAGATGTTAATTAAATAGCATGCTAATAAAATAGCTGATTTGCAGCAACGCATTTTGCGTCCTAATTTTTTCCAGTCTTTATGTCATTCAGTTGTCATAAACGTGTTTTTGTGTAGACAATGGAGAATGTGCACTAATTCTAAATGTGAACTGTCTGTATTCCCCGTTAAAAATAAAAAATACTCGTGAAAGAATTATTACGATACGTCAATTAGTTTCCAAGATATTTAACTTAAAAGTGGCCCAGACGCGGTAACTAGCGACTGAGGCTGGGCCTATATGATCCGGAATCCGGGGGCCCGGGAAAATTCAGAGCACTGAAAATAGAACTCTGGACTAATATAATAGAGCTGAAAATCGAACACACAAGTGTCGAGTCAAATATCAATGTCACATATGAGACAGCTCGACAATTGCCACTTCGATTTTCAACTCTATTGTACTAGGGCAGAGTTCTATTTTCAGTGTTCTGAATTTTCCCAGGTTCGTAGGATTCCGGATCACATCGTCCTGGCGCGAACTCTGGGCTGTATGGCGAGGTGTATAATGACGTCATGCTACTGTTAGCGGGATTTGAAAAAAAATCATAAATTTAAAATAAAATGTGTAAAATCGTGTAAAATTGAATAAAACAAAAACTAGCGTATCTGTATACATAATGGCTTTACTGTAATAAATTTTCAAGTGGTTTTATATACTTAGTAACATTCTCCATTGCCTGACGTAGTGTAGACAAAATATACCTAGACAATTTGTAGAAACAATTACTGGTCGAGTACTTTTTAAACCAAATATCTACCTTTATAGGATCAATAGGCGCTAACACACCGAACAACGGCGTCAAAAACCAGGTTTTAAGAATTATTATAGGTGGCTTTATTAGAAGCTCACCAATTCATTGTATGGAAAGTGAGTTGAGCATTCCGCCAGTATTTATAAGAAGACAATATTTAGCGTACAAATACATGTTGAAATCATATTCTAGGACAGATAATGTGACAGCAGTTTTATTAAATAAACTTAGTCAAAAATGTCAAGGTCGATATTGGTGTAGAAAAAAAAAATCCACTTTTGGCTAAAACACAATTATCGAGAAACAAACTGTCAGAAATTCACTCGAGTCATTTGTTGGATCAATTTTATTTGGATGTGTGGTTATCTCAAATAGATATTAATATTTTTTTAGTTTCAAATTTAAGCAGTGTACAAAAATCTAAAGAGGACTATGAGGTAAATAATTTAAAAATTGTAATTCAAGAATAAATAGTAGACAAATATAGACTATGGCACAGAATATATACGGATGGTCCTAAAAATGGTTCTGCGAGAGGAGTAGGTTTTTATGATCCAGCAAATGCTCAAGGTTTTATGTTCAAAGTTATAGGCGAGGTTTCAATTATGTCATTGGAACTACTCGGTATAAATGAGTCTCTTAAGTATGCTATATTAAATAATATAAGAAAACTTGTTATTTTGTTATTTTGTCAGACAGTAAGAGTGCGTTACAACACATAGTCCGGTGTGCGACGGGAGTCCGAGGGGTGTCAGTTACCTATGACATTCTTAGAAATATTCAAGAGTGTGTCAATAGAGAAATAGAATTAAAACTACAATGGATCCCGTCTCACATCGGTGTGTCGGGTAATGAAGAGGCAGACAGATTGGCAAAACAGGCATGTTCAGCTGGTAGTGAAATTAAAATTAAACCTTTTTATTCGGAACTGTTACCAATATCAGGGGGGTGTCACTACGCCGTTCCGCCGCCGAGCTACAAGTACATACAGAGACTCCCCAACGTTGGGGCGATTCAATGGTTGCCACTTGCCACGCACTGACCGGCCGTGGCGCACGCGCGCGCCTCTTACGCAGTACGACTCACTTTACGTCGCAAACGCGTCATATTTTAATTGGCAAAAATATGTATCCAAAAAAATACTGCATTGCAGCCGATTGTCGGAACAATGAAAAAAATAGCAATTGTCAGTTTTTCTCGGTTCCGGCAAGTGAGATAGATAGCGAATGGTACGATAATCATTACTCATTTATATCTACTGTCACGGTACCTAAATCTATAACAATAATTATTAAATATACACACAAAAGTTTTATATTATATGCTTATTTAAAATAGGTGGTAGGTAGCTGCATATACATACATATAATCCATACCTACATCAAAAGAAAATCACGTGTCGTGTCTGTGTAAACTGATTTATATGTTCCTTATTCATTTATCTAATAGGTACATAGGTATAACAGTTTTCGCTTGTATATCTTGCGTGGTATTTATATTCGGTCGGTATGTTGTATGGTATCTATATAATATGTATTATATCATTATTATATATATAGTATATAGTATAATCTAAGATATTTAATTAAAGTATTGACAAGTGACAACCCTATTTTCGAAATATCTGACAAGGTTTGGAATAATCCGATCGGATCCGCCAGAGAGCTCAATTTCGGCTGCTCGCGTGCGGTCCGTTTGTTAATAATAATTATATAGGCACATAAAAAGGCGGCATTTGTGAAGATCAAAACAGAGAGACTTCTGTACCTTGTACTATTATCTATTCTGTGCCAATATTTAAAAAAAGAACATTAATTTGTTGGAAGGACTATTTTTATGAGGGGTCTAAAACTAAAGGCATATGGTATAAAACTCTTCAGTGTGAGCCTCTTCATATTCCTTGGTTTGTGGATGGTCAAATAAATAAAAAAGTGTTAAAGCTAGCATTAAGAAGTCGTTTAGGCCACATTGTAACAAAAAAAATTGCATTTTTAATGAAGAAAGAAGATTCACCTAATTGCGGTAATAAAATAGACGACGTTTGGCATGTTTTGATGGAATGTGTAAAATAAAATAGAAGGAAAAGAAACTCGCTCATTGACAGGTTTAGTATAAATCCATTAGGTGTTGGATGGATACAGAGCTGCTGGTTTGCACAAATCCTACATCAAGTGTAGCTTTGGATGTGTATAATTTGGCGATTGAAACTTATGAGTGAATTTTTTTACGGTGGATACGATGGGGTTGTCATGTCTTATAGACAAAAACCCTTATTAAATATTAGATTAAAAAAAAAAAAAAAAAAACGGTATCGCAGTCAAGACGAGTGTTCTCGTAAACTGCCGAAATCTAATCTCGCTTTATGGCAATATTGGATTGACTTTACGAGTGGCAAGTCGTCAGCCCTTTAAAAGTCGGACAGCTACGAAGTCCGTTATGATTTTACCCTTGTCCCGGTTAGACACATTCGAGATTCAGATTCGAAATCATTCCGAATTAACAGTTGTCAAAAAGTTGTTAGAGATTAGTTTAAATTGACACTTAGGTACGGCCACGGTACGGCCTAATACTAAAAAGCCACTTAAATTAAGACGCTCTCAGGTCACATGTAGCTATGTAAAGTAGTAAATTTACTAGGGGAAATACAGAGGAAACAATAAATACAGTAGAAACAATATTATGTAATTTACGGCATATTACAGTAAAAAAACACATATGAGAAAAATTGATATACAACAGTCGCGTTTATTTCGATTTACGTTGTTACGATAACAACGTTGCTGTCTTTGTCTGATGCGTCGGAAAAGTCACTTAACAGACAAAGACGGCAACGTTGTTTAAGTTATCCATTGTGTAAATCTTTTTATTAGTAAGGGGGCTAATCTATACGAAACTGTAATAAAAAGTCAATTTTAAAATCAAAATTAAAATTTAGAATAATCAAAGTCACAGGCAATTCTACCGACATTTATAGAAATTACCGTAACGTATGAGTATTTATCCTGAGTTTTCGGTAAAGTAACCCAGAGTCTTTAGGCAAGACTTAAGCATCGTTATGCCACTTAGCGATGCCTTAGTCAAATCCCCTTATAAAACAATAGGCAAATCCCATTTAATTTTATTTTTAAACTTCGCCGTCGTAATTAGCGATGGCAACTTGGATAAAGGCTCTGGTGACTGGTCACGTCATGCTGTCTCTGTTATTCTGTCAAGCAGTGACAGGGACAGCCTGTGATTCGAGAAGCGCCTAACTATAAAGGCTCCCACAGACGAGAGGCCGATCGTTTTAGTTAGAACTGACGTCAGTTCGGCCTGAACGGATTCAAGCACATACACGGAGAAAATCGCATCCGACCGAACTGACGTCAGTTCGGCCCTTAGATTAATAACGCCTAGATAGTCTTCAAACAAACGCATCGTACAAAGTGAAGCAAGCAAACAGATAGATAGGCGTAAGCATTACATACCGACACGCACACAAACAAAACTTTAAAGTTGTGGAGTGTGTACTCTTAAAATTTGAACTATTGTATTTGTTTTTCTCAACATCGTGAGATGTAAAAATATAACTTATATTTCACTTTAAACCATCTAAACACAATTTGTGAACTTTATTTATATGAAACTGATTTTATAGTTTATTTAAATATTATTTATATTTTAAAATGTTTCAAATATTTGACTTAATACAAGTCAAATTTTTCGAACATAACATTTCATATGTAAGTATGCTTTTTTAATTTTTAATTCTTTTCCGATGCATTGTCACACCCAATAACGACACAAACCGTCATGTTTTTTATAGTCGGAGATGTATGCACTAGCGCTTGACCTTGACAAATGACGGGTCGTTCGAACAAACTGCGCCGATATGGCTCAGTATGATTTACTTCACTTTTCATGCGCGTACTCGGTTTCTAGGCGTTTTAATCTAAGGTTCGGCCTGAACGGATGCGAGCACATACACGAAAAATTGCCGCGAGCTTCGGTCGTGTTTTTAGGATTCCGTAATACTTAAGGAACCCTTATAATTGCACTCTGCCCGTCCGTCTGTCTGTCTGTCCGCCGCTCTCCTAGCTTCTGTAATAAATTTATGACAATAACTTTTGTAGTAATTCAATGAAAACCTATTGACCACGTGCTATTTTTAGGGTTCCGTACCCAAAGACTAAAAGCGGGACCCTATTACTGAGATTTTGCTGTTCGTCCGTCTGTCGCCAGGCTGTATCTTAACCTTCTTATACCGTGATAGATCGACAGTTAAAATTTTTACAAAATATGTAGGTATGATGTAGGTATTTCTGAACACTGAATAAAATAAAAATTTGAGGTTCACATACAACAAACGTATTTTTTTCCGTTTTGTACGGAACTATAAAAAAGCTACTGAACTTAGGAATCCATAAAAATCTTTTTTCTTTTTCGATAAAAAGAATTAAAAAAGCTTCGGACTATATACTTACATATGAAATGTTATGTCCGAACAATTTGACACGTATTAAGTCAAATATTTAAAACATTTTAAAATAAAATCATATTATATCGCCATCTTGCTGCCCTATTGTGAATTGTGAAAGTATTACTAGTAATAATAAATTTATTTAAAAATTTTCATGGCTAACTAATAGTTGCAACTAAGACAATATTTTCAGATTTTTTAAATTATGAATTTAAAGTATTGCCCGTATTAACATAATCCTTAATATATTCCTTGATACCCGTTTAATATAAATAATGTTCACAAATTGTGTTTAGATGGTTTAAAATGAATATAAGTTATATTTTTACATCTCACGATATTAAGAAAAGCAAATACAGTAATCCCAATTTTAAGAGTACACACTACACAACTTTAAAGTTTTGTTTGTGTGCGTGTCGGTATGTAATGCTTACGCCTACATCTATCTGTTGTTTACTTCACTTTGTACGATGCGTTTGTTTGAAGACTATCTAGGCGTTATTAATCTAAGAGCCGGGCTGAAGTCAGTTCGGTCGGATGCGATTTTCTCCGTGTATGTGCTCGAATCCGTTCAGGCCGAACTGACGTCAGTTCTAACTGAAACGATCGGCCTCTCGTCTGTGGAGGCCTTAAGGAGCGTATGAGGATAACCCATTGGCAAACATTACATTGCTGTCGACTATGGTTTTTTTTTTATCGATTTTGAATCATGTCCTTTCTAACAAAAAAATTAAATTAATGGTCGAATTTCCAACACTTCCAACTGTACACGTAGTAGCTACAAAAATATAAGTAAGTGTTATAATTTACTAGATGTTGCCCGCGACTTTGTACGCGCAAAAACAAATAGAAAGAGATAAAAAGTAGCCTATGTGTTAATCCAGAGTCTGAGCTACTATCATACTAAATTTCATTAAAATCCGTTCAGTAGGTAGTTATTGCGGGAAAGAACATTCACACATTCAAAGTTTCGCGTTTATAATATTAAATTTGTAATTTATAGGTATTATAATAAATACACACAAAATTGAGCAGATTTATATTATGTTTTCATGAAAGGAGGTAAAGGAGGGAACGAGATCCTGTAGGATTACACTTTTCGTATAAAAACTTTGCGTCGGAGTTAATGGTTTGATATAATATATTGCAAGAACAACTGTTCTTGTTTGTGAATGTTTGTTTCTCTTTCACGCGAAAACCACAGAACGGATTCTGTCGAAATTTGATATGGTAGTATTTTTAGCTCTGTATTAATACTAAGGCTACTTTTTATCTCTAAAATGTGCATTTTTCCCGCGGGATGCTGCATTTACGCTGGCGAAGCCGCGGGTTGAAGCTAGTTCTATATGAAACAATAATTTTGTTTGTTACTTAGCGCGTGTACTACATTCGGCTAATGAATTATTAAGGCTTAATCTTTTATGCCATAAATCAATTATTTTTTGAAGCTATTGAATAAACAGAATTTTCGTTGTAATAATACAAAGCAATCACTCGTATAATCTCGCAGTTTTTACGATTACATTTGATTGTCGCTGAAATATGTAACGGGTGGTGTCTGTAACAGCGTTTTCACACTGAGCGGTGCGATATTACCATCCATACATTTTTGTTTTCAAACGTCGTCGCCGTAATTAGCGATAAATAATAATAATAATATGTATGACCGCTTCACATCACGTCAATCTTGTCCCGTGGTAAGTTATCGAAGAACTTGTATTACGGGTACCAAGCAACGAAAATATATTTAATATTTAATACTTTTATATAATAGGTACACATATTAATTTTTTTTATTATATTATACACATATTTAATACACATTTCAATTGTTATTCAATAACATTAAGTATAGGTACATATTTTGTGGGGCCACAGTATCTGTGTATAATGTATATTATGTAAAAACAGATGGAATCAACCTACAAAGTGCACAAGCTACGCGTGCAGTACATACCCCGCAAGCTGCAGCGAATGCACGTGGGGCAGGTCTGCGCGATCAGCGCGCATCCGGAGCGCGAGCACACCTTCGCCAGCGGAGCCTGGGATAATACGATACGGGTAACTCCTTTATTACTTATGATCGCCTGGTAGCTCAATAGCTATGCCACCAATAGCTACGGGCGGTGCAGAGTTACTGTTTCATTTTTATAGTTTGTTTTCCCATTCCTTGACAAATATAAGTGTGTGCGGCCAGGGAAATTAATGTTTAACAGTTGTGCGGGACGTTGTCATCAGCCACCTGCAGTCGGGAGACTTATCAATCTAGGCTATTTTCGAAGCTAATCTACTCAACATTTTATTTCCTGGATTGAATATATTCCTGAATTATTAAAAATTTCGTGCCCACTTCCATACAAATCCACAAGTAAGAAGCAGAACTTGACAATGTGCAAGCGTTCTTATTTGAATACCATAATAATTTAATTTGGATGCGCCAAGTAAAGTTAGCGAACTCTTGTACGAGTGCTCCTGGCTAAGACGTGCAAGCCAGTTAAATTCTGAGTACTCTAGAATATCATAGTAATAGAATGTTTTATGAAAGACCATGTAAAATTTAACGTTGTATTTATTTTTTTATTTTTTTGTTTTGATTATGATTTTGAGATAAATCATATTTCATAATAAGAACGTCATATTATATACCCACTATAATAAAAACTTAGGCCCTTTTCATCCGTTATTGGATGATTTATACAGTATTCTCCGAGCGAAGTAGCCACTCTTGAAATACTGTAGTGCATGGGATAGTTGGTTTTTAATCGTATGGTTATCCAAGCACATACGGCATTCTCACAACACAGTCAGCCTAGTCCAGAGGAATGACTGGTCAATACGTCTTAGGCCAACCAACGAAGTGCGGGTTTCCTCACGATGTTTTCCTTCACCGTTGGAGCGTCCGTATAATCTACTTGAGATATGATAAAGTTTCAATGGTACACGCCACAACCTGGGAATCGAACCTGCACTCTCTCGAGTGCGAATCAAACGGTCTACCCACTAGGCCACGGAGCTAGCCACCACCCATTATAATATACCATACATAAACGAGCATAATAATAATAATTTTAATAGTACCTGGGAGACCGAGGTCTTGAGGAAAAAAGTAACAGATGACGATAGGTATTAAAAAATTAATCACAATAATATTAGTCTAACCGGGACTCGAACCAAAGACACCAATTTGCCAATAACGCGAATAGTACAACGCATATGTAGCTGAGCCACGCGCTTTGAACTCAAGAGCGAAATAATTTAGATGTTATTAGTTATTTGCGGTTTCCCTGGGATCAGACTTAGCTCGATCGATTTTTCACCTCCAAAACCCCCGGCGTACTAAATTCCATGGAAATTGTTGAATCCGTTTCCGAGATTCAGAATATAAATATACATATATATACAAGAATTGTTCGTTTAAAGTATAAGGTAAAACTTATGCACGTTTATGTATAATATAATAATATTATACTCGTCATTATTTTAAATAAATACACACATTACAGTTAAACAGTTTTGTCTGCATGTGTATTAGTAAAAAAATGTTTCAACTTATATTTTATGACTTTTTAACACCTACATACTATGTCACACTTATTATAATATACCTAAATAATTTGAAAAGAGATAATATTCAATTTGTACAGTATCATTTGACACGATCTACCGATGACATTTATAAGAGAAAAAGCTCTTCAACATCTCTGCAATGCCGAATATTATGTCTATTCAAACGTCCATGTTTAGATACCCCATAAAATCAAAATATTAATAATTTATATTGTGACAAAATAAACCTCTGGTTTCCTTGGATGCCGTTGCCTTTATATAGCGGTGTTACACAGCGGTGAGTGGACGTTTTCTGTGTAAAATCGGTGACAATAATTACCGCCTTCTATGTAAAAAAAAGGTTACCTAAGAAATATTAATTCACCGGTGTATTTCCGCCGCTGTAGGTAATATAATGACGGCAACGCTATCCTAGGATAGGAGACTATAACATTACGTTTTGTAGTGGCGTCCTTAGTAATGACCACATAATACATTCACACTTGATGTTGCCTGCGACTAAAAGAAATCTCGCAGGAACCGTACATTTTGCTGCGATAAAAAGTAGCCTTAGACCTTGTCCTGGCGAATTATGCGCGTTAACATACGTGCGTAAGGCTTCAAGACAAAATGTCTGGCGGCCTACATATTGTGATGGACGATACGCGCGTTAGTAAAGAAATACGCGCGCAGCTTTTGAGCGCAATGTATGGGGACCCAGTACCTCGACACGCGCGTCGGCCTTACGTGCGTATGAGTAGGTATGCGCACATTCAAACTTTCGCATAATATTAAGTAAGGATTTATTTTAATATATATCGACTTTTTACTTACATACCAATTATAAAAAAAAACATACCGGTTGTCTATAAAGTCGGTTTACTAACGATAGTTGAACGTCAACAACAACAACAACAACAAAATAATACTACGACAAATAATAATAATAATGAGGTAAAGGCAATGCGAGTTAACGCTGGTACTTGGTAACGATAACGGGTAACAGGTAACGCATGAGTCATGTTTTTTCGTGGCTGGCTCCATCGATTTATAAGACGTTATCACGTCAAAAATGATTTATTAATTTAATTAAACTAGATATTCGATACACTTGAAAGTGAGGCACAAACAAGATGTTTGAAGTTCGATCGCCAACCACAAGCCCGATAGAATTACAAACTTTCATGCTACAAAGTGTATTGTGTATTCAAAACTAATAAATCGAAGTGGTTAAATCGCACAAACAAAATATATTTTCAAACAGAAAAATATAAATCGACTTCCAAAGTGAAAGCAATAATATTCTTTAAACTTGACTAATAATTGAAAAAAAATCATATTCTCGAAATAGTTCTCCTTTTGAATTCAGCAAAAATTTAATAATTTCTCTGCTCAATCTTCGGTAGCTGTAGTAGTAGTAGTAGTGTAGTGTAGTAGTCTGCTCAAGTCGGTACCAGCCAACTTGAACGTGAGTTCTGTAAAATATTTTTTAAGTATGAGGATGAACTATCGGCAAAGTTCCTGCTCGACCAGTTTCTGAAAATTTTCCATTGCACGGGGACGCCTCAAAAATTCATAAGCACATAGGAAACAGCGTAACAAATAGCGTGATTGGTTAACACACACAATCATCGTGTGCTCGATCGTAAAAATGATTAGTTGTAAGGTCGTGTTCGTCGGTGTGCTGTTTGGCGCATGCACTGTGTATATATTTTGCCGCAATAAAATGTAGCATATTATGTCCTTCCCCGCGGTCTACTCTACATCTGTGCCAAATTTCATTCAAATCGGTCTAGTAGTTTCGGAAACTATTCAATGCAAACAAACAAACAAACATTTCCTCTTTATTATCTTTAAATATATAATTCTACTGTACGTGTGTATGTCACTGAACTCCTCCTAAACGGCTGAACCGATTTGAATGAATTTTATTGTATGCGTTTGGGTGGCGTCCTGGATGGTTTAGATTCACAAATTAGCCCGGCAGGACAACGTCTGTCGGGTCCGCTCGTAAAGTATAATATAGATTATAGATGATGTCTAGTGACTCGGTAATATAATGTATTAATTATTATAATATTAATATTGTTTTCAACATATGAATGAACGAGTAATTAAAAATACAAAATAAAATTACTATCGCATCGATTGCAAACGTCTTTGAAGCCGGATTTAACGTGTGAGTATGTGTGACTTATGCCTAGTCGAGCGGGGAAACTTTGTCGATAGTACATAGGTGTGTTGAATTTTATTTATTTTTTGATTCTAGGATTTCATACGTTTACGCCATTAAAACTCATTGCAAATCTAACTACTTTTACGAATTACGAAGTACTTTCAGCAAGAAACGAAACACAATTAGTAATAATGTAATTAAGGTCCGACCGAGAGTGACTTTTTTGTCTCGGCCGAGACCGAGACCGAGTCCGAGAATAGTTAAAGTATCTAGGTCAGAAAAAAAACCGAATTTTGAACAAAAAATTAAATAATAATTAGAATATAACAGTTTAATTTACCAGTTACAATTTATGAGTACAGCCTAAAAAAACCATAAGTACCTTTAATATATAATTGAAGAAACTTCGGGTAGTTTGAATAAATTTAAACTAAAATATTGACAACTGTCACCTCCTCCTCCTTCTCCCGTGAGACGTGACCACGGCTGCTAAAAAGTGGCCGAAACTTCGGGATTCACTAACTTAATAACAAACCGCGATAAAATACTTGAAAGTAGTTTTATTTGAAACGAAAAAAAAGAAACATTCAAATGACGTAACTATAGTCTGTATTGAGTTACAATAATTGTGATCCTTATGTCGTTGGCATAAAGGTCCTGTTAGGGGTAAAATAACTCTAATAGGGCTGTAGCCTGTACCTGCAACCTAGTAGATATCAAGTTGGAGTACCTAGTAGGTAAGTTGGAATTGCATTGTAAATTGTAAGCACCTCATTTCTTCACGAGTTCTCAAAGCAAAGAAGTAGTTCCTTTGCCGCTTGTTGAAGAGTTCTTGAAGCAAATAAATTTCAATACGCAGAAAAATATTTTTCAAATTTGAAATTGAAAAATATATCTGCTACTAAGATAAACTACATAATAATCATTGAGTAAATACGCTAAGAAACGGGGTACGCACATGATGTACGCACATTTATTTAGACCATGGCATATTCTTATATTTTTGTTTAGATTTCCATCTGACCCAATTGTGTCTGATCGTTGGATCGAAAAAATAAAATAAAATCGCAATGAGAGCTATTGGAAGCTGTCTAAAAGCTCAAAAATATGCTCGATATATTTCGATGACCAAGTAAAATACATCACAACAGCAAAGGAGCAAACCATCTAATTCCCAAGGTGTGCAATCGTTAATGAAATTATTGACCTTATAATAAGCTTAAGCACACAAAAATTTGTTAACATTATTTTTAAATTGATTAAAATATTTTGAATGTTTTCTGGGATTTTTTGTAAAAAAGTACATTGTACTTTAAAAGATTTGCTTACTTTGATCACTGATTTGAAGTTTGATCTTGTTATATATTTATTTGAGATTGTTATAATATCTCCTAATACTTAGTAATAATATTAATAACACGTTTAAAATTAATGGTTTTGTCATCTTTCATTTGTTTTCATTTTTTAGTCATACTCATACCTAAAGTATTTTTTTACGAAGGTTTATAAATCTTCTTAACTTATCCTTACTAATAATATAAATGTGAAAGCGTGGATGTTTGTTACTCTTTCACGCAAAAACTACTGAACGGATTTCGATGAGATTCGGTATGGTAGTAGTTTAGACTCTGGATTAAAACATAGGCTACTTTTTATCCCGAAAAAGTAGTGTTCCCGAGGGATACTGTATTTACGCGGGCGGAGCCGCGGGAAACAGCTAGTCTTATATAAAAATGGATTGCAATTCCAATATCTCGCTAAAATTGGGCTAATTTTGGTTTTGAAATAATAGTGGAATATGTTGGAAAAATTAGTAGGAAAATACTCGACGGTTGATTATTCCTAGCTAACTGCACTGTATTTAATTTGTTACTTGACTGTAAAATATTTATAGTTGCGTTCAGTTTACCTGTTTGGTTTATTATTAATAATCAGCAGTCCCCTGTAGTTAGATGTGTATCTTCCTACTTCTCCTACAATCTTCTGATTAATTTCGTTGCGGGTCCCAAGACAGACTTAACATATCCCTCGGGGACCTGTGAGATCATATCAAAGGGTTTCTTGTGGTTGGTTACCACTGTCGATCCTGGCTACACAGGTGTTGCAGTGGTGGGTATGTGTGCTGGGCTAATTGCCCGTAAAAAGCTATAGGTTTAGTTATAGGATTTACAAGGGTTGGTAACCTAACACACCTGGTGTAGGATGTAGGGGTAGACATTGATGCAGGTTGTAGGTGCACGTAGTCGTCGTAGGTGACAGGTGTAGATGTTGTTTAATCGATACCCCACGGGATATAGATGTACCCCAGAATCATAATGCAAATGTCAGAGTATAAAATTATATGTTTTAGGACATTGTAACTTATTGTCACATTAATTTATCAATTGCATGTGGTGTAAATAATAATTAGAATAACAATTATTAATATGGTATAATTTAGTAGGTATATATTTGCCCAAAATATTAAAATTATTCATGAAGCGGGCAACATTAATCTGCACAATGTTTTTGAATTATTTTATATCTACCTACTTATATTCAATCTACCTTCAATTTAATAATAATAATAATAAACATTTATTTGACACAATGAGACATTACACTATAAATAAAACAAAGACATACATACAACAAGTCATAAAAACAGGACAGAAAAACAACTTAAAACAAAAACATAAAAATTACGTACCATGAGTAGGAGTAGGTACGCAAGAGATACTATTATGGATAGGAAGGTAGGTAGTGTAATGCCTAACCGTCAAAAAGGAGACCGCTCAGGCGTATCACTGCGGCGTAACACCACAGTGCCTGGTATTATGCGGTTCCATATTGTTGTCGTTTGATGGACAGACACATTTACACGTCCTGATGATGAGTTAATCAAAACCGGTTGTGTTTATGTATAAATTATTGTAAAAACCTAAATAAAGTGGAAAAGTGTATACAAAAGTGGTGTGATATTATTATGAACATGAATTTCCACCACGAACCAACAGGACACTCAATCATAATCATTTATAGAACGTTTGTTCGCTTATTTTAAGGCCTTTTTTTAATTTAATATAATATTATCTAATATCTTTGTTATAAGGTCAATGATTTCACTAACGATTACACACCTGGGGTATAAGATAGAGCCCTGCAAGGCTGCTCTACGTACGTATGTATGTATCTACATTGTAATTTTTTATTTTTTAAATACCTATTTTGTCATCGTTTTTTTCAGCGGAAGCGATTTTATTTTATATCAGACCAGATCATTTTACATACATTTAATACATATCAATAAAGAAGAAACAAATAGAATTCTACAACTTGATCAAGAAATGTAATAATAAATGGAAGTTCAGTTCAGTTCTTAACAAACATATTTGTCCTCAGATCTGGGACAAGCGCGTCAAGATTGGATGTATGATGACGTTTGAGGGTGTTAACGTGTGTGGAGACAGCATAGACTTAAATGTGAGTGTTATATTATGTTGTTATTCATTACTAAATTGCATGTAACAAAATATTATTCATTAGGGTTCCGTACCCAAAGGGTAAAAACGGGACCGTATTACTGAGACTTCGCTGTCCGACCGTCTGTTTCTGTCTGACACGTCTGTCACCAGGGTGTTTTTCCTTAACCGTGATAGCTAGACAGTTGCAATTTTCACAGATGATGTACCTATTTCTGTTGCCGGTATAATAACAAATACTAAAAAACCGGGCAAGTGCGAGTGAACTCGTGCGTATACGCCCATATAGTACTCAATATTTTACATGTTTACTTATTAAATAGTTATTTTTGTACGAAGTTTGGCAAGTAAGTGCATTTTACAAGTTAAGCATCTAACTCCTAAACTAACAAAGGTACATAAGCCGTTCTAGTTTTCCTGTAAAGTTCACCGTGGACTTCCATTATGAATTTTTCAGATTTTTCGAGCCAGCTGTTTAACTTTTAGAGAGGAGGGGGACATCCTATTTTAACAAAAAAAATGTGCTTTGAAATTAAGTATCTTGCAAACGGATAACTAAATCAAAAAATCGATTGAGCAACCTCTCAACGTTTTTAATAAACCTAATGGGTTGACACGAGAAAAAAAAATCATCCCCACTTTACGTATATGGGAGGTACCCCAAAAAATATATTTTTCGTGATTTAATTTAAGTACTTTGTCGACGTAGTAAATACATGTATCCCAAAGTTTCATCTTTCAAGCACTAACCGTTTGGACGGTAAGCCGAAGACGGACGGACATGACGAAACCGGAAAATAAGGGTTCCGAGACGTAAACTACGGAATCCTAAAAACCGAATAAAATAAATTTCGTTTTGTACGGGACCCTTCGTGCGCGAGTCTGACTCGCACTTTTTTTATTGTATCTCACTGGCGCCTCCTATGTATAATTTATATTATCTGTACGTAAGCAAGTAATATGTTGTCTGTGCCATTGTCCTATGAATAAAGTTAAGTTCGTTTGAATCCGGTGCAGAACCGACATTTTACTATGTAAGATATTATATTATTCAGTTACCTGTATGCTGAGTGCTGACTGTAAGTTCGGCAAAAACTAATGCGGTCATAAACTCTTACCCCCTTACTAATAAAAAAAATTACATAGCTGATTAGCTGTACAATGTCGCTGTCTTTGTCTGCTAACATAACTAACATTAAATAGCTTATTCGTTAAGTGAATATTTACTAGTCCTTACCAGTAAGGGGGTTTTACTACCTAAAATTTTTTTGCTTAAAAATGTGTATTTTTAGTTATTACTTTACGTCTGTCTAACGCCCGAAATTGATAATCAATCTTAATATAATTTTTTATCTGAGATCAAGATTTCAATACATTTCAACGATACCAGGATTAACTTCACGTCAATTTACGTCAATTTTTATTTGAGAATCTGTGGCCTAACACAGTATATAACTACACAGCTATATAAATCTAAGATTGAACTCAATCTAAGATTTTAGATTCGTTATTAATTTCGGGCGTAAGTCTCAGAGTAATAACTAAAGTATAGCTGATATTATACCCGGCTATTTAGTAAGAGAAGAAACATAATATTATCCCACATGTTAACACTTATCATGAGTGCCATAAAGTCGTAATTCCAATGTCGTAAAAATTTTCTCCAAAAGACCTCCAAAGGCGTGACAACCTTAGAAAAAACCAAAGCACGGATTTTCTACCCCTTTCACTCCTATGGGGTTTTGACATTGTTGTTTTGTGAGACAGATGGACTTTCTGACTTCAGGAATATTTCTCACGTAGTAGGTCTAAAAGTATTCAGTCTTTCTGACTATCCCATCATCTATCAATATTGATTTAGGATAAGCGCTAAACTTTCCGACTTAGCCTAAATGGAATTTTATCGTACGAATTTAATGGAACTTTGGCAAGATTAATCGCAAACAATGTTATGGCGGAGTGATAAATTGTACCTGTTATGACGCGTAGGTCACGATCTAATTTCTCATAATATTATTGATTCTCATACGTTTTCGTACACCATTCTGTCGTTCGTCTATCCACATGTCCTCGTCGAAACGGTA
Source organism: Phengaris arion (assembly GCA_963565745.1). NCBI lineage: Eukaryota > Metazoa > Arthropoda > Insecta > Lepidoptera > Lycaenidae > Phengaris > Phengaris arion. The sequence continues at coordinate 1,910,751 of OY751442.1, forward strand.
GGGTGTCACGGCACGGTGATGTCACGTGTCGTGACACTGCGCGTTGCCGGTACGGCGCAGAATCACAGATTAAAGAAAGACAAACAAATAAAGAGTAAACAGTTACATGTCCACATGTGGCTCGACCTCTGTGGCTCAGTGGTTAGCGTGTCGACGCTTAAGCTGTAGGTAAAAAGATTTTCTGTGTTCCTGAGTCTTGGATATCTATTAAATATATGCATAGTATAATAGTATTAAATATATTTCCGTTGTCTGGTATCTGTGATACAAGTTCTTCGGATATTTAGTACAGGACCAGATTGACGCTGTGTACAATAGATAGCGTCCATAGATATTATAATTATATTAGTTAGCTTGCGATCTGATTGCACTACACAAGTACACTACTACAAGCATACGGTGTGATTACGTGTGTGATTGTGTATGATAAGATTGTGTGGAAAAATTGTGGACCGTTGAAGTGGACGTCCAAATTTTCAAAGGATCGATTTATGAAAGGTGATTCTCTGTACGTAAGTATATTATATTCTACTCTGTGGCTGAATGTTCCGGAATTTTACAAGCCACGGCGATCCAGTTTTACGGTGACGTGAATTTGCACGATATGTCGACATTGCACCGTCTCACGATGACGACATCGTGACGTAGACACGTGGATAGGCCGATAGGGAGTAATAAACGATGTTCACTAAACGTCGAAGGAACGACGCCACTCTTATGGCGACACGTACGACACTGGTTCACATTTCGCACCCATTAACAAAGATTTCAAAACTAAGGATGGGCTATGACGTATATTTGACAGAACGAATCTTCATACAAGTAAAAGTTACGCCGTCTTGATTTCACCAGACCTCAAATCTCAAAATGGCCCCAAACAACTCCAAAAGTGGTACCATTTAAGTGGGGACAGTTTTTGCCTCAACATGCCTCGTCTACATTGTTATATACGTCTATGCCCATTATGGTATTTTAGATGGACTTAAAACATACTTAGATCATAAAAATATTATGTTTAATTATAAATAAATCGTAATATAATATTATTTTTGTAAAATTATATACAATATGGGTCATGATGTTTTACTGTAGATATTTAAATATTCATTACAAAAATAAAACATTTTAAAGCTTAGTGGCTTGGCCTGTTAGTGCTAGGTTTGTGGGGTATACCTACTCAATACTCAATCGTACTAAAATAGCTGAACGATCTTAATAAACTTGGCAGGTAGAATCTAGTAGAGCTATACGGTCACTTAATTGATATTTCATATAACGTGAAAAGTTCTTAAGAGTTCTGCGCGAACGAATGCGTGGGCGAAAACTATTAAAGAAAAAGTATTGACTTATTATATAACTAGCTTTTTCTCTTCTTTTTCTTTTTGAGTATACACGGGAACACTGTACTGGTTTGTAATAAAAGTAGCATTTATGTTAATCCAGAGCCTAAGCTACTACTATACCAAATTTCATCAAAATCCGTTGAGTAGTTTTTGCGTAAAAGAGTAAAAAACATCCACCCATCCTTACAAACTTTCACATTTATAATAGCTGTAGTAGGATAACTGTCGTAAGAACAGACTTTGTTTGTACGTAATACGTCTGCAATGCGTGCGCGCGCCATATTACCTAGATAAAATGAAGAAGGTATATGAAAAATGTTTCTAGGAGCTTATCGGTAGTGTCGTAGTCATTAAAAAAGCGTCAATTAAGCATTTATGTCAGTTTAGATGTTTAAAGTACAAATATTTGTGCAAAATGTTCCAAGGGGCTCATCCCTAGTTTCGAAATCATCGATAAAAGGCAAGATATTTATATATAAGTCGAAGTCGTTCGACATTATGTACACGTAGTGGGATATTTATAAAGTTATGGCCGAGGTAGTTTTAATTAAAAACTTCACCTTTGTAGCTGTTTCATCAGTCTCGTTACCAAGTTCGCGGCTCTTTGTGGGTTTATTATACTTTTCATTAGACTACTTAGTGTTGTTGTAGACGATGGTGGTGAACAAAATAACAATTAAAATTTTCGTGTTAGTAGTTTTTTTTTTTTAAAGATAGTCTCTACCTGTTACAAAAGTTAAAATACGCCCATCTAGTACGACAAAAGTGTACTTATGTCGACATAAGAAGGTAACTTTTGTGTGGATGCTTTTATATTGATTTTGATAATAAACAAAATAAATAAAATATGAAGAACACCCGGAATATCAAGCAGTGAGCAAGCTGATAAAAAATAGCTAGGAACACTTTCCATCATGTCAGCTTTCAAATGAAAAAAACTAGATGAAAATCGGTTCATCCGTTTGTGCGCTACGATACACTAGACACACACAAAGACAAACACACCCACACACACAGACAGATAGACACGTCAAACTTAAAACACCCCCCTGTTTTCGTTGGGAGTAACAAAACTTCCATATAACTAAAAGTTCGAAAAATATAACAGTTACAGTAAAAGAAAACTTTAGTTAAACTATTCTAGGCGTTCTATTTATCTACATAAATAATGTTGATATCTCTTGCAATTTATTCACAAGAATTATCCTATATTCTATAAAATGTGGGTAATGAACTTAATAAACATGTTTTTTTTTTTATGAATAACGGTCTTATTTTAATGAACAAGGCTAAATAACAGCATAATAAATGTACAAATTTTAATCAGCCTAACTTACAGATAATTTGTCTACGAAAGATAGTCCTTTGTTATTCAGAAGCTGAATCCCTAGCATTACCAGTAGCAACGAAGAATTATTAAGATTTTTAACATGACGTAATATTCGGCTGGGACTATAATATAATCCGGAATCCGGCGGGCCCGAGAATATTAAGAGTGCTGAAAGTAGAACTATGCGCTAATACAATAGAGTTGAAAATTGAAGTGTCGAGTGTCGAGCTGTCATATTTAATAACAATAATATCTATGGACGCTCCACACCTCGTCAGTCTGGCCTCGTGGTTAATATTCGAAGAACTTGTGTTACGGGGACCAGACAACGGGATGTATATATTTTAATAGTTCTGTGCTATACATATATTTATATTTTTATATTACAGACATATTAATACACGTCCAATGTTCATGACTCAGGAATTTTGAACAACTATATATGACATTGACATCTGAATCAGCACTTGTGTGTTCGATTTTCAACTCTGTCATATCACTCCCGAGTTCTGTTTGCAGTGCTCTGAATTTTCATAGTCCTAGTGGTAAAATGAAACTAATAATTTTATCGTACTGAAGACTGCTGTGAGTACTGAGAAAATTAATTATGTATGTAATTATTAAATACTTATACAGAGAGACCACTGCCTCGTCGGCAGCTGGCAGCCCACTGAAGCCCTGACGGTCTGGGACCTGGCTGCCAAGAAACGGCTGAACATCATCAGGGTTCAGAACAGACGGCCAGACGTGGATGGGGAGTATATTTACGCGTGCCGGTACTGGAGATCCGATGAGGTACATAAGTAATCTTTCTTGCGAAATAAGTCCGACGTAGCGAGTATTATTTGCCATTTTTTACGGAACGCTTTTCTATTCATCTGTTAAAAATTATACAGTCTTACTATACTATTATAATTGTTAAAGTTTGTGAGGATTGATGGATGGTTAGACTTTCACGCAAAAACTACTGAGCGGATTTTGATGAAAGGACATTGACGAATCCTGCCTGACTTGGGAATAAAAAGTTATGAATCTCCGAATATCAGAGAATTCATGTGCAAAATACGTACTCTGTGGTAATCGTGGTCATCATATCTGTATGGTAATATATATGGTTATCAAGCTGTAAATTGACAATTTGAGGCGTAAAAGCTCCATCTAGTTGCCCAATAGATAGATTTTTTTTTTATTGTAGTATTAAGTTGTTTTATTTTTCTACATATAGTTCTACAGTTTAGTACTAGTTTTATAAAAAAAAATAAGTTACTTGGGGTGTGAAATAGATCCCTCTATTTTTTAACCATAATTTTATATTTATACCAAGAAAAATAATTATGTTTTTGATTTTAGTAACGTGACATTAGCGACATCTATCATTAATCTATGAGCATATTGCATTTGTAAATAAACTAGTTATTAATTTCATTACGTAATTGACATCACAACTAATAGATGTCGCTTTTCCGTAAACCGCCACTAGGACAATTTATTGAACAATAGGTAAGGTTATATTTAATCAATTATCTTTTATCCCCCGAGTTTGATGTATTATTGCTTTTTTTTGTTTCTATGTTCATAAAGTACAACTTACAATAAATATTTTTCTGGCCACGTATTTTAATTACCAGGCAGTAAATGTAAGGCGACTTGCCGGTCGCCTTTGGTATGGTAGTAGTTTAAGCTCTTGATTAATTCAATAATAAGACATTAACAATATACTACTTGTTATCCCGAAAAAGTACCTACAGTGTTCCTGCTGGACACTGTATTTACGCGGACGGAGCCGCGGGAAAAAGCTAATCCTAAATATTTTGACATAAATATTTCAATCTGTGGTTCGAATCGACCTTTGCAACAAATATCTGGGGCGATCCATTCAGAAAGTGTTGGGGCGATTCACACCGGCCGCGGTTCGATCCCTCGTGGTGCGAAATTAGTAACCACCTCTTTAATCGATTAAAAAATGCGATGTATCATATTTAAAATTCTCGTTTTAGAGTTAATAAAGTGGATTTAAACTATTCACTTCATAATATGTTTAGTTACATTCATAATTAATATACACAGCTGTTAATTGAGTCTATCCATTTTAAAATACCAAACAAAAACTTTTTACTACTTCTGTGACTTATTGGTTGAGCGCGTCAGTGCTCAAGCCGGAGCTCGCGGGTTCGAATCTCGCCAAAAGAGCATAAAAGTTTTTCTGTATATATAATAAAAACTATTACAGGGTTCTACGACATAGAACCCAAAACAATGATTTTTTGAAATTTTGTCTCTTTGTTTACTTGTCTGTACGTTTGTACGCGCTAATCTCAGAATCTACTGAACCGATTTTGATGAAATTTGGTATAGTGAGACTTTGGATTAACACAATTTTATTGCGGAAAAATGTACGGATCCCGCGACATTTTTGTTTTTGCGCGTACAAAGTCAACGGCTTAACCGATTTGACTGCGGTTTTCACTAATTCATTTTGGTTACTCTACTCCACTTAAAATTTAATTAACCGACCTCCAAAAAAGGAGGCGGCTTACATTCGCGTGCTTATATATTTTTTTGTATGTTAAACAATTACTCCACTACCTGTGGACCGATCCGAGAACTTACCACGGGACCAGATCGGCGTGGCGTGGAAGCGTCCAATCGATATTATTATTATTATTATTATTATTATAAAATGCAACATGAAAGAAAATCCAGAAACGAAAATGCCTTAAACGTAGTCCTAATCCTATAACTAATCTTCTACAATTGGGCCACAGGGCACCATTACCTCAGCTCACGTAGCTGCAGCCCTGTGGTCTAGCTCGCACCTCACAGCCTGTGTGTATGTATGTTTGTATACCGGGCAATTTGTAAGGGCGAGTGCGGTTGTGTACGTTAGTCCAAGTGTTTGAATTGGCATGTACGACTCAGGCAACTGATCGTCTGATACGATGTATGTATACCTATGTATACGAGTACATGCTACTGTTGATTGCTTTTACGGTGCTAATAAACATTTGTTTTGTTTGAGTCTCTTTGACAAAAAACGCAGAACATGTTTCATTTATTATGTCAGTATTATATTTTTTCCACGAATATAATATGTTAGCGAAGATGTCACCAATAACTGACTGACTCACAGAATATAGAGCCTCGCACAGTAGTAGCCCGTGGTAATGGTGGATACGTGAAATTTGGACAGTAGTTGTTTTAATTTATAACAAATACGCACTAGTGTGCGAAAAAAATTATCCCTCTAGTGGTGAAATTAGGGTTGAAAGCTTGTATGAAAGATATTCAAAATGTGCCAAATATAAAATCTTGGCACGCAGATTTCGACGTACACATCCGTTGAAAAAATATTTTTTTAAATTCATCCCCCACAGGGGTGCAATAAAGGTCCACGCGGATGAAGTCGCTCGCAAAAGAAAGTCATTCAATATTCCTTTAAGTATAGGCGTAGAACCTAGCAGTAGCAACACTCAACAGGGTAAAAAAGGCAAGGCCTATATATTTTCCTTGACTCTTATTCCCTTTGATATTTCCCTACTAGGTACTTTAATTTCCATAATTTCGGTAAGGTAGGTAAGCTTTAGCCATCATTATATAAATAGGGGAGACGACCACATGTTAAGTATTTAGTTTAATTTTTGTATTCAGATATAATTTATGTGTAATTTAGTAATTAGATTCATCTAAGAAATACAAAAAGCGTCAATTTTTTTTACTAAATTAGTAAAAAAACCTACATCATTAGTTTACTTGCATCATATACTAAGTATGAACTGTCATTTGAGTAAGTAAGAACTTTAACGCACACATTTCGGAGATATTTACAAATATGTTCCTGCAGTCCTATATTTCATACAATTTTACCTAAGCACGACATCACAGTTTTGTTTGGAGCGTTTTCACGAGACTATTTAGAGACGCGAATTTTTGTAAACAAATCGCTATACCTTTGAAATTATCGATTTTTATATATATATATTCTTTTTTTATATCGATATTCTGTTTCTTCTGTGAACTTATTCATTATTAAGAGCACTATTCATTAATGTATTAAAAAACGATCGTCTAGCCTATTGTTATTATAAAAACAATGTGATATTCTTACAGTTCAATAGAAAAGGGAAGTACGGGTTAATCGGTGGCAGCGGCACAAACTGCGTGGAGGTGATCAACCTCCACAACCGGTACATATCTGCCTCCTATCCTGCGCCTGGGTCGGTGTTGGCTATCGCTAGCCACGGTGATCGCGTCGCCTACGGTGGTACAGCATCCGTGTTCTCCATAGTTAGCTTCCATGACCCCAAGCATGAGCCGTATCACGTGACAGAAGAGGACAAGGATCCTTGGACGTGGATCAGAGATACGGCAGCCGTATACGAAGTAGATGACATCATGATAGATATGGAGCCTGTCCCAGATTACGACTATCCGGTTAGAGATGATATTGAATTTTAGTTTAATCTATACTCTATAGTATTCACAAATAAACTAAATTGAAGTATCTATTTGTAATTTTAAATTAATTTTCACTAAATGCATATGAAAGTATATACGGTACTTACCATAAAAAAAACTATTTTAACGTTTTCGTCTATCCGTTGTTCTATCTGTCTGTGTGCCTGTTTGTTCCGGCTAATCTCTGATACGGTTGGGCCAATTTTCACGGGACTTTCACTGGTAGATAGCTGAAGGAGTAACTTAGGTTACTTTTACCTTCGGGCTTAAAAATTATGGGATCTGTAGTGATAGTTCTACGCAAATGAAGTTACGAGTACCAGCTGGCTATTGTTCAATAAATATACTTATTACTTTAATTCGTGTCGACTTTATAATTTTACGCTTAGATATTCTACGATTAGGACGGATCGAGATTTGGGCGTTTCAAAATACGGACCTCTTTTGATCTAGACCCAAATTCGACACTAGATATTTTACGACAAGATGTTATCCTTTTATTGATATTATCCTTTATCTTTAACATATTGTCAGAAGGGGCAATGATATTTACTTAAGATGACAGTATCGTACAAAACGGAAGTAAAATCATGCTTCTTTAACATAACGCCCCACCTAACTTCACAGAACCCACTTATGTATGCTATGTTATAAAAACTTCTTTATTTTATGTTTATCATAATACTATGCTATGTTTTAAAGATAGCTGAATTCCGTGACAGATGTAACTCTATATAAAATTTTCAAAACTAGCTCTATGATATTAATTCTCTTTGATACATATTATAACTAATTATGCAATGTAGAATAATAATAATAATAATAGAAAATCGGTTTTAAAAGACGTTAATGGTGATAAACCATAAATAAAATACATAAGCACGGCTCACGAATCACGATTCGTCGCGAAAGCTTTTGCTTACATTTAAATTACTAATGCTATTTCGGAATTCATACACGCACGCAATATCATAATCAGATACAACAAGATATATTTCCTACCAACGTTATAATAAAGCGACACTCTGAGTGTCTTTTTCAAATATAATTTTTTATGAGCAAACTTATTCATATTTTAATAAATGAATTTAGTTTACTAATGTGTCTAGAATTCATTTAATCTGTGTTCTTAAGATCGATAGACTTGATAAAATATGCAGGCAATATTCGTAGCCAATCAAAGGCAATATAGTAATTAGCATAATTGCGTTAGGAAAACAGCAAATGTCAATAAATCACGCGAACATATAATATCAACATGACTTAATGTGAACACGGCTTATGCGTCATTGGTCAATTTTGTTTTTTTTTTTTAAATTTCACTCTTCTTCTTAACGCGAATAGACTATAAGTATAGTACGTGGCCTAGAGTACTATTAATTACCACAGAATAATTGCTAAACAAAGTAGAATAAAAGATTATTTTATTCTTACAAAACAGCAATTATAGATGCTGATCAGAGTTGAAAAAAAAATCATCATTGTAAGTTGAGTAAAGAATGCATCGAGAATAAACTTGCAACAAAATTTAAATAAAGAACATTTAAAAGCGCGAACTCGTGTGCGGGGCGTTTGTGAACTTTCAACTTTTACCCACCTCCCCCGGGGTGAAAGGGGGTTCCGTACTTAGAGCGAGTATTTACAGCGCAATCTAAATATAGCGTGCCGCTGCTCAGCTGGTACGCGGGTGGGGGTAGGCGGTAAACATGCCTCCTCGCCCCCGCGCCGAGCTAGAAGGCCATTCGCGCGCCGGCCGCGGAAGTGAGCGGACGTTCGCGGTACGGATGGGCCGCGACCGTGACCGCTTCAAGTACAAGGATAGGTTCGTGAGGAAGGAATAAAGCTTCAAGGTTAACGTTAAAAACTGCATTCACGCACAGCCCAAGTTAAAATAACTTGAGCTTGGAATAATATAAGGCTGATTGTGTATGAAATAGGTTTATGTACAAGAAAATTACTTCGTATTAACATGGATAATATCTCCAACTATGATAGAATTACTACAACACGTTGTCGCGTAACATTTAATCAGTATAAGCATCTGGGTAACCGAGGTTTGCTCGGTGTTCTGATAAATTTAAATAAAAAGAACCACAAAAATATATATCTGACCGATATTCGAACCCACCACATTCTGAATTTCCGAACAAAGCAAAAGATGAAAACCAAGCTGCTAATCAGACGGACACAATAGTATCGAAATTATTGATATATTGTTCCACGACGAAAGAAAAAACATAATATATAACTTAAAATTGCGCTATTTCCCAGGGATAAGACCTAGGATCAATTTTTCTCCCCCCAAAACTCCCCACGAATTAAATTTCATGGTAATACTTGAAGCCATTTTCGAGATTGTCTTTGTCTGTTTGTGATTTAATACTAGGTAACAGCTTTTCACTAAATGTAGAATACGGTAATTAAAATAAAAACAAAAAAAAACATTTTTGTCTGCCTGTTTCGGCTAATCTTTAAAACAGCTGGACCAATCACGGGGCTTCCACTGGTAGATAGCTGATGTTATAAGGAGAAAATTAGTCTACTTTTATTTTAGGGTTCCGTTTACAAAAATAGGGTTCCGTTTCCGTTAGTTCTACGCAAACGAGGTTTCGGGTACCAGCTAGTAGATAATGTTAAAGCTGATGCGATAATAATCATTGTTTGTCGTTAGTGTTACCCCAGCATTATATTGTTGGCTCGAATAAGAAATGGGGTCTCTACATAACTCGTACAAGCATTACTTCCACACGGAATATCATAAATTCTGATTTGATGCCGGGATTCATTTTCTACGTCACTTCTGCTACTCAGAATAATTTAAACGTAATATAACATTACCATATTTTGACACTGAAATACTTAATACTTTTGGTTATATTGGACAGTCCTTGATATTAGGTGCCTTAATTTCAAAATAATTTGTAGCTAAATTATTTACTAGAATTATAAAGCGCGCTCTACAAGGCATTTTCAGCTCATTAGTTTTAAAATGTCTTACAATGTTTAGATTAACAATATTCCTTTCTATAAAATTATGTAGCCCCTTTGTTCGCGCAGAAATAAAATATGGGTATCTCTTGAGAAATATACATTTATCAGGATAAAAAGTAGGTTGTGTGTTAGCCGTGTGCTGATTTTATTCAAATCTATTTAATGGATTGTATGTGTAAGAGTGAATCACAAATAATCACAAAATTTCGCATTAGTCCTACTATTATAAATATGAAAGTTTGTAAGGATGGATGTTTGTGGCTCTTTTACGCAAATGCTATGAAGGGGTTTTGACATACTCTACTTTTTATCCCGATTTTTCGATTACACGCGGGCAAAATCTAGTATAATATATTTAGTAAGATTTAATGAAAATTAAGTTAAACAATAATACATTTTTAAATAGCCTAAAACACTTCCATGCACGTAACAAGATACTTGAGGCGCTTGAGGCAACATTTACTTAGGCTTCTGTAACACGTATTCATTGAATAAAAAGTGGCTTTGTCACACTATAAACGACAATTATTACACACCATTTATTATAGCATTTTTGCTTGTGTCATGACTAATATTATAGAGTTTAATGTCGGAAGTCTTGGTAATTAATGGTATTCCGTTGGTTTTTTTATGAAATAGGGGGAAAACGCACAACCTGATGGAATGCAATTACCATCGCCCATGGACACCCGCAACACGGAGGAGTCGCAGGTGCGTTGCCGTTGTACGCTTTTCTTGAAGGTTTGAATGTCGTCCGTCCGGAATATCGCTGGCGACAGGTCACTCCAGAGTTGTATTGTGTGACCTTACTTACTACCATTAGAAAGCACACGATTTTATTAAAATTGATTTAAAAAAAATGCGGTTTTTTGCAGTAGTATAAATCAATTGTGTAACAATTGTTCTCAATCTAACATCGAAGTTTAATTACTGTGATTCCATCGTTACATAATGTGCAAACCGCTTCAACTTCAGACATTCGATATATCTTAAGCGTCGTTTACACTCGTCTGCGGAAAGTTACCAGAAATTTCTTAAACTAGCTTGCATTCTCTAACAAGAGTACATTAATTCTAAATCTGGTAAGTATTTAAAATATAATTAGTTTTATTTGTTACAATATCTATTAAATCTATTAAAATAAGAGGAATAGCAACTCTTAAGATTTTTGTCCAACTAAATACTCATCCGTTTATTAATTTCGTCCCGGACAACAAAGTTAAATGGAGTATTAAAATTTAAGATGGAACAAAGAAATGAATAATTGTAAATTGTATCATAAAAATTTGGACTAGGAAAAAATGCTTTTGTATTCAACAAGTAATTTCGAAATAAATAACGTTGTAAAAGCCTAATTATTACGGCCCATAACGCCCGTGCGAAAGTGGCCTACGAGTAAGTCACTCTTTGTTATCTAAACAATGGATCTTCATTATTTTAATTTGAAAAATAATTATTATTACTTATGAAAATTAAGCACACAATGATGAGGAACAAAATGTCTCACAGAATATAACTTTTCTATCATCTATTTTAATTATGTTGTAAAAAATAAAATATTATTTAAAAATTAATCCCATATCGTTAAACCGAAGACATACTTTCTTAAATTTTAATCTCTATATCAATCCAAGACATTAGTAACACTAAAACAATAACGAAAAGAAATATAATTATTTACAAAACAATAAGGAAAACTCCCTAACATAAACCGATTACACATAAACATTAAAAAAACTTGCAAATATCGTAAGTAAGTGACGTAAGTTACGAAGTAATATCGCGGGCGTAGCTCGTAGCGGCGTAGCGGACTACGGCGTAGCTGCATCGATCCGGGCCGTGACCTTGACCTGGGCGGATGTGCTACACGCCCGCCCTGCGCCATTGTCCCGGCTTTTATTAGCACCGGTTTTCGCTCTATAATGATGTATTTTTGTTTTTCGTATGGTATCTGTAACTAAAACGAGAATACAAAGAATATTGTGGATTTTTAAAAACAGGCCTTGATTTCTTTTTAAATTAATTTTGCTTTGGAACAAATTTACATTGAAGTGTTATTTCTTGAAAAGGTTTAAACCTAAAGCTCTAATCTTGGTTTAGAAGAGAATTAGAATACTACTTATTCTGTTTTATTTTGTAGTTTAGTGTATAAAAATAAGCTTATGTTCTTTACAATTATACGTTTTGTGGAACCAACTGCGTAAAGTTTAATTAAATAAGTTAAATTAAGCATCGTGCAGATATGTAGAAATGCTTGCTTGCTTAGTAAAATTGTCAAAGAGAGTTTTTGATTTTTTTTTACAGTAATGTTTGTAACGCAATCAAGTAAATTCAAATAAACAAAGTATTTTAATTTAAACATTAGTTGACAAAATAATGAATACTTTTCAAACGGGAAAGGATAAAATTTATTTGTTCAAGTCTTTGTTCTCTTTGGCATTAAAAGTTGTGTAAAACTTTACTGTAAATTGGAATTAAATTAAAAACATCACAAAGAGAGTAAAAAACCGCAACAGGAAAGTCCGTTATTTGAGCGACGCTTCGTATGTGTGAGTGTAAGGGTCCTTACACACATGAGACACCACGGTAACACCACCAACATTTTGTATGACCGCAGTTAAATTCGTGGCAACACCAGCGCACACCGGATGAGCGACCACCCCTAAATCTCTATAGATTTATTGGTGGGGTCACCGCGGTTGCGTCACCGTGGTGTCCTAGTGAGCGAGGGGCTTTATGTGCATGTGTGTATGAGCATGTGTGTGTGCATGTGTGGACGAGTCGTTTGCGGTAGGAGTTTTGCTGTTTGTTTCAGACCGTCATCATACAAACAATGTTTATTTTATGAAATACCTGGAATCTGGGTGTTGTCTGTTGCAAGCTTGTTTAATAAATACGTATATACCTAGACAATTTTACACGACACACACACGACACGACGTTTTATTTAAAAATTGTTGCGAAGCAACTGACTTTTTACTATTTATATACCATACTTATGCATTAAATCGTTAATAACCAAAATTATTACGTGATGAATCTTGAAGAGGTGTTAAATTGTATTCGAACTCAGAGTAGAAAATATAAACTTACGTACAGAGAAACAGCTTTCGTAGAACGACCAAATCTGAAAATTTTGACGTCCCTTCAATGGCCCACAATTTTTCCACACAATCGTGAACACACCGTATGCTTGTAGTAGTGCAATCAAATCGATAGCTAACTATATAGCTGTTTAACTGTTCGTCTTTAATTTGTAATTCGAGTGTCTAAGTTCATGTTAATACTATATATATATATTTTATCAATCCTATATTTTACACCATAACTTTTAGATTTAACAATGGTATTTGAATGTGACAATCCGACTTTAGAATGATTCATTTTATATTTTCAAATTTATATCCACATTTACATAGTAATTTGAGTACATGACGCTGCTTGGTGCACGCATATCGTGTGCATGCATTACCATAAATAACCATTACATCTAGCTGACCCACAGACCAGATTGCATGCATTTACATGAATTAGCTGGAGATGAAACATCATTGTTTTCATGTAATTATGGTGGAAATGGCAAATGTTTTAATTATTACTAACTAGGTTACCGAGCTTGACTTGGAGTTCTCATATATAAATAAAAAAAAAGAATCACAAAAATATGTATCTGACTGGGAATCGAACCCACACCACAAAACCACATTTAGAATTTTGAAACAAAGCAAAAATTGTACATACGCATACCAAACTGCCAATCGGACTGACATATTAGACTCGAAATTTTTTTATATATTATTTCACAACCAAAGAAAAACATGTATAGCTTAAAAATGCGCAGTTTCTCAGGGATAAGACCTAGATGGATGTTTCTCCTCCAAAACTCCCTGCATAATAAAAAAACTAGAAAGCTGTATATATAACAAGTCAATAGTACGGAAGTATAATTGAGAATTTGAAATGTATTTTAAAACTTTATTGTTATTTAATGTAATATCGATATTAATATTGATATTTAGTGTGAAAAAGTTGAAAAAAATTTAAAATGTATAAACTTTGAAAAAATTCCCTATGAACGCACCACGATCGGTCACCATCGTTGTGTCGTCATAATGTTAAAGCTATATAGTGAAAGTCAAGAATACCCTAGAGTGAAAACTAACAATATGACGTCATTCGCGCTCGGATTTGTTCGAGAGCTGTCGGCATGTCTTCGGTACTGAATTGAAAAATAAATTTTTATATTGATATAACTTTTGAATTATTGCGAAAAATAGAAATAAAAAAAGGATTGTGTGATTTTATGAAACCACGGTAAAAGTGAAACTTAATAACAAAATAGCGTGGAGCACTGGCACAAATGAGTACTACGCGGTCAGCTGATGCGAACTATAGGCGCCGCCATATTGGCCTCGGCTGCTCTGACGAGTGCTTTTCACTTTATCCCTACTCCGCAGCCGACCGTCACGCGACAACGTGCGTGCAACACACAGACGAAAAAGTTTGAGACGATGTAATAAAAGTTTCACTTTAAAAATAGTTTTGTTATAAAATTTATATATGTTCTTTCCATTTATGAAGAAAAAAATAAATTCAAAAACCCAATTGGCGGCAACACTAGTGCCATGTTGTTTGGCGCTGGTGGAGTCCGGTCCGACGAACTTGCGCGGTCAGTTTGGTGGGGGTGGTGATCACGTTTTGTGATCGGAACGAACATTAGCACAGAACACTATTACTCCTACCGGAGAAGAATATCAACTCCCTACAACAAAAGTTTACTACTGCCATCTATTATCAGCCCCAGGCAATTATATCCGGATAAACAAAGCGCGGGTTTTTTGAATTTGTGCGGTAAATTTAAATATTAAAACTTTCATGGGATTTATATTTCATAAAGGCTCTCATTTTAGTTGTTAGAAAAACTTAAAAGGTAAGTAGGTACTTGCAGTTTTGGCACTATTTACCTTTTTAGTTTTCCTTACAACTGAAAATCCACATTTGAAATGAAAACAAATTAATAAAGAAATAATATGTATTTATTGAAATTATTTAACAACATTTCCCATGAAGAAACAATAGTCTAACATTAAATTGCAACATAAATAATGATAAGTGAACTATACCTCAAAAATATTATTATTCAATATTCACATAGGAGTACACTCCTCGGTGGAGACTGAAGACATATTATGTACCTAATAATATATGAATCAGTGATAGCTGCAAGCAAATTAATACCCGTTGCCTAAAGGCACAGTTGCCTAGATGATAAAGTTTTGTAAACTAATAAATTAGTTTATACAAAACTTGATCATCTAGGTATTTTTAAGAATGGGTTTTGTTAGGAAAACAATATTTATTTATGTTGCAACTGAGCATGAGTACTATTACGAAATGTACATTACTGGACTATTCACATTATAATACCTAACAATTTAGTCAATATCTCACTAAACAACAACACCGAGTCAATATCTCACTAAACAACAACACCGAGTCAATATCTCACTAAACAACAACACCGAGTCAATATCTCACTAAACAACAACACCGAGTCAATATCTCACTAAACAACAACACCGAGTCAATATCTCACTAAACAACAACACCGAGTCAATATCTCACTACACAGTTTTGAAATAGATGCAATTTGTATTATTCGAACGGAGGAACGGAAGCTCAACTCAACGTGTTATTCACAAAATACATCAAAAAACACCAAATAACACCTCGTTCGTTAAGCGCAAAACAAATCGAACGCCATTTTGTTTTTTTGACCATGACGTACGTTTTTTTTTATAAATATGCGATCATGGTGATACCAGGTGAAGGAAAATAAGTAACCTACAATATTTGTTTTTTACAAATCTTATTTTAATTTGCAGTTTAAACGCAGAAATAAGAATAAAATCGTAAATAATTATATTTATCCAAAATAAAATCCAACAATTTTTCTCGTCATTAACAAACACACAAATAAATTTACAATTCGGTTACCCACAAAAATGGGTATATTTTTCAATCGGTCGCACAACGGGAACTGTCGGTGTTCTTGTTAAAAAGTGATAGTGAAAATAAGTACAAAATTGTGAAATAACTCGACTCGCACAGTCGATATTATTTTTAAGAGATAGTGATTAAAATAGTGTAAAGCGTTTTGTTTTATTACTATTAAAAATAAACGTGAACTAATGTTGTTTCTTGCCTTTTCATTTTGAAGCTAATAAATACCAGCTAAGCCAGAACAGTTGAGTTTGAGAGCCAGTACTTAAGTAAGGTACGATATTTGAGGCATGTTTTTCCCGTGTCTTCTACATATTATATATACAAAATCATCTCGTTTAAAGTATGAGATTTAATACCTCAAATTGAAAAGAAGAAACAAACGTAGAAAGATATCTCTTCATCCTCGCTTATTCCAAGACTGACCAGTCCGCAGCCCGCAGTAGCTAACGTGGTACAAACAGTGCGCATGTTAATGCCCGTGCACCAAACGTTTTATAGTAATAAATCGTATCGATCGTATGCATGGCAAATCGTAGAGAATTATCGTAACGATTTGCCATACATATGATCTATAAAACTGCACAGTTCGGCTTACACCGTTAAATCGTTAAGGCAGCCACAGACGAGAGGCCGATCGTTTCAGTTAGAACTGACGCCTGAACAGATTCGAGACCATACACGGAAAAAATCGCATCCGACCCAACTGACGTCAGTTCGGCCTGAACGGATTCGAGCACACACACGACACGATTTTGCATCCGTTTAGGCCGAACTGAAGGCAGACCGGACCATGTATGGGCCCCTTTATGATGAAGCTTTAGATGTGTAGCGGGCTTAACTGATTGGTCTTTTTTGGGTTCCGTAGTACTACAAAGAGCCCTTAGAGTTTCGCTCTGTCCGTCGGTCGCCCTGTCCGTTAGTCCGTCCGTCTTTATGTCCTCCCGTCCAAATTCCATGCATAATAATTAGATGAAAATGTATGTAGCTTAAGACTGCATTTCAACTACAAAATAAGGTCAATATTTGTCAGAATGGGATGGCAAATAAAATATTTAAAAAAATACAGCGCCGCGTCGCGTATCGTCTCATTTCGGTGTAAGCTGCCCCTAACTTTTGAGCAAAAGTTACAATAACACATTAATTTCAATCAAACAATGTATATCCTACAACGATGTTACGCCTTATGAGTAAAGTTACATTGCCAATTTTATCTCAAACTGTTTTTGTTGTTGTTCAATGTTAGTTATTCACTTTGATAATGGGGTTATAACATCATCATAATTCAGAAATCTAAATAAATGATCGTAGTCGTTACTAATCAGGTGTTACTTTAAGGCTCCGTATAACGCCAGTGACCTTGAGCGTCAAGTCCCATACTGATTTTGTAGGCGACAAGGGTGCTGACCGGAGAGTATTGAAATCCGTTAAAAATCACTACAAATATTTGAGGCAAATTTTGTAAAAACTAAAATGACCTTCCCCTGAGTTTTACTTACTTAAAGTAGTTTACTTACTTAAAATACTAAAATAATTTTCACACTCGTGTGACTTATAGAAGAAGAGAAAGAAGGTTTTCACTTTTAAAAAGGGTGGACTTAGCATATTTTAAATCAATATTCAAAAAAAAAATTATAAAAAGACAGGCCTCGGTTAAAAATAATGCATATTAACGTATATTTTTTGGGAATTTTCAATACGACCATGACTGAGAAAAAAAGATTTCAAAAAACTCCAATTTTCAGTTCTATCCAGCGCACAATTCCTTAATCCATAGCATATAATTTAATTAATATTTCGTATTCACAATTCACCATACAGGTTCCAAAACTTGACGCGCATTTTGCAACCTGCATGATGGTGTTGCACGAACTTGCTGACATTATTGTTTAAACTTTAAATGGTGGTGGTGTTTGCACGATCTTGTTTGTGAGTGGACGCATAAGCAGTGTGGGTAGGAAAGGAGCTTAAGCAGGCGTAAAGTACTCTCACATTTTCTTGCAGGTTGTGTGTATTTTTTCTTGGGATATTGCTAGATATAATATTAATGTAAATAATCGTAGTCCACCACGCTAGCCTACCGCGGGCTAATAGACTTCACGATTATTCTAAGATTCGAATCTGTGAAGTCTTCTTAGATACGCAGGTTGTATGACTAATTTATACTTCACCGTTTGAGTTTCCGTATAATGTGTTTCGGTCAGTCAAAGTCAGAATTGTCTCTTAGTGTATAATCTAACCTAATTTTAAAACATTAATCATAATAACCACTATTCTAACAAATACTCGAAAAGCGACGCGTTTAATACGCGTTTAATGTCGATTGTACAGGAAGTATTCGATAAAGGGTCAGCTTAATGTGATTTAAATGAATCTATTATTTATCAGTATCGCTCTATCGTAGTTCCTACGGAATATTAACGGGAACATAAATGTTTATTCACGGCTCAAATACGGAATGAGTCTTATCGCAGTAAAATTAATGACGTGATTAATTTAATGTGTTCGTTTTTGTGAAATGTAATATTTTTGACTGAGGCGCACTTTAAAGGTCGTTAGTAACCGTGGTATTACCCTGTATGTATATATATTGAGAGTGAAATTTCAAGGTCGCGTCACGTCACGACACTATTTTGGATATTACGCTATCGATATAACGCCACCTGTCGGAAACTACTTATACTTCTTACTAACTTAACTGTCTAAAGTACGGCTCAATACATATATGGCGCTAGGTATACAAAATTTAATTTTCTATTATTTGTAACTTTAGCCACGCTGAGAGTATTTTTGGATTTTAAATGAACTTCATTCAAAGTTTCACTTCTGCCACGTGTACTCTGTACACTTTTTTATTATTATTATACAATCTATATAATCCAGGCAATAAATGTGCGATTTTTGTAACATACATTTTCTTAGCCATTTACAATATCCAAAAAATATCATGGAAGAAAGTTTTCAAACATAGCCCCAGTAAATCTAGTCTTTCTAGGTTAAATAACAATATGAAATAGCCCCATAACATATTCGAAAAGTAGGGTAACCATTTTGACAAATTTAGTGAGCTGTAGCCGGGAGGAAGCTTGGAGTGTCGCCAAATGTGTTATTTTACGGGACAATTCGTGCTTCGCCTTATAGTCCGTTCAAAGATATTTTACCTCGGAATTTCTATGAAAGTGGTTCTTAAGTCGTCCGCATAAAAGTCCTGTCAGAGGAAAAATAACTCTGAACGGACTGTAGACGAATTTACATTCGTTTGAACTCATAACCTGTTTCTCTAGTTGTGCGTCTGTTTACCCCACTTCCCGGGATTTGTTATGGAAGGAATATTTTTGATATTGCTTTGTTTACAAAGAAGGAAATATTATGTATTTATGTACCAGGAGAACAGGATATTGCAAGATGTTACTAAACACGATGATTCAAATTAAGTGAATCGTATTATGAAACATCATAATATATTGAAATCGAATAGATGATTTTTCATAGTACGATTCACATAATGTGGCCATTTTAGACCCGCTAAAAGCGTGCTATAATTGGAATATGACAGTCAGAAACTAATTTAATAAACTATTTCTTAAATTTAAATATTAACTATCACTTTATAATTTCGCCAAAAAAGGAAGTCAATAATTTTCCTGGATTCACATAATATACTTTCAAACAAACAGATATTAAATTATATTAGTAAACGATGTCAAATTAAAAAAAAAATCTATAATCTTTTGAAATAAGTAAATTAATACTTATACTCAATTCTATAGTCCTACGACCTTATATCGGGAACCTGGTGTTAAAATAGGTCCCAGGACAAGCGTGTAACTCGTACAATAACAGTTGGCATGCCTCCAAATGTGTCTAGCGAGTACAGGGATCGATCGCTGGTCCAATTGAACCAGCCTCACCTTCTAATGGAAGTCCAGTTGGTATCATTATACCACAGTATAAAAACAGTAGAACATCTTCATACAAACGTGCCGCGATCGGTTTGTATGTGTGCGTGCGCGCCGGACGCTTACCCGCCCGCAGGCACATACCTCGTATAAGAAATGATAAGGCACTCTCAGTGCGGGTGACGGGGTGTGCCGTGACTGACCGTGTACGTGTCGTGGTCAGGCGCATTGAAGTACAAATGCTCGCGTTCGCTTGAATTAATTTAGCTAATTTTGATCATGATTTCGAAAAGACTAAAAAATATTGTAGTGTATATGATGCTTTTTACTAAATGAATACGTTCATATATAGATGAGAATTTACTAATCTTCATCTGCTAACTCTAAAGCGTTTCGAATATGCAGAAACGAGGGGAAATTTTTCAATAAGGAGTTTTAAATTATTTTAAATAAATGCAATTTTATAATAAAAAAATTTCAAAAGCCTTTTATTCGTACCTCATTAATGAATTGCTAAAACATTTTATTATATTATAGAGATAAAAACCAAGTACGGTTCCATGATATACAAATAAAAATATTGAGCTAAAAATATAAAGTAACGACTGACAGCCCTTGCGCCAACGTGTGAGTAGGCAAATAACTCGCCAGACGGCATTAGATGTCCTACTGTTCTCTCTTTACCTTAGTTATACTTAAGCGTGGTTAATTAAGATGTGGGTAGTTTCAAACATTCTAGATACGTTTACGTGGTCAAAACAGCCTGCTTTATTTTAATTCAATAATTTATTTGCTCTAAAACTTATAAATACAATTGTTCGGGCTTATACTTGAAGGTCAATTCTATTAATTAAATCCTGCAATAATACAGTTAAAATCCAGTCCCAATATGTTAAGACTGAAAAATAGTTTCGCATAAACGCCAAAACAAACTCCGTTGATTGGTCCAAACTGCAAAAATCATTCGTCAATCGTTCATGATATCAAAATGATTAATTTACAGATCAATAAAAGAAAAATGAACGAGTAAGTTAATTACGAGAATAAGGGTTCGGCGGCAACTTTTCGCTACCGCTCCACGCGGCAAAACTACCTTCCTCATCACCCCGATGAGTGGCAGTCCTCCACCGTGCGCAACACCCGGAGCTCTCTGCCGCGCAAAAAAATAAAATAAAAAGAATAAATAATAATAAAAAATATATATAAAAAAATATAAAATTAAATTAATAAAATTAAATAAAAAAATAAAACTCTGGAATGAATTCGCCAGCGGCGTTTCCGGATCATTACTACCTTCAAACCTTCAAGAAAAGAGCGTTTTCATCTTTGAAAGGCAGGCAACGCACTTGCTAAACGTCTGCTCGTTTGCACTCTATAGTTCATTTAAAAAAAGTCGGTCAAAAACGGACCAATCTTAAAACACCAATGTTTTAATGAATTATTCCTCGTATGTACACTTTCCTCGTAGGTACATTTTCGAAAAAAGTTCGCCTTTATTCCTTATTGATCCACCTTCATATTGTACAGCAAAGCAGAAAAGCGATAGGAATGACAAGTTATGTTTTGTCACTCGAATTTAAAAAGAAAATAAAATACCAATTGTTTTTTTAAATAATATAACACTAAAACAATTTCGATCGATTCATCAAATCTAAATCTAATCAAATCCAACAACGATTCAGACAAGACAAAAAAAATGTTCATGTTTATTTAAAAAAAGAAAATAAAAATTATCTCCTTAAATATTTTAAGTAAATATCTTATTTTTACATTGTTTTAACGCATTTCTTATTTCAACGCATAATTCAGTGCGATGCCGGTACGACGGGCAGTGAATTTGTTAATCACACTTTTGTTTACACAACTGTACCCAAAAGTGTATCTATTAGTAAACGCTATATTGGCTTTTCAAAAGTGGATCTATAAGGAATAAAGGCGAACCTTTTTCAAAAGTGTATCTACGAGGAATAATTCGTTTTAATGATTAAAATAATAATGATACAGTGTTTTTTGTATTCCTAATTACTTACATAATTAATCTACCATGCCCTAATTTATACTTAATATAATATTATAATGAGGAAAGATTAGTTTGTTTGCATAGAAGGCTCGGAAACTACTGGACCGATTTTATTGAAATTTGGCACAGATATAAAGTAGACCACGGGTAAGGACATAGGCTACTTTTTATCGCGGGAAAATCTACGGTTCCCGCTGAATTCTTTTTGGCCCATATTATTATATAAAAAATAAAGCCATATCAAGTTTTTTGAGTTGATCCTGATGTGCTAAATCTGCCATGGCCACAATAATTGAAATTAGAAAATAAACCACTTTTTTACATTTTTTCATAAAACGTCATCAGCATTAATCACAACATAAAGGACAGAAGCAAAGTGTTGTTTGAACAAAACCTCCCCACAATGTCGTTTGATGGTGCGCCGCCCAAATTTCATTTAATCCTGAAGATTAAATTTTTATTTTATAAGCCTTTGTGTCAGATATATTGTGTTCTTTTATTATTATTATTATTATTTATTTATTTATTACTTCAGACCAATAAACAAAAAATATTAAATAAAGACCTACAAAACTGTTCTTCAGTTTGTCTGTAGGATCAATGTTACAAAACTTAATATTATAGACAGAGTATAAAAATAAAATTAACAAGATACAACATTAATAATACTAATAATACAAAATTAGATATTGTAATAACAAAAAAAGCAAAATAAAATTAGAGTAATGATTAAAATAATGTTTTAGGTGGTGAAGGATGTACAATAAGGTAATAAAGTAAAAAGGTGTTTGTACATGGTTTTTTGGAAGGTTTTTGTTTTGGTCTCGTGTCGAATATCGTTGGGCAAGCAATTTAACAGATATGGTATCCTTTTATTTAAAGTTCGGTCCCCAAAGTAGTTAAGAACTCTGGGTACCTTATATTTGCCTTCCGATACCGACCGAGTACCATAGTTGTGCTGCAGTATTTTTAGGTTATGGATATTATTATGGTTGTGGTTGTTAATTGCCAAAAGGTATTTGTGTTTTAAGGTAAATGGGAGAATTTTACAAATTTTAAATAATTTAGAATAGTCGCCTTTACAAATAGATTTGGTTTTTTACTGAC
Organism: Phengaris arion; assembly: GCA_963565745.1. NCBI lineage: Eukaryota > Metazoa > Arthropoda > Insecta > Lepidoptera > Lycaenidae > Phengaris > Phengaris arion. The sequence continues at coordinate 1,933,899 of OY751442.1, forward strand.
TATGAGTTTTAAAAATCTTATTTGTAGAGATTCAAGTTTATTTAGATAACTTCTAAATGTCAGACCATAACTATCAAGGGCATAACCTAGAATTGAGTCAACTAATGCAAAGTACAAACACCTTAATATGCTTCTCGGTACTTTTAGACTTAGATGATAAAAATTTCCTAGGAGAGTTCTTAATTTGTTTGCGATGTAGTCTATATGACATGACCAAGAAAAATGTTTGTCTACTTTTATCTACGGCTCTGTCCGTGTTATTTGATTGAAAATCCACACCATGTTTTTAGGGTTCCGTAATACACAAGGAACCCTTATAGTTTCGCTCTGTCCGTCCGTCTGTCTGTCTTTCAGTCTGTCCGCGCTCTAGCTTCTGTAATTATGAATATAAATGGATGAAATTTGGTGTCGTTATAGATTGTGTATAGATCTAGGTTTTGGCATCATAAAATAATAATAATTTCATATTTTAGGGGTGGCTCTCCATACATGTGAAGTGGGGATGAAAAATATTTTTCATTCTACCTAATCGCGTACGGTATCGTTAAATATGTCTTTTAAAATAAAGGCAACGTTTCATATATGACTTTTTAACAAAGTCGACCATTTTTGGAGATATAAACTTGTAAGTTTCCATGCTGATAGGTCAATCAAAATCAAAGATAGATAGAAAAATCAAAAACCAAAATTATTTTAAATGAAATCGGACAGTAACTTTTGAAGTAATTTAAAAAATCATTGATACTTTACTATAAACGCGTTGATAGATACGGAACCCTCCTTAGGCATGTACTGACATGCTCTTGGTTAGGTTAGGTTACGTTATTTTCATATTATATAAAAAAACGCACTTACAACTCTTGATAAAAAAAAACAAATATACAATTACATAATGAATTTATAATTTGACTTCTACTTAGGTACTATTTAATTAATATTATATCTAGTAATATCGCGTGAAAATGCACTCACAACCTTTTGCGGGATATTGCTAGTTAAAATATTAATTAAATTGTATGCTATGGATTTCCGCAAAGTAAGGCTATTCTATTGACTATTCTGATTAGGTGTTAAGCTGCCGTCGTAACTTGTATCCGATAGTATATTGTGTATAAGTAGTACCATATATAACTTGCACAGCCCAAGATTTCCGACATAACGTGTTGAGTGTTGTCTGAGCCTTCATAGCAAACTCAGTTTTGAGTGTGTTTTATGTCAGAATTTTATTCTCACCTTACATAAAGCTGAATGGTACACCGTATAATATATAATATATAAAACTTTTGCCCAAGTAACAAGACCCACTTAACGTTTATAAAGTGTAATAGATATTTTAGTTCGTTATTTTCTGTAACAAAAACCCTTCTGAGAAAAATTGAGATAATAGGCCAACTTCATTACATAAAAAAGTATTTAACACAAAACGCCAAACGCCTAAATTTTCTCGAGAGATTCTATTGGACTTTTTTATGAACTTTCTTCGTAAAAAAATATAAAGGGGCAGCTCTTAACAAGTTTTTATAGTTGGGACACTGATAAAAGTTTGAAGGGATAAAAATATGTTGTAAAAAGTTCTTTTGAGGTTTAGATAATGGTGTGCTTAAAAATTGGTCCTTCAAAAGCTCAAGTACTTTATAATTTTTCTGTAATATACCAAATATCGATTCCTATCTTGGACATACTCGATTTAATTAATGGAGGAAAGACAGAAATGTATGAAGCTGGCCTAAGTACCTAATAAGAACATGTCGTATGTCATTGGAATTTTTCATTGACTTTTAGAGCATTGTTGGTTTATTTCTATAAGCATTAAATAAACATTTACACTTACTACATACACTTTTATGACCATACAAAGAAATAAAGTATTATGACTACAATTTTTATAAAAACTATAACTACGTCAATTATTTTTTTATTTTTTTATTTATTTATTCTTCATGTACACAACAAAAATAACACAAAATATTACAAAATACACAAAAGAGATGATACAAAGGCGTGCTTATCTCTAAAAAGAGATCTCTGCCAGCAGACCTTAGACAGAGTTTAGGAAAAATAAAATAAGTAGGATACAGGTAGTACAGCAAAAAATAATATCAGATTGGAAAAGAGACATTACTTACAACTGATTCATAATGATAATAAACTAATAAATACAATATACAAATACATATTATAAATATAATTTTTTATTTATTTTTTATTTATTTATTTAATGCACAAAACACATTACAATCGGAATGAAGTAAAATGATAAATACAGTTTGTGACCTAGATTGTAAGGTAACATAATATGTGCATACTATTAAAAAATACATTGCAAACTATAACATTAGCTCAGTAACTACATAGAGAAAATATAACTATAATACATAATAATTTAAATAAGTTAATAATTTAAAAAAAGTTAAAAAAAAGGTGAACACTAGAAATTGGTTATTTGGAACCTTCTAAGGTGATATGGAGGATGTCTTTAACAATTTTGATATACGATTGAAGCTTATCAAAAATGTCTAAATTTTTATTTTGTTTTGAATAATTATTGTATTGACGAGCCATGCGTGTTAAGGGGTTGAAATAGGATATATTATTTTTGTAGACTTGCAAGGCAAATAGGTTTATGTTATTTGCTCTACGAGCACTAAATTTAATATTGAAGTTAATATGCGAGAGTAAGCTAGGTGAGTCTAATAAATTATGTATAATTTTATAGAAGTAAAGAAGATCAGAGAAGATGCGCCTATTCTCAAGAGTCTGTATTTTGAGATTAACTAGCCTATCGTGATAATTTAAATTGGAATGTCCTGGGTTATAACGGTAGAAAAGAACCTTGACAAATTTCCTTTGTATACGCTCAATGTCCTCTACGTGAACTTTATAATTTGGAGACCATACGGGGCTCCCGTACTCTAAGATAGTCCTCACGAGAGTGGAGAATAGATATAGAGTACTGTTAGGTTTTTTGAAATGTTTAGTTGTCCTTAAGACAAATCCTTGAATTTGATTTGCTTTGCGTATAATGTGTTCATAATGAGCACGAAAGGAAAGTTTCTCGTCAAAAAGGACACCCAAATCTTTAACAACTTGAACGCGGGTAAGTGCTTGACCATCAATTCTATATATCCAGTTAATTTTACTACGTTTTTGAGTGAATGAGATAACAGAGCACTTCCTAACGTTCAAGTACATACGATTTGCTTTACACCAATCTGATATTTTGTCAATGTCTCGCTGAAGGGCCAAACAATCTTCATTTTTAGATATCAGGTTGAAAATCTTAAGGTCATCTGCGTACAATAGACAATTAATTACAAGACAGTTCTAGTATTAAATCGTTGATAAAAATCACGAATAATAGAGGCCCTAGGTGGGAACCTTGGGGTACTCCCGATGTAACATCGGCTGGTGAGGAAATGAAACCCTTCAACGCTACTAGTTGATTCCTATTCTTTAGATAAGAGCATATCCATCTATACAGGTTTCCATGAATACCATAGGACGCTAATTTACGACAAAGTAGGCGAAGATTTACTTTATCAAAAGCCTTCGTAAACTCAGTATATACAGTGTCTACTTGGCCACCAATAGAAAAAGCTTGGCAGAGGTAATTTTTATATTCCAATAAATTTGTGACAGTTGATCGACTTTCATAAAACCGTGTTGCTTGTGTGAAAGAAGTGGTTTCATGTGACTGTAAAGATGACTATAGACTAAAGATTCAAATATTTTAGCGAAACAGGAAAGAATGCTTATAGGTCGATAATTTCTGCAATCTGTCTTATCACCACTTTTAAATATTGGGATAATGTGTGCTGTCTTCCAACGATCAGGGAAAGCGCCATTGACTAGAGATTTGTTGTAAATGATAGTTAGAGGTATAGATAACTCCGTAACAAGCAGCTTTATAAAATAAGGGGGTAACAAATCAGGCCCGGCACCTTTATTAGGATCTAGTTTTTTAATTTTTAATATTATATCACTTTATTCGATTAATACATTGGACAACGTGTTAGGTGAACAATTGCTATCAGAGCTAGTGCAAAAGTTACGATCACTTTGGAGGTCATGAATGCTGTCGAAAACTGAAACAAAGTAACGGGAAAAAAGATTACAAACCTCCTGACCGTTTGATGACGATATACCATCAAATTTGACAATGTTCGGTATAGAAACGTGACCTTTTCTATTGTTTACATAACGCCAAAATGATTTTATGTTAGTTTTTAGAGAACTCTCGGTCGCGGAAATATATTTGTCATAACATGTTTTAGTTAGAGCTTTACACCTATGTCTAAGCACAGAGAACACATCATAGTCGCAAGGTTTCCAAATTTTTGTAAAGTTTATGATATTTATTTTTTTATTGGTTGCATTTTATTAACGCCCTACTATACCAAATAGGGTATGATGAAGTTTTATTAGATACGGTAGGAGTGTGTTTTTTATTATTTTAAATAGTGTGTCATAAAAGGCATCTGTGCACGAGTTAATATCATGAGATCCCAAAATATGCTGCCAGTTAACACGATTTAAATCAGATTTTAAGTTTACAACGTCGCATTTCTTAAAATTTAGCCGTTCAGTGAGACATTGACGAAGCTCTTTAGACATTCTAGGTAAAGATAAACTAATTAAAATTGAGGGATATGGTGCTTATCCTCTTGGCTTAATGCGATCTCTTCGTTAACACTTACCGTCTCTATGTTTGACAATACTAAATCAAGAAGACGATCATTGCAGTGTTTGACATTATTATACTGTTTTAAATTGCAGAAAAACAAAAATTCGCTTAGAAGGTAGAGCTTTTTATTGCGTGTATGAGGTATCGCTGTATTAAAGTGTTATTACACCAAGCAGTGTAATAGTCGGGGGTATTGAAATTGCCCACAAGCATTAAGTTGTCAGCGGGCCAGCAATTAATAATCAAATTTTGACAGTGGTTATAGAAACTTTCTAGAAGATTATGGCTAAGGTCAGGTCAGGCAGGCAGATAACAAACTCACAGATGAAAGCGTGATTCAGTGTGCGAGTTAGGCAAGAAAGTTATCCAGATATCCTCCATATCACTATCCCAAGCTGTCTGACGGATTACATGGTACTTTTTGTGGATAGCCAGTAAGACTCCTCCACCTTCGATTTTTTTCGATAGAGTATCTACACGATCACGTCTAAAAACATTGTAGCGAGAATCAATAACTTCACTATCGAATACACTTTTATTAAGATTTGTTTCCGTCAAGCAGATGACATCATAATTAATATTTAATACATTTAGATAAAATTGTGTGAGCTTACTTCTTATTCGGTTTACATTTTGGTAATATATTTTAATCATTGCAAAACTTAAAAGAAACTATACATAGAAAGCACAAAAAGTGAAAAAGCTTAAACTAGTTTATTTAACATCTCAGCATTTTTAACTAATATGGCCGGACTCGTTTCATTTTTTCGATTATAGATATTGCCAAAACGGGTCCATACAAATTTATAACTATTGTCCTTACAGAATTTACGGGCCATGTTATGTATTTCTTTGGCTTCGGGAGACAGGTGTTCAGACAAATAAATTCTGCAATTGGCGCCAGACAAACCGATATGAGCAGAAGACAGCCTATCGTTAGGGTGAGACTTGTTGAAACGGGTAGCTGCGGATATAAGTGTCTCACGCAGGCGTTGCGACAAGAAAGTGACCAAGATATTACGAGGTCTTTTCGAGCTGGGGTCCATCTTTGCCACGCGACGACACGCCTTAAGATCGTTTTCGGGGATAACAACATCCAAACACTGACAAAGTCCCTTAAATAATGATATCAAGTTCTCGGATTTACTTTCAGGGACCTCATGTATTTCGAGATTTGCATCCCGCAAGATTTTTTCCATAGTCGACAGCCGTTTTTGTAATTTTGTCAGTGTAGTTTGGGATTTGGACAGCTCAGACTCAAGGTGTTTTATGCGAGAATTTTTCTCAGCGATATCCTTTTTGATGTCGTTCTGTTCCATTGTGATAAAGTCGGTGGTAGCCGTAAAGTCCGCTTTTACCGCTTGAATAGCCTGCCCCACCTCCGCGGCTACCATGTCCTTCATATCCTTTAGTAGAACAGATCTTAAGTTGGTCATAAAAGACGAATCAAGAGAAAGTTTTTGATCCATGAGCTTCCCTATATTTTCCAAAGTGACAGGTTCGCTACCTTTTTCGGCGCCTGACGGAATATTAAGAGCAACATTTGACTCAGTAGTTATTTGACTAAAAGACACATTCAAGGATTCATCGCACAAATTGTATTTGCGATTGCGACGCATAGGGGTATCGTCGTCATTATATTTTCGTCTTGTAACATTTTCGCAGAATGGACAACGCAGAGAAGCCAGTTGAGCGGCTTCTCTTCGGCGGCTTTAATTGCTTATTTGCCTCTATCGTAACATTGAGGCATTCGTAGCAATATTTTGAGTGACATCCATTACATTTCAAGAAGTTGCTCTTACTTAGAAAGTTTTCACAACCGTGGCAATTCATGTCTGCTGACATAATATTTGGAGATTGCAGTACGAAAGCGAATGAAAATTTCGCGGCGGCGTTCCACGTTCCAGTGGTCGAACGGCTAGGAACACAGTACACCGCACGAGGGACCCGGGTTCGAACCCCACTCCACCCCCAGTGGAGTCACAGTGGATTCCATTGATCAGATTGTCAGTGGACAACCCCAGTCCACTGTTGGACTCTGCCGCACATGTTCAGGCAAAGCATTCCACAGCTGGGCAGCTCGAACCGTGTACGAGTTGGCGTAGAAATTTGAGTTACACCAAGGGGTGTTGAGTACCTTTTTTGGGTTACAAGTACGCAGAGGCCTATCGCTCGGGGCAGTATATGAAAATCATTCAAATGGGTAAGTAGGAGAGTTGGATAATTTTAGAATTTTAAACAACTGGGTTAAAATATGAAAATTCCGATGGAGGCTGATGGGAAGCCATTGTAATTTGTTGCGAAACTCGGTAACATGGTCGAATTTGCGCAGTCCAAAAATAAAACGTATGCACAAATTCTGGAGACGTTCAAGTTTACACAAGAGCTCCTCAGTTACATCCAAAAAACAGGAGTCAGCGTAATCTATCAGTGGCAATAACAAGGATTGTTCTAGAAGAATTTTAGTAGATAGAGGAAGGAAATTCTGTAGTCTTTTTAATGTATGCAAAGAATGATGTAACTTTTTGCTTTTACCAATAATATGAGCAGACCACGACAGGTTGCAATCAATAATTAGACCAAAATTTTTGGCATAGTCGCTAAACTGTAATACATCACTACAGTAAATTATTTTGTTAATAGATTTAAAATAAACCCTGGAGTGCAACTGCCCGCTGCCAATGAGAAGAGCTTGCGACTTTTTTGGATTAACCAGAAGTCCAAAAGTGTTCGCCTACTTAAATATATTTAAAAGATCTTGGTTAACAGCAATAATAGCAAGATCAATTTCCTCAATACTAGTGTGCCTGTAAATTTGCAGGTCATCTGCATATAAATGGTAGGCCGAGAGATGAACCTTGTTATTTCGTTTATGAAGACCGCGAAAAGTAATAGGGACAATACGGGGAGTATTGTGTATATATGGCCAGCAATATTTTGCTGGCGTAGTAGTCCAACGAATTGAACGCGCAACTAAAGTCTAATAAAACTAAAATTGTTAGCAGTCTGTAGTCCATTGCATACCGTATATCGTCCGTTACTTTCAGCAATGTAGTGGTAGTGCTATGCCTAGGACGGAAACCAGCCTGGTATGGACTTAAAATATGATTGGTGTTTAGAAAATCACTGAATTGTTTGGTAACTGCTTGCTCAAGAATTTTAGAAAGGATTGGTAAAATGGAAATGGGTCGATAATCAGAAGGTAAAGTAGGATTAGAGGTTTTAGGAAGATATATTATATGGGCATGTTTCCACATGGAAGGAAAAGTGCTTGAACTAATGAAAAGTAAATGATATGGGCTATAGCTGGAGACAACAAATCAGCAATTGGGGATAACATATCCTTACTCAGGCCATCACTACCAATGGCTTTAGAGGCGATTGAACGACGACTTGTGAGTACCTGATCTTCCGAGATATTTTTCAAGACAAACGGATCATACGGAGGGGGTTACTTATTAGAAAGGGAATTCAAACAGCAGGATTTATTGGCATCAGATAAGTTTATAGGCTGAATAGCAAAATGTTTGTTAAGTACGTCAATATTTACTACTGGGTAATTATATAGGTAGCCTCTCAGATTATATAAATAATAGCGGTAGCCTATTTTACCCGGGCTATTATTACGCATCTATTGACACCTCATTTATTTAAATCGGGCCAGTAATTTAATCGCTACGATGTAACAAACATAAATACGTATGTATACATAGAAATCGAAAATCATTACCCTTCCTTTTGGCTTCCCCGTAGTCTTGTAAAAATAGAGCTTTCTAATAACATAATATAGCTTGTGTGTATTGAGTAGGTAAACCGGAATGCCCATCCAACTTTTAACAACCTATACTTTTAATTTCTAAACTACATTTAGCGTAGTACTAAGGCGGGTCAATAAGTCCGTGACTTTTTGAATTTCTAACCTCCTTATTGAAAAAGCAACACTAATCCTTTCAACAGGCATCTGTCAGTTGACTCCTATCAAAATTTGAACTTGCTGCGTCAGTTAGTTTGTGTTTTACAGCTATCTTTATCAGACTATCCAGTAACTTAAGGAAACAATGGAAAAAAGTGAATTTCGTGTGCTTATTAAGCATTATTTTTTGCGAAAAAAAACCATTACCGAGACCAAGGCTAAGCTTGATAAATACTATGTGCACTCTGCACCATCGATTTCAATGGTAAAAAAGTGGTTTACTGAATTTCGTTGTGGCCGTACAAGCACTGAAGATGCCGAACGTCCTGGACGCCCAGTTGAGGTCTCTACACCCGAAACAATCGAAAAAATTCACGATATGGTGTTGGCCGACCGAAGATTGAAAGTGCAAGAGATTGTGGAAGCCATAGGCATCTCGTATGGCTCAGTGGTTTCAATTTTGAATGATCACTTGGGCATGAGAAAGCTTTCCGCAAGTCGACCACAAACGCAATCGTGTAACAACTTCACAGGAAGGTTTGGCGTTGTTTAATCACAATATGGAGGAGTTTTTGCGCCGTTTTGTAACCGGGACGAAACATGGATCCATCACAACACCCCAGAGACCAAACAACAGTCAAAACAGTGGGTTTCTAAGGGGGAATCGGCGCCAAAGAAGGCCTAGGTGGGTTTGTCAGCCAATAAAGTTATGGCGACTGTTTTTTGGGATGCACGTGGGATAATTCACATTGACTATCTTCAAAAGGGAAGAACAATTAATGGGGAATATTATGCCAACTTATTGGACCGCTTTAATGAGGATTTGAAAAAAAACCGACCTCATTGGCCAAGAAAAAAGTTCTTTTTCACCAAGACAATGCAAGGGTGCACACATGTGCAGTTGCCATGGCAAAAATCCATGAATTGGGCTATGAATTGCTCCCACATCCACCCTATTCTCCAGATTTGGCTCCGAGTGACTACTTCTTGTTCCCAAACCTGAAAAAATGGCTCGGTGGAAAAAGATTTGACTCCAATGATGAAGTCATCTCGCAAACAAAGGCCTATTTTGAGGACCTCGACAAATCATATTTTTTGGAAGGAATAAAAAAAATGGAGAAGCGTTGGACAAAGTGTATAAAGCTCAAGGGGGACTACGTTGAAAAATAAAATGATTTATTTATCAAAAAATCTGTGTTTTATTCCAAAAGTCACGGATTTATTGACCCGCCCTCGTAATATCATTTGGCTGCTGTTTTTACAACGTTAAATCATTTGTAGTTTATCCAAATATCTTCTGAACTTAGAAGCGATAAACAACAATTTTGTGCAAAAATAAGTTAGTTAACTGAAAGACAAAGAATGTTTAAGGGTTCTCAGTTTTTATATTGTCTTTAAAGAGCCATTGTTATGGTAAAATTGTTTTCTATTTCTCTATTAATAAAAATATTAACTCTAGTGTACACGTCACGTATAGAATCTTATGAATTACTAGCGCCGCTATCCGCGCCTTCCCATACAGTATCCTACAGGAACAGTGTACTGTTTCGGAATAAAAAGTAGCCTATATATAAATCTAAAGCAACCTATTGCCATACCGGTTATCATTTAAATCGGATCAGCCCTTTGGCCGTAAAGGACAATCAAACATACACAAATTAATATAGTACTCGTGTTTTACAGTGAAAAAAAAATACAGTGTTTCCGTGAATTCTGTAATTTATCGAGATATAAAGTAGCTTATGTGTTTATACAAAACCTAAACTACTACTACATTAAATGTCATCAAAATCCGTTCAGTAGGTTTTGCGTGAATGAGCCACAAAAATCCATCCATCCATCCTCACAAACTTTCACATTTATGAAATTAAGATTAATATTTAAGAATTCATCTTACTACTATTTCAAATGCGACGAAGTCGCGCGCTAAAGATACTGTAACAGTATTTAATACCTTCTACCTCTCTAAATATAACAGACACCCGCGCATGAAAGAGGTAGGAGGTATCAGAGGCGAAGGCTGGTTCTCCTTCATAGGGAAGCCCTACTTATACTCTGTTCTGTTCCAATTTAATGTAAACGCACACAAAAATATAAACTTCGACCAAATTAACTTATGTAGCTTGTGCACAGAGTAGAAAATATATTATATACTTACGTACTTGAGTTTTGCCGGGGAGTTCAATGGGTGAAGTTGTGGAATTTGTATTGCCTCATAAATTTGTGTTATTTCGGTTCTTAATGTGTAATATTGATAGAATATTAACCATTAAATATTCGTTAACGTGCACAAGTGTGGGCAAGTGGTACAACTTCTTAAAACGTGCTATTTTGTGTTTCCCGCCAAAACTCCCTAGGAACTTTCAGTAAAGCTTCTACCACTTTACTGAATCGACTGACATGACTCATGGACTGCACTGACTATTTATTTGGACTTTAGACTTGACGATTTAGGAATACGGTCGGTGTTGAAAATTGAAGCGAAAGTTCTATTTCCGATTCTATTTCCGAGTTCTAAGCCGATGCCATATATTAAAAAAAATACTTACGTACGGAGAATCAGCCTTCATAATCCGATTCGATCCAAATTTGAAAAATTTGACATCCCCTTCAACTGCCCACAATTTTTCTAAGCAATCGTGGACACACCATATGCTTGTAGTAGTGCAATTAAATCGCAAGCTAACTATGTAGATGTTTATCTGTTCGTCTTTCTTTAGTCTGTGGCTTTATTGTATGGTAAATAAGTGACATTTAAATTGGAAGCATTATAGTGTACTATTGACTTTTTGTTTACGTTGAGATTAAATTGTATCTGAACAGATAATTTATTAATGAGCAGTAGCACCCAGCAGCAGTATTAGAAGACTAGCTTTTGCCGGCGACGTCGTGCGCGCTAAAGCAAATCTTGCGGGAACCGTAAACTTTGCCGCAATAAAAAGTAGCCTATTTCCTTCCCTGTGGTCTGTTCTATGTCTGTTCCAAATTTCATGAAAATCAGTTCAGTTGTTTTGTAGCCTATTTGATGCAAACAAACAAACAAACCTTTCCTCTTTAATATATTAGTATAGATATAGGTCATGATTGTGAGTGCTTTCACAATGGCCATGATAAATTACTGGGAACCTTCATCGGAGATTTCGCTTTTTATTTATCGCTGAAGGTTTTAATTATTACTTTTGTGAATAGGCTTGAGAGTTGAGAGATACCAATTTACGTTTCGGTCTCATTGTCCGAGGATGATCGAAGAATTTCAAGAGAAAAATCTATTTTTTGAAACGGTTTTATTTACATAGCTCTTCCAACGTTTTCCCTGTTGCCAAGGTCAAGTTGTAGCGAATTGAAATTTTCTCTTTCTAATTGACATCTTACAGACACTTCAATTTAATTTACCTGTATAGATGTATAGATTCATCTGAGATTTGGTGAACTCTTCCAATTCTGATGATTTACCTAATTAAACTTGACGCCTCCGTGGTCCAGTGGTTCAGAGCTTGGATTCCGATTCCGGACTCCGGAGGTTGTGGGTTCGAAAATGTTGTTTTCAAGCCTGGTTAGGATAATGCGAGCTGATCACCTGATTAACAGACAAGAAAGATGACCCATGCGTCGGATGGGCATGTCGCCTGATCTATCGCCAGTCGTATCAGTCAGCAGGCCCACTGGGTTACTAGAGTAAAGAAACAGAGCAGTAGTCTTGTGTGTTGCGCACTTAGGCACTATAAAATAACTCCTGCGTAGCTGGTCTGGTTTCAATGAAATCGTCCACCGTCACCGAAATCGGTGTGGGGAGCTATGATTATTACCTATCTTAACATTTATATTCAAAGTAATTTTTTTATTTATGCTATGACTTCTGATGGGTAAGTGTTTTCTAGTCTTTAAAAAATGCTATTAACGATTGACTTAGTTATGTTAAGAGCTGCTTACATTTTATCTTACCAAGTATAATTACTATTGCGTAAATTAGCCAAAGCAAACACGTCCAGTTTATTCCAGAACTTGCGATGTCGAGTAAAGTGTAATTAAGTGAGATTTATCTGTTTACTTGATGGAAAAAAGTGGGTCAACGGTATAAATAATGCTCAGCACACGTATATGTTTCAATTATCCAAGTATGTTTCTATTATTTATTGCGTGAACAAAGCAATAGGGGAAGAAACAATAAAACGTTCGCACGATATTATGATTATTCGAAAGTTTTTGGGGTTCCATACTCAAAGGGTAAAAACGGGATACTATTACCGAAACTTCACTGTCTGTCTGTCTTTCCTTCAGTCAGTCCGTGTTTCTATCACCAGGCTGTATCTCATGAACCGTGATGGTTAGACAGTTGAAATATTCACAGATAATGTATTTCCGTAGCCTCTATAACATCAAATACTAAAAACTCATAACTTAAATGTAATTTTGCACAGAACCCTTCGTGTGCAAGCCCTACTCGCACTTGGCCAGATTTTATTAATACTATTTTGTGACAAATCTGAACGATTTAAGATTTGTCACACCGTTTGTGACAAATCTAATCTGTTTGTACGGTTCCGTTGTATATATTGTGCTCCAGCATAATTGATGATTGAAACCGTACATTTTTCTAATTGCAATGAAGCTATATTTCCTATGTATATCCATTAAAGACAGGAACTACGAGTATAATATTATACTGTATTGATTTCTGGCTTATAATAAAGTTGTTTATAGGGTCCATATAATAGTGCTTTTCATTTTTTATAACCTCAAAATGCTGTCGTGAAATTGTCCCAGGCGTAGCTCTAAATCTCGGACCACATTATGTGCATATTCCACCTCTCTAGATTCAGACATTCTAATTAGGATCCTAAAAAGAAAGCTGATTTGATTAAGCTTCTGATTACCTTGTCTTATTTAGTTACTGATTCAGTTGCGAACGCACATCTCAACTGAATCAGTTATGACGTGTCGTGTGACGTGTGACAGAGTCGGATTATTTTCATAAAGTCCTGTCAAAGCATCAAAAAATTTGTATTATTTTAGGCCTGGCCATTGGCTCAGTAAAATAAAAAGAAAAACGAATAACGTCAGTGGAAGAATATTTCTTATATTTTTGGTGATTTAATTTTTATCATTCTTGTTCCATAGATACGGCATAATAATAGGTCTTTACCTATGAAATTTCCATTCTGCAGTACTGGCCATTTCAAATCAAAATAATATTTTTTGGCTAAGAATTCTAATTTCAAATTAATTTTATTTTAAAAACATGGAATTATTTTTCCAAAAGTAGTCATTTGTTTATTGATAAGTGTTAAATTTTCATCGCATCTCAATCTTTTTCGTCATCATGGATACGTTAAAAATTCGAGTAATTATGGAATATGAGTACCGTCGTGGCAGCAACGCGGCACAAGCGGCACGCAACATCAACGACGTTTACGGAGCTAATACTACAAACCTACGCACCACCTGTTTATTGGTTTGCTCGCTTCCATTCTCGAAATTTCGACCTGAAAAATGAAAATTAAAGGCGATTGTGGAAGCTGATGATACACAATCTAAGGCTGAATTAGTAGCAGCTTTCGACGTTAGCGTCAAAACAATATTGGTCCATTTGCGTCAAATGTGCATGGTAAAAAAGCTTGACAAATGGGTGCCCCACGAACTCAATGATCGCCAGCGCGAAGTACGCGTCGAGACGTGCCTTGCACTGCTCAACAGACACACAAATGAAGGAATTTTGAACTGCATTGTTACCTGCGATGAAAAATGGATTCTGTTTGATAACCGCAAGCGCTCAGCAAGTTGGTTGGATCCTGGTTCAGCACCTAAACAATACCCTAAACGAAAACTTACCCCTAGAAAAGTGATGGTCACTGTTTGGTGGTCTAGCGCCGGTGTGATTCATCACAGCTTCTTACCAAACGGGGTGAGAATTACTACAGATGTTTATTGTGAAGAACTGAACACAATGATGGAGAAGCTGGCACATCTCCAACCAGCATTGGTCAATCGCTCGTCTCCGCTGATCCTGCACGACAACGCGCGACCTCATATTGCACAGCAAACGGTCTCCAAGTTGCAAGAACTGGGGTTGGAAGCTCTCCGTCATCCGCCCTACTCACCAGACCTTGCGCCTACAGACTACTACTTTTTCCAGAATTTGGATAACTTCTTGGCGGGAAATAAAATTAATATGGCAGTACAAAATGCCTTTCAAGAATTTTTTGCCTCCCGTCCAGCTGATTTCTTTAAGAAGGGCATCAATAAACTGCCACTGCGTTGGCAAAGATGCATTGATTGCATGGGTGATTACTTCGATTAATACAAATAAAAAATACATGAAAAAAATTCGGTTAAATTTTTTCATACAAAACGGCAATTTCATAGGTAAAGACCTAATATCTTTATACAATTTCATAATATTGCTTATCTCTTCTTTTTCTTTTGCCGTCGACATGGCGCACTCCAATTCACATTAAAAATTAGCGCGTCCTCAGTCCTCACGCTGTGACGAGTACCGTGCGACAGCTTCAGTCTAAACGCTATTACACCTTCCTAAACACCTTCCTAATTAAGATACTAAAAGATTTAGTCAGTCAGAAGTCACTTCTTCTTCTTCTTCCGATTCAGAATGCTAATTAGAATCCTAACATCCAAAATGCTATTTCACTTGACTGAATTTTGTTCCTGACATATTTAGGACGTCTAAATTTAGTAAGGTGCAAGACGTGCTTTATTTAGAATCTCTCCGGCCGGAGAGAAACAACGCTGAAATTAGAACTCTGCGCTAGTAAAATTGCGCTGAAAATCGAACACACGAGCGTCAAGATTTTAAATTGCTGTCGTGTGTTGCCGTGTGTTCGATTTTCAACTCTATTGTAATAGCGAAGAGTTCTATTATGAACACTGTTTGTTTCGTCGGAGAGATCTCTTGATAATGTAGTCCGAGCCTAAATATTCCCAGCTCCTGTAACCTATTTACTTGACGAATATTCCCATTAAGACGCTCTGAATTTACATTTTCATGCTCTACATGTACATTATATTCACATGATGATTCATATAATAAGTGTATGTGAATACTTTATGTGCTTGTTTTTTTAAATTTTTAATAAGCAATAAGTTATTAAAATCAAAATATTTTAATTTAACATTCAACTAACATATCCTAGGCATTTAAAGTCATGTAAAAAAATTGCAAGGATTCAATATTTATTTTTTATTATTATATTATTTATTATTTATATTCAGGCGTGACTTTTCAATCGTCAGTTAACTCTTACCTGAGGAATAATAATAATATCTATGGACATTTCACACCACGTCAGTCTGGCCCCGTGCTAAGTATCCGAAGAACTTGTGTTACAGGTACCAGACAACGGGAAGTATATTTAATACTTTTATACCATAGATATATTTAAGATTTTTATTATATTATACACATATTTAATACACATCCATGACCCAGGAACACAGAAAAACGATTTTGTTCCTTCGGCGGAATTCGAACCCGCGACCCCCGCTGCACCACTGAGCCACAGAGGTCGTCAATATGTTACTTTGACAGATTTTTTATACAAAATCTGTCAAAGTCACATATTTATTACTCAGTTAAGAGTTATCTGACGATTGAAAAATCAGCCCTTAACGAGATATTATTATCTGTGTGGTTTAATTGGTAGACCTAGCCACCATCTGAGCGACTCTACTCCGCCCCCACCAACGCAGTGCCTACCTCCCTCCCTACCTACCTACTAGATTTAAAGCCAAATTTTCAAATGCTACTCAAAGTTAAGAGCCCCCTATATCACAGCCTGACAATGTCTCTGTCATTGTCTGCTTTGCAGAATAACAAGAAGATGTTTTGATATAATAGTGACTGTTAGCGAGTGGGAGTGGACTGTATTTAAATGAAGCTTAGACGATAGAATTATACACTACTAAATACTAAACTACGAAATTGAAGATGTTCTGCAGCGGCGACTGTATTGCGAGATGTCTACAAAACGAATGTATCTAAAACATGTCATTGTATCAAAAGAATGACAACAGAAAATACAATTACATTCAAAATATAAAAGGTATAAAAACTTAAGTCTATCCAGCCAGTCGCCAATAGTGACTAAAGACTAAAATCACAGAGTAAAAATATATACTTGGGTCAATCTTTAAGAATATTTATTTTGTTCCGGATAATGACGGTAGGTTCTTTGAGCATTACAGGGTATTTTATCGTCCGGCAGCCAATTTTTTACTTATCTTACTACTATTATAAATGTGAAGGTTTGTGAGGATGGATGGACGGATGGATGGATGGATGTTTGTGACTGTTTCAGGCAAAAACTACTAAACGGATTTGAGTGAAATTTGGTATGGTAGTAATTTAGGCCCCGGATTAAAACATAGGCTAAATTGTATCCCGAAAACGTACAGTCTTCCCGTGGGATACTGTAGTTACGCGGGCGGAGCCGCGGGCAAAAGCCAGTTCCTATATGTATTGGCCATTATAAGGTAAAAATTGTCTACCGGACGATAAAATTCCTTGTAGTATTTCATTTTTGTCATTATTCGATACAAAACAAATTTTCATGAAGATTGACCTAGTTATGTTCATAAAATGAAAACGATTTATCTAGAGTATTTTAGATCCTTCCACACACATACCATTCGAACATACATACATTGTCATAATTCAATAAGAAAAATCCATTATTCAATCCAAATATTCCCGATGCCACTGAAAGCCTCGAGTGTATTTGTAAAGTGACGTAATATATTGGTACCTACATTACAATTGAGTGAAATTACCCTCGTGATAATATTATCGGAGAATAAGTTCGTTCGTTCGTTCGTTCGTGCGTTCATGTCGTCGAGGGTGAGGCTTTTTTAGGGCTCTGTACCGAAAAGGTAAAAACAGGACCCTGTTATTAAGACTCCGCTGTCCGTTTGACTGTCTGTTTGTCACAATATGATAGCTATCACGACAGCTGTTGAATTTTTCACACATTATGTGTTTCTGTTGCCGCTTTAGCAAGTTATCTAATAGAGGCTGCCATACAACAAACATGATTTTTTGCCGTCTGGTACGGTACTCTTTGAATAACTATCTTAAAAAGTGCACGCTGCGTCGTGTCTCGGTGTGAGCTGACGCTTAGTGTTTAGGAATTTGATGATGATTAATACTATAATTGATATCTTCTAGGTAGAGTAAGTTCGAAAATTATTGACCTATCCTATAATATGGACTACCCGTGTATCTCGAACGATATCCATTCTACCTATCGAGCTATAGGTCAGAGCGCTTACAGATTTGAGCTCCATGATCGTTCGCAGGCGGGTAGTGAGCGCCCATGTGTTGACGTTCGCAGGCCGTAGTGAGCGCCCATGTGTTGACGTTCGCAGGCCGGTAGTGAGCGCCCCTGAAAATTAATAATCACTGATACTTAATAATGTTAAGAACAATAAACTTGTCAGAAAGTTGACTATCCAGTATATAAGACATAAATGAGCTTCTAGAAATGTAATAGGTAATCTCCATGTCGTCTTACTTGTACTACAATATCAGATCTTTGGTTAGCCAGCTAGTAAAACACGATTTCCAATGTACCAATGATTAGACTAACCTTTATAAAAAACCTTTATAAAATATTAGACATCACGACTAGTCTTATTTCATAATTATTTTGAACGTAATTCTTTAAACTGGTCCATATTTGAAACCATGTGGTTTATTATATTATATACGCTTTTTCATTGTGTCTTTCATGCGTTTTTCAAAATATATTTTTTAGATATTTAATAATTATGAATCGGTTTTACTACCAAATAAATATTGAAAACGTATGAAGCTGATAAAACTATAAAATTCTGAGTTTTATTTCACACAAAATCCCAATCGTAGTCCGTACTAGCTTTATATCTAAGGAAAGTAGAAGGAGAGAGATAATCAGATTGTCATTTACATTTTTTAAGCAATTTCTTACTTATTCGTTGACCTCATGAACTCACGAATGTGTTGAAATAATTAATTTGACAAATCTATTCTAATATTATACTTAAAAAGAGAGGTTTTTTTTTGTTAGCATCGAATAGGCTCGGAAACTACAAGACCAATTTTGATGAAATTTGGCACAAATATAGATTAGATCACGGGGAAGGACATAGGCTACTTTTATTGCGGCAAAATGTGCGGTTCCCACGAGATTTCCTCTAGCGCGCACGGAGTCGCGGGCAACATCTAGTAAGAATATAATTTATTTATTTATGACTATTAATTTTAACAGAATTTAATTTAGATTGATTGGAACAATTAATTCGCTTCATTTTGTAACAAATGAATTATTCACCTAAACCAACATGAACCTATATTATTAAAACTAATTAACAGATTTAAATGGGATGGGAATCGACGTCAGTCGTAGGTATTCTATTTATATAGAACATCGACATTTCATGGTGACCTGTGACCTTATGCGACCTTATCACGGTATTTACAAGCCGTTTGATGTTTGGAGGACGGATTTAGTGAATATGCCCTTTATTCCGGCCGTCATTAGCCCACAAAGGGAATACTCGATGATAATTACGTAGAAAATATTTTTTTGACGTGATAACGTATTATAATTCGATGGAGCCGGCTGCACGCACGAAAAAACATGACTCATGCGGTGTTACCGGCGTTACCTCGCTAAATATGACCATTTCTTATGACGTTGTCACGTTCAACTTTTTTTAACTTAAATATAGGCACCTGATCTTAATTCTCTTATCACATCAGTAGCGAGGCGTGTATACAAGTCGACGTCATATCGGCTACCCTTATTAATAATTGTTAGTTACCTATAATAGGTATTGACTGGTGTTAGAATTTGTTAAAAACCATCGTCTTATTGGTCCCCATAATGAAACAAATCTCTTGAACTTTATCGATTAGAAATTCTTAAAGTTTGATGAAATTCGCGAAAACCAATAAACGAGTTCTTAGATAACAATTAATGGAATCGAAGGTTCATTTCATTTAGTAGGACTTAGTATTATAGGAGTTGGCCAAAGAAAGCAAACACAACTTTTATTCCATTGCCGGTACTTTTTTATCCACGAGTACTTCACTCTTCGATGCTCAGTCGGCAATTGCCACAAAATTGACAGGCATCGTCTTTTATAGCAGCCGCCATCTCTATTCTTACGTTGCACCGGAAGTGTAGAGATGGCGGCACTGGAAATTATATAAAAATAATTAAATTACAAAATTAGAATCCAAATAAATTTATTACTATTACAAACAATTATCGAATGATTTACTTTATCTGTTAAATTACTCTTATTTACACCAATAAATCATAATAACAATCACTAACCGAAAGTTCAGTGATACAAAATGTAATAATTATAAATCTTTGCGAAAAAAATTATAAATTAATTCATAATCTTACCCAGTATCAATAATTACAATAATAACTACTATAAAATCAATTTATAATTTTACTAAGCCTTGGCTGCCAGAGACATTTCCGCAAAATGTTATACGGATCAGGAAACGTATCTAACAGTATGTTTATGAAATAATTAAAAATAATAATAAAAAATAATACGGTACATTTCACAGCGATTAAAATTAGGTTTCTTTTCTCAAGGAAGGTTTATTCCTGTACCGAATCTCATCGAAATTCAGTGGTAGGCGTGATTGCGTTAAAGTATTTATTTTATATTTAATATTATTAATTATACGATACAATTAATTAAGTGTTACGCAATCACTCCTACCACTGATATTATTATTATTGCACTAACCTAATGTACAGTAAACTACATTTACGTGGTCGCTTGAGGTTAACACTCAGTGACGCCATTAGCTCGCTAAAACAGTGACCCGTTGACGGCTTAATTAACACGCTAAGCCCCGACACAACAACACAAACATAAAACATAGTACTCGGCTGTTTTCAGACAGGAGTCATCTACAATACTAGAGGCACTCAAGGAGAGTGTGCACTCGCAAACACAATAACGACTGAAGTGTAGCAGAGGCAGGCGCTATGCTGTATCGCCCGATCACTAATTCTTTGTTTTGTTTGGATTGGACTGTCTTACTGTGAATACAATATGTTCTTTTGTATCAATGCAGAAGTTTTAAAGTGTGGCAATATGTTAATAACCTGCTCTTATTTGAATAACCGAAATAAAAAAATGTTCAGTAACCCCGATTTGTCAAACAGCGGGTGAGCTGATGATCATGAATTATATTTAAGAACACTCTCGATCATGTCAGCTTGTAGACACAAAAAATATATCTCGGTTCATCCGTTTGGAAGCTATGATGTTACATACATACAAACAGACAAACCAAACTCACCCTCCTTCCCCCTAACACCCCTCTGTTTTCGTCAGGGGTTAAAAAAGGAAGGCAAAGGATGGCCTCTGCCTACCTGCATTCGTCTCGTTGGTCAGTGCGTACGGTTGGTAGGCAGCGACCGGGAAACAGACGTGAGACTGAGTATATTTCAAGGCCACACATATAACACATTAATATCAATTGTACATAATTGAAAAGCTGAAAATATCATCATTTTATAACGTATTAATATGTGAAGCAAAAATTTTGCTTCATTTTATAAAAAATATGCGCACAGAGGAGTATGAAATTTGGCACATTAAAACTGTACATGGAGGAGAGTGATCTGCACTAATATAAAAATGTACTAAAATACACATACTACCTCAAATAAATAACTTACACTGCGTTTGTTAAAGAGTAAACGTTGGTTTGAAACAAGTATTATTTGTCAACTAGATGTCAAACGTGGTGTCTGCGACTTCATGCGCACAAAAGGAATCGTACATGTTTCGGCGATAAAAAGTATGTCCCTCTCCGTGGTCTACTCTATATCTGTGGCAAATTTCGTTGAAATCGGTCCAGTGGTTTCGGAGCCTGTTCAATGAAAACAAACAAATCTTTCCTCTTTATTGTTACATATGTCAACAGTAAGTTTATGAGATGTAATTGTCAATGTCATATTGACAGATGTCATGAAGTAAAGCCTATTTAGTCAGGTTTATTTTAGATAAGTAAAAGGCTATTCTCAGTGTAGAGACTACGTATTTGTGTTAGACATACTTATATCATTTTTATTTTTTAGACTTACATATCAAGAGATCGTAGCTCGCTACATTTATAATATTAGTATAGAAATTTCTCGCACATTTCACGGTATTTTTATTGCGTATGTAAAGGTAAAACGTTTGACAAAAGAATACCTAAATAAAGTACAAACTTAAGAAATTTAATGAATTATGGTCAAATTTCGACCACTTGGAGACCACTAGTTTCATGAAAAAAACCCACAAAATAATTCGTGAACGTGGAATGTGTGAAGGAATAAAGTATAAACAATGACCTTTATTCTAAAAGCAAAATACGCATAATGAGATTATCCTTATATCTGCACGTCACAGGAAGTGCACTGGTATTCATTTTGATATTTTATTATAGTTTTTCCGGCAATTGTATTAGCAGTAACTGTTAACTTTTAAACTGATTTTTCAGTTCCAAACAGAAAATGAATTGTATAAAATACTGTAATTGGTGCATTTTAGCATAAATATGGGGAAATAGCTAAGCATGATAATTGATATTAGTTGTATGTATGTATTTATTCACAAACTTAAAACTAGTAATATAACAGTTAACACAATAATATATATGATTAGCAATTTATTTTAACATATTAACAAACTTAAAGAAAATAATATAAAAATACCTTAAAAAAGAAAACTGAAACTACAAGAAACTTAAATGGCTAAAAATAAAAGAAAACCTCTAGGTCGTCTTCATCAGGCAGAGTGCCTATATAGTTTAAATATAATTCTACAGATTAAGAAGCTAAGGCGAATTTAAAAAGCGATTGTACAAAATGTCGGTCATCTCAGCTAAGCCGTTAAGTCTAAGAGTCGAGCCATGTCTTTCCAGAAAATTACTGAGCCAACCTGCGGTAGGTTACCGTGATGAGTTCAAGTACACCTATCGCATTCATAAATTCAAGCTTAAAATAATATGAATCAGATAAAGTAACCTAACTAAGAGTATATGTAAGGACAAAATATCTAAAGGATTCCGTAACTAACGTTTTTTCAAGTGACTTCAAAAATTATTGTCCGACTTCATTCTACGTCTTATAGTAGGTTGGGTAGAGTTCCTTGTAATAAGAAGCTGAAATTAAACGATCGGACAAAATGGCGGTCATCTCAGCTAACGTCCGAAATTAATGACGTATCTAAAATCTTAGATCGACTTCAATCTTAGATTCTCAAACAAAAATAGGCGTAAATTGACGTGAAGTTAATCCTAGGATCGTTAAAATGTATTGAAATCTTGATCTCAGATAGCTAAAACGAGATTAGGATTGATTATTAATTTCGGTTCGCTACCATAACCGCTATGTCAGGTTCCGCGATCGATGCCACCCACGCGCTGCTTTTGTCATTTATTGTGATTGACTGTGAATAGAAAAAGACGTAGACGTTCTGAAATTTCAATAAAAAAGAGAATTTACCTTTCAAAAGAAAGAATTGAATTTTTTACTTTCAACGGGAAACAGTGAATTGGAATACGGTTTTTGCATATTGCGTTTGAAATGACGAAAATAGCCTTCCACACAACCTAGTCTATAATTGTACTGACTGGGAATTGAGCTAGAATGTAGGTCACACACTACACACACACACACACAAAGACTACACGAGCACACAAACACACGTACGCAATCTACATATTTACCCGCCTTTGTACCAGACACAATGTAAGCATATTAAATGACTTTTAAAATTATTTCCTTTGTTACGTTCTTCTCATATTTTTAATATAATTAGTATCCACAGTAGCCTGGTTATAGTTGAAGAAACGAGGAAAGAGATAAAGTTTGTAAATATATCTATACAAATAAAAAACATTTAAGTGTCTGTTTGTAATTTAAGATTAACAGCTTTGCACTAATGCATATGAAGTGAGAGAGTGAGAGATCGACATAGCGTTTTTGACCGGACTTTCACAGGAACATAGCTGATGTTATAAGGCGTAACTTGGGCTACTTTTATCTCAGGGTTCCGTTTAAAACATTACGGTTCCGTTTTCACAAATTCCGTTAATAGTTCTACGCAAACGATTTTGCGGGCAGCAGCTAGCTTATAAATAATACTTTACATCTAGCTAAGGTGTAGTATTTAACGGTTATAGTTTTTAACTTTTGATTATTCTGTTTATTGACTGACTAAAGTCAATAAACAGAATAATCAAAAGTTAAAAACTATAACCGGACTACGCCACCTATAATTATAGCCTTAAGCCTAAGTAAGGTGGTAGGCATCATGTAGACCGACGTTCAGAATGTGTATAAAAATACGTATTTTGAATAAAAAAAATGACTTTGACTTTGACTTTATGCTGCCCGGGACATTATCACGAATATATTGACACCGAATTCGTTAAAATCGGATCAATAGTTTAGGCGCTACGATGGAATAAACATACATACATAGACAGCCAAAATCATAATCATCCTTTTGGGTTCGCCGTAGTCGAGTAGAAACAGAGTCACAAGAATAAACGAAAGTACCGTAATAACTAAATATAAGTTTATCGTTACGTTGTGAATGGGTTAGGGTAAAGAAGAGCGTAGCGGGCGGATAACGTTACATACTTAATGTTGTTTTAGTAGTCAGTTGATTCATCAGATCATCAGAAAAGTGCGTGACTACTTTCAGTTAAACTTCTCGTTTAACACTTTGCTAAAGTGCCAAAAACGTAGCAACGCTTCTGTTGAAATATGAAATGATTCAAATAACTAAGGGTCAGTTTACACCGATTACACACTTACACTTAGAAGATACACGTTTTATATAACGCGGTGTGCAGCGGTGCAACCTGACATTCGAACTCTTACAATGAAACGTATATCTTCTTGTGTAACGAATAAAGCTCTGTTTTAAATAGCTATCTTTAAAATGCAGCGCTATGTCGCATATTGTTTCGTTTCGTTGTTTATTGACCCTTACACTTCTTCCAAATGTGGGTACAATTTTATTAATATTGAAGACAAATTAGTGTTATGACTTTTAGTTGAACGTTGTCTCGTGGTTGTGGCACTTACCTCGCTAGCCGTACATTGTATACTCAGATTTCAGACAAGTTACAGAACTGCCTGGAGCTGGATAAAATTACTCCGAACACAAGATTATACGTTCAATTTAGTGGATGATATTTTTGTGACGGCCAAAGACAAAACAAATTAACGATTATGCTCAGTAGATTTACATTTATATACAGTCTAGACAAGGTTTGCTACTTCAGGGTTGAAAGTGTTTCTTATTTTTGTTTTTTATAGTTGCGATTTTGGTTTTTTCGTTGTTACCACTAAGTAACCTAATAGTGCAATATCCGGTATAAGAAATATATACCCTCATCTGTTATTTATTAGTGATATGATAGATAGACAACCACTGTCGCTCACGGCCGCTGATGGCGGCTAAACACCGTAGCGACCATCGGCGGTCGTGAGCGGTGTGAGCGGTGGCGGTTATCTCAAGCGAAACTGTGTTTATAGTAATCAAGATAAAGTTTAAAATTAAGTATATGACAGTTATGCTGCTCGCCGCTCCGCTTACATTTCGGCGTGAATCGGCTCTTAGGGCGCAATTGAACTAGGTAACCTATTTGTAATGTGTCAATGTGAATATTACCTATAATTTATTTCTTATCACTAACAAAGAACAGATGAGGGTGTATATGTATTTCTTATACCGGATCTATGATCATAAATAAGGGTTGTCCAGCAGAAAACGCCTTTAATTATAGCTGTATTTTGCGTGTAGATAAATTAATAATATTATTATAGAAAATACTACAAGCTCCACTCATAAAATTTTATACAAGAAACCAGTGAAATAAAATATTTTTCTTAAGCCCGCTAGTCGCTGCACGTTTTGAAAAAGTTGGCACTTACATTCAACTATTGGATCAAACAGAAATAGTACATTTCATACTGCTTCTTGCAGTTTAAGAACTTATTTTCCTGGCCATTTTCTTTACACACGTGCAGTTTGTCAAAATGGTAGTATATATATAAAATATAAATAGCTCCCCCACATCAATTTCGGTGACGGTGGCTGGTTTCATTGAAACCAGGCAAGTTAAGCAGGAGTAATTTTATAGTGCCCAAGTGTGTGCGCAGTACACAAGAACACTCTACTTTTCTTCACTCTCATAACCCAGTGGGACGGATAACCGACACGACTGGCGAGAGATCAGGCGTGCCTTTTTAGATGCCCATCCGACAAGTGGATCATCTTTCTTGTCAGACAAGCAGATGATCAGCCTGCATTGTCCGTATCAAACTTGGAAACAACATTTTTTTGTTGTTCCAATGCGGGAATCAAACCCACGACCTCCGAGTCGAGAGCCAAGTTCTAACCACTAGACCACGGAGGCTGTTGAGTTACCATAGATGATTGACTAATTTCATCAAGTTGGCAAGTTCACAATTTGAAAATTTTATCAAATCAGTCGACTCTTTATGCTGGCTCTCAGAGTCTAATCAAAACCTCGTATTATACAGGATCATTTCCTTTTGGAATCTAATCTAGTCCACGAAGTTATTTAAGTCCTTCCTGTGTCTATGTGAGTTAGCTATGTTATGTATATCACACATGTGCGGAATCTCCGGAGACGTCTTTTGTTTTTTGTGACGTGAACTCACTCCTTGTTAAGTTTAATTGGAATTGTTCGCTCGAGTCGCAACTTCGTATGTAATGACTTTGAATTGAGTGAACAATTGATTCCAGATATAAGGTGAGTGCAGGCTAAAAACACGTACGTATACGTGATAAGAAAATAACGAAAAAGCATAAAAATCGCGTAACTTAATATAATCTTTTTTATGTTATACTGCGCAGTTCTTTTCTGTTTTATGCGTCATTTAAAAAAAGATGACACACAAATTATTATTATATGCGTAAAATGGGTTTCGCGTCATTACTCTACTTTCTTGCACCTCTGGTGTGTAATGAGATATGAATAATATTTGGATAAGTTAATATTTCAGCTGTATCTAGTGTGCATGCACCTTTACATAGTGCTTGAAAGGAATTGGGTGAAGAATTGATTTCTCGACGTAAGACGAGGAAATTGAAAACACTCTCGCGTCCTCGTTACTGTGGCTCGAATTGACGACAAAAATCATACGAACATTGACTAATAGGACAGGCCCTGTGTAATCGTTAAAATATCTCTAGTATGTGTGCCTTATGTGACCAAAGCGACTTGTTAGTCTACGGTCTGTGATACTCGAGATCTCTCCGCACGCAACATGACAGGACACAGTAATGTCAGTTTACTTGTGAGAACAAATTTTATGCAACATGTTCATATGAGCATATCCTTACTTTCGAAATCATTGTATATAATTCTATCTGTACCCTGACAACCCCACATTGATATATGGAAACAAGGAATATAACAAACATGGAAGTTTACGAAATGTGAATTCATAGGGATTGGAAGCCAATCAGTTATATCATAATTTTGAAGAGCTTTCACACAGCAATCCAAATATTATTATAACGTTTTATTATCACCTTTTGTAGTATGGTAACATTATTACAGTGGGTTTTCAACATCTATTATTATTAGTTTGCAAATGTCATATCAATATAGAAGAATGAAGAAAATTTTCTAAACCTACCATGAATAAAAAATCCTATTTTACAATATAGTATAGTGTAATGATCATAATATTGTAAAATGGGTATTTTTAGAAGCGATCAATAAACATAGAAAATAAGAATTCATAAACAAGTCTTGAATCCTGGCACATTATATACAGACAATTGAATATGAAAATACCAAGAAGCAATGGTCTATCTATATATTTATACTAATATTATAATAACGAGAAAAGATTTGTTCGTTTGCATTGAATAGGCTCCGAAGCTACTGGACCGATTTTGATGAATTTGGCACAGACATAGAGTAGATCATGGGGATAGACATGGGCTACTTTTTCTCGTGACAAAATGTAGGTTCCGGCGGGATTTCTTTTTGTGCGTACAATGTCGCAGGTTATATCTACTTTTTTAATTTAAAGCACAATTAAAAACCAATGGCATACAATCACAAGAGAACGTTAGATATTTGGTGCAACTTCTTGCACTTGGCTTCATTTATGTTTCTAGGTCAAGTGGAGTTTTTTTATGCCATTGTCAAGTATCTATAATTTAATCAAGTATCTATATCTATAAATCATATTGCCTTATTTGAAAATATCTGATAATCTCAGAATAATAATACTTTTCAAGAAAAAATCTCGTCGTAGTGGTGCTACGAGATTGCTACGGCATCTACACCGTAGTACTACGGCAAGTCTACGTAGCCGTCTCGTATTTAAGGCTCTATGATACGAAAATAGCAGCTATTAATATTAAAGGACCCTTCAAATCATCACCGACACGTAGCGTCTGCTACGGTTCTTATTTCATTAAATTGTGTTGATTTCATGGTTCTTCAAAGACAGTCCAAACATGCGATTGATTGAAACAGAGAATGATTTTTTTGCAGCGCTTTTACTTATAAAGCTTCCATTGTACTTGAGTTAGAAATAGTTGATTGTCTCTTTCTACAACCCGAGATCGAACCTGCACCGATGCCCAAGCGATCAACCTCTAGGACACGAACGCTTGACCTTTTAAATAATAAAAACAACAATATCTGCACCTTATAACAAAATTAACTAAGGAGTTGTGAGTTTCGTAATATTCGCGGAGCTCCGGAAACTGTTTAAAGCTGAAACTTGCAAAGGTCACAATCAATGCTACCATTTACAGCGAGCTGGGGCCCGAGCGGGGGCACGCGGGGGCAAGCGGGGGCACGCGCGGGGCACGGGGCACCAGCTCCGACGTCACACAGCTTGCGTACATGCACAATATTGGCGGGACGGCTTTGTTCGGACTTTTTTAAATTGAGGCAACGAACAAGATGAACTACTTCTATGATGCCTTTAATGAATATTTATTCATACTTTGTTCTAAATTAATAAAACCGGCCAAGTGCGAGTTGGATTGTATTTAGGTACACATGAAATAATGCCTGCCTCGATGTGTACCTATCTTATACCAAATTTTAAAGCCCATTTTGGATTGCTTCCTGTGCCTCAATTTAAGATTGTTATAATTACTAATCGAAATGTTGCTAGTGAGAGGTATAAAAACCGACAAATTGCAAGTCGACTTGCACGAGTTCCGTACGTAATGGCAAATAAATCACGTTTGTTGTATGGCGGCAACAGAAATATGTCATCTGTGAAGTTTTAGTAATGAAGTCCCGTTTTACCGTTAGGGTACGGAACCCTAAAAACCATTCAATGTTTGTTTCTACTTCTAAAATACCGACTTTAATAAGTTGATCACGAATATGAAACAACTATACCAAAGCCCCAGGTTTCATCATTTAATAGTCTAAACCAAAACGCTATACTTTCAACAATTTCAATTTAAAACTACACAGAAACTACAATTTCCGCATCAAATACGAATGTTCTCTGTCTAAATGTCAGAGTGCGTTCGACGGGGAATCAATTTGACGGAGACAGAGATATCGCTGTCCCGCTCCCCAGGACCCTGGGAAACCTAGATTTTCCGGGGACCTAAGGATTAACCTACATTGAACGTTACTCTACTAATGTTAAGGTTATATTTAGGTCAATTGCGCTATTGCGCGATGATTTATTTTGCTCGTGAATTGTTCAGTTACTTTGGTTGCATGTAGCCTATGTAATGTGTAAAATAATACATGAAATAATACTTGATAACATATGTTATGTATATGTAAACCGAGCCAACATAATATTATCATATAACGAGTATATTTTAGAATTGTCGTCGCGGTGTGAGCTGACACTAAGTATATCGTACTTATATCCGAAAATATGATTTAACTAGATTTTTCCCGCGGCTCCGCCCACGTAATTACAGTATGCCACGGGAACACTGTATTTTTCCGAGATAAAAAGTAGCCTATGTGTTAAACCAGAGCTCAAACTACTATCATACCAAATTTAATCAAAATCCGTTCAGTAGTTTATGCGTGAAAGAGTAAAAAAACATTAATCAATACATCCATCCATCCATCATCACAAACTTTCACATTTATAATAGTAGTAGGACAGTTTTGCGTACCTACCGTTTTAATTTGAGTTTATTTATTTATAGACAAGATGATAAATGAATATTAACTTAGCCCGTATTTCACAAAGTAGCTTCTTGTGTGTTCTTTTAGCATATAATATAATTTCTAAAACAAATATGACAGATAAATCTAAGAGTTGTAGGAAACTGTACTGGGACGGAAAACTTTTGGTATGCCGTATGGAGCACGCGTTTCCTGTCCCCGACATAAATGACATCCGTTACTTCACTGATACTTCGGGTATTCGCGGAATTTGAATAGCTCAATTACAAATTATTAATATATGTTATAGGCAATGTATGAAATTTTAGCATTGTATACAATATCGAAGCTATTTATGCAATGTATTAAATATAGTCTCAAAGATTATTCACATACACATATTGCCTAGCACAATTGATACATTTCTTAATACAATATCGGCATTGTGTACAATACCCAGAAATCGTATACAGTGAGAGATTATATACGTTTATTATTTAAACTTTAAACAGATACTATAATTTGTAATTGAGGAGTTTTAAAAGTAACATTGTAGTGAAGTAACCTATATATTTAACTAACGAAGTAAAACTTTTAAACATCACATTTTTCCATTTGACATCATTCAGGTTATGGAGTAATTGCAAACATTTCACGATGTTCTTAGACTATTAGTCTAAGAACATCGTGGAATGCAAACATATGCAAATTATCATAATTTTTAATTTCTTATTAATAGAATTAGACATTCATAACATTCAATGTTTAATGTTAGAAATGTTCCAAATGCCCTAAAAACGAAAACGGGAAAACAAATTGCGCCCATTGTCCCTAAAAGGGATTAAGAATACAATCAAAATGAATAGCTCCATCCCTTCTCTACGCGAAACCGCACAAGGGTCAAGGTGA
This sequence comes from Phengaris arion, assembly GCA_963565745.1. Lineage (NCBI taxonomy): Eukaryota > Metazoa > Arthropoda > Insecta > Lepidoptera > Lycaenidae > Phengaris > Phengaris arion. The sequence goes on from OY751442.1 coordinate 1,964,592, forward strand.
TCCGACGAGGAAAGGCTGATCAGCCGGGTCCAAGCGACCCGCCTGTAATTGAATAAGGTTTATTTAAACAAGCGTGTAATTAAATTTTAATAAGTACACGTTTTTATGAATATATAATTCGTGGCGGACTATTTTTAGTATTTTTATAATAAATTTTTCAAACTTTATTAGGGTTTATTAGGTGCCAACAATAAATCTGTTCAAAAATTCTAAGCTAAAAGCATTATAATATTAATACGTGAAATCTTTGAGTACAGTTTTACGAGAATTGTGTGAACGGAGGAGTATGTATTTTGGCACAGTTAAAGTTTATGTGGGGGAAGGATTGCAGAAAGCTATTTTTTTTAATAATGCTGAGGAATACATAAAATAAATAAAAATAAAGCAAATATATTTGATTAATCTCGCTAGCGCTTGTCCGCCCGGCGAGACCAATAATTAGTCTATGAAATAAAGTTATACACAGTACCTCACTCACACTACCATGAGTTTGTATAATGACAGTAGGTTTGACACAATTGTCAATCTTTCTTTTACATTCCATAGATAATATTTACAACCCTAAAAAAGTTCCATAAAATTCCTTTTATGGAACTGTATCTGAATAAACATAATAACAGTTTGTATTCATCTCATAGAGAAAAAGGTTTTCTCTTCCATACCACTAAAATTACAAACATATTTCAGATACATTATTATTTATCTAATAAAGTAAAGAGTGGGAATTCTTCATATTTATTGTAACTAGACAGGCTCGTGTAAGGATAATGAAGAAACAAAGGCTCCCCAGTTCCCTCGCGGTGAGTTAACCGTTTAGCACACACATGATGCTTACACCACTTAACTCTTATGACTTCTTATATCCCAGAGTATATTTACTTAATCGTAAATATGAAAGGGAAGGTTGGCAACGAAAAAGTATTTAACGTTTCTAATTTAAATACATACATATTTATGAATATACTATCTTTCTGGATAGTTTTTTTTTTGCTGTACAGTAATTTTTTACATTGTATTTTTAATTACAAAACCTTTTTTTTTAAAGAACCAAGATAAATTCCTTTATCACGGAAAAATATTTTCAATTGTGCACAATATTCCTTACGAAAGAAATATTTCAAACATTATAACCCACATTTTGAGACAAGCATTAATAATCTGGACTCCATTTTAAGGTCAATTAATACGCGAAAGTATTCAAAAAGGTCCTTTGAAAGGGAAGGGATTAGTAATAGTAGATTAGTAAGGTTTTTAACAAATCTGTTGGACGGTATAGTTGTTAATTCCGGGTGAAACTAAAAGGTTTTTTGGCGCGCAAGGCATCAGAGTTGGCTTTATGGATTTTTTCTTTTATTCTACCTTTAACACTGCTGATGTTTATGGCTCTATAATATCACAGCGTCACTTAACAGACCGGAAGATATTTACGTTGTATTCTGCATTACTATTACTCTCTGATCATAATATTCTCAATTCTCGACAAGAGGGGCATAATTTTATTTTTCTCTCTGGGTCAAGAGTAAAGTAAATTACTTTCTATATTATGTCACTGGCTATGTTCACCTAATGATCTTTTCCCCCATCTAAAAACACAGTAACATAGACAAATATATACATAGACGTATATACTATAGACGAGGCATGCTGAGGCAAAAAGTGTCTCCACTTAACTGGCCCCACTTTGGAGATTTTGGGCCCATTTTGACATTTGAAGTATGGTGAAAACAAGATGGCTTATATTTGAAGTATGGTGAAAACCAATCTGGTGTAACTTTTTATTGTATGAAGGTTGGTTCTGTCAAATGTAAGTCATAGCTTATCTTGAGTTTTGAAATCTTTGAATATATTATAGGTATATTCTTTGACATAGATGAATGATTGGTCTCGGCCCTACGTAGCAACAACAGCTTCGTAAATGCGGCAACTCAGTATATTGTAGTGTGTAAATTGGCAATTGACTTACCTGTGACAAACTGTAGGGTGCGTGAAGAATTGTAATGGAAACTGTTGCCCAATTTAATAGGGAAAATATCTTATATTGTGGTTTATTAGTTAAGTCACTGGTTAAATGTAGCTTAGGAAATACTTAAATACTAGCTTTCGCCCGCGGCTCCGAGGGCCTTGAGGGCCAATCATTAATATCTGAACAGTAAGTACTTCTTTGACAGCAAATTTATTTTTACCTTACTTACAAAAAAGTAGGTAATCAGAGCGTTTACGCGATGCGATATCCGATATCAGACCGATATGTCATTTAATGACAATGTTTCAACATGAAACATAATACAATATACATAATATAATATTATTGTATTTGTCATCATCGTTCCGATGTACGAAATTTGATCACAAAATGTGAAAACGCAGTCACTCAGTTAATTGAATTTGACGTTACGACGTCAAAAAATTTACGCAACCAAAACGCCCTATTCTTAGAAATGGGATCAAAGGTTGTCTATTCTTAGAAAAGTCACGTTGTGAGTTATTTCGGTATTACATAATGTACGGTTAAATCGACTGCTTCCTTATATCGGATAAATATCGGGTTTCATTAATTTCCTGAGTATCCATTGCGGTGCGTACACACAAGGCAACATGACAAACTAGGTATTCCGTACACCGTGGCAGAAGTAGGCTTCGGCACGAATAGTTCAACCGGAGTAATATGTATCCACGACCTTTGATATTGTACAGTTTCACCCAGTGGTTGAAGGCACCGGGGATCGGTTCCAAACACTTGTGACGTCTCTGGAGTTATATAGACGTTGGGTATACGTAGAAGGTGATCATCGGTAAAAAACCGTTGGCTAAGTTGCCATCGCTAATTGCGACGACGAAGTTCGAAAACAAAAATGTATATTGTGATTTGACATAAGCATCGCTATGTCACTTAGCTATTCTTATGTCAAATCCCACACAATTTTGTTTTCGAACTTTGTCGTCATAAATATGGATGGCCACTTGGCTAAACGTACACCTGTGTACTTAGCTTGATTTGCCTTTGAGACTTAGGTCCTGTTGCACAATCAACTGTCAGATATCTTATTTGCATGTTTTGTCTCTGTCGCTCGAAATAAAGTAAGCAGCCACAAAAATTCCGAATAAGCTTTCCGACACTAATTAGAAGACTATCTTTACCCGCAGCTCTTTTTCTTGACTTGACTTAAAATACAGTATGTTTTCGGGATGAATTCTGGCCTATGTTTTTATACAGAGCCTAAACTTATACCATACCAAATTTAATCAAAATCCGTTGGATACTTCGCTCGTGAAAGAGTAACAAACATCCATCCATCCATCCATCCTCACAAACTTTCACATTTATAATACTAGCCTTGCCCGCGGCTCCGCCCGCGTAAATACAGTATCCCACGGGAAAACTGTACCTTAACAGGATAAAAAGTAACTATCTATCCATCCAGCCAACCATTCTCAACAAAACAAACTCAACAAAAACAACCCCGGTCCTTAATGCAATTTAGTCTTTTTTTTTAAATTCAGAAGTCCATTTTTCCTCTTTCTTCTCCTTTCCTGGTCTGGCGTGTCGCGCAGTACGTACGCACCGAACCTGACCTGACAGGGGAGACAAACGACGCTAAGGGCGGATAAGTGGGACAATCTATAGCTAACAATTTACGTCGTTACAGGTGTTAATTGATAACGACTCGCAACAAGTTCGGCTTTTATTGACTTGCGAACAAACATTTCAAAACTCAATAACTATCTGTGACGTACATTCGACATAGCAAAACTTCATTCAAGAAAAAGTTACGCCATCTTGTTTTAAAAGGTGATAAATAAAAGCAAGGCATTATTATTTTTACATATTTTAAGTAATTAAAGAAAACATTATTATCTGTTGACAAAAATCACTTAATAAGAGGTAATTCTGGAACCATAGCCTTAGGCCTTTTTAAAACATAGTTATTAAACAAAGCCTATATTCTTAAATTATAGGAATATTGTTATTAAAGTATTAATTATATAAAAATATATATTTCTGAGCCTTTTGTCAAGCGTTTCCATGAGATCCTTGAATAACTTTCTGCGTTATTTTACTAAATAATATGCTTAAATTGCTTGTCAGACATGAATTAGCAAGAAATAAAGAATTATATAAAAAAACGTATCCATACAAACAAAAATTAGAAAATTAACATAATATCTCCTCAAAAATATTATTAAATATTAAAAAATAAAATTATTTCGACAGGACTTAATTAAACAAGGTAACTTAATAAGGCCTTGGAACAACGCACATCATTAACTGCCGCTCTCAAGCTTTCTTCAGACCACGTAGCCCGTTTTCGTCTTGAAGGAGTCATAGTAAGATAATCAATAAGTAAGATAATCAGTAAATAAACATAATAAATTTAAAATTCTAACAAGATTCCTAGCCTAGGGTCAGAAATAAGGCCTATTTTAAAAGTAGGCTTTATTTAGTAGATTATTCTTCATAAATGTTATAAGCAATATTTAAATCACATATTCTAGAAATTACAATTTAAAGTCATAGTTACCTTTTTGATGAGTTATATTGTGATCCGTATACATAACTTGAAACAAATCTTCAAAGAATAACGTATTGAAGTTCGATAGAAATTACGACAAATTAATAACGCGCAATGAAACTGCCCGTTCGTCACAAAAAACCGACCACTACCGTCGTTGCGAGCGCGCGTGGGCCTCTCGCGCACTGTTTGCCGTGTCGTGGGGATATCGTCTATGCGTGTGTGAAGTAATTTTTGATGTAAATATATTTTAACCGATTATTTAGCACTACAGGCATAAATTGAGCACAGGCCTCACTTGTATCAGGTGCCTTACAATAGTAACAGCTAGTGAAAAGGATGGGACAATGGAGGGAACAAGATCAAAGTTTTCCGTTTAACTTAATTTTTTTATTTCAACTCGTACTTTAAAAAACAGTTTGGCACTGGCTGAGTTCATAGTACGTAGTTCTTTTTTCTAAATTCTAATGAGTCTAATCAGAGAAAGTATGGTTCTGTTTTCAATTTCTTTGTCACCTATATCATAAACTAGATGATGATAGTGAGGCCACACGAGCGTAATTTCGGTCGACAGAAATTCTGCTGCATTCCGTTTCATTGGAAATTTTTTCACATATTTGTATCACGCGGCGCGCGGCGCGGCGACTCAAAACGAAACACACTTTAGTATGGAAAAAATTACGCGACTCACGACTCACAAAATTACGCTCGTTTCGCCTTATCCTTAGCCACAACTTAGAACGTACAATAAGAAATCTCGCTGGAACCGTACATTTTGCCGCGATAAAAAGGAGCTGATGTTAAACCACTACCATAAATTTTTTTCCTTCAAACCGGATCAGGGCTTTGGGCGTGAAGACAGTCTAACATACCCACATAAATACAATAGCCCACGGGAACACCGTACTTTCTTAGTGTAAAAAGTGAAAAAGTGGCCTATGTGTTATTCCAGAGCCTAAACTACGACCATGCCAAATTTCATAAAAATCCGTTCTGTAGTTTTTGGATGAAAGAGTCGCAAACATCAATTTAACCATACATTCTCTCAAACTCAATATTTATTAATTTTATCCCATTACACATACATTATTTTACGATCTACATGTTTTGTTTCTTTTTATTCGTATTAGATTTTACTCGTTAAAAATCCTTAGGAAGCGATTTTCATATATTATAAGCCCGGGCCTCAGAAGTCTTGCCATAAATACTGAAACAATGAAAAAAAATTATATTGCAAATAACATTTATTACTTTTACAGTGTGTTAGTTTACAACATAAATATAAAACAGTTTAAAATATAAAAAGCTTATTCGAAGTGGTCTCCATTGGCTGCAATACAGTCCTTTAAACGTTGAGGCCAGTTACCAATAGAAGCACGCAGTCTTTCTATGGGAAAATTCTTCACTGCCAATCGTAAGGATTGTTTAAGGGGCTCCAAATTATCTATTCTACTAAACTAAACTATCTACTCATGGCGTTTTGAGCAAGCCGTACTCTCTTAAACTGACCATAAATCATAATCCAGCGGATTATGATCGGGACTAGACGACGACCAGTCTTCAGCTCTGATGAAGTCCGAAACGTTCGTTTCCAACCAAGATTGCGTAGACCGAGCTTTATGACCCGGCGCCGAGTCTTGCTGGAAGGACTATTCTTGGTTATTGAACATGATGTTGCTAAGGGGCTTCACTACCTTCTCAAGAATGGTATCTTGATACACTTGTGCCGATGTTTTGATACCTTTTTCACAAAAGTATGGCTCAGTCACTCCTTCATAGCTAATACCCCACCAAACCATCACTGAAGTTAGATAGTGCCCACGTTGCACTCTGTCGACTAATTGGGAAGCTTCCTTAGAGGTTTGAGCAAAAATGACGCTCTTTAAAGCATATTGTCAGTCATTCTACACGTGTAGCCTATGGTTAAGATATACGCAGCGTGCATATAGCACGCTCAGAGTCCAGTACACCAACATATTCAGGATGCTGTTTGGTCTGTCACGTTACTGTAGCGCCTCATCTATGTTCGCTGAGGCACATACAGATTGTTTTCAGACAATTATTAGAAAGAGATGTGCCTCGCTCTGGTCGCGTGTGCAAAACAGTCCAAACAGACTCCTGAATGTGTTGGGTAGCAGGTGGGATTCGATGTTGTTGAAGCACTGGGTGCAGCTCCATGCTCCGATAGCTCGGTTAACATATATATAATTAAATTAATTAATAATGTAATTCCAATTTATTTTATATTTTTACTAACACTAGAATAAGGATCTATTGTTACTAACACTATGGATGAAAATCTGAAATAAATGAATTAAATTGAATTGAATAAATACGGTCATTTTGTTTGTTAAAATGTTGCTCAATTGTTAAAAATTTTCTAATCCATAAAAAAAAAAATCTGTTACCTCCCTTTGCGTACCGCTTCAGTAGTTGTTTCGATTTTACCACCCTATTCTTTTTTAAATTATCAGTTAAGAAATGACCAGTACGTCTCTTATAGGCTGCAAGTCCTAAGTCATCTTTTCAAACACGCGACATGGTTCTAGATGCTATCTTCGTCTCCGGAGATAAAAACTTTTGCTTTCGGACAGGATTTCTTCGAATTCTTTTCCTTACTGCTTTGATCACCTTTTTCATATGAACACTACGTGGACGGCCAGATCTTTTTCTGTCACAAACAGAGGAAGTCTCATTGTTATAATAATAATATAATATTAATAATATTAATAATATCTATGGACGCTTCACACCACGTCAGTCTGGCCCCATGCTAAATATCCGAGGAACTTGTGTTACAGGTACCAGAAAACGGCAAGTATATTTAATACTTTTATACTATACATATATTTAAGATTTTTATTATATTATACACATATTTAAAACACATCCATGACCCAGTAGCACAGAAAAACTTTTTGTTTTTCGGCGGGATTCGAACCCGCGACCCCCGGCTTGAGCGCCAACGCGCTGAACCACTGAGCCACAGAGGTCGTCAATTGTACCTATTAATAGCCCGGTACACAAACATTTTACTAATACCAAGCGTATGGAGTTTTAAAATTGCATTTGGCTCCATACCTACTTTGTGTAATGCAATCACAGCAATTCGGTTCTTTGATTATCACCCCACTCCATTTTAATATCGCAAAATATTGTACAATGTATTGGCACCAAAATTGGAATCTGTCAATTTTATATGATTGTTCATTGATTTTTCTCATTCAAATGTAATATTTTGTTTATTTTTAATTGTAACAGTATTTATGGCCAGACTAAGTATATAAAAGAAAGTCGTGTTCTTGTCTATTTATAACTCAAGTCTGACGTTCTTGAGTTATAAATAGTGTAACTACACATTTATAACTCAAGAACGTCAGAAACGATTTGGCTGAAAATTGGTGGGGGGGTAGCTTACAACCAGGAGACGGACATAGGATACTTAAGTGCCTCGCCAAGTCTGTCTGTCTGTAAGTTAATAATAATATCGCGCGATAATCTCAAAAACTTCTGAAAGGATTTTCATGCCGTTTACATTTACCGACAGAGTGGTTCTTTAGGAAGGTTTAGGTCGATAATAATTTGTTAAGGTTTTGTGGAAATTGTTTGATTTATGACGATAATTGTTGAAGGTGTCGGAAAAAATCAAGGTGTCTAGGAACTTTTATCGAAAACGCTGCCTAACCTAACCCGTTGGAGATAAATAACAAAACAATGTTATGGTGGGATTGTTTCTCTTTTATAGGTCTACAAAAAAGTCCGCGATGGAATAGATATGTCTTTTAAGGATAAGTTACTATACCCATTCTAAGTTTAAAAATGATCAAAAATAGTGCAGTATTTTCAGAAGCTATTTAGACGGATACAATTTAATTATCCTTATCTAGGAGATTATATCTAGGAGATATCTTAAAATTAAAAAGTACGTGTGAAAATTAATTATAAAGTTTTATTATATACTATTTTTACTATGTGCTATTACTATGTTACAGTGGGTATATTTGCTAAAGAGTTTTTTGCCACGAACATTCTCCCACGTGGACGAAGCTGCGGGCAAAAGCTAGTTATTTATATAATATAATCTGAGGCACGGTGTATGAAAATCTATGGGAGAAAAATCGAATTTACGATATCTGACGATCACAATCAATCAATCAATCATTTATTCACAAGATGTGGTAGTGATGGTGGTTATGACTTGACACTCACACACCATAACAATGGTGTGTGAATGTCAAGTTTAAAGTTTTAAAGAACGATTAGTACAAGTATAAATAAATAAAATTACATTTAAACATAAATTTTTCTTCACATAATTGAAACTAAAACATTAAATTATTATTAATTATGTCAGCATATAAGCAAGATATTATTTTAATTATAATTTATAAATAAATTACATTGTCAAAATTACATTTTTTATGACAAACAATTCTAGGCAATTTATGTCAATTTATGTCAAGCAATTCTAGAATCAGATTACAATGAATTTTATGAACAGTTCACGACAGCGGTCAGATATTTATAACCTAATATTTTTGATTATGTAACATGCAGTCATTTATGTTGTAAAAGCAATTTTCTAGAAGCCACATGGTTAACTTTTTTTTGTACGTAGTAAAAGATAAACTGTGTTTAAAATTATCTGGTAACTTATTATATTATATGTCTATGGCCTGTATATATGTCTATGGCCTGTATCTAAGTTACATATTGGACGATAGAGCTTATATTTAAATATATGAATTTTACGTTCTACGTTCGATTTGAGTTCAAAATATTGTGGATATAACCTAACAAAAATACATAGTTCTTTAATGTACATGCAAAGTAATGGTAGTATATTGTATTTTTTAAAAAGCGGCTTGCATCTGTCCATAGTAAGGCACCAGAAATAGCTCTAATACATTTTTTTGGGCTTAAACAGCTTTTCAATCTCTACTGAGTTGCCCCACAGCAATAGACCATATGAGAAAATAGAAGAAACGTATCCGTGGTACGCAGTTAGAGCTGCTTCAGTACTAACGGTTCGCCCTAATGTTTTTATCGCGTAGACGAAACGGTCAAGTTTGTCACAAACATATTCTACGTGGACCTTCCAATTACAGTACCTATCTATCATAATACCTAAAAACTTTGCACTATCTACTTCAATAATTGTCTTGTTGTTATTTTTTATGTCTAAATTAATTTGCTCTCTTCTGTAGTTTTGAAATTGTATGATTTGTGTTTTTTCAGTGTTAACGTGTAGATTATTATTATTATTTAGCCACTTTATTATATTTTTAAGTGTTAAGTTAATTTCTTGTTCGTACGTTTCTCTATCATCACATTTAATGACGAGAGTCGTATCGTCGGCAAACAAAATTGTTTCGTGTTGAGTTCTATTAGGAAGATCGTTTATGTACAGCAAAAACAGATTAGGACCTAGTAAGCAACCTTGTGGTACTCGGTATTCATTCAGCTTATAATCGGATCTACTAGGGACTTCAGTATTTTCGTAAATTTTTGTTACTTCCACACATTGAAAGCGACCCGACAAATAGCTACTGATCCAATCATTGGCAACACCCCTTATTCCATATTTGTCTAATTTATAAAGTAGGAGTCCATGATGGACAAAATCAAAGGCCTTGCTCATATCAAGGAAAACACCGGTTACTGGTACCCGGTTACCAAGTGATTCCGTAATTGGTTTTACTAGATTAGAACATGCTAGGGAAGTAGTACTATTTTTGCGAAAACCGAACTGTACATTTGTTTAGATATTTTGCCTAGTAATGAAATGAATCCCCGAAGCCTCTTTAGCATAGCGATCTCAATTATTTTTGATAGAATTGGGATTAGCGTGATGGGTCGATAATTATTAACATTAGCTATATCACCTTTTTTAAACAATGGCTTAACTATTGATTTCTTTAAGATATCTGGAAAGCGGCCTTCTTGAAATAAAATATTAATAATAAAACTAATTGGTTTACAAATACATTTTGCACAGAGTTTAATGATTTTAGTGTTGATTTCATCGACACCTACAGAGATGGTATTGTTGAGACCCTTTATTATTATATATACCTCTAAGGATACGATGTCACATGATGTTAGCCGAAGATGTCTCACTTTAACCTGTGAAGCAAACTTTTTAAGCACACTTTAAGCAAAGTTTACGTAGTAACTATTTATTAATCTGTGCTTTAAGTTCTCCGTTCAATATCAGAAAATATATAAATAAAAATTGATAAGCTTCAAAATGTAAATAAATCAAAAATTCTCTAAAAAATATAAATTATAGAGTACAAAATAAAAAATGTTATAAAACTCACTAATCTGAGATACAGAGTATATTACCGTTGTAAGTCGGAGCTGACACACATTTTTTTACAATATTTCGCTTACCTTTCAAGTAGTGAAATTGCTTCTTCTATGCTATTACGTCTTAGGTTTCAGAATTATATCGAAGCTTACATAACATGCTGCGGGTTTTCGAATAGAAATGGAGTATGCAGCTGTAATATAAAGTTTTGTAGATATAGGTATATTTTACTTCGCTACAAGCGTATCGAATATTCTATATTTTAATGCTCGTCACTGCCAGGCTACCTAGTGGATTCCAAATGGATTTGTAAAAGGTTTTATATATACAAAGAAAAAATGCATACCTAGTTGAAAATATTATGTTACATTGCTGTTATTGATACACCAGATACCTCGGTATATATGATGATAATTTTATGCACTTGAGGAGGTGCAGATTTAAACCCCAGTTATCGTATTTAACTTAGACTTTTTATTTACTTTCAATGAATTATAAATGAATCGTCTTGATATTGTTGTAATATATGTATTTAAATATCACGCCTTCTATAGTCTGGTTGCATTTTCAATTAATGTTGTCTTTGACACAACTCGCTCTCTACTCTGTGAACATTACTAGCGCATGTATCTTTTATTTTTCTCTTTATTAAAGTTTATTAATTTTACAGTAAAACATAAGTATTTCATTTAATAACAACAGATATCATAAGCAAATTTTTAAAGTTTCGATCAATCAAACGCGTTAAACGTTGGTTTGACGTTTATGAGAATACCATCTAGCTGTTTATAATATACTGCATCTAAATTATATTATTTTAAGATTTAAATAGCAGAATCGACCTACTGGTTGTTACGTGTACATGAGATTTATTATATTATCAAGTAAATACACACGCTCAAAGGAATCCCGCGTATCTGAGAAGAGTTACCTTCGAATAACCACGAAGTCTGCCAACCTAAAGTAGGCTAGCCCAGTCCTGTTCGCATTCAGAAAAGACCGGAGCACGCTGTCAGGAACGTTAGTGTTAGGCCCACTTGCGCAGATCTGGGTTAAAGTTAACCCTGGGTTAAAATATCATGCCTTCTCCTTCATAAATACGAAGAAATATAGAGATATCATGATATTTAAACCCAGAGCTAACTTTAACCCAAATATGCGCAAGTGGGCCCTAGTATATAATTTTTAAGGCTAATGTAGTCATAGTAGAAATCCTTAAAGGATCTCCGACTGAGCGGATGGTATGCTCGGTCGGGCAGACTTCTGCCCGACCGCCCGCCGTCTTTTCAGATGTTATATATTATGTAGTGCCGAACTGTGAGAAGTTCGATAGCGCGATTCAGGATCGTAGCGCTAATTGGACCGCCACACTAACAGTGATGATGATCCATGTTACGGAATAAATTATGTCTTCCTTACTTGATATTCAATGTAGCCAGTAATACCCAAGTTAGATTGCCCCGGTTTGACACAAGATGGATTACAAATTCCTGAGGTTTAAGTTACATAGCCGATGATTAATCGCATTGATTTTGACACTTAAATAAGATGTACTGCCTCCCCAGTCACCTTTAAACCTATTACAGCCAGTAAAATTATATATTATTTCAATTCGCACCTAAACGAAACGATACGCGACATAGCGCTGCATTTTTAAGATAGCTATTAAAAATTGAACTTTATTATAAGATTTCATTGTAAGAGTCCGAATGTCAGGTTGCACCGCGCTTCACAGCGCATGTGCAGTGACTGATGCCATATGAAACGTGTATCTTTTTTTTTAGCGAATAAAGTTCAATTATGAATAGCTATATTTAAAATGCAGCACCACGTAGCATCGCGTATCGTTGCGGTGTGAACTGGCCCTAAGACGATTTGGTTCAAAGACAATTATTATTTAAATGACCTGAATAAAAATATCTAAATGCTCGCGTCCGCTTCATATAACTTTGTGAAGTTGCGCATAAATAAACCATTTTGTTAATGTTATTAATTAAATTGTTTATTTGTATTGGCTTATGACTTGGTAATTCACACACCATTGTTATGGTAGGATGTGTAAGAACTGATGTACCTATTGTATCCATCATTCTTAACCACATTCTGTGAAATAAATGATTGATTGATTGATTGAATGATTGATTGATTGGGTAATGAATTATTTTTAAGCCTAGTAAAATAACTCTATATTATATAACTCTGTCATTAAAAATGTGAAAGTTTGTGTGGATGGATGGATGGATGTTTGTGACTCTTTCACGCAAAAACTACTGAACAGATTTTGATAAAATTTGATATCGTAGTATTTTACACTCCTGATTAACATATGGACTTATTCTTATACCGAAAAAATACAGTGTTCCCGTGGGATACTGTATTTACGCGGGCGGATCCGCGGGCTACATCTAGATTGATTATAAATGACTGGAACCCGCAGCTTATTAGGTAGCACTATGGGTCTGTTTCACAATCTTCCAAATATCAGGTTGCTTAGTCGGAAGTTTTGTTGCTGCTCGCTTTATACTGAGCGACAGTGACAACACTTGCGAATAAGCAACCTAACACTTATCAGTAGACTGTGAAACAGGCCCTACGTCCATGACCTGTCCATGAGTAACTTTACTGCTCTCGAGCAATGTCTTTTCTACCGAGCCAAATTACTACTAGGCAGTCCGACTTAGCATTAATGAAATATCATACATAGCCTTTAGCCAAGTCGTCATCGCTTACTACGACGGCGAAGTTCGAAAACAAAAATAAAATCTGGGATTTGACATAACTCTTATGAAACCCGAATACTTAATTTACAGTTAAATTAAGTGACGCTCAACTCACATGCTGTCCTTGTCATTTCGGCTGGCAGAGACAGCGACAACCTGTGAATAGGAGGGCTCCTAATTTTGATTAGCGTTTAGTATTCGGCCTTAAGTAACATAGCGATGCTTATGTCAAATTACATAGATTGGCGATGGCAACTTGGCTAAAGGCTCAGATTAGGTATTTCATTGCTTACTGCAAAAATAATATATTCAGACGTTAAAGTATATTGTGCGGAATGAACTCGTGCAAACCTCAAACCGATATTTTTTGTGACAGAAATCGAATAAGAAATGATCCAGAGACGTCTTATGTACGCATATTATATTATGTTTTCACGAATCCCCTATATTATCATAAATTAGAATAACTTCTGCCTATAAGCGACAGAAAAAAATGAATAAAGAATACGAGTTTTTCATAATGTTCATTATTTTTATATTATATCCTTTTTAACCGGCGTAAAAAAAGAGGAGATTCTCAATTCGACTGTTTTTTTATGTTTGTTTGTTCCCACAGAACTTTCGACTGAGTGAACTGAATTTGATGATTCTTTTTTTTATATTTGAAAGCTGGTGCTTCCCATGTGGTCCTAGTTTACTTTATAAGTCGGTTTTCATTTTTTCTTATAAAATAAATAAAAAAAAGATATGAATAATATTTTTTCAAAAGCTCGTATAAAAGATGTGGCCGTAATGGTATTACGCAATCGATTGGAATATGAATTTTATAGCGGGGACAGACGGACCGACATTACAGAATTACGACGGTATATGCCGGGCACCCTCACATATTTTGCCCATTCCTTTAATCTTCCAAGGTTTTAGGAAGTCGTAGAGAAAGGAAGTAATTTAAGGATATAAACTCTTCCAATATCAGCATTTACAGACTAAGTAGGCTGAATGAATGATAAATCCTACTACTATAATTATAAATGTGAAAGTTCGCAAATGTTTGTGACTCCGTCACGCAAAGAAAGCACTTGCGACTCCTCTGATGCTGCAGGTATCCATGGACGACGGTAGCTTTCCATCAGATGATCCGTCTGCTCGTTTGCCGCCTATTTCATTAAAATGTGGGAGAGCCATGCTTCGGTAAAAAAGGGGCCGGTTTGACCGGATAACAGACGTCCTCACAGACGCTGTGTTTCGCTGAGTGAGTGAGGTTATCGGAGGCCCAAGGGAATTTTAAGGACGCGAGTGCGCAACACCAGAGGAGTTACAAGTGTGGTAATTCTGGTGTTGCGAGTGTCCATGGGCGGCGGTAATCGCATACCATCAGGCGATCCATCGCTCGTTTCCTGGTCCATTTCATTAAAAAAATACTGAACGGATTTTGTTGATATTTGGTATAGTTGTAGTTGAGGCTCTTAATTAGCTCATAGGCTACATTTTTACGCGTACGAAGACGCAAGCAACATCTGGTTATATTAAAACAATATTTAAAGAAGATCCAGAAGATATAGAAAAATTAATGCCCACCCACTCAATATATTAATTTCAACGTCTTAAATACTCCGTCCCAATTCGTTACGACAAAAACTTCAATTATTATGTTTTCTTTCCATCAAAAAAAGAATAATTAAAACCCGTCCAACAAAGTTTGCTCTCAATTTACAACAACAAAAAAATTACCGCCATAAGAAAGTAATACTTTTTTTTAATTAATAAAAGTATATTGTTTCCTTTGTAGGCGATGGAGCCTTGAGAAATTTCACCCAGAGATATTGAGATAATTTTACGTTTCCAGAGAGTCCTTTGTTAGACATTATTAAGCCCCAGATAACGATACCCGGAAGATAAAAAGTCCCACAGAGATAAGCCGAGATATGAACAGTCTGTTTATCTTAGCCTGTCTTACTTTCAACAGCAAGAAAATCCTTCAAAATAAATGAAGTAAAAAAGGCAAAACAAAAAGATCAATAGAAATTAATGCTTAGGGTCAATTCACACTGCAACGAAACGTAGCATGTTGTGTGGAACCTAGTGCACCCTGCACACCTAGTGTGGAATATCACATTTTTATAAATTAAATTTATAAAATTGTTGATTAAAGAAATATAAACCTAAAAGATATAGATATTTAGGTTCACGCAATTAAAAATTATAAGCAAATAAAAAATATTGCCCATCGCTTTCTCGCAAAACAATTTGTTACGTCACAAGTTGCTACCGCCATATATTTTACAAATGACAAATGTATGGCGGGTGCAACTAGTGACGTCACAGGCCGATATATCGCTCTCATTCATATTTTCACATTACTTTCGTAATTAAGTGCCATTTCATGTCCCATCTTATAAAACATTCCATCACCGTAGCTCTTCTGTTTGTAGATCCACAGCCCAATTCAACCGGATTCTATTCTGACAATTGTATTGAGGATGTTTTTTCAATAAAAGCATATATGGTTCGTAGACTTCTTTCTGATGGGTATTTTGTCCCTAACTTATAAATTTTGTCTGTTGTGTGTGTGTCCCAGTGCATATAATACATATATAGGTACAATATACCCGACCTTGGTGGTTTATTCTCTGGTGGTTTGTTTTTTGTTCGTTTGGCCGCAACTTGCAGCATGATGAAGTATTTTCTAAATTAAGTTTAGTTTTTTGTAAGTATTGTTGTAGTAGAGTACTTAGTTATATTAGTAGAAAGTGGTAGTTAGAACTTAAGTCCCAACTTGAATCACATTTAATTTCTTAGCTACTATTGAAAACTTTTAATTGGCTTCCCGGCGTATATAGGTATATGTAAACATTTTGTGTTTCATAATTAAAAGATGTCAGTTTTCCGAATAAATAAAAACAAAATTAGTCAATTTAAATTGCTCGTATCTTCGTTATATTTTTAAGATATACAAAAATGGGTTCTAGATTGTTTTTTTACATGTTGTCTAACATCAAATAGACGAAAAAAAAGTGTGTGTCAGCTCCGACGCACGACTGGAGCTTACTCTAAAAAGTAAAACACGTCCCTCAGAAGGAACAAAAACTTTAGCGATCGATTTGAGTTCAAAAATTCGCGCCATGTGAAAAAAAGTGACAGGTGCGCAGAAAAGGTTGCGCACGAAAACGTAACGAGGTCATTCGTTCAGTAGATTCTACACCTCATATTTTTTTCATACCAGGGGTCTTATATGAATAAAAAAATTTTTGGAGTTTACTCCTTAAGAATCGATTTCTTAAGGAGTAAACTCCAAAAATTTTTTTTGGCAACATGCCTGTCGTTCTCAATGTTTACGTTTGTATTAAACAAGTAATTTTTAAACGAAATAGAATTTTTAATTGGTTTTTAAACGATATCTTTATAATATTTTTAAACTTTCATCCCCTGTTTTACCCCCTTAGGGGTAATAATAGAATATTAGAAAACGCTGAAATGTATAAGTAACTTATTATTTTTTCGTTCTCAATTCATACGAAATATCATGCAAATAAAAAGTTTTATACAAACTCTTGTCCCCTGTTTCCCCTTGGGGGTTGAATTTTGAGAAATCCTTCCTTCATGGATGCCTACGTCATATGAGAAATACGTGTGCAAAATTTCAAATTTCTAGCCTTTAGGGGTAGACCTGTGCATAGAAACATCAGTCATCAGCTTTGTCTGGGATATAATATGTAGATAGAAGTATGGATATGATGGGAGTAAAATGGGTACCTAAATAAATCGAAGTACGTCACTATCGCAGGATGCGTCAGTATATTTTTAGTGCAAGACCTATTTCTGGGGAAGTCCCGGGCGACGGCGGGGGGCTTCCCCGCGCCCCACTGACCCACATGCGTGTGACGTCAGCGCCCACGTCACGCCCCGTCCCATCCCGCCCCGCCCCGCCCCGCAAGTTCCCCTCCCAGGTGCAGCTCAATTAGCTTTGAAATGGTTGCATCAATACTTATTTAATTGTAACCAGATATTTTAATTAAATGTGATTAATTTAAAAAATATATATTATTGTTACAAAAGTAAAAATTAAATGTATACCATAAATAGCTCATTTCAGTAGACTACTAAAATACGGCTACAAAAATAAAAATTGCCGCAATTTACAGAAAAATAACATATTTAACATTTCTTGAAAACTCTCACTACGTATGGGCATTGGGCGCTCTCGCACTACCGTACATCGCGCCGGCTTTGAAGGTCACGCGGGTTCTACTCAGAATCACCGCGCGTTATTAGTCATTGGTTCAAAATTTATGGTCACATGTTTTAAATATTTGTGTAACGACACTCGAATACTGATCACGCGCCTTGAATGTGTAATTTTGTTTGGAGACGTCTTTTAAGACTAATAATAAAGGTTTTTAATATTTTCGAAAACTGAAAATCAAAATTTTCATTAAATCCTGAAGTTGCTGTGACGCGATGTTATCACATGGTGTTTTCAAGAAACAAAGTGCAAATTTGACTTTAAGCGGTATTCTTAACGGCCGAATTATCTTATTAATGTCTTAACTTTAATAAGATAATTCGGCCGTTCTTCGGCTACTTAAATTTGAAGCTGTCACTGTCTCAACTTGACAAAATACAAGGATAGTTTAAAAAGAAATAGTCCTCGTGAATACACTTTTGAAAAACCAATGTAGCGTTTCCTTAAGGCAGCCGCAGACGAGAGGCCGATCGTTTCAGTTAGAACTGACGCCTGAACGCATTCTAGCCCATACACGGAAAAAATCGCATCCGACCCAACTGACGTCAGTTCGGCCTGAACGGATTCGAGCACACACACGACACGATTTTGCATCCGTTCAGGCCGAACCATGTATGGGCCCCTTTAGAGATACACTTTTGGGTACAGTTGTGTAAACAAAAGTGTAATTAACAAATTCACTGCCGGTCGTGCCGGCATCGCACTTAATTATGCGTTGAAATAAGAAATGCGTTTCAACAATGTAAAAATCAGATATTTACTTTAATTATAATAGGTTTTTACCTATGAAATTGCCGTTTTGCAGTACTCACAGTCTTACACTTACAGTCCATTCAAATCAAAATAATTTTTGTTTGGCTAAGAATTCTAATTTCAAATTAATTTTATTTTACAAACATGGAATTCTGTTTCCAAAAGTAGTCATTTGTTTATTGATTAGTGTTACATTTTCATCGCATTTCAATCTTTTTCGTCATCATGGATACGTTAAAAATTAGAGTAATTATGGAATATGAGTACCGTCGTGACAGCAACGCGGCACAAGCGGCACGCAACATCAACGACGTTTACGGAGCTAACACTACAAACCAACGCACCACCTATTATTGGATTGCTCGCTTCCGTTTTGGAAATTTGGACCTGAAAAATGAACCTCGCGGTCGTCCGAAGACTTTGGTCGACAATGACGAATTAAAGGCGATTGTGGAAGTTGATGATACACAATCTACGGCTAAATCAGCAGCAGCTTTCGACGTTAGCGTCAAAATAATATTGGTCCATTTGCGTCAAATTGGCAAGGAAAAAAGCTTGACAAATGAGTGCCCCACGAACTCAATGAT
This sequence comes from Phengaris arion, assembly GCA_963565745.1. Classification (NCBI taxonomy): domain Eukaryota; kingdom Metazoa; phylum Arthropoda; class Insecta; order Lepidoptera; family Lycaenidae; genus Phengaris; species Phengaris arion. The sequence continues at coordinate 1,983,719 of OY751442.1, forward strand.
CGCCAGCGCGAAGTTCGCGTCGAGACGTGCCTTGCACTGCTCAACAGACACACAAATGAAGGAATTTTGAACCGCATTGTTACCTCCGATGAAAAATGGATTCTGTTTGATAACCGAAAGCGCTCAGCAAGTTGGTTGTATCCTGGTTCAGCACCTAAACTATACACTAAACGAAAACTTACCCCTAGAAAAGTGATGGTCACTGTTTGGTGGTCTAGCGCCGGTGTGATTCATCACAGCTTCTTACCAAACGGGGTGAGCATTACTGCAGATGTGCACTATAAAGAACTGAACACAATGATGGAGAAACTGGCACATCTCCAACCAGCATTGGTCAATCACTCGTCTCCGCTGCTCCTGCACGACCTCATACTGCACAGCAGACGGTCTCCAAGTTGCAAAAACTGGGGTTAGGAGCTATCCGTCATCCGCCCTACTCACCAGACCTTGCGCCTACAGACTAATACTTTTTCCAGAATTTGGATAACTTCTTGGCGGGAAAAAATTCAATACCCGAGAGGCAATACAAAATGCCTTTGAAGAATTTGTTGCCTCCCGTCCAGCTGATTTCTTGAAAAAGGGCATCAATAATCTGCCACTGCGTTGGCAAAGATGCATTGATTGCATGGGTGATTACTTCGATTACATAATACAAATAAAAAATACATGAAAAAAATTCGTTTAAATAATATACGAACCTAATATATTATGAAGATCATTTTTTTTAATAAACAGAAACATTTTTTGTCTTGTCTGAATCCAATTAACTTAACTTATCATTCCTATTCCTTCTGCTTTGCTGTACAATATGAAAGTGGATCTATAAGGAATAAAGGCGAACATATTTCAAAAGTGTACCCACGAGGAAAGTGTATATACCTATAAGAAATATTTTTTTTAAAAATACTAGCTTACAGGTATAAAAACATTAAACATTATAATATTGATGATCGTTAAGTAAATTATCGAAATTAAACTAAGCACAACGTAAAATAAAATTAGAAGGACAATTCCTCTAAAGCCTCAATAATTTAAGTAATGTTTCATCGTACAGAACGATAATTTGTAAAATTAATTCCGACAGCTACTTAGCTGGGACCAACTCGGCTCAAAACAATAAGCAAATCCTATAAAAGCAATGAATGAATTTTTAAACAATACCGAATTACTTTTGAGTCTTGATGTATATGAAATTAAATTCATAATTTTTAATGCCTTCAATGAACAAACATGTGCTAATACTGTTTGCAGTCAAAAGAATGCGAACCGTTTGTAATAAGCTGCCATTTTTTCTCCCCGCTTTGGAAATGTTTTTCATGCTATATGAAAACTGTAGCTGTTAGCTGCCTTGCATTTTATTCCTACAAAAATTTGAAAGTGTTAATTTTTTTTATAAGTAACGTCATGTTATGCTGGTGACTTTCTTGCACCTCTGTTTAGTAAAAGCCTCTTAGATAATAAGTAATGTTATTGTCTAGGACTTCTGCAAGCCTAGTCCTACGTATTTTAATGAAATAAGTAAATAGAAAAAACTTTATATAGAAATTATATTTGCCAAATTAAAATGTGCTTCACAACAAAAATTTATAAAATCTAACATTCTCTCAATAAAATCCAACAGAAAACTGGAACAAAATAAATAAAGAATTATTCAACTAATCAAAAATGTAAAATACATAGTGTTGTGTTTCACGAGTCGAAGCAAACAGACAATTTTATTTTCTTTGTCCCTACGTTGGGGCGTCCATTCGCCCAGCGCCCGAGAAAAAAAACCTCACTAGTGTTGTCACGTAGTCTACTAGAGTGAGACTGTCGTTTCAGCCAAGGTAGTGCTAACTTTTTAGAGTCAATACCTCGTTTTCAATGTACAATCGAACAAGCTGCCGCTGGAGTTGCGAGCTGTTCGGGCAATCTACAAGCTGGCCTCCAACACTTCATTAAGACAGAAGTTTTAAGAAACTGGAATCTTGACTGTAGCTTCTCAGTATGTTCTGTCAAATGTATTATATGTTAAAAAAAGTTGAGGCCTATTCAAAAAGAAAAGTGACAACCACAATAGAAATACCCGAAATAAGCATACGCTTGATGTACCAGTGTCTAGACTTAGTAAAATAAAGAATTCGTTTAAATGCCAATGTATACGCCTATACAATAAGATCCCAGAAAGCGTTCAAATTTTTACAATCAATAAATTTAAAAAGTAATTAAAGAACGTTTGTATGCACACCTGGGTAATGAGGTGGCCCCCTGCAAGGCTACTTCTAAATTACATATATTATTGTACTCTTGTTATGTAGTTTTAGTCATAACATTGTTATATATGCCTTTTTTATATTTTAAAAGAACAATTTTCCACCTTTTTGATAAAAGATGGCCCCGCGCGAGTTTCTTACGCCGGTTCTTCTCGGCGGGCTGGTTCCCGAACCGGTGGCAGGTGTCATGTAGACCGACGTTCAGAAAGTGTATAAAAATAAGTACTAATTTTGAATAAAAAAAATTGACTTTGACTTTGACTTGCACTGGCGATGACTTAAGCGACTTCAACTACATCTGCAGTCGATGCGGTCACATCCTTTGTGTATAAACATTTTAAGATGTCCTAGTGCGAATAATTGTACATGTTTACATTCTCAACTCTATTGAATGATCATGTTTCGAAAAGTACTGTTTTCATCCAACAAATTTTAGACCACACAATATTAGTACTATAATAATATAATAATAATAATATAATAATAATAATAATAATAATATAATAATAATAATAATATCTATGGACGCTTCACACCACGACAATCTGGCCCCGTGCTAAGTATCCGAAGAACTTGTGTCACAGGTACCAGAAAACGGGAACTATATTTAATACTTTTATACTATACATATATATATATAAGATTTTTATTATATTATACACATATTTAATACACATCCATGACCCAGGAACACAGCAAAACTTTTTTTTAGTTCCTTCGGCAGGATTCGAACCCGCGACCCCCGGCTTGAGCACCAACGTGCTGAACCACTGAGCCACAGAGGTCGTCTATAATATACTATAATGTGTGTTATATTAAAAATCTCAGTGTTCAAAATAAATTCTATAGAATTAAGAAGCTTATTTGGCCTCCACTTACAAATAACTCTTATATAATAGGCAACAATAGTTAATGATACTCCTATCCCAACACTAGCTGGAGCAGATTCGTATTGAACTGCAGACTAATAAATATATTTTTATTTCGACATCTAAAACGGAGGATGAATTGTAAAGAGCGAATAAATAATAGCGAAGTTCTCAAGATTGCTACAGTGGCTCAGATTTATAACCGAGGCAAAGAACTCCAAGGTGAGCTTGTGACAGAAGAACATACAGCTAATAAACTTACAAAAGAATATGTTATAGTCCATTCGTGTTAAGTTTGCAGGGAGACATCTGTGCAAATATCAATATTAACCAATGACGCGTCCGCACTTATTGGCTTACTTCGATTGTTGAATGTGATTACGGCATTAACTCAGTAATATCTTTTACTTTAAACGAGCAAATCTTGTGAAGATAAAAATAATCGGAATCTCGGAAACGGAAGTACTTCCATTAAATTAAGTATGCTGGGTGTTATGGGGGAGAAAAACCAATCTAGCTAGGTCTGAAACCTGAGAAACTGCGCATTTTTTAAGATAGTGTTTTTTGCATTGTATTTTTTGTGTTTTTGGTAAGTGGTTGTCTCGAGTTTGAATCCCGGCCAGACAAATATTTTTGACATTTTTATTTTATAATTTTTCATTTATTTTTAATTATTTTATCGTTCTACTTGAATGACGGTGATTGATATTTTTTCTGCCGCTAGGGGCCAGACCTAACGCACACAAAGAGTCATCTGGTGGCGTAAGTGGTATCAAAAACGGTCAATAAGAATTTTCGATTATTTTTCTGTCACCCGTCACGTGTACAAAATCCCTCATTTCGAGCAAAGCTCGATCTCCCAGGTACTGTTTATATTATGTGTGACACTGCAAAAAATAGCGCGCTTACAAAGAAGCAGATTTTATTCGATTTCTAAACTCATTTAATTTCGTTAAGTGGGGCTACCAATCCTCCCATACAACAATGATAAAGAGTTTAATAAAATGTAAATAACACAAGATACAATGTATAACAGTAAGTAAAAAAAATCGGTGCGAGTGTGTGTCACAATGTGACAAGTGCGAGTCGGACTCGTACTCGGGGACGGCCACATTAACCCCCGGAGTCGTACTTGGAGACGGCCACATTAACCCCCGGACTCGTACTCGGGGACGGCCACATTAACCCCCGGACTCGTACTTGAAGACGGTCACATTAACCCCCGGACTCGTACTCGGGGACGGCCACATTAACCCCCGGACTCGTACTTGAACACGGTCACATTAACCCCCGGACTCGTACTCGGGGACGGCCACATTAACCCCCGGACTCGTACTCGGGGACGGCCACATTAACCCCCGGACTACTCCGCTGACACTACCTAATACTTTCCCTTTTATTTTTACTTCGCGGCTCCGGGACCGTTTAGCTAATTAAATATTTACCGTGTCTCGTACTAAAGTCTGTTTATGTTCATAATAAAACTCCCTCAGTCAATCAGATTACAAACCTTGTTGTTACGTAGGAAGATAAAGGAAATGTTACGTTAACTTAAGAAGAAACCTTTTTAATTTTAGATGTTTTTATTTGAGTAAAATAATATTTATTTGTGAATTTCTACGTATAATTGTTGTCTGTGACTTCGTTGCGTGAAAGAGAAATATTCGTAAAGTTATAAATGTGAAAGTTTGTGATAACAGATGGATGGATCAGGCTTGTGATTCTTTTACGCAAAAACTACTAAACAGATTTTGTCAAACTTTAATATGATAGTAGTTTTGGCTCTGGATTAAAATACAGGCAAAATTTTATCCCGAAAAACTGTTCCCGCGGGACTGTGTATTTACGCGGGTGAAGCCGCAGGCTTTTAAAAGCTAGCTATAAATTGACTATCTTACACAAATACAAATACAAAGACCATTTCCAAATCGAGCTAGTAGTTCCTGAGTACAAGAGTACAAGCGCGTTCAAACAGTTGCGTAGATGATTTCTTCGCTTCAGAGTTCACACTAAAATGGCTGCTAAAATATTATGACCCTTTTCGTATATTATTTATCTTGTGCACGTAATACACCCGAGGTATAAAATATGCCGGCCTTAACAATGCCCTTTGCTTATAAGGAATCCCTTGAAAGTTTATTTTAACTACTGTTTATATTTACTGTTTGCGAATTCGGTATTAGGTAAATTTTGTAACATTATGTTGTTTTAACGTTCAAGCTTTTATTTAATTTCACCTGTCTCTTTGTGTATAGGAAAATCTTGAAAGTTGAATTTAAAATTCTTCCGATTTCCGGTTGAGCTGAAATTTTGTAAGCACATATCACATATCGTGTGACAACGCAATATTTTGATGACATGGAACTGACCTGATTCTGAAGCTGGAACGTCACCATAGGAACCCCGCTGTAAAACGATGCACCCCCATCGAATTTGGGCTCGTATGATTGTTCTTGACTAGTACTTTGTCTTTTTAGAGTATTCAGGGTCTGATAATGGAGCCGGAGGGTGGTCATAGGAACTTCGTTATAAAAAGCTTTTTTAAAATTAACATTTTGTTCACTCAGATATACAACTCCGTTCTCAAGATCTACCGGGAATACTCTGTGGGGATTTGGCTAATAAAACTAATTTTAGGAATTTGTCCTATAGTTAATTTTATTAACTTTCCCACAAACGTTTTGCTTATGATATAAAGGTGCTATCCCGCACGCGCACGCGCGGTGCTCGCTAATTTTGAACGCGCACTGACTAAAGTGAAGCTAAAGTAAAAAAAGCTGCGGTGTCATAACACACCGTACTTACTCGTTTTACATTCATCGTCTGTCATTTCCATAGAAAGACGTTGGTTGCCGAGGGGATAGTAAGAAAGCGGTTAATGCCCCTCGGCAATCGGCAATAGTCACCGCTTTTCTGTCAAGCGGTGACTATGGCGCCCGCCTGCGCGCGTCGCCGCTGCTGTCACCGCCCGCTGCCGCTCTGCTCATCGCGAAATTCCAGGCAGCGGCCTTATACCTATCCGATGGTGTTGTATCACTCTTAGCTGGGTGTGACTTCGTCTAAATGTAGCATTTTCCTTTCAAGGTGCATATTTTATTTATTTAACAATTTAATGCACACAACAAACATGAAAATTTATTTCCATTAAAAGGAGAAAGCCCACTCTCCCATAGTGCCTCAGGTCCAACGTGGACATCAAAAAATCGTATAAGAATTGAGTGTTCTAAAATCTTAACAGTATTAAATATCTGGGAAAATCAAAATGGCGCCATTATTGTATAAATATAAAACATTATACCTTTTTTTTATATATTATTAAAATGTCCATGAAAGATAAATCAAGGCCTTTTCTGAATTTTTCAATAATTTATAATAATAATTATAGATCCTTCTAATCGATCGATCACAATTTGAGGCAGGTGATTTTGAGGCACAGAGATATCTAGCCCTTGTTGTAGTGCGTCTTGCACTTAATACTATCCAGCAATTGTGGCAAACAAGATTATCTCCTGACACCTAAAAACTTATTAACATAATATTAATTATTAACATTTTCAACCGTAAAAGTTTGAACGATTAAACCATGATGTAAGAAATAATAGAAACATTTTATGATATGATTATGCTGCTGCGGTGCAACGCACTGCTGTATTATACACTTATTTCTTCGGGCTCTAAAATATTGTTCTCGGTAACATTATTACCACAATGTTCTTCAACAGTCAACAGATTCATTCGTTTGAAAAAGCGGGTGGGGCTGTGTCGGGGCACACGGCCGTTGGTTTTAACGTGAAACGTCTATGTTAGCGAATCGCTTTTAAAGTAAAAGATTGAAATGAAAACAAGATGGACGCTGTTTTAAGTATTTTAATAAAAACCCTCCCCCGCCGCCCCGCTTGACCCCGACACGAACTCAATGTCATAACAGCGAGCTGACTATATAAGTGAAATATTTACACCACATTTTTGTTTCTAAGACTAATAGTTTTTTAATTATTAAGGTACGATGATATAGACCTTTTCGTTACGGTCCAGTTTTTAAACCTGGTACCCGTATGTTTCGGCGCGATTTTAAAGACGTTTCACGTCAAAATGTCATTTCTGTCATCAGTGTTGTCACTTGTCACAAAAAAATTAAATCGATAAATCGGTTACGTAAATAAAAATAATCGATAGATGATTATTTTTTTTAATCTTTAATAAATAAAGTAACAAACGTACACATTGGTTCTATAATAAATGTTTTCTTATGGTTAATTATAAATAAAATTACCAATAATGGCCCGTTATTTGTACTTTTGTTCATAAATCGATATTCGGATCGATTGACCTTAATAAAGATATTTTATAATCTGGCAATATTTCACCTCAACTTTGTTTTATTTAACAATAAAATTCCCTTTTTTATCGAAACATTACTGATTGTAGTGGCGCTCATTTAAATGTTATCAAAAATCATGTCTCTTTATGGTACATTTCTGGACAAAGTAAGTCTTCTTAAGACTGTTGTCCACTCTGGGCCTTCCCATTTACATGGAAACAACGACATAATAAAGGTTCTGCTTATTTCTATAATAAAATTTCTTTTCCAGCAGCCCAAAATGCATTGATTGCATGGTTGCAGTGACTTCGATTGACGAGACATGCAGTGGTTACTTCGATTAATACACATACATATGGTATGGTATAATATTATTACATATTATCTTTTATTTATATATATATATATATATATATATATATATATATATATATATATATATATATATATATATATATATATATATATATATATATATATATATATATATATATATATATATATATATATATATATATATATAATTGCCGTTTCGTATGAAAATATTTAAACGAATTTTTTTCATGTATTTTTTATTTGTATTAATCGAAGTATTTTCCCGCCAAGAAGTTATCCAAATTCTGGAAAAAGTAGTAGTCTGTAGGCGCAAGGCCTGGTGAATAGGGCGGATGACGGAGAGCTGCAACTCCAGTTCTTGCAACTGTTCTTGCAACTTGGAGACCGTCTGCTGTGCAGTATGAGGTCGCGCGTTGTCGTGCAGAAGTAGCGGAGACGAGCGATTAACCTATGCTGGTTGGAGATGTGCCAGCTTCTCCATCATTGTGTTCAGTTCTTCACAGTAGGTACACATCTGCAGTAATGCTCACCCCGTTTGGTAAGAAGCTGTGATGAATCACACCGGCGCTAGACCACCAAACAGTGACCATCACATCAGGGGTAAGTTTTCGTTTAGGGCATTGTTTAGGTGCTGAACCAGGATCCAACCAACTTGCTAGCGCTTGCGGTTATCAAACAGAATCCATTTTTCATCGCAGGTAACAATGCGGTTCAAAATTCCTTCATTTGTGTGTCTGTTGAGCAGTGCAAGGCACGTCTCGACGCATACTGCGCGCTGGCGATCATTGAGTTCGTGGGGCAGCCATTTGTCAAGATTTTTTACCTTGCCAATTTGACGCAAATGGACCAATATTGTTTTGACGCTAACGTCAAAAGCTGCTGCTAATTCAAGCAAACCAATAACAGGCGATGCGTTGGTTTGTGGTGTTAGTTCCGTAAACGTCGTTGATGTTGCGTGCCGCTTGTGTCGCGTTGATGCCACGACGGTACTCATGTTCCATAAATTACTCGAATTTTTAACGTATCCATGATGACGAAAAAGATTGAAATGCGATGAAAATGTAACACTAATCAATAAACAAATGACTACTTTTGGAAAAAGAATTCCATGTTTTTAAAATAAAATTAATTTTAAATTAGAATTCTTAGCCAAACAAAAATTATTTTGATTTGAAATGGCCAGTACTGCAGAACGGCAATTTCATAGGTAAAGACCTATTATTAGGTCCTTACATATGAAATTGGCGTTTTGTCGTACCGGCCACTTTGGTCTCAAATATATCTTCTTTGGTTAGGAATTCTAATTTCAAATTTATACCGCTATTTACTCATGCATTTGTGTTTTGAAAACCGTAATTCATTTGTTTTTTTCTCTTTTGGTTTTTTTTTGCGTCACTCTGTTTACAAAATGGAAAACTTGAAATATCGTATTATTTTCGAGTACGAATTCAGAAAAGGATTAATGATGTGTATAGCAGCGGTGTCGCAAAATCAAAACAGTGCGTTTTTAGTTCCAGCGGTTTCGTTGTGGAAATTTCGACCTACAGAACAAGCCCCGTGGACGGCGGGAGACCAAAGTTGATAATGAAGAATTGAAGGCTATTTTGGAAGCGGATCCATCGCAAACCACGTCCGAGATAGCTGCAGGCTGCGGTGTTAGTGTTAAAATTGTTTTAATCCACTTGAAGCAAATCGGGAAGGTGATAATGTTTGAAAGGTGGGTACCTCATGAATTGAGTGCAGCAAACCGACAAACGCGCGTCGACTGCTGCGTTACATTACACAACCGGCACAATAATGAAGGGATTTTAAATCGTATCATTACCTGTGATGAAAAGTGGATCCTGGAGTGGATCGCAATGGTTGAACCCTGGTGAACCAGCCAAAGCCTGCCCCAAGCGAAAATTAACTCAAAAAAAGTTACTTGTGAGTGTTTGGTAGACTAGTGCCGGTTTCGTTCACTACAGCTTTCGTAAATCTGGCCAGACGATTACGGCGGATGTCTATTGCCAGCAACTGCAAATCATGATAGAAGGGCTAACTGCTAAACAACCGACGTTGGTCATTTGCTCTAGGCCACTGTCACCAGAACGAAAGCCGGATTGGAAGGGAGAGAGCAATTTATTAATGTTATTTTCTTTTTTTTATGACTCTGATATAAATGATATCGCACTAAATAATAACAACAGCTCCGTGAATGCGGCAACTCATTATTGTAGTGTGGGTTTATAATATCATTGTGTGTAAGACAAGTTCTAGTGTGCGTGAATTCGGTACGTACATCTGACACGAAGGTTTCAATGTGACGGGCTCGGGTACGCCGACTTCGGCGTACTATTTGCTGCCGCATTTTTCAAGTACGCCAGCGGTATGTAGTCGAGCGCCGAGATCATTTATTATATTCTATATGTTATGAATCTATATTTATGATTCTTACTCAAATAATTATGTGTAAATTGTTTGTTTAATTAGAGAACATTTCGGCGTAGGCGTACTAATCTTACGACATTTCGCCAACGTTATATGTTTAACTTACATAATTCCTTGTAATTATAAGCGGAGTTAATTTTAGGGACATTTTATATGCGCCAAATCCCGCCATTGTGGCCGTAACAGTTGTGTAAGCATGCGATTTTGCCGCCAAATATTAGTTTGTATTCGCATAAGCAATTTTAACGCTACGCAATTTTGTATCTCATCTCCTAACAACTAAGGTTCAATATCGAGATGCAAGACTTGTAATGTATTCAAAACGAATTCTCTCCGAACCCTTTTACATTTCTTAGACCTCACAATGGTATGTTACCTTTGGGGTCGCTCTTTGAAACTATTTTCTTCATAAAAATAAGTAGTTATTGGAAATAATTTTATGCTACTTACGAAATGCTTTGAGCTTTTGATTCTAATGTAGGCGTTTGAGTTGGATTAAATAAATAAAATTGTATGCTTTGTTGAACCTAGCTAGAGTACTTACAACAGTGATTTCAATACTATGGATGGGCTATGACGTACATCGACAGAAAAAATCTTCATACCCCAATTTTTCCACACAATCGTGGACAAACCGTATGCTTGTAGTAGTGCAAACAAATCGAAAGCTAACTATGTAGCTGTTTATTTGTTACTCTTTCTTTAATCTGTGCTCTTACCCCAAACAACCCTATGACATAAACTTTATCTATAACAGGCAAATTGTTATTATTTTGGACAATAACGTCAGAAACACATTAACAATCTGACAAAACAATGTTTTCACACACATCAGATACTGAATATTAAATCGATCATGTCACATGTGCGAACGTGCGACAGAGATTTAGCGAATGTTGTGTTCATCACTCCGAATAATATAATACAATATTCTAAAAACCCGCAATACCATAGTAGTTAAAAGAGCGTAAGCAGCTTTTTTTTTTTTTCGACGTAAACAGAGGCTGGTTTTCAACCAGCCTCTGCTGACATGATCGAGAGTGTTCTTCGCTATAATTCATCCTTACAATAAGGAGGCTACTTATATTTTTTAATATATTCTAATGAACTGGAAATATTACTGGGGCGACACTTCATTTCAAATATTATGGTACAATCTTATCTTTTCTCATACTGTCTAGTTTGTATTTTCCTAATTATATCAGAGTAACACAATAATATTATTTAAATCTCGTTATTTATTCCTACTTAAAAATATATACTTTTTCACTTCTAACAATGTATATCTTTATAACTATCGTGTTTCTTTTATAGCAAGTCTCGTTTCTATTTTCTATGCAAATAGCTTATATGAAGCAGACTGTCTGCATCGGATTCTATTATGCTTTGACGCCCGATTGTAATTTATAATGATATCTGTTTCTATTATTGTTATAGCAAGGTTCTAGCAATATGTTATTATGTTAAATCATACTTTAAGTGATATTTTATTTTCTATTAAAGTTCACTAACCCTCAGCACACACGTCTGCAAACAAATTGATTCGACATTAGTTAGAAAAGCATAAACTGGTCCAAACTTTTATAATGGTCTCCAATTTTATTGAATTTCCCAAATAATTTAAAAAATTTACGTCTGTAAGGTAAAGTAAAGGTCATTAGTTAGTAAATGTTTTGTAAGTGAAGAACATAAGACTTATCATGGGGCTATAACACTAGTATATTGTACAAAAACAACAAATAGGTACTTTTTATAATTTTGACAACGTAATATTAATATTATGTGTATAAAATACACAAAACCAACAAGTAAGATTATTCTAAAACAATGTTTAAGTTAGGAGTACCTTATTTGATCAATAAAGTTGGATTTTTTGTAATTTTTGTCGACCGTAAACAGATAATTAAAACGTGCCGCGGAATATTCGTCCAAGTGAAAACGTTAACGACGTGCTCTCATGAGAGTAACTCCAGCAGAGGCGCTACTGCCTACTTCAATTGAAATTGTATAATGTATATAATATAAACATGAAATGGCTCGTCTTGGCGGGGGCACTTCCGGGCCCCCAGATAACGTGCCTCTTTTTTAAGGTTCTTTTGCCCTATGATCGCAATAAAAATGTGTTTTGTCTGTGATAGGCTAGAGATATTCAGTCCCCCCCCCCCTCAAACTTTTTCTCTCTCGAGCAAAAATGTCTCTAATTTTACAGGTTTATTTTGTATAAATCCCTGTGGACCAAAACAACCGACACAGTATAACAGTAAACAGTACAGTATAACACACTGTCAATATTAGCAGTGACGCATATCTTCTCAATACCAAAAGAGTCCGCGCCGCCCGCCGCTCTTATCTAGAAAAATATTGAATTTAAATAATTATTGTATTTTATAATATTAAACCGTTTGTAGAATATTTTGCATAGTATATTACCGCAAAAGTATCATTTACAGAGCGTTGAGTAATTTTAAGCTATTGCATAGCTTTTATCGCGGGCTTTTTGCGCTGCGACCGAATCAAGAAATTCCGTAACGAAAATAAACCTAACACCCCCCACTCCGACCGGCACAGCGGTGCGGCGTTAAAAGCCGTGCATCGTCTAACGTCGTTTCAGTTCAGCAGACTTCGGCACGGTGTTTGTGTGCGTGCGACTAGACGTATGCGTGTAGACTAGCTGCTAACTGCTCATAACTGATTCTATCTCTTTTAGACACAATTCTAGGTGAGACAGTGTGCTTTTTGGCTACGTCCACGAGTGAGTTCGAGCCCGCGACTAGTCGAAGCTTAACGTGTATGTATATGGTACGACTGTACGAAGCTCGCACGGATCGAGACGAGCTGCTCCGAAATCGGACGAATACGTAAGCAGCTGTTTGTGAGAAAGTATAAAAAATGCTATGCAATAGCTTTACCGCGGCAGTCCCCGAGTGCCACACGTTTTTTTTTTTTGTATTCAGACGTGAGAGTGTACCTAAAGATCGAAGATCGAAAAAGAAGAGATCAACAAACGTCAACGTGTAATAAAATTATATCAACTTCAAGATAGGCGGTGTGAGCTGAGGTAGCGATAATAATTATATCAACTTCCCGATAGGCGGTGTGAGCTGAGGTAGCGATAATAATTATATCAACTTCCCGATAGGCGGTGTGAGCTGAGGTAGCGATAATAATTATATCAACTTCCCGATAGGCGGTGTGAGCTGAGGTAGCGATAATAATTATATCAACTTCCCGATAGGCGGTGTGAGCTGAGGTAGCGATAATAATTATATCAACTTCCCGATAGGCGGTGTGAGCTGAGGTAGCGATAATAATTATATCAACTTCCCGTTAGGCGGTGTGAGCTGAGGTAGCGATAATAATTATATCAACTTCCCGATAGGCGGTGTGAGCTGAGGTAGCGATAATAATTATATCAACTTCCCGATAGGCGGTGTGAGCTGAGGTAGCGATAATAATTATATCAACTTCCCGATAGGCGGTGTGAGCTGAGGTAGCGATAATAATTATATCAACTTCCCGATAGGCGGTGTGAGCTGAGGTAGCGATAATAATTATATCAACTTCCCGATAGGCGGTGTGAGCTGAGGTAGCGATAATAATTATATCAACTTCCCGTTAGGCGGTGTGAGCTGAGGTAGCGATAATAATTATATCAACTTCCCGATAGGCGGTGTGAGCTGAGGTAGCGATAATAATTATATCAACTTCCCGATAGGCGGTGTGAGCTGAGGTAGCGATAATAATTATATCAACTTCCCGTTAGGCGGTGTGAGCTGAGGTAGCGATAATAATTATATCAACTTCCCGATAGGCGGTGTGAGCTGAGGTAGCGATAATAATTATATCAACTTCCCGTTAGGCGGTGTGAGCTGAGGTAGCGATAATAATTATATCAACTTCCCGATAGGCGGTGTGAGCTGAGGTAGCGATAATAATTATATCAACTTCCCGATAGGCGGTGTGAGCTGAGGTAGCGATAATAATTATATCAACTTCCCGTTAGGCGGTGTGAGCTGAGGTAGCGATAATAATTATATCAACTTCCCGTTAGGCGGTGTGAGCTGAGGTAGCGATAATAATTATATCAACTTCCCGATAGGCGGTGTGAGCTGAGGTAGCGATAATAATTATATCAACTTCCCGATAGGCGGTGTGAGCTGAGGTAGCGATAATAATTATATCAACTTCCCGATAGGCGGTGTGAGCTGAGGTAGCGATAATAATTATATCAACTTCCCGATAGGCGGTGTGAGCTGAGGTAGCGATAATAATTATATCAACTTCCCGATAGGCGGTGTGAGCTGAGGTAGCGATAATAATTATTAACTACAATAATGTAATAATTAAAAAAATATCAGTCCAATTCCATTAAAATTACGAAAAATAAAATTATAAAAAATTTCACTCATGTTTCACGATGAAACCGAACGTCAGAACTTATAGGGATTGACAATAATAAATCGATCATAAATCGATATATATTTAAATTGTCAAATACTCGTTTTTGTTTGACGGCGATTCGAAAATCGATTTAGTTTCAACAAAATAACTTTCTCGATCGGACAAGAATGTCGATTAAACTTCTTAAGGGTACAACACTACCAATTTCAAACACAATGTGTCTAAACTGTCTTTAGCTAGAGTGTGTATCTGTGAACAAAATCCATGGTAGTGTGTGTGGCTGATATTTTCATTAATTTAATGTATTTCTAAGCATTATTTTAAGAAATTTAAGCTTTTCGCACGCCTTTCTCAGGATAAACTTTATTGTGGCAAATTTTACTCTCATCCGTACACACAATACTCGTAAAACGGTACTTGACACTTTCGCTTCATGTATTATAATATATATTAAACCCTATCTTGGATTGCCTCCTGTGCCTGAATTTAAGATTGTTATTATTACTAATTGAAATTTTGCAAGGTAAAGCTACTAAAGTTTAAAAAACCGGCTAACTGCGAGTCGAACTCGTGCACGAGGGGTTCCTTACAAAATGGCAAAAAAATCACGTTTGTTGTATTGGATTTACCCCCTTAAATATTTTTTTGCTGTTTTTAGTATTTGTTTTCATAGCGGCAACAAAAAACATCTGTGATAATTGAAAAAAAATGGACAGACGGACAGACAGCCGCTTGTATATAAAAATATCGCCTCAAATTTTCGTTACTATTACACAAAGGAACAGTGTTTTTCGTACACCGAAAACGACGATAGCCGAACGCCATTAGCAAAATGGTTTTATTGTACACTTTTGAGTTAAAAAGTGCCTTAAATGTAGATTGTAGTCTATCATCATCCCTGGACGTGGCTTAAATAAATACGTTAAGTTCGAAGCGTCCTTCTGTCCCGATATTTACTCATAAGTGTTCGATCTCCCAATCATCTGAAGGTAAATAAAATTTTATGCGCAACAAACGAACAAGTATTCGCGTGTTCACTTTTCGATAATAAAACTTCATGCATATTCATTACAATTTCAATATTGTTTTTTTTAAAGCGGACTATTTTTTTCAGACGGGACGAGAGTTTTTCGATCCAACAATTAGCTAGCATATGGACAAAAATTTTAAACGTGGGCCAAGCTTCGGCACAAATTGGGTGGCTTGACCGGATAAATACCACGGTCTCACGGAAAAGCAACGTGATATAACGTTGCGTTGCGCCGAGTGAGTCAGGTAGACGGAGGCCCACTTTCTTCGGATAGGTATTTAGCACGGCGCCCTTCGATATAAGAAAAAAATAAAGGGCGGCCGGTAATCTTTTACTATCAAGCGATCCATCTGCTCGTTTTTTGATCCATTTCATTTTCATCCATCGAAGTTTAATTTTGCATGAATCGTTCAAAATACATTAGGAAGGCGAGAAGCGAGCGAGAAGTCTTATTAAATAATAAACGAGCTACTGTATCGACTAGCAACTTTTATTTGAAAATGATATCATACAAAATTGAATATACGTACTTGCGCTTAGGTTCAGTTCATACGCGACGCGGCGTTGCTTTTTTAATATAGCAATTCAAAATTGAACTTTATTCACTACACAAAAAGATACACGTTTTATTGCAAGAGTGGTGCTCTCGCTGCCAAAAACCCTTATAAAGTTCAAACTTAAAAATTATATTACCTACTTGTTTTAGGGCGAATTTCGATCACAGGGCGATTACATATTTTTTTAACTAATCCAAGTGAATTCCAAACACGGTAGCCTGTATAAAGGAAAATGTCTTCTCTTTGGTCCATGCAGTTGTTCCTCTCGAGGTCCTAGAGGAACGACACGGCGTTGACATAACTCTGTTTTAGTAACTAATCCAAGTAAATCCCAAACACGGTAGCTTGTATGAAGGCGGTCGTAACTTCCCTCTGGATATTGACGTAATTGTCCCTCTCGTTGTCCCAGAGGAACGACACGGCGTTGACAAAACTCTGGGCTCGTCTCTGGCCCACGGTGATGACGGCTATGATGCGATAGCGGTTGAAGTCTATAGCCTTGACTTTCTTGAGAATCTCGCCGGCTATGCGTATGGCCAGCGCTGGAGACGCCTGTCGTCATCAGAAAATTAAGGACGCGTTCAGTGTGCTGAGTGCGAGTTTTTGTCACTTCTCGCCGTGAAGAAATTAACTACAATATATATGCATAGATAAATGATTGGTCTCGCCGCTCAACTAGATACCGTTGGCGCACTTGAAAAATGCTGCAAGAAATAGTACGCCGAAGATGGCGTGCCCGAGCCCGTTACATTGAAACCTTCGTGTCAGATGTACGTACTGAATTCACGCACACTAGAATTTGTCTTACACACAATTATATTATAAACATACACTACAATAATGAGTTGCCGCATTCACAGAGCTGTTGTTGTTTTAAGCGCGGTATCTTTTCGAGCGCCGAGACCAATCATTTATCTATGTATGTATGGTGTCGAAAGAACGCTCCAGGTGGCCAACAATGGTAACTAATTCGATGCCTAAATTTGTAGTTCGCTTCTTCACGGCGAGCAGTGACAAAAACTCGCATTCAGCATACAGCACACGCGATCATGAGCGCTGATAGCGTGGAGCCGAAATCGCGTCACGAACGCGAAAAGTCAGAGTAACAGTTGAAAGGGTGACCACCCAATTATGACAATTGTGTATCATTAAATACGGTTGAGTTTTTGTCGCGGAGAAGGTGTGGGGTGTGGACTATGGAGGTGACGCGAACCAGCGCCGAAAAAATTCGCACTCGTGTGAAGCATAGCATAGCGTGTAATCGCAAAATTTTACAAAATATTACATAATAAGCGCTAAAGGTGTGGGTCTGTGAAAGTAAGTCTTGTAACCCTTATGAGATGTTAATTTTAGTAGATAAAATATTATTTTTACCTGAGCATGATAGATGTGCTCCCTGAAATTTTCATCCAGGGATGCCTCCACGGCTTTCCTGACTAGGGTCACATCAAAGGGCCTGAAGCTGCTTAATTGGTACGTGTTCAGGAATTGCAGCTGGGGGCGCTTGAACTCCGGGGCTAACTAGGAACACATAAACAGGTAGAGATAAGTTACTTAGTACGGGCTTTACTTAACATGTCTTTAAAAATTATGGTCTACATGTATAAACTATATTACTATCGTGTGGTTTACACAATCTCTATTTTTTATTAAGCAAATGACGACGTCACGTCGTATGGGGACATATTGTGGACAGGTCGTAAAACCATGTGCCCCAAGTTACTGTAATTGATTTTGGGAAACATAATATTTTTATCACCTGCGAGCCGCGTTCCGAGGGCCGTACTCCGTGAATGCTACCGAACCCGTAGGAGTGAGACCTCATCCTAATTCTACTGGCGGACTTGTTGTACTGCGAGCGAGTAGACCGATTTCGGCCCATGATGGACACTCTACTTTTCCTCTGATCCTGTTCATCCGTTTTTTCATCCATTCTTCTAGCTGAAATATCATCTTTCTACTATTATAAATGAGCAGTGAGGATGAATGGATAGATGTTTCTTACTATTTCGTAAACTACTTAACTTAAGTAAATCAGGAGTTACTTTGCGGAAATCCATAAAAATCAAATTAAATTAATATTGCACGATATAATATTGTAAAAAAACCACTTAACAGATTTTGATGAAATTTGGTATGGTAGTAGTTGAGCGTAGAATAGTAGAGTCTAGAGATGGCCCTAGTCCATAAAAACATCCTAATCTTCTCTGACAGTCAGGCTGCGCTGAAAGCACTGACTGCAGAAGAAATTTCATCTAAATTAGTGTTCAGCGTCTCAACACAGCCCAGAGCTGTGTTGAGACGCTGAACATGCTAGGACGTGACAACAGCATCCGTTTGGTATTGGTTCCGACTTCCGAGCCACAGCAATATCCCCGGCAATGAAACCGCGGGCTGGCTAGGCTGGGGGCCGAAAGTCTCATTTACGGGCCAGAACCAGTCTGCGGAATATCTCCTAGCACTATCAAGAGAGCACTCAAGGAATGGGGCCGCAACCTAAGCATTAAGCAATGGGCTGCAAGGGCCTTGTGCATTCCGAAGCTTTTAAATTTAAATTTAACATAAAGCGTGCGGAACTAGCACTTTCAATGAGAAGGAATCAACTAAGAATCCTAACTGGGCACTGCAAGCTCCACAAACACCTCAACAAAATAGGTGTCGGTGACACAACGACTTGCAGATTCTGCGGGGAAAAGTACGAGGCACCCCTCCACCTTCTCGATTGTCCAGAACTTCAACAGAACAGAAACAGGTTGTCCAACAGAATACTCCACCACAGAGGAAATTCGTAGCACCAAACCCAACCATATCGTTCAGTTTATGAGCACCATAGGCCTAGGGCATGTACTGTAACGCGGAGGAGTCACAATAGATCCACTTGGGCCGCAGTGATGTCAGGGCTCGATTTTGACCTGCCTTCGTAATAATAATTTAAAAAAAATGGTAGTGGTTTAGGCTCTGGATTAAAGCGTAGGCTACTTTTTATCCCGAAAAAAAAGTGTTTCACGTGGGATACTGTTATTACGCGAGCGGAGCCGCGGCCAAAGCGAGTTAAAATTTCATATATTAATTATTATTTGATAAGGAAGTACATTTTTGTTATACCTACTACAGATGGTTTTTGTATTTTCGGGCGCTTACTACTTTCTTACAATCTGGCACCAAAAAGCAAAGCAACACTACATACCTGCAACAATTAAATAAATAAATTCTTGACAGCTTAATTTTCAGAAGATTTATCGATTTTCCCTCACTGCTTATTCCCATTACATTGACTTTAAAGTCTGTCAAAAACGCTATTTTTATTTTTCAGTTCAAAGCAAAGAGAATATTACTTTGATCTATAACTTAAAAAAAAATTATGGAACTCTGATAGCGTAACAATAGGACCCGATGATGATGTTGCATCAAAGAATACCAGATACGATTGGAAATGGGGACGTCTGGTATAACCGTCGTTGTGTCGTTCCGAGCACATAAAGTTGAATAGTATTTGTTATATCAGCCAGTTGTCCTTTAGGTCAGTTATTCGGCTGTTCACCCCAGGTCTCCCCCGGCTGGTACGGGGTAGGACGGATACGAGCGAAGCATGTAGTAATATGCATATTCTATTTTATTTCAAGAATATTGGCAAAACTTAGAGACAATCTTGTATGTATTATAAAATCTGTTTCTCTATAGCGGCTGCAATTACAATGAAATTTAGTATGCAGTGAGTTTTGGGGGAGAAAAACCGATGTAGCTAGGTCCCTGGAAACTGCTCATTTTTAAGCTATATACATATACATATATATGCTAGCTATATAGCTATAGTCGTGCAGCAATATATCGATCATTTCGACTCTATAATATCAGTCCGATTGGCAGTTTGGTATGCGCATAATTTTTGATTTGTTCGAAAATTAAAAATGTGGTGGGTTCGAATCCCGGTACAGTTAAATATTTTTAAGATTCTTTTAATTTTTAAAATTTAACAGAACTCCGAGTAGAGCTCGGTTACCCAGGTACAGTATTTCAAATTAAAAACATTTTGTACCGCTACGAGCTATATGAATGGGCTGGCTCGTCAGAAATGAACCACTGCCTCACAGAAAACAGGCGTGAATTAACGCTCGCTTGTATATAATGTATCTTGCAAATGAAAGTTCCGAAGGCTCAATTCGGAATTTAAAAGAATAGATACGCACTTGTAACTCCTCTTATGTTGCGGATGTCCATGGATAGCTATTGATGGGATTGCTATCATCAAAAAAGCTGATACTTTATTTTAAACGGGCAAATGGCCCACCACACATTCCCACTACTGCAACTCATGTGCAGCCAGGATCGACAGCGGTAACCAACCACAAAAACCATTTGATATGATCTCAGGGGTGCCCGAGGGACACGATTAATCTATCTCGGGATCCTCAATGAAATTAATATATGATATAGTATCTATGGACGCTTCACACCACGTCAATTTGGCCCAGTGGTAAGTATCCAAAGAACTTGTGTTGCGGGGACCAAACAACGGAAATATATTTAATACTTTTAGTCTATTAATATATTTAGCAGAGCTCCGTGGCCTGGTGGGTAGACCGTTTGATTTGCGAGCGAGAGAGTGCTGGTTTAATCCCCAGGTTGTGGCGTGTACCAATGAGACTTGATAGAGTACATTATACGGACGCTCTAACGGTGAAGGAAAACATCGTGAGGAAACCCGTACGGTTAGCCCCAGACGTATTGACCAGTCATTCCTCTGGACTAGGCTGACTATGTTGTGATAATGCCGTATGTGGTTGGGCAACCATACGACATTAAAAAAATCAAATGTCCCAGGCACTACAGTATTTCAAGAGTGGTTACTTCGATCGGAGATCCTGTATAAATCATTCATTAACGGATGAAAAGGCCTAAGTATTAATATATTTAAGGTTTTTATTTTGAAATATATAACATATTTAATACACATCCATGACCCAGGAACACAGAAAACTTTTCCATGGCGGGATTCAAGCCCGCGACCTCCGGCTTGAGTGTCTACGCGCTAACCACTGAGCCACAGAAGCCGTTTTAATCAGAAGAAAGGTAGGAGTATTCCAGTTTGAAAACGCTGATACTGATGTCTCCTAGCAGATATTACACTCCTTCTACAGAGCAGACTGTATTTAAAAACAAATGTTACATAATCCGATGAGATCTTCGCCCTGTAGGGCTTCGACCCTACACTACTGACGTCACTTTGTTGCAACACGTTTTTAAACTTGGAACTTATTAAGTTATGGTAATGTCGACGACTTAAAACTTAGTGCACGAGACAATTTCATACTTCACTCTTCTTACGTCACTCGAGACGTTCTCTTTTAATTAGATAAACGCGACTTCCTTCGCGCAAAGTAAATCCCGCTGGAACCGTACAATTTCTAGTGACAAAAAGTAGCCTTTGTCCTTTCCCGTGATCTACTCTATTTTCGTGCCAAATTTCAAAATCAAAATCGGCCTACAACTGGAAAAAAACACCTGGGAGCTACAGCTTTGGAGCAATAGAAATAAACGAACAAACATACAAACAAACAAATCCTTTTTAAATATTGTATAGTATATATAGTATAGTAGATAATATTATACATTATTACAGTTTTCTACACTATTTGCGTTGCTGTCTTTTTAAGCCTCTTGGCTTCCCGGAATCTCGCACTCGACTCGGCGTCATACAACGCAAGCGACAGGTATTTCTCGGCGGTTTCCTGTGATGCCGTCGTAGTTCCCTAATCGACCCGGCTCATTCGTGCCGAAGCATGGCTCTTTCACGATAGAGTTCCATTAGATTCCTTTCTTTAACATTTTTCTGCAAGATGAATTTCTTTTTGGCTTTTCATTAAAACCACTCATATCTTTCCCCTTTTCTGTATTCAAATACCATTACTCAAAAACTGCAAGCTTAATAATAGCTCGGGGAAAACATGCGCTGTGACGGAGGGGTTGTGAGAGCGTGCTTACGTAAGTTCAAGGTTATTCACTGCGGTGTATACTGTTTCTGCAGTATTATATACAGTACAAACAGATGCTGCAGTTTCACTTCAATATTAGAATATAAAAGGAAAATTATATTTGCTGATGAAATTCTACCAGATTAAAATATTTTCTCCATACTAGTTTTGTTTGTTTCTTTGCGTTGAAGAGGCTCCGAAACTACTGGACTGATTTTGATAAAAAATCGGCACAAATATAGAGTAGACCACGGGGAAACATAAAAGCTACTTTTTATTGCGGGAAAATGTACGGTTCCTTCGTGATTTTCTTCGGCACGTACCAAATTACGGGCAACATCTCGCCTTTATGATAGCGAAAATTGACAACGTTTTATTAAAAGTACCTGGGTAACCGATCTTTGCTCGGAGTTCTGATAAATTTAAAAAAATAAAAAGAATCACAACAATATTTATCTGACCGGGTATCGAACCCAACACATTCCGAATTTTCGAACTAAGTAAAAATCATACATACGCATACCAAATTCGTCAAAATTATTGATATACTGTTGAACTAAGAAAGAAAAAACATATATAGATTAAAAATGCGCAATTTCCCAGAGATAAGACCTAGCGAGGTTAATTTCATGGTAATACTTGCAGCCGTTTTGGAGAAACTGATTATATATAAACATTATACAAGATTAGCCGTGTGGTCCCCGGCAGAGTAGAATAGGACCTCCCTCATTCCAACCGAGGTGTCGTACGAGGCGACTAAGGTAGAAATATGCGTGCACCATCACCGCACACAGAGAAGGAAAACTCTGTTATTAATGAAACCCTCGCCAATACGCCTTTGCCCAGCGCGGCGAGTAGGGGTACCTCTTCCCAATGAGACGCGCCAGAAAACAACAACCCTCGGTTCCCGGTGGCCCCGCTATTCCCGGCCATCGTGGTGGCAGTCGCACTCACGGCGGGGTGGAGGGTGCGAAGAATCCCCGGGAGGGTTACGGCCACCACCAACAACAATTACATTTGGCTACATATAATGCTCGTTCGCTGAGGGAAGACGTCCATACTGCTGAGCTCGAGTCAGAGTTAGGTCACATTAACTGGCATATGTCTGAAGTCCGAAGACAGGGGAGGACATGATAACCCTGGAATCTGGTCACCTACTCTACTATCGGGAGGGCGTTAGGACGTCCCAAGGCGGGGTTGGCGTATTGATCAACAAAGTTCTCTGTTACAATGTGATGGAAATCAGCAGTGTGTCTACGCGGGTAGCATACCTCGTTCTCAGACTTACCAAGAGATATTCTATAAAGGTAGTCCAGGTTTATGCTCCCACATCGGCATACTCTGACGATGAAGTCGAGGCCGTCTATGAAGATATAGCCAAGGCCATTCACAACACCACCAAGACTTACTTCACGGTTGTTATGGGGGACTTCAACGCCAAAGTGGGAGTACAAAAACGCGGTGAATCGGTGATCGGTTCGCACGGTGTTGGTAGCAGATACCAAAGGGGACAGATGCTGGTCAATTTCCTCGAAGCCCAGAGGCTTTTTCTGATGAACTCATTCTTTCAGAAGAAGCCTCATAGGAAATGGACCTGGCGGAGCCCCGATAGAGTGACCAAAAATGAGATAGACTTCATCATGACGAATAGGAGGTATATATTCAAAGATGTCACAGTGATCAACAGGTTTAATACTGCTAGTGATCACCGACTTGTACGTGGCACTCTGAATATAAACTTCCGTACTGAGAGAAATCGTCTGATGAAGTCTGCGCTCCGACCGTCACTACACCATATCGCTGCGGGATCACAAAAATTCCAGCTGGAAATAGAAAATCGGTTCAGCCTGCTGGAAACCACGGAGGACGTTGATCAATGTGTCAATAAATTCACGACTATTGTCCGAGAGGTGGGAGAGGCATTTTGCCAACGGAAACGTGGGAGAAAAGTGTCCAAGATCTCAGCAGAAACTGTAGATCTCATAGGAAAAGCAACCTCAAAGCGATCTCATGCAACAGAGACGAGAGATGGCAGCGGATTCGTCAGAGTGTCGCCTTCTCAATAAGCTTATAAAAAAGCGGCTACGTTTCGACCTGCGCCAAAGCAATAATCGAGAAATCGAAGATGCAATAAGGCGAAACAAAGGCTCGAAAGTATTTGCTAAGCAATTGCGAAGGAGTCATCTGACGAAGCTGACGACATCTAATGGTCGAGTCGTCACATCGAAAAAGGATCTACTTGTTGAAGCTGAGACCTTCTACGGACAACTGTACTCTTTACATGAACCTAAACCCACAACTCTTGATAACAATAAACGTGCTTAACTAACCCGCCACTTCACGGACGAGCTACCGGACTTCGAGAGCACAGAGATCGAGATGGCTCTCAAGCAGCTCAAGAAAAACAAGGCAGCTGGAGATGACGGTATTACAACTGAGCTTTTAAGAGCTGGAGGGCGTCCAGTCATAGACCAACTACGGAAGTTATTTAATACCGTCCTTCAGAAAGGCACAACGCCGGAGGCGTGGTCCAGAAGTGTGGTAAATCTTGTTCTTCAAGAAAGGTGATAAAACGCGCCTAAAGAACTACCGACCGATATCACTTCTGAGCCATGTCTATAAGCTGTTCTCGAGAGTCATCTCAAACCGTCTTGCCCGAAGATTCGACGACTTCCAGCCCCCGGAACGGGCTGGGTTTCGAATAGGCTACAGTACGGTGGACCACATTCACACACTGCGGCAGATCGTACAAAATACTGAGGAGTACAATCGCCCTCTTTGTCTTGCGTTTGTGGACTACGAAAAAGCCTTCGACTCCATCGAAACCTGGGCTGTTCTAGAGTCTCTCCAGCGTTGCCAAGTCGATTAGTGATATATTGAGATTTTCAGATGTCTATATAAAGCCGCTACGATGACCGTCCAAATCCAAGATGTCCAGACAAGACCAATCCCATTACAGCGTGGAGTGAGACAGGGAGACGTTATTTCTCCGAAACTGTTCACTAACGCACTGGAGGACGTCTTTAAAACACTGGACTGGAACGGAAGAGGCATCAATATAAACGGCGAATACATCTCACACCTTCGATTCGCAGACGACATAGTCATTATGGCTGAATCGCTGGAGGACTTGACGGGGATGCTGCAAAGCCTATGTATTTCTTCCAGACGGGTGGGTCTGGCAATGAACTTGAATAAGACAAAAGTCATGTTCAATTCATTCGTAGACCTAATGCCAGTCACCGTCGAAAACGTTAGCATCGAAGTTGTTCAGGAATACATATACCTGGGACAGATTGTCCAACTGGGTAGGAACAACTTCGACAAGGAAGCTGACAGAAGAATACAGTTGGGCTGGGCAGCATTCGGAAAGCTTCGCCATATCTTTAAGTCGCCATTACCCCAGTGCCTCAAATCTAAAGTCTTCGACCAGTGCGTCCTTCCGGTCCTTACCTACGGAGCCGAGACGTGGACACTCACAAAAAGCCTCGTCCACAAGTTCCAGGTCGCTCAGCGAGCTATGGAGAGGGCTATGCTCGGAGTCTCTTTGAAAGATAGAATCCGGAATCAGGAGATAAGCAAACTGAAGTGGCAATGGGCGGGGCATATTTGTCGAGTGCAGATGGCCGATGGGGCAGAAAGGTTTTAGAATGGAGACTGCGAACATCCCGCCCCGTAGGACGACCTCCCGCGAGGTGGACCGACGACCTAAAGAGAGTGGCGGGAGCGGTTGGATGCGGAAGGCAGAGGACCGGGTATGGTGGCGCGAAATAGGAAAGGCTTATGTCCAGCAGTGGACGACTACGGGCTGATGATGATTATACAAGATTGTCTCGTTTAAAGTATTATATAAGATAGGTTGTGCAATTGTGCATAACCAAAGATTTCTAAGCAACATCTACCTAAAATGAATTACACTTATTCAAGCAGTTTCTTAGATAAGTGTTAACGTGTCATCGTACATGGGACAATTTCGTGAAAACATAACTGTCAATTAAAAGCATCAAGAAATGCAATAACTCTTTTGGTTCATCTCGTTTGGTTTGGTTGGATTAACATTAAACAGACAATTCTAAGCTACAACAAAACATACCAGTGAATACTTGATAGGGGTTTTTTTACCTACTCCAAGCAAACCGCGATATTTACTCCCTAACGAACCCGAGGAAAGGTGGAATAATATATGAGGGCTGCGGGTTCGAGTCCCGCCGGGGCACTAACTCAGCGCAGAATTTGGACCTGAAATAATAATGATCACCAGATTACGACTTAATTTACTAATGCTAAGTGTTAACATGCTAACGACCTTTGTTTGGATGTTTATTTTATTATCGGTTGAGTTTTTATTTTTTGTTGAACACACTTTTCTTGCTAAAAAGAGAATAATAAATATATTTTGAGGTTATTAAAATACAGTACGGAGTACGCGCATGAAACATTTAGGGTCAGGGGGCTTAGCACGAACAATTGATAACAACATATAAAGTTATCGAGTAAAACTTGTATAGGCGCTGACATGATTTTTATACAAGTCTCATTCGATAATGGACAGGTGACCAATGGGCCTAGTATTAATGTATTTTGGAACTGTCCATTCGTCACCTGGTATAAAAGTATATCAAAACTAAGTAGATTTATAATTGTCATAGTTATTATACATTGAAACTATGTTGCTAATGTACTTCGGCAATCATAGTAAAAACTTAGTAGATTTACAATCGTTATAGTGTTATAGATTGAAACTATGTTGGAAATGTCCTTCGGCAATCCTAGTTTAAAAAAAAACTATTTGATTGACATTTACTTTTATTGACTTGACATAAGAAATCTTGCGTGTATCTTCCTGTGAAGTGAATATATTTAGTTCAATTTTGAATAGGTATCTTAAAAATTCAGCGCCTCTTCGCGTCTAGTCACGGTGTGAACTGACTCTTAGCGGTTAAATTGCCGGTAACCGGGCATTACTGTACAAGTATTGCCGGGTTCTGAAGATTTTACATAAACTGTAGATAAATTAAGTTTAACTAGCGCAGGCCGCAGAGTTTTCTTTCAAATATGAGTTATGGAATCGATAACCATTAATCGGACCTCATTGGTTAGTTAAAGTTTAACTTAGTTTAATATTGAATATATGTTTGTTTAGAAACAAGTTATCGAGCCAATAGCACTAATGATGATTAGATATAAACTAACGACAAATTCACTTCAGAAACCGGGCATACGTCGGAGATCGCGGTATCAGATTCCAAAAACATAACCCTCCTTCTGACGCAGTCGGGTAAAAACTCAACGAACATTACTTGAACACCATCGCTTACCTACCATCAGGTGATCCGACTGCTCGTTTCCTCGTTCATTTCATAAAATAATAAGTAGTGTTCATTTACCTACAATGTCTAGTTACAGGTACCTATTATACGTAGGGCGGTGATGATCGCTTACCATTAGGCGATCCGACTGCTCGTTTCCTCGTTCATTTCATAAAATAATAAGTAGTGTTTATTTATCTACAATGTCTTGTTACAGGTACCTATTATACGTAGGGCGGCGATGATCGCTTACCATCAGGCGATCCAACTGCTCGTTTCCTCGTTCATTTCATAAAATAATAAGTAGTGTTTATTTGCCTACAATGTCTAGTCTAGTTACAGGTACCTATTATACGTAGGGCGGCGATGATCGCTTACCATCAGGCGATCCGACTGCTCGTTTCCTCGTTCATTTCATAAAATAATAAGTAGTGTTTATTTGCCTACAATGTCTAATTACAGGTACCTATTATACGTAGGGCGGCGATGATCACTTACCATCAGGCGATCCGACTGCTCGTTTCTTCGTTAATTTCATAAAAAATGTGCAAGCATTGATCTATTTATAGCAATAATGTACTACAACAGGCGACGAACGGGCGGTTCTAATGTTTGAAGTAGGACGATACGTTGCTGTCAATTGTTCACTTTTTGATAGCGATACAAAATCGATGATGCTGTAATAATACTCGTATTACATGCGACGTCTCGGTGTGACAATACATGAGTATTACTAAGTACGTTGTGAGGTTATTTTATGCAACATAATACGGTACTCATACGAATTATGATATGAAACATATTTTAGCGACCTTAAAAAGGTAGCAACAACTTTTTAATGTGTTCCAAACGTATGGTCATTTTAATTAAGCTTAGTAATAATAAATTAATGTTTTACACGCGTCAAGCCCCCCGTGGTTTATAGAGTTTTACTACAAACGAGATATTTTATAATATTCAAATACAATAATGTTGCATTCCTGATTCCGAAAACTGAAGCCTGAATGTTAAGATTAATCTGACAGAATGTACAGCTTACCATACATTCCTATTGACATTAATACATACATGTATTAAATTTGGTATCCTGAATATACCGAAAAAAGTAATGCGATAGGTGTTCTTGTCGATATTAGGCATGGCATGGTACGGAAATGTTGTATGCATAATGCAATAAGATCCTACATATATTATAAATGTGAAAGTTTATGAGGATGTATGGATGTATGGATGGATGGATGGATGGATGTTTGTTACTTTTCACGCAAAAACTACTGAACGGATTTCGATGAAATTTGGTATGGTAGTAGTTGTGGCTCTAGATTAAAACATATGCTTTTTATCTCGAAAAAGTACAGTGTTCCCGAGGGATACTATATTTACGCGGGCGGAGCCGCGGGCAACAGTTAGTTTATTAATATAGGAAGCGATTCAGTACGTTTGTGACTAGGCTAAAAGCTCAAGCCAGATAACGTTACCCTAGCATAGAAGGCTAAATAATGTGAAGTTAGCACTGACAGGGTTATTGTGTGAATTTAGCTTCGTAACGAGGTCCAGTGCCCATAATAGCCATTTGCGATGCACTTTAATTACGACGCCGACCGTTAATTACGCTGTAATACGGTACCTGATTCTGCTCGATATATCGAACACTGTGTTGTTTATGTGCGCCTAGTAGCTGGAACAGAGCCGCAGCCATTTTCTACGTCATAAGGGCAGCATAAAATTTTTCAAAAATATAAAGCAAACTCCTTTGCCTATTTATTTTCCAAGATTACATTTTTACCCGACTGTCAGGAAGGGTTATATGTTTTTCGCGCGTATCTTGTATGTATGTAAATTCCTTTATTCCCACATATCTTCCAAATGGCTGGATGGATTTCGACAATTAAGGTATCGTTAGATTTGTCTCAATAACCCAAGTGTCCTTAGATAGCTTTTTTTAAAAAAATGTCAAAATGGCGGATTTTGGCGCCAAATTGTAAGTAGTTCAATTTTTTTTTTAACCAAACTGCTCGATATTGGTATCAAAATAAAGGAAATTAAATGGAGATTTCAAAAATATACATATGTCATGTATTTAAATTAAATCAGGAATAATTACAATCATTTTAATGAAATCTATCGAATAAATTTGCAATCAATGGATTCAAATAGTCGTATTTAGTTTTAAATATATAAAAATGTTGGACCCTATTGCGCATTTTTGTTATACCCGGTATAGTTAATCATATTTTGTATTTACGACGGTCACCAAATCAGTTAAAAAAATGTTTATTCCGCTACTCGCTGCTAGATGGCGCTGTATGTCGTTTAAAACGCGCTATCACATGTTCAAATTTCAATCAATATGTATGACCATAGTGTCTCCTATTATTACACGATTCTGCCCTCGGACACCGTCCGATGAACAGCTCCGCTCGTTACGATCGTTGCTGTCGTTCCCGCAGTATTGCGCTCTCGCGTGTGAAAGTGTACCACCTGAAGAAGGAAGACCGAAGAAAGAAGACTCAAGAGAGAAGAGTACAAGGCGCCACCCAACCGCCTTTGCCGCCCGACCCGTGCCGTACCGTGTCTCGCGCCGCGCCGCGACTGCCGCCTACCGGACGATCCGTGCGACCGCTCGCATCGTCCGTCTCGCTCTTTAGTGCGAGCCTCCTGCTCGCACACCCGCCGCGTTAGGACGAGCGTGCGACCGGTCGCATCGTCCGTCTCGTTTTTAGCGCGAGCCATCTGCTCGCGCTCCGCCGCGACTCGTTCGCGAACACTAGCGCCCTAGTGTTTAGCGTAACGTTAATGAATAAGTTCCAGCCACCCAAGGAACAATTGTAAGTACCGTGACACGTTTAGGCACACTACACGAGGAGTTTTCCTCCCTACACACCTTCCGGTCCCGGTCGCCGGGAGGGGCTGTATCCCCAATAATAATTTAGAGAGCAGAATCCCACTCCCGGGATAAACTTTCTAACTATGGCTGACGCCATGATTAGAAAGTTCCTGAAGTTTCTTAAACTCGAATCCCCCGACGTCGCGGCCAAGTGGGAACGCTTCGTGCGCATGCACGAAGCAGACTCACCGGCGTCGCCCGATAGCGACGTAGTTAACACACCGATAGAGGACCAATCATCCCCTCAGAGATGTCTTGCTCGGAGCAAGAATCCGACCGTAGTGAAGGCGAGTTCACTACAGTCAAATCTAAGAAGACAAAGAAGAGGAAGCGCCCAGAGGGCACCTCCTCTCCAGTCTTATCTTCCCCGACCAAATCGGTCCCGAAGAATAGGAAGACCGTGCAGGCTCATGGCTCCGCGGCCCCCGTTACCTCATCGGCCCCTTTGGCCTCCCAGGCCCCTCTGGCCACCCAGGCCCCTCTGGCCACCCAGGCCCCTCTGGCCTCCCAGGTTCCCCGAACCTCTCAGGCCCTTCTGGCCTCCCAGGCCCTTCCGGCATCCCAGGCCACTTAGGCCTCCCAGGCCCCTCAGGCCTCGCAGGCCCCTCAGGCCTCCCAGGCCCCTCAGACCGTCCGTTCCCCTAAAATGCCTCCTCCGGTAATCATACAGGAGAAGGCTAAATGGAACCTTATCTCCGCAGCGATAACCGAGCATAAGCTCCGTTACTCTTCTGCACACACGACCCCCAACGGCATAAAGGTGCAGGTTAAGACCTCGGAGGACCACCGCCTCCTCACCGCGTTCCTACGTAATAAAAGCATAGGATATCATACGTACGCCCTTGAAGATGAGCGCCTTCTGCGCGTCGTCATTGCCGGAGTCGATAAGTGCCTCTCCTCACAAGAGGTACTCATGGACATCCAGTCCCAGGGTTATCCCGCCCTAGAGGTACATCGTATGTACCATCCCATTAAAAAACACGATTACAATATGGTACTCGTAACCCTCCCTCTCACGCCAGAGGGCAAGGCTATCTTCAATATCCGAGCCATCAGCCACATTACGGGCATCCGCGTCGAGCCCCCCCGTAAAAGGGGCATCCCTGGCCAGTGCCACCGATGCCAAGTTTACGGGCACTCGGCACGGAATTGCCAAGCTAGGCCGCGTTGTGTTAAGTGGCTTGGTGACCACGGCACCTCTAACTGCCCCCGTAAGCCCAGCTGAGGAGTCTGAACCCCCCAGCTGTGTTCTCTGCAAGTCCCAAGGACACCCCGCCAATTACAGAGGATGCAAAAAAGCACCCAAAGTAAAAAAGCGCGTTGCGACGAAAGGTGCCCCCCCCCCCCCCCAAACAGAGATTCGTCCCTGCCCCCCTACCCTCCCAATCTGCATGGTTCAAGCCCGCACAGAACCGTAGTTCGGAGTTAGCGTTAGCTTTCCCCGCTCTCCCCAGTAAGGCCAAGCCTTCCACGCCCAAAGCGCCAAAGTCCACGCCCCCCCCCGACTCCCAGCTTCACTACAGACCTCTCTTTCGTCCAACAGTTTCTAAGCAACATCGGGCCTATTGACCCGATGGAGCTTTCTATTTTAGCGACAAAGCTAAAAGGATCGGCCACAGACCGCATCCGCGCTTTGTCTGACCATCAGGTCTTGATCCGTCAGATCAAGGCTCTCTCCACAAACGGTAATTAATAGAGCCTTTGGGAAGGACAAAGCCGCACTCGTTACGCGTAGTGTCGTTCAATACGAACGGCATTAGGAATAACATAAGCGAAATTCGCGATTTTGTAAGCAGCCAAAATGTCGATATTCTTCTAGTTCAGGAGACGTTTTTAAAACCTAGTATGAGGAGCCCTAAAATAGCTAACTACAAAATAGTCAGAAACGATAGAACTCGATCCCGACTCGGAGATACTCTTATCTACTATAAAAAATCATTACATTGTATTCCCCTAGAGCCACCGCCATTGTTAACTTTAGAGACATCTGTTTGCCACATTAGCATGTCCGGCCACGGACCCATTGTTATAGTAAGCGCGTACTTAGCGTGCAACAAAGAACTACATTCCAGCGACCTACAGGCGCTATTCAATTTAGGCAACGCTGTCATCATTGCCGGCGACTTAAATTGCAAACACACCGAGTGGGGCAATGTATATAACAACAGAAATGGCTCCATCCTTTGTAGTTTAACCGACACTTTAAATTTTGCACTATTAGCACCCACTGACCCCACTTGCTATGACACCAATGAAAACATCAATGGTGTCATACGCGATCCTAGTACGATAGACATAGCTCTAGTTAAAAATGTTTCTCTCAATATCTATATTGAGACTCTCCACGAGCTTAACTCGGACCACAGACCGGTTACGATTACACTTGGTAGTCTTAACCCCAATAATTCTAGTACTAGGAAGATAGTAGATTATAAATCATTAGCGGAGAACATCAAAGTCCTCCAATCTAGTCACTTAGATAAAATCCCCGATATTATAGATAGTAAAGAGACAGCCATTGAGGCCGCCACCCACTTGACCGATCACCTGGTAGCGACCATAGAGAACTCATCTAGGAAGGTGCCAACGACCCCCAAGGGCCGTTGGCCCCTCCCTGAGGACATAAGGGAGTCCATCAGACTCCGAAATGCGGCTAAGCGCACATATAATCGCTACCCGTCGGAAGAGTGGAGGAAAGCCCTCCGTCACTACGAGAGGGAAGTTAAGTTTAAAATTAAACAGCACAAAGCCGAGAGTTGGGAACGACTTCTCAGTGATTTAGAACCGTCTCATGTGGCGTACTGGCCACTCGCGAAGGCCTTCAAAAACGACACGGAGAGCGATATGCCTCCGTTAGACAGACCTAACCGTCCTCCTGCATTCGAAGACTTAGACAAGGCTGAGTGCCTAGCTGATAATTTCGAACAACAGTGCCGGCCGAGTACTCTCCCGATTGATCCCGTGCACCTTAGCTTAGTAAATAGCGAGGGCGACAGCCGACTCTCGAGGCCACCTGATGTAGATAGGGTGAGGATGGTGGACTCGGAGGAGGTCAGTGACATTATTAAGTGTATGAATGCCAAAAAGGCCCCAGGCCTCGACGGTATTTCAAACAAAACACTTAAAATGTTATCGTCCGAGCTAATTCAACTCCTAGTGAACATCTTTACCGCCCTCTTAGTAGGATGATGCTGATGTAGGATGTATCCACAAACCGGGGAAACCCCGGAAGGTGCCTGGTAGCTACCGTCCAATAAGTCTCATTAGCTCCCTCGGTAAAGTCTACGAAAGAGTTATTAAAAGGCGCCTCAATGACGTCATAACCGACAAAAAACTCCTTCCAGACGAGCAGTTTGCCTTCCGCGAAATGCACAGCTGTCCTGCTCAAGTACACCGCTTAACGGAGTACATAATATCTAGCAAAAACGACAGGAAGACGACATGCGCCATATTCTTTGACATTGCAAAAGCTTTTGATAAAATTTGGCATAACGGACTGTTATACAAACTCTATCAAATGGAAATACCCGATTATCTTGTTTTACTAATTAGTAACTTTTTAAAAAATCGTAAATTTCATTTCCGCGTAGAAGGCGCACTGTCGTCGCCAAGATATATGAAGGCGGGAGTACCGCAGGGCTCGGTCCTCTCGCCCTCCCTATATAACCTGTATACTAGTGACATCCCCAAACACGCTAAGGTGCAATTAGCTATGTTCGCAGACGACACAGCTCTTTATTATTCCCACATACGAGCCTGTACCGCGTCTAAAGCCCTCCAGGAGTCAGTTACCGCTCTCGGTAATTGGTTCTCCAAATGGAGAATAGAAGTTAATCCCGACAAAAGTCACGCCATTCAATTTAACAGCAAAAGGGCAGTGAGGCGTAACTGCCCCCGTAGACTAATGAGCCCTATTAGCCTGCACAGCAACATAATCCCAGAATCCCTGTCAAATATTTAGGCCTAGTACTAAACAAGTCGATGACGTTTTCGAGTCACATCAGTAATACTCTACATAAAGCGAAATTTGTACTTTTCAAATTATATCCGCTAATTAATTCGCGAAGCAAAATGTCCCTAAGACATAAGCTTACATTGTATAAAACTTGCATCAGAACGATACTCACTTATGCGTGCGTCTCTTTCGCACAGATAAGCGAGTCTCAATTGGACCGATTGCAAAAAGTCCAAAACCGGTTTCTAAGCATGGCAACAGGCGCCCCCTGGTACATGCGTAACATCGACTTGCATAGGGACTGCGAACTCGTCACTATTAAAGCCTATATCAAGGAACTCGTAGAGAGATTCCTTGATAAAGGCAAAAATCACCCAAACCCCCTTATCGAAAAGGCTCTGAACTATGACCACGACGCACAGACTTTCCGACACCCGTGCAAACGGCCTAAGCATATCTTAGCCGATCCCGTTGACCCGATCACATATTACGTAACGTACTGTGTACAGTTACGTAAACACAAAACACACGCACCCGCGAGATTAGTATCGCACCGGGGTCGACGCCGGCGCCTACCCCGAGGTCCCACATCCGAGAAGACAACACGTACAGACGTACAGACCGATCCTAACACGGGACCGGACCCGAACCCGAGTTCAAGTTCGCATCCTAGTAGACTAGGTACACTTCTAAATAGTGCCCGCGACCGCGATATTGATATAGAGAGCTCTTCCAATACCGCGAACCTCATCGACATTAGGACTTACGCGCGCGAGTCATCCCGACCGTACGCGGAAGGGGAGAGGGACGGCCCTCTCAGTACCGATACCAACCAAAACGAGAGCTCCTCTATCGCGATAACTCGCACGCTGCTAGTTTCTGCTACCGCGCGCGAGCAACCTCACTCATCAGCGAGTGAGGAAGGGGTCGGACCCCTTAGCAGGAGAGACCCGCATCTTCCCTGTCATAATAATAGCTCACATTCCGTAGCTGTCCCCAACATACGGTCTGAACAGCACCCGGGTGATGTTAGGGAGGGTCAAACCCTCCTATCGACTCTTACCAAATAAACTAGCCACCAGGCTAGTTATAGTCCGATTTAGCTACAGCGGTCTTAACCCGACCCTTGGCATAGACCCGTTCGAAAAAAAAAAAAAAGCCTATAATTATCCCACATCCGACACGACAACACGTACAGACGAACAGACCGACCTTAACACGGGACCGGACCAGAACCCGAGTTCGAGTTCGCATCCTAGTAGACTAGGTACACTTCTAAATAGTGCCCGCGACCGCGATATTAATATAGAGAGCTCTACCAATACCGCGAACCTCATCGACATTAGGACTTACGCGCGCGAGTCATCCCGACCGTACGCGGAAGGTGAGAGGGACGGCCCTCTCAGTACCGATACCAATCAAGACGAGAGCTCCTCTATCGCGATAACTCGCACGCCGCTAGTTTCTGCTACCGCGCGCAAGCAACCTCACTCATCAGCGAGTGAAGTAGGGGTCGGACCCCTTTGCAGGAGAGACCCGCGTCCCCCTGTCATAATAATAGCTCACATTCCGTAGCTGTCCCCAATATCCGGTCTGAACATCACCCGGGTGATGTTAGGGAGGGTCAAACCCTCCCATCGACTCTTACCAAATAAACTAGCCACCAGGCTAGTTATAGTCCGATTTAGCTACAGCGGTCTTAACTCGACCCTTAGCATAGACCCATTCAAAGAAAAAAAAAAGCCTATAATTCCCCACCAAACGACTAGCTAAATGGCAATCACTAGACTAATAGCTACTACAAACTAGACCGATTAAGCTAAGACGGCCAAAAGCCATTAGCGACCGCTATGGGAGTGATGAGTATAGAATGGCCTGCTTTACGCAGAGACCAGCTGGAAGTAGGAGAACTGCCTCAAGCTGTATTTCTAGAGTTTGATGATTCTAGTATAACTGGCAATTTACCAGGCATTGGTGTTCGTATAGAGCCGTGCACTACTGAATTTGATGCTTTGCGTGGTAAAGGAAAGATCGAGCAACGTATGCTTCCATTAATTTTGAGCTGGGCGGTAGCAGTTCATAAATTACAGAGCACAATTTAAGACCGGGCTGTTGTTGATTTAAGCAGTAATATTTTCGCGAGAGGTCAGGCGTACGTGGCTTTGAGCAGAGTCAGATCACTTTCAGGTCTAGCGGTTAGTTCGCTAGATCCTAGAAAATTGCTACATCAACCACACGACCAAAACTCTCTTGAGGAATTGAACCGCTTACGTCAATTATAATTTTCATTTTTATTTTGTGTCACACGCTATAATAATAATAATAAATTTTATCCAATTTACAAAAGTCATAATAGAACACACTCTAGTTCATAGAAATGTGCCGGACAGAACACTAAAAAGTCTAAAATAAAATAAATAATTAGAAAAATAAAAAAACCCGACTGCAAAAAAAAACCTTATATACCTAAGATACCTAACGCACTAAAAAGACTGAAACAAGACTGTAAAATCACAGTACTAAAACCTAATTCAACCTCTATTTTAGTTTAACAGATTACACTATGGGTTGAAGATTATGTGAAGTGAAATAATTGTCATGGTGTTTGTTAGCAGGCGGGACCCATTTATTTTCGTACGATATATAATTTTTAAATGGGTCCCGCCTGCTAACAAACACCATGACAATTATTTCACTTCACATAATCTTTAACCCATAGTGTAATCTGTTAAACTAAAATAGAGGTTGAATTTATAGTTGGTATTCTATTTTTACCTTTATAAAATGAATTGAAATTTTAAAAAATTTTCGACCACCTACAAAAATAAGTACTTTTATCGGAGATGCCCATCTCAATTTACATATTTATTAACTTGCGAACGTTCTTTACTGTTTTCTTAATACTTTGCCGAAAGTTTAATCTCTTTAAACACAGCTTACCAACTCATCGTAACTATCAGAACTTTATGAATGACAAGCTTTGTTTACTTTAACCTAATTTTAAAGAATAATCTATCTGGTTTGTTAACATATTTGTTCATATAAATAATATATAACTAGTAAAATAAGTACATAACTTAGTAGTTCGGATATAAAAATACTAAAAAAAATACAATTTGTTTCATTAACTGACGGTCTAAACCCCTCAGCCTAACTAATGTTACAAAGAATTAAAGTTAAGGAAGAGTTGTGTCACTGGATCTACTGAACCGATTATTTAAATTATTCTACCAATAGAAAGCCGCATTATTTGTGAGTTTCATAGGATATATAAAGACAATAGGTTTGTTTGTTTGTTTGCATTGAATAGGCATATAAAATATTATCAACAATTATGAATTCTTCTCAAAATAAGTTAATTTATCGTCTCAAGTGTTTAAACATAACATTTCTCCCTTTAAGTGCACATAATTTGGATGGATAGTTAATAATTTATTGTCGTGATAACTCGCGCGGGCGAGAAAATCAAAATTTTCGAAACATATACGCACACTTTCGCCTTTTTTTATATAACTATAAAAATATTCGTATGGAAAATTAAATACATAAGTACATACATCTTATGCAGCAAAAACATAACCCTGTTTCATCATAATACTCAGTACTTATCTAAATTAGACTGGGACTATACGATCCGGAATCCAGCGGGCCGGGGAAAATTCAGAGCACTGAAAATAGACCTCTGCGCTAATGATGCGCTAATTAATAGAAAATCGAAATTTCGAGTGTCGAATTGTCATAATGTATGACATTGACATTTGGCTCGGCACGTGTGTTCGATTTTCAGCTCTGTTGTATTTGCGCAGAATTCTATTTTCAATGCTCTGAATTTTCCCCGGCCTACCGGGTTCCGGAAAATATAGTCCTACCCCTAGTACTGAGTCTAGCTCACCACAAGTAGGTAAAAATGTTTTACGCCCAACGAAGTGGTCGCGGGACAACTAGCATTATATTAAGAGTCGTAAATATACAATTTGAAGAACAAACTGCACTTAAAATAATCAATCAGTTTGCTTTTATCAATTCAATTCCATTATTGAATTATCCGTCTAAAAGAATTTCTTGGATCGTTTGATCTATATTTCTATTAAAATTACCCTAATTTTACGCCGTTTTAATACTTTCCGTCTGTATGGTTTCGTTCGAAATAAATTTGCTACAAATGAAAAACCAATATCGTCGGTTCAACGGTCGGAATACATATTAAGAGACCCATAGAACTATTACGTAGGCTTAGGGACAAGTATCCATCGTGACGTATACATAGGTATCTATCTATGGACGTTTTCAGACCACGTCGATCTGGTCCCGTGGCAAGTATCCGAAGAACTTGTGTTACGGGTACCAGACAACGAAAATATATTTAATACTTTTTATACTATACTTATATAAAAAAAAATGTATTATATTTACTACACACACATGTATTATATTTATTAAAATCAAAAAATGTATTATATTTATTACACATCCATTACCCAGGAGCACACGAATCTTTTTCCTTTGGCGGGATTCGAGGGAGGAACAAAAGGCGAGATGACTACGTCTAAACTATTTAGTTTCATTAATATACTCAGATATATTGAGGCATTACTACTTTGTAAATGAGAAAAATTAACCGTGTGATGTCACCGGATAGGAACGAAGTTCCTTATTATAAAAATGTTAATTTTAAGTTCTATACGAGATATAAAGAAAATAATAAAGACTATACATAAAAATCTTACTTTACCGACCTTTTTTTCTCGGATACCCCTCCGCATCGCCCCAAGGAACTTCGTTCCAAAAAATTTTTTTTTTTTTGCAAAATTAGTGAACAAAACCTACATCATTAGTTTACTTACATCATATACAAAAACATTTATTATGTTAAGTATGAACTTAAACGCACAAATATGTTCCTGCGGCCTTATACTTCATACACTTTAACCTAGGCGTGACGTCACAGCTAGGTACGACTTTAATATGGTGCGTTTTCACGAGACTTGCGAAACATTTTGTATACAAATCATTGTACCTTTGAAAATATTGACTTTTGATATACTTTTTCTTCTGAGAAGTTACTCATATTTAAGAGTACTATTCATTTATGCAATAAAAAAATATTCATCAAGCCCATTCACTATTTCGATAAAAACACAGTTTGATCTTGCATGAGGAAAGGGAACCTTAAGCCTTGCCTATGAAGTCTAAACTGTAACAACGTAAATATAATACGTGAAGCAACGACTTTGAGTACAGTTTTACGTGAATTGTGCGAACGGAGGAGTATGAAATTTGGCACAGACATAGTTTATGTGGAAGGTGTAGTAACACTAACTAAACCAACACATACTTTTAATATACAAACGCATGTTTGTAATTTGTATATTAAAAGTAGGTGTTGGTTTAATACGATTGTCAATATTTCATTCACATTCCATAAAAAAAAACATTCACATATTTAATATTTTATTGCGAATCGAAGAGGAAACATAACTCTAAAAAGTTGAAACTTCAAAATTTAAATATGAATTATGGTCGACCATAGGGGCGACCTCCAGTATTTATTGTTTGGCGATAAAAGGAGGATCAATTGTGATACGTAATAACCAACCGCAACCATTCAATCGAAGGCCCTTAATAAAGAATTCGTAGGCAGAACGTTCGGTGAAATAGGAAATTTGTTCGCGTCTGTCTGTACTACTATAGCCTTGTTAGTACAGACAGACAAAGTTCTATGTGCGCAATACAAATCGAACGTTTTATATAGTTTTGATAGTGATTAACCTGTTTTGTTATTGTTCTATTTTATTTTATTCAGTTATATTTTAATGTAAATAATAAATAGTTATTGGAACCAGGTGTAACTTTGCGGAAATCTATAGCATACAATTTAGTTAATATTATGTCTAGCAATATCTAGACGCGAAAAAATACCCACAACCTGCAAACAAATGTGTGAGTGCACGCGTAAGCATGCGTAAAGCACCTCCCTCACAAATTTGCTTGCAGGTTATGTGTATTTTTTCGCGGGAAATTGATTAATTCATGCTTCTATCAAACATTTGATAATTTACAAATACTTGAGGTTTGCTCAAATACTTTCGTGTATAGATTCAGTTGGAGGTACATTTATACAATAAGGTATGGTTTGTTCCAAATATGTTACCAGCAATTAGATATCTAGGCAATTTATCTAAATGATTTACCGATATTCTGGTGACGTTTATACGGATACAAATACCCTATTATAGTACCAAATCGGGTACAATTTACCCAGATATAGTACCCATAACGGGTAGACGCAGAAATATGCAATGGTAACGAGACAGTTTTGATAATAATAGTCAGGGACGTCTGAAACTATCCGCGTGACCAAAGCTTAAAAACTGTGTTGGTATTTTTGGAGAACTGGCAA
The DNA here is from genome assembly GCA_963565745.1 of Phengaris arion. Classification (NCBI taxonomy): domain Eukaryota; kingdom Metazoa; phylum Arthropoda; class Insecta; order Lepidoptera; family Lycaenidae; genus Phengaris; species Phengaris arion. Next base: position 2,024,438 of record OY751442.1, read on the forward strand.
TTAGCTATGTAAAAGTGAAAGCTACTAGCTAGTAATGTATCACAAAGTGAGTATCACAGAGTGAAATAAATAATGAAAAACAAAATTAAAACATTAAGTAATACCCTAAATGTGATGAAATAAAGTAGATACCCCCCGAAATATCAAGCAGCTAGCGGGCTGAGGATGATGAATTATAATCAGAACACGAGTGTTCATGTCATCATCATGTAAACTTTCAAATAAAAAAACTAGATCAAAATCGATTCATGCGTTTGGGCGTTACGATGCCACAGACACACACACACAGACAGACTCATCAAACTTTTAGGTACATACACTCCTTTGTTTTTGTCGGAGGTTAAAAAACTGATCGCTCTGGTTATATTTCGTCTAGTTACGTCAAACGAGTACAAAGATAGACACGATAACTAATATTAAAGGTAACGTAGAGCACCAAAATACACTGGAGGTCGAACTGTGGTCGAAATTCGATCATAATTATTTATGTTTTAATTTTAAAGATTCAACTTTTTATGGTTTCTTTTTCGTCTTAGATACGCATTAAAAATATGTAAACGTTGTTTATGGATTGTGAAATTAAGATTGACACTCATTGGCAATTGTCAAATTTGTGTCAAACAACACAATTGTGTCAAAACTACTGTAATATATACGAACATGCTAGTGTGAGTGAGGTAGTGTGTGTTGTTGTTATTTTTATTAATTTAATGTATTTCTAAGCGTTAGTTTTTAAAATATCAGTTTTTGGAAGAGGGCTTCTTCCACTTAAACTTTAAATATGCCAAATTTCACACTGATCCGTGTGCACAATTCTCGTAAAACCGTACTAGAAATTTTTGCTTCACGTATTAATATAAAGTTAAGGTACCTTATGGGTTAAGGTATATTAATATCGTGATAATTTCAAAATTAAATATTTTATCACAGGTTACGAAAGCCACAACAAGCCTACTTCGATCGCTTATGTCGTAGTTCGATCGATTCTCAACAGATGGCGTCACTTTTTCCTTGTATGAAGAAAGTAAAAGTAGTTGTAGGTACTAGGTGCAAAACAACAATGGGCAGAAGTACACCTTGGGGGCGCACCAAAGTGGGGACTTGGGAGTTAGGTTAGGACCTTGTGCTGAGCAGCTTTCTCTTGGTGAAAGACGTGCCGAGGTTTTCTTCTCAGTTCTCACTACACTACACAGATGAGCGGATCATCAATAGCTTCATCGCTGTTCGCCGGTAATTTGGATAAAAAAAAATTAATGGGCGGAAATTAATGTGTGCGCAAGCGTTCACGTCACTCGGTTAAGGGCTGAAACGTCCGGCGTGGGAGAAGTTCAAATTACAAGTCCTATGTCACTCTCTGAAAGCGCTTTTAGTCGAGTCGCTTCAACCATACTCGCATGTGATTGGCCGATCTTAATGCCCTTATTCTGTGCGTCACGCTTTTTGGTGCGAACAGTATGCAATAGCATGTATGTATGTATAAGTCTATGGCTCTATGCTAAGCAGAGTATTTATACTTCGCAATGGAAAATGGCATTGCGTTCTCAAATCAAGAATATTGGGTTTTTATCTTCTTTCCATCTTGACTTCACCGTTTCTACAATAAAAATGCTTGTTAAAAATCTAAACAAAATGAAAAGAGTTTTAAACTTAAATACATTTTCTTCGTTGTAAACTATGAAACAATTTTCAGAGGAGTTTTATTACGAGTTTTGTAGTCAGGTAAATTGCTATTTCATAATTTCAAGAGGAATCTAGCGCTCTCGTGCCAGTCTACTGTTAGTTGATGGGGATTATAAAATATAGTTTACTAAAGTATGTTGACCAAGTAGATAACTGACATTCTAATGAAACACTTTATAATTATAAAAAACCGGTCAAGTGCGAGTCGGACTCGCGCACGAAGCTTCTAACACGGTTAAGGAAATACAGCCTGGTGACAGACAGACGGACGGACAGACAGAGACCGTAGTCTCAGTAACAGGGTCCAGCTTCTGCCCTTTGGGTACGGAAACCTAAAAACAAGTAGCAATAGTCTACTTAGGTAGTACCGTATTTAGTAATAAAATGAATAACTACCTATTTCCGCGGCTCCGTCCGCGTAAATATAGTGTCCCACAGGAACAGTGAACTTTTTAAGGAATAAAGTATGTTTTAATCTACAGCCTAAACTATTACCATGACAAATTTCATAATATAAATCTGTCCGGTAGTTTTTGCGTGAAAGAGTAACAAACATCCATCCATCCATCCTCACAAATTTTCACATTTATCACACATTTATTTCACATCAGAGCCCATTCATATAATTCCTGGAATACCAAATCATCAACATAAATTTTCAGTAACAAAAGGCGTGGAACGGGAATATTTATTCTTCTCCGGATGAGGGAGTAACAATACCGTCTGACATGTATCATTGTCATGAACGCTTTTCGCTTACGGATCCTACGTCACTCGCTTAATACGGTACGAAATTAAATTTTCATTTCTATCGACTGTCTTTTCTGTTCTGTTACCCTAGTAACATGTGCTAAACATGAAAAAAGTAAAGAACGAATTGAACGTAAACTAAGACTTACAATTTTAACTTTGGTCACCTTGGCTAACCGTTCTATCGTAAAGTCATTTGACTTGTTAACTATGTAACTAACCTAACCTAAACAGAATTTTCTGATTTCAGTAACTTTTTCATAAAAATAAGTAAGTTCAGTAACCCTGTGATTAACTATTAAAAACATTACTATTTTTGACGTGACAACGTCTTATAATTCGACGGAGCCGGCTGCACGCACGAAAAAACATGACTCATGCGGCGTTACCTCGCTCTGAGGCTCTCCATTTATTATTATGACGTTGTCACGTTCTACTATCGTCAGTAAACCGACTTTACAGACAACCGATTTTTTAGTTAGTTTAGGTACTACCAATTTAACTAACTACTTCTTATATTGTGGCTCGTTAGTGGTGAATCTGGTGATGATGATCTACCTACTCACCTATTCAGTAAGCGCCTGAGATAATCAATATTTGGCACAATTTATTCATTTAATGAACAATATTAAACATTTCTGTTACGACTCGGAGGCGCTGGCAAGAATTCATGACTGTTGAAATATTCAGCAACAGATCTCCAGCAAGAAACAACTTAAATAATCATTTTCAATTCTACGCCAGTTTGGTACCTTTGAAATGTGCTATTGCTGGACACAATCGTAAGATTTTAATTTTTTCAATTTCAAGACAATTCGTTTCACATAGTCATTGTTTTTTCATATAGATAATACTTGAAACCATGCGTGAAGACAGAAAAAAAAATAACAGAATACAGTAGCTTTAAAAAGTAAATGTATATTTTAACTTCGAAGACAAAGCAATTCAAGTTTCAATTTCCTGGAGAAAATAAACTGCAAATAAATATTAAAAGTATAAAATAATATTGTGAGACGGATTTAATTGAACGAGTCGATGAGGTATCGTTTTCATCTGCGGATTGAATTTGTTACTGTTTTGTTTTATCTGAAACCCTAGCTCGTGAAATGTTAAAATATATAAATGTGGGCAATACTACGGCCTCACTGAAAACCGTCGTAAAAGAACGCTTACACCGTTCAAATACTAGAGACCCAAGATGGTCACATCTTTTAAACCATGACCCCCTTATTATAAAAATATTTGCACCACAGTTACGCGAATCCATGGAGCTGTCTTTGTCTGTCAAGTGGCTTTTCCAACGTATAAGACAAAGACAGCAACATGGAAGCGTATCCGTGGTGTAAATATTTTTATATTTACACCTATAAGGGGGTGAAGGGCTTAAACTATGAGCAACGGATTTGTGCGGGAGTAAATACTTTTTTCAGGTGACCCTTCAGCTCGTTTGCCAGTCTTATTCCACTAAAGAAAGTTATTAAATACTATTAATTTTTATAGGGTTGTAATATTGTTTGTACTTAATGCAGGTCATTTATTTTACCGCACACAATAAACGCAAATGAAACTCTTCGAGGAGTAAATTTTTCCAACACTGCTCAAATAAATTGAAACGAACTAGAATTTGATCCAAATTTTAATTTTATTCGACGTTTATCAGAAGTTCGACTGAGTCAAAGAATATATATTACTAACGCGACTGAGCTTAGAAATTTATGTAAATTGTTGCCTCTAACGGGAAATTGAGAAGGAATTGAGTTATTCGCCATGATTAAGGCGATTTACCGAAAAATTTCCGCTCTTAACAACGATAGGCGAAAATTGGGTACTATGTTCAGATTTATATAATTTAATATATTTACAAGAACAAAATATGCAACCGATATCATAGCGCCTGGTAGATTTTTATAGCAATAAATGGATGTGTTAGGTACATATTGTCAGTGATTTTGTAGACCGTAATTCCTAATTTTTGTTGAAATTTCGTATGATACCTTATCATCCACAATACCTACACACCAGGGAAACATAGGTCTATAAGGTTTCGCGATTCCTGGTCCAGAGATAAGGTTCCGTTTTATGAATTACTGAATGTGTTAGGTCTATTGGGTTGTTCTGACGCTTTGTTACAAAACAAAAGGGCTTTGTCGGGCCTAAGATACGTTATAACAGTTCTGTAGAAAAAAGACACGCATTCATCATCATCAGGCTAAAGTGGTTATGTAAGCCTAATACTGTCTCTAAGTATTCTGAAATAAGATCTTAATGAAAATCTGTATATAACTAAATCTGTATTTAAAAACAAAAAAAACTTTGGTAAAATGCACCTAAACTTAAACATCGGGACTGAATTGTAACTGTATTATTGCCGAATTTGATTAGAAGAATCGAACTTCAGATTTTGGCGAAATAAAGTTTCCTGTAAGAATGATGTCCTTAAGGTTCGGTGGGAAATAGATCAGCGGTCACGCTGGTAAATAACGCGTAACGACCTTTTCTTTATTACTTCAGGAATTGTCACTAGATTTCTAATGTCTGCTTTCATTTTTTCAATTCGATGTACGGAGCCATTCGTGCGCGAGTTCTACTAGCACTTGGCCGGTTTTTCCGGTTCTTTTGCCTCTTACATATGCAATAAAAAATATGTAACTTTCGTCTAGGAATATGAAAGAAAGTGCCTAACCAACACATACTGTTAAGTGGTAAGTGGTGAGTAAGGTTATGTAGTAAGTGTATGTAGCTATATTTTAGTAAATTATTTAAGAAAACATTAGCTTTCTGCACACCTTCCTCCTCATAAACTTAATTTGTGCCAAATATCGTACTCCTCCCTTTGCATAATCTTCGTAAAACTGTACTCAACATTTTTCCTTCACGTATTAATATATTATAATACTCGTAAGATGAAGATGATTTCTGTTTACTAACATAGGATAATATTATCAACTGCAATTCCAGTCGCGCGATATGTGTACTATTTTTTGAAAACCTTACGCACGCTTGACTTGGGGAGTAAGCTGGTGAATGAGTGACGAGAGCGTTACGAAAAGTGTGATCGGGTGAGGCGAACGGAAATTGAGAGGGAGATATGTGTTAGTGAACATGAAAAGAGAGAGAGTTACGTTTCGTACATTACTATAGGAGCAAGGGAAAGAAGTGCGCGCGCACATTTTCTTTCTCTCTTTCTCTCATAGCCAGTGCATGAAATATAGATATATCTCAGTCAGTAGTTCAATAGCGAGTTTTACTTCAGTCTTGTGTTCTAAACCACAATCGTTTTTTTTTATTATACAAAAGAAGACTAGCGAAGAATACCTATTAATACGAGTATAATAGGCTAAAACATCAAAGGAGAGCCTTGCCGGCATTTTAAGGCCACACTTGGGCCTTCGCTATGCCCACTTACTGGTAGCAACTTAACACAAGAGTTCAATGAGGGTTTTCAAATTTCCGAAGCGCCGCCTGGTGGCAGAAAAAAGAAGACTTCCGCCACCAGATGGCACTTTGTGCGAGTCGGTCTGCCTCCTAGCGGTCGAACGTCGGTTACGCCGGTTTTCTACGAGCTTGTGGACCCTGATCCAGTCCAGGTCTTAATTATATTTTTAGGCGAAGTTATGTCGAAACAGGCACCGAGATAGGTAATATATTATCTGTAACACACAGCATTTTGATATGATACATCAACGCAATCTTGACAGTTTCATTGATAGCAGAATTAGTTGTTTGTCTAATTCAGAATATATTCCACTTTTTCATGTGGCTTGTGTAATCACGAGTAACACAAAGACAATTTTTTTTTTTTCTAGAAATGTAGACATTGTGTAATGGTAAGTAACAGAAGAAACTTTACTTAGATAATGAACAGTTTTCTGCTCAGTCAGTTCCATACTCCCATAGTCCTGTTAAATGTCATGTGTCAGTAATAATGTAATAGTATGTTAATTTTTATTCTTGACATATAAAGTTAATATGAGAAATAGCTCCTCACACCGACTTCAGTGACGGTCGCCGGTTTCATTGAAACCAGACCTACTAGCTACGTTGGAGTTATTTTATAGTGCCCAAATGTGTGCGAAATATACGAGAACACTCTCTTTTCCTTAACTCTCGTAACCCAGTGAGACGGATGACCGACATGACTGGCGGCAGAATAGAATAAATTTAATCCCCCTTATTAATAGAAATATATGTTTGATACGTTGAAAAGCCACTTGACAACAATGATAGGTAACACGGATTAGCGTATCCGTGGTGTACATATTTTTATTAAAAAAGTGGATTAAGTTTAATATACATTCAATGAATGGTGATACTACTAAGGCGGGTCAATAAGTCCGTGACTTTTTGAATTTCTAACCTCCTTACTGAAAAAGCAACACTACTCCTGTCAACAGGCATCTGTCAGTTGACTCCTATCAAAATTTGAACTTGCTGCGTCAGTTAGTTTGTGTTTTACAGCTATCCTTATCAGACTATCCAGTAACTTAAGGAAACAATGGAAAAAAGTGAATTTCGTGTGCTTATTAAGCATTATTTTTTGCGAAAAAAAACCATTACCGAGACCAAGGCTAAGCTTGATAAATACTATGGGGACTCTGCACCATCGATTTCAATGGTAAAAAAGTGGTTTACTGAATTTCGTTGTGGCTGTACAAGCACTGAAGATGCCGAACGTCCTGGACGCCCAGTTGAGGTCTCTACACCCGAAACAATCGAAAAAATTCACGATATGGTGTTGGCCGACCGAAGATTGAAAGTGCAAGAGATTGTGGAAGCCATAGGCATCTCGCATGGCTCAGTGGTTTCAATTTTGAATGATCACTTGGGCATGAGAAAGCTTTCCGCAAGTCGACCACAAACGCAATCGTGTAACAACTTCACAGGAAGGTTTGGCGTTGTTTAATCACAATATGGAGGAGTTTTTGCGCCGTTTTGTAACCGTGGACGAAACATGGATCCATCACAACACACCAGAGACCAAACAACAGTCAAAACAGTGGGTTTCTAAGGGTGAATCGGCGCCAAAGAAGGCCAAGGTGGGTTTGTCAGCCAATAAAGTTATGGCGACTGTATTTTGGGATGCATGTGGGATAATCCACATTGACTATCTTCAAAAGGGAAGATCAATTAATGGGGAATATTATGCCAACTTATTGGACCGCTTCAACGAGGATTTGAAAAAAAACCGACCTCATTTGGCCAAGAAAAAAGTTATTTTTCACCAAGACAATGCAAGGGTGCACACATGTGCAGTTGCCATGGCAAAAATCCATGAATTGGGCTATGAATTGCTCCCACATCCACCCTATTCTCCAGATTTGGCTCCGAGTGACTACTTCTTGTTTCCAAACCTGAAAAAATGGCTCGGTGGAAAAAGATTTGACTCCAATGATGAAGTCATCTCGCAAACAAAGGCCTATTTTGAGGACCTCGACAAATCATATTTTTTGGAAGGGATAAAAAAATTGGAGAAGCGTTGGACAAAGTGTATAGAGCTCAAGGGGGACTACGTTGAAAAATAAAATGATTTATTTATCAAAAAATCTGTGTTTTATTCCAAAAGTCGCGGACTTATTGACCCGCCCTCGTAATAACTCGCGTGTATACTGACAAAGTATACACATAATATGTTACATATCCTTGTAGTGCCAGCGCGGGGCCCGTAGCAAATTCTGCCGCGGGGCCCCCGAGAGAAAAAAGAGCGAGCAAATTTTTTTTCTATTTTTCTACCTGAACTAAACCTTACACCCTGTAAGACTGTGTACTTTAGAAAATACAATTAAATCAATAGGCTAAAACCGACCGTCGGTACTTAATAATATAAAATTATGCTAAACGCGAGTGAGCGGAGCGAGCGAGGATTTTTTTTTTCCAACTTTCCAAATTAAAATCTGTTCAACTTTAAAACCTGAAATACTGCACTTCGGAAAATACAATCAAAACAATAGCTTAAAACAGAACGTAAGTTTGAAATAATATAATATTGTTGATAAGTTAATATTTTCTATATTACTAATTAAAATTTTCTATATTACTAATTAAAATCTTTTTAAACCCTGAAAGACTGCACTTGAGCAAATACCTGAAATCAATACCTGAAAACAAAACGTCACTTTAAATATAATATAATATGGTGGTAAAGGAAAAAGCGAGCAAGCAAATTTTTTTTCTCATGTTACTGGTTTAAAGAACTCCGTAAAGAATGTAATGTAATTTCTATTTTAATATTTTGTTTTTTCGAAATTTTTCTTCCTAAACGTCTACTAACCAAAATTGATTTTACTAAACCTTATTTGTATACTGGATTATGGAAAGTTTTAATTTTCTATTGATCTATGACTTCGAGAAATAATGCTTATGTTTTCATTATAAGAAAAACTTCGTGGCGTGTACTTTTGGATTTTCCATACTTTAAAAAAAATTCGGCTGTTAGGCGCGAGGCCTGCTTGGAGGCTCGCCTGAGGCTTGGACGGCCAGTCCGTGGGCGGTCGCCCACACCGCCCACGGCTTGCACCGCATCTGCTAACTAGCTTTGTAACGTAAACGTTACAAAGCTAGTTAGATACTTTTTAGTATTCAGAACTATTTTCAGTTCTATTGGGTAATGCAATAAAGCTGAAAATCGAACTTAAAGACGTCAAGTTCTTTAATTGCTGTCGTGTGTTATATTTTCAGCATTATTGTATTAGGCATTAGCGCGGAGTTCTATTTTCAGCGCTATTATTACTATCTATGAAAATTATTTTTTACGCTCCCGCGGTCGATGCGCCCGTTGGAGCGCGGGGCCCCCAAAGCGCGGGGCCCTCTTGCTGCCTTCGCCTATATAGCTAAGCCGGTACTGCATCCTCGGCATACTTTAGTAGACAATGTTACTGAGTATATAAGTCCTGGGGAGGGCTGATGTGTATGACCTCTCGTCGTCTTAGAGACGAAAAAAGTTATTTTACGTATAGAGGACAGAAATATAAAAAGATATAATGAGAAAATAGTTTTTATTTTGCCAAGCCAAGTGCGAGTCGAAGTCGCGCACCATTATGCCAATATTTAACATGTTTACCTACTTATTATTTCGTTACATTTGTACGAAGTTTTCCATGTGAGTGCATTTGCCATTTTAAGTCTCTATAACACCTGAACCATCAAAGCCGTTATAGTTTTCCTTTCAAAGTTCTCGTTGTCGTTCATGTGATTTGTTTCAGACTTTTCGAGAAAGCCGTTTAGATTTTAAAGTTTTTAAAGTCTCCTTATTATAACAAATAATGCGCTTTAAAGTTTAATATCTCGCAAACGGATGCTGAAATCAAAAATCGTCTTAGCAACCTCTCAAGTTTTCAAAAGACCTATTTAATGAAACCCCATACTATGGAATAGACGGAAATAAAAAAAACAACCCCAACATAACACTTTACGTGTAGCGGGGAGGTACCCAAAAAAAATATATTTTTCGTAATTTTATTTAAGCACTTTATCGACGTGGTAAATACACATATCTATGCAAAGTGTCATCTTTCTAGCGCTAAACGTTTGGACGGTAAGTCGAAGATGGACGGACAGATGGACAAGACGAAACCTTAAGGGTTCCGAGACGTGAACTACGAAACGCTTAAAATCAGACTTTACTGTACATTACACAGTCAAAGAGTGAAAAACATCGAGAAAATATTCGAGCGTTTTTCTAATGACTAGATAACCTTTGAAGGCCATCAATTTAGCCAACTCGGCCAGTGTGGTGGATATTTCACAGTCGATGTTAGATAACACAAATATGAGTAACTAGAAGCTGCCCGAGACTTCCTGCGCGCAAAAAGAAATCTTGCGGGAACCGTACATTTGGCCGCGACAAAAAGTAGCCTATGTCCTTCCCGTGATTTTATCTATATATGTGCCAATTTTCATCAAAACCCGTTCAGTAGTTTTGGAGCATTTTCAATGCAAACAAACAAATCTTTAAAATATTAGTATAAGCAACAAAATCTTTTCTCAATTCATGAGGCAGCGCGTGAGGTCAAATACAGTATTTCTTTAATTTATGAGACAAAGTCTTAAATAGGAATTCCGCTGTTGAAGAAAGGAAAATGAAAATAATCAATACAATATGGAATATGAAAGGAGGGACTGTCCCCAGAGATTGTTTGAACTCCTTCATATAACTCATATTTAGAGGATCTTTAATAAACCCTACTTCACCGGAAATTGTCTTCTCTTTATATCAGTTGATTTCATTTATGACAATTGATAAGTAATCGGAAGACATAATATTTAATGTATTCCAACTACCCTACTAATCGGGAATTCTACTCTATCCGAAAGTTTTAAGGAGTTAAAAATTGGCAGTCATAGGGACTACCGATAGAAGTACCTGGGAGACCAAGCGTTGCTAGGGATTTTAATAGTGCGAGAAAGAAATGAAAATTATAAAAGAAAAAGAAATAAAAATATTTCGTCTGGCCGAGATTCGAACCCGAAACCAATTGGTCAAAAATCCAAGTACCTACGTAACTGCGCTACGCGTATCAGACATTAGTATTAAAAATTACTCATATCTTTTTTGGCCCCGTAACGCGTTACGTATCGAAGCGGTTTACCATCCCATAAGAAGTTAGCACTTCAAAAAATTATTATCTTATTAACTAACGAAAGAAAAAAAACATAAAACAAAAAAAATCGCTGTTTCTCTGGGATAAGAGCTATTTAGTAGCTAGATCGATTTTTCACCAATAATTTCAATACCAAAATTAACCAAATCGGTCCAGCCGTTCTCGAGTATCAGCGAAACATTGGAATTGCAATCCATTTCTTTGGGGTTCCATAATACACAAGGAACCCTTATATTTACGCTCTATCCGTCCGTCTGTCTGTCTGTCGGTCTGTCCACGCTTCTACCTTCTGTAATTATGAATATTAATGTATAAAATTCGGGTTAATTAAATACTTTGTATAGATCTCGGTTTTGGCGTCATAAAATAATAATAATTTTATATTTTAGGGGTAGCTCTCCCTCCATACATGTCAAGTGGGGATGAAAAATGTTTTTTTCATTCTATCCCATCTTGTGGGTTATAGTTGAATAGGTATTTTAAAATAAGGGTCAGGTTTTATACATTACTTTTTTATAAAGTCGAACATTATCGAGTAATCGGCCTCCCTATTGGGTTTGTAAGTTGGTCCCCCCCCCCCTGCCATTTCTAAACTATAGGAGATAGAAACTTGTAAGTTTCCATGCTGACATATCATGCTAAAACTATTTAGAAAAATTATTTTGAATGAAATCGAACAGAAACTTTTGAAGTCATTTGAAAAAACCCTATTACGCGTTGATAGTTACGGAACCCTACTTAAACATGTCCCGACATACTCTTGATTAGGTTATTATTTATAAAGAAGATTATACTTCAGCCATTTTTGGACGATCAAAAGTGTTCAAGGATCTACAAGAACATCTGATTATCAATATCTTTGAGATAAGATCTATTCATCAAGCAGCCTCCATCTATCACTGTCGGAGGCGCCTGGAGCCCGGTCTCCCGATAACAGATAGGTTAACGTGCGAACACACTACACACTTGCACGCGGTTTGACGCGGTTGCGGATCCAATCCTACTAATATTATAAATGTAAAAGTTTGTGGGTGGATGGATGGATGGATGGTTGGATAGTTAGATCTATGGATGGATGGATGTTTGTTACTCTTTCACACAAAATGTACTGATTTGATTTCGATGAAATTTTGGTATGGTAGGAGTTTAGGCTCTGAATTAAAACATAGGCTACTTTTTATCCCGAAAAAGGACAGTATTCCCGTGGGATACCCGATACTTTATTAACGCGTGCGGAGCCGCGGGAAGAGGCAAGTATAAGTGGCTCGGTGGTTAGCGCGTTGACGCTCAAGACGGAGGTCGCGGGTTCCTGTGTTCCTGGGTCATATAAGGGTATTATAAAATAAAATCTTAAATAGAGGTATAGTATAAAATGTATTAAATATATTTCCGTTGTCGGTAACACAAGTTCTTCGAGAACTTACCACGAGCAGATTGACGTGGTGTGAAAGCGTCCATAGATATTATTTTTATCGAAACGTGAACAAAAAAATTCAATTCAACTAAGTTAATGTGTGATTGTATTTCTATGTTCTTCGAAAATCATTGTGATGCTACAAATTTATATTATATTTATAAAAATACAATAGCGCCCTGCATGACGTAAAGTTCGGAACGTGCTTCGTACTGCGTTCCAAGAGTACCAGAGTATAGTTGACGCGACGGACTAAACCGATCACCGAACGCACCCAGGCGTATGCAGCGACGAGTGAACTACCACTGGCATTAGTTAGAACATGCTAACGGCTACCCATACATATGAATGACATTAGTTACATAGACTCATATTGGTTAACGGATAGTAAAATTTATAATGTATGTTAGTAATCTAATGGTTATTAAAGAAATGTGACAATAGAACTATTTTGTATATTATATATACACGCATCACTTCTGCACCATACCGTCAGATATGGCGCAGCAGTGACGAACGTAAGAGCATTCATCCGACCCGCAACCAAAGTACCAATAACCAATACATAGGCTAAATCATGTCATGCATAATTTTGGCCTATTGTAGCAAGCATAGTCCTATGTCAACTTACGAGTACCATCAGGCGTTTACCTGCTCGTTTGGCAAATTAAAATAGGGCGAATAATTCGCATAGTAGGTACGTACGTGCCTTTATTAAAAATCCCCTAATTCATACAATTGGGTGGGTCAGCGTTTGTGTTATTCCACTATATATCCGAATGTACTGTGAGGAATAAAATAATATAATAGGTACTATATCCACCCAACAGACGTAGTTCTGTATTTATAGCCATACACGCACAACGGCGTGTCTGACAGGTCTCTCCCACGTCCAAAATTCTAGATTACATCTACATTCTCAAGTTACTATTTCATCAGATCATAAAATCAAATTCCATAAATTACAATTTCGTGGGTTAGGTAGAAATTGAATGGCCCACGGCACTCTTCGTTTTTCTATGAAAATGACAAATGATGTATGAAAAACGACGATTGCTGAAAGACATTGAAGTCATGGTCGATTTTAAAAGGTTTTATAAGTATTTCTAAAAACATAAGTGTGGAGAGTGGAGACTTCAAATTCGTATCGATATTACAGTATATCATGACTACGATGACCACATCTACTTTTAAATTAATTACACGCTATGGGTTCCTGGTGCTTTCACTCCCTCCTACCCAGCACCCACAGGAAGAAAATGTTATGAAATAATTTCAGTACAAATACAATACACATAATAATCACTAACACTATGTGTTTCTGGTAGATTCACAAATTCCTACCCGGGACCCACATGGATGGAGATGTGAAATAATTGTAGCACGTTAACAGACGAGATGAGCAGGGATTTAATCCACTTATTCCTGTGCACGGCTGTAACACAAACAATAAACTCATATTTTAATGAGCTTCGTTGTGCTTAGACACATCGATGTAAAATAATAGACAAATAAAATAATTAAGCAGAAAAGCTTTTAGCCATTCGATCCGTCGCATCCGTTCGTTTTCCGGTCTTATTCCATATATAAAACATCCAGTACGATATCTATACAATATCAGGATAAGGGTCATCTCACACAGACGCTACGCACCATTTTTGTAGTAAAACATCCTTACGCACGCTTGACTTGGTGAATGCGTGACGAAAGTGTTACGAAAAGTGTGATCGGGCGAGGAGAATGGAAGTTGAGAGGGAGATATAAGTTAGTGAAGATGAAAAGAGAGAGAGTTACGTTTAGTACTATAGGAGCAAGAGAGAGCAGTGCATGCGCACATTTTCTTTCTCTCTTTCGCTCATAGCCAGTGCATGAAATATATATAAGATTTGGTAAAATCAATTACGGATATTTTGGGCATATGATCTACTGCATATAATAGGTCTTTACCTATGAAATTGCCGTTCTGCAGTACTGGCCATTTCAAATCTAAATATTTGTTGTTAGGCCTTAGCCTAACAACAAATATTTAGAATCTGTATGTAATGTAACTTCAAGTTGATCAATGAAGTAATGTAACTTCAAGTTTGAAGTTACACGAGTGTAACTATAATAAGAATAATTTTACTCCTTCAATTTACTCTAGGATATCTTCGTTTGCGTTTTACCAAGTTACTCGAAGAGTATACTATGCTCGGTATTATTATTCAATGAATAATGAACGAATGTATAAACCGACAAAAAATCATGTACTATTGTTTATATTAGAATGACTTGTACGCCATAATAATTTAATTTCGTAGAGTAATACAGTAAAATGTCAATATCAAATTATAGCACTTCACAATGACATTGATCGTGACAATTGCCAGCCAGCTGCGCGACTATCCACCATTCTCAGTTTAATACTTTACTCCGTCAAAATCGCCCGTGTAAATATTTACTCCCGTGTAATTACCTTATTCTTGGATTAGAAGTTGGAAAAACGCAAAACCAGCTTACTCTTAGATTAGGAAACATTTACACTCGAGTAAAATTTTACTCCAGTTTGGTCGAATCCGCCCTTAGAATTCTAATTTCAATCTTTTTCGTCATCATGGATACGTTAAAAATTCGAGTAATTATGAAATATGAGCACTGTCGTGGCAGCAACGCGGCACAAGCGGCACGCAACATCAACGATGTTTACGGAGCTAACACTACAAACCAACGCACCACCTGTTATTGGTTTGCTCGCTTCCGTTCTGGAATTTTCGACCTGAAAAATGAACCTCGCGGTCGTCCGAAGACTTTGGTCGACAATGACGAATTAAAGGCGATTGTGAAAGCTGATGATACACAATCTACGGCTGAATTAGCAGCAGCTTTCGACGTTAGCGTCAAAACAATATTGGTCCATTTGCGTCAAATTGGCAAGGTAAGAAAGCTTGACAAATGGGTGCCCCACGAACTCAATGATCGCCAGCGCGTAGTACGCGTCGAGACGTGCCTTGCACTGCTCAACAGACACACAAATGAAGGAATTTTGAACCGCATTATTCCCTGCGATGAAAAATGGATTCTGTTTGATAACTGCAAGTGCTCAGCAAGTTGGTTGGATCCTCGTTCAGCACCTAAACAATGCCCTAAACGAAAACTTACCCCTAGAAAAGTGATGGTCACTATTTGGTGGTCTAGCGCCGGTGTGATTCATCACAGCTTCTTACCAAACGGGGTGAGCATTACTGCAGATGTGTACTGTGAAGAACTGAACGCAATGATGGAGAAGCTGGCACATCTCCAACCAGCATTGGTCAATCGCTCGGCTTCGCTGCTCCTGCACGACAACGCGCGACCGCATATTGCACAGCAGACGGTCTCCAAGTTGCAAGAACTGGGGTTGGAAGCTCTCCGTCATCCGCCCTACTCACCAGACCTTGCGCCTACAGACTACTATTTTTTCCAGAATTTGGATAACTTCTTGGCGGGAAAAAAATTCAATACCCGAGAGGCAGTACAAAATGCCTTTGAAGAATTTGTTGCCTCCCGTCCAGCTGATTTCTTTAAGAAGGGCATCTATAAACTGCCACTATTTTGTCAAAGATGCTTTGATTGCATGGGTGATTACTTCGTTTAATACAAATAAAAAATACATGAAAAAAATTCGTTTAAATTTTTTCATACAAAACGGAAATTTCATAGGTAAAGACCTAAAGACGTTTAGGCAGAAAAAAAATCAAAAAAGAAAATACGAATTAAATTTACATTACGTTCGTTGCGGCGCTACGGAGTTCATTGACCTCACTTAGATGATTGAATTGATATTATTTAGGCGAAAACTTTGCTTTCGCTTTAAAGTCAGCTGTTTCTGTAAGGTTAATGATCTCAGCGCCTTCGAGACAGCAATGAAATTTTACATAGTACAATATAATTTATTTTATTCCAAAGTTTTTAATTATTTTCCTGCCCAAATGTCGTTACATAAGCAGTAGATCATATACCCAAAATATCCGTTGTTGGTTAACCAAACCTTATATAAAATCTCAGTCAGAAGTTTGTTTGCGAGATCTACTTCAGTCATGTGGTCTTAAGCACACTCGTTTTTTTTTTAAATATAATATTATATTTTTTAAATATATTTTAGAGTTAATTCACGCTGAAACGAAACGATACGCGACATGGCGCTGTATTTTTAAGATAGCAATTCAAAATTGAACTTTATTCATTACATAAGATACACGTTCCATTGTATGAGTTCGAATGTCAGGTTGCACCGCGCTGCACAGCGCATGTGCAGTGTAGAATGCAGCGACGCCAAGCGTCGCGGATCGTCGCGGTGTGACCCTGAGGCTGTAGTCGATAACACCTAAACCATCATGTAATAGGCAAATATTATTACGATCAGATTCATCACTCATCACGATTATTTTGTAATGCTTGGAAGTCGGATAGTGAGTGTTTTTAAATTCATGACATCTGACAGCTTTTTTACACAACAAGGACCGACAGGCTACCAAGCGCCACGTGGTGAGAGAAAAAGAATCTAAAATTCTTATTGACCGTTTTTGATACCACTTACGCCACCAGATGACGCTTTATGTCAAACACTCATTGGGAGATAGTATTCAGTAGTTGGTGACTGTTTAAATAGATAAACATTAATGGTCAGTTTGACAGTGATACTGGAATGAAAATTGGTTATAAGACGTAAATAGTATTGTAAAATAGTTAATGTAAAGTTGCTTATGCGTACACTCAGAAAGAAGCTCGTGCTAACACCACCACCACACAAGCAACAATGTCAGCAAGACCGTGCAATTCCCCACACCACCATGCAGATCGCAAAACTCGACGCGCAACTCGCCCCGGGATGCTTCTGGTTCGGGGATGTTTTGCGCATGCTTAAACGTGCACTCACACATTTGCTTGCAGGTTGTGGGTATTTTTTCGCGGGAAATTGCTAGATATATTATTAATTAAATAGTCTTGTAAAAGTACTCGTTTGACAGTACATACAAAGAACATTGAACAATTTGTATATACAGATTTTTACAATACAGATTCTACATAATATATTGTTTGTTGCAGATTTCTAGCTACGTAATTATGGGATTCCACTTTATTTTTCCGTCCCCTACTTATTCATATTGAACCTAAATATTGATTATTTACATTGGTATATCCATAGTAAATAAAAAATAGCCCGCAGAGAGCAAACATAGTTTGAGGCTATGTCATGTATATTGTCACCTAAGGGAGAATTCTGTAACAAATAATACGATATTTGATCACAAAATAGGTTCTTAGATCTATTTTTGTAATATATACTAAGCAGTAGATATATAAATGTTTTAATGAAATAATACCACCAAACAAGCATACGTTTCGCCTACAGGCAAGTGAATGCCGCCATCGATGGTAACGGTGGAGTTAAAATATGTCCGTTGTTCCTTCGACCTCCGGTAAAATATCGTTTTAATTCTAAATTTAAATTTACAATTTATATAAGATCTATGCTCGGTTTAGGTTTTTGCAGATAAAACTAAGTCGTACATAGAAGACAATGGGTACTTGAATATTATACAGTCTCAAGTATTCATAAATTGTGAATGCTAAGTATATTATGTACTAGGATGCCACATTTAGCGTGGAGGTTGAGCCATCCCTAGCTGAGGTTAGGTACCGACCCGTGTAAATAATAAATCGAGGACTATGTAAAAGAATGTTTGTCGGTAATGAATATTCCAGGACCTCTCCGGTTAATCTCGTGTAAAAATCTGACTTTTAATACTTAGGTTGCCTTAGTATTAACGATGTAAAATTATAATATTATAGACAATATTAATCGGGCAAATCTTGTATCTCGGTATCGGTATCTCGGAAACAGCTGCAAGTATTATCATGAAATTTAGTATTCAGGAGTTTTGGGGGAGAAAAATCAATCTAGCTGGGTCTTATTCCTGTGAAACTGCGCATATTAAGTTATATAAAATACCTATAACAAGTTCTGCACGCGTGACAACACGTCAGAGATTCGGACCTTTTTCAAACTCTTTTGTTTGAAAATAGTCCGTAACTTTTTTCAAACAAGTTTTACCCCTTAGAAGTCACATACAGGTATAAAAAGATGGTTAGATAATTATTTTCAAAGCTTTCCTTTTTCTATTTATTTCCTATATTCCTCATATTTCCAAAAAAATATCAGCAAAGGTTTTAAAACACACGTTTGAACATTCAAGGAAAAAGAAATAGAAGAATTTTGGGTAACAATATAAGTCTAAAATTTCAGCTTCCGTCAACCGGATTTGTTCAGATTTTTTATCGTGCCTTTTAAATATGAAAACCATTTTAAAATAAATTTTTCATTCTCGTATCCTTTGGCATAACGACTCTATGGTAAACTTTTTTTAGAAAACGTCGAAAAAAATTAATAATATTAATAATTTATTATTATTAGATATCAAATTGGCGGTGAAAAATTTAAATCTCTTTTTTAATTTCGTCACTAAACGGTAGCATAGCAAACTTTATACTGATATTATGTAGTACGTGCCTACTAATAACATTCTAAATCAACCAAGTTGAATAAAACATTTACCAACATAAACACTAGTTAAACATTGATTTGACGAAGTTCCAATAGGTTACCATTAATTAAACACAACTAAATCAAAGGTAATCTATGTACAATCCTAAATCAACAAACAAACTACACAGAACCGAACTGGAACGCAAATTGCAATTGAGTTACCACTACTGCTCTATGTCACCCTAGTATAACATCATAGATATTCGACCAATTTATTTTAACTTTTAACCACAATAGGCCTATATAGATAAGGATCCCTATACTTTAAGCTAGCAAACCTTTATATAATCGCAGTCTCGGAAACGGCTGCAAGTATTTCCATGAAATTAAGGATGTCCCTGAGAAACTGCACATTTTTAAGATATATATATATATATATATATTTTTGTCTCGTCGCGTAATAAGTTAAGAGTGATTTAGATTTCTAAATGGCAAATCCGGTTGGCGGCTTGGCTAGCGTTGAACTGTTTGCATTGTTGATTGTTCGTATCCCGTTGAGACGAGTATTTTTGTGATTTTTTATTGTTCTACTAAAACTCCGAGCTAAGCTTACACCCGTATCGTTAGGCGTTTCCTGGAGATTTCCTCCACTTGACTCAACCTCAACTTCCTTGACTTGAGGAATTTCCTTACGCGAGTCAAGGAATCAACTGTCAAACAAAACGTACCTTGAGGCTCTCTCGGGCGTCTATTTCAGAACATTTATATCAATTCTATTTATAAACAGAGTGGAATTATTTGAAGCAATTACGCAATTACATAGGGCTACGTATTTAAGGAGAAGCATGGATGATTTTTTGGAGTTTCTGTAAGTATTGACCTTGACGAAAATCCGTATAATTACGTACGTATGTAGATATTTACGCGACGCTCAAAACCCCTTAGAGCGGAATTGTGTAGAGGAATTTAAAAAACGATTTAGATTTAGAGAAGACACTGTCGTAAAAGTAATTTTACCACCTTTGAACCCACCAATTCGTGAAAATAACAGGCGACTACCAATACCACCCATTATACAGTTACATAAAGCGTTGCGAACACGACAATACAAGTCAAACGAAGGGTTATAACATCATTCTGCCAAATTCGGATCGATTTTTAATGGTAACTACTGGTGTTAACATAAAAAAGTATATTTTTCCTTATTGGAGGTACAAACAGCTCAGATATAAATTACGTTTAAGAATACCAAATTCGAGGATATCTCAGTTGAGGTTGAGTCGAGGCGGATCTGAGGAAACAGCTAATGATACGGGTGTTCGTCTTCTGGGTGCTGTCAATAGTATTTAACTGGTCATACTTATGGGAAGAAACTATAATTATAAAGTCATACTTAACTGAGGTCAAACTTATTAGAAACGCCGTTAGTAATCTTTTTGCGATTTTCTACTCTATTAGTTTCTTCTATGCTAAATATTAAATATCTTTAACCTTTTATAGTTAATTACTATTTCTGCATCCTTGATCTTTGTAGAGCGACATTGAAAACTGCGCGGTTAAATTTTATTTTTAACCGACTTCCAAAAAAAGGTTTAAAAAAACTGCAAGTATATGCCATTATGTAACTTACAGTAATCATCATCATCATCTTATATACAATACCTAATGGAAGCATTTCATCACTCAAAACATTAGAACGCTATTTAACGCTATTTCGCTAACGTTCGAATGTTTTGAGTTACTTTTTACTTTCTTAAAATGTATTTAATAATAATAATAATATAAATATGACTAAAAAATATTAATAAATATAACTAAAAAATGAAAACCGAATTCCAAAGTAAAAATGCACAAAAAAGGATGAAACAATTTTATTTTCTAAATATTACGTTTTTATCTGTCAACAAATTTAAAAAAACTTTTCAAAATTCAAAGTAAAAATCACATTCTGCAAACTACATAACAAGTTATAGACTCGAATGCATCTTGATTCACCAACTATCTGCGGCGAATTTGATTACAGAAACTGAAAGAAACTAGACAACTTCCTTCCATCGAGGAAACTGACCGGTTCGTTAATACTGTTAACTAAGCCTCAACCAAACTTTTAGAGAACCCAAGTGCTGTACCTAAGGGTAAAAAAATCACGAAGATATGCGACGCTACACGGCGCTGCATTTTTAAGATAGCTATTCAAAATTTAACTTTCTTCACTACACAAAAAGATACACGCTTCATACGGCACAGTCGCATGCACACAACTCGACACAATATAACGTGTAACGTGAAATGAACAAAGTTCAGTTTTGAATAGCTATCTTAAAAATGCACCGCCATAGTCCATGTCACGTATCGTTTCGTTTCGGTGTGAATTGACCCTAAAGTTCAACAAAACTCGGTATAGTGTACCCTAGCCTCAACAAAAAAGAAATTCTCTCGTCAAGTCCTTGAACGGTCCTACAGTACAACTACTTTCTTAATATCTTTCGGGGATCATTGTTTTGAATTTTATTTCGCTGAATTTTATATACGTCTATCTTCTTTTTAAAGGAATCATTTCCGGGTAAGCTTAATACAAAAACCTCAGAAAATTAGAAAGGCGTTAAATAGCTAAAATCGCTATTATTGACCAAATTCGCCGCATAACATCAACACTGAAGGTAAATATTTTGTATTGACTATTGAAACAAGTTACGAGTTTGGCGATAAGGTTTGTTACTGTTGTTACATGTTTAATGACGGTGTAGAGCTAGGGTACAAGAAGAAGTGGCAGGAACGTTTTAATAAAAAAAAAGACTATTTATTATGTATGAATGAGTCTACGGTGCTGAGAAGGTTATTGACCTTACATAGCCAATTTTAATGAATAGAATAGAAATGGATAGAATGAGGGTTATTAAATTCGTGAAATCTGACAGCTTTTTGACACGACAAGGACCGCCGTGCTACCAAGCGCCGCCTGGTGACAGAAAAGAATCGAATATTCTTATTGACCGTTTTTGATGACGCTTTATGTGAGTTGGGTCTATCCCATAACGGCAGAAAAAATATCAAAAACCCTCATTGATAAGGTCAAAGAACTCAGTGTCGTAAAGAATGTCATGTATTTGTAATTATTTTGCATAAGAATGTGAACAAATTTCTGTAATTTATTTTAGAAAAGTTATTTGTAAATATAATAATCGGGCTCCACTAAGGAAAATGTGTTCAACTCCTGGATTTTCTACTCGTCCCTATAACGATGTAACGTAGGACGAGGGTTGAAAATCTAACTGTTGAGCACGGAATATACTAAGGCGGGTCAATAAGTCCGTGACTTTTTGAATTTCTAACCTCCTTACTGAAAAAGCAATACTACTCCTGTCAACAGGCATCTGTCAGTTAACTCCTATCAAAATTTGAACTTGCTGCGTCAGTTAGTTTGTGTTTTACAGCTATCTTTATCAGACTATCCAGTAACTTAAGGAAACAATGGAAAAAAGTGAATTTCGTGTGCTTATTAAGCATTATTTTTTGCAAAAAAAACCATTACCAACACCAAGGCTAAGCTTGATAAATACTATGGGGACTCTGCACCATCTATTTCAATGGTTAAAAGTGGTTTACTGAATTTCGTTGTGGCCGTACAAGCACTGAAGATGCCGAACGTCCTGGACGCCCAGTTGAGGTCTCTACACCCGAAACAATCGAAAAAATTCACGATATGGTGTTGGCCGACCGAAGATTGAAAGTGCAAGAGATTGTGAAAGCCATAGGCATCTCGCATGGCTCATTGGTTTCAATTTTGAATGATCACTTGGGCATGAGAAAGCTTTCCGCAAGATGGGTGCCGCGTTTGCTCACAGTCGACCACAAACGCAATCGTGTAACAACTTCACAGGAAGGTTTGGCGTTGTTTAAACACAATATGGAGGAGTTTTTGCGCCGTTTTGTAACCGTGGACGAAACATGGATCCATCACAACACACCAGAGACCAAACAACAGTCGAAACAGTGGGTTTCTAAGGGTGAATCGGCGCCAAAGAAGGCCAAGGTGGGTTTGTCAGCCAATAAAGTTATGGCGACTGTTTTTTGGGATGCACGTGGGATAATCCACATTGACTATCTTCAAAAGGGAAGAACAATTAATGGGGAATATTATGCCAACTTATTGGACCGCTTCAATGAGGATTTGAAAAAAAACCGACCTCATTTGGCCAAGAAAAAAGTTCTTTTTCACCAAGACAATGCAAGGATGCACACATGTGCAGTTGCCATGGCAAAAATCCATGAATTGGGCTATGAATTGCTCCCACATCCACCCTATTCTCCAGATTTGGCTCCGAGTGACTACTTCTTGTTCCCAAACCTGAAAAAATGGCTCGGTGGAAAAAGATTTGACTCCAATGATGAAGTCATCTCGCAAACAAAGGCCTATTTTGAGGACCTCGACAAATCATATTTTTTGGAAGGGATAAAAAAATTGGAGAAGCGTTGGACAAACTGTATAGAGCTCAAGGGGGACTACGTTGAAAAATAAAATGAATTATTTATCAAAAAATCTATGTTTTATTCCAAAAGTCACGGACTTATTTACCCGCCCTCGTATTATATACCTGAAGAACATCCGCGAAGTCGATTGTTGCAATCTCGGATAACAGAATCTGTGATTATCTTCGTTTAATTATAAAATTATTCTTATAATATACTCGTAAGTAAGACAACCTTTAGGCTGGACTTATTATATTATCCGTAATCCGGGAAAATTTAGAGCACGGAAAATAGAATTCTGCGCTAATACAATAGAGTTAAAATCGAAGTGTCGAGTGTCGAGCTGTCATATGTGACATTGACATTTGACTCTATACTTATGTGTTCGATTTTCAGCTCTATTGTATTAGCGTAGAGTTCTATTTACATTGCTCTGAATTTTCCCCGACCTTACGGATTCTGGACAATATAGTCCCAGTTTACTCATTATTCTATCTAGACATTGATCAACTGATTTAAATTTTGTAGTATTCATGATTCAAGAAATTATTATGTAAATATACATAATTCATTAATTCATCATAAATTTTGTCACAGTACTACGATGTTATAACGAAAGTTATTTGTAAATGATGTCATACAGATTACAGCCTTATCTACAATTACAGCATTTCTAAGTCTACGGATTAAGTATATTGCTTCAAAAAATTTTAATAGATGAATCTAATTTCAAAATAATATAAAGGATAGATAGGGCAATCTTTGCCCATAAACCGCGGTATCTCATATGACAATAATTAAGGTTCTGTATAACGCCAGTGACCTTGAGCGTCTAATTCCCATACTAATTTTATAGGCGACAAGGGCGTATCGCGCCGACCGGAGAGTATTGAAATCGGATAAAAAATCGCTATAAATATTTGAGACGAAATTTGCAAAAACTAAAACGGCCTTCCTCAGAGTCTTGTCTTATTTAAAACAATGAAACAATTTTCACACTCGTGTGACTTAAAGGAGAAGAAAAAAAAGGTTTTAACTTAAAAAAAGGGTGGACTTAGCATATTTAATTTAAATCAATAATCAAATAAAAAATTTAATTTATAAAAAGACAGTCCTCGGATAAAGATAATGCAGATTAAGATATATTTTTTGGGTTTTTTCAATACGACCATGACTGAAAAAAAAGGTTTCAAAGAACTCCAATTTTCAGTTCTATCGAGCCACATGACCGACTGACGAGCCACATGGTTATTAGAGTAAAGGAAGAGAGAGTGCTCTTGTAGGTACTGCACACACATTTGGGCACTATAAAATAACTCCTGCGTAGCCGGACTGGTTTCAACGAAACCAGCTACCGCCACCGAAATCAATGTGGCCCATAGTTGTTTATAGTGGCATTTCCAATTAAAATACTTTCGTTCGAAGTCTCGTTGCAATTTCACTAAACTAGAAGCATTATTTTTAATCATATAATTTTTATCGTTGAAAGTTATTTAAAAAAACATGCAGTGATAAACAACCTTTCGTCCTTTACAATAAAAAATCCAATTACATTGTTGTGATGCCACTCAAAAATGTAAAAAACTTCACAAAGGGCATCAGCGACAAAGAACATATTTCAGATTATTACGTCCTCTAACTCCAAGAAAATATTATAATTATTTAAATTGTTTTTACCTATATGTTTTTAATTTAAATTAAACATTTAACGAACATGATATTTTTTTTTCAATTCGGGGCCTATAATAATCTTCTTTATATATATTTCTTAGGTTTTTGTTTAGAAACCGGATTAACTTTTTATGTTAAAAAATATATTTATATTAAGGAAACAAATATTATTATTTATTATGGTGTATAATAATAATGAACCTGTATACTTCTAGCATACACTTTAATTTTAACATACACAAATATACTAATTATACATAAAGCAAAAACTTTCAGTACAGTTTTACGAGAACTTTGCGAACGGAGGAGTATGATCGCTGTATTTATTTGTCACAAAATTCACCCTTAATTTAATAATTTTACATTCCAATGCTGGCAGTTTAGTTAGTAACTGTCCATCTATACTTCTATACTAATATTATAAAGAGGTAAAGTTTGTGAGGTTGTAGGGGGGAATCTCTGGATCTAGTGAACCGATTTTTAAAAAATTTTTCCAATAGAAAGAAGGCTTCGTTATTTGTGAGTGACATCCTACTAACATTATAAATGTGAAACTTTGTGAGGATGGATGAATGTTTCTCTTTCACGCAAAAACTACTGAACGGATTTCAATGAAATTTAGGATGTTTGTAGTTTGAGCTCTGGACTAAAACACAGGCTACTTTTTATCCCGAAAAAGTAGAGTACAGTGTTCCTTTTGGATTGTATTTACGCGGGCGGCGCCGCGGGCAACAGTTAGTAGGCTATATGGACGGATGGATGTTTGTTACTCTTTCACGCAAATACTACGGAACAGATTTCAATTAAATTTAGTATGGTAGTAGCTTAAGCTCTGTATTAAAACATAGGATACTTTCTATCCCGAAAAAGTAGAGTATTCCCGTGGGATACTATATCTACCTACGCGGGCGGAGCCACGGGCAACAGCTAGACATTTATATCGCAACTCTTATTGTATTTATTACTCGCTATTGCAGTCGTTACTTTTGTTGTTTTTTTTAAACTATTTTCGATCAAAACATTTTTTTTTATTTGTAGACATAATAGCTACAGCCTTGCATGAGTGATCATAGAGGTTGTGTCTGTTCGGGAAATAATCTGCCTCAACCTTGGTGCATTTATTTCTTGTTGACAGTTTTTTGGCGGGAAACAGGAAGAGGGAAATGCAAGAATGTCCCTGCAGTAGTTGTGACTGGACCACTCGTCTTTTTAGGGTTCCATAGTTCACGTCTAGCAACCCTTATGGTTTCGTCACTTCCGTCCGTCCATCCGTCTTCGGCTTACCGTCCAAACGGTTAGTGCTAGACAGATGAAACTGTGCATGAATATATGTATTTACTACGTGATACGTCGACAATATACTTTTGGGGTCCCTGCCCTATATATAGTGAGGATGATTTTTTTTGCTCGCGTCTACCCCATACCATGGGGTATCATAGATAGGTATTTTAAAAATATTGAGAAGTTTCTAAGACGATTATTTGATTAAGGTATCAGTTTGAGAGATATTCTACTACATATTCAATTAAACTATAAATTCAGCGACATTAAACGGCAAGCTCGAAAAATCTGAAAAATATCACGATGGTAGTTCATGTGATGAACTTTGAAGGAAAACTAAAACGGCTTTTAATACTTTGTTAGTTCAGTAGTTATAGAGACTTAACTTGGAAAATGCGCTTAATTGGCAAACTTCGTACAAAAATAACGAAATAATAATTAAACATGTAAAATATTGCTATAGTGGTGCGGAGCCCTTCGTGCGCGAGCCGGGCTCGCACTTGGCCGGTTCTTTATGGAGGAATAGATCGGACGAATTGTCTGATCGAAACACTACTTAGGGTTAGAGTTGTGACAAGTGCGCCTCGACCCTTCGATTTCCTGAACGTGCTCGAAACGCAACGTGAGCGTCACGCCGGTTTTCTGTAAAGCCGTGGCATTGTTGCTAATAAAGTAGTTATAAAAAATAGATAATATCAATGTTTTATTGACAGATGTCACATGCAAAGCCTATCGAGATACAAGAATTTAGTTAGCCAAAAGGCTAAGTATAGTGTAGACGTATCTGAGTGCTAAGTGTAAGTTTTCTTTCCGCATTCGATCGTGATCGCGTTTGGCGATAACTAGGAATTTGTATGTGATTTGACCTAGTTGTCGCGTTTACGACTAAGTGTTGCTGTACAAATCACATACAGATTCCTAGTAAACGTAAAACGCGCTCACGACCGAATGCGAAAAGAAAATTCATATTTAGCACTCTGTGTTAAGCATCTCTCTCATATGTACCAATAAAGAAGAGTATCAAATCAAATCGAATTATTTATTTGCAGAATAAGTACATATAAATGGATGTTACAGCTTTTATAGAGGTACAACTTATTCTAACCCGTGTGAGGCATGCTAATGTCACTGTCATAATATTATAAGTTACACAATTCAATTATTGATTTTATTGTAATAATGATTCTATTACATTATGCATTAAGATTTTATTACATTAATATTTTTATTACAATTATTTATCTATTCTATTTGTCCTGTGCGTTATTTAACATTTTGGTCAGTTAAAAATTCATTTATATAATAATAAACTTTTCTAATTAATATTGCTTTAGCCCTCGTTTTAAATATTTGTAAAGTCACTATTTCTAATATGTCCTTTGGTAATTTATTATACAATTGTATTGATATTGCTAGATAGCTATAACTCAGCAAAGCTGTTTTTGCCGGAGGATAACAGATTCGATGTTTGTTTCGGATACTTTTAAATCTATCATAGTCTTTTAAATTACGTTTTATAAACATTATTGTTTCAAGTATATACAAACAGGGGAATGTTAGTAATTCTAGTTTTATAAAGTAAGGTTTACAGCTGTTAGTTCTTTTTATTTTGCAGATTGCTCGCACACATTTTTTTGAGCTTTAAATACCGAGTCTTTATCTGTAGAGTTACCCCAGAACATAATCCCGTAGCGAAGTACCGATTCGACTCGGGCGTGATATGCTGTGACTAAGGTCGGTATGCTTACAATTTTTGCAGCATATATAGTGCATATGATATTTTATTAACTTTACTACATTATATATCATAATTGTTGCTGTATTATTATTATCACCACTCTAACATGACAAGGATTTACAAGAACCAAGACGTCGCAGCCCACAACAGGCATATCTCCTATTAAGCCAGCACATGCCGATGCATGATGTTCTAAGACAAAAAAAAACTAGCATAAAAAGTAATTGCATCGCATTCCTATTTCATCTCCCTACTCATTGGTTATATTAGCTTAGCGCCATTGAACGATTTCATATTATCTGATAGTAAATTATGGTCATAAAGTAGTGGAGTCTGACTCAACATTGATGCGAAAGTTGCGCGACTATTAGACCGATTTGGATGAAACATTGCCCACTAATAGTCCATGAGTTGAAAGTTTCGTGATTTATTAATAACCTCATTTATTATTAGATACCGCACGTATGAGTTTTTATTTAAACTAGAGATGGCCCTGTGGTCGAATTTTGACAGAAATCTAATATAATATATAAAATTCTCGTGTCATAGTGTTCGGGGACACACTCCTCCGAAACGGCTTGACCGATTCTTATGAAATTTTTTTTGCATATTCGGTAGGTCTGAGGATCGGTCGTAATCCGATAGAAACTTGCTTGTCCTGTAAAGTGGGGTTTTGGCTTTTACGACCTTCCTACCCCAAGGTATCGATTATTATATGTAAGATTTTTATTTTATCATGCACATATTTAATACACATCCATGACCAGGAACACCGAAAAACTTTTTTGTTTCTTCGGCGGGATTCGAACCCATGACCCTGGCTTACGCATCAACGTGCTCGACCACTGAGCCACAGAGGTGCTGAAAATTTTATTCTTCAAACTATTAAAAAACAATTTGCCACTATTACACCCCATATTTTAACTTTCATTTCCATAAAAGTAATCGCTTGTACAATTAACTAAAACGGTTATTTTTAATTCAGATTACAGATGGCTATGTCGTTAATTATGTATACCGCTCTAACAGTACACCCACAGTATACCCTAATAGGCGGTCTCACATACAAAATATATGTAACTAATGTTTCTTTCGAAAAATCCATTACACGTACGGATGTGCGACGGACACTAAACACGTTTCGTCATACAGAATTTTTTATAAAATATATACCTACTTGGTATTTGTTTTCAAACACGTGTCTACTAGTTATAGTATACAAGACAATAGTTTAGTAAGGCTTTAAAATATTAATTTATTTAATAATAATAGTCGTTTTTGTACCGTGTTGAAAATCAATTTCTCACAAAAATCTTCGTCTATACCTACTCCGATACGATTCAATGTTAACAAGTTAACAAAAAAATGTAATTCGACCGATTCAAAGTGTCAGTGTATTTCTCAATTGCGCGGTGAATGAGTGACATTTAAATTGGAAGCATTATAGCCGCCCATTAAACGGACTGGCGATAAAAGTCAAATCTAAATATTAATGTGAAAATGGTAAAGCAAATTACTGTATTAAGCCCCAACGAAAATAGAGGGGTGTCATAAGTTTGACGTGTCTATCTGTGTGTCTGTGTAACTGTGGCATCGTAGCTCCCAAATGGATGAACCGATTTTGATCTAGTTTATTTTTTGTTTGAAAATTGACGTGATCGAGAGTACTGATGTGCATCATCATCTACTCAACCACTATTTAACAATTCGGGGGTTACTTAAAATTTTTAATTTTGTTTATTTACTACGAAAAAAATATCTTTTTGACTGTATTTATGCAATAATTTTTATCTGTGCCCAGAGGGTAAAAACGGGACCCTATTACTGACTCTTCACTGTCTGTTTGTCCGTCTGTCCGTCTGTCTGTCCAATTTTTATATCCATGTTTTATGTATTAAAACTAATAGCGTAGCCCACTGTACGGTAACCCTATAACACCTTAGCGATATTAGTGTGTCAGCGATGATTTGGCGCGTCACGCGGCCCTCATTTATCAGCTGATGAAAGCCCCGACCCTCCCATTGTACGTCCTCCCCCGCCCCAGTCCTCCCTCTCAACTGAATACATTTGTAATTAAAAATAAACCGTGTGCAAACCAAAAACGAGGGTGTTAAAAAGGGAAAAAATCTGTAACGGTTTTTGTACGTTTTTTTTTGTAGAATCCTGTATGTTTTTGATGTCTGTTTAATTTAAAAGGAAGGCTGTGCTGGGGCTATATAAATGTGGATATAAAAAAGAAAGGCGGTGCAAATGTTAAACATTTTTTTTAAACGACGAATGTGTATTCTATTATCTTGAGAACCTCTATGGCTCAGTAATAAGCGCATCAGCGCATAACCCAGAGATTGCGGGTTGAGAGTTCGAATCCCGCCGAAGTAACAAATTTTTTTTCTGTGTTCCTGGGTCTTTGATGTGTAATAAATATAGCTATAGTATAATTAAAATCTGAAATAATATGTTATTTATTTATTTATCCGCTCCGCGATACAGTATCCAGTATCCCCGGGGAACACTGTACTTTTTCGGGATAAAAAGTGTGTTAATCCAGAGCTCAAACTACTACCATAACAAATTTTATCAAAATCTGTTCAATAGTTTTTGCGTGAAAGATTAACAAAGAAATATCCATTCAACTTTTCACATTTATAACAGTAGTAGGATTACAGCCGAAGCTGGAAGGGCGCACAAATATACAGAAAGGCAGACGGACGGACATAGCGAAACAATATGGGTTCCTTGAGTACTACGGAACCCTAAAAATGATGATACAAGCCAGAATACACAAGCCAGAGCTTCAACGGAAATGCTCCATGCTCCATCTAATTGCACCTAGCGCTCAAATTCCCGCACATGCCGCCATGCTGAATATTGCCAGCCGTTCCCGCTATTTCCAAATTCAGTCTCTAATAACCCATTGTGAGATTTTAATTGATAGTATGTACTATAATGATCATAATGTTTTATTTAATAATAACTAGCGTTTGCCCGCGGCGCCGGCGTAAACACAGTATCCCACCGGAACACTGTACTTTTTTGGTATAAAAAGTAGCCTCTGTGTTAATCCAGAGTTGAAACTACAACGTGAAAGAGCCATCATCCATCCATTCGACCATACATCCATCCATCCTCACAAACTTTCACATTTATAATAGAAGTTGGATTATTTTGTACCTTTTTGATTATTAAGGTCTATTATAAACCTGCAAAAGTAGGTACCACACTTTTAGAATTACATTGTTTTGAAGTATAAAAGTTACAGATTTTGAACAAAAATGTTATACAGCTAACTTAGCAGGGAACCAGATTAACGTGACGTGAAAGCGTCTAAATAAAAAAAAAATATGAAGGCTCAAAATATCACAATTCACAAGATAGCAACGTGGACAAGGAGGTCGATTCTGCTAATTAAATACGGCAATAATACAGATGCAATCAAGTTCCGGTGTGTTAAAAATGGAAAATGGTATTCTCATGGTATCAACCCAACGTCAAACCCGTTTTGATTGGTCTAGACCCCAAAAATCTTTTTAAGGCATAAAGATTATTAATTTATAATTCAATAAAAGTAAAAGTAAATTACGAGAATTGAGGTTCTGGTATTGATGACATTAGCTAGGAGTTAGGAGGACGAAGCTATTCCCCTTGTTAAGTATAGGTGTGCCTCCGTTGGGGATACACGCTGTTTCGTTATTTCGAATCGCGCCCGGAATCAATCGTTAAACAATTTCTCTGAGTTTGGAGGATATTTTATATGATCATTTTCCTTTGGGGAAAATGTTCTATGAGAAAATATGAACCTCAAAAATGTGCTTTATATTAAGCACAAACTGGTGTTATGTTGATTTTCTACATTTTAAATTCAAATTAAGAAAACTATAAATTTTGTACTCAATAATTTGAATATTATTTACCTCGGATATTCAATTATAAAAATATTTTTCATACAAACTTTTAAACCTTATTATACACCCTCAGTGGGTGAATTCTAATAAACCCTGAAACACGTATGTAATGAAATATTGATCATTATACAATAAAAGAATGAATCTCACTCTCAGACCTCGAAATGAGTGTAGATTCAGAAAAATCGATACAAAATTTCAACCCCTATTTCACCCCTTTAACGGTAGAATTTTTCAAAATCCCTTCTACATTGTAAATTAAAACTACTGTCCAAATTTCACGTTCCTACCACTAGGGGTAACGGCTGTGCGAGCGTCTACATATCAGTCAGTCAGTGAGGACATCTCCATTTATAATTATTAGATAGTTTACTACACAAGCCTACTTTGGGTGTATTTTCTTTAATTATTCTAACTACGAAGTGTATAGAAGCCACTTACAAAATACGTCACAGTAGAGACCTAATCGATCATTAATTCTTATCTGCAAGTGTTGGAAACTCTAAGGAATTTTATTATATTCCTTAGTAGTCAAAGTTTTGCAAAGGTTTATCGTGACTTAAACAAGACAAAGTAGGAAACCGAGCAAAGGTAGGTCACCTAGGTATTGTTCCATGGCTTAGTTGGAGCTTGTTAATGATTGAAATCTTGTTAAAATTATTAAATACGTTCTTTTATTAAACTCTTGTTTTGATATTTTGACCTAAAATGTATATATATATATATATATATATATATATATATATGGATACACGGTAATTGATGTTAAAATTAAGTACCTGTAATATGTGATGTTTTATTGTCTCGATTCCCGACCAATTTCTTCTAAATACGAAATGTGACATGTTACGTATATAAACTATTTTGATAATCAATCATCGTATTTGTATGGTACGATGTATGAAAAACGCAGATACACGAAAGCCTTATATAGAGCTTGGTCGAAAATGTATGTAAAATATTAATATTAACTAGCTTTTGCAAATAGACCTACAATATAGTAGTAGCACAGAGTAAAAATATAAACTTTATAATAAATTTTCACTCGTACTTTTTAATTTTAAGATATCTCCTAGATAAGGATAATTAAATTGTATCCGTCTAAGCTATAGCTATAGCTTCTGAAAATATCACCATATTTCTGTAATATATTATAATTATATTTATATAATTTATATGCCATCGCGAACTTTTTTGTCGACCTATAGAAGAGAAACAATCCCACCATACATTGTTTTGTTATTGTTAGATAAGGCAGCGTTTTCAATAAGTTTCCAGACCCCTTGATTTTTTCCGACACCTTCAACAATTATCGTCATAAATCAAACAATTTCCACAAAACAAATTATTATCGACCTAAACCTTCCTAAGGAACTACTCTGTCGGTGAATGTAAACGGGATGAAAATCCCTTCTTTAGTTTTTGAGATTATCGCGAACATATAGACAGACTCGGCGAGACACTTAACTATCCTATGTCCGTCTCGTAGTTCTAAGCTACCTCTTCACCAATTTTCAGCCAAATCGGTTCAGCCGTTCTTGAGTTATAAATAGTGTAGCTAACACGATTTTCTTCTATATATATAGATAACGCAGTATCATTTACATTTCTTTGAATATCACGTGTCCCTGGAACTTCTCGTGTATCAAGCAAAATAAAATAAAGTCACGCACAGACAGCACCCACTGTGTGTTTAAGTAGGCGTACCTACCGTTACAATCATTACTACAATTTTCTTATTTGTACCACGGAAAATTGAGTGTATTGTATTGTATTGTAGCTTGAGTTATTGTTACTATTGGATATACAATAGAATATAGATATAAAGACTTTTATTACATCTGTAGTAATAGAAATGTTTGTACTAGTTATATTTATGTTATTACCTTTTTAGTTATAAGAAATTTATTGGTAGTTAGTATGTATTTATTAAAATATCAAAATACTTATTTTCGCGACTCTGCCCGTGTAAATACTGATCCCACGGGTACTCTTTACGTTTTGGGATAAAAAGTAACTAATGTGTTAATCCAGAGCCTAAACTACTACCATACCAAATTTCATCAAAATCCGTTCAGTAGTTTTTGCGTGAAAGAGTAACAAACATCCATACATCCTCCTCACAAACTTTCACATTTATAATAGTATATTAGGAATAAACATGAACACCTAGAATCTTTAGTGCAAGCACTAAGTCCGATAGTAATGATGTCTGTTACAGTATGGTTGAGCGCATATTGATTGTCCTAAAACCATTCCTGAATCTTCTAAAAAAAGAAGCACAAACCTTTCCTTTATATTTGACGTAATTTCGCCGGTGAAATACGTTATTTTCTCTATCTCCAAGGATTTACAGAATTTATTTATTTTTGCAATTTTTGTTCTCCTGCTACGGTTTGTTGGCGATAGCGAAATATATTGTCGTGCCATTTTTTTCTGGTTGAGATTTGGATTGCGTTTTATACTGGCCCCGTAGTTCATAATATGAATGGAAAATGCGTTCAGATTTTAGGTATCAATGTGAGTCAAAATTATCGTATAATACTTTGTCTTCTACCATTGCGACGATCAGCCGAGTTTCTTACTCACACTTAACAAACCGTGCATTGCAAATACGAGTAGCTCTCCACACAAAGATTTCAAAACTAAAAAATCTTCATGCAATAAAAAGTTACGCCATTTTGTTTTCACGCAATACACAAGTGCACTCCCTCTCCTTTACTATCGTAACACAGTGGGACGGATGACCGACACGACTGACGAGAGATCCACTTTTTACATGCCCATCCGACGCATGGATCATCTTTCTTGTCAAGCAATCAGGTAATCAGCCTGCATTGTCCTCACTAGATTTGAAAACAGCATTTTGTGTTATTCCAACGTGGGGATCGAACCAACGAGATCGACCAATTCTTCGGAGTCGAGAGCACGACCACTAGAACACGAAGGCGCCAAAGTACAAATAACAAACCACTGAATATTCATTACATTGTATCTGATCGCCACGTCGACCGAGTCCATGATAATTTATCCTTACGATAATAATATTATAATTTTACCATATATGTATTAAGTACTTCAACTTAAAGAACATGTGTGCGTAACAAGGCTTTTTACTACTATTATATTAAATACGAAATCCCGAAAAAGTACAGTGATCCCATGGGATACTGTATTTAAGCGGGCGGAGCCATGGGCATAAGCTAGTAATTGTGTAATCATTAATTAATCAACGTATGCCTATATACCCTACGCTTAATACTTACGTTCTTCGTTACATTCGTTAGATGGTAAATAACCGCGACCAGGGATGTGTAACTTATACATCCCTGGTACTTACGGGATAACGTGTAGCGAAGTTGCCCGGTACTAATGAAAAAGTTACTCCGTAAGTCCTTCGTCCTTCTAGGACTAGTTCCTCTCTAATTATGTAAGTTCATTCAACTTGCTATAAGGATAGACTTGAAAAAAATTGGATCTTTCTATTTTCGGAATATTATCGAAAATAGGCTTGAGAATCGAAAAAAAAAATTGTAATAAGTAATAAATAACATATTAGACATTAATATATTGGACATAAATTATACATATAATTTTATCATTATGATACTGATAACTCTAAGGGCCAATTCACACCGAAACGAAACGATAAACGACATGGTATTTTTAAGGTAGCTATACAAAATTTAACTTTATTCCTTATGTATAAGATACAATTTTCGTTGCAAGAGATCGAATGTCCGATTTCATCGTGCTGCACAGCGCATGTGCAGTGTATGTCATATGAAACGTGTGTCTTTTTGTGAAGAAAGTTAAATTTTGAATAGCTATCTTAATAAAAATGCAGCGCCGCGTATCGTCGCGGTGAGAACTAACCCTAACAACCAGTGAAACGTTAATGTGAGGAATACTCGTGGACGTTATTCATTGCGTACGCCATAGTTATGACGTCAAATTTCACAGTTTGATTAATTCTGTCCACGGTAATAGTTTTAATGCTTTTATATCAAGTCATGTGCTGTCCTTGTCTATCAGGGAAAGAGGTCCGACTTATGGAGCCCTCAATCTTAGGAGGCGTTTGAGAATTCGGAGGCTGTAGCTCCTTAACTTAACTTAAACAGACGGACGATCAGATAGACAGACAGACACCGTGTGTCTCAGTAATCAAGACTATCCAACAAAATATGTAATATTTCACAATTACAATATTAGTAGGAACGTCTGGATGTTGGCCACAACTTCGTGCGCGCAAAAGTAAATGAGGGTTTTTAAATTCGGAGTATCTGACAGCTCTTTGACACGACAAGCATCGTCGGGCTACCAAGCGCCGCCTGGTGGCAGAAAAAGACTCGAAAATTCTTATTGAGCATTTATGATACCACTACGCCACCTGATGACGCTTTGTGTCTGCCCCCTTGCGGCAGAAAAATATCGAATACCTGAGGGTATTCCGCAGGAACCGTATTTTACTGTGGGTAATTTATATTTGTGGCAAATTTCATGATTATCGGTTAAGCTGTTTTTACGTGAAAGCGTAACAACCAAACAAACTCACACATATACTATTACTTTTAGTAGCTTATTAAATATAGTATCCCTACGGAATAATTACTGTACCCACTTTTCGGAATAAACAGTATTCTATGTTTTAAGTCAGAGCATAAACTACTACCATACCAAATTTCATCGAAATCCGTTCAGTAGTTTTTGTGTGAAAGGGAAACAAACATCCATCCATCCTCACAAACTTTCACATTTATAATATTAGTAGGACTAGGATAGTATAGTACAGAAAAGCAACGTAATATCACGCGGAACCGCGGTGCGCGCTGGAGTTGTAGGACGAGAGCCGGCGAACAATGGGCGACCTCGGCTGGTGTTACGCGCTCAAGCGCTCAATGTCACCGCGGCGATTTCTCGTGTGATAACAACTATTATGATATGCATAACATTAGTGCATCATCATCATAACCACTACTTTGATGACGGAAGGGAGTTAGTTAATGCAAAAAAAAATTTAGAGCATTGAAGAGAAAATATAAATATACCCTTTATGGGTTTAACACCCAAAGGGTAAAACGGGACCCTGTCACTGAGACTTCGCTGTCTGTCTGTCTATCTGTTCCTCCGTCTGTCCGTCCCTAGGCTGTATCTCCTTAACTGTGATGGCTACAAATGTTCACTGATGATGTATTTCTTCTGCCACTACACTAAAAACTTAATAAAATATTTAAGAGCTCTCATACAACAAACTTTCTAAACTGCTAAAAAAAATATTTCCTATATTTTTAGTCATAAAAATTGTCATAAGCCGACTGCCGCACTTTGATTTAATGCACTTTGCCTAAAACACATCGGTATTTAGGCAAATAATATATTTTAGTTTATTTATTAATTATATGTTTTAGTTATAGTATATTACTACATTCTTCTGTCATATTATACATAATATTCAAGGATTTTTGTTGCTTACGTTGGGAATAATTATTAATTAAAATGCTAAATTCACATCATTACATTATGTAATTTATATTTATGTATAAAATATGGCAACGACCCTCGTTTTCATTCAGGAATAATATTAAAATAATTAATTTCTACAACGCAGCAGACTTTTGTATCTACTATACATTTTTTAAGATAGATAAATTTTTTCTTTTCGTGTCGCCGTCTCCTCGACTACCTTATCTCTCTCCAGCGAGGGTAATATCCTTTTAGAAGCCACACAGTTAATGTTTTACACCTATTATACTTGAAGTCATAGAAAAAAAATTAAGAGAGATCAGTGTAAAACTTTATATAACGAAAAAGTTGATGACTATATTATATAAGTACTACAATAGTTAGTACAATAAACGCCATAGTAACAAAACGCCATAGTAGCAAAACGACATAGTATTAAAACGCCATAGTAGCAAAACGCCATAGTGGCAAAACGACATAGTAGCAACGACATAGTAGTAAAAAAAACTTTAATGAAGCGTTTAACAGCTTTTATGATTTATTCATAATGCTATATAAGCTCTGCTTCCCTTTAATCCGCCTAAAGGTCACAAATAAACATACAGTACCTCACTGGATGACAAAATGCTTAAAAAAAAGTTGCAAAACAAAACGAAAATTACAATTTAGCTATTATCGGGAAAAAAATATATCAACAAAACACAAATACAAAAAATATAGTAAAATATTAAGGAAGTGTTTTAGGCTTGCAGAAATATATTCACATACAAAATATGTTGCTAAAGCTAAAAATAAATGCAGAGCCTCTTGGAATATTGTTAAAAATTGCTCTAACAAAGGTAATGAAAAAAAATAATCACAGAAATAAATATAAATAATACCATAATGGATACGCCACGAGCCATAGCAAATACATTTAATGAATATTTTTTTAAAACTTCTAACATAAATATGATTTCCAATTCTAAATTTACAAGTAATATCCAGGACAATCCTATGAGTATCTTTTGGAAACCATGTACCTGTGACGAAACAATTCAACTTATTACTTCTTTAAAAAATACAAATACGGTTGGTTATGACGAAATATCCACAAAAATAATTAAAGAATGTAAATATATAATAGCCCCCATCATAACAGAACTTATAAATAAATCTTTTGTGGAGGGTTCTTTTCCCAATAAATTAAAAATCTCAATAATTAAACCGCTACATAAAAAAGGTGACAGAAAACAATTAAATAATTACAGGCCGATTACTCTAGTTCCCATATTATCGAAAATATTTGAAAAAGCAATGCATAAAAGAATAACTTCATTTATAAAGAAATTTAATATTTTAAAAAACAAACAATATGGCTTTCAAAAGAATAAATCAACTCAACAAGCTTGCTTTAATGTTACTAACCAAATTATAAACTGCATTGATGATAAAGACCACTGTATAGTTGTTTTTATTGATATGACTAAAGCTTTTGACCTTGTTTCACATGAATTGCTACTACTATGCTACTGATAAAATTAAACAAAATGGGAATAAGGGGACCAGCTTATAATTGGATTAAGTCATTCCTCTAAAATAGAACGCAATACACTGTAATAGAAAACATTAACACAGATAAAGAACTTGTTAATAGTAAATCCAGAATCTTATTAAATGAATTTGGTGTACCACAAGGCTCTGTATTAGATCCTCTGCTATTTTTATTTTATATTAATGACATTCCAATAATGAATAATTATAAATTGACATTATTTGCAGATGATATTATATCAATACTATTTACATATAAAAAATCGGACGTGAACAAAATCGAAAGTGACATTAATTTAACACTTGGACATTTAATTGAATGACTAACATCTAACAATCTAAAAATTAATCTTAATAAAACTAGGTACATACAATTTAGAACTTATAATAAATTACCTTTACGACTAAGACTAGCATATAGTGATGAAATTATAGATGAAGTTGATGAGAACTTGTTTCTGGGCATTCAAATTGATAAATACTGTAACTGGCATGCACACATAGATAAAGTTTGTTCAAAACTGAACAGTTCCGTATTTGTCTTACGTAGACTAGCGTGGACAGTTAGTATACAAACCGAAATTATGGCCTATCACGGCTACGTCTCATCAGTCCTACGCTATGGATTGATAATTTGGGGAAATTCTACGCATTTAGATAAGGCATTCATTGTCCAAAAGAAATGCATCCATGCTATAGCTAAGATTCCACCATATGAGTCATGTAAGCCTTTCTTTAAACAATTTAACATCATGACACTACCTAGCTTATACATTTTAGAAATTTTAAAATTTGTTATATACAACAATGACATTTTTACACAATTAATAGATAAGTACCCGACAAAATATTTAAGAAACTCAAATAGACTGATCATAGATAAAAAACCAAAAACAACCCTTTTTATAAATAATGCTTATTCAATGTGTGTAAAAATATATAATAAGGTGCCTAAACATATAAAACAATTATCTAACAAACACTTTATTAGAGAACTTAAAAAAATGTTAATAAATAAATCTTATTATGACGTGAAAGAATTTTTAATGAGATGAAATTTAATCATCATTTTTAACATTATATTTTTCTATATCTATTGACATTTTATGGAGCTCTTGATTTCACATTTTAATTTTTTTCTTTCTTGACATTTTTATAGTAATCTAAAAAATGTATTAACAACATTAAATTTTTACATTTGATAAATTGACATAATAAATGATGTTTGTAATGAATACTTAATCATTGACAATTTGATTCTGTTATTAAATGTATCTTAAAACGATACGTATGTTATATAATGAACCTATAATCGTGTTAATAATAAATAAAATATTTGGACGTCGTTAACTGCGACAAAATATGCGCACTAATGTAAAAATGTACATGTAAACACCTATATGTAACCATATTTTCACCAAATAAAGCATCATTTCATTTCATTTCATTTCAAAACGCCATAATAGCAAAACGCCATAGTAGCAAAACGCCATAGTAGCAAAACGACATAGTAGCAAAACGACATAGTAGTAAAACGACATACTCTCTAAGGGACGTATTCTCAGAACGACGTATTCTCAAAAGAACAGAAATTGTACAGCCCATGATATAAATAAATGGTATGAATTTCGATCATTGTTTTAAATATTCAGATGCATAGACATCTGATATTATTTATGCAATGCAATATTCCCGTACATAGGTACGGGAAAAGAGAGACACTTGATCATTACGGGACACCAGGGGCGTGCTCTCCTTGTAGGCAGAAATGCAGTGCTTTACTTGTCATTCATAGATATTTTAATAAAACGTTCGTACGTTTTAGATGACTTTAATTAATAGTAAATAATTTAATTAAAAAAATATAATAACTTAAACGCCTAATATTTTATAAATAGCAACTCATCTCATGCCGTTGCGTTCTGCAGAACATATTATCGCATGTATGTGTAATTTTCATACTTCGCAAACGCACACACCCATGAATATCGACATGATTACGAGGGCGGGTCAATAAGTCCGTGACTTTTGGAATAAAACACAGATTTTTTGATAAATAAATCATTTTATTTTTTAACGTAGTCCCCCTTGAGCTCTATACACTTTGTCCAACGCTTCTCCAATTTTTTTATCCCTTCCAAAAAATATGATTTGTCGAGGTCCTCAAAATAGGCCTTTGTTTGCGAGATGACTTCATCATTGGAGTCAAATCTTTTTCCACCGAGCCATTTTCTCAGGTTTGGGAACAAGAAGTAGTCACTCGGAGCCAAATCTGGAGAATAGGGTGGATGTGGGAGCAATTCATAGCCCAATTCATGGATTTTTGCCATGGCAACTGCACATGTGTGCACCCTTGCACTGTCTTGGTGAAAAAGAACTTTTTTCTTGGCCAAATGAGGTCGGTTTTTTTTCAAATCCTCATTGAAGCGGTCCAATAAGTTGGCATAATATTCCCCATTAATTGTTCTTCCCTTTTGAAGATAGTCAATGTGGATTATCCCACGTGCATCCCAAAAAACAGTCGCCATAACTTTATTGGCTGACAAACCCACATTGGCCTTCTTTGGCGCCGATTCACCCTTAGAAACCCACAGTTTTGACTGTTGTTTGGTCTCTGGTATGTTGTGATGGATCCATGTTTCGTCCACGGTTACAAAACAGCGCAAAAACTCCTCCATATTGTGATTAAACAACGCCAAAGCTTCCTGTGAAGTTGTTACACGATTGCGTTTGTGGTCGACTGTGAGCAAACGCGGCATCCATCTTGCGGAAAGCTTTCTCATGCCCAAGTGATCATTCAAAATTGAAACCACTGAGCCATGCGAGATGCCTATGGCTTCCACAATCTCTTGCACTTTCAATCTTCGGTCAGCCAACACCATATCGTGAATTTTTTCGATTGTTTCGGGTGTAGAGACCTCAACTGGGCGTCCAGGACGTTCGGCATCTTCAGTGCTTGTACGGCCACAACGAAATTCAGTAAACCACTTTTTTACCATTGAAATCGATGGTGCAGAGTCCCCATAATATTTATCAAGCTTAGCCTTGGTCTCGGTAATGGTTTTTTTTCGCAAAAAATAATGCTTAATAAGCACACGAAATTCACTTTTTTCCATTGTTTCCTTAAGTTACTGGATAGTCTGATAAGGATAGCTGTAAAACACAAACTAACTGACGCAGCAAGTTCAAATTTTGAAAGGAGTCAACTGACAGATGCCTGTTGACAGGAGTACTGTTTCTTTTTCAGTAAGGAGGTTAGAAATTCAAAAAGTCACGGACTTATTGACCCGCCTTAGTATATAGCGGCAATTCCCGCGGCAGGCGATGGCTCTCGGCTATCCGATCGCTTCCGAAAACCGCCAACTGGCTTGTCGGAAATTATTCGTTGCCTATAATCCGAGTAAAAATAATAGACGGAAATATAATAAATCACGTATGCACATTATGCATTTTTGTTTAGTAAGGTTTTATTTGTTTAAATAGAAGAAACGTTTTGTATTTCGTGGGGGCCATATTGCATATTTCATGTGATAAGCATTGTTTACAATTTAATCGCTCCAGTTTATTTATAGTTTTCTTAAAAGATTTTTCATTTTAACATTTGAAAGTGTGTACAATTAACAGTTAATTGTAGTGATTTGCTTTTACTAGTGCGTTTGTTGATTTTTTTTAGATGTTATTTGATTGTGAGGTTTGTGTTGAAAATGTGTGTTTATTAAAAATTAAAAGTAACAAGTTCTCACAATTGTCATTCAGTGAAAAGATTCAAATTCTGTTTAAAGGTAGGTGTGTACCCGAGTTACAACAATTAAACCAGCAAAAAAATAATGTAACTCGAAAATTTCATGTTAAAAGTTATGAAACGTATAACTGGCTGTGTG
The DNA here is from genome assembly GCA_963565745.1 of Phengaris arion. Taxonomy (NCBI): domain Eukaryota; kingdom Metazoa; phylum Arthropoda; class Insecta; order Lepidoptera; family Lycaenidae; genus Phengaris; species Phengaris arion. Next base: position 2,067,323 of record OY751442.1, read on the forward strand.
GTTGTGTACACACGATTAAATTATATTGTTTTCCTTGCATATTATTTAGTAATTCTAGTACAGTGTAGACTGATTCGGGATACTCAGATTGTTGGCATGGTTTCGACTTAGAGATCCGTCGCTTGGCTGTAGCTATGCTAAAAATCTATAAACGAAAAAGTTTTTGTGACCGAGTACTTCGCCGCATACCCAGTGTAATAATCCTGTGCACGCCACTTCGGGACACTTGGTACATGGGATTTACAAAGACTGTATAGGCAATACACTATAGTTTTATACTTGCTATGTCAGTAGTATCAGCTAATATCAGCGGATAGATGGATGGACGGATGGATGAATGGTTGTTACTCTTTCACGCAAAAACTACTGAACGGAATTTGATAAAATTTGGTATGGTAGTAGTTTAAGCCCTGGATTAACAAACACATAGGCTACTTTTATCCCAAAAAATACAATGTTCCCGTAGAATACTGTTTTTGTGTTTTTATTATACAATATATTATTTATTTCTTTATATTATAGTTTGTCAATAGCAACAACCAAAAAGCTAACATGTGAACGTAGGCTAAGTCTGCAGCTAGTATAAAATCAAAGTGTGACAGGGCTCAGGGCTCAACAGTGCTCTCCCAAGTTTATAAGACCGGTAATGGGTTCAAAGAAATTCAGTTTAACGTGGACAAAGTCGCGTGCAAAAGCTAGTAAACTTAATATTTTGACGACTGTATTTCTGTCCTTTTGAGAATACGTCTTTTTGAAAGTATGTCGTTTTGCTACTATGGCGTTTTGCGCCTGAGCACAGATTAATAAATAGTTACTACGTACCTACGTAAGGCCTGAGCCTAATTTACGACCTCTGCGGCTGAGCGGTCAGCGTGTTGGCGCTCAACCCGGAGGTCGCGGATTCGAATCCCGCCAGGGAACAAAAATTTTTCTGTGTTCCTAGGTCATGGATACTAATAATCTTAAATTTAGTAGAAAAGCTACTATACACAAATTTAAGATTAATATATTAAAATATATAATAGATCTTTACCTATGAAATTGCCGTTCTGCAGTACTGGCCATTTCAAATCAAAATAATTTTTGTTTGGCTAAGAATTCTAATTTCAAATTAATTTTATTTTAAAAACATGGAATTATTTTTCAAAAAGTAGTCATTTGTTTATTGATTAGTGTTACATTTTCATCGCATTTTAATCTTTTTCGTCATCATGGATACGTTAAAAATTCGAGTAATTATGGAATATGAATACCGTCGTGGCAGCAACGCGGCACAAGCGGCACGCAACATCAACGACGTTTACGGAGCTAACTCTACAAACCAACGCACCACCTGTTATTGGTTTGCTCGCTTCCGTTCTGGAAATTTCGACCTGAAAAATGAACCTCACGGTCGTCCGAAGACTTTGGTCGACAATGACGAATTAAAGGCGATTCTTAATTAGGCTAAATTAGGAGCAGCTTTCGACATTAGCATCAAAACAATATTGGTTCATTTGCGTCAAATTGGCAAGGTAAAAAAGCTTGACAAATGAGTGCCCCACGAACTCAATGATCGCCAGCGTGTGAAGTACGCGTCGAGACGTGCCTTGCACTGCTCAACAGACACACAAATGAAGGAATTTTGAACTGCATTGTTACCTGCGATGAAAAATGGATTCTGTTTGATAACCGCAAGCGCTCAGCAAGTTGGTTGGATCCTGGTTCAGCACCTAAACAATGCCCTAAACGAAAACATACCCCTAGAAAAGTGATGGTCACTGTTTGGTGGTCTAGCGCCGGTGTGATTCATCACAGCTTCTTACCAAACGGGGTCAGTATTACTGCAGATGTGTACTATGAAGAACTGAACACAATGATGGAGAAGCTGGCACATCTCCAACCAGCTTTGGTGAATCGCTCGACTCCGCTGCTCCTGCACGACAACGCGCGACCTCATACTGCACAGCAGACGGTCTCCAAGTTGCAAGAACTGGGGTTGGAAGCTCTCCGTCATCCGCCCTACTCACCAGACCTTGCGCCTACAGACTACTACTTTTTCCAGAATTTGGATAACTTCTTGGCGGGAAAAAAATTCAATACCCGAGAGGCAGTACAAAATGCCTTTAAAGAATTTGTTGCCTCCCGTCCAGCTGATTTCTTTAAGAAGGGCATCAATAAACTGCCACTGCGTTGGCAAAGATGCATTGATTGCATGGGTGATTACTTCGATTAATACAAATAAAAAATACATGAAAAAAATTCGTTTAAATTTTTTCATACAAAACGACAATTTCATAGGTAAAGACCTAATATTTCAGTTCCAGATTGATTGTGAAAGCGTCCATAGATAATAATACCTACATCAAGTATAATTTTGATTTATTTTTATACGATTTTGATTATAAACTTAATCCTGAGCGTATTTCAGCGATCAGTATGAGATGATAAATTACTCGGCTATGTACAGTTTGAGAATTAAATGTAGAGGTCGAAAAATATCCCGCTTAAAAGCTTTCATGAAAATTATTATACTTACTTTTATAAATACATAAATGTTTTCAAATTATAGTGCTCTCCTGAGGGGATTACGTGCATTATTATTTAACTATGATATTACAAAAATCTCCATTTACGCCATTGTAAAAACGCCTTACGCTAATACTTGGAAATTGGTAATTCTTAAACCTTTGATGTTAATTACCTTTCGAATAATGAACGACCGTAACAAAATTGGTAGAATGTGAATGATGAATTCATTCACATTCTACCAATTTTGTTATTTTAGCGGACTGCTTAAATTGGATTTATCGAGTGCTATATTTACTCATTTGAAAATCAAAGTGCTCCTAACGTAGAGTGCGAATCCAGTGACGATCATTCTTTTTCTACTGATAGAGCAGCTTTTAACCATCAACATGCTAAATAATTCTCTCAACTCTACAAGATGGTACCTACTCCTAAGTCTACTTATATTCTGACGAGTTAATTTCCACTTTTAGGCTACGCGCTACGGCCGTAGCCGATAGTAAGACGTCCTTAAACTTGTCAAGTGTAGCAGCGCGGGCGGCGCGGGGCGGGCGGCGGGGCGGGCGAGCCAGGCCCCGTGACCCAGTTCCGCGACCCTCGCTCGGGAAGCTGCTAATTTCCATCAGCGGCCTGAAACTACGTCACGCGGCGGGGGCAGGGGAGTGCAGGGGGCGGGGGGCGCCTCGGCGGCTCGCTGGCTCCGCTCGCTCAGTCCGAAGCCCCACTCCGAGCTGTCAACACGCGGCCGCCGCGCGCGAAACTGTCTCTCCGCCTCATCAATTCCAGAGTGTCGTTAGTATTTTTTTTTAAGTGCGTGCGTGATTTTTTTTACTGTGATACCTGACGGGGCTCCGCTGACAGTTGACACACTGACAGTCGCGGCTCGGCTGCCGAGAGGAGAGCATCGATTTTCCCCGCACGGGAGAACGAGGTACGTTATGTCACGTGCTCCACATCGCCGTTCAAGGCCGGATTTGTTACGTTACGTTCGTGTTTTGCTCGTGCGAGGAAAAGTCATTGGAAGGATCGAGAGGGAAATGATCTTACGCGCCTCGAATTACTTATGTCACGAAGGCTTTTTACAGATTACCGCATGACACTTCATTTACAATACGAATGTTTTATACTCTACATTAGCTTTCAGAATATAGAGCGAATGAGTAAAATTCTCCTTCGATTGCCTTCTAATCTATGCATACAATACGCAAGCCTGATAAACAATAGTGATGATTTATTCATAATTAAATTACGCAGGTAGGTAAGTATCGTACCATCTGTCAACATAATTCACGTCCTACGAGATAAGTTCTCGTAGGGCTACGCGCACGTAGCTATTGCGGATTATTAATACAACAATTTAGCCCGGAATGTCGCCTAAATTAACAAATAGGGGTAGGGAGAACCCTACTCTAAGGAGAGAGACACCTTATATCATTACATATGTGGAGCAATATTAACTTTTTACAACAATTTCAATTTTAAAATACTGTATATTCTTGATTGAAATTTTTATCTTTGACTTGTAACATTGTGTGACTGTAGATTTTTTCAGTTACTTTAGGGTAATATATTATGAACTCAAGTGAATTGTAGGGATGATAGAGCCACCATGATTATATTTTATCTCTTGTTTGTCTATTGTTAAATGTAATGACTGACCTAGGTATAGTCAGGTGTGTAGAGTATTGGTCGTGACCTAGACTGTGGTCCAAATGTCATATATTGGCAGACGTTCAGATGTGTTTCATTCAAACAAGATAAATATATTCATTGAATAAATATTAACATAGTGAGTTTATGTCTAACGCAGCCTAAAAACTAGCTTGATACCACTTAACACATGATAGATTTTCAAATTACCCAAAGCAAAGCAAAGGATTTACTTTTGTATGCTACAGTACTTTATTATTATTGTTAATTAACCATTAAAAAAATCTTAAAAGCTTTTTATATCTAACCCAAAATTGTATGATATTATCTATTAATAATATAATATCTATGGATTTCACACCACGTCAATCTGCCCCCTGCTGAGTACCCGAAAAACTTGTGTTACAGGTACCAGACAACGAGAAGCATATTTAATACTTTTGTAGTATACATATATTTAGGATTTTAATATAAAATACACAATACACATAATTAATAAACGTCCATGACACAGGAACATTGAAAACTCTTTGTTCCCTCGGCAGGATTCGAACCCGCGACCTCCGGCTTGAGCGCCGCGGGTGACGAGCAATGTAATTAAAATTTTCAGATATTTTCCAATTAACACCTCTCTCTACTATAATGTTGATCTCGATTTAGTTCTTGTGTATTACTGCTGCTATATCAAATTTTGATTTTATACAAATAAATAAAATTATTATGAAGAATAATTAATTATTATAGTAAATAGATATTCCTTTTGCTACCAACTCTTTACATGTCCCGAATATTATGAATATTCAATAACCTCTTAAATTATACACAGCTGACGTATTTGTTTAATTTCAATCCATAAAATAATCAAAAGATAAAAACTATAACCCGACTACGCAAATTATATAGCCTATGTTACCCGGGCTATTATTACGAATCTTTTGACACCTATTACCCATTCACTAAGATCTGATCGGTAGTATATCCGATATGGTGGAACATAGTATAGTATGTATATATATATATATATATATATATATATATATATATATATATATATATATATATATATACATACTATACTATACATAGTCTGCCAAAATCATTGTTCTTCCTTTTTTGGCTTCGCCATAGTCGGGTAAAAAAACCTTTTAGACCTACAGATTTTTGATGACAACAAGTCGGACTAAAAATTATATAGCCTATGTTACCCGCAGTATCATTACGAATCTATTGACACCTCATTTATCAAAATCGGGCCAGTAGTTTAGACGCTACGATGGAACAAACATACATACATATTCTCATTACCCTTCCTGGCATCGCCGAATTCGGGTAAAAAGTCAACCACAAATTGTTTTATGTTTCCTATTTCGCAAATTTTCGAAAAATTTATTATATAGTTTCCGAATTTGACGAAGCTAAGTTTGGTTATTCTCTAAGGATAAATTACGAGTTGCAGAACTTTGAAATCATTTCGCCGTAAAATCCAATTTTAACCTCCGAGAATACTCTTTCATAATATCGTTACGGCTTATCGTAAACCAATTGCTTGAAAACGTGAGTAAACCACACATGTAATTTTGTTTTTACATTTCCTACCTTTACGCTTCTACTTTGTTTATCATCATCAACAATACGTTATCCACAACTTTTTCGCTAAAAACAATATTAATATTTGTTATTAGAACCTAAAATGTTGATAAATAATGAAATTTTGAAAGAGCTGGTTAGTTTTAAACCTTTAAGGGCTGATTTTTCAATTAAACATTTTTATTAAGAAAAATTACCTGGGGAATAAATATGTGACTGACATATTTTGTATGGAAAATCTGTCAGAGTCACATATTTACCTGGGGAATAAATATGTGACTGACATATTTTATATGGAAAATCTGTCAGAGTCACATATTTATTCCTCAGATAAAAGTTAACTGACGATTGAAAAATCAGTCCTTAGTTAAATTAGCTAACAATCACTGTATCTATATTTTATTTCTTTACTTTGTATATTATAAGAGAAAGAAACCTCCAATCTCACTAATTCGTTGTTAAATATTCCAGAATTAACATCATTTAAAAGTAAAAATGTTTTTACAAGATTAGCGTTTTTAATATCTTTAAAAAAAGCTTAAAATCACTTTTCGCAATTTTATATTTAAAAGGGGAGTGGTAATATATAATACATTCTGATGGCTTATCAGCAGATTTTCATGCCCTAGTTGGCAATAATTTTACCTACCTTACTACCTAGCCAATCTTTTAGTCGATCCAGCTTTCTTTACATAATATCTAGATTAAGCGATTTAGCTGTGAATGTACTAGGGCAGCATGAGTTGCCAAATTTGTTGACGGGTATAATCTATATTCTATTGTATGAAAATATGTTTCAATATTTATCACCATGGAGTGTTTTACCAACATTATATTAAGGTAATGTAAATAATCTTAATTACATTATATAATATATTATGTATATTATTAATTTTAAATTGAACACATTAGTTTTTGAAGCTGTCCCTAAGCTTGAGAATAATATTTACTACATAATATTGTTTTGGGTCGATAAAGGGTGTGTCTCGACTTAAATGTCAAGCCTTAAATATGGTTCCGAGTATGTAGTATATCAAGTATGTCAACTTTGAGTTTCTCATATCTTATAAGGAATATTTTATGCGATTATGGCAAATTGTGTATTTATACTACAAAATAAAAATAATATTTAAGGCTAAGAATTAAATTTCTTGTTTAATTATGTAGTTACTACGATTATATAGTAAGTTTATATAAAATAATACATGAAGCAAAAATGTTCAGTACAGTTTTACGAGAACCGTGCAATCGGAAGAGTATGAAGTTTGGCCGGAAAATTAAAATGTGGAGGAAGGTGTGCAGAAAGCTATTTTCTTTTTAAAATAATGCTAATAAACACATAAAATAAATTAACTAAACCGAATGTACTGTAAAAATTAGATAAGTTAAGTAACCTGTAGTTAACGATATTGGTACCGTAGTATTAAGTATTAATTGTTTAAAATATTTGGTAAAATGTCCTATGGTTACTGTTTAACTCTAATAAAGATCTCTCTCTCTCTCTCTCTAATAATAGAAATCGTACGAGTAACAATATACCACTTGAATACGTAAAACCTTCCCTGTACTTGAATATAGTGACTTGCCTAGTTAAATGTCAAAAGCCTAATTTATCAATCCGATTTTCCTCCGACCTAGTTATACGGCACGCAATCAAAGTTTTCCACTTTTTTCACTTTTTCCTTAACATAACGACTTGACATTGGGTACAATGAAACTTTCGTAGTAACACGTGTCTTTATGAGTATAATCTTCTTATATTCTAGTGATTTATATAAAAAAATACAGTGTTCGAAGTCGTGAACTTTGAAAACAAAATATATTTACCTTATCTAATCTTATCTAATGGTATAATAATCAAAGGACAAAAAAAGATTTGGCCAAATATATAAATAGACCGTTAAAAAAATATATAATATAACAATTTGCTAAATACGTCACGCTGCAGGTAGCTAAGCCACATTACGTTACACGCTGCTACGCCGCGCAACGTTACGTTGCGAATGTAGCTACGCTGCGTGTAACGTATTACGATACACTCAACCACGACGCTCTGCACTTATAGTTATTTTGTCTAGCTAAAACTCGAGAACGGCTGGATCGATTTGACTAATTTTGATCCTATAATAATTGTGGAAGTTTCGAAAAGGTTAAACGGTCAGAAATATAGAAAAATGCGCGGAAAATAATAAAAACATAAATTTTATTTCACTATACTTACTATTCCTACCTGTCAAACATTTGATGTTCATTACGTTGGTGGCGTAAATTCGTATTTACAATGTCAAACTTTTTGAACTGCAACTTTGTTGAACTGCAAAACTGCGAACTCAAAAGTCAGTCAGTAGGTGTATAAGTAGTTGGTGTAGATGTAGGCGTAGGTGTAGCTGTGTAGTTACAAGTGTAGATGTAGGCGTAGGTGTAGCTGTGTAGTTACAAGTGTAGATGCAGGCGTAGGTGTAGCTGTGTAGTTACAAGTGTAGATGCGGGTTTAGGTCTACATACACAGCTATATTTATGTAGCTATTTCTCTTCACAGTTCAAACGTCTGTCGGGTCAGCTAGTAAGAATAAAATAATAATAAGGTAATTCATTGAATCGCTTGAAATTATTTTAACACGTTAAAGATATTAAAAAAAAACCTAAATAAAATAAATAATTCTTCAATTCCTCGTACAAATCATTCCGAGTCAATGTTTTTTATATATGCTGAATTAATAAATAAATTACAAAAGTAATTAAAGGTCATAACTGCCATTTGTTTGTAAAGTTTTTTAATAATAATTCAGGTAACAGCCTTACATACTTCGGCTTTTGTCGAACTAAAATCGTGTGGGAAAAATTGGGGGCCGTTGAAGTGGACGTCAAAATTTTCTTATTCGGATCGTCCTACGAAAACTGTTTCTGTATGTATGTAAGTATATATACTGTATGTATGTAAGTATATATACTGTATGTATGTAAGTATATATACTGTATGTATGTAAGTATGTATTATATGTTCTACTCTGTAATAGGATAAGATTGCTTGGTTCGCAGGGTTTGCGAATGAACCTGAGATATTATATCTGAGTAACTTAGTGTAAGAAAAAGAAAACGAGACGAGGACACAGATCAATAAATAGTTACTGCGTACGAGGTCCATAATATACGTCTAAAGAATTCCTGATGTTTGTACTTCTTGTGATGTCATCCTACGAGTATTTCGTTTATATGGCAGCTCATAAATTACAAATAATTATCGACTATTTAAACTATTTAGATTTTAGTGATTGTCCAATCACGAAAGCTCTGAAGGTCAATCGATCGAAGTTGCATAATCAAATGTACATTATGTACAGGACAAACAGTAAATAAAAATAGGGACGTGCCTAATTATCGATGTCGATAAGCACGCGATACAACTATTTGTGATTGTAGTGATGTACCTCACCTAATTGTTTTTTAAATAGGGCATATTGTATGGTAACAAGAGCTTTTATTAGTTACTATTACTTTAAATATTAAAAATAGACATATATATGACTTCAAGTTTAGGCAGTAAAAGTCCTGATAATGAACCTTGTGAAAACTATAAATACTAGCTTTTGCGCTCGTGTAAATACAGTATCCCACGGGAACACTGTACTTTTTAAAGATAGAAAGTTAACTATGTGTTAATTAAAGATTTTAAACTACTACCGTACCAAATTTTATAAAAATCCGTTCAGTACTTTTTGCATGAAAGAGTAATAAACATCCATCCATCCGCCCTCACAGACTTTCACATCCTACTAATATTATAAATGTGAAAGTTTGTGATATGGATAGATGGATGGATGTTTGATTTCGATGAAATTTAGTATGGTAGTAGTTTAGGGTCTGGATTTAAACTTACTGTCTATCCCGAAAAAGTACAGTGTTCCTTTGGGATACTGTATTTACGCGGGCGGAGCCGCGGGCAACAGCTAGTGTATAATAATAGACTTTCCGTACAGCATAAATACACTTTCAAATTCTAATGAGATTCATCACAATCGGTCAAAAGGCAAAATGTATTAAAACATTAACACCAAAAAAGTATGTAGAAAAAGGTTTCGATATCATCATCACTAACGCTCTATCTATTTAGAATCTGAGTGTACCGTACACGTGGAATTATTTCAAATAGTACTTAGAGATAACTGCTTGGTTTTGGGCCATGTTCTGTTGCCAAAAAACACCGATATTTACCGACAACTGGCTAGCGTTCAAATGTTTCCTGCACTATTTCTGTGGATTTGTTAGATTACCTGAGATTATTAGATCAAATAACAAAAAAATTAAAGATCAATAAGCGAGAATATTGGTTAACTAGCTGTTACCCGCGGCGATTACTTTTTCGGGATAAAAAGTACCCTATGTCCAGAGCCTAAACTACTACCATACCAAACATCGCAATCTGTTTAGTAGTATTTGCGCAAAAGAGTAACAAACATCCATCCATCCTCACAAACTTTCAGATTTATTATCGTTCAGCTGTAGAAGAAAAGACATCAAATAAACCAAAGGACCAGGGTGGCATAGCTCCTCAGGAGTCAAAATAGTTATGTCCACGCTACGGCAGCCATTAATCTGTTTACTGCTGCATGTAAATAATGTATTAGGTAAATAAGATTATCTTAATACTAAACGGCTTTGTCGCAAATAGACTTCTCGCGAATTGTACATAGTATTTACATAGGCTTTATCGTTTATAAAATATATTATGTGTATTATAGAATAAATATAAGTATAGTATAAAAAGTGTTAAACATATTTCCGTTATCTGTTACTCGTAACACAAGTTCTTTGAGAACTTAAAAATCAATAATAAGAATTATCCGATGTTTTCTTTTTTTTTGACCTCGAGGAACGACTGAAGCAAATACGCGCTTTCATAAAAACGATTGATGATCGTGATCATAGAAAGTCACGATGACAATGGCGGATGTGCTGGACCAGTGACCAAGGCCGCAGAAACTCTGTTATAACTGGTTCCGTCTGATCGCGCTCGACAATGACTGACCGCAACCTAGACATCGTTGTCGTGTTATGTAAGCCTGGTCAGTGGTCATCTTTTTTGGCCTTCATCCTCATCATCAGCTTGAATCACTGAATACGAGATGATCAGAGTTTAAAATACATAATTATAATATAGATACGCACAAAATGTAAATGTCATGATGAAAATCAAACTTTTTGTCCATATTATTTAAAAAGCTTGAAAACTAGCTAATAAAGGACATAAAAGGTTTATCTATTAAGATTTATTTATTAAGATAAGATAAAGTTTCAAAAACCTTTGTAAAGTAGGCAAAGATACTGTTACTGCATGGTGACATAGCTACCACTCTACAATATGTCATGTATCTAACTATCCTGACCTTATAACTTATTTACTATGTGCGACGGCAAATGTATACAATTTAAATGTTTTACTAATTAAAAAATAACTGAATGCTCTCGACTAGGAAACATAAAGGAAATATATTTTAACATAATTTACTATCACTAGTTATCGCCCAGTGGTCGAAATCCACCCGTAATTAAAATAAATTTACAGTTTGAACTTTTGATGGGTTCTATTGCCTCTTAGATATAAAAAATAAATGAAAACAAAAATTAATGTTGTCTAGTATTAATAGTCTATTATTAATCATTGTCATATGTCTATTATTAATCATTAGATTAAATAATGAAAAATTAAGGAACACTTTAATTATTACGAACTCATCGACCGCTTGTTAGTAAACACGACAATAGAATGCCAAAAATATAAATGAACTCACGGGATTTGAATCCGGACTGTGCGCCAACGTATCGTGAGCGCGACCGTGACACTGACGCGACGTGGTCACTGCGCTGACCTTGACGTGATCGCTTCATGGTCATTGATCATTGTTATGATCACATGCACCTTGATTTTTTAAATGTGAACGTGGCTAAAGCATTACGCGGCTCTTTCATTCATGATTTCCATCAAATACAGTTCAACTACATTCGCGATGTCTTTCGGGAAAGTTCGTTTTCCATACAATAATTACTGTCACAGCTATCGAAAGACGACGATTTCCGAGGGACAGAAAGTGAAAGACGCACGTTTTAAGGCTGGGAATAATGTCCGGAATTCAGAGCACTGAAAATCGAACACACCGAGTGTCCATTCAAATGTCAATGTCAAATCTGACAACTCAGCACTCATGTGTCCGAATTTCAACCCTATTTTCATTGCTCTGAATTTTCTCCGACCTTCCAGATTCCGGACAATATAGTCCTAGCCTAAGATCTGGAAGATCTGGAAGTGCGCACGCATACGCCATTTTTACTTAAAACTTAGGTTGACACAGAAAACTGGCGTTAAATTCTTTAAAAATAATAAATTCTCGGGATCGATAAAATTAGGATTATCCTATAGTTAGGATAGACCTTGAGGATTTACGACTGAAGCCGACAGGCGCCGCTGTAATGTATTAGGTACATATTTGGCGTTACGTAGCTTAATAATAAGCCAAATACCAAATATTATTGGCATAAGCTGCTTACAGCCTTACACTGATTAATGTTTTACTGTTGTAGTCAAAGATTTCGAACCTAAAGATAGGCTATGACGTACATTTGACAGAACAAATATTCAGACAATAAATGTTTCGCCATCTTGATTTCACCATATCTCAAATGTCAAAATGACCCCAAACAACCCTAAAAGTGGGCCATTTAAGTGGAGGCAGTTTTGCCTCGACATGCCTCGTCTATAATATATACGTCTATAGTTGTAATAATAAATCGATTATAATAATTCAACAGATTTTCAAAACATTTAATAAAACAACAACAACATGTGATAAAATTTTAAACATTTTGAGCAATTTTAGCTCTTCATCAATGACTACTACGCCTCAATAATTTGGAAAAGAACAAAAGGCACCAAATGCAGATGCCATCTCTTTTCCTCCTTCAATGACATGTGGTTAGTTTAATTTACGTCGTTTAGCCGTATTACGTGAATTGTTTAAGGTGTATTTTCATAATGCCGTATTCAAAAGTAGGGTTACCACCTGCTAAGTCTTATAACCGAGAAACTGACTGGCAGTTAAAACTGGAAGAACTAAAGCTGGACTGAAACTAGCTGGATAAAACAATTGCCAAATTAAAAAGCGTAGCATATGGATACGGGAAATAGTAAACTCAATAATATTATTATTGGGCACATTTTCCGATATTTTCCGGACATGTGGCAGCCCTAGTCAAAAGGGTTTTAGACTGGAAGCACTAATCAAAGCCGACCTTAGCTTGACCTTCGCTAGGTGGATATGGGCATGTTATAAGGTTAAGGCCGAAGGAATTACTTTTGGAAAAGGAAGCGAACAATTAATTATGTTCATCTAGCTGGTATAAATTGTTATTATGATTTATAATGGAAATAATTATCTTTTTTTATTTTATGAAATGGACCAAGATACGAGCAGACAGATCGCCTGATGGTAAGCGATTACCATGGTCACTCGGAACACCAGAGGGGTTATACTTGAAACTTCTCTGATGGTCCATAAAATCTCCAATCCCCCTTGGGCCTCCGGCTAACCTCACTCGGCGAGCGTTATTTCACGCCGGTTTTCTATGAAGCATGGCCCTCCCACGTTTATGTTTGGATATTTTACTTGGTAGTTACCTACCTTTTAAAAAAAATTATCAAGGCGCACATGCACGATTTTTTGTGTGTGTTAGTGCAAAAGCATGCCAACTCAAATAAGATTTTATCAAAATTACTTGATTTGGGTTTGATTCTATTGCAAGTGTTTTAATGGCTTTTAATAATAACAAACCGCTCCGAATACACTCTTATTTTTAGGGTTCCGTTTTTACTACAAGTAGTATATTATAGTATATAGTATACTTATAGTTTCGCTCTGTTCGCCTTTCTAACTTCTGTAATTATGAGCATAAATTAATAAAATTTGGAATAGTTATAGATGGTGTATAAATTGTGTTGGCACTATAAAATAACAATAATTTTATAATTTAGGGGTGGCACTCCATACATGTGAAGTGGGGATGAAAATGGGGGGAAAAATCCATAGAGGATTGTAATTCCCCATTTTGAAACATTTAATAATAGAACGCGTTCTAAATTCGAAATAATCCATAGCCGCGTGACCTTGCGCTGTCAGACGTTGCGTGTCACAGATTTGTGTGGTGTGGTGTCTTCACCGCTCACGCTTCACAGGTCGACCTTACAATGTCACGGGCTTGGTTTAAATGTTAGTTGTGTAAATATAGGTGTATATATTATAGACGAGGCATGTTGAGGCAAAAGTTAAATGTCTCCAGTTAAATGACATTTGAGGTATGGTGAAAAACAAGATGGCGTAACTTTTTCTTGTATGAAGATTTGTTTTGTTAAATATCCATCTTATCCTATCTTTAGTTTTGAAATCTTTGCTTGTAAACAATTTACGGACTAGCGTCTATAATCCGATTTAATATGAACGTTAGCAAGAAGGTTTAATCCGACCAAATTAATGTTAATATATTTCTTTACTAGCTGGTGCCCGTAACATCGTTTTCATAGAACTAACTAACGGAAACAGAAAACTTTCACAGATTAGCCGGAATAAACAGATACACAACTTGTTTCTGTTTGTTCCGGTTAATATCTGAAACGGCTGGACCGATTTTCAGGGATCTTTCACTGGCAGATAGCTGACTAACTTAGGCTACTTTTATCTTAGGTTCTCGTTTAAAAAATAGGGTTCTGTATCCGTTAGTTCTATGCAAACGAAGTTGTGGGCACCAGCTAGTATTATAATATAACTTCAGCATTTTTTTTCTCTACCCACATTATTGTATCTTCCTCGAATTAACGCTCCAATGCTATTACGAGGTCTTTTGTCCACCATTTCAAACAGCGTCAAAAGATGTTTTATATGGACATAAATCAACAAGACCCTCGTCCATCAATCAAGATAGGAAAACGTGGGAAAACATAACGCGGGTATGTCCTCAAATCCCGCATCAATCTTTTTCTTGCGGAATTCAAAACCCCTAACCCCCCGGACATCTAAACACCCCCGATCTCAAACAACACCCGGCTTAACCCCCTGGACCTCAAAACCCTGGATCGGGGTATAAATGGAACATTATTAATTATAGATGAAGTTCGGCACAATTTCTCTGTATTCTTTACGTCATATTATATTTTTCTGACGCATTGTATTGAGAAAAACACCCGAGGACGATAAAAGAAAATTGTTGTAAGAAAAGATACTTCTGAATGCTTTTTTAAACACAAACCCCCTTACTAATAAAAATATTTACACAATGGATAAGCAATACAATGTTTTGTGCTTGTCTGTCAAGCGTCTTTTCCCACGTATCAGATAAGGACAAAACATTGTATTGCTTATCCACTGTTTAATATTTTTATTAGTAAGACGGTATAGCACAACTTAAGTTTTTATTTTATTTCTTATTTTAAGCAAAAACATATTATATAACATTAATTATAATAATACATTTCACAATTATGTTTTCATACGTGTATTTATTCATTTAACAATTATTTTATAAAAGTAATAGTTAAAGAATACAATTAATGTGATAAACTACGATTTAACTGTGTTAAGAGAATCAAAAATAATACTAATTAATAAAGAGAGCAGAAATTCTTAACCCTAATATCACAGTTACATAATACATAATTATTAATATAATTAATTTCATTCTATTTATATTCCATTCATTTAAGTAATTTTCAAAATTTTAATTTAAATATTTGCTAGCTGTCAAGTGAAAATCAATTTTATTGAAAGGGTTATCGGAATCGGGCAAGGGGTGACTACTAAGTGTTTACCCCATTGCTTTACCCTATATTTAGGTGCCGACCTAAAAGTAATTTAATAGGCGTCTGACAACGGCAATCCGTCTTTTATAAGTATAAATAAAAATAGTTATGAAAAGGCTCGTTTCAGAAACCTATGAGTTAATATTATATAAAGCCAAGAAAAGAAAAAAGATTTAAGATTCTGTAATTTATTTTCAGAAACTAGATAAAATCGTAGTAATTTCAACCGAATTATTAGTAGTAACCGAAGTATTCAAATTTCAATCCACAAGTCAACTTAACGTTAAATCCCTTCATGGTAAAATCCTCCTTTGATTTTTTATTTGTACCAGGATAACATAAAAAGTATCAGGTGAAAAACGTATCATAGGCGCAAAGGGAATCGAATGCCCGAGTGGAGTACTCTTGGAACGTTTAGCTGTTCAAATACTATCGGATGTCGATTATATTTTTTAAAGACTTTTATTTGTTAAATTACGGATGAATGTTTTTCTGTGTCTGTAGAAACAGAAAAATAACTCCACCTGCCGTTACAAATGTGCACTAGGTACAAATAAAATAGTATTAAAAATACAGTCTTCATAATTTTTATAGTAAAAATCACATTGCTGCGTGCTACGTGAAGGTACGTAAGAATTTACCTCATGAAGAACTTTAGGTATCAAAATTAATTTGTATTTATAGTTGATATTATACACTACAGTTACGTTAGTAATATATATTATTTGCTAGTGTCAATAGGTTTGGTATATAAAATGAAAGAGTACTCATTTGTTGCTTGGAACTATTCAAATTAGAGCGAGGCTTTATTTGTGCGTTGCGCTGCGTTGCGTTGTCGCAGCGTCGACGCTGCGTCGTTTATCATAAATGTAGATTTTTATGACATGCCCCATCGATGCGCATCATCGCATCGATGTGCGTTTCAACGGATCGGTGACAGGAGACGAAGAGAGAGAGAGATGATGCGTTGCGCTATCACCCCCTTAGGCTGGGACTATATGATCTGGAATCCGTCGGCCCGGGAAAATTCAGACTACTAAAAATAGAATTCTACGCTAATGCAATAGAGTTGAGCCTCCGTCTCAAAAAGTACTTAAAAATACCACCATAACACTTTAATAAGTAGAAAAGAATTTATAAGCCTTCACATGAAGTTATATAAATATGCTACGTTTGACGAACGCGGCTTTCATTGCTACGTCAATACTCCACTGCATGGGATTTTCATCTCTACGCATTAAGGCAGGTGGGTTAGTTCCCCATGGCACGCCTCCCACCCCCGCGGCCGAGACCTACTAGCTTCCTATCGTTTGACGTCAGCGCCCCATATTACCGAATGCGGGGCGTTAAGGCTCGAATACACGAATACTGTCTGTATGCAGATATTTTTAATGCCTGAACAAAGTTGGTACCTACTTAAAATTACGGCTCTTTACAAGTGAATAGCTAGGCTTACTTATGGACCGTTTCGATAACCTATCTATCAATAACTATTTGTAAGAAACGTCAAATTTGTGACGACGTTTTTAACAAATATTAATAGTAAGATCTTTCTGTAGATTTTTGTAACCTGAAAAATGGTACCTAAAATAAGAAGATAATTTATAAATAGTAATGTTGTGCTCAATTACACGTATACTGCCTGCAGATTTATTTTGAACCGGAATAAAGTAGATATTAAAAAGTGAAAACAAGAAAAGACAAGTAAATGCTAGATTCCATTTCTACACTACACGTAGGCACACTTTTTTATAACTGAATGGTTAGTTAACTTTGATGTGATTAGTTTCTTGATAGCTCTCTACTTACGCACGTTTACTCTACGTGGCGCAATATTTACAGTTCCACGTAAATTCCTATGGTGTTGTTGCTTATAGTGGTTGAGCACGTTAGCTCCAGCCGGAGGTCGCGGGTTCGAATCCCGCCGAAGGAACAAACAAGTTGTGTGTTCCTGGGTCCTGGATGTGTATTACATTGTATTGGATTAAATATACTTTCTGTTGTCTCGCCCCCTAACCACGGTAAACAGGACATGTAAGGCCATCTGGTGAGCTACTTGCCTACTCTCGCGTTGGTGCAAGAGCTGTCAAATAAATGCTAAAATAATGCAGGCTAACGCGAGCCGTCATACTTCAATGCGTGTGATCACGGTTCGTACGCGATCGGTCACGGCTTTCAGTATAAAACAATGTACTGGGTGGTCACGGCACAGCCCGCACTGACAGCGCCTTATCGTTCCTTATGCGATGTTGCCTGGCGCGCACGCACACATTCAAACCGATCGCGTCACGTTTGTATGAAGATGTTCTACTGTTCTTATACTGTGCCCTAACACAAGTTCTTCAGATGGTATAGCAGGGGGCCAGAATACCGTGGTGTGAAGCGTCCATAGATATTATAATTAATTAGTGACATGACCAATTTTAATAATTTGTCAAAATGGTTAGCTTCTATCAGATATAGGTATATCTAGATTCTCGATGGTAGAGATTTTTTACTATTAGATAGTAGATTATATTATATTCTATACTGTAAAGTGTCACTATGTCTACATAGTGGCGTCATTACTTGTGAAAAAGCCTACCACACTAACGCCAAACTGACGATAGCGCGACGGAATAACTTAATACAACTTTTCACACTCGACGCTGTGACGCAATATCTCATTACGCATGAAGTAGCTTTATAATTTTTCATGAGCCTCCTATTACGACAATTTGTGAGTGTTAGCGCCGCGCTAAGTGCAGTGTTTACAGTTCGTGAACATCTGTCGACATGTTTCATAGCATACTCCAAAATGGTTGCTAATTCGTTTTCAAATATAGAGGTAGACACGAGCGATAAAAGATCGTGGTAAAATTGCCAAGTAATGTACTTAGGCATTGCGTTTCGATACTAATATGTGTATTTCATGCGATGACTAGCTTTTGTCCGCGGCTCCACCCGTGTTAACACAGTATCCCACGGGAACACTGTACTTTTTCGAGATAAAAATAGCCAATGTGTTAATGCAAAGCCCAAACTACTACCATACCAAATTTTATCAAAATCCGTTCAGTATATTTGCATCATAGAGTAACAAACATCCATCCATCCATCCATCCTCACAAACTTTCCCATTTATTAGTAGGATATTATTAGTAGGATGATGCGATTGTAGGACTATAACTGATCATTAACTACCTACCTATGACCTACCAGTGGCGTGGGTTCCTCTGGGATAACTCCATTCCTATTAGCTTCACTTACCACTTACCTTTTGAAGACCCTCACCCCGATCCCTACCTATGATACTGGTTAGGGCTTCCCTATAAAGGAGAACCAGCCTTCGCCACTGCTACCTATGCGAACAAATCATGAGTACCATATTAAAGCACTAAGTATTTATTCGCCTTGACTCCTTTAGTGTTTGTATATCAGGTTTAGATATGGACGTGGCGACGCGTCATGTCCTTTAGAGGACATAAAATATAACCGCTAACTTTACGATTGTTTCGTTTGTAGTTACAATACATCATAATCTTTTTTCAGATCACTTCAAATGGACCGTATGTTACGATAGGCAAAGATAAACTCACTTTTATCTCCGTCTATCAGTATTTAGTAACTCGTGAAGAGTACTTTTTTGATGACGTATCATATTGTAACACTTATCTTTGACATACCTACTTACATATTGTCTATTTTGGGTCATAATAACTATGCACGGAACTATACACGGAAGTAGGTATACACACATAATTATAGATCTGTAGAAAAAAATAGCTGTTGGTGGCATTGTGAGTAATCAGTAGTCAGCTAAAACGCCAAGCGATAAAAATTGTGCTCTACTAAAAATCGGGAACCGCAACAATTGTGAATCGCCTTTTACCATTAGGCTCAGATCACACCGCGACGGTACGCGACGCTATGCGGCGCTGCATTTTTTAAATAGCTATTCAAAATTAATCTTTATTCACTACACAAAAAAATACACGTTTCATATGACATACAACATGACATTCCAACTCTTACAATGAACGTGTTAGTTCTTGTGTAATTAATGTAGTTCAATCTTGAATAACTATACGTGTATGAATCGTTTCGGTGTGAATTGACCCTTAGTTCCAGTTTTAGCTGAAATACTTATTTATGTATGCCTTAACGCGGATTTCTCTGTCTATATTCATGAGTATAAAATGTTGTCTCGACTCTTATTAAGATAGATGTTTATAGTCTATGGATATCAGTACACGATATCTTAATAGAGTTGGTAAAAAGGTTGTACCAGGTTATATTATATGCCTGTTTCATATTATGGCTTTATTTGATAAACATTGTTAACTTGATTGTCAACTTAAACATATTGTATGTAATAGCTGTTTTGTTACCTTAATAAAAAAAAAAGTGTGTGTGTCAGCTCCGACGCACGACTGGAGGTTACTCAACTTCACAATAATAATATTAATTATTAACATTTACAAAAACTTCAATATAAATCAACACTTGAGAATTAAAAAAAATAATGCTCACTGTATCTATCCTTAGAGTACGACTGAAATAATATATATATATATTTATCATTTGAAGACACTGTAGAGTATATATTATATACCTATATATTTTATATATATAGGTATATTATATACACATAATACATTCGTACGCTGCCCCACAGCATACCCTATAAAACGGTGGCTATACACAAGTATACACACACATGCTTGAAAAGTGAAAGGTGCGCAGAATAGGTTGCGCGAATAGGAAACGTAACGAGGTCATTCGTTCAGTACATTTTACTCCTCATATTTTTTCATACCGGGGGCCTTATATGATAATCGATTCTTAAGGAGTAAACTCCAAAACATGGTTAAAGAAATTGTATTTTCTTGCAAACATAAAAAGAGAAAAGAGATTGAGAATTTTTGACACCCTGTTTAAAAAAGTGGCTTGTGTCACTTCCCGTGATTATTTTCATTCAGAACCACGGAGAAGTGGAGATAATAATAATCAGTAATATTTTATATGAATAGTGGGAGACCGCAGCTTTGCACGGAGTTTTAGGAAAACGATAAAAGGAAAATTAATACAAAATAATCACAAAAATATTCGTCTGACCGGGATTCGAACCCAATCAGCCATTTGCCAACAATGCAAAATCAAAACCACTATTCGATAGTCATTTGTAAAATATTATAATAATGAGATTAGATATTTGGAAATTTTCCATAATATGCTATTTAAGTACATAATAAATTATTTACTGTACCAGAGTCATCCGAAATAATAACGGAAATTCTCACAGCAAACATTGATTTATTGCGTAACAAATAAAATTAATGTGAATTTTCGGCAAATATAAATAACACTAGGTAAATTTATAAACAAAGGAAATATAATTATATGATTACTTTTAAAAATAGCAATATTTGACATTGAACAATTCTTTTACAATGTGAATTAGAAAATATTTTAATGAAGTATAAAAAAGTTGACAAAATATTCCATGAATCTCTTTTAAATATAATACATCTATGTCCATGAATCTATTTATTGCAGCCAAATTTAAAATTGGAGCCAAAATAAATTAAGGGATAATTTTGAGTCTTTAAAAATCAAATAAACAGATTTAAAAATATATTACATACTTATATTGAAAATTTTAGTAACGAAAGAGCATAAAAAACCGGCCAAGTGCGAGTCGGACCCGCGCACGAATGGTTTTGTACAAACCGGCATACCGGCAAAACGATGTCAACAAATCCCTTCAATAATTATTTTATTCTGTTTTTATTACTTGGTGTTATAGCGGCAACTGAAATACGTCGACTGTGAAAATTTCAACTGTCTAGCTATCACGGTTAAGGAGATACAGCCTGGTGACAGACGGACAGACAGACAGACAGCGTAGTAATCAGTAATAGTAGGGTCAAGAGTGCCTAAAATCTTTTGGGGAATCGTTGGTTTTCTTACACCGTCTGTTAATTGTTATTTTCATAGAAAAATGGCGGAACCGAGGAACATTTATAGCAACATTAAAAAGCGTAAAACCATTAATGGACATTAACGTATCAGATAAAGGCAGCAACATTGAATAGCTTGCATATCTGTTGTTTACATATTTTTATTATTTTATCCACCTATCTAAGATGTATTAAAATAAATAGTTTATTAGAATATTAGGATGTGATTAAATATTTTAGTAAAAACGAGCGGACCCGACAGACGTTGTCCTGCCTAGCCGATTTGTGAATCTAAACCATCCAGGGCGCCACCCAAACGAATACAATAAAATTCAAATCGGTCCAGCCGTTTAGGAGGAGTTCAGTGACATACACACGTACAGTAGAATTATATATATAAAGATTAAAATCACCGATCCATGATGCCTTCAATATGTTATGACGCCCTAGTACACGAACGGTGGGAACACTAAAGTGTGGACATTTGAACCGACTTCCAAAAGGAATGATAAAGTATTTCCGTATTGCCAGATGGAGAACCGTATGGCATATGGATAACCATAGTCACAGATTGCACTAAAATAATCTCATTACTAAAGTCAGCTACTTACTACTGGAATCTAGACATAATGTACTAGCCCCCTAGGTTATATTATGTTTCTAGGAGTAAACAGAAAAAAAAACATTTATCTAGAGCAAACTATTAGGTTTGTAGGCCAGCGGGATGCCACAGACGCACAATAGGCGTGAAACAATGTCCAATGTCAAGACATGGCGACACTATTGTGTCGACTTCCGATTCTGTGACCTGCTTGTTTAGGTCAATAGTTGACTGACTAGATGTCAAATATTTAGTTTAATTTATATATTATGTATTCTGAAATATAGAGGTACTTATAATATATATATATATATATATATATATATATATATATATATATATATATATATATATATATATATATATATATATATATATATATATTTTTTTTTTTTAATTTTTGACTGCCCGTCAATCTGTCTGTCTGTTTTTTATAATCTCTGAAACGGCTGGACCAATTTTCACCGGACTTTCACTGGCAGATGTTATAAGGAGTAACTTAGGCTACTTTTATCTTAAAGTTCCGTTTCCGTTAGTTATACGCAAACGAAGCTAGTCTATATATTACAGAAATAAAATCTTGATTTTTTCCTCTCCCTGTGTTATACTTTATTTTTTGTTTCAGGTAAGACCCACGAATGAATATAGAAAATATTATAATAATAATCAAATCCCTACATAATTAAGTAAGTAAAATCTTGACATAACTCATGCGAATTGCGAATGTTTATTGACATAGTAGCGATGATGGTGTTCTATACTAATACGAGTATAATGAAGATTAAAGGTTTGTTTCTTTGTTTTTTTGCATTGGTACCTGGGCTCCGAAACTACTTGACCGATTTTGATGAAATTTGACACAGATATATATTAGACCACGGGGCACATAGACTACTATATATCGCGGCAAAATGTACGGCTCCCACGAGTTTTTTAGTGCGCACGAAGTCGCGGGAGACATCTGGTTATGAATAAACATTATTTTAGTGAATCGTGGCTAGCAAAGTTGTGCTGATGTACGTCAGTAAATATGACACCTACTTAAACATGGACGACTATGTCATGTTATGCAAGTACTCGCAGTAAAGACACCTGCTTGTTTACCTAACGCACGAAAACATGTTTTATCAACGATATTTACGATAAATATATTATGGAATGTACAATTTCTGTCCACTGGCGATTGTGTCGTCTTGCGAATATATCTTGAGATAATGTCCAGTTGCTCTGGAGGCAATGGTAATAATCCCGTCAACGTTTGAGGGCGTGCTTACAAATTTGACATTAAAAACTGTTTTTCTGTCGATTTTGCGACCAAATGAAACCAAATCCTACAAAACTAACAAATGTCACCAGACGAGTTACACTTGTTACTCCTCTGGTGATGCTCTTGCGTTCCTGGTCCTAAAAATCTTCAACCACCTTGGGCCTCCGTACACTATCAATAACTTAACTCACTTGGCGAAATACAACGCAAGTGTAATTTCACGCCGGTTTTTCTGTGATGCCGTGGTACTTTTGCGATCTAGCCGGCCCCTTCGTGCCAAAGCAGCCGCTTTAGTACTATAGAACGTACTATGTGGGGGACATAGAGGCATGCTCCAATAACACCAGATGCCATCTACGCCTATAACGCATAAATATACGTTTATTTATAGAACGGAGACGAGTACCAGGCAAACTTAATAAAGTTGACATAAATCCTGTAAGGATAAAAACAGCGTGAAAGCATAGATACGTGACTAAAGGAGTAAAGACCTAGCAGGAACAATTGACAACTGCGTAAATGTAACGTTATCTAATGGGAATTGAATGAAAATATGTCAAAATCATGACAGCGGCCATACAAATTTCATTCGATAACGTTACGTTAACGCCGCTGTCAAATGTTACTGCTAGGCCCACTGTCCGCACCGCGGTTTTTCATCGCACCGGTATTTTCGCAAATCTGTTGAATTGTATGAAGTAGCCACCTTAGCGGAAAAAAAAACCCTGTAAACTGAGCTTGTAGGTACAAGCTCAGTTTACAGGGTACCTACATTACATATACATAGTATATACATAGTAAAAGTACCTACATTTATTAGTTCTAAAAATACATTCGTGAAAAACCCACAAAATACACATCCCTTATCCACATCTATGGAGTCACGAGATAAGGTATCGGGAAGCTCGAATCCTCGACACCATATTATGTCCATCCATCATGCACCCGATTACGTCGATCGCTCTGTGTCTATCCGCAGTGGATGTAACGGGCGTTTAATTAAGCGGTTTGTGGCGGGCTTATTTTCCCTGGGGTATAGTCGGCAAACGAGCAGAGAGGTCGTCTGATGGGAAGCGTTTACCGCAGCCCAGTAGATTCAAGTGTTTTCGTAAAGCCGTGAAGTTTCTCCGGTCGAGCTAGCCCACTCTTGCCGATTATCTGCTGCTGGATACTGTCATCTAAAACTTTCCCAGTTGGGAACATTAATATTTATTACACCAATTAAAAGCCCACTAAAGGTCGCCCCGTGGTCGAAATCCGCCCATAATAATTCATTTAATTTTTAACGTTTGAACTTTATAAGGGTTCTTTTCCCACTTTTCTTCCAACTTAAGAATGTGACAGATTGACAAATGTCAACGTGTAACAAAATTGTACTCATATCTATCGAACGCACGGGTCAATTCCGCTAAATAAAACCTGCAATTACAATCAAGTCCCGACATGCCACAACTGTCAAACCGGTATTCTCGCAAACGTTAAAGCAGCGACTACCGCCTCTTGATTGGTCCAAACGTCACAAAATCAGTTTATGATAACAAGTAGCTTATAATACAATCAAAGTAAAATGAAAGTACCTTTTTAAATACGAGAATTGAGCTTCTGAGGTAGCTTTAATTAAAAAAAATGTTTTCCATACGCTTTCTTCCAAATAAACCTTAATTTACCAGCCAAATTTATACTCCTCCGGTTGCACAATTCTCTTCCATATTCAAATCCCGATGTCCTTTAATTTAAATCACAAACCGGTACTTCATACTATCGAAACGCACTAGAATATTACTTATAAATCTTCGAATATCTCTTCTTACTTATAATATTATGAAGCACAAGTTTTTATGTGATTAAATCGCTTCGTTATCTCAGAAACTACTCGTTTGTTTTAAATTTTTGTTTTATATTTCATTATTGGATTTTTGATGGACACTTTGTCCTTGATGAAATTATATTTTTACTGGTAAAAACTGCGTAGCAAGTTAATTAGTACTCACAGCTACGCGGTGTTACAGGTATCAGAAACAACCTATTTAGCCATTATCGTAATGCAAATTTACCATATGGACTTTCACACGATACGGATGCGCTGATAGTGATGTGGGTTATCAGTTGGTAAACGTTAACACTTCAAACAATACTGGGCTTTATGTAAAGGTAATAGGGATAGATTTGGTGTGTAACAATAAGGTCCTTGTATTTGATCTGTCGCCCGTATGCGTCATACTAATTGGGAGTTGCTCTCATTTGAGTAACTTTCATAATGTTTACTCTTTATTCAAGTACAGAAGGTATATCAGGAAATCTAATTCATAAACAGGAATCTAATAATTCATAATTTGTTTTTATTATGATGACCACATGCAGTCGCAATCCAATTGTCAATTACATGTCTGTTTCATGAATTATGACAACGGTCAACCTGCTTATAAATTAGATTCCCTGATAGTACTAGGGCCCGTAGTTGGTTCTTCCTACATTAAAGAGAGAACCTTGCACTAGTAGCGAGAAGACTCGTTACTAGTGGGTACAAATTTAAAAGAAACATTGCCCATTAATGAGATGAAGTAATGTTATAAGCCGGCAACGCTTATACTCGTGACTCCTCTGGTATTACGAATTTGCGACCATCGGTCGTTGGGCGATGGAAATCACTTTCCACCAGGCGAACACCTTTTCCTCGTTTTCACCGTATTTAAAAAAACTCTTACTTTGCCGACCACCAAATGTACATACAAACCTTCTAATGCCTATTCGGTCTACACTCTGCCAAGTTTATTCTTCAAACTCTTACTTTGCCGACCACCAAATGTACATCCAAACCTTCTAATGCCTATTCGGTCTACACTCTGCCAGGTTTATTCATCAAACTCTTACTTTGCCGACCACCAAATGTACATACAAACTTTCTAATGCCTATTCGGTCTACACTCTGCCAGGTTTATTCATCAAACTCTTACTTTGCCGACCACCAAATATACATACAAACCTTCTAATGCCTATTAGGTCTACACTCTGCCGGGTTTATTCATCAAACTCTTACTTTGCCGACCACCAAATGTACATACAAACCTTCTAATGTCTATTCGGTCTACACTCTGCCAGGTTTATTCATCAAACTCTTACTTTGCCGACCACCAAATGTACATACAAACCTTCTAATGCCTATTCGGTCTACACTCTGCCAGGTTTATTCATCAAACTCTTACTTTGCCGACCACCAAATGTACATACAAACCTTCTAATGCCTATTCGGTCTACACTCTGCCAGGTTTATTCATCAAACTCTTACTTTGCCGACCACCAAATGTACATACAAACCTTCTAATGCCTATTCGGTCTACACTCTGCCAGGTTTATTCATCAAACTCTTACTTTGCCGACCACCAAATGTACATACAAACCTTCTAATGCCTATTCGGTCCACACTCTGCCAAGTTTATTCATCAGACTTTTACGCAACGACCGCAATTCAGCGCAGACAGGCATGCTTCGGCACGAACGAACCACCTTGGAGATACCAGGGCCTCACAGAAAACCAGAGTAAAATGGTGGAATGGGGATTGCAGGCTTTGAAGGCTGGAAACACACTTAAAGCTCCCCTTAAAGTTTCCATGGGCGATGGTAATCGATTATATCAACTTCCAACTCTATTGTATTAGCGCAGAGTTCTATTTTCAGTTCTCCGACCTTCCGGGTCCCGGACATACAGTCCCAGCCTAACGATCCGCACAAGATTTTACCTACTTCATTACTCTACATCAACATTTTTAAAGCAATAGCCACTTCTCCTCGATTCTTTAGTATTTATAAATTCCGTTCCGATTTCAGAAATACCTCGTGTAATTGTTATTTAATTGAAGTAACTATAAATCGCTATTTAATTATTTCGCAATTACGTGACGTCATTAAAAAACTCGGTGGACATGCGATATAAAACCCCTGCCAAATTGTTGTCATTACTGATAATGAATGAACGCATAAAAATAATACCTTAAATAGTAGCTTATGGCTAGATCGACTTTTGGATTCCGAATCAACCACAAGGAACCCTTAAAGTTTCGGTCTGTTCGTCCGTCCGTCCGTCCTCCCTTAATAACTTCGGTAATTTCTTTTTATTTAATTTCTCGGTAATTTGATTGCATATAGACTTGATTTCTTTTAATGCATTATTTAAACCAAAATTTGGTTTGTGTATT
Organism: Phengaris arion; assembly: GCA_963565745.1. Classification (NCBI taxonomy): domain Eukaryota; kingdom Metazoa; phylum Arthropoda; class Insecta; order Lepidoptera; family Lycaenidae; genus Phengaris; species Phengaris arion. The sequence continues at coordinate 2,094,912 of OY751442.1, forward strand.
CAGATTTCAGATCTCTTTTCTCCTAAATATGAGATCTAGAAGAGGGCAGTTTTATTTTCAGACAAAAATTCTCGTAACAGAATGTAAGTTTATGTAACCGAGTACTAGGAGTGAATGAACGCGAGCAGATGACGATGTCCTAATAATTAGTCGTAACAATATAAGCTCATCCCACAGGAAGGTACCTTTGCGGTTATAGCCCTAAAAGATATAAAAGGTAAAGGAACGTTATCCTGAATCTTAGTACCGGATAATAAAGGCAGGTGTATTAAAATGAATTGCTAACATTTACGCTAAAAGTATACTGTTTGGGCTAAATTTTTACACAAAATGACCATAAAATATATTAGGATCGTTCATAAAAGATAGCGCTTACAAAAAATGTCAACAGAATTTTTAGCTTCATTATCTATATCAGTACAATTAAATAAAATTAAAATTGAAGTATACCTATAGTGTATATATATATTATAGCTATTCTCTGAAACGGCCGGACCCATTTTCACGGGACTTTCACTGGCAGATATGAAATGAAATGAAAATATACTTTATTGTGCACAATCAGTAGTTACACATACACTATAGACACACACAACACATGCTACTTTATCTTAGGGTTCTATGCAAACGAAGTTTCGGGCACCAGCTAGTTTATACTATAATATTATAAAGAGGATAGATTGGTTTGTTTGTTTGCATTGAATAACGTCCGAAACTACTGAACCGATTTTGATGAAATCGCCCAGATATACAGTACGGGGAAGGACATAGGCTACATTTGTAATGTACTGTTCAACGGTGGTGCACAATGACCATGCACATCTGACACAGTACAGTCGTCGACCGACCAGAAGCCCAACTCTCGTAACTATTGGTGATTATAATCCTGTAACTCGATTCTGCTAAATAGATTCAGTCTCGTTATGTGAAAACACCACAATCAAAATGTCCAACGCATTTTGATTGATCTCCAAAAATCAGTTTATGATATCAAAACGATTCATTTATAATCCATTGAAAGTAAATTAAAATTATCTAATCTAGTTAATTAACAGTTTTTTGTCAATGTATGTTATTATACGTTTTTTTTTTTGTTATGTTGCGATTAGTTAAAATACTGTGCGCTGTACTTTATGTAAAAAACGTAAATATGTACAAGTTAATTTAACTAACAAAGGTTTCACTTGATATGTAAATAATATATATCAGGCGTACAGTGACGCACAGTATAAAAAACAATACAAGATATTTTGAGTGTATTATCGCGTAGGTTTAAACGACCACTCGTTAAATTTGATGACGCTCTTAACGACGATAAACTTCATGTAGCATTTGCGTAAATTTCAGTGAAATCAACAATATTTTCAGGTTTCTTATTAAAAAATATTTTAGACTAGATGTTGCCCACAACTTCTAGCGCGCAAAAGGAAATCTTTAGACTAGATGTTGCCCACAACTTCTAGCGCGCAAAAGGAAATCTTTAGACTAGATGTTGCCCACAACTTCTAGCGCGCAAAAGGAAATCTTTAGACTAGATGTTGCCCACAACTTCTAGCGCGCAAAAGGAAATCTTTAGACTAGATGTTGCCCACAACTTCTAGCGCGCAAAAGGAAATCTTTAGACTAGATGTTGCCCACAACTTCTAGCGCGCAAAAGGAAATCTTTAGACTAGATGTTGCCCACAACTTCTAGCGCGCAAAAGGAAATCTTTAGACTAGATGTTGCCCACAACTTCTAGCGCGCAAAAGGAAATCTTTCAAACTTCATCAAAATCGATCCAGTAGTTTTGAAGCCTATTTAATGTAAACAAACAAACAATCAAATCTTAGCTCTTTATAATAATAGTACATATTACTACTAATTTCAAATGCACAATGTATTATAACTATATTTTTTATTACAAGAATAACCCGACTATGTAAATTATACGAATAATGTGACGAATCTATTGAAACCTCATTCGAATATGTACGCTACGGTGGAACAAACATACATGTACATATCTACACTCAGTCATTTCTACTAATACACATAACTACAATTTTTATAAAAACTATAACCTGACTAGATATATTAAATAGCCTATGTTAGCCGGGCTATTATTACCAATCTCTTGACATCTCATTCAAAATCGAACCAGTAGTTTAGGCGCCACGGTGGAACAGACATACATACATAATAGATATCCTCCATAGACTCCCAAAATCATTACCCTTCCTTGTGACTTCACCGTAGTCGGGTAAAAAGTAGCATTTAAAAATGTGGAATATCTTGGACATTAACAAAAGATACATAAAATTAACTGATAACTTAGATCTATCTCAGTGGAGCCTGGGCAATATATTAACCCAAATATTACGGAAGGATATTTGGGGTAAGCACGTATAATTGACAACGGCGTATTCGTCACGTTATCTAATGAAAATTGAGGCGCTAAGCGCTGTGATTTTATATAATTCTCATTTGATAAAGTTACGAATACGCCGTTGTCAATTGTTCGTGCTTACCCCACTGATTACAGCTATTGAGCCGATTGCAGATGTCCAAAGGGACATAGAAAAAGAAAAATAAATGCACTTAAATCGTACACTCAAACATTTTATGTAGTTTAAGTATTCGATTCAAGTGCATTTTATATAAAATTAAAACAGATTCATCACTTAGAGAAAATGCTTACTTCGGAGCCGTGAAATGTTAAAAGCATTTTGAAAGCTGTGGAAGCGAAAAATTATGTCCGATTGAAATCTTCACACTTAATGATTTCTGTTTTTATAAGACCTTCAACACACTTAGTTACATTACATTGCAATATATACCTCAAGAAAAACTGGAATGTTTTGGAAGGTACATGCCTATAAAGGTACCTCATGTCTTAGAATTTCATAGATGCCAAGTATTTTTTAGGAGAAAAAGTAGCCTATGTCCATTCCCGTGGTCTACACTATATCTGTGACAGAAACAAACAAACTCACATTCACATTTATAATATGAGTAAGGGTAGGATAGATTATAAGTTCGAGGGCATACATGTTCTAGAATAGACTGTCAGAATTTCCTTTAAAAACGAGGAAGGTTGGGAACCACCACCTGTTATTGGTTTGCTCGCTTCCGTTCTGGAAAATTTCGACCTGAAAAATGAACCTCGCGGTCGTCCGAAGGCTTTGGTCGACAATAACGAATTAAAGGCGATTTTGGAAGCTGATGATACACAATCTACAGCTGAATTAGCAGCAGCTTTCGACGTTAGCGTCAAAACAATATTGATCCATTTGCGTCAAATTGGCAAGGTAAAAAAGCTTGACTAATGGGTACCCCACGAACTCAATTATCGCCAGCGCGAAGTACGCGTCGAGACGTGCCTTGCACGACAGACACACAAATGGAGGAATTTTGAACCGCATTGTTACCTGCGATGAAAAATGGATTCTGTTTGATAACCGCAAGCGCTCAGCAAGTGGTTGGATCCTGGTTCAGCACCTAAACAATGCCCTAAACGAAATCTTACCCCTAGAAAAGTGATGGTCACTGTTTGGTGGTCTAGCGCCGGTGTGATTCATCACAGCTTCTTACCAAACGGGGTGAGCATTACTGCAGATGTGTACTTTAAAGAACTGAACACAATGATGGAGAAGCTGGCACATCTCCAACCAGCATTGGTCAATCGCTCGTCTCCGCTGCTCCTGCACGATAACGCGCGACCTCATACTGCACAGCAGACGGTCTCCAAATTGCAAGAACTGGGATTGGAAGCTCTCCGTCATCCGCCCTACTCACCAGACCTTGCGCCTACAGACTACTACTTTTTCCAGAATTTGAATAACTTCTTGGCGGGAAAAAAATTCAATACCCGAGAGGCAGTACAAAATGCCTTTGAAGAATTTGTTACCTCCCGTCCAGCTGATTTCTTTAAGAAAGGCATCCATAAACTGCCACTGCGTTGGCAAAGATGCATTGATTGCATGGGTGATTACTTCGATTAATACAAATAAAAAATACATGAAAAAAATTTGTTTCAATTTTTTCATACAAATCGGCAATTTCATAAGTAAAGACCTAATATTGTCCTGTTTTTGCCCTTTGGGTACGGAACCTCAAAAATGTGCGGTCTATACAGCATCCCACTTTATATTTATGTGTCCCTAGTATATTTATTTGCGATATTATGTCACTTTTGAATCCCATTTTGATATTCCCCCACTGTACCCTAACCCATAAATACATTATTTAAATACAGTATCCCACGGCAACACTATTCTTTTACGAGATAAAAATTTGCCTATGTATTAATCCAGAGCAGAAACTACTACCATACCAAATTTCATCGAAATTCGTTTAATAGTTTTGTGTGAAAGAGTAACAAATCATCCATCCATCCTCACAAACTTTCACATTAACTATTGTAGTAGGAACTGTAGGATAGTAGTGGGATGAAAAAATAGTAAAAAGTGGGATCCAATGTCAATAGTTACCAAGAAAGCTCTATTTCTAAAATAAGTTCGTATCCTAAAAAGCATAATAAATTTAATTACATGCTAAATACAAAAATTTACTATTTAATTTTCTGAACAGATAAATTTGGTATTTCGACAACAAAAATACCTCTAACCTTCCTTCGACCCTCAAAATTAGCTAACATCACAAACACTATTCCCACTTCATAAATATTAGAACGTTAGAAAAATTGATCAGATAGAAAGTATCTGTAATGAGTAAGATTCGTCTCCAGCTATACTCATCCCAAATAGAACTGTATTTCGGGGTGTCAGGGTACTTTATTGTCTGCGAGTGTAGTCGGGCAGTAGGGCGCAGAATCGATATTGGGTTACCTGTATAGGACAGCAGATGGTTATTTGAATGTGAAGGTGAAGGCTTAGTAATTTGTGTTTAGACAGTTATTGTATATAATTAGAGCTTCTCGTGACTGTAGTTATCGTATTCTTTGTGTATGTATGCATTTAAAACTTAATATTATAAATTAAGCGGAAGCAAATATTATGTAAATCTACAAGCCTAACTGCACAAACTCTGCACCTCAGTCAAAATATGTGGCCTGGCCATTTCGCTACTTTCGCTTGGGCGTGAGGAGAAAATTTTACTGTTTTTCTGCTACTACTCTAGTAGGAACTTCGCTTGGCTCGTCTTGGCGGGGCACTACCAAGCCCGCAGTTATCCTTTGAATTATATACATTTTTGACCAAATTGAAAACCAATTAAGTATTTTACCTTTGCCTGTTTTAAAGGCTCCATATTAATTACAAGGAACCCTTTTGTTTTCGATCTGTCCGTCCGTCTGTCCTCCCTTAATAACTTCGGTAATTATTTTATACTTTTTTTATTTTTAGACCATATTCACATTTACTTTCGAAAAATACATGACTTTTGCAGATTTAAAACAGATAATAATATTTCTTAGTGGACAATAATATTATAAACTTCAAAATATCTGAAACTTAATCCTGGCGTGGCAAATAGTGTTTTTATGTACATTGTACTCTTAATTCTCTACCTGCTTATGAATTGGATTCCCTGATATCTATGTATTTTCTGGTAATGGGTAGGTATACATAACCAGGTAGGACCAACCTTGAGCACTTATAGAGATTCGCCTTCAGACAAACAGAATGATATCGATCTTATTACGACTTATTGCGACGGTCTGTCGCTACTAAGATCGATAACTGTAACGTTTTCATATTTGAAATGTTGCATTTTTCCCTGCCATTGTAATTTGTTCCTTAAACTTTTTCTTTGGTATTATAAACTAGATTTATACGCACAAGTACATAGTTATTCGAAAGACGACCAACAAAAACAACATTTTTTTGCGATTTTTAATGAACCAACTCGTCGTAATTTTGACATTGAAAATGAAAATTGAAAGGCAATAATGTTGGCAGCTACCAGGTGATCATAATTTGATGAATAGGTTATTTGTTTGTTGTCGTGACAGTTGGCACGGGCCGGGTGGCCGATTACGCAATCTCTGGCCCTGAGCGCCCTGAGACAGCACGGGACGACCGGTCACCGAGTGCATATCAATGGCCATCTTCAACATCAGTATTAGCATTACTCTCAAACTGAAAGACTGTATTCGTAAACCCTACTCCCTAGTTCACTCGGCGAAACACTGCCAATACCAGCATTACTCTCAAACTGAAAGACTGTATTCGTAAACCCTACTCCCTAGTTCACTCGACGAAACACTGCCAATACCAGCATTACTCTCAAACTTAAAGACTATATTCGTAAACCCTACTCCCTAGTTCACTCGGCGAAACACTGCCAATACCAGCATTACTCTCAAACTGAAAGACTATATTCGTAAACCCTACTCCCTAGTTCACTCGGCGAAACACTGCCAATACCAGCATTACTCTCAAACTGAAAGACTGTATTCGTAAACCCTACTCCCTAGTTCACTCGGCGAAACACTGCCAATACCAGCATTACTCTCAAACTTAAAGACTATATTCGTAAACCCTACTCCCTAGTTCACTCGGCGAAACACTGCCAATACCAGCATTACTCTCAAACTGAAAGACTATATTCGTAAACCCTACTCCCTAGTTCACTCGGCGAAACACTGCCAATACCAGCATTACTCTCAAACTTAAAGACTATATTCGTAAACCCTACTCCCTAGTTCACTCGGCGAAACACTGCCAATACCAGCATTACTCTCAAACTGAAAGACTATATTCGTAAACCCTACTCCCTAGTTCACTCGGCGAAACACTGCCAATACCAGCATTACTCTCAAACTGAAAGACTGTATTCGTAAACCCTACTCCCTAGTTCACTCGGCGAAACACTGCCAATACCAGCATTACTCTCAAACTTAAAGACTATATTCGTAAACCCTACTCCCTAGTTCACTCGGCGAAACACTGCCAATACCAGCATTACTCTCAAACTGAAAGACTATATTCGTAAACCCTACTCCCTAGTTCACTCGGCGAAACACTGCCAATACCAGCATTACTCTCAAACTTAAAGACTATATTCGTAAACCCTACTCCCTAGTTCACTCGGCGAAACACTGCCAATACCAGCATTACTCTCAAACTGAAAGACTATATTCGTAAACCCTACTCCCTAGTTCACTCGGCGAAACACTGCCAATACCAGCATTACTCTCAAACTTAAAGACTATATTCGTAAACCCTACTCCCTAGTTCACTCGGCGAAACACTGCCAATACCAGCATTACTCTCAAACTGAAAGACTATATTCGTAAACCCTACTCCCTAGTTCACTCGGCGAAACACTGCCAATACCAGCATTACTCTCAAACTTAAAGACTATATTCGTAAACCCTACTCCCTAGTTCACTCGGCGAAACACTGCCAATACCAGCATTACTCTCAAACTGAAAGACTATATTCGTAAACCCTACTCCCTAGTTCACTCGGCGAAACACTGCCAATACCAGCATTACTCTCAAACTTAAAGACTATATTCGTAAACCCTACTCCCTAGTTCACTCGGCGAAACACTGCCAATACCAGCATTACTCTCAAACTGAAAGACTATATTCGTAAACCCTACTCCCTAGTTCACTCGGCGAAACACTGCCAATACCAGCATTACTCTCAAACTGAAAGACTATATTCGTAAACCCTACTCCCTAGTTCACTCGGCGAAACACTGCCAATACCAGCATTGTTCCACGTCTGTTTTCTGTTTGACCATTGTATCACCCTGGTTGAGCCAGCTAAAGACTCACATGCCCGGTGTGATGATATTATAGTATTCATTATATAGGTACTAAAACTTATGATACCCTAGTAAACAAAATGCATTATCTTTTTGCAACAATCACATAAAATATGATCCAGTGGGATCTTTTGAGGCTAATTCTGAATCCGAGGGTTCAAACCATTAATTACAATCCCAATGTATCTGACAGCAGAATTAATGATTGTATGAAGGTCATCCATTGTATGGACGTCATTATGACATTCTGATTTCTGTTACTGTAGGCTGCTTAATGAAAGTTAATTGATTACTTTTCATAATTGTCTACCTAGGTCAAACATATTTTAATTGGATGACATTTCCATATTTTTTATTATGTACCTTCATTTTGAGTTATTGTTTTGGAAGGTGTTGAGTAGATATAAAAATTGATACGCTATATTAATATTAATACGTGAAGCAAAATCTTACTTTTACGAGAATTGTGCGTACAGAGGAATATGATGCTTGGCACGGTTAAAGTTCATTGAACCATTACCCTTTTCACCAACCTTTATATCTCCTATCCATTGACGTATATATTATTATAGACGAGGCATGTTGAGACAAAAAGATTCTCCAGTTAAATGGCCCCACTTTGGGATTTTTGGGCCATTTTGACATTTGAAGTACTGTAAAAACAAGATGGCTGACATTTGAAGTATGGTGAAAACCAAGATGGCGTAACTTTTTACTGTATGAATATTTGTTCTGTCAAATGTACGTCATAACTCATAGCCTATCTTGAGTTTTGAAATCTTGTTGTAATGTAATAACAAAATTATGTATTAACAAACTATGCAACCAATATTGATAAAATCAATACTAGCGCAGCTAGTTTAGATAAATTTCAGCACATCTGCGGGCGCAAAGTACGAACTATCGTTTCTCATTTCTACAAGTTCTTATCTCCAGTTTAGAGTTTGCAGTTTTCAATTTATACGGGTTATACAATCTCGAAGATTCGACAACCCGTAAAACTGTGTGATTTAAGTTTATGGAACGACAAGTTAGACATTTTACTTTGGTGACGCTTGAGAGAGTATTGGTTGTTAAGATATTGAGTTAAGGTTTAAGTTTAGGCGTCACTATGTTATATTAATGTATTATTTATCATTTATTACATACGTTCCTACCTACTGTGTTTCTCAGTTGTCTTACTAAAATTTCATCTCGTTACTTGCAAATTATTTAATACTAGATTCTGCGCTTCGTGCGCGCAAACGTTATTCTCGCAGAAACCGTACATTTTTTCACGGTAAAAAGTAGCCTATGTAGCGCCAGGTAATTTCGAATTGCCGCGCAATACGGCCTCCGGAAGGCGAATCCGCCCGCCCGGTATCGCACCATATTTTCACCTATTCCCCGCTAGAGGGTGACGCCTGACGGAACATTCGAGAGCGCGGACGCAATCAGCAATGGTGGCGGCGTTTGCGTCTCCGGTAGTTTTAAGTAGTTTTAATTACTTTTTAGTGTGAGTTTGTTCCCAAAAGTCATGTAAAAGACCGTAATAAATACAGTTTCAAACTATAAATGTGAGTGTTATAATTTGTGGTGTATAATCACGTATCTTCACTAAACCTATATCCTTATTCGTGGTCTACTCTATATCTCTGCCAAATTGCATCAAAATGTATCCAGTAGTTTTGGAGCCTATTCAATGCAAACATACAAACAAACTTTTTCTCTTTATAATATTATTAGTATAGAAAATCTGAAAAATATTAGTATATATAATAGTATATACACATATAAAAATATATCATTAGAATGATTATTGACTTTTCAGGAAATAAGTAATGTTTAAAGTCTAGTTATGTACTATAATATTAACTAGGTAAAAACGTAAGGATAACAGTAACTTTAGTTATTATCATTTACCTCACCTCCTGAGGTGATGATGATATGACAATATGACAATATGACAATATGACAATATGACGAACAGCCTTCGTATACAATGCCTTCATATAATGTTATGACATTGTATGAACTCATAATAGAGCAATGAACACTAATATAATAAAGAGGAACGAGTTGTTTGTTGGTTTGTTTGAATTGATCAGGCTCTGGAACTACGGGACAGAATTTGATAAAATTTGGCACAGACATAATAGTAGACCACGGGGATGGATATAAGCTACTTTTGATCGCGGCATCATGTACGGTTCCCGCGGGGTTTGTTTTTGCGCGCCCGAAAAACATCGAGTTATAACATAACATTAATTTATTGCCATCTTTTAAAAATCAAGTTGTTATTTTTAAGGATTTAAGGATTAAGGAATTCATAGTTTAAGGAACCCTAATTGAACAATGTTTAATGTTAGCATTTGTTTGTTTCAAGTCAATTTTAGGTATTTTTATGTCAATTGGAGAATATGCACCTACCTGCGTTACCTAGCTTTGCTCGGAGCTCCAGTAGATTAAAAAACAAAGCAAGAATCACAAAAATATTTTACCGGGGTTATATTACGAATTTCCGAACAACGCAAAACTACACATGCGCATGCCAAACTGCCAATCAACTACCGGACGGACAAATTAGAGTCGAAATTATTGATATTATATTGTTACTAGCACGACGAATGAAAAAACATAAATAACTTAAAAATGCGCAGTTTCTCAGGGATAACACCTATTTTCAATCAATCAATCTTTCTCCCCCAAAACACCCTGCATACTAAAATTCATCTAAATACTTGCAGCCGTTTCCAAGATTTCGATTATATATATTATACAAGATTTGCTCGTTTCAAGCATAAGATTAACTGTCTAGAATTTAGCCTTCTTAAAACTTTCATTTATGTTAAACGTAAAAATTTATATATTTTTCCCTGGTCCCTTGGAGAGTGGGACTAGCTCTTGTAAGGGAAGCTACTTGCGTCGACGCACTTGCTCCGTCCCTTATCCTTGGCACCTCGAGTACTGCAGGTTCGGCCGCCAATCAGGCGGAGAACCTCAAGCGGCGCAAATATGAGAAGCTTAGTGGGGATCTCATATTTGATCCGTTTGGGGCATGAACCCTAGCATGTGGGGTCCGGGCTTACAAACTATTCAAAGAAACCAAAAAGACTAGTTGAGGCCACCCGTGACCCCAGAGCCGGCACCTATCTGGCTCAAAGAGTGAGCAACGCAATCCAACACTCTTTGAACCTCTAGGTACACTGGTTGGTGGGGACGACCTGGGAGATTTCTTTTTTGTAGCTTTTTAAGTTTTTTTTTAGTAAAATTTTTCTGTTTTTACTTCTTTTATACTTTGTAGACGTTTTAAAGTAGTTAGCTATACTTATATATTATTACTATAATTGTTATATTAGTATTAAATAAATACAACGTACTTTCCTTCTCAAGTTTAAAATCACTGCAACCATTCACTTTCGTCCAGAAGTCACATGTCCCCAGTCACATGCTACTGCGTCACGTCGCTGACACGCTCAAATTATGTAAATAATGAACACTTTGGGATACAAAAAGTCTGAATAAAGAACTTATTATTTTAAAACATATAAAAAAAACTTAGGCCTTTTCATCCGTTATAGAATGATTAATTGATTCTCCGAGCGAAGTAACCACTGTTGAAATACTGTAGTGCATGGCACAGTTGGTGTCACACACACAGTCAGCCTAGTCCAGAGGAATGACTGGTCAATACGTCAGGGGCCAATCATGTGCGGGTTGGTCTCGATGTTTTCCTTCACCGTTGGACCTTCCGTATAATGTACTTGAGATCTAGTACACTTGGTTTAGCTTGGTACACGCCACAACCTGGGAATAGAACATGCACTCTCTCGAGTGTGAATTAAACGGTCAACCCACTAGGCCACGGAAAACAAGTATAGAGATTAGAATATTAGAAATTGAAAACCTTGCCAAGCTACTATGGAAATGAGGAGTATGATATAAACATATAAAACTAGACAAAGTGAAAAACAAAATAATAAGAAAGTGAACCGACGCTCCTGGGTTTGATATGGCTCCTAGTCAATCCTCAGGAGTCAAGTTTGACTTGACTCACGTGGTTTCCAAGAGATTGATTCAAAATTGAACTTTTTTAATACATAAGAAGATAGATACACGTTTAATTGCAAGAGTTCGAATGTCAAACTAGACCGCTCTGCATAGCGCGGCGCCGCTCTTGTAATGTGTATCTTCTTGTGTACTAAATAAAGTTCAAATTAGAATCACTATTTAAAAAATGCAGCGGCGGGTTGCGTATCGTCTCATTTCGGCTCTCAGCTGACTTCTGAATTGAAGTTTTTCGGCCTTTGACTCGAGTCCGCCAGTCTCATTTAAGATGGACAGCATTAACTAGGCAAGGCCCGAAACAAATATTAGGTCATTACATATGAAATTGGCGTTTTGTAAAGGAGGAACATAAAGTAGATTTTTTTAAAACATTATATATTTGTTTAATCGAAGTATATATGTACTTTTGCCATATCATAGGTAGTTCATTGATTCCTTTACTAAAAAGCCATTCGGACAAGAATCAATAAAATCTTTAAAGGCGCTTTCGGACTGCCCCATCGGAGTTGAATTTTTCCCTTGCCAGAAGTTATCCGAATTTCGAAAAAATGGTAATCTGTTGGAGCAAGGTCCAGGGAGTACGGTGGATGTCTTAGACATTCCAATTGAAGCTCCTCTAATTTAGTAGCCGTCTGTTGTGCAGTGTGTGGTCTAGCGTTGTCTTGAAGCAGCAGTGACCTAGAGCGAATGACCAACCTCGGTTGTTTAGCAGCTAGCTTTTCCATCATGATTTGCAGTTGCTGGCAATAGTCATCTGCCGTAATCGTCGGGCCAGATTTAAGAAAGCTGTAGTGAACGACACCGGCACTAGTCCACCAAACGCTCACAAGTAAATTTTTTTGAGTCAATTTTCGCTTGGGGCGGGCTTTGGCTGGTTCGCCAGGGTACAGCCATTGCGATGAACGTTTCCGATTATCGTACAGGATCTACTTTTCATCACAGGTAATGATTAAATTTAAAATCCTTTCATTATTGTGCCGGTTGAGTAATGTAACGCAGCAGTCGACGCGCGTTTGCCGGTTTGCTGCACTCAATTCATGAAGTACCCACCATTTTTGGGAAAAAATTGGGAAGCTTTTTCAGCTTCCCAATTTGCTTCTAGTGGATTAAAACAGTTTTATCACTAACACCGCAGCCTGCAGCTAACTCGGACGTGGTTTGTGATGGATCCGCTTCCACAATAGCCTTTAATTCTTCATTATCAACTTTGGTCCCCGGCCGTCCACGGGGCTACCGTCTGCAGGTCGAAATTTCCAGAACGAAAACGTTGGAACCAAAAATGCACTGTGTTTTCTTTTGCGACACCGCCGCCATACACATCATAAATCCTTCGAGCCGTTTCTGCAGCACTGGTGCCACGGTGGAACTCGTACTCGAGAATAATACGAAATTTCAAGTTTTCCATTTTATAAACAGTGTCGCAAAAAAAAACCAAAAGACGAAAAAACGGTTTTCAAAACACAAATGCATGAAGTAAATAGCGGTATAATTTTGAAATTGGAATTCCTAACCAAAGAAGATATAATATTTGAGATCAATGTGACCAGTACGACAAAACACCAATTTAATATGTAAGGACCTAATATACTTTACTTTCGACGTTTGGCTGAAAAAAGTCTGGAAGAGTAATAATTTTCGAAGGCCGTGATAACACAGAGTATAAAATATATTATATACTTAACGTACAGAGAAACAGCTTTCATAGAACGACCCAAATTGTTCCAAATTTGAAAATTTTGACGTCCCGTAGTCAACGGCCCACAATTTTTCCACACAATCGTGAACACACCGTGCCTTCTGCTTGTAGTAGTGGAATCAAATCGAAAGCTAACTATGTAGCTGTTCATCTGGTCTTCTTTCTCTAATTTGTATTAATTAGAGAATCAGCAAATATATTGATAATTATATTTGCTGATTACCCGCAGTAGGGTAACGTGGTAAACTAAGTTTTACTACACGTCTACCACGCATTTTACATAGTGGTCGGTTATAATAATGACGATGATTTATATTGATAATATAGAGCAGCCTAGAAACAGTGCCTACCTAGATCAACTATTGTGTGTTGAATCAGTATTTACTTCATTACAATGTATAAAAGTACTAAATAACCTAATTACTATGTAAGTATTACTCTGTGCTGATGAAGTTAGATAATCTTGGCAACTGGTGGCGGTCGTTGACCTCTGTGACTATGTTGATATTACATCAATTTAACATGATAATTTAATACCAAATAGCAGCTACATGCGAGATTTCAACTGATCATTAGTAGACTTTACTTGTCTCCATCCCGTTCTTAATGTAAGCACGTTAAAATGCGTACAATTATCTGCCAGGGTTTTCCTCTATACAGACGATAAGAATTGAGCATTGCGACACTATGGATGAAGTGCAGATTTTCACTTGCGCATTAAATAGTACTAGTGGTCAAAAAATACGACCATAATCTACATTTTAGATTATTTCAAAATAGCGAAGATAGGTGACTCGACTCTAGCGCGTGGATGACACGAGCGGCCATGTTACGCAAAAAGATTATTTTATTGCTTAAGGTCCATTTTTCATTTGACAAATATAAGGACGAACCGTATCTTCGCAATTTTGATTCAACTTAAGTTTATATACGCAATAAAAAAAATGTAAATGTTCTCTACGGAATGTGAAAGAATTGTGTCAAACCAACACCTACTGTTATTAAACAAACGGACGCCAGTGTGAGTGAGGTGTGTGTAAACTTAGTTTTTATTACTTTTATGTACTTCTAAGCATTTTTAAAATAAATGCTTTCCCGCACACCTTCCCCCACATAAACTTTAACTGAGCCAAATTGTATAAGTACTAAAAAAATAACTGTTTTCTACAAAATGATGCTATGCCGTAGCCCTTTTGTAGGAAACAGCTGATTTTTTTTTCAAGTAGGAAAGTTGATTCCGTAGTAAAAGTTGCTTAAATTCATGAGTATATTCACTCCTCAAAGTTTGGTCACTGAATGAAAAAACACCAAGTATATATTATAGTACCGTTAACAGCAAACAAGTTTTTGCTTCACGTGTATATTTAATGATGATGATGATTTTATTTATAAATTCCATAATCATAATAGTGCGATTAATTTTTTTTTTTTTATTAAATTAGGTAGCTAAAATTTAGCTAAAGTTCGTTTAACCTTTGTTGTTTTTGGAACGAAGTTCCTTATCGCGCGTTGCGAAAGGGGGCTAGACGGAAAAAATTAAGACTAAAAGTTGTACACTTTTTGCTATAGTTGTAAGCCGTGCGGCGTGGAATAAATTATAAATTCCCTTCAATTTTTTACAACAAGCCAATTATTACTAAACTTGAGCCTACTGATTAAGTTTATATTACATTATATTTGTTAATAATAAAAAAAATATTATTATAACTTAAAAAATATATATATTACAATTCCTTCACTAATTAATCTAAACTTCGTTCCATCCGGGTGTCCCTTGACACCTCTCGAGTTTTTGTTTGTTAAAAAGTGACAATAACATACCTTTACTTATCTAGGCGTATCGAGTATTATGTAAAGAAAAGGCAATATTTTAACCTGATTAATACAACGAAATTATTAATCACGATTGAAGTTTGTAATGGGCCATATTGTAATCTACTTATGGCCCGTTTCAATAACCTATCTACCAGTAACTATTTGTTAGAAACGTCACATTTGTATCGCAAAAAACCGGCAAATGATTGAATGACGACTTTTTAAACAAATAGTTACAGGTTATTGAAACGGGCCGTTAAACAGCCAAGTTGTAACTTATAATAAACTATTGTATATAATTATTATTATAATATTGAGGTCATATCGGAGCAGACAATGTGACCTCCGGGGTTAACCTTTAACGAAAGACTGACCTTCTGAGGTCAGTCTCAATATTATGAGAATCGCTCAGAAATGATGGGCTTGTTCAGGTTTGCCTGAACAGGTATACCTGTCAGGTAATCTTGAGCCAACTAGTATGGAAATCTGCACAGTTTTGCAATTTGCAACATACACGTCCCGGTTTATCTGTACAACTCAACCGTACAGGCAGACAGACCCCTGACTCGGTTTTTAACATTCTTCTTCAATGTACAGACATTCGAACACCACAGTTTTATTATATTGTTGATGACATGACCAGATTTTTCCTCTTATGTTCCTTCCCGTTAACCTTAGCCTAGAAAACTTGATAAGAAAAGGACGTCTGATGACTTCTCTTGTGTTGTATATTACGGATGTCGATGTTACTTACTAGATGTTGCTACCCGACTTCGTGCGTCGAAAAGGAAATCCCGCAGTTACCGTTTTGCCGGCCGCCATAAAAAGTAGCCTCATAAAATGTCCCTCCGCATGGTCTGCAATATGGCTGTGCCAAATTTCGTCAAAATTGGTCCAATTGTTTCTGAGCCGATTTTCTAAGCCGATATCCAAACAAACTATATTAGTTTAGACTATGAGTCGATACGTCTGCTTGTTTGTTGGTCTTATTTGTAATCTGCCCGTGTTTATTCTACCAGGTGAATAAGAATTATACTATAGTATACCTGTAATAGGCGATAACACATCCATCAAACACTAAGCCACTTCATGATAAAGACATTTTCCTGTATGGCTTGACTGCTTATGTATTACATAAGAACATATAACGTTTAGCCTTCCCACCTTCAATAAAATGAATATTATAAATAGTGTGAAGTAAACTGTTACGCAAATTAGCTTTTACCATTTTTATGGTTTCTATACATCACACTAATATATTCGTATTATGGCTTGACTTTTGTGAATTTTAGGTACCTACCATTACTACCTTCTACAAGCCTGGTAATCACCTGCTATCATGTGTAACGCCCGTTTGCTCCGTGTACATGAATTATATAAATTGATAATAAAAATTGATGCCTCGAGAGGAATACGGCGATTGTCAAGTTGGCATTGATTAGGGACGGTAACTACGTAATATATAAACAGAACGAGAGTTTTTTAATAATATCTTGAATACTTTGACGTAGGAAAGTGTTATGCTATTATTGATAAAGCTTGTAGAGTCTAGGATATTAATATAAATATTATGATAATATGTTATTTTCGCAATGTGGATTTCTTTCCAAACTTATTAGAAACAAAGCGTCGTAAGCTACAGTACAACTACTTTCCTAATGTCCTTTGGCAATCATCACACTTATTGACGATCTCTGTGGCTCAGTGGTTAGCACGTTGGCGCTCAAGGTCGAGGGTTTGAATCCCGCCGAAGGAACAAAAAAGTTTTGTACACCTGAGTCATGGATGTGTATTTTACTAAATACATATTATGTGTTGTATAATAAAAATCTTCCACTTATTATGTACTAGCTGTTGCCCGGAACACTGTACTTTTCGGGGATAAAAAGTAGCTATGTTTTAATCCAGAGCTCAAGCTACTACCATACCAAATTTTATCAAATACCGTTTAGTAGTTTTTGCGTGAAAGAGTAACAAATGTTCATCCATTCTCACAAATTTTCACATTTATGATATTAGTAGAATAATTAATACAAAAAGTATTAATTTATATATTTCCGTTGTCTGATACCCGAAGACAAGTTCTTCGAGAACTTACCACGGGACCAGATTGACGTGGTGTGTGACATGGAGTCCATAGATATTATTATTATTTCTATAGCAGCGATAGACGATTTATAGAACACGAAGTTTCCCGAAATACATATGAAACAACTTAATAAAAAAAATAGTTTTAGCGCCATCTAGTTTTCGGGGCCATAACTAATTGAATTCTATTTTTTTTTAACAGTGACACCAAAATGCATATTGAAGTACAAGTGGCCCTCAACTTCGTAATATCATATCTGTACAACAAGCTGCCACGGCGGCGGGTCAATATCTTCGGGGAGGAACTGGAAAAGGCCCTGAAGGACAAGTTCCGGGGGCACTGGTACCCGGACCGGCCGTGCCGGGGGTCCGCGTTCCGGTGCCTGAAGACCGGTGGTCCACTGGACCCCGTGCTGGAGCGAGCGGCGAGGGAGTCGGGTGTACCCGTGAGAGATGTGCTGGAACATCTACCGCGGGATCTCGCTGTTTGGGTCGATCCAGGTAATTATACTCCATGCGCTCCATGTTCTCCTAGTATCATTTTATGATACAGAGGAAAGCGACACCAGAGAGGCCTGC
Organism: Phengaris arion; assembly: GCA_963565745.1. NCBI lineage: Eukaryota > Metazoa > Arthropoda > Insecta > Lepidoptera > Lycaenidae > Phengaris > Phengaris arion. The sequence goes on from OY751442.1 coordinate 2,112,854, forward strand.
TTGCGTTTGCTTTTTAAATAAAGAAGGCCTCATCTTATAGTCTAATAATGAAGTAGATAAATTATAATAATATACAGTACATACTTATATTTTTAAACAAGTTAATAATAATATTAATATATATATAATAATAAAAAGTAAAGTTAAATGCAACATTAGCTGACGAGTACCACATCGATTGTATTAAAAATCAATAACGCAAAGAGCATTTAAAACTATAATTAACTAAACTGTCACCATATTATATGTCTCCTTCATAAATTACTATGCTAAACGCCATTATTCCACTTACAAACAGTGCAAAATTACACCCCTTAAGTACTAAGAATAAACATTATTGTAGGTCGGACCTATGTATCTGAAGAGGTTGTGGCGTCGGTTTTTTATTGCTGCTTATGGCATCGTTCCAGCTTTAGACGTAATTAAAAACTTTCAATGCAATGTGAAAGGTCAAATGGCTAAAGATTTCGAATTAACAATCTAGATTCAAGAACTATGTTAATCGATTTTGTGGGAAATGTATATTGTACATTTAATTTAATAGTTGATAACAGTAAAAAATATAAACATGGAATAAAAGAATACTTCAGTAAAATAAGATTTATAAATAGAATCGCAAATGCATAAATATTTACGTCATTTACTACGTCGCTACGGATTTGATTCGCGCGTAGCTATCTACGACTTCTATACGCAGGCCGTAGACGCATTTATATAACCTTTTTATTGAAATCTGAACTAAACATAATATTATCATAATATTATGATCATTTAATATTATGCTCGTGTTTCCAGGTGAGGTGTCATACCGCATCGGCGAGAAGGGCGCGGTGAAAGTTCTCTTCAGCAGCGACGAGCGCGCCGCCGACGAGAGGACCGACAGAGAGGTAAGCTCTATTTATGTTGTCCTGGTACCGCACTTACTGTGTTCTACTGTAATCATCATCACCGAGCACTAAATTGGCAGTTGGGACACTGTCAGGGTTAGGCTTGCAGTGGACACCATGCTAGTCTACTGCGGGTTGGAAGCCTTCGCGTCTTTGAATATATATTAGTATTCTAAGACGCCGAGGTTTTCTTACGATATTTTCTTATTTTGTCTTACAGTAAGTTACTTTGCGATATATTGTAAAATTTGTAAATAACTATATTTTTTCATAAAAACTTTTACCCTACTATGTAAATTAGCTTATATTTCCCGGGCTGTTATTACGAACCTGTGGACACCTCATTTATTAAGTTTGGATCAGTAGTTTAGGCACTACGGTGGAACAATCATACATACATAGATATTACATACATACATACATAGACTGCCAAAACCCTTTCTTTTGGCTTCGCCGTAGTCGGGTGAAAAAACGATTCTTTGAATTTAATATAAATTATTGTCGTGTTGGTGCACTCGTGTGAGTAATTACTTATATGAATGTTTTAAACTCGTAGGGGCACCTCACGTATCTGATACACGACTAAGTTCTATGCACTACAATTCAATTTGTTTTGTAGAAATGCTCAACTAATGTCGAATCAATTGATACGTTTCGTAAATAAATTTCAAGCATCGATTTACGTTACAATGTAACGTGTTTACTGCATTACGGCTCGTCACACGAAAAGTTCGGACCGCCGCGCTGGCGCCGCGGGAAACAGCACGCGCCGTTCCTACTTCCTACCCTCGCTCCGAAACGAACATGTAACTAGATGCGCGGGGCTGACAGTCCATAACGAGCATATTTTTTCAGTTTTATCCGCGTACTGGCCTAAATATCTTTATGACGCTGGCAGTCCAAATCGTGGACGCATCTTTAGTCGTTATTAGCATTACAGTTCGATCCGCAGTCCCTTCTGCGGTTTCAAACGCTGTCTGATGTGTGGTGGTGTTAAGGAAGCCGGGCAAGGAATCGTACCGGGTACCAAAAGCCTATCGACCGATCGGCCTCCTGCCTGTTCTCGGCAAAATCTTCGAGAAGATGCTGGTCGCCCGACTTAGGTTCTACCTGCTGCCCAAGATCAGCCCTAACCAGTATGGCTTTATGCCCCAAAGGAGCACCGAAAACGCCCTCTATAGGTTGGTGAACCACATCAGAAAGCAGAGGGAGGAGAAGAAACTTTCTGTTGTGGTCTCGCTGGACATAGAGGGGGCCTTCGATAGTGCTTGGTGGCCGGCCATAAAGGTTAGGTTAGCTGAGGTTGGGTGTCCGGGGAACCTGAGGCGGGTGATCAGCAACTACCTGAGTGAAAGAGGAGTGAATGTAAGATATGCTGGTATGGAAGTGAGCAGGGAGACCAACAAGGGGTGCGTGCAGGGATCCATTGGTGGACCGATCCTGTGGGACCTCTTGTTGGACCCCCTATGGATGCTAGAGGAGATGGATGTTTTCAATCAAGCTTTTGCCGACGACTTAGTCCTTGTATTTGAGGGAGAGACGGCCCTAGAGATAGAGAGGAAGGCCAACGGGGTCTTAGATAAAATTAGCAAGTGGGGGGAGCTGAACAAGCTCAAATTCGCCCCCCACAAAACATGCGCTCTACTAAGCACACGAAAGCGTAAATATGACGTGCCTCGACTCGAAATGGGGGGTGTTTTTCTGCAATATTACGACGAGATAAAGGTGTTGGGACTGACTATTGATGGCGGTCTAACTTTCAATGCTCACGTAAGTAACGTGAGCAAAAAAGCAATAAGTAGATATAAGCAGCTGGCAAAGGCTGCTAGAGTAGGCTGGGGGCTTAACCCCCAGATAGTTAAGATTATATATACGGCCGTGATAGAGCCGACTATCCTGTATGCATCGGCAGCGTGGGCACCCACCGTGGAAAAGATAGGGGTCCAGAAAAGGCTCAACTCCGTTCAACGGGGTTTTGCCCAGAAGATCTGCAGAGCATATCGGACCGTCTCCCTGAACTCTGCAATGCTGCTGGCTGGGATACTCCCTCTTGATCTCAGGATACTCGAAGCTTCGAGGCTCTATGAGATCAAGAAGGGGGTACCTCACCCGGTGTTGAGGGACAGGGAGGTGGAGCGAAATGCTCCAGCGGTCGAGGACCCACATCCGGCAGAGCAGGAAGAGCTGAGGTTCGGGTTGGTAGACGAGGACTCTTATGCGGACGTGGTTGATAGCCACGTCCATAGGATCTATACGGACGGCAGCAAGATTGAGGGTCGAGTCGGAGCCGCACTCTCCGTTTGGGAGGGTGAGGCCGAGACGAAGGCCGTCAAGCTTGCGTTGCCGCCGTATTGCACCGTCTACCAGGCTGAGCTTCTAGCGCTCCATAGAGCTGTAGACATAGCCTGCAAGAGTGGAATGGCGAAGGTCAGTATCCTTAGCGATTCCAGATCGGCCCTCCAGGCTGTCACCCTTAGTTCCCCCCATCCCCTGGCAGTGCAAACAAGGGCGGCCCTCCGAAAAACTGCATCGCAGAGGCGGGAGGTCTCCCTGTTTTGGATTAAGGCGCACGCAGGGTTGAGAGGGAATGAGAGGGTTGACGAACTAGCCAAGGAGGCCGCGCTGCGATTGAAAAGGAAACCTGACTACGATCTGTGTCCTGTTTCATTCGTCAAGCGTATCTTAAGAGAGGATACGGTTGAGGAATGGGACAGGAGATACGAAGTGGGAGGGACGGCCGGAGTCACAAAGCTCTTTTTCCCAAGCGCTGCTGCTGCATACAAGATAGTCAACAAGATAGACATTACGCACCACACGACACAGATACTGACTGGACACGGTGGGTTCGCCTTCTACTTGAACAGATTCAAGTTGAAGGAGGACCCGTCGTGTTCATGTCAGCCAGGAGTTGAGGAGACGGTTCCTCATCTGCTGATCGAGTGCCCGATTTTTGCTAGCAGTAGATATGATACTGAGCAAAAATTGGGCATATCGATCACGGGTGAGAGCCTGTCTTCCATCTTGGGGGGAAAATCGAGGGATATTTTCCTCGAGTTTTGCAAAAAGATTGTGGTTGCAGTATGCAAAAGAAACTGTGATATCTTGATGTGATTTAGTTAGGCTCTATTTATATATTATGTTTTCTGTGATATTAGGCTAGTATTTTACCTTGTGTCGTCGTATTATTGTGATATTTTAATGGTTGAAATTGTTTTATTGAATTTATATATTGTTTTATCTTATTATTGGAATTATTTTTATTGGAATATTATTGACTGGAATTATTATTATTATTGTGCTTTTATTATTATAATGTTGACACGTACCAAATTAAATGGTACAAAAATTGTAAGACTGATTTTAAGAAAACACGTACGAATAAAAGATAAGAAAAATTGTCAAAACTAGGAATAAGATCGTAAAAAAAACCAAAAAAGATTAAAAGAACAAAACAATCCCTGATAACGTTAGGGGGAGGGAAAAAAAAAAAAAAAAAAAAAAAAACGCTGTCTGATGCTCGGGCCGAACTTAACGTATGCATGGAGGTATATAAACCTTAAGCTAAGTTCGTTTCCGTAACCAAAGCTATCTTGACAATGGACATCGCAATCAACGCGATAGTTCTTCCACCATCAAATAATGCGACCCTGGTATTTGAGAGTCAGTCGAGCTCAAATACCATGGCAATTGGCAACCGATTATATGTCAATTTTCTGGAATAGTATGAAACCGAACTACTCTTCCTTATTTTCCGTGTACCTATCTACTAACTGGTATTGTCTGCGGTTCCAGGTGACGCGCGCGTTCAACCCCGAGGCGCAGTGCTTCCGGCCGGTGGAGCCGGTGGCGGCGCCCTCGCCTCCCGCGCCCGCTGCCTTCTCCCCCGCGCCGCCCTTCCGCGCTCAGCCGCTCACCTTCACCACTGCCACCTTCGCGCAGACCAAGTTCGGCAGCACCAAGCTCAAGACCAGCAGCAAGCGCGCCAACCGCATGTCGCCCACGGAGTTCAGCAACTACATCAAGCAGCGCGCCGTGCAGCAGCAGCTGGCGGCGCGCGCGCTATCGCCGGCCGCGGACCCGGGCGCGTACTTCGGGCGGCGCGACGCGGGCGCTTCGCCCTCGTACCCCGCGCTGCTGCTCGCCAACTGAGCCGCACCCGCGCGCCCGCCCCGCGCCGCCTCCTAGAGCGGCGCGATATTTTTTTTTATTTTCCGCGGGGGCGTCCCGCGCCGCCCGTCGCTTGTGATATCCGTACGATTTTTCCATAACTTTTGTATTCTCTTACGTTACGTAAATTTATCGATAGGAGCAATAATCGGCCGCGCGCCTCGCCGGCGATTTATTTTCGTACTATTTAGAGCCGGTCGGTCTCGCGGGTCGGGGCCGCTCGTCCGCGGGCCGCACGCATTCGTCCTCCGGTCTACGCGAACACGTGTATGTATACATAGATGATATATATTCGTACGCGCGACTAATTCTCTCGTGGAAACGAAAGGCCAATAGAGAAATGATGTATTTTTAATATTGAAAATTGAATTCATAGTGTGTAATAGCGTACAGATATGTATCGTGTACCGTTTAACGTTTGCATATCCCGTCGGAGGCCGCGCACCCGCGCCGCGCCTCGGAGATCTCACCTAGTGTAATCATCCCTACGAATGTACCCTTACTATAATTAATAATATACATAATATATTATAGGATTAGCTACGTTTCAATCTAACAGTATTTTTTTAAGAAGATATTAGTCCTCGTGTACCTCCGACGCCGGCGCCGGCGTTCGCCCGCGGCGTCGGTTTTAGTGTATACTTATATAATATAATATTGTTATAAAAGACATGAATATTACGATAAATGATAGAAAAAAATATATTTCTCAATTCATAAACGAACGGGTGCATGCAAATTATGAAAATAAAAAAAATACTATGTTATTTATCTTTATTATATTTCACTGGACAAGGCGCAGTGTTTCAATCGAGGCAGACATTAGCTTTAGGAGACTCGTTTTAGGCGTGCTCGGTGCCCGCTGTCGCGCCGCGCCCGCGCCGGCTTCGAGCTCGGCCGAAATGGCAGTAGAAGTTTACATTCACTTAAATAGGAGCTCATTTCGCGACTCGAAGCCGCGCCGGCAGCCGGGGGTCGTAGTAAGATATATTTGTAGTGGGACACTCCTAGTGAAATGTAGAGCATTTTTTTAATTTGACCCCGGCGACGAGGCGCGTCGCGCCGGCGGGCCGCGAACATAAATATGCAGCTATTTTTTTACTATTTTTATATTTTGATTTAGATTAAGCCTAGTTGTATGATTTCGGTAACTTTAATATGTACTTTAAAGTCCTATTCTTGTATAAAGCGTAACGACACGAAGTCTCGATTGAACGCCTGCTGAACGCTACAGTATTTGTAGATAAAATCTATATTGTAAGTTTAATAATAAATAGTGTAATGAAATTTTTTATTACTAAAGATACTTTTTATTTTTTCTTTCTTTTGTAAGATATATTCGATGGAAGTGTTAAAGATAGTAATATATTTGCATAATATAGTAATGCGGCACTCCATGTCCGCGATATAATTAGTCAATAATAATTTTTCATATTGTTGTACGACTTTTTAAGTTTATATTAAAACGTTTTGTGCAATCTATTTGAACTTTTAATTTACCGCCTCACACCTAACTCTATAAAATAAATTGACCAACGTGCTGAACCACTGAGCCACAGAGGTCGTCTAATAAAAAGTGACTTTGTATTGTCTAGATATAAAGTGACTTTCCCAAAGTAAGTATCCCTTGCGTAAATATTTTTATTAATAAGAGGGTTTAGTAGGTTAGTAGATAAGCATTATAAACAATTTATAGCAAGACTAGGTTATCTCTAGTGTGACTGTGAGGTATGATATGAATAAAAAGCCAGTTTAAAAGTTAAGTCACTTTATTCATGAAACCACAAAGATGTATTGAAACCTCATCTATGGACAGATATGCACCTTCATTACTAAAGGTATGTAAATAAAAAAATATTTCCTTACAAAAATTGATATTTTAATAAAACACTAAGTACAATTTTTCATACATAAAAAAATAATTTTACATCAGGCAAATACCTAAACCAACGTTTACAAATAAACATAATTTGTGTTGGCATACAATAATTTAAATTGTAATTAAAATCAACTAGCCTATACTCTGACTTGTAATCTCAATCTGATGTGTAAAATTACATTTCTAGGCACTTCGCCTCTTTCCTTCTTTGTCAGTTAATAGAGACAGGATGATTTAAGGCCGCTGCCTAGAATTTCGCGAAAAGCGGCGCGGCGGCCACAGATTAAAGAGGAACAGATAAACAGCTTTCGATTTGATTGCATTACTACAAGCATACGGTGTGTCCACGATTATGTGGAAAAACTGTGGGCCGTTGAAGGGGACGTCAAAAATTTCTAATTTGCATCTTTTTGGTTCGTTCTATGAAACTGTTTCTCTACATAAGTATATATATATATTTTCTACTCTGTGGCAGTACGCTACAGACACCGCGGCACTGATGCCTACTTCGAAAGTCTATCTTAACTGACATTTTACTGACGGAGATCAAAAAATGTACATTTCTCTCTTAATGGCCCTCGGCAAACATCGCTTTTCTATAAAAATAACTATAAACAGACGATGTATGAGAAACGACGATTACACAAAAGACATTAGCTTAGTCGTTCTATATGTATAACTCATTATATTATGATTGCATATTAAAAGAACAGTTTTGATATTAACATATGACTGAACTATATTCACTGGTTATTAGTTACAAATGATTTATTTTAAAATTGAAAGAACAATACAAAGTTTTATCACAATCAAAAGATTAGTATGGCAACGAAATTCTTAACAATATAATGTTATATGATTGTTGTATCACTTGCTACAGTCAAATGTAGTCGGTGTTTTCTATTTATCAATGAACTCAGACTTTATACAATAATTTAGAATTCACAGTAAGAAGCACGTTTGTAGAAATGTGGCACGCTATTAACGTGGTAATGGTACCATTTTTGATGTGGCACGCTGTTGCCATATCAAAAATGGTACCATTTCAATTAATTTATATAAAAAAAAAATCTAAACACAACAATTGTCATTTGATTTGATAAAAAAAATTGCTTGAACGAGTAAGAGATTGAAAATTGCATCTTATTGAGTGAGTCTTTTACTATTTTACACTTGACCCAAATTGGATTGAGTAAAGCATTATACACTTATGTATTAGGCCCTATACCATAGATGAGGCGTTTCCGTGGCGACTTCTTGTATAAAATATACAATTAAGTTTACATACTAAAATAATCAGTACATTTTAAACTCAACCGACCTCGCACCTCACTACTGCACAGTAGGAGTCACAATTATGTACACTATAATAATAATAATTGATAATCTTACACAAAACCAAAGTCCGAACTTCGAAACGCATTAAAATATGGAAAAAAATTAAATTATAATAACATTGTATCACTATTGACTAATTAAAATTTTGGCCCAATTCCAATATTTTTACATTATAATAGACAGAATCCTCGTCGCCTACCTACTCGTTTATAACGCTCGCCGTTACTAAGGAACTCGTAACTTATTATGATAATACAAACATTATATGTTACGATAAAAAATAAATAAAACAATTTCTGAGCAAAGATCGAAATCATATCGAAGAACTAGTGAACCTACGGCAACCGAGGAATGACAATGTAGATAACTAAGATACCGCAGGTTTATTTACAACGTTAACTCACCCTTCAGATAGCTCGCTCACTCTGGAGCGACTGATACCATTCCATCAGTGGGACATTTCGATGTGCCTCTGCAAACTCTTTTTGTTCATGTAGAAGCGGTCGCACATGGCGCAGGGAAAGAAAACCTTTTCGTTATCGGCGTGGCGGGCGCGCGTGTGCGTCGACAGGTCTATGGCCCGCGCGAAGTACACTTTACAGATGTTGCAGAAGAACTTAGTCGGCGTCGAGTGCATGGCGCGGTGGGCGATCAGGTCCCGGGGCGTCGCCACGCCGTCCCCGCACTGCGCGCACGTGAACTCGCCCGGCTGTTGCACGTGGGCCGAGCCATCGTCCTCGGACTCCGCCGACTCGTCCTCGTGCATCTCCCGGTGCGCCGCGAAGTCCGCCTCGTTGTCGAACTGAATTTCGCAAACGTTGCACGTGTGGACTACGTCTTCCTGGGCGTTAGAACCACCCCCCTCCTCCGCCTCGTAGTGCTTCTTCAAGTGGACTATGAGCGTGGACTTCCGCGTGAAGCTCTTGTCGCAGACGGGACAGAACACGGAGTTGGGCTGGTGCACCTCGTCCATGTGCCGCTGGTACGCGGCACGCTTCGTGAACTCCTTGTCGCAGATGTTGCAGTAGCGGTCCTCGGCGCTGGTCACCGACGTGCTGTTCTGCTGGTCCAGCTCGAGCGAGTCATCCGAGCGCATCTTCTTGTTCGGGTTGACGACCGTGACCTCGACCTCGGGCGGCAGCCGTCGTTTGGCGAGTGCGGCCGAGGTCGACTGCGCCGGCATCGACACCTTGGCGAACTGCGCCGCGTCCAGCACCTCGAACTTGCTGACCTTGCTGGTGACCTTCGTGTGTGGCATCCAGAGGCCGGAGTTGTTCGCAGCGGCCTTGCCGTCCGGCGAGCGCAGGTGCCAGCCGCGATGGCTCTTCAGGGCCGCAATGGAGGTGTAGCTCTTCTGGCAGATCTCGCAGTCGAACGTCTGCGGCTGGGACTGCACCTGGGTGATGCACTGATGGTTCTGCAGGGCGAGAAGGCCGACGAACTGTTTTCCGCACGTGTCGCAGGGGTATTGCGCCTGGTACTCGCTGGGATCGCTCGTGTCCCGCTCGGCCTCATAGTCCGCCTCCTCCGGGGCGTAATCCTGCTGCTTGCTCGTCGACTGGGTGGCGGTGTAACCCAGCAGCTCCCGGGAATGGGCGGCTTTGAGGTGGTCGTACAACTCGAGCGTGGAGTTGAGAGTTTTCCCGCACAGCTTGCACATTTGCACGGTGGACTTGTGAACGTTTTTCCTGTGCCGGTAGTACGACTTCTTGTCGGCGAATGTTATCTTGCAGATGGTGCAACTGGACCGGCCGCCGGCGCCGCTCTCACTGCCGGAGGGCTGGATGTCGGCCGTGCCGATGGTCGCGGCGTTAATGATACCGTGCTTCGCGCGCTTGTGCTTCCATAGGCTAGTTTTTAGAGGGAATCGCTTGGAGCACAGGTCGCACGCGAACTGCATGGCCTCCTGGGGCGTCTTGGGCGGCGGCGGCACCGGGGCGGCTTGCGGTGCGGGGGTGGCGGCGGGCATGCTAGTAAAATTGAAGCTATTGAACTGCGGCGTGGACAGCGCTGCGCCGTTCTCGTCCACGTTGTATTCATCCTCCTCCGTGGACGCGTGCATGGTGTTCTCCTCGCTGTCGTTGCGGTCGTTGACGATATCGGCGTGCAGCACCTTCTTGTGCTTCCAGATATTCTTCTTGTGCATGAAGCCCTTGCCGCAGATGTCGCACGAATATGGCGCGTTGGGAACGTTGAGGTTCGACTTGAAGCCGAAACCCTGCTGCATCAGCGGATACTGGAGAATCGGCTTTCCGATTATCTGCGGGGCGAAACTCTTTTGATCCGCCTTTCTATTGACCTGAGGGAGCTTGGAGTGTATGCGCATGTGATTGGAGTAGGCCTGGCGACTCTTGAAACCTCTCACGCACACTTCGCAGTAGAACACGTTCTCCCCGCCGGCGGGCGTGTGGTTTTTGCCGGGGTGGCTCTGCTGCACGTGCTCAGACAGCTTGGACGCCGTACTGTAGGAGTTCGCGCATATCGTGCACGGGTAGAACTTAACCCGCAGGTGCGTGTTCTTGTGCTCGGCCAACTCGGAAGGTCGGAGAAACTTCTTCTCGCACTGGTCGCAGTGGTGCGCAATCTGATTGTGCTCGGCAACTTGATGGTCTGTCCAAGCGTCCACGGTCTCGAATATCGCGTTGCACTCCGTGCAGGAGTAGTGATACTCCTCCGCCTCCTCCTTGACCACAGACATATCGGGCTCGTTGTTCTGTACCATAGAGCGGTCGGAGTGCTCCATGTAAATATGTTTGTTAAGATCTCCCGCCTCCTTGAACTTGGAGTCGCAGTGTTGGCAGTAGTGCGGCTGCTCCTCGTTGTGTATGATTTTCAAGTGCTTCACCAGATTGGGGTAGCTGCTGTTCTTTTTTCCGCACAGGGGACAGTCGGTGGGGCGGCCATCGACGCATTTGTTCTGGTTGTCGGGGTCGAATTGGCCCGCGTGCACGGCTAGCGCGTGATCGTTGAACTCCTGCATGGTTATAAACGTTTCCGTGCACAAGTCGCACGCTATATAAACCGTACATTCGCCGTTACGTATGTGTTTCTTCCACAGCGCCTTGTCCTTGAACCTCGACCTGCAGTGTACGCACGCCAAATGTACTCTCGACTGGCCGTCCTCGTGGACATCGAGGACATGTTTCATAATAAATTGCTTCAATTGGAATTTTGCCGGACACAGTTTACAGGCGTACGACCTCGCGTTGAAGATGTCCTTGTACGCGACTTTATTGTCTTTGGGCTCATCCTCTAGTACCAAGTCGTCGGTTATACCGTTTTCGTTGTATATAATTTTCCACAAATCAGTACAGGAGTTGGATCGCATGTGACTTAGCAAAGCACCGATATGACTGAATGTGACGACGCAGTTGTAGCAGGTGTGCTTGGGTACTTTATGGCCGTTCTTTTGTAAATGCTGGATGACTGCTTTTCTTCGGGGATGCTCTCTGTTGCAACAGAGACACGTCATAGTATTTATCTGTTGAATTATGTCACGATATTTGACTATAAAATCTCTTTGTGTTTTTGTTACGTAGATCTTATCGGGGTCGAGTATTTTTGGAGTACTATCGAGGTCTGCCGCGTCATTAGGGTCCACAGTGTCATCGAGGTAGTCATCTTCGTTATCGTTTGTCTCATCATTGTGGTAAGAGTTGTTAATTTCTTCGTTGATTTCTACGACAGGTGCTATGGGAGGCATTTCTTCGTCGTCTTCATCGTCATCGTTAGCGTCTTGTTCATCTTTATCTTTATTTTCTGTCAAGTCTTCGTTTGTTTTCTCACCATGGTCCTCAATTTCTGTCTCATGTTTATTCTCACTGGTGGCGTTGTCGCCTGCGCTATTTTTGTCAGAATCATCATTTTCATTCAAATCTTCCTTCGGATCATCTTCTTTTTGTTCCTGTTCTTGGTCGTAATTCACATCAGACTGTTGTCGCGCTATTTCTATTTCGTTTTCAGAATCCATGTCTACTGTATCATAATTATGGCCTCTTTTGTTTTGTTCCTCGCCGTCATCATCCTCGTCCTGTTGGTTGGCGTCTCCGTCCGGTTCGGACAATATAGTCTCGACCGCAAACGACGCAATCTCCGGTTCCGATATCAAGGTCTCTGGACTCTCCGGACCGGAATTCATTATTTCCGGTTCAGAAACCAAAACTTCGGGTTTCGACGTCAAAAGAGTCTTCAGTATTTGAGGTTCCTTTTTCTTTATTTGTAAATCCTTAAGAGCTTTAATTCGCAACGGGTATGGCAAAGTCATTTGGTTCGATTTGGTATTCTTTATTGGAATCGGTTTCGGGCAGGCGACCATTTTTTGGGGCATAATTTTCTTCTGCAGCGGCTTAGCCATGTTCATGTACTGCATTTTATGGCTGATGGGGTTAGGCATGAGCCTCGCTTTGGGGTTAAAGGGGTTGGGTCGTAACTTTGGTTGCATGATTGATTTCTTTGCCAGGTGGTTATTTGTGTATCTATCGAAGTTATGCGCGCCTAGTTCGTGTCGCCGGGCGTTATGCGAGTACCTGTAGCTTCGGCCGCAAACAAGGCAGTCTTTGGAGGCTAGTTGTTGGATGCCCTGTCTAGCGTGTAGCGTCTCTCCCGTGGGTCGCATAACGGTTATGGATACTTCAGGCATGTTGGGTATGTCGGAGAACACTTTCTGCTCCTTCACCTCCTCCTCCTCGTCTTCTTCAGCAACCTCCTCTTGGTCGTCGCCTTCCTCATAATCTTCCTTATCACTATCCACTCCCTGAAAAAAAAAGTTTCAAACAAGGTAAGTATAGTGACAAAATATTTAGAAAATTTTAAAAGTAAAGTTTTAAGCGGTCCTTAAACCTATTGTTCTAAAATACTAAAACGGCAAATTGTATTTTGTTGTTCTATACTTAGTATAATTTTAAACTCCCAAAACGCTGTTTAAGTAATGTAATCTTTTCATCTTATCTGTTAAATGAGAAATTAATAAGCCGTTTGTTTTCAAAATATTACTTTATCAGTTATAAGTATAACTGAAATGACAGTGGACAAACTAGCTTTTCCTCGCGGCTCCGCCCGTCTAAATACAGTATCCCTCGGGAACACTGTCCTTTTGGGATACAAAATAGCCTATATTTTAATCCAAGCCGAAACTACTACCATACCAAATTTCATTGAAATCCATTCAGTAGTTTTTGCGTGAAAGAGTAACAAACATCCATCCATCCTCACAAACTTTCACATTTATAATAGTAGTAGGAATACATATTGGATCAAGCCTGCAGCGTCTTGCCGATTGGACGATAGGAACGCCCAAATAAATAAGTTTTATAATTTTCAAAATTTATTCTTCCATTGTATGAAAAAGGAAAACAATTTTTTTAACAAAAAAAAACTAACATGATTTTTAATATAATACATATTGCACACATTCAGTAGGATGTAACTCGAGAAACCAAATTTAAAATAATATTCATTGGACCATAGAAATTAGATTCTAGATAGTCCATAAAAAAAGACAAATTTAATTGTTGTTAACTTTTATATTACATCAATTTCTTTTCATATTTTGAAGTAAGCATTGCTAGAAGGTCTTGAGAAGGATGCCCATTTACCTATAAACCAGGCATGACCAACGGCCCCCGAGATAATTTAGCGGTCGACTCGGTAATCGAGCGGTCGGCTTTTATATGGCTCCGATTTTTCTGGATAAGCCTCAAAACATCTAATCGGAATTGTTTACAAACACGATGTAACAAAAAATCACGATATTCGCGGACAAACGGTAACCGCCCCCCCTATGTCTGTAACGGTACCTATAGCCGATAATCGCCTGGCGGCTAAGCGCATTATTACTTGGAGGCGTGCACAGCTACAATGTTTATTATTGTTTTAATATTTTTGCGCGCCTCGTCATATACACCTGCATTTATGACAATATATGGTCATGTTTGAAAAACATTGATTTTTGAGTTTTGTTTTTGTATTTATAGTATTATATATTTTATAGATTATATTTTATGGGTATTGTATATTTTAGATTTTGCTAAAATAAATAACCTAAACAAGAGCTTGTCAGGACATGTCTTAAGGAGGGTTCCGTAGCTGTCACCGAGTAATAGTTTTTTTTTTTTCAAATTACTTCAAAAGTTACTGTCCGATTTCGTTCAAAATAATTTTCCTTAAGAGTTTTTAGTATGATCTATCAGCATGGAACCTTACAAGTTTCTATCTCCTATGTTTAGAAATGCCAGTGGGAGATCAACTTACAAACCACTTTGGGCGGCCGATGACTCGAAAATGGTTGACCTTGTAAAAAAGTCATGTATGAAACCTTGCCATTATTTTAAAAGACCTATTCAACGATATATTCAACGAACACGATGGAGTAGAATGAAAAAATATTTTTCATCCCCACTTCACATGTATGGTGACTTCACATGTATGGTGAGCCACCCCTACATTTTACAATTATTATTTTATGATTCCAAAATTGGGATCTATACAGTCATTAACAAGACAAAATTTCATCAATTTATAGTCATAATTACAGATCACTCATTTTTAAATTCAGGGCTTGTTAAACCAGGTATTTTAAATGAACTTAATTTAAAACAAAATTCTGCAAATCTTTGAAAAGACAAACCCCCCCCCCCCCCCCAAACTTCATTTGTTTTAATAACAAATATTGCAAGTTGTTATAGTAGCATTAAAAATATAATATTTATTTTGTATGTAAATAGTAATATGTTGGTATAATCCAACATATTTCGATTTGTAAACACAATATAATATAACTTTGAAACAAAAGACAAAGATAATTAAATACAATGCAACATAATATTATGAAAAAAAATGTTACATTTCTGCATCATATCACAATTCACAAATTGTAAGTCTCATTTTCCATAATACTACTTAATAATTAATTAATAGAAACAAAATATTCTAAGGGACATTTTAACTTTTAAGAGCTGATAGTTTTTTTATATATCTATACAACCTGTAGAGATCAATAGCGATACTTATGCATCTGAGATTTTAAACATTTGAAATAAACCAACAAGTGTGTTTACCACTTAGATCTAAAAATGACAGTAACAAAAAATATTTCCTATGTAGTGCAATACTTATAAGTATTTTACTTTACTTACATTAATTAAATTAAAACATAATTCATTAAAAAATATTAAAAATATGTTAACAAAATACTCAATCTATTCATTGTAGTCTCCTGAGCCACAATCGGTGCAGACAATTGTTGTATGCTCTCTGCAAACAAACACACCACATTTGACACAATAAGTCTTCGTTCGTCTGTCTCGTTTGAACAATGCATGGCAGGGCTTGCAGCGTCTTCTGTTCTTATATGATGGGGACAAATGCTCCATACTCATCTTCCTCTTCTTGGAACTAAGATTTAATTCCGTAAGTATAGGTTCATATTGTGCATCCATCAGACTCAGCGCTAACTCTCTTATGAAGAAGCGACGTTTCATACTCGTATTCGGTGATTGAGAAGTCCACATAACTTGAGCATTCGCTGAAGCAATGTTGAGTAGCATAAAAAATATAGACAGGGTCCAGTCATTTGTGTGCTGCATTGTTGTATAATAATGCATAAGGACATCAATAACTTCAACGGCCGATTGGTGTTTCTTGTACAATGAAATAGGAGTTATAGAATTGACATTGCTTTTTTTATAATGTTTTGGTTCGTTAGTTAATATATTGACCGTCTTCTGGTTTGAATCAATAAGGGACATTAGAAGTACATCTTCATCTAGGAATCCATTTAGAAGAACTCTATTTTTTCTGTGATGTGATACAAATAGAGGGGGCAGTAGCTCGTTTCTTTCATTTATAGCAGCTAGTGAGAACAGTTTGTATTCATTCAGCAATTTATTCACTAAGGTAGATGATGAAAACCAGCTGTCCATTACAACAGTCTTGTAAGTGCCAGCTAAATGCTGCAACAGCTTCATAGCAATGTCGTCACTGCCAAAATAAGGATCTGTTATCACATCCAAGTTGGATACATAAAAGTTATTAGGATCCACAACTAACACCATTTTGATACCAGACTTCAACTTCTTCTTTTTGATTTGGTATCGGAATGGGCATGGTCCGTAAACTGGGACCATAACTTCGTCAATCACAACAGTATTACCAACTGCAAATGAAGTTCTGCAATTTAACGCAAATATTTCAAACACTTGACGAAATTGTTTCATTATATCTAGCTCCATGATAGCTTCATTTTCATTATTTTCGAAGCTCAGGTTTTGGAGCAGAGTCTTAAACCGCTCATACTTCATGGCTGCTTGCACACACGGAGCACCAAACTCGTGACTCCAAAGGTCATAACATTTTTGGTGTGTTGCTCTGGTTATACCATGATAGTACAATATACCGATAAGTGTTTTTATTTCACGGATCTTTGTTGGAAAGTACCTCGCCTCACTCATTTCCATTTTTGCATTTGTCGCAGCCACAATAAGCTCCAAAAGGTCATCTGAAATGAATAGCTGCCACGTATTCCGAGGCCGAGCATAATATTTGTGTGGCAGTACAGTCTGTTTCTTCCTCAAACTGACAACTTTTCTAGCTTTAGCTATGGTTTGTGAGGATAACAGCTTGGGATTCTTTGACAGTGACTTCTTATTTCTGCACACATATCCTCTTTTGAATTCTAGATACTCCTGCTTTATGTCCTCGTTGAGTTCTATGTCAGTATCAGAGTCATGTTCTGATTCATGGACAATATCACACTCCTCTCTCACTTGTAAAGAGTCAATGACCTCATCTTCTTGAACAATGTCCAATATTGCATGGACACGTTGCCAGTCCATTCTGGGATCTACATATTTCTGTGAATGAAATTAATTCAATTGAACTATTCTAAAACTGCTTGTTGGTTTATTTTGTTACTAAATTAATGTAAATATCATGTATCACATAAGACTTACTGATATAATATTATAGCCATTATATTACTGTCACATGATAAGATGTTATTTACCTTATCACTCCTCGGTGTCAGTCCCAAAGAAGTCAAAATAGGTGGGCCCTCCGGTTGTAGTTTATTTGGTCCCTCCGCACTCTGAAATGATTTAATACAGAGTTAACAAACATATCAAGCACATAAAGAATTATTGATGAACGAAAGAAAATTAATATTCATGATTTTTAACTGGTCGACTAAATAAAATGTGATGACATGGCATATGCTGCCTGCCTCATGTCCTTGACACAAAACCGTGTTGAAGCTAGATAGATAATTACAACGTATCAGAAATGTCTGTGACCTACTAACCTCACTCTCGGGGTATGAGCCGTCTAATACCACTCCATCATCATAGGCTTCATCTGCATATGGCTCTCTTTTCACATTCAACTGGAAATATAAAATCCTTTTTAATGTCAACCCCTATGGTAAAATGACAAATGACATGAAAAAGCAGAAATTTTGTCAAACTTACCTCTTCCAGTTGGTGGGTGCCCTTTTTGTTCAAATTTAATAGTTTATTTTGTGTTCTTTCACAAACTCCCTTGAATATATCCCAATTGATAACATTGTCATTGCATTTCTTGCAAATATTACTTGGTAGATTGTCATTCTCCTCAATCTGAAAAATAATCATACACAATTATTGTACCAAGGTCATATTTGCGCGCGTTTCATCAGAACGGGTCGAAACCGCGCCGTCAGTGCAGAGATATGACGCGAAGCGAGGAGAAACGCAGTAGGTAGGTATTTCGAAGCGGCGGCGGCACTGCTCCTCGACCGAACGAGTAGGAGCGAGTCGAGTGGCAACCACCGAGCCCCTCGAGGGTTACCGCTCGATACGGGCACACACACGTCTGCATCGCGCTGACGCCCACATCGACGCTCGCTCCGGCCGCTGGCTGCACCGGCCTGGACGTCCGATAAATCAATACGCCTCGTGTCCAACGCCATGCCGATCTAGCTAGACCCCCTCCCGGCTAAACCCTCGGGAATATTGCCAAACCCGACCCTCATCATACAAATCGCTCCATCCCGGCTTCGCGGAATGCGACGCGGCGCGGCCACGAACGATAGCCGTGGAGCATTACAAAATGGTGGACGCTCTTACGACATCTCCACCTAGTCGCAGCGCTGCCTGTCATTATACGAACCGAAACGGATGACGAGTTCTCACGTACACCATGGGATACTTTCACTAAAAACACCTATTCTATACAATATGCACACTCTACGTACCTGTATGGAAACGCAATCTTTGATTTTCAAAGCGAGGACGAGAGGTTCAGAGTCATCCGAACTGGTGGTAGGAAATATCGGCACTAAATCGCGTTCAGATGCTAAGCATAGTCTACAAACACTATCATAATCCACACTCATTGTGATTTGTAAACTTTTTATCACTTTCTAGAATTTTAAAACACAGACGCCATGTCACCACAACCACTTCAACACAAAGCACTGCATGTCGTTCTCACTTGGATACAAAAGTGGCTGATGATGAGCGACAGAAGTCGATGTTCGGAATAAACGGATGGGTCGAGCCGCCGACCACCTGTCGTTCTGCGCATGTGCGCGTAATAAGGCGTCAATGTTGCCAACATTCAACAAGCAATTATAAATTTCAGGTGTCAAGAATCTTTTTATTTGATAGAGCTAACAAATTTGTTAGCTTTGATTAAGTAATTACCTTATAATGTTATTACGTCCGTAAATACTCGAAAGACCTTATAGATCACCATATTATGTGAAAATGACGCAATCCCTATAATATCAGAGATAATCTTTTTTTGTTGATTATATAACATAAAACCTTTATGAAAATTTTGGCTCATGCATAAAGTTCTTAAAATTTCGTTTCAAACATTTACAATTCATAATAATACTATCATACCCGGGCTTATGTGACAGCCCTACGAAAAATCTTTGAATGCTTTTAACACGAGACCGACCTATGATTTTTTTTATATGCGTAGACCAAGTTAAAACATATATTTATAAATAAAAAAGAAGTGTCGACTTTGCGGAATATTCGAGTAATTAAATAAAATCTAAAATGTTAAAAATGACTGTAAAATATTTTCTACTAAACTTCAAATAGATTTTGTAACTCAATTATGTGCGCCTTTACTGTCTTCATCGATGAAATAAATCCACTTGCAGCTAATATGCACCATTAGTTTAAATTTTTAAAATTTTCGCATTTTCGAAGGCTTCTATCTCCGGATTTAGGCCCACTAGAAAATCCAAATTTTTTCTCTCGCATTTCTTTTGATCTAATCTTTAAATAACTGCAATAAAAAAGATGTCACTTGGATTTATAAAACACTGCGTCATTTTGAAGTAATAATATGTAAGTAATTATTGTATTAGCTTTTAACCTTGATATAAAATGATAGGCCATTATTTTAAGCAATAAATACAGACTTTATAAATATATTTAAAAACTTTTTAGATCGTATCATCATTTTATCTTTCATAAATTGGAATCAATTTTATTATAATTATTATTTGTTATAATTAGTATTTGTTATAAATTTAATATATTACTATTTAAATTACTACTGCCGATTGCCGAATATTTTTTACTTTTGGAAGTCAGTCAAAAATCTCGTTAAATGGTTTGCAACTTCTGAAGTCAGTTTTCCGTCTCTTTCTCGCCTCACATCCAGTTGGACTCCATGTTTGAATAAACATCATTTTTAATGTTGGTACTAAAACCCCGCGAAATTTAAATTATTTTGACGTGTTTATTATTTTCTTGTGCTGTTATCTAAGGCTGTTATTAAATTCAGGTTGAGGTATGTGTGTATTCGATGTTTTATTAAAAAGTTAAATCACAGTTTACATTATCATTGAATTATGATTATCTTAATATTCAAAAAGTGAAAGGGGAATTATAATAATTATTAATATGTATTAGTTAAGTATACATTAACAGCTGTAAGATAGGTGTTTTATAAATTATTCCCAAAGCACGGAACTCCTAAAAAGTTTTTCGACTTACAGTTATGTACCTATACTCTAAAACTTAATTTATTGGTGTTTTTCTATTTATTTCAAAAGATAGCAGTCAATTTAGAAAAAAGTCTTAACACTCGAGTCCTGACCCAAATTCAGTAGTTATTTTGGCAGTTTCCATTATCACTATTTACTACAGGGCTCGGAAGAAAAAAACGTCTTGCAATAGCAATATTAATTTTTATGAGTAAGTATTTTAAATATTAAGTGACCTACGGATGCAATTTACTCAAACGCTGCATAAAATTGGGGCCCTCCACAGTCACTGTTCCTGCTTGGCAGTATGACAGAGACAGCTGTGTATCTCTCTCATACAGATTGTAGGATTTTTTGCATAAACACTGGAGTAACTTTGCGTTCCTGGTACTTATAATCTCCAACCCCCTGGGAATCCGGTGACCTCACTCACTCGGCAAAAAAGGACTTAAGTTATGTATAGGTATACTCCATATTCGGTCCTCCATATACCATATACCGTATATACCCCATATACGGTCCAGTTTTCCTTCAGTTTGGCCTGACTGGATGAAAAATCGTATCGTCTGTATGCAATTTCGAGATCGCATCAGTCGGCCGGATGGAGTGAAGCGATTCGTTCCAGTGTTGCTAGCTCTGTTTTTTGCGAATCTGGTAAACTCGCGTCGATTTTTACAAAAAAACTACTAAAAGAATACTAAAAACAATAAAAAAGCTACTAAACTCAGGAATCCGTAAAGCCCCCAAAAAACCACGTCATTTTAGGTTCTGTTATATTAAAAAATATTATATTGAATTTTATTATAAATGTTACCGATAATTTAAAATATACTAGGAAATATTAAGTATATAGTAATTAAACGGGTAGTTTTAAGAAAAATACGGATGAATGTATTAATATGATATGCTGTTTTTACATCGTCTCAAACTTTTTCGTCTGTGTGTTGCATGTCGCGTGACGGTCGGCCGCGGAGTAGGGATAAAGTGAAAGGCGCTCGTCAGAGCAGCCGAGGCCAATATGGCGGCGCCTATAGTTCGCATCAGCTGACCGTGTAGTGTATAGACTAGTACTCATTTGTGCCAGTGCTCCACGCTATTTTGTTATTAAGTTTCACTTTTACCGTGGTTTCATAAAACCACACAATCCTTTTCTTTTTTTTTTGTGCCTAACCTAAGCCCATTTTGCATATGATTACTGTCTGGCTCTTTCCTACTAAAATACTACTAATAACTAAATTCCTACTAAGGAGGGAATAAAATACTTAATTTAGTAGTAAAACTTAGTAAAATAACTAAGTTGGCAAAATTAATTCTGGACTGAACGGATGGACTGAACGGACCATGTGTGGACTAATCGCTTCAGTTCTCGCCAGAACTGTGGCCGTGCGGTCGTATATCGTGTACAAACGTAGTGAGTATTCGCGGTGTTTAATTATTACACAATTATTAAACACAACCGTAGCTCGCGGCAAACCAGAACGAACTGATGCGATTTTGCCGTGTATGTGCTCGAATCCATTCAGGCCGAACTGACGTCAGTTCTAACTGAAACGATCGAGTTTCCGCTTCGACCACCGTTGAAGCAGCATGCGCCCCGCGAGCACCCAGTAAGCTCCGCACTGCGAAAAATCAGTTTAAATAGGCGAAAGTGGCCAAAATAGTGCGTTAGTGAAAACCGCGGAAAAATCGGACTGATAGAACTCGAGAAAAACCGGGATTTAGTGCGGTTTTCGGTCTTTGCAAGCGTGCGGCGCGCGATTAGGCGCGACGACTTTCATTCACCCGCCATTACCTCTTCCTGCTGCTCCCAAAAAACCAGATTTTTCTCGCCATTGGTTTCAGAGCAGCAGTTAAAAAACTAAAAGGAGGTCCATAGGCGGGGGCGCGGGGAAGGTCTGGGGGAGGAAGGTGACATCGGCACTCGAAGCGGAACATCTGGGGCAGAAGAGAATAGCTTTCTAAATCGAAATCGGACCAATAGTAAGGGAGATATAGAGAAAGGAAAAAGTGGAAAATTTTCGGAGCAACATAACTCAGGAACCTAATCGGCGATCCGGTGTTAAATGTCTTGTCTTGTTGTCCGGTCTAAAATTGCTAAGCGCGTATGACATCTAGGAGCTGCCAAACACAGAGTTCCAAGTCGATCCGGTTATCGGTTCAGGAGAAAAAAATGAAGAACTAAAAAATCCAGACCGAGTCCTAGGCGGCTTGGATTTGCAGACCACCACCGGACCGTGACTTCGGGTCGACCCTGGTAGCCGGGAGACGTGAAGAGAAAGCTAAGGTACTTTTTAAAGACAATTAAAGTGCCAGTTTTAGATGAAGTTTTTGTAAAAGGCTTAATAAATTGGTTCTAAAATTTTGACAAAAGAAAGAGTATCTAAGTGTAAGATAAAGTAGACAAAGTAAAGATTAGCATAGAAAAAGCCCCATAATTCTAAGTAGTATAATTTAATAGTAAAATAGTTTTTAAGATCGGAGAGAAAACTCCGTATAAAATCCTGATATAAAAAGGCTTAGGGCGGCAACGCATATCCTAAGACATTTTCTCAAATATCAGCCTAAATTCTAAAAATTTCGCTATTTCAAATGTAACACCTTTTAGCTTTGACCGACAGACATCCACACCAAAAATTTCATAAGCTTTCATCGAGCAACTATAGATGAAATTGCATTTTAATGACAAAAAAAAATTTAAATAAGTTAGGTATACTTTGACATAAAATGGCCACGGTACATACCCCGCACAATAAAAATTCTAAGAACCCGAACCGATTGTCCATGGAGGGCCCGACGACTGGCGGCACTAGGAGCCAGCGAGGCAGCCCAGTAGTCGATGACCGAGTCCAGTGTTCTGTCGGCTCTATGGATGCCCTTTTGGCTGAGACTTCCTATACGGTTAAGAATAATATACATTTGCTTAACCAGACTAGGAACATGAGGGGCGAGTTAAAGGCTGGTTTAGCAAATAATCTTACGAAAATTTCTGACCGTATAGGGTGGTTCGCGGCATTGAGTAGACAGAGGGCAGGATGAAAAGAGGAAAATAGAGAAACTAGGGACACGGAAGTACAGTGTGATGAGGACGAGGAGAAGGAAACCCGGAAAGAATGTGACTGTAAGGAAGTAATTATCGAAGTGTATAGAATAATGAAAGAAATGATGAATGAAAAGATAGAAAGTCTAAAAGATTATATAATGGAATCAAATTAGAAACAGTTGACTTGATAACGAAAGAAATAAGATTAAACTATGAAGAAGGGAAAGATGAAAATAAGGAAAATATCGATAGGGTAGTAGGAGTAGTGGAGCAGTGGAGGACCGATGCCCCCACGGAATCACAACCCGCGACTTACGCGAGTATGGTGAGTGGCGGGAGGGAAACCCAAACCACACCACCGGACCCAAGGCGCATGACCCTCCACTCACTGGTAATTACAGACTAGGAAGATTTCATGACGGGATCACAGATAGTAGAAGTAATAGGAAAAGTTATAGACGCAAAGAAGGAAGGAATAAAAATAGACAGAATAAGAAAAGGGAAAGATAGAAAAGTTATTATAGGCATTTGTAATAGAAATGATAGAGATAGGGTTAAAGATAGACTAGAGAAAAGTGGAGGTAAACTCGAAGTACAGAACATATAAAGGTTGTGCTGTATGAGGTGCTCAAGTCGAACACCGACGACGACATATTAGAGGCAATTAAAAGTCAAAATAAGCACCTGATACAACAAATCCTGGACAGGAAGGAGGATAGGATGAAGGTCAAATATAGAAGGCGGGGAAAGGACGATCACACTGAGCACGTGGTGTTGAGTGTGTCACCGGCTATGTGGGGGTGCTTCACCAAGGCGGGTCATTTATATATCGACATGCAGCTAGTTCGGGTCGCGGAAAGTAAGTAAAGCTGTAAAAAAGCTGAAAGCAGTAGCAGCAGTAAAAAAGCTGAAAGTAAGGATGTAGAACACAATGCGTTCAGTGCGGAATGCCCGGTCCGGCAGAAGTGGGACGCTATGGAGCGTGCAAAAGTCGCGTATAGTTCCGAAGAACAATAGTGCCAGTACCGTGAAACTTAATTGGATGTATATTAAATTGTATTTAATAACACCAATGCGTAATATAAGTAGACAGTCCGACATTGTAAGTACACTAGGAAAAAAAGCAGCATATATATGATTATGGTAAACATAAGACAGCATATATAGCTACAGTAAGACGAAACATGTACACATACCAGGTCCAAAATTAACTGGAAACTGGTACTAGCATACACACGCGCCATGGAGCCTCACGGAGGTTGCAAGAGATTTATATAGTATATAATAAATTTTAAGCACACGAATTGTCGGGGCGGGTACCTCGACCTGGATTAGAAATAAGAAATACTTATAAAATGAACTTAAATAATTAAATAGTGAGAAGTAAATATGTTATGTGTAAAGCAAAGAATGTTAAATTGAAGTAGATCAAAACAAGAATGTAAAGATAGTAAAAATGAATTGTAATTAGAAAATAAAAATTTATGTAAGGAAACAAAATGTGAAAATTGACAAGTAGACATATTATAAACAAAAATAAATAGACGAAAAGAAGATAGTAGAAGGAAAGCGTAATAGTAAATATGTAAATAAGAACGTAGAATGTGAAATTGAAATAAGTAGAGATAAGGAAAGAAAGTAAGAATGGATATAGCAAATAAGAGCAATGTAAAGAAACAAAATGTAAAATTGAGAACCAATATAACATATAAGCAAAAAGTAGAAATACAATTAGACGAAAATGGTAAAGTAGAAGGAAATTGTAATTGCAAGATAAACTTAATGTAAAGCTTTAAATATAAATGAATGTAGAAACAGGACAAATAGAAAATAAGTACAGTAGTAGAAATAAAATCTGTAATTAGAAAATAAATAAAATATACATGTAGTTATTAAATAAAGAAAACAATTGTCCTGACCTCGCTGTTGGGGGAACAAGTAGGCCGGCCCAGAAATGGGCCCAATTAAAAAAAAATCTGAAACGGCCGATCGTTTGTGGAGGCCTTAAGCGTTTTTCACGTCGGTTTTCTGGAAGGCCGTGGTATTTATCCGGTCGAGGAGGCCCATGTGCCGCCTGCCGAAGAATGGTTCTTCCACTTGTAAATAAATATAGGTGCCAGGAAGTCTACCTTCAGATAACGTGATTTTATATTTATTTTCTGTGGTAATAATGTGAAAGTAGCAGGTTTGGTGTTTACTCGATCACTTTAGCGAACACTGGACAGATTTGTCATTCGGGACAAAATCTGGCACGTAGAAAATTATAAATTATCCATATTATTATTATTTTTTAATTTATGTATTCATAATATTACAAGCTTTATATACTGGTGTAGCTACTTCTAGCGTCGATGTTTTTGAAAGGTCCGGTTGGTATCACAGATTTATTTATAACTAGCTTTTGCCCGCGGCTCCGCCCGCGTATATACAGTATCCTACGGGAACACTACTTTTTCGGGAATCGGGATAAAATGTAGCCTATGTGTTAATCCAGGGCTCAAACTACTACTATATCAAAAGTACCCTCTACTCAGTGAAACTCAACGTAAGCGTTATTTCAAGCTGATTTTCAACGAGCCCGTGGTATCTCGCCAATCGAGCTAACCAATTATTCCTAGTTCCAATCACCAATATTCGAAGTTCCAATACGATTTTTTTACCTCATTACCTCATTACCGTCATTGTTAGCTCGGTAAAAAACTGAAATTTATAATGGCAGCATTATAGTGTAGGTACTCTTGTATTTTTGGTTACGTTAAGATCACATTGGATCTTAATGGAGTTTACCACGGCTCTGCCACGGCAGATATTAATTTGGATGTCAAATAAAACAAGGACCATTTCATTCAATAATGCATAATTTATTCGCACAAGCAACATTAACTTCACAGATATTTAGTAATTACATAAACTTCAACATTTATTTATACAAACATGCATAATACTTTTTACATAAGTATAGTTTCATAATATTAATTTAGATACAGTAAGACATTTACATTTTACAATGACACCAAAATAAATTCATATTTTCAAACAGTAAGCCGTGACTTGGTGCACGTTTTGGGCGCATTTATTATTATCTGGGGCACAGCAGGAACATTTGACAGCGGCATATAAGCGTTGCGTTTACGCCGCTGTCAAAACTTCCTGCTAGGCCCACTGTAGGTTGATTTTAGAGACGCTGACCGTTCGCACATTGCTGACCGTCCGTGTATTGGCCGACTGCGGCACCGAAATATAACAATACATAATATGATATGTCCACTGACAGCTACGCGTTATTAAAAAACGCTTCAGTTTCATGCATTTTCGTGTTATATTTCGGCCTATTGTTGTTCAGTCAGCGTGACTCTATCTTAAAATGGCATTTTAAGGCATAGGCCTAGCTTCTGATATACAAATACTAAGTTGGTCATATACGCGCGCAATACGCGAGTTCGCGGATGCGCGCGTATTCGTGCGCCTTCTTTTTATCTTAGAAGGTATATTATGTGCATTATGTCGTGGACATAAGGGTGAATTTGCTATATTAAGCCTCAGAATTTCGTTTCGCTGCGCTAGTACGAATTGAGTAACCCTTGGTTAAGTGTTACAGTGGTAGTCAATTCATCATATTACAGCGTTTTCCCATTTTAACAGAGGGATGTTTTGACTTATGATTTTGATCGTGTCTGTATGTGTGTATGCCCGTGACATCGTAGCTCTCAAACGGAAGAACCGATTTTGATCTACTTTTTTTTTGTTTGAATTCATCAATTCATCGGGAGTTACTTAATTTCAAAAATTTAACTGGACCATGTTATGTTAATAAACTTTTATCCAATTTTGATTATGTTTTTATCGATATAGATACCAATTAGGTAATAAAATTATATTTATGTAAACTTTATTGCTATGTATGATTTAAAATATAGTTATATGCTAAATACGGGTCGTAACAATTTCTTTTAGTAGTTACCATGTCACATACAAAGTCACAACTAATCATACTTTAGAAAAATGAAATTAAACTAGACAAAAAAAAACTAGGATTCGGTTAGAAAGTTTTTAATATCACAGGGAACATTTATTAGTATGGTACGGGAACCCAGTAGGGGATGTTTAAAGTTACTCGAGCACGTCTGGTGATGTCAACGAATAAGTAGGACAAAGCATGATGGTTAGTGGGTTGAAGAAATCTTACTTTATTCGGTCGTGTCAGATTAAGATACGATGTTGAGTATAAGGAGGCCTCCAGGAAGCTCCAACTTGAAGTTCTGATGATTTGGAAGCTCGTAGTGGCTTCTATAAAGAGAAATAGCCGAGGCCGGCCAAGCTCAGTCCTGCTCTTGCCTATACCTTAATTAGGCTTAAGCTATTCTTCCACAACATTCTCTTTTTTCTAAGTAAGGAAAAGCTGTTCCCACTCATCCGCTAAAATAAAAACCTTCCATCTAATCTACAAAACCTTGGTCTCTAAGAGTTACGACGCGACGCTACGCTCGAGTAATTAGTTACCAGTGACTCTGACTACAGTCTACATATGGGTCTACTTAGACGAGGCGATTGTCATTAGTTTGTACGTTGTGGCCTAGTCGTTAAAGCTCAATTTGCTATGAATGAAAACAGGTGCTCGGCCATGGGGCATTTGCTCCGTGTGCTCGGCCTTCGTGCGCTGTGCAATCGTCGCGTGGTCACCGCGTGGTCACCGCGCGGGGTCGTAAAATATAAACCTGCCCTAAATAAAGCATTCTGGGCTCTCGTACCACTATTAAAATATTAGGTACACATTATCTGTACTTGCTTGTCAAGTAAGTACTTTTATTGTTATTAATGATTATTATATTATTATTACTTACAATAGTACCATTACGGTACCATCTACCCTATACATAATGTTATTAGTTATTACTTATTTAACATGGGTCGATACTCGACACTGGATATTTAGACATTTAGCGATATTATATTACTTAGTACTTATATTATGCATGAATATGATAGGTAGGTACATAATAAGAAAATTGGGTAGGTACAATATTATAATAAAAATAAAAAAAACAATATTGTAATACCAATAGTTTTTAAGCGTAAAGTAGCCAATAACAGGATTTTTTTTTCATTTAAGTAGGTATTGTAATCGGAGACTAGAGAAAGTTAGTTTCGAAAATTTTTGTGCCTTTTTTCTTATATCTACTTAAGTATAAGTACATTTCAAATAGTTTGACTAGATATTAGGTATTGGAAATGGTTTATCCGTAACTTCCATATCACGAATTACAAAAAAAACATTTTGTATCAAAGTTTCACATACTTATATTATTTAAAAAATACTGGCTGGTAAAAAAATATTTGAATTACAAACATAGACAATTTTGTAAGAAAACGACTGGCTGGATAGAGAAAATCAAAATTGGAATTACAAACATGGCGGACACGACGAGCGCTGCGGCTCCGGCTGCGCGCGCACGGCTAGGCGGCCGCTGTCGACGGGATTAGCCTTGGCCACGAGCGAGCGCGCCACGTGGGCAAACGCGGCGTCCACGTTCAGTCCGGTCTTGGCCGACGTCTCCATGAACGCCACCTGGTACTCTCTCGCCAGCCGCTGCCCCTCCTCCCGCCGCACCGCGCGCTCCAGACCGCTGTCGGACTTGTTTCCTGGAAGAGGTTGAGTGATAATGCAAGTTGGAAATACCGAATACGTTTAATATCCTACTACTATTATAAATGTAAAGGTTTGTGACGATAGATGGTAGGATGTTTGTTGTTGAATAGATTTTGATTAATTTTGGTATCGTAGTAGCATAAGCTCTAGATTAAGACATAGGCTACATTTTATCTCGAAAGAGTACGTGGCATACTGTTTTATGAGGGCGAGGACTAGTAATATCGTGGTATTATCATATTTATTTTAATCAATGTTAAGTTTCTTATTACCTACTTAAAATTTTATTAAAATGGTTCAACATTCGATAGGTATTAAAATAATTCCTCCATGGTATTAGGGTAGGTCATGAGTACTCATGAGTCGTGCCTCATGACGCATGATATCCTTTGTAAAGCCCCAGGACCTACTGGGCTCTATATGGTAACTAAAAACTGGTAAAATTTATAATTTTGATCCCTACAGGGTCACTATAAGCACGTAAACTCTATGACTATAGACTCTATGACATTGGAATGAGGAAAATATTCCAAGGGTTTG
The DNA here is from genome assembly GCA_963565745.1 of Phengaris arion. Classification (NCBI taxonomy): domain Eukaryota; kingdom Metazoa; phylum Arthropoda; class Insecta; order Lepidoptera; family Lycaenidae; genus Phengaris; species Phengaris arion. Next base: position 2,142,335 of record OY751442.1, read on the forward strand.
TAGGTCACGGGAGGACGCGTGGTCAGACCACTAGCACAATTATACCACTAGTCATAATCATCTTCTTGATCAATATAATAAACTAGCTGATTCCTCCTCTCCGGCGGCTCCATCCGCGTAAATATACTATCGGGTATCCCGCGGGAATACTGTACTTTTCCGGGATAAAAAGTAGCCTATATTTTAATCTAGAGCCTAAACTACAGCCATACCAAATTTTATCAAAATCCGTTCAGTAGTTTTTGCGTGACAGAGTAACAAACATCCATCTATCCATCCTCACAAACTTTCATATTTTAATATTTGTAGGGTAGAAGGATTGTAAAATTGTAAAATGTAATTGTAATTACATTTGTAAAATGTACGATCATAGAAATTTGATGTTTCGCAGCGCCCGCATAGGCACATTCGTTAGGTAAGTAGGCAGGGTTGCCAACTATACTGTTAAAACAGTATTATACTGTTTTTCACCACATTATACTTTTGTACTTACTTTATTTACTGTTTAACAAAAATAAAGTATACAAAATACTGTTTTCAGCATCAAAATGCTTACCTCTTTATGTGTTAGACGCTCATACATTTTTTTTAATTTAGTCAGAGGGCACTCACTGCAGCGCAGCCAACTTACAATTAATGGAGTTAACTAACAACTTACAATTAATGGAGTTTCAGAACGAACCTGTCAATGTCAAATATTCAAGCATCAAGATTGTCACTCACTGACACAGACCTGCGAGTGTGTGCGTTCACAGAATATAACCTTTTTTCGTGTGGGCCTTTTTTTTGTTTTGAAGGTTTAAGTCAACTTTAATTAAAGTAATTAGGTAATTGTGATGTGTATAGTGTTTTTAGTGCACAAAGATGGAAAGTGAAAACGAATCACCTTCTCCTACTACGCCAAGAAAGAAAGCCAAAGCCAGTGGCGGGAGGATAGAAATACAGCGACTAATAATTTAATAAAAAATGAGCTCCTCATTTATTTTAATTTTAGTTATGATTGTGGTGAGGCGTATGAAGTTTTTGAAAAATACTGTAAATTAATAAATTGTGCGAGAAGCTCTAAAAATATGTAAGTATTTAAAACATTAAATAAATAAAATACTGTTAATTTTTCTAAAATACTGTTGAATATTCTTCTCAGATCTGAATATACTGTATTTCTTGTATAATATGTTGGCAACCCTATAAGTAGGTGACAGTAAAGCAGGCTGCAGTAAGCCACGGGGATGTTGATTGGAGAGGCTCGTGGGCACGGAGTACAAAGTATTAGGCTTGGACTACTTATATGATCCGGAATCCGTAGGGCCGGGGAAAATTTAGAGCACTGAAAATAGAACTCTGCATTAATACAATAGAGTTGTATTAACGCAGTTCTAAACTTTCCCGGGATCATCGGATTCTGGATCACATAGTCCCAGCCTTTTAGCTTCAACGAAACCGCTTAGTCGCCGAAATCGGTGTGTCAGCTATTAATGCACGTTTTAACCGACTTCAATAAGGGAGGGAGTTATTATTAAATCAATGATGATGTGGCGGACCAATTAGCGCCATGATCCTGAATCGCGCTATCGAAATTTTCACAGTGCGGCGCTATATATACATTAAACAACATCTGGATTACTTAAAAGTGGGCTTCGGCCTGAACCATTAATACTCACCCAACAGCATAATAACGACGTCGTCCTGCGCGTACTCCCTGATCTCGCCGAGCCACGCGCGGATGTTGTCGAAGCTGGTCTTGTTCGTCACGTCGTACAGCAGAAGCAGGGCTGAGAACATACAGCGTAACTATACGATGGGATGCGAGCAAAGGGATCGCCTGACGTTAAGCGGCTACTGACGCCCATATAACCATAATGTTCTGGGGAACCAGAAGCCCGAGGGAAGTGGGGATTTGAAAGACCGGCAAAGCAAAAAGCGGCTCTGTTAACTCTGTTAATCGCTCATCAGAGGTTAATCAAATCAAATAACAGAATATCTTATTTGGCGCAAAATATGCAAACGTTAGTTTAAAGCTGTGCAATATTAACAGTAAGCACAGATTAAAGAATCGGTTAAGACAGAAGAAAGAGGAACAGATAAACAGCTACATAGTTAGCTTTCGATTTGATTGCACTACTACAAGCGTCGACAATTGCGTGAAAAAAATTGTGAGCTGTTGAAGGAGATGTTAAAAATTTCAAAATTGGATCGATTTGGATCGTTCTATGAATTAAGCTGTTTGTATTTTGTAAGGTATATATTTTCTATATATATATATATATATATATATATATATATATAATGTAATAAAAAATAAAAATATTATAATATAATGAAGATAGAAGAAGAATATATAGTTCATAATGAAGAATTGAAGCCTATTTTGGAAGATATATATATATATATATATATATATATATATATATATATATATATATATATATATATATATATATATATATATATATATATATATATATATATATATAAGGTGAATTGGGGGTATTCCGAATTTGGTTATATTCCGAACAACCGAAAAATGTACCAAACGAAATAATATTTGTATGTTGGCAACATTTACCTAGGCGCCATGTTGATTCGGCTATCGGTCTCCAGTTGACGCTCGTCGCTAGCGGCTTTCCGACGAGTGCAGTGACAGTTTTTGTGCCAACGGACGATTTCGCGCCATTTTTAACAAATCGGAATAACCCCTACTTGGATTGTGTCTAAACTAGGTAAGTAAATGAATTGATTGTTTATTTTTATGGTAAATTGTCGTTTTTTAAGGACAATTCAATGTGTCAGGACGTTCTATCTCTAAATTTTAGTTTTATTCGGAATAAACCCGACGGGAATATTCCGACATGTTTTGTGTTCGGAATAAACCCATTTTCTTTTCTCATAGTAATCTGCAGAGGTTCTCAACTTTTCAAAATAGTCGGTAGTGAAAATGTACAGAGACAAAGCTTCATACAACCGCGCCGTCGTAGGTACACAAGTATACGGCGCATGTGTACGTACGTGATCGCTAGCCGCCACGTCGCGTACGCGCCGCTACTGGATGAAACCGGTTTACGCTCGCTTAGCTAGTAGTCAAACGGAAAAGTCAACCGCACGCACGTACCTACTATTTGTGAACCTAATGATGAAATCGAGTAAGGAAGTGGACAGCGACGAAAAAATAACATTATTTTTGTAAAATCACCCATTTTCACACTAATATGGATGTAATTATAAAAGCCATATTAAACAATAAAACTACTTACTAATTAATAAAATAACATACCGAAAAAAAATTCATTTCATTCATTTAACGACAGTTAATAATTTCTCTACCTACTTATATGTATCTTTAAGTACATGATGTAGGTACAAACCCTTTCCATTTTTCGCCTTCTAACCACGGAAAGTTAATATGTAGGAGGATAAGAAACCAATACCATACGGCACTTACCTAACTTATATTGTCTAAAACTGCATTAAGTACTTACCCCATCTTATTTTTTCAGGTCTAACATGGCCCGTACCTACGTCCGTAAGAAAGTTAAACCATACACGCCAGAAGACTTAGCCGAGGCGTTACAAAAAATAAAAAATGGAGAACTTACCATAACCACTGCAGCAGAACAATACTCCATTCCAAAAGCGACTCTAAGTGAAAATATGCATTCTAAGTATTCCAGGCCAACTGCAGGTAGACCTACAATCTTTTCATTGGAAGAAGAAGAACGTTTAGCAGATGCCATAAAAATAATGGAAAAATGGGGATTTGGATTGTCAAGACAAGAAATTTTAAAAATTGTCGCTGAATACGTAACGGCAAATAAGATTAAAACGCCATTTAAAAATAACACGCCCGGTCCAGATTGGTTCATCAACTTCCGCAAACGTCACCGCCTCTCTATAAAGAAAGCACAGCCCGTGGAATATGTACGCAAAAAAATGACGGATCCATTTTTCATTTTCGAGTACTTCGACTTGCTAGAAAAGACTTTGATAGAGTTGGATCTTATTGACAAACCTCAAAACGTCTGGAATCTAGATGAAACGTCTCTGTGTCTGGACCCTACTAGAACAAAAGTAGTGGGAGCCATCAATAAACCCTGTGCAAGAACCACTTACGGTTCTGGCAAGGAAAATATAACAGTATTGGCAGGTGCAAATGCTGCAGGCAAGAAATTACCACCTTTAATTGTCTTTAAAGGAAAATATGTTTGGGATCAGTGGATGGCTGCAACAGATGATTACGACTTCGAGTTATCGTATGCTGCAAGTCCTAAGGGGTGGATGCAGACCGACATTTTCTATAACTACATAAAAACGATTCTCATTCCAAGTGTAGGTCAGGAGAGACCAGTCTTGTTAGTGTATGATGGCCACTCTACCCATGTCGATGTAAAAGTTATAGAATTGGCAATTGAAAATGGCATAACCATTCTCAAGCTCCCACCACATACATCTCATTTGCTTCAACCGCTTGATATAGCAGTTTTCAAATCCTTTAAGAGCAAGTGGGATGCCAAACTAGTCGACTGGCAGCGTCGAAACATTGGCACTAAAATGGCGAAAAACATATTCTCGAAAACACTTGCTGATACATGGCAAGAAACCGCACCCGACATCATTAAAAATGGGTTTAAAAAAGCTGGAATTTTTCCGTTTGATGCCAGTGTTATACCTGTGGAAAAGTACGATCCAAATGCCTATAGAAGGTACCAGTTAATAAGAGAAGAGCGTTTGCTCCAAAGTCAACAAAATACAAGTAGTCCGGAATCATTGAAAAAAATTTGTATCGATTATTTTAATGAACAGAATAACATACCTGACGCAACTCTTCACAAACAGTGCCCACCGGACCAACAAAACGACACTCTTGGGGAACCGAAGTCAATAAACCACCAATTTACTAATATTCCAACTGAAAATGTAACCTTATTATCTCAAATTCCAAAATCTGATAGCCAGATGACGGTTTTTTTAGCTGAAGATTCAACCTCTATGCCAACATGTTTAAAAGAAGCTCGTCCTGATCCGAAAAACAACGAAACAGTTAAAAATCCTAATATAATTATAACATCTAACATTGTCATCAAAAAATCCTCCATAACTTTCAATGCAGCGCCACAAACACCTCTTTCACCAGCATCTCCAAGAATCTTCACATTTGAAGAAGCTTTTCTGAAAAAGATACAACAGGAAAAGAAAAACAATGATACTGTGATAAAAAAAAAACGTATCTCAAAAGGTGCCGAAGTGATAACCAAGTCTATGAGTAAGAAACAAGAATCTAAAGACGAAGATAAAGAAACTAAGAAAAGTATGAAGAAGCAAGATAACAAGGATAGTCAGAGCAAAAATTCTAAAACAAAATTTAAACAAAACTTGGATATAAATCGACCGGGTACCTCAGGCCTTCAAAAAAGTACGAAGCGAAAGCGCGTCCCTTCAATGGATTCCACAACAAGTATATCGGATATAATGAGCTTGTATAGTGACTCAGAACTACTTGATTTTGATGACTTTGAAGAATTTCATGTATTTAAAGAAGATTTTACCCCACTAAATATAGACAATAAACGAAGATACGAAGAATCACATAATATTAGTTTAAGAAAGGGAAAAGGTAAAGGCAAAAAAAGTATTGAATGTAAAGAAAACCAAACCAAAGATGAAGAAAATGAAAGTAACAGCTGTATGAGCGGAAGTCATAAAAAATTGTTGAAGAGTGCTAAAAAAATAAAAATAGAAAAAGGCGAACGCTATCAAGACAGTGACATAAAAGAGGATAGTAGTGATAGTAACGAAAATTACAACAACAATGAAAGGAATGACATTTTTAATATAAACGACACGGTCCTAGTAAGATATTTTATGAGGAACAAATGGGTTCACTATATAGGGTTTATCGAGAAAATTGACCAGCTGGATGTAGAAACTTACTTCACTATTGATTTCTTAAAAACTGTAAAGAAACCACCCCTAATATTTGTAAAACCAAAAAGAAAGGATTGTGACGTAGTTCCGAAGGCATCAATCGTAAAAATAATAAAAATTGAATTAAAAAATGATAATAAAAAAGAATATTATTTGTGTAATGACGTTGACTCTGTGTTTTTTTAAAGCTCAAAATAATTTAAAAGTTCTCACTAGTTCAATTCATTGGTTTGCCACTTGTTTCGTTATTATTAGATATTTTAACTGTTTTTTGTTTATTGATTGATTAGTTATTATAATTTCGACAGTAAAACAAATTAAAATTAAAACATCTTACTTTTCGACGATCGAACTAATAAGTATATCGAACTAGTTAGAATAAACGATTTTAACTTGTTTGACGGTCGAATAAATGAGCCGAAAACACTCGTTCGACGATCGAACTAATCAATTGAACTTACTAGTTATTCACTTGATTGAACTCATTAGTTATTCATCTATTATTTGTTTTTTGACTAAATTCGGAGATAATTTTTAAGTAAGTTTATATCCTTTATGCAGAAGAGAGGTTTTGTTAATTTGTTATTTTTTATGATTGGTTTTTTTTTTGTTCCTAAGTAAACTAACAGTTTATTTGTTCCTAAGTAAATACATAAGCAACAATACCTACTTACTGTTACTTTTGTGAAAAAAAGTTCCTAATACAAAGGCTGACTAGTTTTTCTACGCGATGATAATTTATATTTGCTATCTCGTTACTTATATGTTTTTTTTTATAGTTATTGAAAGTAAATTTTATTGTTGCTTATTCAGTTGTCAGGTAACAATTTACCTACTTAATTATGTTTTTGTTGATTATTTGTATGCTTTGGGTAAATTGCTACATACTTACCTAAATATAGGTACTATTACAATTTAACTTAAAAATGTTCAATGCAAAGACTGATTGACTGCGTCTAAAATGAATATAAGGTGTAAGGGACGGTGTACCAAAATACAAGGTGCAAGGGACTGCGTTTTGACAAGAATGTTTTTTAGTTACATAGACTAATCACGCCTGCATTAATTTCGGTACACCGTTCTTTACACTCTATATAACACTCTATATATAGTAAAAACCTAACTATCTTGATCTATCTTGCATAGAGAAACAAAAATAAAGTTTGGTATAAATTTCATGACTTTAATTTCAAAATTTACAACACACATCAAGTATAGCCAAAATGTTGAGGACCTCTGTCACTGGATGGGGTAATTCCGAATTTCAAATCTATGAAAATTCAGTTGAGCTATATACTTGACACATACGTAAATATTTTTGTCACCGGGGGTTTTCCGAACGAAAAAGAAATATGCACTTTGAATACCAGGTCTTAAAACAGACTTTCGAATGAGTTCGGAATAACCCCGACATGGTTCGGAATATCCCCAAAAGAAGAAAAAAAAAAGTGCGTTTTTTAAATAAGTATAATTCATTAACTAAAATACATATAATGACTCTATAAGTGCACGCTAATAGATAATTTCCTTGACTAGACAGAGGTAAAATCAGTTTTAAAAAAACAATTACAGATCTCTTACAAATAAATAAAAACTAACACTACCTATCAACTCAACAAAAATCGTATCGGAATAGCCCCAATGCACCTTATAGAGTTTAGCCGGAACCGGATAACAATTTATATTTTATTGTAAGTACCGATCATACTTTTAAATGCATTAAGTGAAAATAAAAGCTGTTAATTTGAAATTATAAACAGACACTTCAATTTTGTTTATCTGTATAGATATAATATATTATATTATACAAAACAAATAGTTGAACTAAGTAAGTATATATTATAGTGCGCGCGGAACTAGTTGGCCACGCCTTAGGTAGGGACAGGGGTGAGGGGGCGGGTTGCTTGCTGCTCGCAGTGTTGCCGCCGCGAAGTCCGGCTCCGTACTGAGTAATAACATCAAGCGCTCTTCCGTCCCACCGCTCGCCTACCTAAGGCCCGGCTAGCTAGTCACAATATGTAACAGTCATAACAGTCACAATGTGTAATTACAAAATTCTACATTGTTGTCAAGGTGATAAGGTCGTGTTTTGTATTATTCTTAATAGTCGTTATTACATTGTGATTTCGAGTGGCAAAAAGTGTCGTGCCTATAATCCGTCCAGCCCCAATACAATTCGCAACGCGCCAGAAGGAACTTCGTTCCAAAAAAAAGTAAATGTTGTGACAGATTAACAAACAACAACGTGTAACAAAAATATATAATTTATATCAAACGCACGGTAGTGTGTGATAATCTGAGGTAGTGTGTGTTAATGATGTGAGGTAGTGTGTGTTGTTGTTATTTTTATTAATTTTATGTACCTATTTAGAAGCATTATTTCAAATATTAGATTTCTGCACACGTTTCTCAACATGAACTTTAACTGTGGCAAATATCATACTCCTCCGTTCGCACAATCTCGTAAAACTGTACTGACAGTTTTTGCTTCACGTATAAATTATAAGATAACTAGCTGTTGCTCGCGGCTCCGTCCGCGTAAATATAGTATCCCTCGGGAACAGTTTCCGGGATAAAAAGTAGCCTATGTTTTAACCCAGAGCCAAAATACTGCCATACCAAATTTCATAGAAATCCGTTCAGTAGTTTTTGCGTGAAAGCGTAACAAACATCCACGCTTTCACATTTATAATATTAAGTAAGGATAATATAGCTATATTATGTATTGCCAAATCAGCTAGTCGTGTTTATCAGGGGTCATCATCCTCATCGATCAATAGTTGCAGTGGAGTGTGGACTGACATCTGAGAATCTGGTCTTAAATTACAGTGATAATTATCTCTATTATGTCTTGAAGACATCAAAAGCTGGTAACTAGGTATCTTAATATATTGTAAAACTTCAACCCCTCAATACCTAACTAGGGATGAAGATAAATGATAATAGTTATCTGCATAGAAAAGAAGAATATAAATGTAATAACTACAATTTTTATAAAAAAAAACTATAACCCGATTACGTAAAATATATAGCCTATGGTACCCGGGCTATTATTACGAATCTGTTGACAACTCATTTATTAAAATCGGACCAGAATTTTAGGCGCTACGGTGGAACAAAAATATACATACATACATATACTGCTAAAATCATTACCCTTCCTTTTGGTTCCGAAGTAGTCGGGGAAAAGGCACGGTAATTTTTTTGGAGAATAAGTAATACATATTACAAATCTATTCATTATTCTTATTGTCTAACGGCTTACCACAGTGAGCAAAAAATATGGATAAGGGATGCAAAAAGTTCTTCTCTATTAAATAAAAATTGTACGATTATTAAAATAATACTCAGGTTCTTAGAAAGAAAAGTGCGGTGAGGTGCTCCTTGTCAAACTGGCGATGCGATGTCATTAATAAGAGGGCGTCCCTTGCAGAGTAGAAAGCTGACGGAAGTTGGCTTCCTTCACACAGTTTAGAATATGTTGAGGACATGGTACCTATCTTATTATAATTGGAGCTGTTACTTTAATATATGCGTATGAAGGCAGTAATATTATGTCAATTATATTGCGTGCATATAATGCATGGTTCAAACGTCATTGTTTCATTTAGTTTTGTTTTATATTTCACAGTCTTTTCAACACGATTAGAATATTATAAGGTTTGGCAAAATCAATTACGGAAATTTTGGGCATATGATCTATTGCTTATGTAAAGACTTGCAGGCATAAAAACAAGTAAAAAATTTGGGAAAAGGAATATTTACTTAATAATAGGTTACGTTTGTTGCGGCGCTACGAAGATATTTGACTCCACACAGCTAATTTAATTGTTATTATATAGGCAAAGACTTTTCTTTCGGTTTAAAGTCAGCTGTTTCTGTGAGGTTAATGACCCCAGCGCCTTAGAGTCTAAAGATAATATGTTTCATTCGAAATTTTGAATTTTGTCCCGCCTGAATGTCTTTACATAAGCAGTAGATCTATGCCCAAAATATCCGTAATTGATTTTACCGAACCTTATAATATAGTTGCAGTTGAATACAGTCATTCTTTAAACGTTTGCATGATAAGAAATAATTATATTCGTAAGCAACTGAAGGCTGGGTAATAGGCGTAAGTGATATGTTGCTGGAATAACTACCTGATATCGTCAAATTAATTAATATTTAAAATAGAGCAACCACAAACGGGCAGAATGGCGAACACATTTGCAATCTGCAGGTAGATGTTTTTATAGTGTTCACTGGTAACAGCATACGAGATGCTGCAATTGAGGTACTAGTTAGCTCTGATTCTACAAAAGGTTCCCAGCTGGATATCTATAGGTCCATTCTGCTAATTAAATCTTACAATTATACAGTTTCGACGCAGTCTCGATATGTTAAAAGTTAAAACAGCAAAATAGTATTCTCATAAACGCGTTTTGATTGGTCCAATCTCCAAAAATCAGTAATCAATATCAAGGCAACTCATTTATAATTGATGAAATTAAATTGAAAGTCTAAGTTAAATACGAGAATTGGGCTTCAGTTTATGGAATGTATCTTACTAAACCCTTGCCCCTGGCATTTTTTGGGTTATTTCGTTCTCCCCTATTCTATAATTCGCCCTAAATCCTAATGCTAAGTAGGTGGGAAAATGTTACAAATTATAATATGCTAGGGTAAATTCCTGGCTTTTAGGCTTTTCCTAGAATACTATAGTGGTAACGGAACGGAATAACCTCTTATATCAGCTCCATGGGAATAACCCATTTCCGCCAGAAAAACACTTAGCTATAGTCTTGTTGCGATTAGATGTCGCTTTTATTTGTTTAAAAAGCTTTCCTGGGAAGTTTTCGATTTGCACGCCACCTTGCAAGCACTCTTGAACCAAAAGCACTGTAGGCACGAGCTTTATATTTTACGAAGTTGTCGCTAGATGGCGCTTTTACGACAAATACGAAACAAATCACACAAGTACAGCTGTGAATTATTAAAAGTGTATAAATTTGCGTTATATAATATAGTTTTATTATTTATAATTACCGTGTGCATCTCTGTAGTAGGCGTGAGTGACGCTACGAAAGCGTTCCTGGCCCGCGGTGTCCCAAATCTGAAGCTTCACCTTTATGTTGTCCACAGTAACTACTTTGTTCTGCAACAGATGGCGTTAGGTGTATCGTTTTTACTGTGAAAATAATAATCTATTTGAAGTTTGAACTCTTATACGAACCTCGGAACTCTCGTATGTTTTATCGCTATTTCATACGTAGTATGTAATTAAAAAGAAATTATACATAATAATCGGGAAATATAGCTCAAATAATCATAGTTAAAAATCGGAATTTTTAACTATGATTATTATATTAAAACACAGTAATAATCACAAAATCACGCCGCGATGAATAAGCGCGCTCGTAAACGAGGAAACGAACGTACGTTGTTTATTTTACTTTTTAGGATTCCGTACCCAAATGGTAAAACGGGACCCTATTACTAAGACTCCGCTGTCCGTCCGTCTGTCTGTCCGTCTGCCACTAGGCTGTATCTCATGAACCGTGATAGACAGTTGACATTTTCACGGATAATGTATTTCTGTTGCCGCTATAACAACAAATAACTATTAAAAACAGAATTAAATAAATATTTAAGTGGGCCCCCATACAACAAAAGTGTTGTTTTGCCGTTACGTACGGAACCCACGAAGAAAAACCAGCCAACGCACGAAGCGTTGGCTGGTTTTTTTTTTCCAATGCTTTATAATGGCGAGCCGTGAAGTTAATCTCTCGTTAGACAGGATATAGGAGTTGAAATTAAATATAACAGATATCATAAAGTCCCGCCCTAAACGTAGGTGTACGTACGATTTAACGATTGCCGAAGTACGTTGAGATCGTGGTCGTACTCACAGATTAATAACGATCGTAATGTGCAGTAAAAACATGTTGCTACTGTCTTTCGGGTACTTCTAGAGAAAAACTAATATTGCTGAGAGACATTAAAAATGGTTGAAGTAATTAATTTGTCCGTTTAGCCGTTAGCGAACGGCTAGCAAGGTCCATAATAAATCGTCATCATATTTTATTGTATGTATGTTTTTAGGTATATACCTATACACGCCACAAAACAAATTTTCCACATTATGTATTTACACAACATACCTACGCGCACAAGTATTACTAACTTTTGTTCGTAGGTATCTGGATTCTGGTTGTAATATACATTAATAATAACGAAGCATGGGACAGATGATTTGAAGAAATAAACCCACAAAAGGTAACAATAAATCAGTCAATTCAATCACACCTGTCAAGTCCAGGGGCGGGGACGAAAAAGCGCGCCAAACTTCGACGCCAAAGGCGGAACGCGCGGCCATTGGCCCATTTGAAAATGGAACACCTGACAAGTGACACATAGCTATTTTTTTCAACTATGGATTTTTTCTTTGTGTTAATTGGCAAGGACGAAATAGCAAAGATTAAAATAGTCATGACTAACTTTATAAAATACGAAATAGTGACACGGAGTCAATTAAACTATCAATATTATAGGTATACTTTTCGAGATACAGCATTCATATTTTGTATACAATATACTTACATATTGAATATTATACTACTTATATGTATACTTTTTCAGAATACAATGGTAGGTACCTCACCTACCTATTGTTTTTTCCTAGAAACAGCGGAGCCACATTATAAGTATAGGTAGAGTAAGTTCTCTAAATATGGACTACCGTATCGTTTTTGATAAATAAAACCCAAATTTTAATAGATTGTAAGGATTTATTTTCATAAATCTATGAAGAAATTAACACAAGTTAAAAAAATAGATTCATTTTTACAAAAATAACAACATAAGTAAGAAAAATACTGAATTTTCAAAAACAGGCACTATTGCCTGTTCTCAAAATGAGCGTATTATATGGACCACAGCATGTTTAATATGGACTATGGGTACATAATATGGACATTTCGAATTATAAGTAAGTTTAAGTATTATCTTATCACAAAATTGACTATTTAAGTAAATCTTTATCAGTCAAAAATCACAACTTACCAACTTATAGGCGGCATAAGTATACATTTACTACCTAAGTTAATTTTACACTTTGTCAAAAATAAAACTCTCATAGAAAATAAATCAAGTAAGAATAAAAACAAATAAACGGTTTACATATTTTAACCGTCATCAAAGGTTTCTATAACAAAAACCAGGCTTAACTACCGTAACAAACAAATGAAAATAATACGATAAAAAAGAATCAGTCATCTCGGCAAAATTCACAAATAAATCGACCACTTTCGACACCAGCACATTCTTCATGGGCCCATTTCTCGCATGAAGGACACTGGATCCATTGCTCTCCTTGTGTATCTTCGGAAAACAGTCCGTTGCAATAAAAACATTTGCCATTATCTTTTTGGCTACGATCAGGGCTCTCATCAGTCATATCATTGATTGAAAAGGCACTCTCGTCGGATGACGTGGACTCTCTTCTAACTTTCTTCAATGCCTTTGTTTTATCATTTTTTTTTGCTTTCTTTCTGTCTTTTTCTTTTGTTTTCTTTGGTATAGTTTTCTTTCTTTTTGAGGCACACTTGTCATTCATTCTTTCCTTTCCTTTCAACTCCCTCAAAGCATTCTTTTTATTCTTTAGCGCTTCTGCTTCATTTTTCCTTTTTATTGATGTTGTCAAATCAAGTTTGTAGGGCGATGAAGTCAATATTGTTGACTTAGAAACTTTTCTCCCTCTGTTACTAGTTTTTTTGTGTAAACTTGGTATTGGACAAATTTGTTTTGGAGACAAATAAGCTGTGGATGTGGAAGGTCTATCTTCATAAGGTTTTTCTGGCTCACTTGTTTTTTGGGACTGCAATGCAAGATCTAAATCTGTATCTTGTCTAAATGATTGAGGAATTAGAGATGAATGAGGATTGGGAGAAAGATCTATTTCTTGGGATGAATTAATTTGTCTATATTTTGAAGAAGCTTCTAATGCCAATTTGGCTAAAGTTTGGACTTCGTTGGCGTGGAGTTTGTGTGTAAGTAACGATGGCGATTCACACATGGTCCTGTCTGAATCACCATCATCACTGTTATGAGCGGAAATGACTGGCGGCGATTGGACGATGTCTTGTGTTTGCTGAATAGGGTCTACCTGTTCAATTTGATTGTTCCCTGACTGTTCACTCTCACAATCTATGAAGTCATGGTCTTGGAAAACATTTCTATCAATTGGACAAATCCCAGTTGCACGAAAACCATTAATTGCTAGTTCAGCACGCTGAGCTTTTATATAGGCACGCCCAAATAGCTCCGCAATGTCCCAATGCTGAGCATTTTGTCCTTTGTTACGCACAAATTGCCGGATTTCTTCAGTGAAGTATTTCTTTAATGGCCCCATGAATGTACGATCAAGTGGCTGAATCTTATGGCTAGAATGTGGAGGTAATGATAATAATTGAACATGATTCTCTCGTGCCAAGTCAATGAGTTCAATATTTCTTGTATGACTTGCATGTCCATCTAATATCAAAAGTACAGGAGAAGTGTCAGAAGGTTTTACGTGCTGTAGAAAATGCTTAAACCACTGAGTGAAAAGATCAGTTTGAATCCAACCCGATGGGTGACATGCGTGTATTGAGCCAGGAGGAGCTCCTTTCATTAAAAGTGGACTATCCCGCTTACGGGGAAAAATCATCATTGGTGGGACATATGAGCCGCTAGCGTTCATACACAGTACACAAGTTACTGTAGACCCTCTTTCGCCTGATGTTGCAGCCTTTATTTGCCGCTTTCCCTTCTCGGCAAGTATTTCAGGCATTTTTGAGGGCACCACTGTAATACCGGTCTCATCAACATTGTATATATTGTTTGGAGTATATTTGTATTTGTCCATAGCTTCTTCTAATAATTCAAAAAATCTGTTGACACTTTCTCTGTTAAAGCCCTTCAATCTTGCAATGGATGTGCCAGTGGGTTGGCGAAAAGAGAGGTTAGGGTGGCGCTTTAAGAACAATCTCAGCCATGTTTTACCAGCAGACTGCTTTTCTTGAGAAAAGGTATGACACAAGTTATTTTTCTCGGCCAATTGATAAGCCAATGACATAATATCACGTCTAGTTAATCCAAACCCTGCTTCCTCCATTCGAAGAACATATTCAGCTAGATCATTTTCTAAATCTGTGGGAAGTGTTGCTTTTCTACCAAGTTTTATATTCGTCAAATCATGCAAGGGCATATTTTGTTTTTGGCATAAACGAATGAGTGTGGTTTTTGGCACGCCGAAAGATTTTGACACTTTTAAATATCCCATTATTTTTTCTTTAATAGCTAATATTGCCATAGTCATAGAATCTTTATTCCATTTTTGCCTATTGCCTTCTTGACTTGTCGAGGCCATTTCCTAAAACAAAAATAAACTGGTATCATAAAATGGACTACATAATTACAATATGGACCACTGGTCCATTTATGAAATCCCTGTTGGAGTCCATATTGAAAACTGATGCTACTTTTAGGTTATAATGTTTTCAGAAAATATTTACGTTAGCTACAGTTATTACTCTCAGGGACAATAACTGCTAATAGAATAACATTTTCAAAAAAATAATCCTCACAATACAATTAATATCAATATAACAGCAATCATCTTACGAAACTTACCGAAAAATTATATCAAATCACGCTGATAACAAAAATGGCTGCCACCGACACAGCCGCACTCGGAGACTCGCTGCGAATGACTAGTGGCGCCACGCGACGAATGTGCGTTGTTTGTTGCTATATTCACTTCGCTAGTAGTTATACGAAGTGAAATATTTCCATAGTCCACATTGTGTGACTAGTCCATATTTAGGGAAATTACTCTACTATAGCTAGCAAAGCTTCTTCAGGAGAGCTTTGTATTTTGCGAGCTTTGAAGCGCTAAATAAATCGTAATGTTCATTAAACCATTAAACTTAAAGTAGATAGGTACTACCTATTATGATGATAATGGTTTATATACGAATAATCAATATTGTATTAGACCTAAGTAAATGACCAAAACTTTTTAATTTAAGATTGAACTAGACTAGAGCCATGAAATTAAAACAAACGCGTATCGCGTTGTTACAGACTATAATTATATTTATAGGTCGGGTATACAGAGGGCGGGATGTACCCGGAAGTCGATCCCGACTGTGGAAATGTAGTTTCCCGCCAGAAACGTGCCGTCCCGGAAACGCACCAGCATGCACGTCTTGCCCACCCCGCTGTCACCGAGCAGCATCACCTAAAATAAAAAATAAAAATATTTTAACAAAAAAAACCATGTTGTATATACCTACTAAAGCATTTTCCTTTCCTAAAAAATGTGGATACCACCAAAAGCATTTTCATGTAAAATATTGCCAAGATGACCGCTGCCAAAAATCTATTTAGTCTTCTTGTCTCTAGAGACAAGAAAGTCTAAAATATAGATTTTTGAGCTCTACACGACCTGACCTGACTCTACCACTATTAAAATGCGTGACTTCGCCGTTTGATATTTAATTGATATTTATTATAAGCGCGATATTATACGGCAGGGCCACTTATCAGTTATATTTTGACTGAGGCGTAATTTTTTTTAATTCAGAACCGTGTGTGTTAACAATGAGGGTTATTGTTATATTTTCTGCCGCTAGGAGGCGAACCTGACTCACACAAAGTGGCAAGTGCCATCTGGTGGCGGAAGTGATTTCGAAAACTGGCTATGTAGAAAGACGCGCCGAAATACATTTTTGCTATTACCAGACGACGCTACGTCGTCGTCCAAGTCGTGTCAAACAGCTGTTAGATGTCACGAACGTAAAAACCCTCATTCATTATTTTTTCCTATATTTCTATTGATTGTAATCTACCAGGACGTCATAAACTAACAAGAGTTCTCACCTTGCCGAACACGTCATACTTCTCCTGCTTGTCGTACGTAGGAGAGGGTGGGTCGCTATGCGGCATCGTGCCCGTCTCGTCGCTCTTGTCCTCGTCATCTCGACCTTCTGGAAGATTCCGTGCCCAGGTGGGCCTCACTCTCCCCACCACTACCCTCTTCTCCATCTGTCTCGGCTCCCCGGGATTCCACATGGCCACTGTTTTATTCACTGCACTTAACATATATGATTCATGTTCACATTTTTTGTTCGCTTATCGCATTTTCTTACACAATTTTATTGTTTATTAAAATTATTGAATTTTATGACAAAATAAGAAGCTGTTTAAAATAATAAATAGAAAAATTCGTAAAAGGAAATGGCTTACTTCATTAAATAAGGTTATGTGCCTAATGAAGGGTAAAAGTTTTCTTTTTATAAAGCGGCAAATGAATGGAATGCATAAATTTACGATGTTCATTTTAGCTTCATAGTATTACAATCATACTAGCTTTTGCGCCCGTCTTCGTCCGCGTGAATCACCATTGCACGGTGCACCCCCGTGGGGTATGTATAATTTCGAAAAACCCTTTTTGAACGGATTCTACGTCATAATAGCTAGCTGCGTGATAAATTTCAAAACAATCCGACTTCTGTTGATATTAAAGTATTCAAACTTTGGACCCCATTTCACCCGTTTAGGGGTCGAATTTCCAAAAACTACAAAATACTTACTCATTTCCTCGGATATTAAATTTCATGAAAATCGAGACCTTCATTTCATCGGGATTCAAACCTTATTTTAAACCCTCAAGGGTTAATTCTAACAAACCCTGAAACACCTATTTAATGAAAAGTATTTAAGAGCATTAATCTCAATTTTCATCTAAATCGGTGCAGATTTAAAGATTTATCATACAAACCTGTATTTCACCCCTAATTTTTCAAAATACCTTCTCAGTGCGTGACTACATTGTAAATTAAAACTACTGTCCAAATTTCATGTTACTGCTATTAGCGGTTACGGCTGTGCGAGCGTCTACACGTCAGGCAGTCAGTGGGGACATCTCTTTTTATATAGATAGATAGATTAGTGAATTAGGTGGATACTACACTACCACTAGCTACATCTACAAAACTTCACAAGTTGTGATTTAAACATGTCAACCCTCGTCAAAGTTTTAACATAACGAGCATTTCATCAAAGCATTTAAAGTAAAGTAATTATGAAACATAGATTGTTACTCGATTGTATAAATGAGTACTCACTTAGTTTGATTCGTGGGAGGGCGGGCTATGCTTTGGCACGAATGAGCCGAGTTGGGAGAACATATTAGCTTAAGTTTGTGTTTAAAATCACATTTGAATGTGGGTTTGTTGCGGTTACCGCTGTCGTTAGATGTCTACACGGAATTTGTAGTTGTCAAAAAGTTTTACCCATTATACAATGGCTTAAAAAAATTGGTGAGACTCCAAAATTTGGGTGCTGATGATGATGATTAGCCCTATGACGTAGAAGTTTTCATTTTACGTCATAGTCACGTCACGTATAGGGAATCAATTATGTGGAAACATTTTGTTAATCAACTGCGAGGGTTTTGATCAAAGAGTTATGTTAGCGGTAAAAATTTTCCATGTACGACGAACCGACAGCTAAGCGCCTGTCCACGTGTTCCCGGCACGACGCGGACGGACGTCGCGACGTCAACGTGAAACGGAGCGCTGCGCGGTGCATTTTTAACAAATTTAACAAAACCTGAGCTAGGATAGCTACTAGCTTTTGCCCGCAGCTTCGCCCGCGTGGGAGTGTTCGTGGCAAAAAACTTCCTTAGCAAATAGACATGCAACATAGTAGTAGCACAGAGTAAAAAAATATACTTTATAATAAATTTTCACACGTACTTTTTAATTTTAAATATCTCCTAGATAAGGATAATTAAATTGTATCCGTCTAAATAGCTTCTTTCTCATAATACTTTTGCGGAAAGTTCGTTTGGACGTTTGTCTGATTTTGTCTGAAATTTCGTCAATTTATATTATATTGTAACAAAATGACAATCCAAGGAAGTAATAAGGTGATCACTAAACAAGATTCCATTTTCAATACGAGAGGCGCGGCTGAATCAAAATGTAAAATCTCCTCTATATGCAAATTCTTTTCTTTTTGACGTGATAACGTCTCATAATTCGATGGAGCCGGCTGCACGCACGAAAAAACATGACTCATGCGTTACCAAGTACTGTTACCAAGTACCGTTACCTGTTACCGTTACCAAGTACCAGTGTTACCTCGCATTTTATTTTTATTATTATTATTGTTGTTGTTGTTGTTGTTGACGTTGTCACGTTCAACTATCGTCAGTAAACCGACTTTACAGACAACCGATATTTTTTTGATAACAGCCGATAGACCCGGAGAATTCGTTTGTGAAACCTACTTTTCGACAAGCAAAATAAACAATGTTACAGCTCTGTAGAGGAAAATTGTCTAGCTACTGTCTACTAACAAGTAAATATTAGAGTGGATTTCAAGTTTACAAGTTAAAATAGCAATTTAACTATATTTTAAACCTAATTAACTGAATTCCAATAAGCCGATTACAGAGAACTATGGTAAATCAATTCGGTGAAATATATTTACCTAAGTATTTTTTAATCATATTATTTACTATGTTAGGCTTTCAAATATGAAAATGTAATAAAGTGAGAAATTTCTCATTTTCATAGACTGCTTTTCGCACAACGCAAGCGTTATTTTGCGCCGATTTTCTGTAAAACCAATTAAAATTTATCAAGCTAGGTTTCTTTGAAGCTATGGTATTTCTCCGGTCGAGCCTACCTATAAAACTATATTGATTTACTAATAAAAAAAGTATAAACATTTATCAATATTTAAAGGCAGCCTTGTATTGAAACCTCCTCACCCGAAAAGGGATTTGTAAGTCCTCAAATTGTTTGAAGTATAAATAAAGTTTATTTAATTGAAATTGTTCCTAATCGCTGAACAATAATTATCCCCGAGAAGTATAACAACAAGTTTGTTTATTAACACTGTCGCGGTGTTGGGTCGAAAATACCTGAATCGAAAAAGTCGTTAAGTTTGACTCTCAGTCTCAGTCGACGTCTCAGTCAACTGACTGATAGAAGAGTGAAAATCTTATGTTTAATCAGTGAAACACTTATGTATACAAACATTTATTTACAAAAAAATATCCGAAATTCTGATACAAACTCTGTATCAAATAACAAATGACTACCTCTGTGGCTCAGTGGCTAGCGCATTGGCTCTCAAGCCGGAGGTTGCGGGTTCGATTCCATCCAGGGAACAAAAAAAAGTTTTCTGTGTTCCTGGGTCATGGATGTGTATAATATAATTAAAATCTTAAATATATGTATAGTATAAAAGTACTGAATATTTCCGTTATCTGGCACCCGTAACACAAGTTCTTCGAGAACTTCCCTCGGGACTAGATTGACGTGGTGTAAAGGCGTCCATAGATGTTATTATTAATACGTGGAATATATAGTGCGTTTCGTCTCGAGGTTAAGGTTTAATATTATCGACAAAACACCCCCTTTTGGGGGTCGCAACCCTCACCCCTCTAGCTGCAAGCAATTGAATATATTATGTTTTGGTTCTTTACGTTGTATAAACCTAAATAAATATTTTTTTATGACCTACACACATCAAAAGGGTCTCATTTTATTCCTCGCAATATTTTTTACATTATTGAATAATTTATTTTATTATTTGCTCAGATAAAATCTAAAAAAATACATTTGAATCTCAAAAAATAATAATTTTTTTCTTATATTTTTAATATAATTTTGTACAAAGTTTTTAATCTAGCCCGTTTACCCGAAAATTTTATTTATTGTCAGTAGGCTACTGTTTTTTTTCGTAATTTTAAATACAACACCAAAAGTTTATTCCTTCCGACAACCACCTATTGAAATTATAGAAAATATACTGTATATATTTTTTAATATTTATTGTATATTTAGGAATCGGATCAACAAGGTACACAGTATAAATTCTATTTTTAATATTAAATTTAATCGTAGCTATTCACGATAGATTCACTGAAATTAATTCGATTGTTGCATTATCATTTACCGCAGCTTTTAGCGACGTAAAACAAATTAGTTTTAAACTCGCACACAATTCAATTATGCGCGTATCCCGTAGGCCGCATAACCCATCTTATCGCATCTAGTTACATAAATAGACTTATGCTGAATTGGGAATGCTATAAATATAGTACACGGGAAAATTAAAGGGAAAGATGAGAAGATGTATAGTTCGATGATCCGTACGCCTAAACCTCTGAATGGATTAAAAATGTACATTTACCTGCCAAGTACGAGTCGGACGCGTGCACGTATAATTTAGGTATCCGTTTGCTAGATATTCAACTTCAAAGCGCATTTTTTTGGAAAATAGTTCGTCCCCCCCTCTAAAAGCTAAACGGCTGGCTCGAAAAATCTGAAAAACTTCATGGTCGTAGTCCATGTGATGAGGTTTAAAGGAAAACTAGAACGGCTCATATAGCTTGCTTAGTTTCTTGGAAAACTTCGAACGAAATTAACGAAATAATAGGTAAACATGTAAAATGTTGGTATAGTGGTGCGGAACCCTACGTGCGCGGGTCTGAATCGCACTTGGCCGGTTTTTTACCCTTTGGATACGGAACTCTAAAAACGATGTCGATATACGCCCGAAATTAATAACGTATCTAAAATCTTAGATTGACTTCAATCTCAGATTCTCAAACAAAAATTGACGTAAATTGGCGGTAAGTTAAACCTAGGATCGTTGAAATGTATTGAAATCTTGATCTCAGCTAAAATGAGATTAAGATTGATTACTCATATCTGGCGTTACTGTATCTAATATCAAAAACAAAAAAATTTTATTTCCATATTATAGGTGGGGAATTGTCCCCACTTGATGTCTTCCACCGGTTCGGGAACTAACCCGGCGAGAAGAACCGGCGTGAGAAACTCGCAGATGTATAGACTATAGTCCCATCAATATTACAACTATGAAATAAAAGTACATAATATTCGCTACCCGCTGACAGTACACGCCACTCAGTGAGAGACCAGAAGTGCGGTTTTATGTCGAACATCGCGCGCGCAATAGCTATGAATTATTTTATGGTGTATAAAATACTCCATTGAATGCTTTAGTGTTATGTTATTGGAAAAAAATATATGAATTATAGGAAAAACCTAATCCAGTACAGTTGGTAAGTGAAAAAATAATAGCTAAGCCAGCGCGGATCGTGTAGATGTATGCAGATGTATGACGTATTGACGTAGGTGAATTACTGTGTACAGTGGCGTGATGACGCGTCCCTCGCCACGCTAGCAGTCTGGCGGCCTTTGGAAAAGTCCAGGGGTCTAGCAGGAAAAATTTATAGCAACGTATTAGTAACGTTATCTATTTATATCTATTTTTTTGACGTGATAACGTCTTATAAATCGATGGAGCCGGCTGCACGCACGAAAAAACATGACTCATGCGTTACCTGTTACCCGTTATCGTTACCAAGTACCGTTACTAAGTACCGTTACCAAGTACCAGCGTTTGCTCGCATTGCCTTTACCTCATTATTATTGTTGTTGTTGTTGTTGTTGTTGACGTTGTCACGTTCAACTATCGTCAGTAAACCGACTTTACAGACAACCGGTATGTTTGTTTTTTAAAAATTTATAAGAGCTAGACTCTTGTCGGTGGAGTACATCTCGATCCTGTGTCTTAACTTTGATATCCTGATAAGACACAACGTTTACATTCTCGTTTACTTGTTCAAAATAGTTTCTCCTGAGCCTTCCTCTGCCTCTTCTCCTCTCTACATTTCCTTCCATAATGTTCTTTGTAAATTCGTCGTGTCTTATCAGGTATCCAACCATCTTTCCTCTTCTGTTATAGAAACTATAGTTTCTATTATGTTTCTTTTTTCTTCTATAATGTCTAAAACTTCTTAATTTGTTTTTTTTTTCCGTCCGTCTTATACCTTCCATGCTTCTCCAGCACCACATCACAAATTCCTGTAATCCTTCTTTGTCTCTCTTTGTTAGGGTCCATGTTTCACGCCCATACAGAGCAATACTCCAGGTATACATCTTTACGAAACGTTTTCGGCTATTTTTGTAAATGACTTAGGCTTTAATTGGACGCTTCATGCTATTTAATGCTGTTTTGGCGATTGAAGTTCTGGCCACTATATCTGGAGTGCATCTTGAGTCTGCTGTTATTATGCTGCCGACGTATTTGAAAGAATTGACTTGTTTTATTACTACATTATTTAATTTTATGGTTGTGTTCTGGTCGGGGGTTTTGGGTGTATCTATTAGTAACGTTATATTATAAATTTGTACAGGCGCAACAAATGTTTTTTCATACAATTCCTTTTCGAAAAAGTTTCAATTGTTCCTGCTACGCCCCTGACCATAAATTTATGCGAGCAAAACCAATGACGGATTAACTTTAACTAGATTTCGCCCGATGGTCGAAATTCGCCCATAATATTTCAAATAATTTTGAAGTATGGAGTTTGTGGTATGTGGTATCTGTCTTAGGTGTCTTAGGCAAAAAATAAATAAATAAAAAAATTTAAATGTTATGACAGATTGACAAACACCAATGTGTAACAAAATTGTAATGGTATCTTTCATGCACAAACGCAGCGTGCGTGTTAATACTTAAAATCTAAGCCAGTGTGTGTCTCTGTTATTTTTATATATTGTATGTTTCTAACATGTTTCTAAGCCTTCCGCCATGTAAACTTTAATTTGCCGCTCAAATATCAAACTCGTCAGGTAACAAAATTCTCGTATAACTGTACTGAAAGTTTTTTGCTTCACTTATAATAATATAATAATAATTAATTAATATGCGGTCCGTGTAGGATAAGGCGAACATGAAATAACCTCCCCCAGAATTCGCCTTTGGCGAGGACTTTAAATCACTGCCCTGTTTAAGTACATTTTAAGTATGTTAATCTTTAAACTGATTAGTAAAAAATAAAAAGGTGTAAAATATGAGACAAAACATAGAGATTATTTTTGAATAAAAAATTAAACCTAATTCCAAAGTAAAAACGCACAAAAAAGTATGAAATAATTTTTAAATTCAGCTAAAAATTTAACTATTTCTCTACACAATCTTCATTAATTTGAAGTCAGTACCGGCCGAAACAATATTCTTATAAAACAATATTTTATATAACGCACGCTTCAGTTGGCTAGTGTGGTATTGCGTATAAGATAATGATGATGATTACTGTAAGTTACATCCCACCAAAAATATGTTCATGTTAAAATATTTGCCAAGACGATACCATATGACTCGCACTGTCAAAAAGTTATCAGATCTCATGTTAAACTACGAGGGCGGGTCAATAAGTCCGTGACTTTTGGAATAAAACACAGATTTTTTGATAAATAAATCATTTTATTTTTCAACGTAGTCCCCCTTGAGCTCTATACACTTTGTCCAATGCTTCTCCAATTTTTTTATCCCTTCCAAAAAATATGATTTGTCGAGGTCCTCAAAATAGGCCTTTGTTTGCGAGATGACTTCATCATTGGAGTCAAATCTTTTTCCACCGAGCCATTTTTTCAGGTTTCGGAACAAGAAGTAGTCACTCGGAGCCAAATCTTGAGAATAGGGTGGATGTGGGAGCAATTCATAGCCCAATTCATGGATTTTTGCCATGGCAACTGCACATGTGTGCACCCTTGCATTGTCTTGGTGAAAAAGAACTTTTTTCTTGGCCAAATGAGGTCGGTTTTGTTTTCAAATCCTCATTGAAGCGGTCCAATAAGTTGGCATAATATTCCCCATTAATTGTTCTTCCCTTTTGAAGATAGTCAATGTGGATTATCCCACGTGCATCCCAAAAAACAGTCGCCATAACTTTATTGGCTGACAAACCCACCTTGGCCTTCTTTGGCGCCGATTCACCCTTAGAAACACACTGTTTTGACTGTTGTTTGGTCTCTGGTGTGTTGTGATGGATCCATGTTTCGTTCACGGTTAAAAAACTCCTCCATATTGTGCTTAAACAACGCCAAACCTTCCTGTGAAGTTGTTACACGATTGCGTTTGTGGTCGACTGTGAGCAAACGCGGCACCCATCTTGCGGAAAGCTTTCTCATGCCCAAGTGATCATTCAAAATTGAAACCACTGAGCCATGCGAGATGCCTATGGCTTCCACAATCTCTTGCACTTTTAATCTTCGGTCGGCCAACACCATATCGTGAATTTTTTCGATTGTTTCTGGTGTAGAGACCTCAACTGGGCGTCCAGGACGTTCGGCATCTTCAGTGCTTGTACGGCCACAACGAAATTCAGTAACCACTTTTTTACCATTGAAATCGATGGTGCTGAGTCCCCGTAGTATTTATCAAGCTTAGCCTTGGTCTCGGTAATGGTTTTTTTTCGCAAAAAATAATGCTTAATAAGCACACGAAATTCACTTTTTTCCATTGTTTCCTTAAGTTACTGGATAGTCTGATAAAGATAGCTGTAAAACACAAACTAACTGACGCAGCAAGTTCAAATTTTGATAGGAGTCAACTGACAGATGCCTGTTGACAGGAGTAGTGTTGCTTTTTCAGTAAGGAGGTTAGAAATTCAAAAAGTCACGGACTTATTGACCCGCCTTAGTACTTCAGCTTGGGCGTAAGGTGAAAAATTCACTGACTGTTTTTCTGCTATATTTTCTGTTATACCAAACATTATGTTTTATTATTATGTTTGTATTATGGAATATAGAAACTAAACGATATGCTACGCGGCGCTGCATTTTTAAGATTACTATTCAAAATTGTACTTTATTAATAACACATGAAGATACACGTCGCTTTGTGAGAATTCGAATGTCAGTGCATGTGCAGTGTTTTATTCAAAATGGCGGACCGTATTCTATACCAAGTGGGTCCTATTCGAGATGTGATACATCTTACAATCAAAGCCTACCATTTCTAAACGGTTACTATCCTCCTAATTCCTACACACCTACTACTATTATAAATGTGAAAGTTTGTGAGGATGGACGGAAGTATGGATGGATGTTTGCTACTTTTTCAAGCAAAAACTACTGAACGGATTTTAATTAAATTTGGTGTGATAGTAGTTTAAGCTCTGGATTAACACATAGGCTACTTTTTATCCCACAATAGTACAGTGACCCCTTGGGATACCCGATACTGTATCTACGCGGGCGTAGCCGCGGGCAAGAGCCAGAATCGAATAATAACTTGAGGTATAATTAACCCCCGATGCCCCGATGAGCTTTTCCAGAAGCTTCTCAGATGTTTGGCACAAGTAATATTCCTTTGAGCATCCTTTGAGTTATCACTAATGAGTTACGAAGGAAATGAGATATTTGTGTGTGCTTTTAGCGATAAATAACAGTTTAGAATAAGAATAACGATATTAAAATCTTAACCTTCCGACATCCTTCCGATTTGAATAAAGATAGAATCTACTGATTATTTTAATGTATACCATTACAATACAAATTTTAATTTTTATATATACCATTTTAAAATATTTGTATAAATAGCAGTAAATAAGGGTGTCTTGTTATCATATTAAATTCCTTTCCGTCATTCTTATTTTCAGTGGGGCTAGCACGAACAATTGACAAGTAGATATTCGTAATTTTATCGAGAGAGCAATGTATGAAAATAATGACAGCACCTATACAATTGACAATCGATAACGTTACGAATGTGTAGGTACTTGTCAATTGTTCGTGCTAGCCCCTCGGAATCCTATCCATTGACTTAATTTATTTCTTTCTTCATAAATATTTTTTTATTTATGATAATTATATTATTAGACCAAAGACTGAAATTGACTATGAATCGTTAGATTTTAGTAAACTATAGTGTTGTTTGATATTTGCAAGCAATCCCTTCCCATCTGTTTGTTTCCGTGCTGAGTGTTTTCGTTCGCCCAATATTTTGCATTTATTGATATCTAATATTACGAGCAAGGGTAAGCTCCAACAGACACAGAAAGAAAAATAAGGTATGTTCCTTTGGCTCAAACTAACCATAATAAAGAAGTTAAAAATAATTATGGAAATTGGAACCCATCCATCCATGTAGCGCGCGCATGTGGCCTTTCATCACAAATTGATCAGAATTTCGATCACATCTTCCCCAGTCTGCGCGCCTAGTATCTATTTGCACTGGTAAACAATATTTCTCTTTGTTATACTGCATGCGTCGCTGATTCTGGCCTTTCATCGACGATCGCGTCCTGGATAATCGAATTACAATATACTAGGAGATCAAAGGTAGCTCGCAGTAAACAATTTTGTTAAATTCGTCGGCTAATTGGATGCCTAAGCAGTTCATTAAACGTCTGCATCTAATTTAATTTCTAAAACGTAAAATTATCGTACATACTACTACGTAATTGTTACATTTTCATCAAACAGTGTAGCAAGGAGTTATTGAATTTTCTACAGAAGTCCTGAATAAATTGTCAATCACACTCGTAAGTTCCACAACTACATTTTACACGCATGTAAGTGATGTACCTGGTGGTTAAAGACGTGAGCATGTGATTTTTAGGGTTCCGTAATACTCAAGGAACCCAGGAACAGTTTCGCTCTTTTAAAGGGTTAAGGATTATGTAAAATGCAGAACACAAAAATAACTGATTCAGTGATTGTTTTTAGTTCAATAAAGCTCTACTCGGACTTTTTTGCTGACTACAGGCAGGGGTGAAAGGAGCGTGTTGCACAGAGGATTAAGTCCACATCGGCTCAGTGGTTCTGCTTATTTTTAGTGAGACGAGGGTGAAGTGGGGTTCATGTTTATTTAGGTCACATAATGAAATCCCTACAAACTGTTTGCATAACTTTATTTACTAAATAACTCGATCATGATATGAAACGTGTTGAAATTATTTCTGTCTTGAGGATTTCCTTTGAGCAAAGAAAGACTTTTTGTGGCTTACAAAGTTGTGCTAGCGATTCTAAAGTTTTCATTGGAATGTTCTACTTTTTCCATGAACTCTTAGACGCTATTGAAATTATTCGCTTAAAACTTATCGATAAAGGTTATCTATCTACCCCGGAACAGACCTGTATTATTATAGACGAGGCATGTCGGGCAAAACTGTCCACATTCAAAATTCCCTACTTTTGGGGTTGTTTGGGGCAGTTTAGCTTTGAAATTTGTCATCTTGACATTTGTTTTCCGCAGTTTTATCAGTCCGCATTCAATTGACCAAATCTTCCGTAATCAAGATGGCGTAACATTTTCTTGTATAAAGATTTTTTTGTTACTCCATGAAAAAAGATGGCGTAACTTTTTCTTGTACTTGAAGATTTTTTTCTGTAAAATCTACGTCATAGGCCATCCTTAGTTTTGTAATCATTACCCCGGTATGTAACTTGGTGTTTTTCTCATATCATGAAACAATCGAATGTAAGGAAACGTCACGACCAGGACATATAACATTGACATATTATTTAACTCAATAAATTTACAGCAACCCGCGTAATTTCAACTACAGTATGGAATATGACGGGGACAACCTGTATGCGTGACGTAATCAAAAGCTGTAGAGTGTAGACCACAGAGTACAAAATAGACATACTTACGTACAGAGAAACGGCTTTCAAGAAAATTTTGACGTCTCCTTCGACGGCCCACAATTTTTTCACACAATCGTGGACACTGGACACATCGTATTAGTGTCCGACCGAAACTGGTTCTGACGACTGAAACCGAAACCGAAAACTAATTTCTGCAACGGACTCAGTATCGGCCGAAACTGAAACCGAAAACTAATTTCTGCAACGGACTCAGTATTGGCCGAAACCGAAAACTAATTTCTGCAACGGACTCAGTATCGGCCGAAACCGAAACCGAAAACTAATTTCTGCAACGGACTCAGTATCGGCCGAAACCGAAACCGAAAACTAATTTCTGCAACGGACTCAGTATCGGCCGAAACCGAAACCAAAAACTAATTTCTGCAACGGACTCAGTATCGGCCGAAACCGAAACCGAAAACTAATTTCTGCAACGGACTCAGTATCGGCCGAAACCGAAACCGAAAACTAATTTCTGCAACGGACTCAGTATCGGCCGAAACCGAAACCGAAACTTCCTTACAAGGATAATGTTTTGAGGGAAGAATAAGGATAACGTTAGTATATTCCTAATTATTATAAGTATATTTTTAGATCCTATATATATATATATATATATATATATATATATATCGGTTTGGCATAAAAAATAATAATATTTTATATTTTAGGGGTGGCTCTCCATACATGTGAAGTGGATGAAAAATATTATTTTATAGTACTATAGGTAGGTAGGTTAGGTACCTTATTAGGTCCTTACACATGAAATTAGCGTTTGGTCGTACTGGCCACTTTGATCTCAAATATATATTTGGTTAGGGATTCCAATTTCAAATTAATACCGCTATTTACTCATTTGTGTTTCGAAAGCCGTAATTCATTTGTTTTTTCCTCTTTTGGTTTTTCTTTGCGTCACTCTGTTTACAAAATAGAAAACTTGAAATATCGTATTACGTGGAACTTGTACTCCAAGTACGAGTTCCACCGTGGCACCAGTGCTGCAGAAACGGCTCGAAGGATTAATGATGTGTATAGCGGCGGTTCCGCAAAAAAAACACAGTGCGTTTTTGGTTCCAACGTTTTCGTTCTGGAAATTTTGACCTGCAGAACAAGCCACGTGGACGGCCGGAGACCAAAGTTGATAATGAAGATTTGATGGCTATTATGGAAGCGGATCCATCGCAAATTGGGAAGGTGAAAAAGCATGAAAGGTGGGTACCTCATGAATTGAGTGCAGCAAACCGACAAACGTGCGTCGACTGCTGCGTTAATTTACTCAACCGGCACAATAATGAAGGGATTTTAAATTGAATTACCTGTGATAAAAAGTGGACCCTGTCCGTTAGTCGAAAACACTCATCGCAATGGCTGAACCCTGGCGAACCAGCCAAAGCCTGCCCCAAGCGAAAATTGATTCAAAAAAGTTACTTGTGAGCGTTTGGTGGACTAGTTCCGATGTCGTTCACTACAGCTTTCTTAAATCTGGTCAGACGATTACGGCAGATGTATATTGCCAGCAACTGCAAATAATGATGGAAAAGCTAGCTGCTAAACAACCGAGGTTGGTCATTTGCTCTAGGCCACTGCTGCTTCAGACCACACACTGCACAACAGACGGCTACCAAATTAGAGGAGCTTCAATTGGCATGTCTAAGACATCCACCGTACTCCCCGAACATTGCTCCAACAGATTACCATTTTTCCTAATTTGGATAACTTCTTGCAAGGGAAAAAATTCAACTCCGATGATTTTATTGATTCCTGTCTGAATGGATTTTTTAGTAAAGGAATCAATGAACTACCTATGAGATGGCAAAAGTGCATAGATAGCAATGGTATATACTTTGATTAAATAAATATATTATGTTTAAACAAAATCGACTCTATTTTCCTTTACAAAACGCCAATTTCATATGTAATGAATTAATATAATGTATCTTAAATCCTTTAAGCTTGGCATAACTAATTCACAAAAACCCAGTTCTCATTATGCCTAAATCAAATCGCGAAGTAGATAACGAGAGTGTAAGCCTTATTAACTAAGTAGCATGGCTTTCCCACAGTTATGAGAAAATATAATATCGTAAGAGTATGATTATCGTGTACGGTGTAACAGTTAAATATGGTCAAACGTTACGTCATTCTAATCTTTAATGTACAAAATATCAGTCATAGCGCGAGTTATGACGTATAAGATTTAGGTGTACAGCGAAATAGGCCCAACTCAAGATAGTCAAACAGCTCGTAAGCTGTTTGACTATCTTGCGTTGCGACCAATATCTATTTAAAAATAACATTTAGACAAAGCGCGTGTTAGTGGTTATTCGATTTATGTAAATTAACCCAACCGTAAAGGTGTAAAATCAAAAACTTTCACTGTTAAAACGAAAATTTCTACCCTATCTGAAGTAAATGCAACGGAGCTAAATAAATCATGTCCTGTAACAAAATAACTTTATAGAATGTTAACGTGCTTTAATGGAATTAAAAGCGTCGAACATGACCGATCACAGCGCGAGAACTCCCGAATCTAGTTTGGGTTTCGGTCGTAGTTTCGGCAGGCTTTCCGCCGAAACCGAAACTAAACCGAAACCAGTTTTTTTGCCGAAACTCGACCGAAACCGAAACCGAAAATCCAGGCGGACACTACATGTGTATGCTTGTAGTACCTAGTGCAATTCAATCGAAAGCTAACTGTGTAGCTGTTTATCAGTTCTTCTTTCTTTAATCTGTGGTGTGGACTGCAGAGGCAGTACACAGTAAATAAATATATTTATCTACTGTGGCTGTAGGTTATTTGGGTGTAAACGTGAGACGGGTTTTAATAGCTGTTGCATACCCTGTGAAGGATGAGTTTTGAAAACTACTTTTATAATGGATGTCTACGTCATAATGACTATCTGCGTGCCAAAAAACGCAATTCGTCCAGTTGATATTTTCCTATTTTTTGACTCTCATTTCACCCTTTTAGGGGTACATACATTTAATTAGATATCTGTTTCTGGATTTATTAGAATTTACTATCTGAGGGTGTAAAATAAGGGTTGAAAGTTTGTATGGAATTGTATGTAATTTCTATGAAATTCAATATCCGAGCTAATGAATATAAAATACAAATCATTCGGTAAGTACGATTTTTTATAGTTCAGCAATAGTAAGTATCGCCCTACGTTAATTAACAATGTATAGTTCAGCAATAGTAAGTATCGCCCTACGTTAGTTAACAATGTATAGTTCAGCAATAGTAAGTATCGCCCTACGTTAATTAACAATGTATAGTTCAGCAATAGTAAGTATCGCCCTACGTTAATTAACAATGTATAGTTCAGCAATAGTAAGTATCGCCCTACGTTAGTTAACAATGTATAGTTCAGCAATAGTAAGTATCACTCTACGTTAGTTAACAATGTATAGTTCAGCAATAGTAAGAATCGCCCTACGTTAATTAACAATGTATAGTTCAGCAATAGTAAGTATCGCCCTACGTTAGTTAACAATGTATAGTTCAGCAATAGTAAGTATCGCCCTACGTTAGTTAACAATGTATAGTTCAGCAATAGTAAGTATCGCCCTACGTTAGTTAATAATGTATAGTTCAGCAATAGTAAGTATCGCCCTACGTTAGTTAACAATGTATAGATCAGCAATAGTAAGTATCGCCCTACGTTAGTTAACAATGTATAGTTCAGCAATAGTAAGTATCGCCCTACGTTAGTTAACAATGTATAGTTCAGCAATAGTAAGTATCGCCCTACGTTAGTTAATAATGTATAGTTCAGCAATAGTAAGTATCGCCCTACGTTAGTTAACAATGTATAGTTCAGCAATAGTAAGTATCGCCCTACGTTAGTTAACAATGTATAGTTCAGCAATAGTAAGTATCGCCCTACGTTAATTAACAATGTATAGTTCAGCAATAGTAAGTATCGCCCTACGTTAATTAACAATGTATAGTTCAGCAATAGTAAGTATCGCCCTACGTTAGTTAACAATGTATAGTTCAGCAATAGTAAGTATCGCCCTACGTTAGTTAACAATGTATAGTTCAGCAATAGTAAGTATCGCCCTACGTTAGTTAACAATTTATAGTTCAGCAATAGTAAGTATCGCCCTACGTTAGTTAACAATGTATAGTTCAGCAATAGTAAGTATCGCCCTACGTTAATGAACAATTTATTGGTGAAATTGAAAACATATTTTTTCAATAAGCACGTCTTTAATTGTTTCTAATAGCGCGCAGGTAATTTGCAAGCTGTTTTATCTTTACCGACATTTTTAACTAACTTCCAAAAAAAGGAGTATACGTTATACGTGTATATGTATTTTTTTTTGTATGTTCAACGATAACTCCGCATTCTGCTGACTGATTTTCAAAGTTCTTTTATTGACGTAAAGGGTATAATCCCACGTTGGGTTTTTTTTATTCCTCATGGGATCCATGAGGAATCGAGGGAACTCGAAATTTATATGGATTTTATAAATAAGATATAAAAAAAATAAGATTTTGTAACATGGTCCAACCTGGATCCAAAAGCACTGAACAGACCTCAGTATTTAATGATACGCGTTTAGAAATTTCAGCATTATTTTAAGAACTGCAAGCATATTATGCCACTATGTAACTTACAGTAATCATCATCATCATTTTATATTTTACAATACCTAATGGAAGCTTGGCGCATTTAAACGTTCTTAAAATGTATTAATAATAATTTAACAAATAGGGATAAATTATTATTTTAAGCAAAAAATTAAACCGACTTCCAAAGTAAAAATACACAAAAAAGTATGAAATAAATGTTATTTTCTAAATAATTCCCCTTTGAAATTCGGCTAAAGTTTAAAGCCACCAGCCAACTTATACGTGAGCTGTATAAAATAATGATTTATACCACACCACGTCAATCTGGCCCCGTACTAAGTATCCGAGGAACTTAAATATAAAGGGAAGTATATTTAATACTTTAATACTATACATATATTTAACATTTTTATGATATTATACAGATATTTAATACACGTCCATGACCCTGGAACACAGAAAAACTTTTTGTTCCTTCGGCGGGATTCGAACCCGCGACCCCCGACTTGAGCACCAACGCGCTGAACCACTGAGCCACAGAGGTCGTCGATTTATCTATATATTCTATAATAATTATAAAATTGATCAGGATATTGTTTGGGCTGGTACCGACTTCAAAATTATGAAGATTGTCTAGAGAAATAGTTAAAATTTAGCCGAGAAAGCCGAAAAGGGGAATTATTTAGAAAATAACATTTTTTTCATACTTTTTTGTGTATTTTTACTTTAGAAGTCGGTTTAATGTTTTGTTTATTAATTAACCCAAAATTATAAAATGGACTTGTAACTATTAATTACTAGTTAATTTGCAAAGTTCAGACTATCAAATGGGCCATAATCATCAGAAAAGATAAGATCAAGGCGAAAATTAGTAATTAGCTTAGATGCCCGTATTTTCTGCTAAAGAGGGTAATTATGTGTAATGTGACGCAATGTACAGCACCTGTATTTTGTGACGTATACGGAAGCATCCTGCAGAGACAAGGGAGTGCTGGAGGGTCTTGGGACAATCGTATGTACCCCAAGAACAGGCCGCGGGTCGCATACATAATGAATTAAAATTAACTGCTCGCGGGGTTTGTTGTTCAACAAGCTTTTAACGACAATTTAAAATTATCTTATTTTACTAGCTTTACCCAACAGACGTTATTCTGTTTAAACTGCAGGTAAGACACCTAACCACTACAACCAACAGGTGATGACTTGATGAGTGAAAGAACTATCAACCACTGAAGGTTGAAGATTATTACCGTACTAATATCGCTATTAAGCAATGGGGGTTGGTGATAGAATAACATACTTATGTATTTTTATAGCAAATCATAAAATAATAAAATGTGACAAAAAATGAAAAATTAGGGGACCACCCTTACGCTGGTAAATATCTAAATCTGTCGACCTCTGCAAAATCGCTCCTTTCTTTGTTGTCAACCCGTCATATTAATTTTGGGATATCCTACCAGGATATCATAGCTGGGAGCGATAAAATCAATCGCAGATGCCGACTCAGCGGTCACCTTGTTCCTCGCCGGATCTCAGATACGTCGCGACGTATTAACCATTCACGTTATCTACTCGACTGTCACCTTTTGTCCATCGTTCCTATCATAATATTATGTAATATTAATATAAAATATATTAGATTCTTCAAAATCAATGTTGGATATTTTGGGCATATGATCTAGTGCTTATGTCAAGACGTAAAGGCTGAAAAAAATTAAAAATTTTGAAAAAAAAAAACTTAAATTTACATAACGCTCTTGACTACGCTGTTAAGGTCATTATTGACCTCACACAGCTGATGTGTTGATGTTATTTAGGCAGACTTTGCTTCCTCTTAAAACCACCTGCTTCTGTGAGGTTCATGACCTCAGCTCCTTATAGAGCGCAATATAATTTCATTTACTATAATTTTTAATTATTTTTTTGTCTAAACGTCTTTACATAAGCAGTAGATCATATGACCAAAATGTCCGCGATTGATTTGGTACAACCTTATATTTACATTTAGAAATCAACAATATGTTATTAGGCGCTTGAGATCAACGATGATCATCACTGTATGTCATTTTAAAATAAATAATTATCTCCTAATCTCTTTTAGCAAAGTCAAAAGGAATGTGATTTGTGTCAGCTTTTGATGATGATTTGATGATGATAAAGATTAATTACTATCATGAAATGTAAAATGAAATGTTAATCAAATAATAAGGTGCCTGGGATTTTCAGGATTTAGAATCGTAGCTTGCATCAATAATAATTATTGATTATTATTATGTATTAAGAATATAAGATATACTTTTGACCCATACCCTTAAAAGTTGATTTGTAAAACTTATTAAACTGAAGCCTGAAGCTGGAAGAAGTTACTTGATACCTTTGAACTAAAAAGTACTTTTTTTAGCTCTCATTTTTATTTCATACGAAAACATCTAACAAAATAGATTTAATATTTCGTGAGTTTGGGAATAATTTCGTACATGTAAATTTGGAACATAAAACAGGAATGTTTAACATTTCTTTTGATGTACGAATTGAAATACGAATCCTTAATTTTCGAGATGGGAGAAGTGCCTTCAAAATTGAGTTGGACGGAAAATTAAGTTTGATTCGAAAATAAGACACGGAGAATGTGACGCATGGACGCAGTGTTACCAACTCTCAAAAATATTTCTCCCCAAACATAAGTCAAAAACACCAAAATCACAACAATTACTTGAAAATCACCAATTTTTTTTAGATTAAGAATATTATAAATACAACACAAATCAATCTATAATTATAAACAAGTACTAAATGTTCTGTGATTTTATTCTATCCTGTATATATTAAAAATTAAAATATACTTCCAAAAGTTAATTTTCTAGAGGTAGATTTTTCAAGTCGAAATAAAAGTTCAAAATGTTAATTTAATTAAAACAGAAGATAAGCCTAAAAAATCCTTCCCCTAGAAAACTAGAGATTTTCCATCTAAATTTAGGGGGAAAACCCCTTAGTTGGCAGCACTGCATGGATGACGGACGCATTCCATATTAGGTGCTTGAGGATAGCATTCAGTCATTATCTAATCAACAGGTACTTGGAAAAAAATTGATTAAAACACCCTGATATTATACGAGTATCTGTTACAAAAACGAAACTGTCACATTAAAAAAAAAGTGTGTGTCAGCTCCGACGCACGACTGGAGTTTACTCTAAAAAGTAAATCACGTTCCTCAGAAGGAACAAAAACTTTAGCGATCGATTTGAGTTCAAAAGTTCGCGCCATGTGAAAAAAGTGACAGGTGCGCAGAATAGGTTGCGCACGAAAACGTAACGAGGTTATTCGTTCAGTAGATTTTACTCCTCATATTTTTTTCATACCGGGGGCCTTATATGAAAATCGATTCTTAAGGAGTAAACTCCAAAACTTATATAAAAAGCATAATAAGGTGTTTTACAGTTTATTAACGTTGTTTTGATATGGACCATTGGATACAGAAAAAACAAATACATAAAAATCATAAAATAGATAATATAGGATGTAGAAAAACAAGGAAATGCCGTTAAAATATTTTTATTACAAATATCCTTTGAAAAAAATGGCGGTACGCAATAAAATTTTATATTCCAAGTAAAATAGTGGGAAAGAGAATAAGATAACTTAGTTAACGTTATAAGTTACATGTATGGAAGGGACTAAACACAAAACTGGGCTTAAGGCTGGTGCAGACGCGATACAAACGACCGCGTCCGATCGCGGTAGCGTGGAATGGTTGCAACTTTTGTAAAAATTTCAGAGGCAAGCGACTGCCGGCTTCAATTATACATCTAGATTTTGGCGCATTCAATCCGGTAAGTAATCTACGCGTATTGTTGATCGATTGCGTGGAATGTAGATAAAGACAGCGGGAGTTAACGCCGTAGCGCGATCCGTAGTTCACGTCTCGAAACTCTGATGGTTTCGTCATGTCCGTCCGTCCGTCTTCGGCTTACCGTCCAAACGTTTTATACGATTTTGTAAACTGTAAAATGCGCTTACTTGGAAAATATCGTACAAAATTAACGATTTTTATTTTATTTTTCTTGAATATATTTGGATAGCCCGTAGCGACAACATCGCGAAAAAATATATGCTGCAAATTACGGGCGTGGTCTACAGTTGGTACATACATAATTATATGTACAATACATTGTTACATTACAATACACTCTCGAAAAACATAACCCACCTTCTGGCGCAGTCGGGTAAAAAGGTCGCGTGGCAAGACTGTCGCTGGCCACCGCGTCGGTCGTGGTCACAAGTATCGCGTATATGCGTCGACAGTCCGACCATTAATACTTTTCAATTCACACACACAATTCCTTTTACAGTAAGATTACTTCAGTTACGTTTGTGGGATCTTTTATTTATGTTCTATTTAGTTTTTACGTTACTTTTCTTTTTACTATTGGGATTTCCCAATATATTATTGCTCACGTAAAACATTGTATCCACCTGAATACGATGTTTTATGGCTCCTTCTGAGTTCTGTATTTCTATAGAAAAGGCTTTCTATAATAAAGGCTTCTACATTTAGAAACAGGACAGCAGGAAATAAATAGTTAAGAGGTAATTAATATACAACAATGCTTATTGCTATTTAGAGCCCGTCTCTTGCTCTATGCGTTTAGTCATCAAAGGCGTTTCCGCATGAGCGAAACGTCGTTTTTCGTAACGAGAAACGTTTAGTTAATATTCATATTTCCTCTGTACCCCTGGTGCCCTTTGTCTACTTTCATACCTGGGTATGACTGATGACATGAAATTTAAATAATGTTTGGCACGAAATTAAGTTGTGACACTGTGAATGACCTGACAATATAGCGCGTCACCCAAATATTAGAGACCTATGAAATTGTCGTTTTGTATGAAAAAATTTAAACGAATTTGTTTCATGTATTTTTATTTGTATTAATCGAAGTAATCACCCATGCAATCAATGCATCTTTGCCAACGCAGTGGCAGTTTATTGATGCCCTCTTAAAGAAATCAGCTGGACGGGAGGCAACAAATTCTTCAAAGGCATTTTGTACTGTCTCTCGGGTATTGAATTTTTTTCCCGCCAAGAAGTTATCCAAATTCTGGAAAAAGTAGTAGTCTGTAGGCGCAAGGTCTGGTGAGTAGGGCGGATGACGGAGAGCTTCCAACCCCAGTTCTTGCAACTTGGAGACCGTCTGCTGTGCAGTTTATATAAGGTCGCGCGTTGTCGTGCAGGAGCAGCGGAGACTAGCGATTGACCAATGCTGGTTGGAGATGTGCCAGCTTCTCCATCATTGTGTTCAGTTCTTCACAGTATACATCTGCAGTAATGCTCACCCCACCACCACCACCACCAAACAGTGACCATCACATTTCTAGGGATAAGTTTTCGTTTAGTGCATTGTTTAGGTGCTGAACCAGGATCCAATCAACTTGCTGAGCGCTTGCGGTTATCAAACAGAATCCAATTTTCATCGCAGGTGTTACCTGCTGTTCAAAATTCCTTAATTTGTGTGTCTGTTGAGCAGTGCAAGGCACGTCTCGACGCGTACTTCGCGCTGGCGATCATTGAGTTCGTGGGGCACCCATTTGTTAAGCTTTTTTACCTTGCTAATTTGACGCAAATTGACCAATATTGTTTTGACGCTAACGTCGAAAGCTGCTGCTAATTCAGCCGTAGATTGTGTATCATCAGCTTCCACATTCGCCTTTAATTCGTCATTGTCGACCAAAGTCTTCGGACGACCGCGAGGTTCATTTTTCAGGTCGAAGTTTCCAGAACAGAAGCGAGCAAACCAATAACAGGTGGTGCGTTGGTTTGTAGTGTTAGCTACGTAAACGTCGTTGATGTTGCGTGCCGCTTGTGCCGCGTTGCTGCCACGACGGTACTCATATTCCATAATTACTCGAATTTTTAACGTATCCGTGATGACGAAACAGATTGAAATGCGATGAAAATGTAACACTTATCAATAAACAAATGACTACTTTTGGAAAAAGAATTCCATGTTTTTAAAATTATTTTGATTTGAAGTGGCCAGTACTGCAGAACGGCAATTTCATAGGTAAAGTAATTTAGTTAGGGTCAAAGACCTATTAATTTCGATGTTTTTCATATCTACATAAGTTTAACTTATTATCCTGACTTTTTGACGTTTTTTATAATAATTTAAACGCAAAAATCAGCGAGCACGGCAGCGTAAAGCAATTTAAATCCGTCCTCCGTCCGAATGGGGCGCTCTGACAGGCACAAAATTACTTTATAGTCAAATTTTCAGGCCTATTTTTTGCTATAACTTTTATTACTAGGCTGTGCAAGCATCGTCAGGTTAAAATGGAATATCATTAAATAATACAAAAGTCTTTTAAAACTGCTCAAATAATAAAAATGTTTGTGTACTAGCGTCAGTTTACACCGCGACGCGATGCGAAAGTTCAAATTCATTCGCTATCAGGAGTGCGCGCTGCGTCACGTCTCGATGTGAGCTTGTCCCATACGATGCAAATTTTTTTATCAAAAAGTACAATCCTACTACTATTATAAATGTGAAGTTTGTGAGGATGGATAGATGGATGTTTGTTACTCTTTCACAAAAAAAACTACTGGAAATGAAATTTGGAATGGTAGTAGTGTATGCTCTTGTGGGAAAATGGTGGCAAGTCCCAAAGGGAGATCTCCGACCGAGCGTGGTAGTACGCCCGGTCAGGCCGAAGCCCACTTGTAAGCGTTTCATTTTTATTTTTTTTTCGAATGGGTCTACGCTAATGGCTTTTGGCCGTCTTAGCTTAGTCGGTCTGGTGACTGCCATTTAGCAGTCGTTTTGGTGGGAATATGATGAGGGAGTTTGACCCCCTCTTACATCACCCCCCTGCGAGTGATGTACGTAACGGTTTTGAGGAATAACTACGGATAAGTTACTTTTAGGACTGGAGAGACCGAGGTCCCTCCTGCTGAGGGGTCCGACCCCTTCCTCACTCTCTGACGAGTGTGGTTGCTCGCGCGCGGTAGCACAGACTAACGGCGTACGAGTTTTTGTACTGATAGAGTAGCTCATTTTTATGGATCTGGGAGGGCCGTCCCTCCCCCCTTCCGCGTGCGGTCGGGCGGACTCGCGCGCGAGTGTCCTGATATCGATTAATGCCGCAGTATTGATAGAGCTCTCTATAACAATATCGCGGTCGCGGTCATGATTAGGTGTGGCTACACTGGTAGGAGTCGAACTCGGACCCGGGTTCGAGTCCGGTGGTCCCGTGTTTGAGTCGGTCCGTATGTCAGTACGTGTGTTCGTGTCTGGTGTAAGACTTCGGGGTAGGCGCCAGCGTCGACCCCGGTGCTTTACTATCCACGTGGGTGCATGTGCTTTGTGTTTACGTAACTGTATTACGTATTTTGTGATGGAGTCTACTGGATCGGCTAAGATATGCTTAGGCCGCTTTTGGGGATGTCTGAACGTCTGTGCGTCGTGTTCGTAGTCCAAGGCTCTACGTATAAGGGGATTTGGATGTTTATTACCTTTCTCGAAGAATCTCTCGGCGAGTTCTTTGATATTGGCTTTTATAGTGATTAGGTCGAAGTCTCTATGCAAGTCGTTGTTGCGTACGTAATATGGCGCGCCTGTTGCTAAGCGCAAAAAGCGGTTTTGAACCCTTTGTAGGCGTTCCATTTGATTATCACTTATGTGTGCGAAAGAGACACACGCATAAGTGAGTATTGTAGTAGAGTATTGGTCTAATACACGTTTTATACAAAGTGAGTTTATGCCTTAGGGACATTTTAATCCGCGCGTTTAACAACGTATATAATTTGAATAGTACGAATTTCACTTTACCTACGAGGGCTGCACTAAAAGTATCGGGAATGGAATATTTCCACTGTTCCTGTCATATTAAAATCTTTTTAATTTAAAACTCCTTGGTTTTAAAAATCGAATACCGTTTATTTATTTAAAAAAAGATTCTCGGTCTTGTACAAGGTCTTGTCAAACTTGTTTAGTCGTTGAGAAAATAGAATTGACTCGAGAAAATTGTAGAGCGATGATTTATTATGACTTTTGAAGTGGTTTAACACAAAAACAGTGTGTTGACCGGATGATTTCTGCATTTGGTGATGAAGCCCCATCCAAAACCACAATTTATCGCTGGTTTGCTGAATTTCAACGTGGACGTGTCAAGCTCAGTGATGATCCCCGTCAAGGTCGTCCAAAAACTGCAGTCACCCAAGAAAACGTTGATGCTGTGCGTAAGCTGATTGAGGAAGATCGACATGTGACATACCGCGAAATTTAGGCAACTTTAGACATTGGCATGAGTAAAATACAAATAATCTTGCATGAACAATTAGGTGTAAAAAAGTTGTTTTCCCGATGGATACCGCATTTGCTCTGTGAAGAGCAAAAAGCGGCTCGCGTTACTTGGTGCGTCAGAACTCTCGAAAGATTCCACGTAGGATCCTCAAATGCTGTATACAACATCGTATCAGATGACGAATCCTGGATATACGCGTACGAACCCGAAACAAAAAACCAGTCACGAGTTTGGGTGTTCGAAAATGAGTTAAAGCCTACAAAAATTATTCGTTCACGGAGTGTTGCAAAAAAATGGTGGCCACGTTTGTCTCCAAAACCGGCCATGTTGCGACTATTCCTCTTGAGGGACAAAGAACGGTTAATGCAGAATGATATGCTAACATTTGATTGCCACAGGTCGTTTATGAACTCCGTAAAGAGAACTGCAACCGCCGCATCATCCTCCATCACGACAATGCGAGTTCTCACACCGCGCACAGAACAAAAGAGTTTTTAGAGCAAGAAATCATAGAATTATTAGACCATCCGCCGTACAGCCCCGACCTAAGCCCTAATAATTTCTATACTTTCCCTAAAATAGAGAATAAATTGCGTGGTCAGAGATTTTCATCACCTGAAGAAGCTGTGGACGCCTACAAATCGGCCATTTTGGAGACCCCAACTTCCGAATGGAATGGTTGCTTCAATGATTGGTTCCATCGTATGGAAAAATGTGTCAAATTTCGCGGAGAATACTTCGAAAAGCAATAAATACATTTTTAAATAGTAATGTTGTGTCACTTCCTTGATTCCCGAAATTTTCAGTGCCGCCCTCGTATTGTTGATGTTACGTGATTGGTAAATGTCATCGACTTGTTTAGTACTACGCCTAAGTATTTTACTTTATTAACCTCCGGGATTCGGTTTCCGTGCAGGCTGATGGGACCAATTTTTTGTTGTTTTTTGTTATATTTGAGTTTTTTAAATTGGATAGTTTTACTTTTTTCGGGATTTGTTTCGATTCTCCATTTTGAGAACCAGTCGCCGACAGCGGTGATTGCTTTCTGGAGATTATTTGTTACAATTTCTGCATTGC
Organism: Phengaris arion; assembly: GCA_963565745.1. Lineage (NCBI taxonomy): Eukaryota > Metazoa > Arthropoda > Insecta > Lepidoptera > Lycaenidae > Phengaris > Phengaris arion. The sequence goes on from OY751442.1 coordinate 2,184,735, forward strand.
GATGAGCATAGTACAGGGCTGTGTCATCTGCGAATAGTGCTAATTGCACCCTAGGGTGTTTGGGGATATCGCAAGTGTACAGGTTGTAGAGAGAGGGCGAGAGTACCGAGCCATGCGGGACTCCCGCCTCAATATCTCTGAGGGTGGATAGTGCGCCTTCGAATCGGAAGCTAAATTTTCGGTCTTTGAGGTAGTTACTGATTGTCAGAACTAGACAATCCGGTACGCCAAGCTAGTACAGTTTGTACAACAGACCACCATTTGAAATACCATATCTTTGACCTCCTCCGATTCCACCGGCCTCATGCTCTCTTCAGGTGGTCTCCAAAGTCGGCTTTCGACCTCGCTATTTACGACCCTAAGGTGCAGGGGGTCTATCGGGAGGGAGCTCGGCCGACACTGTTGTTCGATTGTGTCGGCTAAACATTCGGCCTTGTCTCCATACTCCAGTGCAGGAGGGCGATTTGGTCTAAACAACGGAGGCATGTCGCTCTCCGTATCTCTTTTGAGGGCTTTCGCGAGTGGCCAGTAGGCCGTGTGTGACGGTTCTAGCTCGCTTAGAAATCGATCCCACTTTTCGGCTTTAAATTCTTTCATTTTGAATTTAACCTCTCTTTCGAGGTGACGAAAGGTCTTACGGCACTCTTCCGACGGGTAGCGATCATAGGTGCGGATAGGTAGGATGCGGCTAAACAGCCGCATTTCGGAGTCTGATGGACTCCTTTATGTCCTCCGGGAGGGGCCTGTGTCTCTCGTGAGCCACAGACATCTCCCTGGATGACTTTTCTATGGTCGCTACCATCTGTTAGGTCTGTAGCAGCCGCTATAGCTGCTTCGCTACTTTCTATATTATCTGAAATTTTATCGAGATGAATCGATTGAAGATTTAGGATATTATCGGCCAACTGTTTGTAGTCGATAATCTTTTTCTTACTGTGGTTAATCCTGTCAGAATTACCGAGAGTAATTTTAACCGGGCGGTGATCTGAGTTAAGCTCGTGAATAGTCTCAATAGAAATATCGAGAGAAATATTTTGACAAGCGCTACGTCTAAAACGCTGGGGTTATGGATAATGCCACTGCTACGTTCGATGGTGTCGTAGCGAGTGGGATCCAGAGGGGCCATTATGGCAAATTCTAATGTGTCGGAGAGAGTGTTTAGGATGGGACCGTTTTTATTACATTACAGGTTACCCCAATCGGTGTAAGCGTTTCAGCTATTGTATATATTATAGCGCCGTGCTTTGAAAACTTCGATAGCGCGATTCAGGATTGTGGCGCTAATTGGTCCGCGCTAAGTAGCACACTCTGGATTAACTAACACATAGGCTACTTTAATCCTGAAAAAGTATGGTGTTCCCTTGGGACACTGTATTTACGTGAGTGGATCCGCGAGAAAAAGCTAGTTAATTCTATAATTCTTATTTGTTAAGTAGGTATGTAAAAGCTTTACGCAAAAAGTTTTCATCGCAAAAATGTGGTTTTCAAGTTTATAGGCGTAGGTTGCACCACCGCACGCACTCTCTAGAAGAGTTAATTACTTTCAACTTTATAACTTTAAGAAGTGGAACGAAAAACTACCTAAACCCTCGTTCGGAAATACTTTTTGAAAGGCTGGCAAGTGACAACGCATTTGAAATACCTCTGCAGGTCGATTCTGTTAATTGAATCTCACAGTAATACAGTTTAAAACACCAAAATGGTATTCACATTCCTTATAAATGTCAAAGTAACATCAAACGCGTTTTAATTGGTCCATACTCCAAAAATCTGTTTATGATATCAAGACGATTCATTAAAACTAAATTGAAATTCTTTTATAATTCTTTTTTATTTAATTATAACATAACACGTGAACAATGGCAACAACAGAAGACAAGTTCAACCTTTACGACGATTTTATATGATACCGCGGTACCGTCAATTCAGAATCGTGCCCCATAATATATTAAACTAGCATAAATCGCCCGCGGCTTCGCTCACGTGAAATTAATTTTTAAACTTTCATCCCCTATTTTACCCTCCTAGGGGCTGAATTTTAGAAAATGCTAAAATACATAACTCATTATTTTTTCCGTACTCAATTCATACGAAATATCATTCAAATATGTCCAAGGAACAAAAAGTTTCATACAAACTTCTATCCGGGGTATTTTACCCCTTGGGGTTGAATTTTGAAAAATCCTTCCTTAATGGATTCTTACGTCATATGAGAAACACGTGTGCAAAATTTCAAATTTCTAAGGCCATAAGGGTTTGGCCTGTTCGTTGATACATCAGTCAAGCAGCTTTGCCTTATATATAAATACATGAAGAAGGAGGAGGAAGACGTGCAGAAAGCAAATATTGTTATAAATAATGCTTAGAAATATCTTATAGGAATTATATTGTGTGATTGGTCTATGGAAATACATAAAATTAATAAAATAACAACACACACTACCTCAGATTATTAACAACAACTAGCGTGAGTTTTATAGATACAATTTTGCTACACGGACTTTGTCAATCTGTCACAACATTTACATATTTTTAATTTTTTCTAAGAGGCAAAAGAACCCTTATAAAGTTCAAACTTAAAAAAATATGATTTATTATAGGTTGGCTTAGAATTTGGACCACAGGAACCCTAGTAAAGGTGAGAACATAAAACATTTTAAAACAATACAAGCTAGCCACATCGTACAAAACGTCCCCGGGGGGTCAACTTTCAGCTCTCGGGTCAACTTATTGTGCGGAGTTGTCAAATTTACATGTCCCATGTTAGGCAAATCGTCCTCACGTGTCAATCGTCTCATAGATAATAAACATTGATATCGTCCAATGTAAAAATGATTTGCAGTTTCCATGTCTCGCTCAAATTAGAGAACGGCTGAACCGATTTGGCTAATGTTGGTCCTGAAATAATTGTGGAATCTCAAGGAAGCTCTAGATAAGCTAAGTTTAACGAGACGAGTTAAACGAGTTGCCGATCCCAGAAGATCCATCACTAGATAAATCTTTTTCATATTCGAGGACAATATTATTAAATTTTAAACAATCACAAAGCTAAGAAAAAATTCGTTTTCTGTAACGTTCTTTACTTCGTTTCTATGTAATTATTCTCTTAAATATATAAAATCTTATTACCCTCAAACAGGAACCGGGACTAAGTGATTGGGATAGAACTTCCTAGACACTCATCCCATTATGTAAACGGCAGGAGATGCTTAGCGTAGGCTTCAGGGGCGAAACTGGTTCTCCTTCATAGGGTAGCCCTAGCCTGTATAATAGATAGGCATTTGGTTGAGGGTCTTCAAAAGCTAAGTGGTAAGTGAAGCCGATAGGAATGGAGTTATAGGAAAGGAACTACTGGTATTTCGCCACTGGTAGGCTAACACAATACACTCTACGCGGCGCCAAAGGCTCAACCAATTCTCAACATCTTGGCACCTGAACTCTGAAGGCAATAGCCAGGTGCCAAGATGCCAAGAATATGTATCGAAATTGAAAATGGCTAATTCGCAGTATGGCTTCGGTCTCAAGTAAAGCGGTCGCGCACTCGGATCAAATCATGCGCGTGCGAATGAGACGCATTATACTGAGACTGGAACCATAATTTGAATTGAACATATTTAATTACGATTCAGCCTTCTCACTTTCTATCAGTACGTCTATGTATCCACAAATACTCTTTATTATATCAGGTATCGTCCGTAGTCACTGGAATCGTAAGCGAGTTTGTTAATTAAATACAAAATGAACTGAACCGATGGGATATTAATTAATTATTCGGTCGACTACAAGCTGTATAGTTACTGAACTTTCTAATTATTATAAACTTTACACCCCCTTGTTGACAGGTCGTTATTGTTCTAGTAAATTGGAAATACATTAAAAATGGATAGATTTTAGAGCGTATATTGGTGAAATATAGTTAACTGACCCTTAATCGGCATTGCCAGACGTCCCGATTTTTAAATCAGAATTAAATGTACCGCGCGGGACAGGCTCAGACTCAACTATTTAACGATATTCTGAAATCTGATATGAAAAATCATAAATATTTTTATTAAAATACATTTTCTATGACTGTTTTTGCTATCTATTGTCATTTTTCACGTAAAAGTGATTTGAACTTAAATAAAAAGATACATATTCAAAAACTTTTGACTATACAAGGTTTGGTAAAATCAATTACGGATATTTTGGATCTACTGCTCATGATAATGACGTTTAGGAAAAAATTGTTGTCATACTCAAAGCAAAAAAATCATATCGTGTATGAGAGAATCTCCGCTCAACGCAAACTCTATAAAGGAAGATTTTTTTTCGAGTATGACTATTACTTTTCTGCCTAAACGTCTATATGTAATTGATTTTACCGAACCTTATATATACGTTTCTTGTACTATGTCCCGCTTTCGACGAAAGAACCGCTTTTTTCACTCAAAAAGTCCCAAAATCCCGACATGGCAAAAAAAATCCGGCAACGCTGCCCTTACTTAATACAAGTCCACGACGCAACAAATTGTTGCCTTGTAATTTTTACACAATCATAAATTGTTTCATAATCTAATCAGATAGATTATTTGCATGTTTTGTCTCTGTCGCTCGATATAAAGTAAGCCGCGACAAAACTTCCGAATAAGCCATCCGACACTTATAAGTGTTTCATAATGTCAACAGTAGTTTTAAGAAATATAATGCCAATGTCATATTGACAGATGTCACAGGTAAAGCCTATTCAGTTCTGTTAGGTTTTTTTCAGTTAGAATAAAGGCTGTACTTAGGGTAGACTGTAGACGTATTTGTGTTAGACATATCTCATATGTAATACGTATCTGTGTTAATCACCAATAAAGGAGAATATAAGAATTGTTGCTGTATTATTATTATCACTATTCAAGCGTAAGAAGAATATGTACAACCAAAAGGTCGGAGCACGCTACAATTAGAAGATTGTGAAACAGGTATTTAACTAGGTATCGGTCGGTAGAAACTAGAAAGAATAAGGTGTGTAAATCCCACAATCACTCCCGCCAATTCGATTTAAGGGGAACCGCAAAATCAATGAGCTAAAATATTTAGCTGATTCCAGAACAAGGGCCGTTCACGGGGAAAAAAGCGATGGACCCTATTATTGTGAAAAGGGACAGTCCCTTCAGTTCTGACTCCAATTTATATTAAAAGGCTGAAATCCCCTTTTAGGAGTTCGTAATTAAGTTTAAATATTAATGAAGACTTTACAAATTTGTTTTAATTTTTACTGTGGGATATTTTTGTCCCTTTTACAGTACAGTCAATATTTAACAGTTTCATCGTCGTCATAATTAATTTGCAATACACGCTTAGGTTGAGTTCACAACGAGACGCGATGCGGCGCGCTTTTTTTGGCTGACATCCAAAAAGTTTACAGTTGGACTATATTATGTTTATCACTACATCGTATAAAACAAAGTCGCTTTTTTCTGTCCCTATATCCCTATGTATGCTTCAATCTTAAAACTACGCAACGGATTTTGATGCGGTTTTTTTTAATAGATAGAGTGATTGAAGAGGAAGGTTTATATGTATAATAACATTCATTAAATAGTGGAGAAATACTGTACTATTTTTGTGGTTTCTAATGTGATGTCGTAAATAATTACACTTTTTCCGCTTACATTGCAAACGGTGGCTGAACCCTACGAGATTGATCAAAATAATGTACTACACTTTTGTTCATCATAAAAAATCCTACAAAAAAGTCCGCGACAGCATATATCTATCTCTTAGGGATAACCCATAATAACCATTTTTTTATCCTTTACTTCGATTTAAATTTAATAGCTTATTTACGAAGCGATTTTAAGCAATACAGCATTAATCCTTATCCAATTTAGTACCTTAAATACATTGTGCATTTAATGTAGATCAATATGGCCCAATCAATTATAGCATGTAATTTAAATGAATATTTTCGAAGATTACAGATTTAAAATGCAGGGACATGTCTCGGCGGCACTCGCGAGTCGCTACTCGGTGCTCGCTCAACGAATATTCTTTTTCTACTAACTGCTGCAGTTCTTATTTTATCCATAGAGGTAGTTGGCCAGTTTTGTTGGAATGTCAAATTATATTTGAATGGCAAATTAAATGATTATTCACTTCGTAGTATAAAACAAGTCGCTTTATCTGTCTGTCCCTATGTACCTATATTGTATGCTTAGATCTTTAAATCTACGCAACGGATTTTGATGCGGTTTTTTTAAATAGTCTTTTTATACTCAAGCGCGATAGATATAATAATATAATGTATATCAAGCGGTCGCGCATGTTGCGTCGAGGTGATAGGGTCCCATTTTTAACCATTTGCATTGGGTAAACCTATAAACATTTTCAATATTGTATCTGAAGTAGGTATATTGCTGTAAAAAGAGAGTTATTCGCCGAAGTAGTTTTTTCTCCAAGAACACCATACTACGCGGGCGAAGCCGCGGGCAAAAGCTAGTTTTGTTTATATGTTACTATGTGCGATTACTCCGCACTATGTGGACCGATTTGTAAAATTATTTATTTATTGCAAAGGGTTTACTTCTAAGTTAGCCCCATTATCATCAAAATATAGTAATATAATAATAATAATAGGGTCCATGTGGAATCCACGGAACTGCTAGCTAGCAATTTATAGGGGCCTATAGTAATTTTCACTTTTTTTTAAGTAGCCCAAGCAGCTACAAAAAAGTTACATTTTCTGCCAAGGTATCCTCCATGGTATATGATATATTCTCTGGATCCAAAAGCAGTGAACTCCTCAGTCTTTATAGAAATTTCGGTATTGTTTAAAGCAGAGATTCTCAAAGTGGGTTCCGCGGAGCCAAGTGGTTCCGTAAAATAGTGACCAGTTCCGCTAAATTTTTTTTTAAATATAGCTTTTAAAATATAATACCACTTGTTGGCTGAACCAAATCCTGCATCCACGCCTGATTTGTTAAGGGGTAAGGGGTTCCAAATAATATATTAAGGTATTTGGTTGAAGTTCAGTTATCTTTATGAATACCTAATAGCTGAAATACACTAGCTTGTATTAAACTGCTCTGGTGTTGATGTTAATTTTCGTCGTCGCTTTCCATTAGGTAATTAAAATTAAGTTTGATTAATGACATTTACAAATTCAAAATTCAAAATCAAATTAATTTATTTGCCAAGAATATGGTACAGTAGGTGTTTACATATTTTATTGAGTTCGACATATTCTACTACATAAATAGTGTGCAAATATTTTCAGTTTTTCATAGTTATTTAAAAGTTATTTAAGATTATTATATTTAATAGATTAGTAATATGTTTTGTTACACATATCTTTCAAGTTTTATACAAATTTTATTTATATGTTCTTTCCAGTTACATAAATTGTCGACAGTGATACCAAGAAATACAAAAGATTCTACTACCTCTATATCAGAATTTTCAAAACATACTTTTAATTTGCTATGTGATTGTTTTCGACTTTTAAAGTTAACATTTTTTGTTTTTGATATATTATTATTATTATTTAGTTTGAGCCAATTCATTGCACTGACAATTGCTCTATTTAGTTCTGCCCCAATATGAAGTGGATTCTTTCCTTCGACGAGTACTGTGGTGTCATCAGCATATAAAATGGATTGGTGTTCTAAAGCATCTGGTTGGTCGTTTATGTAATTCACGAACAATAAAGGCCCTAATATAATACAAGCAAACTAATTGCCAAGATTGATGATTATATTTCATCAAGTTCACCTTGTATCCTTTTATACAAGACCTTATTGTTATGTATGTATCGTCGCGTCTCGTCGCGGGTTCGGTGTGACCCTTACTGCTTATCGGGAAATATTATAAACCAATTTCAAAAGTACATGACCCTGTTAAACAACATATTTCCGTCATTATCGTACAGACGTACAGTCGATGAAATTAGATGTTGATGATACTATGTGGCACACTACTCTGCAAATTGCAAATCTGAACAATGAATTGTCCTTTCCAAATTGACACTAATTGTCAGATTTCGGATATCGGATGTCTGTTTTATTGTTACGTTTTCTGCAGACTAAAATGTAATGATAGGAAAATTCACGTTTCTTATTGCAGACAAAACAAGGCTTATCTATTATATTTATATTCTTACGTTTACTCGCGTAGGTAAAGAACCTAAGATTAACTAATATTCTGTCTTTTACAGTAACACCTATACCAATACGATTTGACTACTCGTAGGCTCGAAAATCCGCAAGCGTAAGCGCAAGCGTAAATAGGTCGATGGACCCCACGTGCCTACGAGGCACGTGGGGTCCACCGTCCATCGACCCTAAGGGGCCCCATATACGGTCCGGTTTTCCTTCAGTTTGGCCTGAACGGATGCAAAATCGTATCGTTTGAGTGCAATTTCGTTATCGATCAGTCGACCGCATGGACTGAAGCGATTCTTTCCAGTGTTGCCAGCTCTGTTTTTGCGAAACCACTAAACAGGATTTCTACTAAAACTACTAAAAAAATATTAAAACTATCAAAAAAGCTACTCAACTTAGGAATTCCTAAAGCTCCCAAAAAACCATTATTATTTATTGAATTATATTATAAATTTTATCGTTACATTAAAATATACTAGGAAATATTACGTATGAATAGTAATTAACTGGTAGTTTTAAGCAAATTACTGATGAATGCTACGATGTATTATTATGATAAGGTGTCAAAAAAAATTGTTTTTTGAAGTGAAAACTTCTTTAGCGGCGCTGTGTACTTTTTTTGGAATGGGTAAAAATTTCTAAACTCGCGTCAGGACACGTGACCTGATTGAAAATTCGTAAGACGGATGGAGAGAGGACAGGCGGCGCAGGGCGCTTGCGCGAATGTTCGTGTGTGTTAATGTTACAGCGTGCCACGCGCATCCATGGATGAGATTAATTAATATTATTAATTTATTTTGTTTATTTTATTATTTATTATTATTATGTAAAATAATTGTAATAGTTCTGAAGTGTTAAATTTTTAATGTAATATAAATTGTCATGTTTGTGTACGATAGCGCAATAAATGAATATTGTATTCCACCACATAAATAATAGTACTTTTATACTGATAATGAAAGCAATTCGTACAAAATTATTCTCTAACCATTCCAAAATATCAAAAATGCACAACGTTAATATTCAAGTTTTCACTTCTGCCGGCACTCCCGGAGTGCAACCCGTCGATTTTTTTTTGGGCCTAATCTAGGCCATTTTGCATATGATTCTGGCTCTTTCTTACTAAAACACTACTAACAACTAAATTCCTGCTAAGGAGGGAATAAAATACTTAATTTATTAGTAAAACTTTGTAATATAACTAAGTTGGCAACATTAATTCTGGACTGAACGGATGGACTAAACGGATCGTGTGTGACAAATCGCTAGAGCCGCGGCCGTGCGGGCGTGTATCGTGTACAAGCGTGGTGAGTTTACAATTAATAAACACGACCGTAGCTCGCGGCAAACCAGAACGAACTGATGCGATTATTCCGTGTGTGTGCTCGAATCCGTTCAGGCCGAAATGACGTCAGTTGGGTCGGATGCGATTTTTTTCCGTGTAAGTGCTCGAATTCGTTCAGGCCGAACTGACGTCAGTTCTAACTGAAACGATCGGCCTCTCTTCTGTGGGTGCCTTAAAGCTACGTGCCCACGAGCGTTTTTAGTGGCCGCTATAGAAAAAAACAGTACTGTAAATAAAACTGTGCGTTAATACAATAGAGCTGGAAATCGTGTAGAGTTGTCAAATGTGACATTTGACACTTCGATTTTCAGCGTAGAGTTCTATTTACAGTGCAGTTTTTTCTGTCTCGACCACTAAAAACTCTCGTGGGAACGTAGCCTAAGTGAGCTCTTCTCTAACTACAGCTTCTTTATCACACTGAGGAGGAACTGGGAGGCATAGGGATACCTAGTAGGCGATGATGAGTATAATAGATTGTACTGATTTTTATTATTCCTTAAATAAAGAGTACTCTTAAATATGAGTAACCACTCAGAGGAAACAGTATATAAAAAAAATATATATTCAAAGGTACAGCAATTTGTTTACAAAATTTCGCAAGTCTCGTGAAAACGCTCCATACATACAAAAGTTGTATCGTCGCGTTGTCACCATTAGGTAAAAGTGTATGAAACATATTTGTAAATATGTTAGAAATAAGTGCGTTTAAGTTCATACATATTACAATTAATGTTTTTGTTTAATATGAAGTAAGGTAGGTTTTTTTACTAATTTAGCTATAAAATTTTAAACTTTTGTATTTTTAGACGTTACTACTATTTTTTACGTTTATAAGTAGTGCAGTAACACTACCTCAATATTTGTGAGTTCTTTAAATATAAATTAAATACTAAATATTAACATGTCGTCGTCTCCCCTAGGTTGACTTTTGTCATACAAACTGGACTTTAAGAGAAAAGGTAATATTCTGTGTTATAATATTTTTGTAATCTGCTCCAAATAGATTACTCCATAGCTCCAAATGTAATACACAAGGGATAAACATCACATTTTAATCACAAACTTTGTGAAGGCGTTACTCGTATGGGTTTGACGTTTGGATTATAACATTTTTGTCTACATTTGTGTTACATTAATCTGCAGCCTTTTGTCCTCGAAATTTTGCAAGTGACGTTTTGTAATTGTAAGCTTTTATATTCTTAGCAAAGTTTATACAATTACACATTTACATTACCTTGAATACGACTAGTACCATAACAAATTTCATTAAAATCCGTTCGGTAGTTTATTGAGTGAAATACAAACAGTAAATCGTAATCTCAAAAACGGTGCATTCTCGAGAAAAATGTTCCAAGATGAATTAATAAAAGCCTATAAAGTTATCTATAACTTTTATTCTACAAATTGTTCCATATTCCAACCGTTTTTTAACTACACGCTACACTAATAATTGTGGAAGAAGTAAATGGGAGGATTGCCGGGAACGTCAATCAGCGACGTTGTTGTATTTTTATTTCCTTCAAAATTGGTGTTATTTTGGTTTGTAATGTGTAATATTGGTAGAATATTAACCATTAGATATTCGTTGATGTGCACAAGTATGGTAACAACTACGAAAAGCGTGCTATTTTATGATCTCTCGAAAACTCCCTACCATCTTTCAGTAAAACAGTAAAACTTTCAGTAAACCACTTTACTGAATCTACGAATCAAAATACGGTGTTGAAAATTAGAACGAAAATTGTATTTCCCGCCTTTTTAACTTGACACTGGCAAATGGTTATAGCTATTTATTTAAAAAAAATGTAAATGTTGTAGAAATTTCCCACTCCTCCCCCCGGCTCGTCTTTTAGACGTCAGGACTTTTTGTTGTTTTCTCCCTAATCACCCTGAATAAGAAGTTTCTGAAGAAATTGCTTAGGTCCGCACTCTTTTGAGTCATTCATTGACTGGAGTATTGTGAAACCATAAATTACAAGAAACACTTCACTTTTATCACTCTTCAAACACGCTGAAAGTTTCGCGCGTTTTTCCCGGGACCCCTCGAGAGGTCTGCTCGCCTGGTGGTCGGGTGCCGACTGCCGACCGCTCCCGAGTCCCGAGTCCCGACTCGGCTCCCGTATCCCGGTGAGCGCCGCAGCCAGCCCACCCCCTCGCGCCCCGCGTAGCCCCGGGAAACGTTGTGTGATGAAGTGTGAAGTTTGTCTTCTGAATAGGCACCAGCTTGTGAATACGACTTCATTTGTGATAAGAGAACGATCGAATAATTATGTTTAGACCTCAGATCCAATTTAATATATTTGTGTAGGTACTAAAAGATTGTTTCCCATAGGACACATTTTAAATGCCATCGTGCTATAATAGAAATACAATGACACGTTAACTTAGTGAAATTTTATATTTTTGATGTGTCTGTCTGTCTGTCAGTCTGTCAGTCTATCTAGCTGCCCATGACATCGTAGTTTCTAAACGAAAGGTCCGATTTAGATGCCGTTTCTAGGGTTCCGTAATTTTAACACATTTAATACACAACATTTAAAAAACATTTAATACTTACATATGAAATGTTATGTCCGAAGCTTTTTTAATTCGTTTCCGATGCATTGTGACACCCAATAACGATACAAACCGTCATAATGTTTTTAATAGTCGGAGATGTATGCACTAGCGCTTGATCTTGACAACTGACGGGTCGTTCGAACAAACTGAGCCGATATGGCTTAGTATGATTTACTTCACTTTTCATGCGCGTACCCGGTTTCTAGGCGTTTTAATCTAAGGTTCGACCTGAACGGATTCGAGCACATACACGGAAAATTGCCGCGAGCTTCGGTCGTGTTTTTAGGGTTCCGTAATACTTAAGATACCCCTATCATTTCACTCTGCCCGTCCGTCTGTCTGTCTGTCCGCCGCTCTCCTAGCTTCAGTAATACCTTTATAGACCAGGGTCGATAGTTTTTAAAACCAAAAAAAATAATAGTAGGATAAAACCCATTAGAAAAGGAGGAGAATATTATAAAAATGAAAGGAACAATAATTTACGGGCGATCTGAGGTCGGGAAGGGGATGGGGTGAGTTTTTAAGGATAAAAAACGGTTTATCTCTATTTCCGGCAAAACTAAAAGTCCTATGGAAAAAAGTGAAATGGCAATGTTGTAGGTATAAAAAGATCTAAAACTTTTGTATTTACACTTTTTTCACATAACCTCAAAATTTATGTGGAAAATTCAAAAAACCAACTTTTTGGTTTTTTATTTTTATCTTCTACATTTTTTTTTCACGAAATTTGGTGAAAACATACCTTTTTATGTCCCAAATACGCTGTAATTTATTTGCTTAGAAATATTTATTTTTTCACCTTATTTTGAATTAATATCGAAAAAGCAACCTAATTTGCAATCGAAAATTCACCCGTCAAAATATCAGCTTTTTTCAAAAAGTTGGTATGCTTTCTGTTAGTTGAAATCTCTACTTTCCGATGGTGAAAAAAAAAATATGTTACTATAGTAAATCTTCTCAGAAAATGCAAAAAATCGAAAAAAACTCAAATTCGAATTTTTTTTAAATTATTATATACAATTTAGAGCAATTAATTAAATTTACACTTTAATTACTCGGAAAACGTAAGATTACATATTACATTGATAAAATAAAAAATTGCAAATCAAAATGTACTATTTTAATTAACAAACAAATAAGTTAATAAAATTAATATTTAATAAGACATCTACAATATTTGGAGAAAGTTGTCGAATCTTCTTTAAATTATATGCGTAGATGCCTATTTATAACTATTTTAAGATACTATATAACTTATATACCTGAGTGACGTACGAAAAATTTTACTTAAAAAAAAAACTTTTCGAATCTGCATAGGTAGCAGCTGTAACAACCGTTAGCCTAGCCAGTATTCGAAATACAGTACAGTATACAACATTGTTTATAAAAATACACGTGCACGCTGAGTTTCTTTAAGATAATTGTGACAAGTTTACTTTAAAAAAAACTTTTCGATTCTACATAGGAAGGTAAATACTATCTCTATTTTTATCTGTATCAATCAACTCAAACATAAAAATAGTAATATTTTCTTTAAAAAATAGTATGCTTAACGTAACATAACCTAAAGATTAAAATTGAATGATATTTTAGTACATGATTAAAAAATAATAATCTCCTTAATTTTGCACAAACAAATTTAGTTACTCCCATGAAAAAAAAATATTTCAAAATACATAAAAATATATTTAAAAATCTTTAAAAAATATATAAATATATATAAAATATATATCGTAAATATATTTTTAATAACTAACTTTTGGCCGATTTTCATGTATATTTCATATATTTCAAATATATTTTAGATACATTCAAAATATATCTTAAAAGACATAAAAAACAAAGCTAAAATATTTAAAAAATATATTTTGAATATATCTGAAATATATTTGAAATATATAAAATATATATGAAAATACGTTACGTTAAGCATACTATTTTTAAAGAAAATATTACTATTTTTATGTTTGAGTTGATTGATTCAGATAAAAATAGAGATAGTATTTACCTTCCTATGCAGATTCCAAAAGTTTTTTTTTTTAAGTAAAATTTTTCGTACGTCACTCAGGTATATAAGTTATATAGTATCTTAAAATAGTTATAAATAGGCATCTACGCATATGATTTAAAGAAGATTTGACAACTTTCTCCAAATATTGTATTGTATAAACTTATTTGTTTGTTAATTATTGTAGTATATTTTGATTTGCATTTTTTTTTATCAATGTAACGTAATCTTACGTTTATCGAGTAATTAAAGTGTACATTTTAATAAATAGCTCTAAATTGTATATAATAATTTAAAAAAAAATCTAATTCGAGTTTTTATCGATTTTTTGCATTTTCTGAGAAGATTTACTATAGTAACATACATTTTTTTTCACCATCGGAAAGTAGAGATTTCAACGAACAGAAAGCATACCAACTTTTTGAAAAAAGCTGATATTTAGACGGGTGAATTTTCGATTGAAAATTAGGGTGCTTTTTCGATATTAATTCAAAATAAGGTGAAAAAATAAATATTTCTAAGCAAATAAATTACAGCGTATTTGGGACATAAAAAGGTAAGTTTTCAGCAAATTTCGTGAAAAAAAAAAATTGTAGAAGATAAAAATAAAAAACCAAAAACTTGGTTTTTTGAATTTTTCACATAAATTTTGAGGTTATGTGAAAAAAGTGTAAATACAAGAATTTTAGATCTTTTTATTACCTACAACTTTGCCATTTCACTTTTTTCCATAGGACTTTTAGTTTTGCCGGAAATCGAGATAAACCGTTTTTTACCCTTAAAAACTCACCCGACCTCAGATCGCCCGTAAATTATTTTTTCTTTCATTTTTATAATATTCTCCTCCTTTTCTAATGGGTTTTATCCTACTATTATTTTTCTTCACTTTTTATTATTTCTAAAGGCCTTCTACCCTGGTCTATTATGACAATAACTTTTTTAGTAATTCAAAGGAAACCTATTGCGCGTTGATAGTTACGGAACCCTCCTTAGACATGTCGTAACATGCTCTTGGTCAGTGTAGGCTATTGTTTTATTTATTAAATGTATTTTGCTGCAATTGTAATCACGCTATCGACGAAACCGAATTATTGTGTCATACATTTTCTCTTTGTTTTATAGTAATAGAGTCTTTAGATTTTATCAACCATAGTGGCTCAAAAGTTTTAAATACTTCAATGAACTTTAATAAATTTCTATTGACCACGTGCCATTTTTAGAGTTCCGTACCCGAAGGGTAAAAATGGGACCCTATTCTGAGACCTTGCTGTTCGTCCGTCTGTATCAAGGCCTGCTTAATATATGTGCTAGTATGACACCTTATCATAATAGCACATACTCGTAGTAGCACGCGTCAGTAAGTCGCTTAAAACTACCGATTTAATTTCTATATACGTAATATTTCCTACTATATTTTTTTAATTTAACGGTTAAATATTAAAACTGAAAATGTATGTATGTTTGTAAGCACAAAATCCCTACAAAAACTTTTAGGGATTCCTAAGTTTAGTAGCTTTTTTATAGTCATCGGTACACTTTTAGTAGATTTTAGTAAAAAACGATGCGAGTTTAGTAGTTTCGCAAAAACAGTTGGCAACACTGGAACGAAACGCTTCAGTCCATACGGCCGACTGATGCGATCTCGAAATTGCACACAGACGATACGATTTTGCATCCGTTCAGGCCGAACTGAAGGAAAACCGGACCGTGTATGGGACCCCTTATGGTTTCGTCATGTCCGTCCGTCCGTCCGTACGTCCGTCTTCGGCTTACCGTCAAAACGGTTAGTGCTAGAAAGATGAAACTTTAGATTGCATTTATGTGTATTTACCGCGTTGACAAAATGCTATTTTTTTTGAGGTACCTCACCTACACGTAAAGTGGGGATGATTTTTTTTTTTCTCGCGTGTTCATAGTGTGGAGCACAGAATATAAAACACAAGGTTAGCTACAAATATTAGGTCATTACCTATGAAATTGCCGTTTTGTATGAAAAAATTTAAACTATTTTAACTTTTTTTCATGTTTTTTTTATTTGTATTAATCGAAGTAATCACCCATGCAATCAATGCATATTTGCCAACGCAGTGGCAGTTTATTGATGCCCTTCTTAAAGAAATCAGCTGGACGGGAGGCAACACATTCTTCAAAGGCATTTTGTACTGCCTCTCGGGTATTGAATTTTTTTTCCGCCAAGAAGTTATCCAAATTCTGGAAAAAGTAGTAGTCTGTAGGCGCAAGGTCTGGTGAGTAGGGCGGATGACGGAGAGCTTCCAACCCCAGTTCTTGCAACTTGGAGACCGTCTGCTGTGCAGTATGCGGTCGCGCGTTGTCGTGCAGGAGCAGCGGAGACGAGCGATTGACCAATACTGGTTGGAGATGTGCCAGCTTCTCCATCATTGTGTTCAGTTCTTCACAGTACACATCTGCAGTAATGCTCACCCCGTTTGGTAAGAAGCTGTGATGAATCACACCGGCGCTAGACCACCAAACAAAGGCCATCACTTTTCTAGGGGTAAGTTTTCGTTTAGGGCATTGTTTAGCTGCTGAACCAGGATCCAACCAACTTGCTGAGCGCTTGCGGTTATCAAACAGAACCCATTTTTCATCGCAGGTAACAATGCGGTTCAAAATTCCTTCATTTGTGTGTCTGTTGAGCAGTGCAAGGCACGTCTCGACGCTTCTCGGACTTCGCGCTGGCGATCATTGAGTTCGTGGGGCACCCATTTGTCAAGCTTTTTTACCTTGCCAATTTGACGCAAATATTGTTTTGACGCTAACGTCGAAAGCTGCTGCTAATTAAGTCGTAGATTGTGTATCATCAGCTTCCACAATCGCCTTTAATTCGTCATTGTCGACCAAATTCTTCGGACGACCGCGAGGTTCATTTTTCAGGTCGTAATTTCCAGAACGGAAGCGAGCAAAACAATTACAGGTGGTGCGTTGGTTTGTAGTGTTAGCTCCGTAAACGTCGTTGATGTTGCGTGCCGCTTGTGCCGCGTTGCTGCCACGACGGTACTCATATTCCATAATTACTCGAATTTTTAACGTATCCATAATGACGAAAAAGATTGAAATGCGATGAAAATGTAACACTAATCAATAAACAAATGACTACTTTTGGAAAAAGAATTCCATGTTTTTAAAATAAAATTAATTTGAAATTAGAATTCTTAGCCAAACAAAAAATATTTTGATTTGAAATGGCCAGTACTGCAGAACGGCAATTTCATAGGTCTTTGACCTATTATCATAGAAGACCACTGTCGCCAAACTCACACTAAAACATTTACGCGCACTGACAATTAACGGTAATAATTTCTCGAAATCACAATGTAGTAACGACTATTAAGAATGATAAAAAAACGACCATAACGCCTTTACAATAATATACAATTTAGCAATTACTCGTTGTGACTTTCATCGGCATTCCTTCAACGTGCTTTCGACTATCTTTGACTACTTAGTTTTCGAGTAATAGGCCTCAAAAGTGGCTTAAATGTTGGTTCTCCCTCTGGCATTTCTATACTATGAGACTTAGAAACTAAAAATTTTCCATGCTTATAGATCATGTTAAATGCTCTTTAGGAAAATTATTTTCAACGAAATCGGACAGTAACTTTTGAAGTAATTCAAAGAAAACCTATTACGCGTTGATAGTTACGGAACCCTACTTAGACATGTCCCGACATGCTCTTGGTTAGGTTTTTTTATTTACCTTCAGTCTTTATTAATTTACAGTTAAAACAAAAATGTTCATATTTTATTTTTGTTTCAATTTTCAATGGCATTTCTGTTATTCAATATTTTATGAAACAAAATAGTTACTGACATATTTAGAATATCTCCTAAAGCTTTTCCCTGTTATGCACATGACGGCTTAAAATTGTTATTTTTTCATTCCTTGCTCTAACGCTATAAACGAGTTTTTTGACAGTAAAACTAGAATATATGTAGGGGCAGGATATTAACCAAAACGTATGAAATGAATTAATTCATACGTTCACAAAACGAAATGACGAAATTAATCTAACGCTTCTACGCAAT
This sequence comes from Phengaris arion, assembly GCA_963565745.1. NCBI lineage: Eukaryota > Metazoa > Arthropoda > Insecta > Lepidoptera > Lycaenidae > Phengaris > Phengaris arion. The sequence continues at coordinate 2,202,826 of OY751442.1, forward strand.
GATACGGGATTATATAAAGTTAAACGAGGCATACTTCATTTTTCTATGGGGGTTTTAACATTACCTACATTAAATAATTAAATGTTTAGGATTCATTTCAGATAAATCTTTTTGTAATCAATAGACCAAATACAGCATAACAAAATTAAAAAGCTGGCGAATCCTGCCCATCCAATCCATCACGAGCGGGCAAGTTTCGAATATAAATTATGTGGTTTTATATTACTTAAAAAGTCATTATATAAAAAAAAATAGATTATATTTTTAAAACTTGGGGAATAAAAATATAAGAATCTCGTAAAGCCTGACCAGAAAAATAAAAAACCTGCACTGAAGGCGCTTAATTTTTTAATTGCAGCAACACTAAGAATGGCATTTCGTTTTAGTGCCGTGATTTCCCGCAACTTGGCCATATTTATTATTTTTCCGGTCATGCTTTACTGCAAAATACGTACTTATCTGTGGTAATCGTTGTCATCATATTTGTATAGTCTATGGTTATCATGCTGTAAATTGTCATTGTGAAGCGTAAAAGCTCCATCTAGTGGCCTAATAGATAGATTTAGTTTTTATTGTAGTATAAAGTTATTTCCTTTTTCTATAGTTCGACAGTTTAGTACCAGATTTATGAAAAAAAAAGTTACTTGGAGTGTGAAATAGATCCCTCTACACTATTTATATTTATACCAAAAAAAATAATTACCTATTATGTTTTTGGTTTTCGTAACGTGAAAGCGACATCTATCATTTGTATATTGCATTTTGCTATATATTGCATTTCCAAACAAACTAGTTATTAATTTCATTACGTAATTGATTGACATCTCGACACACCGCTTTTCCGCAAACCGCAATAGGGCAACGTTCATGAAGTACAACTAACAATAAATATTTTTGTGGTCACGCAGTAAATGTACGGCGACTTGCCGATCTCCTTCAAGTAAACCCCGAATTGTCAAGCAGTGAGCGAGCTCATAAGCTTTCTAACAAAAGAGACACACACAGACAGACACGTCAAAAATTATAACATCCCTCCGTTTTCGCCGGGGGTTCAAAATATTGAGTTACAAAAATAATAAGTGACTCAAAGTTGTCTAAGTAGTTCATTCGTTTGTGAGTGAACGGTTCGTTAGTTGTTGTTTGGTTGTTGTCGACATCTTTGTGGAGCTGCTGACTCTACTGTTTTGTTGTGTTATGCCTAACACAACTTTAAGGAGGCCTAAGTCCTAACAGTTAACCCTTCTTAGAGATAAGGCTTAACAACGCCCTATGTAGCATATCTAGAGATTAAGTTTCTACTCGAAACCATTTAGGCGAATTAATTATACAGGCAATAAAATGTAATAGAGGTCGCCCTCAGCTCTTTAGTTCGACCACGTTACAGGAAAACCTAAAAAAGTTGAAAATTAAAATAAAAAATTTTAATTTTCATCATTTTTAGGATTTTCCCCCTTAGATACGCAACGGAGCGTGAGCGAGTTCTACTCGCACTTGGCAGTTTTTTATTTTTGTGTTCATTACGTCGCCTTTGTTTTGTGCATTTCAGTGACGAGTTATTGTTCCTGTTGTAGAGAATATACTTTGTTGCTTTTAATTAACGTACCTACCAAAAATATTTTAACAACACTCTAACTAATATTTGGAGCGGCTTAATCAAATTCGAGTAATAATGATTAATGACATATGTCATACCTTAATGTCATCGTCAATTTCAATTTGTGTTATGGGAAACGGATAGTTTTTTAATCTAATTTAGTTTTTTAACTTCATCTTTGAATTTTCCTTTGCATAATGTTTATTCGTGAATAGATTTAAGTTAAATAAGATACTATAATTATATGTGACTGTACCATTTTAATGCATTTATAACTTAAAAAATAACTAAAATAATAAATATAAATAATGTATATTTAGTTAAATAATAAATATGCCAGTATTTAAGTAAATATTTATACTAATAATTACTATCCTCCCACTACCTACTATAAATGTGAAAGTTTCTGAGGATGGATGTTTGTTACTCTTGCACGCAAAAACTAATGAACGTTTTTTGATAAAATTTGGTATTGTGGTAGTTTAGTATTGTAGTAGTTTAGGCTCTGGATTAACACATAGGCTACTTTTTATCCCGAAAAAGTAGAGTGTTCCCTTCATACTGTACGGGCGAAGCCCCAAGTAAAGGCTAGTGATTTATAATGATAACATCTAAACCATGACAGTACCTAATATTCCAGATTACAGTGAGAACAAAGAAATTCTACGAAAACAACTAGCGGTTGGCTTTGAAGCATGAAATGAAATCCTGTGAACTCGAAACTTACGTGAACACTAAACAGTTTCAAAGACTAATTAATTATTAGCTATCTTAGAACAGGCGTACCAACTAAATACTAACACGTGCCTCGGAGACCGCCATTTGCGAGTCGCGATTCGCGAACCTCGTTCCCAGTAACGGTTTTTTCCATTGGCGTTAGTATAAACCGCACTGAAAATAGAGCGGTGCACTAATAAAATAGAGTTGAAAATCGAACACACGGCAGCAATTCGATAACTCGAGCCTTGTTCTATTAACCGTGTTGTTTCTTCTATTGCCACCACAAAAAGCTCTCGTGGGAACGTTGGCTTACAGCCACACAAGAGACGCGACAGTGACAGCCGACAGGCGACAGTTAAAGTTTAACTTAACTTAAACGCAACTGCAACTTAAGTAGTTATGGTAAAAAACATGACGTACTTTCTAATATTTTAAGTATGTTATATTTTACTATATTTTTAGTAAGGCAATGTTCCCACGGGCGTTTTTTTGTGGTCGCGACAGAAATAAGAACTGAAATAAAATAGAACTCTGCGACAATACAATAGAGTTGAAAATCATTTATAGATGTCAAATGTGACATTTGACACTTCGATTTTCAGCTCTATTGTATTAGCGCAGAGTTCAATTTACAGTGCAGTTTTTTCTGTCGTGACCGGAAAAGAACTCTCGTGTATTTGAGCTCTAAGCACAGTGTCGCAGAAGTCAGGACGCCTTTTTAGTCGCGTTAGCAGGTCGCCAGTCGCCATCAGCAATATATTGCCGCCTTTATGATAGTAAATTATTAAATTTAATTAATTTTCATGATAATATTTGTTACCTGCTGGAAGCCATGGTCTGGCCGCCATGAATCATGATGACACGCACACGCACTCACGCGTAAAAACCGGCTTCAAAGACGTTTGCAATCGATGCGATAATCATTTTATTTTGTATTTTTAATTACTCGTTCATTCATATGTTGAAAACAATATTAATATTATAATAATGAATACATTATATTACCTAGTCACTAGACATCATCTAACAGCCTCCGTGGTCTAGTGTTTAGAGCTTGGCTCTCGACTCGGAGGTCGTGGGTTCGATTCCCGCATTGGAACAAAAAAATGTTGTTTCCAAGTTTGGTTAGGACAATTCAGGCTGATCACCTGATTGTCTGACAAGAAAGATGATCCATGCGTCGGATGGGCATGTAAAAAGTCGGACCTGCGCCTGATCTATCGCCAGTCGTGTCGGTTATCCGTCCCACTGGGTTACGAGAGTAAAGGAGGAGAGAGTGCTCTTGTGTACTGCGCACACACTTGGGCACTATAACATAACTCCTGCGTAGCTGGCCTGGTTTCAATGAAACAGGCCACCGTCACCGAAATCGGTGTGGGGAGCTATTAGACATCATCTATACTATACTTTATAATAAAGACTAAATAGGAAATGTTTGTTTGTTTGTCTGTTTGCATAGAATAGAGTCCGAAACTACTGGACCGGTTTAAATTGAATATTTCATTTCACCGATGGCTTGCCACCGAGCTCACCCCCGCCGCTCGTGTGCTGACGTACGAGTATCATACACAGAAACGCTGACGTACTGATGTTCACACTTCACATAATATTATATTTCGTATGTTTAATTATTCTGTTAAAGTTATTTTCGCAAAAAGTTACTCTATTCTAACTATTATCTATACTAATATTATAAAGCTGAAGAGTTTGTTTGTTTGTTTGTTTGAACGAGCTAATCTCAGGCACTACTGGTTCGAATTGAAAAATTCTTTTTTTTGTTGGATAGTACATTTGTCGAGGAAGGCTTTGGGCTATAAAACATCACGCTGCGACCAATAGGAGCGAAGAATCAGCGGAAAATGTTTGCAAAACGGGGAAAATTATTCATATTGGACAAATTTTTATGATTTTTTTTTATGTGTTCAAGTGGATTCGAGAATGGTTTAGATTTGCAATTAGACCCGGTAGGTGGCGCTGATGTCAGTACGTCAACAAATTTAATTTTAAGGCGGTATGAAGTTCGCCGAGACAGCTAGTGCACTAGCTGTCTCGGTGTTTTAATATATATATATATATATATTATATCATTTCTTTACGATATCATTTTATAGTGCATTGCTTTTGCTGGAAAAGGATGCAAAATTACGACAAAAGGAGTGAAAAGGATGGAATATAACAAAACTATTTTAAAATTATGGCCTGTTATGAATAAAATGTAGGCCATCGCAACCTACGATAACCTACGCGCACGACGTGTATTTCGATCGGTATGTGCAACTGATGCTTGATGATTATTTTCTTGTACGAAGATTTTTTGGCTAATGATTGACATGCCTTGTACTTGACTCCTAAGTATAATACGTCTATGGTCAAATAGCTTATTTTTATGTTTTGTCTCTGTCGTTCGATATAAAGTACGTAGCAACAAAACTTCCGCATATGTTACCCGACACTTATTAGAAGATTGTGACACAGGCATTGAGACCTCGCACCCACAAGCGTTTTTAGTGGTCGCGACAGAAAAGTCGAAAAGTAAAACACGCTCGTGGTAACGTAGCCTTATTCTGAGTACTCACCGTGAAACCGATGCCCACCGTGGCGGAGAAGTTTCCCGGCTGGAACTTCCCGGTCTCGAACTGCACCAGCAGAGAGGTCTTGCCGACGCCGCTGTCGCCCAGTAGAATCGTCTGAAAAAAGAAAGGAGCTTCTAGCACACAGTACACGAGGCAGAAGTGAAACTTTCATCACTTCAAATACAAAATCATGAGGCGAGCCGCGTGAACTTTATATTTCGCTCTCAACGCACCAAAAGCAGTTTCACTTTAGAAAATCAATAATATGTAACAAGGGTTCCTCTGCCTTAATGCGAGCGAATCTGTCCTAAAAATAAACGGTACAAGCGGAACATAATATAACCTCCTCCTTTTTTGGAAAACGGTTAAAAAGTAATTATATCTGAAATTCAATATTCAGTTTATATTCCACAAAGGAAGCTTTGAACCTAGATAGATTTTTAATGAGCTTTTCCTCTGTAGATAAGAAGTAACAATAGTCAGATTCTGTAAATAACGTAGAGTATTTCTGGACAAGAGCGAGTGGGACTCGCCCACCGATGGTTCCGTTTAGACTTCTTCTATACGGAGCCCTCGGTTTTATATTTTTACATTTACATACCTAATTTAATATTATAAATAGTTCAAGAATCGAATCTCGCAGTTTTTGCCGAGCCTGAAAATGGGTGATGACTAATGATGGGTTGTATTAAATTTTTTTGTTTTAAATAAAAACTTATGCGTCGTAAAAATAAATAAAATATTTTTTTGTATGCTCACATCAAGCCCTTTATATGCTTTGCTTCAAAATTCAATTTAAATTTCTATCCCCCTTAGACTTTACAACCCCTAGTTTTTATGATTCAATTGCAAATGTGCGGTTTTCAGATTTTCTCTTGTACTTGTAGTAAACAATGATGTTACTCGCCAAATTTCATAGTTCTAGGACAAAGGGAAGTACCCTATGAATTTTGATTCTCTTGAGAGTGTCGAAATATGCGGTTTTTTTGTGGCATCGACGGCTGTAATCTTTTTTGACGTTAAGTAAGAAGTCTAGTTTTTTCTCAGCTTCAAGGGACCGTAGACTTGAGTAGACGGTTTTAATTTGAACTCATACATTCACGAGTTCCCGTAATAAAGGATCTTGACAGACAGACAGACGGATACGGAAGGCCAACAAAGTGACCTTATAAGATATCCGTTTTATCCTTATGAGGTACGGAACTCTAAAAATCATCAATAGGTCTAACTTTATGCACGCCTGCCAAAGATTTCATGGATTTAATGGGTAGCCCTGTAACCGGATAAATTTTTTTTTTTCAACTATTTTTTAAAGTCTATCTATTCCAATCGGTCTGAATCCTTCTTTTTGAGTTTACAGTATGTTTTTGTTAAACTGAACATAATAAAAGTATGTAATGTGTTATATTATGTAAACATTTTGTTTCTTCCACTGAGAAAGACTTGTTATTTTTTCCGTTCGACTAAACATATGATAAATGTTTGATTACATTCTTTCTTCAACGAATTCAGACAAAGTAAAGATGCGAAATAAAAAGTAGGACATACTTCACAAGTTCTATTTGTAGCAAATTTTACAAGAAAAGTATATTGGTCTAATATTGTCTATTATTATGTTGTTCAAATTAACTATATTTGAATACGAGCACTATTATAGTCTATAATATAATAGAAATAACTTTTTATTTCTGTACTAGCTTTTGCCCGCGGCTTCGCCCGCGTAGTAGGTATAGTGTTCTTGGAGAAAAAACTACTTCGGCAAATAACTCTCTATTTACAGCAATATACCTACTTCTGATACAATATTGAAAATGTTTATAGGTTTACCCAATGCAAATGGTTAAAAATGGGACCCTATCACCTCGACGCGACATGCGCGACCGCTTGATATACATTATATATATAATATCTATCGCGCTTGAGTATAAAAAGACTATTTTAAAAAACCGCAGCAAAATCCGTTACGTAGATTTAAAGATCTAAGCATACAATATAGGTACATAGGGACAGACAGATAAAGCGACTTGTTTTATACTACGTAGTGAATAATCATTTAATTTGCCATTCAAATATAATTTGACATTCCAACAAAACTGGCCAACTACCTCTATGGATAAAATAAGAACTGCAGTACAGAATATTCGTTGAGCGAGCACCGAGTCGCGACTCGCGAGTGCCGCCGAGACATGTCCCTGCATTTTAAATCTGTAATATCTTCGAAAATATTCATTTAAATTACATGCTATAAAGGGTCATATTGATCTATATTAAATGCACAATGTATTTATGGTACTAAATTGGATAAGGATTAATGCTGTATTGCTTAAAATCGCTTCGTAAATAAGCTATTAAATTTAAATCAAAGTAAAGGATAAAAAAATGGTTATTGTGGGTTATCCCTAAGAGATACATATATGCTATCATGGACTTTTTTGTAGGCTTTTTTATTATGAACAAAACTGTAGTACATTATTTTGATCTATCGCGTAGAGTTCAGCCACCGTTTGCAATGTAAGCGGAAAAAATGTAATTATTTACGACATCACATTAGAAACCTCAAAAATAACAGTATTTCTCCACTATTTAATGTATGTTATTATACATATAAACGTTCCTCTTCAATCACTCTATCTATTAAAAAAACCGCATCAAAATCCGTTGCGTAGTTTTAAAGATTAAAGCATACATAGGAATATAGGGACAGAGAAAGCGACTTTGTTTTATATTATGTAGTGAAGATCCTTTAGAAAAATAGGTTTTAGTTTTTTATCTTTAGTTCTGACTAGATATTGGATAAATATATATAGACTGCTAGCTTAGTGGTTTTAACTACCTTTCTTATTTTTATGAGTTCCTTGTGTGGATTCTCATAATGTTATTATTCCTCTTCTATCCGTAACCACAGAATTGATAATAGTACAAGGTACCGTAACCCTAGTGTATCCCACCCAGTTGCAAAACGGGGGGTTCCTTATCCTCTTCCTACAACTTACAATTAGGAATTAGGTGCTTGTATCTTCATCGACTTGGGGCCGCACGGGAGTTTGGGTGTTTCAGACCGGTCGGGGTAGTCCCCGTAGCGGCGGTGCACCCGGTCGGGTACAGAATACAGATAGGATTTTACAGGGGCGCGCAGTCATACCTTGTGTATGGGAATATCCTCGTCAACCGGCGGCCGCACGGGAGTTTCAGGCCGGTAGTCCCTGTACCCAGTTGGGGACGGGGTGGGCCTGATTGGGGCCCGCAGCGAGTCGTCCTCGAACACGTCGTCACTCATGCTGTCGTCTGTACCCATGTGCTGAAACAAGTATATAGACGTGGAGAGACGTTGTTTGACGAGAGTTTGACAGAACAAAACTCAAACACTCTTACAAGTACGCGTAATATTTTCATTTAAAGGGCGTCACAGACGGCGAAAATACTACTGATTAGCGCTACGATCCTGAAAAGCGCTATCGAAGTTTTCACAGCTCGTCGCTATGTATACAGCGTCCGAAATGCATACAAGTAAGTGGGCTTCGGCATGGCTGGGCATACCACCTCGCTCGGTCGGTGATCTCCCTTTGGGGCTTCCACTTATACCCACATTGGTTACCCTCGACAGAACAGGCCTCTTCTAGATATCGTCATCATTTCCCCACCCCTCCGCCCCACACGCCAGCCAGCTTCAGCCTCATCGGGTACCTCCACCACTAGCAGCAACGCATCGCGGCCTGGTCGAAACCTGGCTTCATTAGTCACTCTCACTACAACGACCGGTCAGCATGTACAGCACATCTCTCCTGGTCAGCACGTAGCGACGGCCCCGCACGGCACCACTCCGACTCACTGGAGCCCGTGCAGCGACAGCACAGTTCCGACTCACTGAGACTCTCTGGCACTGGCGACTCAAGCAGAAGACTCAAGATTCGACCTCCGGTCTTCCGGGGGGAGTGATGTAGCGGACCCCTATTAGCGCCACGATCTTGAATCGCGCTATTGAAGTTGTCAGAGCTCGGCGCTATATAAGTATATACAACATCCGAAATGCATACTAGTGGGCTTCAGCCTGACCGGGCATACCAGCTCGCTCGGTCGGAGATCTCCTATTGGGGCTTCCACTTATTCCCACAACTATAATATTTTATCTTAAGATGGCTGTGTATATGTTTCATATTATTACAGTACGTAATATGACAATAAATAGGATCTTAGTCGTCTGTGATAATTCATACAAACTGTATGGCAAGCGATATTTTATCTTTACATAAAATATTATAGTATCCTCACCTTCTGTGATGCCCTTATATGTTCCAGCAGTTCCTGACCTGACACTTGACAGTGAAGATGATAAAATGAATTTTATTTTTACTAGCTGGTACCCGCAACATCGTTTGCGCGGAACAATTGCGCGGAAACGGATTACGGAACACTATTTTTTTAAACGGAAAAGTAGCCTAAGCCTCCTTATAGCATGTGCCAGGGAAAGCCCGGTCAAAATCAGTCCAGCCGATTCAGAGATTAGCCGGAACAAACAGACAGATAAATATTTTTAATTTTAATTTTTTGGTGTACAATGCACATACTATCATAATATTATGCGTTTAGTGAAAAGCTGTTAATTTGAAAATACAAAATTTTATTTATTTGTAGGTAGGATGTATGGAATTGGTTTACGACCCTATCATTTGACTGATCCCAAAACAACGTTTGCCATCGCCTAGCTTTTGGTTTTCTAGTCATAACCATGACGCTGTTTTGAATGGAACACAAAAAGTGCGGCAGCCCAAATTTATTGTTTTTTTGTTACCACGCGTACATTTATTACATTTATATAAGTCTCGTTGGGTACTTCCATCGTATATAGTATATACACGCAACACAACATCCCGCACAGGCACGTGACCATACAATTAACGACTATAATATGTTATGTTGCAGCTCACATACTCTATGTATCGTCTTCATTGAAAATTCTACTCAGGATTTAATAAAGTATCAAAAATTCAATACATTTCGCTGCGTTTTCACATACAATTTACGACCCGGCCGTGTTCATGGGACACTTTTAACTTTATTTTCGAAATTTCTGGACAATCAAAGATAATATTAATTGGAATGCAGCAGCCAATTATGGCGGCCAGAGCCGAGCTTATTGGGGATTTGTCAGTGTACTGATATTAATAATTAACTTAATACTATAACCGATGCCGATACAGATTAAATGGATAATGGAGTCTGTCCGACGCGACGTGACGTCACGTGATGTGACGTCAAAGCTTATACCGCCCTGACCACATGAAATAATTACACATAGAGAGAAAATTGTCACAGAATGTTGTTGCCGTTTTATCTGAATTATATATTTATCCACGATCAGGCAACAGGAATATGTAAGTTATGACAGTATGCACAAGGACACGCCCCTTCCTTCTACTCGACTATCTGGCACTTCAACAGAACAGAGACAGGCACCTTGGCATCACGAATACTCTACCGATACAGAGAAAGTTCGCAGCACCAGCACAAACCGTAACGATCAATTTATGGGCAGCATTGGACTGTGGACTGTGGACGGTGCCGTAACGCGAAGGAGTCACAATAGATTCACTTGGGTCGCAGTGACGTCAGGACTCGATTATGACGTACGATTTAAGAAAAAAAAATGCGTAATTAAGGGAAAAATAACATGGTCAACATTTTCTGAAAATATCTCGCTACGTATGGACATTGGACCCCCTCGCAAAGCTTATATTGCCACTGTTTCATTGTACATAAGTACTAAGGCGGGTCAATAAGTCCGTGACTTTTTGAATTTCTAACCTCCTTACTGAAAAAGCAACACTACTCCTGTCAACAGGCATCTGTCAGTTGACTCCTATCAAAATTTGAACTTGCTGCGTCAGTTAGTTTGTGTTTTACAGCTATCTTTATCAGACTATCCAGTAACTTAAGGAAACAATGGAAAAAAGTGAATTTCGTGTGCTTATTAAGCATTATTTTTCGCGAAAAAAACCATTACCGAGACCAAGGCTAAGCTTGATAAATACTATGGGGACTCTGCACCATCGATTTCAATGGTAAAAAAGTGGTTTACTGAATTTCGTTGTGGCCTTACAAGCACTGAAGATGCCGAACGTCCTGGACGCCCAGTTGAGGTCTCTACAACCGAAACAATCGAAAAAATTCACGATATGGTGTTGGCCGACCGAAGATTGAAAGTGCAAGAGATTGTGGAAGCCATAGGCATCTCGCATGGCTCAGTGGTTTCAATTTTGAATGATTACTTGGGCATGAGAAAGCTTTCCGCAAGATGGGTGCCGCGTTTGCTCACAGTCGACCACAAACGCAATCTACAACAACTTCACAGGAAGGTTTGGCGTTATTTAATCACAATATGGAGGAGTTTTTTTAACCATGGACGAAACATGGATCCATCACAATACACCAGAGACCAAACAACAGTCAAAACAGTGTGTTTCTAAGGGTGAATCGGCGCCAAAGAAGGCCAAGGTGGGTTTGTCAGCCAATAAAGTTATGGCGACTGTTTTTTGGGATGCACGTGGGATAATCCACATTGACTATCTTCAAAAGGGAAGAACAATTAATGGGGAATATTATGCCAACTTATTGGACCGCTTCAATGAGGATTTGAAAAAAAACCGACCTCATTTGGCCAAGAAAAAAGTTATTTTTCACTAAGACAATGCAAGGGTGCACACATGTGCAGTTGCCATGGCAAAAATCCATGAATTGGGCTATGAATTGCTCCCACATCCACCCTATTCTCAAGATTTGGCTCCGAGTGACTACTTCTTGTTCCCAAACCTGAAAAAATGGCTCGGTGGAAAAAGATTTGACTCCAATGATGAAGTCATCTCGCAAACAAAGGCCTATTTTGAGGACCTCGACAAATCATATTTTTTGGAAGGGATAAAAAAATTGGAGAAGCGTTGGACAAAGTGTATAGAGCTCAAGGGGGACTACGTTGAAAAATAAAATGATTTATTTATCAAAAAATCTTTGTTTTATTCCAAAAGTCACGGACTTATTGACCCGCCCTCGTATATATTTAATATTTTCTACTCTGTGAATGTACTTCGACCTTTTTCTGCTCTATTTATTAAACAACTCGCATATTTTAGCGATGAACAGGCAGCTATGGGTTGTTTTAATTGACTTATCCCTTATTTTCCAATTTATACATTTTACCCGACTACGGCGAAGCCAAAAGGAAAGGTAATGATTTTGACAGTCTATGTATAATGTATATGTACCTACTATATACAGTGCGACCATGTTTTTTTCTAATATTTTGACAGTTGACATTTTTCATACATCGTCTGCCAATTTCAATAGGAAACCGAAGATTTTCAAAACCATTAGCAAATTGGTTTTAAACCAGTTATTGTCAAGCACAGCTTGTACCAGGCTAACTATTATTTTGCACTTAAAATTAAATGTTTGTTTCATTTCAATCGGTTCATAGATATAAAAGTTATGTCAGTCTAAAGAATATAACATTTCAAATCCTATAGAAAAATTGATCAGTCGAATTGGCTGAAAGTTTACCTAGATATTACCTAATCATTGATGTATATAAGGTTTGATAAAATCAACTACGGTAACTAATATTTTGGGTATATGATCTACTGCTCATATAAAGACGTTTAGGCAAAAAAAGTATTGTCAGTCTCAAAAAAACTAATTTCATAATGGGTGAATCTCCGCTCAACGCAAACTTCCCCATATAAAGGATTTTTTTTTCGAGTACAACAATTATTTTTCTGCCTAAACGTCTCTAAATTAACAGTAGATCAAATGCCCAAAATAACCGTAATTGATTTTACCGAACCTTATATTAACTCCAGCGGGCTTAGCATGGCGATCCAAAGAAATAATTTTAAAACAAAATAATTCTTAATCCTTGGTAACAAGGTCGTCAATAGAAGTCAACATTTCAAAATAGCCATATTTTTAAAATAGCTGCAGGGAAATGACTGAACGTAAAGAAGCTATAATTGGTCCTGGGCCCCCCATGATGTGGAGTAGTTGTATGATATTATTGTAAGACTAGTTGACATTGAAATAACTAAACGTTTCTACTTTAGCTGTCAAAAGTGGCCATTTTGTGAGCTCAGGCTCGGGAAGATAAGAAATGTTGTTTCTCTTTAACGACGATGCATCGACCTTGCTGACTTACAATAAGAACAATTTTGCTCCGAATGGTAGTAATGTTTCTTCAATCTGTCATTTTGTCGATTCTTCGAGTCAGAAGGATGAGTGTGTAACGTTTTGGACATAATAAGAGTGAATTTGCTATATTTCGTTTTCAGAAAGTAGCTTCATTCATTAAGATGTTTAAATATGCATGTTTGTGTGCGTACAACTGAAAATTTCTATTAAATATAGACAATATAATATCACAAGAACACATCACAATTATTGTTACTCTTTCATGCTACTGTCATTTGTTTTGATAACATGACCTCACCCCTCACCCCCTTGTTTTGTGATGACAAAACAACGGACAGGGTCTGTCCGTAGTTTAGATCCCACTGTATAGAAGTGTGTGGGGCACACAAATTATATTAGGTGCATAGAAGTAAAAAGCGACAGAAGTAACGTTTTTTATTTTATTTTAATTAATCGTTTATACAATTTTATTTACATTTAACTAAAATGTAACTTCCAAAGAGTTGTTCTTTTAGTGACAAATGTCTCCCAAATAATATTTAGAAAACACTTTGATTTTATTATTTATGATATTTAACTTGCTACATGTAATAAATCTAACATTATTACAGGTAGTAAGCTAAATATGATAAATGATAAAAATCAAAGTGTTTTCTAAATATTATTTAAAGCCATGACAGCAGTTTAGATAAAAGTTACGAGAGTTTTATTACTACACAGAAATTTCGATCCGGTCACGAGTCCAAACAACGAACATAACACGCCTTAGCTTCGTCGTCATCCATGGTTTTTTTATGAATAAAAAACTTAGGCCTTTTCATACGTTATTGAAGGATTTCATACAGTATTCTCCGAGCGAAGTAACCACTCTTGAAATACTGAAGTACCTACAGTTGATTTTTAAATGTCGTATGGTTGCCCAAGCACATACGGCATTCTCACAACACAGTCAGCCTAGTCCGAAGGAATGACTGGTCAATACGTCAGGGGCCAACCATGTGTCGGTTTCCTCACGATGTTTTCCTTCACCGTTAGAGCGTTCGTATAATGCACTTGAGATCTGAAAAAGTCTCATTGGTACACGCCACAACCTGGGAATCGAACCTGCACTCTGTCGAGTGCGAAGTAAACGGTCTACCCACTAGGCCACGGAGCTCTTTTTTATACTTAAATAAACATTTTATAAAAATGTATTATATATAGAATATAGAAGACGAGCGGACCCGACAGACATTGTCCTGCCGAGCTGATTTGTGAATCTAAACCATCCAGGGCACCACCCAAACGCATACAAAAAAAATCATTCAAATCGGTCCAGCCGTTTACGAGGTGTTCAGTGACATACACACGTACAGTAGAATTATATATATAAAGATATAATAGTTTATCTTATACATATATAAAACTCTCATATCACAGTGTTTGTTACAGAACTCCGAAAGGCTTGACTAGTTGTAGGTACTAGGTGTAGGTTGTAGGTATAGAAACTGTAGTGTAGGTGTATGTAGGTGTATATTTATTTATTCCAGTTTATACTTAAGACAGAACAACGTACTATGTTTGTTACAGCTTGTAAAATATATATGTGACGTTCCGAAGTCTTTTAATTTTGGGGTAGTAGGACATAACTTGGGTTGAGCGGTTCAAAAATTTTCTTCACCTACCCTCAATTCTTACACACACGCGCGGCGCGCCCCGCAGTCTGTCATCAACCGCGGTCGTGTACGCACGCCGTCGCGTACGCACATCCGCCATACAGCGAATCCAATTTAATTTAAATGCCACTTATTTACTGGGAAATAAGAAAATACAAGACACATTAATTTAGTCGAATATAATATTTGTTTATGTTTAGAATAAATTGCATTTGAAGTTGGAACAGAGTTACGCGCGCGCACAGGTTCGTGTTGCTTGTCGTAGCTACGAATTAAATCCTTGAAAGGAGAGGATTAAAAATGCCGCATCAAACAGTCCCAGACAAGAAAGGTCAGTGGTTAGTGGGTGTGTTTTCTATGGATTATTATGCTATTGAACCTTTGTCCTCGTCTGCTGCCAAGTGCCAACGCAACATGCGAGCACAATTTACATAAATATTTCAAATTCAGTAGACCTATGGAATAAATTTGCAAATAATATTTAAAGAAAAACTTGGAAAATATGAGGAACATTACATTAATATTATAATTGACTTTTTTAACTGTTAATCTCATCGTAGGGTACTTATTTTGTCAATATTTTTATTCATGATAGACATATTACTATTGTTATATTTAGCAGCCTGCCATGTCTATTTATTTTACATCCACAGACCACAACACAATCCAAGTGAAGTAATTGTGTCCAGGGCCTTATCTCCAATCTTGGGTGTTCGGGCCCTACGCCCTACGCGGTACGCTACACGTACCTACCTACAGTTATGAGTTAAATTACCCGTGCGAAATGGACTTTCCTTGGAAATATGGACCTTGAATAAATAAGACAAACGCGTCCAAAATTCCCGCTCGACTAGTTTCTAAACATGTGTCTTTGCACTAGAACGCCTGTAAAGGTTTAAACACAAAGTACGTGATCGCATCGACTGCAGACATGGTCAAATTAAATAGTTGGTGCGCACGATTCATCGGCGATTTTCATCTTATGCCTGGTCGAGCGGCAACTTGTTCGATTGTACGTAAATAATGTTTCAAGTATCCTACGAAAACTATAAAGAAATGTGAAGAACGTGTCTAAGGACCCTTAGGGTCAATTCACACCGAAACGAAACGCGTTTGACGTTGTTTGTGGCGTTCGGATTGGTCCAAACTCCAAAATTAGATAATGACAACATGACGATTCATCGTAGTGTTATGTAATATTATAGGTACTGTCCTTGCCTAGCTCAGAAGCTGCCAAAAAGTTGTATAAAATTGTTAACCTAGGTATATGTCGAAGAAGTACAGATGGCTTGTAAATTTAATTTGTGTAAACTATGATGGTGTCATTTTCTCCTTGGAAAAAACCCTTTCTAAAAATAAAGAACAAAAAAAGACGATTATAATTTCTTTTATATTTCGTTGAAAGTCTAAGTTAAGTACGAGAATTTGGGTTCCGAACAGAGTTAAAGTAAATAGAGACAAGTGAACTACAATAGTTTAATCCTTTGCACGTGAAGTTGGGACTCGCTAGTCTTGTAAGAAATATACGGAACTTTTTTTTAATGGGCGAATATCGCTAGACAAAATTCAGGCTGGGACTCCGGAACACGGAAGGCGGAGGCAAATTCATTGTATTAGCGCAGAGTTCTATTTTCAGTGCTCTGAATTTTCCCGAGCCCGCCGGATTCCGAATCATATTATAGTCCCAGTCTAAGAGCCCTCATATTTACAGGCTGTCCCTGTCTCTGCTAACCGAAATGATAAGGACATTGGACTTGAGTGTCACTCAATTTAACTATCGTTTCAATATAAGGCAATCAGTCGGTGTGAAATTTTGCTAAACTACGAATTAAACGTCCAACCAGCATAACTGGGCCAAAACTTTGAAAAGGTATTTCACAAAATGTTTAATTAATAAAGTAATATTCGGAGTATCCCGTATCTCAACTTATTTGTGTTGAGATTTAAAACTAAATAAATGATCAGCTAATTTCCAAGTTGGAAAACATAACTGGCCTCTTTACCCTAATTAAGAGAGATATTTGGATTTTGGAAAGAAAATACGGTAAGAAAAGCTCTTAAGAATGAAACGCATTTCGCATCGCAACAACGAAAAATTTAAACAAAGTAAAAACATACTTAAATAAATAATTCTAACGGAAGTGTTTGTTGGTAATTTAAAATTAAACAGCTTTGCACTAAATACATATGATAAGTATGTACGCGTACGATACATACTTACACCAAAAAAACAATTATTTTTTTTTCAGTCTATCCGACTGACCGGACTATCACTGGCAGATAGCTGATGTTATTAGGAGTAACATAGGCTACTTTTATTTAAACAAATAAGGTTCCGTTTCCGTTAGTTCTACGCAAACTAAGTCAAAGGCACCAGCTAGTAAGAAGTCATCAGTCACCAGTTTAAAAAATAAAAAAAATAAAAAAGTAAAATATAAAAAGCAGCTTTTTAAAGTATACCCATTTATTGCTGAAAGCGCCATCTATCGTTTCTGCGTGGAACTACTACTAAAAATGTAACTCGCTGAACTACGCTTGCTAACCCTGTTTCGGAAACGCCATTTGCAGATGGAAAAACTTTGAAATGAACCTGAAATTTTGGAGTTGTGTACAATTAAAAATCTCAAAGCTAAATAATATCTTTCGATTTTATACTCGCACTCGTTAGATAGGAATTTGATAAAACAAACCGAACATTTAAATTATTAACGTCAGTGGAAAATATTAATTATAGTTACTAAAACTTTTGGCTTAATAAAAACTATAACCCGATTACGTAAATAGATAGCCTATGTTACCCGGGATATTATTACGAATATATTAACAACTAATTATTTAAAATCGTATCAGTAGTTTAGGTGCTACGGTGGAACAAGCATACACAGTACACACATACATAATATGCTGTCAAAATCATTATAAATTCCTTCCTTTTGGCTTCGCCGTCGTCGGGTAAAAAAAATAACCGCTGTTTATAAGCCTTATGAATTCGGTATTTGTTGTGACCATTTCACGACTGAATAAACAGATCTTTTAAAGAATATTTAATTTTATTTTTAAAGTATCACTTGTGCAGAAAATGCTGATCTTTCATTTTCACATAGTCGTTAGCATTACTACGAGTGCCAGCGTCAAAGTAGATAATATTTCGATCTAAACAAAAGTAATTAAATTCGTCAGTTCGATACGTAAATGGTGTGAAAATATTAGAAACCTTTAGGAACATATTATGAAATGATGTATGTGGCTGCGCTGTCTGTTCGCTTAGATATTTTAAACTACTCAACGGCCTTGTATGCAATTTTTAAAAGTAGATCGAGTGATTCAAGAGGAAGGTTATATTAGTATATTTAAGTAGATAAAATAATCTTTCGTCGAATGACTTACTAACCTCGCTAAATGACGTCACACTTGTCATAGTGACGTAAAGCGAATTTGTCGACATGGTTTTGTAGTGTGACATTTATTAAAGAAAGAGGGCCTTTGTTGTGTATTGAAAGGGATTATTATCGAAATTTTTGTATTAAAAGGAATTATTATTCATATAACTATTGAATTTACAAAGAGCTATAAGGTTATTTTATCTTAATTTATTATATTAAACAAATAAGCATGTTTTATTAAGGTAAATAAATAACAAGAATAAGAACTAAATATTTTCAAAATAGTACCTTTGCATGCGAGTTCGAAGTGAGTTATGAAAAAGTCATTTTCGTAATTGAAATGATACCTATTTATCACTGCGGCAAGGGGTAAAATGTAATAACGATATTATTATAACAAACTGTTTTATATTATATATGTTGATTTAATATTATATAATATGTTGATTTAATATGTTTAGAATTTGTTTTAAAATTTGTAAGGCGACTAAAACTTTTCATAGCCATAGATTAAAAAATTTACTCTTTCATCTCATCACTCATTCGTGATTCAAATCAAACATTTTGGTTTCCCAATCACGCTCTGCCGGCACGACGGACGACGTGACAAAAAAATAATTAATAATATTATGTTATCGAGAAACTAATCAACACTAGGATCACATAGATGAAAGCAGGTTTCACTTATATGATGATATGAATTAACCTTTCCGCTCATTGAACGTCAAATTAATTAATATTAGGCTTACATATTACTAGCTATTTTGCTTTATACGGTTTCGATCTAATGTTAGTTTTGTGATCTAATACCGTGTTCGATATTAATATCGAACACGGTAAAATAAAATATGGCAGCATAATTGACGCTCACAGTTATTGATAAGATAACGTGCTTCCTGTGTAAATTTAATTAAATTCTGCCTCCTATATTTTGCTTGCCAGTTGCTACTTAATACTAACGTCAATTATAACAAAAAATAAAAATATAAACAGCCGAACGTGTAACCCCCTTTTTAATAAATATGCTGTACTGAGTTAAATCACGCCGAGTTTCTTACGCTGGTTCTTCTCGGCGGCTTCTAGCTTTTTCTGTTGACTTTCCAAAAAAAGCTAGTCAAGTTTAATTTGGAAATAAACAAATTTCATTTTCATTTTTCACACACATAAAAATTATAATATCTTAACCTTTTTTAAGCATTTAGGTATCGCATTAATAACCTTATATAAAATAGTTTGATAAGCTTTAATGTCGTCCCAACTATTTTGTTCTCGTCCCAGATATTTTGATTACATTCGTTAATTTATGTAACCTATTATGGACTTAAATAATTGTATAAATATTATTATTAATTTGAATATTTTAACAAAAATATTAGGCTTTATATTGTTTAAGTAAAATTATTGCTTATTTTAGTACAATATTAATATTATGTAGAATTTAAATACATTTTACTTTACCAATTTGGTATTATGACCTACACAGATTGTAATTCATCCAAAAATATCCAACAGGTCACCTTAGCGCCTGTTGATTCGGAAGTCGTTCTTTTATTTTTATAATATAGTATTGTAAAAATAAAAGAACGATGAATGTTTTCTGTAATATAATAATAATTACTGTGTGGCTAACTAGATATATTTTATATAAATAAATGTATCTGCAAGTTTGTCCGAACTATTTTTCAGGCATATTTTATAAATAAATAAGCATACTATATCATATTATAATGCTAAGTAACTTTAGCTTATAATCTAAAAAATATTACTATTCAATAATAAAAATAAAAGTAAAGCAGTGTTAAGGTTTTTTAACCTTGACAAGAAACTAACTTTCATTGATCGTTTTAACATGAAAAGCTTAGTATCAACTTTGACCTTTACTTTTGAAAGTTACTTACGTTCATACTTAACAAATAGATCACACATCTATAATTCTGTTACTACACTTTTATACAAAATTCACTAAATACACCTTTCGGTCCTACATCTGTCACTGTAGCTGTGAACTAATTTCATTCACTAAATTCACTTCACATTACATTGGGTCCTTCATTGGGGTAAAATGTATGCGTTTCATGTGAAAAACCAACACAAATATTCATTGGTGCTTATGATTTCGTACTAGAATTTGGAGGTTATCTTACAGATCGGTAAAAGTGGGGCAAAACGCGGAGGGTAACGGAGCTTTAAGGGTCAAAATCGCGTGACGACTGAGCGTGTATGCGTATTCCCTCGACAGTACGTCGCATGTGTGAGTTCTATTTATGTTATATGGAATTAACATTTTTGCAATAAATCCCAAAACATATTAGATACAAGTGTAATGTGAATAATTAAATCTTATTTTTTCACGTTCCAAAGAATAACTTATGATAATAATAAATTGTACTTAGCTTAAAAATATATATATATATATTTTCGTTAACTTAGCATAAATACATAATTAACATGATTTGTAAGTAATCAATTCAGTACTGTAAGTACTTGAGGTATAAAATATAACGTAGGCCATACTTAAAGCATAATAGGAGCCTACAAATGGGGACAATTAAATCGTATTACATCAAATTTCAGATTTTTAATTAATCCTTGTAACAATGGTTCAAAATATCACAAGACAATGTCAAGTAATCAATAATAGTTAAAGCTTTATTAATAATATTTTTTCTACTATTTGAGTACGAGTGAGAGCGAAACTTGAGTGAGTTGCACCCTTAGTAGCGCTCCGAGTTTCCTATGTATGTGTGTTAATCAAACATGCACACATGCAACGTAACGAAATTTCGTTCAGATAACTCTTAATAATCCAAAATGAACCTTACATCCCTCTAATAAAAAATATTATTCCATTATGCTTTTCACTAGGGTGGAAAACTAAGTGAAATAGAGTTAGTTATTCTATGAAGTGTGAGAGAGAAATAGCATGAATGTCATAAAAGTCTAGTAGTGTGTGTGTGTGTTTGAGTGAGTGTGGGCGTGTGTGTGTGTGTTTAGGTAAGTATACAAAGTTTATAGAACGTGATTACGTGACCGAGCTACCCTTAACAATTGCGATTTACGACCTGCTTGTACAGTGCTAAGTAATACATTAATGATATTGGTACTAAATAGAGCCCTTTTTCTGTAAACAACATCAATAACAAATGATACCTACCTATAATATATAAAAAAAAACAATATCTTAAAAATATTTTTGTAAAAACTCTGAATTAGTTCAAAATGAAATGCTGACATGACATCACATATTGTATTTGATTTTATTACACTACACACAGTATATTCGTGCAGATAATAAGCCATAAAAGGCCCAAACTATTACTAAAACTTTAATAAAGGGGGATTAAAAATATTTTTGTAAAAACTGAATTAGTTCAAAATGAAATGCTGACATGACATCACATATTGTATTTGATTTTATTACACTACACAGTATATTCACGCAGATAATTTAATTAAAGGCCCAAACTATTACTAAAACTTTAATAAAGGGGGATACATACTTTGTAATAATGTATCTATTCTTAAAGGCTTCAATGTAATGTGTATTATAAAAAATATAATAAAATCGACGATACACCACACAAACCAACACACACCACCACACACCACACCAACACAAAAAAAAAATTGTCACCACGAAACTAGAACGTAACTCGATTCACTATAAACTCAAGCCAATAGTAACGAATTTTCAATTGACATGCGCAGCTGGACGGCGAATCGATGCAAGTTTGTTGTTCTTCCGTCTCCTTCACACCGCCGCTCCCTTCATCTGTCAAGGTGACATTGTCAATCGAGAGTTCTGGTGATGCGCATTTATTGTAATAGATGGCGCCACATCAAATACATTTGATGTCATTTTGAATTCTAGTTCTTTAATTGATATTGTATAATGATATCACTAGAATATGAAAAATTGAACATTAATAAAGCAACTCTCATTCGTACACAATAATGTACAGTAAAACTTAAAAAAATATAAAATATTAACTATCCGCTAGATGGCTCTGACGAACACAATTTTAATTAAAATATGCATTCATTATTATGGGATGACAGCAGCCTAGTACGGACTGACATTTCTTTACAAATATTTTGTGCAATAAATCTAAGCAAACACCGAATAACATAAGCCTTATTGCCACGCATTAAGATTAATGTTTATCAAAATACGTAAGTAAATATTTTGAGGAGACTTTTTATGCTTTTTCCAAATAAATTTATAAAACTTTTATTTTCCAAATATTTTTATATTTTTTTCCAAATATTTTTTTAATAATGTTGGGCTATTATTTATTTAATCTGAGATTGTTGGATTATTTTAAAGCTAATTTTAAGATGATCATATACGCCATCTTAAAGTATTTTTAAAGAAATAAAGCAAACTATATTATCCTAAACACGATCTCTTTTTGTAAATTTTGGGTGAAGAGGTACTGGAAAATTGATTTTGCTTTACTAAATTACAGATACAGAAGTAGGTACTCTTTTTGTGACAATTGTTAGTTTTGTAGGATTTGGTTTCATATGGTCGCAATATCGATCGATAAACAGCCAATGTATTTCTTTGTAAACGAGCCCATAATGTTTCAATTACAATTTCTTTATATTAAAGGGTATTTTCTACAGTAAGTTTTGAAATATATGTCAAATTGTATATAACATATTACATTTTTCATTATAGACCGTTATTTGTGAATTTCTTTCCTTTCTTCGCAATGTTTAGTGATAAACTGTCAACAGTTTGATGTTTATTTTCATCCATAGGCTAATTAATCATTGGTATCGCTTGGCGCTCTACGTGCAAGACCAATCAAATATCTTTGGTTTCATCATAGGATAATTGCCTATTATTGCTCCATAATGACAGATAACATTATATTGATAATTGTCCCATAGTCACTGTACGATCGCTCACAGACCCGGCGTACAACTTTTCGTCCTTAATACTTGCATTTAGCGATAAGGTTCAAAAGTGGTACACCGGATCTCTCGGCGACTGTACCTCAAAGGTAATTTTGATATTTCACATCCTCATCCCAATTTTTTGCCGGCGGCAACGCCCACTTCGGTTTCTTGGAATTGAAGTCGACGTGAGGTAGGGTAACGGCACCAGTAATCAGCCCCGCACGAGTAGTCAGCCTTTTCTGCCTTTTAAGTCAAATAAATAACGATCTTCTTTCTACATCTTGAACTATAACATGAAGTTAATTCGGTTCCTCGATCTATTATTGGCCAACAACACTTTTGCTTGTGTGTGGGTTAAACTTATATTAACAGCATTTCGCGTCTAGTACGACATGCTCGACCAACAAGTGTGGAAAAGTGATGGCGGCCATTTTTTATTAACTTACAGCGCTTGCAAAAAAGGTAAATATTTTTCAGTTATTTTAGTTGTCATATCGAAATCTTTGCTTTAATATCTAGACGTTTACTTTCTGATTTAGTACAGTTAAAATATATAGATTAATATTAAATTTACGTGCGATTTTCAAATGGCTGACTACTGGAGTTACTTTTTTTATCAATTTGCCACTGCTCAGCCAGCCTGGCCGAGTACTGGATTATATCCATATTTTTATTTTTACCAGTAGTCGGCCGCCTCAAATGATGTGAAATTGCAACTGGCCGACTACTAGATTTGTATACTTCAGTAGGCAGATCTAGTTTTGATGTTTTACAATCCAGTTCTAAGTAAATATTAAATTTAAGTAATTATATTAGGAGACTGCGTACTGGGTCACAACACGGCTGAGTTCTAGATTTTTCAGGCCGAGCACTGGGAAAAGTGTATTTTTTTTGTATATATTATATATATAAGGAACTTTAATATATGACTGATTTACAAAAAAATACAAGCGATTATATTTTTGATAACCAGTAAAATGCAGACTACTGGTGCTGTTACCCTAGGTATTATAGCTTCATTGTAATATTTAACGTCAAGCTTTTGCAGTTTGCTGTAATATTGTTCGTGTAGACCGGTATTTATTGATTTCCCTGGAACCATACATTTTAGAGATATGTATATTCCATACTTCTATACATCTATACAAATATAATAAAGAGGAAATATTTGTTAGTTTGCATTGAAAAGGTCCCAAAACTACTGGACCGATTTTGATGACATTATACAGATACAGATAGATAGTAGACCACGGGGAAGGACATAGATACATTTTATCGCGGGAAAATGTGACGAGGCGTCGATTAATATTGGTGATTAAAACATGACGTGTTCAGACATCAGAGTACACATAGCAGAAATCAAATTTCATTGATCGTTTAAAATCCAAAAATACTCTCATCGCACCTGAAGGACATCACTTAAAAAAATATAAAAATTAAAATTTGTAGACTTAAATAGAATTGAATTAAAAAGAACAAAAGAAAATAGAAAGAAAGAGAAAGAACGTAGAACAAGAAAATACTAAAACTACAAATAAGAAACCAAAAAAAACACGAAAGAAAAACGACCAAAAGATTTAAGAAACTTAAACAATTTTGAATGTGATCAAGAAAATGATGAATATTTCTGAATTTATTGCCAGGAAAAGTATTGTGACCCACCCACCGAAGACTGGATTATGTGTTCAAAATGTAAGGATTGGACACATGAGAATTGCAGTGCTGTCTTCTTCAAGAGGCTATGTTTGTGAATTCTGCTAATAAATTGGGACCTCGTCCGTAAATACCCCATGTTGTCCGCAATTAACCCAGCACTGGTCCGTATTTACCCCAAGAGCTAAGGGTAATTACGGATATATAATACATATATGTCTTTGTTTTTTATTAAAATTTAATAAATGTTGATTGATCTCATATAATAATTAATGTTGATGTGATAGGTAAACAACTAAAGTTTAATAATTAATAAATACAGACTGATTATTATTAATAGTTTGAGTTTTATTTGTGATTCCGCTTAAGCGTCCGCAATTCCCCCACCTTCCCCTACACTTAGCGCCATCTGTAGTCATACATTAGAAAGTTAAGTTAATATTATGTAAGAAGTATTTACGACTGATGGCGTTATATCGATGGCTTTTTACCCAAAATCCACAAAGCTACCTTGAAATTTCACTCTCAACGCCGCTAAAGAGACTTCAAAAATACTTATGTTTAATTTGTGTTTCCGCTTGACGTCTCTCTACGCCCCCTAGAGAGGCGCCCCACTGTTTGGGAATTAATGATTTAGATCCTTCGGCTATCAATTATGATAGAAAAGAAAAATAGGTATTAATAGTTTTTCCTACTGTAGAAAATATAAACCCTAGATACCTATATTATACCTATATACTCTTACTACTTTAGCAAATTTCAAGCATTCCATATTAAATAACAATCTAACGACCGAATACGGAAACGCTAATCAAAATTAGGAGCCCTCCTATTCACAGGCTGTCGCTGTCTCTGCCAGCCGAAATGACAAGGACAGCATGTGACTTGAGCGTTACTTAGTTAAACTATCGTTTCTGTATAGGCGATATGGCTTTAACAACTTCGAATCCTTGAAACGCAGCCTTTCGAAATGCGTCTCTTTATCGTCAGCGCCTTGCCTGACACTTGTGAGTAGTAGAGCTGTAGCAAGCCGGATGTATTCGGTACTGAGTAACGGGTGCGCCATCTAGTACCGAGTAACGAAACGTTACACATAAATACATTTCATTACTTGCATTTTTATTTATCGTTAGAAATAAAAATGTTAATAAATAAATTTATTTAAATATTATTGTCAATAAATAATTTTCGACCCTTATTTCTTACTTTTTCATTATAATTGATGCATAATGAATTGTGATATAACATATTAGCTCACGGTTAAAATTTTCAAAATAGTAAATCCATGGCAAATTCAGTAGATTCCGTCAATAGTTTACTTGTAGTTATACACTTTACCTATTAAATAAAATTAAATTTAGAATAACTTAAACACAAGTTTGGTTCAAAATACGGAGAAGTGAAAAAATGCACCTTACGCAGCTTGGTATGTAATGTATAAGTAAGTTTTCTACAAATGACGAATGTTGCGACACCGCGACATCATACTATACGCGTACGCAATACGACTTGATTCGTTGCTCTAACATAACATAGCATGTTGTGAGGTATCAGAAGTAACGAGTAACGTAACGATACTATAGTAACGAGTAATAATTGTTATGGTAAGGAATACGGGTACGCTTTTTTCGTTACTTTTACACCTCTAGTGAGTAGCAACTAGCAGTCAGTTTTTAAAGAGCGACAAGCAATTGAAATGTTTTCTTCTTTGTCACGGCAATTAACCCCACGTTTACTATTGTAATTCGCGTAATTCAAGAGGGTAGTTCATATGTTAAAATTATCCAGTGACACATAAGCTGTGTTCCCATTTACCAATAAATGCAAGCCAAGCCTTCAAAATATTAGTAAGGATTATACTTTGTTTAGACCCAACTTAAACCTTATTAGTAAACAGTAAGACACACTATAATGCTACTAATTTAAATATAATTTCATTGCGTGCATTAGAGAAATGCAAAGACACATTAATTTCGTCGAATTTAATGTTTTTGGTTACAAAAACATTAAATTCGACGCGGGTTAAAGCTAGTCACGTATAGTATATGTTCATTACAAAAACCCATTTTTTAACTCTGGTAGTGCGGTCCTTAAATCTCCAACCCCTCTTGGACCTCCTGCAACCTCACTCACTCGACGAAGCTTTGGGTCCCGCGACATCTCGTGTCCCGAAGTCTCGGGACTTTCCGTAATTTCAGTTATCACCAGTCCCGGGACTTTCGGATCGAGACTCGTCGAATTGCGGAGGAACAGGAAGTAAGTAAGCTTTTTGTAAATATCCCTAGTATTCGCTCACCAGATGTGGAAATAACGCGCGCTGAACCTTGTACCAGTAGCTCTCAAGAACACAACGAGTCTAAATCCACTGGAACAAGCATTAATTATATCCAAAAAAAAGGTACCCGAGATTCTGAAAAAAAAACAAGAACAACATTTAAAAGGAGTTTCAGTTGTTTGTAAGTGTTTGTTTCGGGCGGCATAGGCCCATAATAATAAAAATACCTTATATATTAACCCCCTTACGGATAACTTAAACAACGTTGCTGTCTTTTACTGATGCGTTTGAAAATTAGTCACTTGACAGACACTGACAGCGACGTTGTTTATGTTTAGAACTAACTTTAAGTTTAAGTTATCTATTGTGTAAATCTATTTATTAGTAAGGGGGTAAATAAATAAAGCCTTAATTACAATTCAACCGTCATCTGTTGAAAAGGAGAGAGATTAAACTAACACGACTGGCGAGAGATCAGGCGCAGGTCCGACCTTTTACATGCCTGACGCATGGATCATCTTTCACTGTCCTAACTCCTAACCAAACTTAGAAACAAGATATTTTTTGTTGTTCCAACGCGGGAATCGAACCTCCGAGTCGAGAGCCAAGCTCTAAACCACTGGACCACGGAGGCTGTTTAATGGTAACTAATTCGATGCCATACAAATTGTAGTTAACTTATTCACGGCGAGTAGGGACAAGAACTCGCACTCAGTAGACAGTACTAAATCCTAACATACCTAAGCTTTCGATTTTTTTATCACCGTCAGTTCTAAAATAAGCCTTTATAATTTCTCGTTAAAACATCTCATCCGTGATTGTTTAGTTAAACATAATATTTGAATTCTGATGAAAATCAGTAGGGATATAATAAGTACACAATAGTGATTGAATCGTTTAACGATCGTGTTCCTGATGTGTATGACCATAACATGGAAAGATTAGATAATATCTACTATGATAAATAAAACCTTTGTATTTCGCGGTTTGCTCTATTTAAACATTGCGACATGGGATATTTTTTAACACGGAAATGAGAAACAATTCATAGAAGTTTATAAAATAACCTACTTAGACTGTTGCTGGCGACTTTCTGTGGCGTGTTTTTTTTTGGTATCTAATAAATATCTTACATTATTTGAACAACACAAAAATCAAAATGAAAATAGTATCACTATTAAAAGTTTGTATATAAATACTCGATGTCACCTGCGACCTCGTGCGTGCAAAAAGAGATCCCGCGGAAACCGTTTTGCCGCTACAAAGTAGCCTATGTCCTTCCCCGTGGTCCACTTTATATCTTGCCAAATTTCATGGTGATCGGTTAAGTAGTTTTTACGTAAAAGAGAAACAACGAAACAATCAAACTCACTTTCACGTATAATATTTGTAAGGATTATGAATAATCACGTAGAAAATAAGTTTTTCCATAAGCACCAAAAATATCGCACACCCTTTCATTATTTTCTGAAAAATGTAGAGCGCGCGTTCCGATGCAGACGCGCTGAAAATAATTTATGAGAGAATTTTTTTTCCGAGATTTCCTTTAAAATTTTTGAACGCGAATGCTCATCGTTGGTTTAAATGGAGCTGTTAATGTAAGCAGCGAAACGTAGTGAAAAATATTTCTGAATAAACGAAAACTTGGCGTAATATACGTTTTGAATATCTTTTGTTTTGTTTTGGGGCATTGTGTTTCGTGCGTGGGAATGCGAATGAAAATTCGTCTAGACACCTTATTATCTTTTGTGTGTTTTCAGTATTGAGACAAAATTTCGTTGAACAACGCATAATTTTCTTGATTACATTTTTTAAACGAAATATTCGTAGCCATAAACAAGAAAATAAACCACCAAGCTAGTATCGTAAGGGCCGCATAAGCATTTGAAGATTTTTATGGCGCTACTCCTGTAGCACAGATTAAAGAAAGACGTACGGATAAACAGCTACATACTTTGGTTTCGATTTGATTGGACTACTACAAGCATACTAGCCTTTAAGGGCTTGGCCTGTGCGTTGATACATCAGTCAAGCAGCTTTGCCTTTTATATATAATATATAGATTTTCCTATTATCTTCTTTACATGGTACATAATATAGTGTCGACGCTTCCGCTGTCTGTTCGCTTAGATCTTTGAAACAACGGATTTTAACGCATATTTCAGCAATAGAAAGAGATATTCAAGGGGAAGGCAATGATTTCAAAACTAAGCCTGGAAACACACGCAGCTACTTAATTTGACATCCTTTAAGGATTGACATCCTATTAGGATGCAAATTCAGGTCAAAAGCCAGGTTTCTACTCAAAAATGTTCCAAACAAAATTTGACATATAGGATCTCAAATTCAGTAGGTACGTGACGTTTTCTCACTTCCCAGGCTAAGGATGGGCTATGAGATGACTTATGACGTATATTCGACAAAAAATCTTCATACAAGAAATCGCCATCTTGATTTCAGAAGATTTTGTCAAATAAATGCGGAAAGATTATACTGTGGAAAGCAAATATCAAAATGACAAATGTCAAACCTCGACTGCCCCAAACAAACAGAAGAGTAGGGCATTTTAAGTGTGGACACTTTTTGCCCCTACATGCCTCGTATATGAGGAAGGTTTATAATATGTATAATGCTTACATTTGGTGCCAACGTTTACTTTATGGAAATTTCGATCTGCAGAACAAGCCCCGTGGACGGCCGGAGACCAAAGTTGATAATGAAGAATTTAAGGCTATTTTGGAAGATAATTCATCGCAAACCGCGTCCGAGTTGAGGCCGAGGCTGCGGTGTTAGTAATAAAACTGTTTTAATCCACTTGAAGCAAATTGGGAAGGTGAAAAAGCTTGAAAGGTGGGTACTTCATGAATTGAGTGCAGCAAACCGACAAACGCGCGTCGACTGCTGCGTTACATTACTCAACCGGCACAATAATTAAGGGATTTAAAATCGAATAATTACCTGTGATGAAAAGTGGCTCCTGTACGATAATCGGAAACGCTCATCGCAATGGCTGAACCCTGGCGAACCAGCCAGCCAAGCGAAAATTTACTCAGAAAAAGTTACTTGTGAGCGTTTGGTGGAATAGTGCCGGTGTCGTTCACTACAGCTTTTTTAAATCTAGCCAGACGATTACGGCAGATGTATATTGCCAGCAACTGCAAATCATGATAGAAAAGCTAACTGCTAAACAACCGAGGTTGGTCATTCGCTCTAGACCCCTGCTGCTTGACCCCTTGACGGCTACCAAATTAGAGGAGCTTTTGGAATTGGAATGTCTAAGACATCCACCGTACTCCCCGGACCATGCTCCAACAGATTACCATTTTTTTCGAAATTTGGATAACTTCTTGCAAGGGAAACAATTCAACCACGATGGGGCAGTCCAAAGCGCCTTCAAAGATTTTATTTATTCCTGTCCGAATGGTGTTTTTAGTAAAGGATTCAATGAACTACCTATGATATGGCAAAAGTGCATAGATAGCATTGGTATATACTTTGATTAAATAAATATTTATATTATGTTTAAAAAAAAATCGACTTTATGTTCCTCCTTTACAAAACGCCAATTTCATATGTACTGACCTAATATATCATATACGTTTTTGCATTGCACCGGTGCGAAGCTGGGGCGGATCGCGAGTAAAGAATAGAACACAACAAGAGTACAAGGCATCACAATATGAACAAGTATCACTAACCACATTATAATTATGCTTAGATGCTAATAATTTAATATACATAGGTACTGAATCATTGCACGCTACAAATGTTATCCAATAAATAATGTATCAGAGTCATGAAGAGTCACAACAAAAAATCAAGGCATAAAATTATTGCGCCTTTTTCAATTATACCTAGCCACGCTACACCGGTAGAGCGCAACAAGGTCATTGGGGACGCGCGGGCTGGCAACGCCGCGCGGGCCGAGCGAGATAGACGTACGCGATATGCTCAGGCGCGAGGGAGATAGCGGTTTTATTGTGCATTCAGGAGAGAACGGATGTGCGCTCGTGACCCGCGAGAAAGCCACGCAGAATTACTTGTTTAAATTAGAAAGGAACGAATTTGCTTTTCAAATTCGTGTTATTTTGATTTGGTTTTTGGAATTCTGTTTTCGAAATAAAATAAAATAATTAATTATTATTATTGACGAGGCATATTATGTGTATACCGAACTTATTATCACATTTTACATGAATTTACAGGCATAAGTTACCTGCTTAAGCTTCATTCACCTATACTTTGTTCAGAATTCAGATCCATGTTAATCTTACATTTATTATGGTATTTGCATTTTGCATGCATTGTAGCTACTAGCTAGTAATACATTATTTATTGTACTTTTAGTAACATTAGTATAAACTATAAGTAGGTACCTGGGTAACCGGAGTTTTGCTCGGAGTTTTTAAAATTTTAAAAATTAAAAAGAATCACAAAAATATAGGTATCTATATCTGACCGGGATTCGAATTTTCGAACAAGGCAAAATCACACAGTATACGCGGTCAATAGGACTGACATAATAGTGTCGAAATTATTGAGACTTACTTATTATATTGCTGAAAAATGCGCAGTTTCTTAGGGAATGGGTAACATCGATTTTTCTTCCCCAAAACTCTCTGCATAATAAATTTCATGGTAATTTTGAGAAACCGATTAAATAATTATAATCTGTTATATTCATTTTTTTTTTATTCTTTTAGCGATTCTATTTAGCGACTTTTAGCGCACAGCGTAAGTCAGTCCCATCGTAACCTGATCTTATAACTAATGACAAGAAATATACAGGGAAATACCAATACTAATAATTGTGCCATGAATTTAAACAAATCCTTTGCCTTGGCCTTATTTGGTTGCGAGAAAAATTTATGAACTGTGCCTACATCGTTTCAGTTCAAATAGGCTATTCTACATTTTTTTCGTATCAATCAATCAATACAAACATACGAAAAAAATGTAGAATCAATACAAACGTATCGATTCGATAGTCAACTAGTATTTTTATTTCCTGGAAATAATATCTCTGTATGCAAAGAAAACATGACTAAAATTTAAATGATAAATATTTGCGTCAAAACGACAGCCACCATCATCGTGACGTCATAAGAACAGAAACATATAAATGTCATATGTGCGTGTGTAGTGCATCAACTTCAGATTAACTTTCGCTGTTGTTTATTCGATTTGAATATGTTCTTGTGACGTCACTTACAAGAAAAATATGGCGGCTGGCGTTTTCGGTCGTATCCTATATAGATGATAAACTACAGTTTTATTTGCGAAATAATAAATAAATCGCATATTTATATAACAAAATAGTATTCGTATTCCTAAAGAAAGAAACTAGGTATATAAATAACAAATTTATATCATTTGATTTTGACAGATGAAACTAGCCTATTCAAGGCACTCAGTATACTATTTACGCACAGGCTCATATCTGACACATCAATAAATGATGTAGGCCTTAAACAACTCCACATTGCTCACAGTTAGGCGATGCAACTCCTTTCATCATGAAGGCAAATTTTTTACACGGAATGTGCCAGATCCGACGAGCCTGCGCGCTGTTACAACTAACTTACGGCCGAAATTGCAATTCATGATCCAGGGCACACGGAGAGGCTGACATTGTAAAGTCCTGTATCAAATACCTTTTGTAATGAACGACCATTAAAATACTCCTTTCAAAGATCAAAGCCAATATTTTTAAAGTTTGGTAAAAACTCCGAATAATCAAATATAAAAAAATAAAATACATACAGCCGAACGTATAACCGCCTCCTTTTTTTTGAAGTCGGTTAAAAAGTAATTTTTTTCCCAGCCTTTCAGCTATATTCCAATGATTTCAAAATGAAGGATGGGCTATGACGTACCTACATTTGACAGAACAAAACTCGTACAAGAAATAGTTACGCCATCTCGATTTCACCATACCTCAAATGTCAAAATGGCCTCAAATAACCCACAAAATGGGGCCGTTTAAGTGGGGACAGACATTGCCTCGACACGCCTCGTCTATATATAAGCTACTTCTTATCCCGAAAAAATACAGTGTTCCCGTGGGATACTGTATTAACGCGGTATTAGATACTGTATTAAAAGCCTCGGCCAAAGCTAGTTTATAACATAAGTAGGACTACCTACTGGATTTGGTGCGGCTGTGTGATAAACAGTTGAGGAACAACCACAGAGTACAAGACTATGATATGACATGATAGCATGACTATGATAGGACATGATAGCTTTTCCCAACATTCTAAACCATAAAAAACTAGATAGGTTGACTTCCTGACTAGGAAGTAGGATACACGCATCTAATACTAATCTATTATAATACTTCTATACTATTTACTACTAATAAATAAAATTGATGATTGTTTGTAATTTTAAATTAACAGCTTTTTACTTATTGCTCATTTATATTCATACAGTACTTACAATAAAAATCAATTTTTAAAAATTTTTCTGTCCAGACTATGTACTCTGTTTGTTCGGGCTAACCTCTGAAACGGCGAGACCTATTTTCACGGGATTTCCACTGGCAGATAGCTGATGTTATAAGGTATACGGAACCCTTATTTTCTTCAAACGAAACCCAGAAATAAATTAGCATTTAGCCTATGTAAACATAGGCTAAATGCTAAATGCAAAATTAGGGTTCCGTTTCCGTTATTTCTACGCAAACGAAGTCGCATGCACCAGCTAGTCTTAGATACTAATATCATAGAGAGGAAAGATTTGCTTATACGTTCCGAAATATCTGCATTCAGCACCGATTTTGTTTAGCGAATTTAGCGCAGATCTATATAGAGGTACAGTAGACGGAGACACGACATAGGCAACTTTTTATCTCGTCATAATACGTACCGGCGGGAATCTTACAAAAGTGTGTCAAATCGGGTGTTTATCATAAAATGTGTTTCTAATACCTACTTCAATAATATTGTCAAAGTGGTAAAACGGAATAGGCAACCTATGGGAGTTACGAGTTTGAAATAATGAGGCTATCCTTTCAAGTTCATTCATGAATAAATAAAGAGTACATTTAAATTCATCTTCGAAATCGCCGTTAACGAGAGCTAAGTCCGAACCATTTATTTGTGGTTGAATGAAGTTTTATTTCCATTCCATCAAGGAAAGTTTTATTTCCCAATGAAACAAATAAATTCAAACTCTAAAAACATACCAATAAAGTTTAAATTAGCGTGTTACGGCAGGTCGGGGCGGACGCGAGTTGGGCCGATATTCCGCACGAGGTACCAGGAGCGCAGAGACATGATAGAGCTGTCTCTACATTTAGGCCTACTTTTGTACCGAACGCCCGCGCCGCGCCGCGCTGTACGGTAGCTGGCAGTGACCATTGTAACTTTTATTTAGAAAGTAAATACTACATACACATAACACAATAATAATTGTAGATTCAATGGTGTATTGTTGGGAATTGTGATTGTATGTTATATAGCCTTACCGAGAGCATGTCAGAACATAAAGACGGTTCCGTATAACTTAAACTTATAAGGCACCTTACGTATTTTTGGTCGCTGAATCCGAATATGTAATTTATGAAATTTATTTTCCTCTAATGTAACAGTAATATTGCATCATGGAGAAAAATGCACTTTTCGTGAAAATCGCGAAATAATTATTTTTTTCATTTTTCCGTGTTCATGTCGATTTTTTTTCTACAGTTATTGCACTTTTTCCTATAAATTTTTTTATTGTATTTCTGGACTGTTCAAAAAAAAACAAGAGGTCATTTGTGTAAAAAAATATCAGAACCGGAGAGATGAGCTTTTAAATTCGTGACATTTCATAGCTTTTTGACACGAAAGGACCGTCGGGCTACCAAGCGCCGCCTGGTGACAGAAAAGAATCGAAAATTCTTATTGACTGTTTTTGATACCACTTACGCCACCAGATGACGCTTTGTGTGCGTTGGGTCTGGCCCCTAGCGATAGAAAAAATATCAAACACCCTCTTTGAAATATTAAGCGACGAAATTTTAAAATTCGTATTTTGAACTATACAGCCCAAGATTTCAAAACTTGAGATAGGCTATGATGTACATTTGACAGAACAAATCTTCATACATTACAAAGTTACGCCATCTTGGATTTCTCCATACTTCAAAGTTCAAATGTCAGCCATCTTGTTTTCACCATACTTCAAATGTCAAAATAGCACCAAAAATCTCAAAATTGGGGTCACGACGACCTCTGTATCTCAGTGGTTCAGCGCGATGGTGCTCAAGCTGGGAGTCGCGGGTTCGAATTCCGCCGAAGGGACAAAAAGTTTTTCTGTGTTCCTGGGTCATGGATGTGTATTAAATATGTGTATAATATAATAAAATCTTAAATATATGTATAGTTTAAAAGTATTAAATATATTTCCTTTGTCTGGTACCTGTAACACAAGTTCTTCAGATATTTACCACGGGGCCAGACTGACATGACATTATTTAACTGGAGATACTTTTTGCCTTAACATGCCACGTCTATAATATATACGTCTATGTATACAGCCCTAAAATTAAAAATATAAACTACAAGGAAGATTTTGGATAAGTTTCATTGTTTAAATATTAATTACGGAAAAATGGCAAGAGTTTTAAAATTCACGTACCAAGCGCGCGCTCGCTGCCAGTAAAATGAAATAAGGATTACTGAGGAATCAAACAGAATAAGCTGAATTTTTGTACAAACCTATATTTTAGCATTACCACACACATGCTAACGTGTAAGTTACCTAGGCTACTCAAGGTCAAAGGCGAAAAAATCTATGTTTTAAGAATATCACGTTTTCTTTGTCTCCTATCATCCTAGCATTTGAATTAAAGTTGTTGGAAGTTAAATTCTCTAAAAACATTGCATAGAACTTTTTCTTAGAAGTCGAACCGTTTTTGAGATAGAGAGTGCAGAGTGTGAGAGTGCAGAGTGCTCACACTCTGCTTGACGGAGCGCTCAGTCGTTTAGAGCTTGGCTCTCTACTCGGAGGTCGTGGGTTCGATTCCCGCATTGGAATAATAAAAAAATGTTGTTTCCAAGTTTGGTTAGGACAACGCAGGCTGATCACCTGATTGTCTGAAAAGAAAGATGATCCATGAGTCGGATGGGGATGTAAAAAGTCAGACCTGCGCCTGATCCTTCCCACTGGGTTTAGAGAGTAAAGGAAGAGAGAGTGCTCTTGTGTACCGCGCACACACTTGGACACTATAAAATAACTCCTGCGTAGCTGGCCTGGCTTGAAACCAGGCTACCGTCACCGAAATCGGTGTGGGGAGATATTATTTTTAAACAGTGTTCTTATTAGTCTTTATCCATTATAATATTTTATTTCAATTTGATAAGTCAAATTGAAATAAAATATTATAATGGAATATTTTTCTTTCTACGGTAAGCCGTACTCGTGTTACATGTTTTGAAAGGTCGGTAATTTTGGTCTACTTCACCAATGGTCTACTTCACCAATGTACATAACATGCGTGCCTACAACATGTCGCTTGACAATTCGCCTCAGCACGTCGCAGCGCACATCGCAAGCCCGTAGCGGTTACTCAATTCTCGTGGTTATAGTAGACCTTCATTTTACTTTGATTGTATTATAAGCTACTTGTTATCATAAACTGATTTTGTGACGTTTGGACCAATCAAGAGGCGATAGACGCTGCTTTAACGTTTACGGGAATACCGGTTTGACAGTTGTAGCGTGTCGGGACTTGATTGTAATTGTATGATTGCAGGTTTTATTTGGCAGAATTGTGCTGTCACTGCTATACTGTACCCACTCTATAAAATGTTCAAGATTAAGTGGTATCGCAGTATTTGCTCCTGTGTCCTGCGGGTGTCATGGGCGACGGAAATCGCTTAGGCCTAGGAATCCGTAAGGCCGGGGAAAATTCAGAGAACTGATGAAATTGTTCGATTTTCATATCTTATAGTGCTAACAGACACACAGATTTGGTCCGGAGCTGACCATTATGACAGCACGACACTCGTGTGTTTGATTTTCAGCTCTATTGTATAGGACAGAGTACTATTTACAGTGCATTCCGATTTTTGTGCAATGTTCCAACTCGCAAAAATATTTCTCCCCAAATTTCAGTACATCCGCGGTTGTTATTGAACCTTTTCCTCATTAAAAAAATGACTCAAAGTGACTTAGGTATTATAATATTATTTTTTATAAAATGGACCAGGAAACGAGCAGGATCGCCTGATGGTAATCGGTTACCACCGTTCATAGACACTTGCCACACCAAGGGAGTTACACTTGTAACTCCCCTAGTGTTGCGCACTTGCGTTTCTGGTCCTTAAAATCCCCAAACCCCGTGGGCCTCCGGTAACATCACTCACTCGGTATTTGTGAGGTTGAGGACTGAGGTACAGTCTGACGAAGTCTGGCTCTTACACGTTTTATTATCTAAGTATACTTAATATTAAAAGAGGAAACATTTGTTTGTTTGTTTGCATTGAATAGGCTCCGAAATTAATGGACCGATTTTAATGAAATTTGGCACAGACATAGATTAGACTACGGGTAAGGATATATACATATCGTACGTCGGGGCCACCAATGTAGGAGTATGGTGGCAAGCCCCAAAGGATCTCCGACCGAGCGAGGTGGTATGGTCGGTCAGGCCGAAGCCCCTTGTATGCATTTCGGATATTGTATATATACCGCCGATCTCAGAAAACTTCGATAGCGCGATTCAGGATTGTGGCGCTAATTGGTCCGCCACATACCATTTTTTATCGCAGCAAAATGTACGGTCCCTGCGCGATTACCTTTTGCGCGCACAAAGTCGCGGACAACACCTAGTTAACCATAACTATCTATTGAGCACGTGCAATATTCCACTACTTCACTAGAGAGTGTGTAGAGGCCGAACCAATTATTTACTAGTTAATATAAAACATTGACCTTATAATCATTTATAACATTAAATCGACCATAAATCATGGTCGCTGTGGTGCATGGTGGCAGGCGTCGCGCGCAGACGCAGGGCTCCTCCCAGGGGCGTAGCATCTTGCTCGGCCCCGCCTCGCCCCTCCTCCAGGGCCCTTCGAGACGCCCTCTCGCGGTACCTTCGAGATTGTATGATATCGCCAATAAATATGAATAATTATGCCCCTAACTTTCATTGGATTGATTTACGTCTTCGTACTGGTGACAGTTTTGATATATCGTTTTTTATTGCGACGTGTTCGAATATTGCATTTGAATACATATCAGGCGTGTGTATAACGATCAATGATATGAATTTATTTTGGAAACAGAATCTATTTTTTTAAACGGAACCCTAAGATTAAAGTAGCTTAAGTTTCTCCTTATAAAAATAGCTATCTACCAGTGAAAGTCAATTCAAAATCGGTCCGGCCGTTTAAACAAAAATTTAATAAATTGACTATTTTATTATGCATTTGGTGCAAAGCTGTTAATTTGAAATTACAAACAGTCACCCCAATTTATTAATTGTATGCATATTATATTGATATATTGTATGGCAAGATTAGCTTGCTTGCTTAATTAATTGCGAATGCTAACATCAAACTTGATGTTTCATAAAAAATTGAGTTTTGTAGTTTTTCTATACGGCATCAAGTTCAGCCTACAATATTTCAGTGCAGTTTCTCAATCTATACAAATAAATAAAATTGAAGTAAATTAACAGCTTTTCACTTAATGTATGTAAAAGTATAACAGTACTTACAGTAAAAAATTTTTTTTTTATTTTTCTCTGTCTGTCTGTTTGATCCGACTAATCTTTGAAACGGCTGGACCGATTTTTACGGGAGTTTCACTGACAGATAGCTGATGTTGTAAGGTACAACATAGGCTATTTTATCTTAGGCTATTTTATCTTATTCTATTTCCGCTTAAAATAATAGGATTCCGTTTCGGTTAGTTCTACGCAAACGAAGTGGCGGGTGCCAGCTAGTCTTCTAATAAGTGTCGAATAGCTTTTTTGGAGGTTTTATCGCTGCTTACTTTACATAGGCTGCACTAAAAGTATCGGGAATGGAATATTTCCACTGTTCCTGTCATATTAAAATCTTTTTAATTTAAAACACCTTGGTTTTAAAAATCGAATACCGTTTATTTATTTAAAAAAAGATTATCGGTCTTGTTACAAGGTCTTGTCAAACTTGTTTAGTCGTTGAGAAAATGGAATTGACACGAGAAAATTCTAGAGCGATGATTTATTATGACTTTCGAAGTGGTTTAACACAAAAACTGGATGTTGACTGGATGATTTCTTCATTTGGTGATGAAGCCCCATCCAAAACCACAATTTATCGCTGGTTTGCTGAATTTCAACGAGAAAGTGTCAAGCTCAGTGATGATCCCCGTCAAGGTCGTCCAAATACTGCAGTCACCCAAGAAAACGTTGATGCTGTGCGTAAGCTGATTGAGGAAGATCGACATGTGACATACCGCGAAATTCAGGCAACTTTAGACATTAGCATGAGTCAAATACAAATAATCTTGCATGAACAATTAGGTGTAAAAAAGTTGTTTTCCCGATGGATACCGCATTTGCTCTGTGAAGAGCAAAAAGCGGCTCGCGTTACTTGGTGCGTCAGAACTCTCGAAAGATTCCACGCAGGATCCTCAAATGCTGTATACAACATCGTATTAGATGACAAATCCTGGATATATGCGTACGAACCCGAAACAAAAAACCAGTCACGAGTTTGGGTGTTCGAAAATGAGTTAAAGCCAACAAAAATTGTTCGTTCACGGAGTGTTGCAAAAAAAATGGTGGCCACGTTTGTCTCCAAAACCGGCCATGTTGCGACTATTCCTCTTGAGGGACAAAGAACGGTTAATGCAGAATGGTATGCTAACATTTGTTTGCCACAGGTCGTTTCTGAACTCCGTAAAGAGAACTGCAACCGCCGCATCATCCTCCATCACGACAATGCGAGTTCTCACACCGCGTACTGAACAAAAGAGTTTTTAGAGCAAGAAATCATAGAATTATTAGACCATCCGCCGTACAGCCCCGACCTAAGCCCTAATGATTTCTATACTTTCCCTAAAATAAAGAATAAATTGCGTGGTCAGAGATTGTGTGGTTCCATCGTATGGAAAAATGTGTCAAATTTCGCGGAGAATACTTCGAAAAGCAATAAATACATTTTTAAATAGTAATGGTGTGTCACTTCCTTGATTCCCGAAATTTTCAGTGCCGCCCTCGTATATCGAGCGACTGACACAAAACATGCAAATGAGCTATTTGTCAATTATTGTTAGATGTGAAACCGGCCCTTAATGTTGATATTTATTGCCTTCTTGCTTCTTATCAACATGATACTCCATAAGTAGATAATGAGCTACGGTTGCGTACGTACCTACTTGTCATGTTATATCACGCAATGTGCTATTTGCGTTACGAAACGAACGGTTACGAAATGAAGTTTCTACGATCAATCAGCGCAAGCGAGAGAGTTCCGTTCCGAACCTCAAAAGGAAGAAACGGAATAGGGTTGAAATCACTTTGTCTGTCTGTCTGTCAAGACCCTTTATTTCGGGAACGCGTAGAGGCATCCAGTTGAAATTAAAACCGTATACTCTACGTCTACGGCTACGCTACATTCGCAGCTTTCGCAGCTTCATACCTTGAAGCTGCGAAAAATTATACTTCAAAGTAATCATAAAAAAGATACGACTGTTTTTGCCACAAAAAAATGCGTATACGGACGGACGGACGGACACTCTCAAGGTGATAACAATTTATAGGGTTAGGTACTTCCCGTAGACCTAGAACTATAAAATTTGGCAAGTAACATCGTTATATTATGCTACACAAACAAGAAAAATCTGAAAACTACACAATATGTGTAATTTAATTTTAAAATAATAGAGGTCTAAACTCTTAAGTATAAGAAGGGGTCGAAATTTCAAGTTGAAGCTACTAGTTCAAATGGATATCATAATATGAAAGTTTGTTTCTGCTGATAATAGATGGCGCTAGCATACCTGCACCATTTCCAGATTTATACGCGAAATCATCTCGAAGCTACATATTTTGATATTATAAAAACGATGTTGGTACATTATCCATACTAATTACTAATATTATAATCAAATCTATTATTTGATTATTTGCTTGTTTGCATTGAATAGGCTCGAAACTATTGGACCGATTTTGAAGAAATTTAGCGCAGATTACTACTACTTATTTATCGCGGCAAAATGGACGGTTCTCGCGAGATTTTCTTTTGCGCGCACGAAGCGCGAGCAACATCTAGTAAATAATATAGATAGCCAACGTAATATGTACCCAAAAAAATTGTATAATAATAGCTCAGTATTGACGTTAAAACGAATAAAAGATGCAGTAAGTATAATATTACTAATTTTATATGGGGCGTAACTGGAACTACGTAAATTGTGAATGAAGAGTACAAGTAGACCTATTTGGAGCTTTTTCTGTTAGTAACTTAAATACACTTAAATAATTATATGTTCTGTCGTTCTCAAGAAAATCGGCAAGTGTGTTCTTCCTCTCCTATGGATTTCGATTTCGTTTAAAAAATTTATTGATTTAATAAAACTACGTAAAGGTTGCCATGCTAAAGAATTTACTACCTGAGGCTTTATTTCTGTCCGGAGTCCGGACTGAATATGCGAGATACAAGGCATGCCGTTCGGTATACATGAAACCCCCCGGGTGGGGGAATATTAATTGAAAAATGTTCGGGTACTTTGAACAGATTCAGCACATAACACCTACTATCTCAGTCCTTCTGTGATGGTTGCTGTTGAAAATGAAATAAAATGAAATTAAACCGCGAAAAATTCCGAAAAATACTTTAATATGCAATTGGTAATAAATAGGTATTCGCTTGATTAAAGCCTATGCATACGTTGACTCGTTATTATCTACAACGAATCATTATAGGATTAGGACTTAGGACACCTGTAGAGGTGTAAAAGTAACGAAAAAAGCGTACCCGTATGTATTCCTTACCATAACAATTATTACTCGTTACTATAGTATCGTTACGTTACTCGTTACTTCTGATACCTCACAACATGCTATGTTATGTTAGAAACGTTATGTTAGCAACGAATCAAGTCGTATTGCGTACGCGTATAGTATGGTGTGGCGGTCGCGGTGACGCAACATTCGTCATTTGGAGAAAAGATACTTATACATTACATACCAAGCTGCGTAAGGAGCATTTTGTCACTTCTCCGTATTTTGCACCACACTTGTGTTTAAGTTATTCTAAGTTTAGTTTGATTTATAGGTAAAGTGTAGAATTACAAGTGAACTGTCGACGGAATCTTTTGAATTTGCACGGATTTACTATTAACCGTGCGATAATATGTTCTATCACAATAACATCGCAATCCATCACCATTAATTATAATGAAAAAGTAAGAAATAGGTGTCGAAAATTATTTATTGACGATAATATTATTTAAAAATAACTTTCTAACAATAAATAAAAATGCGAGTAACGAAATGTAACGTTTCGTTACTCGGTAGGTACTACACACACCGGCATATTTAGCGGAACATAAAATAAAGGTTTGATATCAGTATCATATAAGGTTGCTGGCTGGTTTATACGTCATTTAATTTAAAAATAAATATTTTCAAATTAAGAAAACAACAGAACATAACATTTTATGCAATTGTTTTAATTTTATTCAAATACACCTTATCTGGAGCGAGCTTCGAGTATTTCTTCCTTCTGAGTTTGATTTAAAATTTCATTGAAATACTGTTTTTTGTTAGTTTTTTTTTTAATCGCGTATCTTTTTGAAGTTGAGGACTGAATTATGCCTGACTTAGCCCCAACGGAGATTGCTAGGGCACTCGAAATGCGAAAAAATGGTCAAACCTACAGAGTGATATCCAGAGATCTTCGTCGACCAGTTTCAACGATCCATCGCAGTATCCAACGGTTCAGGGAGACCGGTACTTATGTGAGAAGAGCAGGACAAGGCAGAAAAAGACGCACTTCGAGTATTAGGGATGATCGTATCATTCGACTTCGTGTACGTAGGAACCCCCGTTTGACGGCCGTCCAACCCCGACATGAGTTAGAATCAGTGCGGGGTGTAACCGTAAGTGAGCGTACGGTACGAAGAAGGTTCGAAGAAGCTGGTTTGGGTTCATTTGTGGCCGCCAAGGCTCCAAGGCTCGAGTTAAATCATCGTAGAAACAGGTTAACTTTTTCTCAGGAACATCGACTTTGGAACGCGGACCAATGGAGTAAGGTATTGTTTAGTGATGAATTGTGAGATTAGATTAGATTAGTGAGAATTCTCTTAAATCAAATTGACGGCAGGCAAAGAATATACAGACGCAAAGGAGAACGATACATTCAGACAAATTTTGAAACTACAGTTGCATACGGTGGTGGATCAATAATGGTTTGGGCGGGCATTTGTTTGGGAGCTCGCACAGACTTGGTAGTGATAGACAGAGGGAGTCTGACTGCAGACCGCTATATCAGAGAAGTTTTAGAAGAAAATGTCGTACCGCTTGCCCCATATATCGGTGACGATTTTGTTTTTATGCAGGATAATGCTCGGCCGCATACCGCTCGGGTAACTCAAGCTTATCTGAATGATATGAATATCACTGTTATAGAGTGGCCGGCGAGATCACCGGATATGAACCCAATAGAGCACGTTTGGGACTTGCTGAAAAGAAAAGTTAAGTCCAGATTTCCAGCTCCTGTCAATGTGGGTGAACTGCGAATCGCCATAGTTGAGGAATGGCGGAGACTATCCCAGGAGACCATCGATAACATCATTCTCAGTATGCCTAGACGGGTAGAAACTTTAATAAGAGCACGTGGAGGAAATACGCGATATTAATCATCATTTTTCAAATGTAATTAATTGTTATTTTAATATTAATTTTCACTTTTCCCGGTTACATGAAAAGTTCAAAAATGTACCATTTTTCACAAATAACCTTTACTCGCAAAATCTGTTCTTAATGTGATCTCATTTTAAGTAAAACAAATGAAACTTTAAATAACAAAAGAAGTGTAGTAAGTAGATTTTAAAATAAAACCATATTTTTTTTATGGACCTTTTTTTTGTGTTCCGCTAAATATGCC
Organism: Phengaris arion; assembly: GCA_963565745.1. Lineage (NCBI taxonomy): Eukaryota > Metazoa > Arthropoda > Insecta > Lepidoptera > Lycaenidae > Phengaris > Phengaris arion. The sequence continues at coordinate 2,246,858 of OY751442.1, forward strand.
GGTGTGTTTAAATAGCGCACCCGTTGCTCAGTACCGAATACATGCGGTTTGCTACAGCTCTAGACACCTGTCATCTCAGTCTGCTGTGGCCTGTGACTACGGTTTCCCGTTTCTGTAATGTATCCAAATGCTTAAGGAAAAACTACAACGAAAAAAAAACCAAGACTAAACCCGGTATCTGTATCTGAAGCTTTGAGCGATTGAACGTTTTACTTTTATAAATCCTGGCTCAAAAGTGATGTGGTAAACACGTTCTCATTACTATACGAACAAATGAAATAGCTCCAGTAAAATGCGTTTGTGATTTATGCTTAAGGTCTGATGAATAAAGCAAAGCATGCGCAACGTTTCTATGTAAGCAACGCGACGGTGACAATAATTGCTCTCTTCGAATGCGTGCCATTTTGTTTATTAAATTAACAAATTAATAGCGGCCGTAATACAGCAGTGAATGAACATTTTATAAATTTTATAAAATGTTCATTCACTGCTGTATTACGGCCGCTATATGAAGGCAATACTATCTTAGGATAACGGAGCTTTACACACGCGCCGCAGCTTCTGAGTAAAAATATGTGCTTTGGTCCACACCAAAGCACACTTTTTACTCTGTGCCAAATGCAACAAAAGGAGAAAAAGCTCCGATAATACACATTAAAACTATATCCCACCTACCTGCTGTATTCAGCGCAAAAGAAAATAATTAATAAACCATCATCAATAACCAATTCATTAACAATCAAATTATGACTAATTAAGTGTATTAGCCGTAAAATACAAAGAAGGCCCAATTAGTAGGGGCCTTCCAATGGCATCCCTGCAGTAGGGCCACTAAAGCTAAAGGGGCGGGGCTGGGCGTGCCTAACTACGCTCCTGGCTTCTCGCTCGAGCTTTGTCGCCTCATGATGCCCTGGTCCAGTGACGTCATCCCTGCCTACTTAAAGGGCCCCTTTTTTTGTTCGTTTTTTTTATTACATACGCTTATTTTATGATTTATGGCTTATTAAAAGTAGGGAGTTGGGTATTGTTTTATGACAGTAGTAATGTAGCAGACGGAACTAACATTTTATTAGAAGAACAATTACTATTGTGATTTATAAATTTAACAGACCATTTGTGTCTTGTGGAACCCATAAAATAAGGATGGAAGGATTTCTGTATGTTCTCGTAGCACTTCCTAGCTCGATATTTTAGACACTCATTGATAGTTAAAAACAATACCCTTCTTCACAGTCGGGTAAAAAGGAGAATGGGAAGATCCCCTTCAAGGTTTTCACATGCAATGCGTTTTCAATTCTGCTGTACGAATTGTGCTTGGAGTGACTTAAAAAAATTGTCTAGAAGAAACAACCAGTTCTATTTGAAAACAGATCGTAAAAATCAACATGAAATAGATTATAAATTGGTGCTCGGATTGGTAGTAAAATTATTTGTTGTAATCATTCATCAATATTTAATAATTGATCTATACTATAATATTATAAAGAGGTAATGTTTGTGAGATAGTAGGGGTAATCTCTGGATTTAATGAACCAATTTTGAACATTCTTTTACCAATAAGGCTACGTTATTTGTGAGTGACATAGGCCCGAAAAATAAAAAAAATGTTTTTCGTGGTAGCCGGATTTGCAAAGTAAGTCGGAGAAAAAACGGTCAAACGAAAACGTTTCTTACGAACGCTGCCTTACCGATGGGAGATATATTATGATTAAGTCCCAGAGAAAAGTTGTAGAGCTTGATAATGCCTACAAAAATGTCAGCGACAGCATATGTCTAACATTTTTTCAAAATTCAACCCCGAAAGGGCTCTAATAGGTACTGTTTGTATGAAACTTTTTATTCCTTGGACATATTTGAATAAAATTTCGTATGAATTGAGTATGGAAAAAATAATGAGTTACGTATTTCAGGGTTTTATAAAATTCAACCCCGAAGATGGTAAAATAGGGGTGATTTTTTTTTTATAAAGATAGCGTTTAATAACCAATGCCAAATGCTAGTAATTATTATAAATGCATAATGTGTTTGTCCGCATTTATGGACAAAGGCATATGTGTCACTGTCGCGCCTAAGCTGAACGGATCGAATTGAAACATCTCTACACTTGTGTGTTCGATTTCAGCTCTATTGTATAAGCGCAGAGTTCTATTTTCAATGGTCTGAATTTTCCCCGGCCTTGCGGATTCCGGATCATATAGCCCCAGCCTAAGATTTGATTGATAGTCTTGATAGAATTTCGGTTATGATATCAGTAATCAAAACTCATTAGTTCTTCATTAAAACAAAATGAATACTTGCTCTTCGTCACATGTTTGCGGTATCCATTTGCTCCGGTCTTTCGCGATGCTTGAAGACCGCGCCGCACAGTTTGAACTTTTAATATGCAGTTATTAGAATTCAAGTTTTTAGGGTTCCGTAGATTACGTTTCGGAACCCTTATGGTTTCGTCATGTCCGTCCGTCCGTCTTCAGCTTACCGTCCAAACGTATACGACGACGACGACGACGTAATAAATACGTATAACGTCGACGTAATACGTATTTAGGTATCCATTTTCGAGATATTCAACTTTAAATACCATTTTTTTGTTAGCTCTAAACAGCTGGCTCGAAAAACCTGAAAAAATTCAGTCCAATGCACAATGTGATGAACTTTAAAGGGAAAATATAACGACCTACGTAACTTTGTTAGCTTAGGAGTTATAGATGTCTAACTTGTAAGATGCGCTTACTTGGAAAACTTGTACAAAAATAACGAAATATTAAGCAAACATGCAAAATATTGGTACCCACCAACTCGTTACCACAACCTACATATTGGTACTCGCGTGCGAGATTCCGACTCGCACTTGGGCGGTTTTTATTTTCAACTTGGAGACTCTAGCTTAGTTTATATATTAAAAATTATATTTACTGTCGTAGATGCGAAAGTTTTATCTTTCCGAGCTTTAAACGCCTAATGATTTGTAAACCACACAGTTATTATACAGGTACCTACTTATCACCTATAAGTCTGAATTGAATATTATGTTCTTTTCGTATATTTCAGTTCTAGTCAAAGAAAACAAGAGAAATTCCATAAAAAGGCAACAAAGGAGTTTGTTAGCCGCCTTCTAGTTCTGCCAATTCACTTAGTTTCCGTTTGTCTTTAAAATTTAATGGTTAATAATGCGCAGACGCTATCAAGTGTTAATTTTTTTGATAATATGAAAGACATACAAATATCACTGCTAAATTATTTAGTAAAATAGGTCTTATACAATTTATAGCCTATGACACTGTTAGCTTCTATTGGTAAAGTGCGTTGGCGTCGCGCTGGTGCGAACTGCGAGTCTGGTTGAATATATATTCTCTCGCGTACTTTTTAATTTTTCGATAACTTCTAAGATATTAATTTAAAATGTGTCGTGATTAAAGGCTATTATAATGTGTATGAAATGTTTCAAGTGACTAATGTATTTAATTTGATAAGGATTATTACTGTATCCGTCTAATTAGCTTCTGAAAATACCACATAATATGTAACGTGTGATCATTTTTTAAAACTTAGAATGGGTATTATAGGCTATCCTATAAGATAGACATATTTCATTGGATCTTTTTAGGACTATTTATGATATACATTACCATCATAGATTGTAAACGTGTAAGTCTTAACGGTTTTTGTAGCGCACGCCAGAAAAGCTCGCAGATGACAGTTTTTTTTCTACTTACAGTTTTCTTTTATTTAAATTCACACAATATCTTTATATATTATAGCTCATAGGCTATAATATATAAAGATATCAGAATAACTCAAAGAGTTATTCTGATGTATAAGCTATGTTTTTGTAAATATTCATTAAAATCCATTCGTTACTTTTATTTGTTATTTTTACGAGCATTTTACGATCGTTTTACGAGCTTTATACGACTTTCACTGTGTGGCGAGGTTCAATTTAATAAATGTTTTTATAACGATTCATACAAACTCTGTTACGAAATGCTCAAATGTGGACAATTGGGCATTTCTTCATAGAAACTTTTCTACTGGTAGTTATTATAAGTAGCCATAAATAGCTTTCATGTTCTACAAGATAAGAAAACAAACGTTGTCTTCTCTTGGCGTTTCACAGTAGCAAAGTTTCCTACATCTCATTGACACAACCCTACCTAAACAATAAACCTTCCTTATTTTGTCTATTCTTCCATAGAATAGACTACGGCGGTTACGCTACGCCGCGCCGGCAGATGTATACAGCGCGTATTTATCTGCGGTTTATCCTACTACTATTTATTATGTTGGCAATCCTTCAAGTTGACAACCCTCCGCCGAGGCGCGAAGGTCGAAATGTCATCTGCAAGGATGACACTTGTCAGCCACTGAACTTAATATAACGGCGGTCTACGACGGCACGTCTTCTGCCTGTTGGACACTGCAGAATAGGGAACTTGATATTCTCTTAACTTGTCGATTTTAATAAACAGATATAATTATAGTTTTGTTTGTTCATTAAACTTTTATTAGAAGTTCTTTAGTATATAGATTATCAGAGTTTTCTCAACAAATATAAATGTGAAAGTTTGTGTGGAAGCATGTATGGATGGATGTTTACTACTACTTATTACTTATGTTACTCTTTCACGCAAAAACTTTTTTAGGCTCTGGATTAAAATATAAGCCACTTTTTTGGGAGGGTCCATAGATACTATTACTTTATACAATCTTTCTTTAGTGCTAATATCGATCGCTAGTATTCTTTATTGAGAAACGTATCGTCCGCCATGGTTGTCCGCCGGGTTCTACGCACGGAGTCAAAACTCAAAACTTCAAATCATGACAATCAGGCTTGATCCTCCTCCCAGGCCTTGCAAAAAAATTCCCTTCTAGTTTTTCTAACCTTTGAGCACACAAGATTCCATCAAGGTAGGGTAACTACAGTTATTACAACAACTACAATTCCGTTAAAAGTATTTTTAATTGACCAGAAATATTGTAATATTTCTATTTTAATTGACCATAATGTAACGATGATAACTAAGTGATGATAATATTATCGTTTGGCTATCTTCATTACGTTAATTATTGCGAAGAACAACATTAAAATTGTTGGAAACAGGCAAACTAATGTGCCATAAACGTCAATTACAAACTCCATAAATCCAAACCAATACCTACAGTCCGTTCTGAGCTATTTTACCTCGGACAGGACCATATGCCCACGACATAAGGACCACTCTCATAGATACACCGAGCTAAAATAACTATCAACGGACAATACTCGATAAGGACAAGACGTGCACATGAATTAAGCAGTCAAGGTGACGGGATCGATGTCTCCGCTCATGCGCGCCGGGTACCCACGTGCTCTCAACAGATGGCTCTGCGCTGCACCGCGCATGCGCGGACGTATTGAGCGCACGCACACACGCACACGCACACACTCGTGCCGCGTACGGCGTCAAATTACCTTCGCTATAATGACGCAAGCAGACGTGTTAATCTATTAAAAATCTTGTTCACGTGTAATAAGGTTGTAATTTGTGTGGTGCTGGATATTTGAAAAGAGGTTGAGTGAACTAAATAGCTCGAACAGCAGACATCAATTATTATCATCGATGTGAAGTTTCTCTGTCTAATTTCATTAATTCTTTGCGGCAATTACAGTCGTTATAAAGTTGTAATTATTATTAATTACAGTTGTAATTACAGCATAAATTACACTGTTACGACAAGGATGTCATAAATATTAAAAATTTAAATTATTTTTATTACGGCTGCAGAGTGATAGTTATTATAAAAATTCTTAACATTACCTACTTTTTGCTTTAATTAAACAAGGAAAATGATTTAAGTTTTAACATTCCATTGTTGGGTAACTAATTCTATGGGTAACTATAAAAAATATATTGCTTTATAATGTTAGAATGTACTGCCGAGCCTCGTCAGGAGGTGTAAACATTCAATAAAAGACAATAATATTGTAATAGGAATTGAATATTATTATCTTCTAATGAATATCAAACCACTTATATATTAAAGCTTATTAAACTTACTCGTTATATTTTTTTAGGAACAGTATTAATAGATTATGCATTTTTTTATGTCCGATTCATATAAATTATTTCGATTCCGCCCTAGCGCATGGGAGTCTGGAGTCTGGACGTTTCCATAATTTTAATTTTAAAGCAAACAAAGAAACTTCGCAGACGAAAACTTGAACAGTGGAACAGTCAAAAGTTTTTATTTATTATTTTCTGTTCAGGACTTTACAATATATTACCACATTTTGCATCTGTGACATCTATTGAGTTAAAATTTTACTGTTTGCCACACATTACATTGATTATATGTATTTTCATATTGCCTTATCTTACTTACTATATTTATGCTAATAATAATAACCAATATTTAATTACTAGATATATTTTTAGATTTTTGAAATACGCAATAAACTTGCAAACTTTAAATATTTTAAGGTAATTAAATGTACCATAAATTCATGATTCATGATTTAACTTAAAGACAACATAGATTTTTCTATTGGGATAGGTAGGCAGTAGGTACAAGATGAAACAGAAGTGGCCGGACAAAAAGTGATCTGAGGATTCCGTTTATTTTTCTTAACATGAAACAAAAACAAAAGATGCATAATCCCAACTGAAAGTCTCAAAGGATGAAGACGAACGTGAAGGTTGCAGATTTATTTAAACCGATTATTCAATTTAAAGTCTCATCATAAAATGTCGATAAAGTATCTAAGTAATAGAAGAGACAAGACGAGATAAATTGATAAACTGCGTCATTAAATTTTAATTAATTTCAAGGCGACAAATGCTCAATCGAATCTGGTGACAAGTACTAGGGCAACAGAGTCAGAGAGCAGGTGTGACGCAATGCGACACGATATCTCTCTCTCGAATCTCGAAATTGTCACTCAACTCGATGCCGGCTTCCAACGAAACGGCCTACTGTATTAAATAAAATTTTAATAATGCGTCCGTTAAAATTTATTGAATGAAGTAGTATATATGAATGTAAATTATAACAATAACAAAAGTGGACCGACCTCACCATCAAAGTAATTTTTGTTTATATTAAAGCAATTCTAAACGTACTTTATTTATTATTAAATTAATGATATTTAAGTAGGTTTTCGATTTTGTACACAAATATAAATAAAAATTAGGAAAAAGTCAAATTTTTAAGCATTATCGCCCCGAAAAAAACAACAGCCAAGTTGGAAAATCATCCTCGTGGAATGAAACACTACAAAGAATATTATGAATGACGGTAGACCAACATACTTTTCCTTTCTACTTTGTGGAAAATTTCTAACTTTTCCTATTATCGACTAATAAATTAGGTAGTAACTAGTTACTAAGTAGGCATGGGGAATAGAGTAGAGGAGGAATGTCTCTCCTTAGAGAAATATTAAAAAGTGTCCTGCCTTAGCAGAAAAGTGTCCGACAAAAGTAATTAAATAGTAGTTTCAAAACTGGCCATTATGGCGGTAGAGTCAGAAGGGTGTGTGAATGTGATAGAGATGGATTGAAGTTAGTTGAATTTAGGTATTTAAATATTTTAACGACTTAGTTAATTCAGAAAATCATGAAAATTCTAATTTGTCGGTGACGGTACGATGACGTCATAACGTCATCGCACCTCAAATAGCGGTTGACAGTTAAAATCATTGTTTGACTTTGACATACAGTCATATACAAGTTCGATGTAAACAAACAACGAAGTGATTAGTTCACAAAGTTACAAAAATAAGTGATAAAATCAACTTATTACCATGCAAAAGCACATCAACCCATGTTAACATAAATATTGTGTCGTCCCTATGTGCGAAAATAACACAAAAAGTGCACCTGACAAAGTTTATTTTCGTATGCCGAAAGGTGTAAGAGGAGTATGTAAGAAAATGTGGTGCAAGGCGATGAGAAGAGACAGTATATCTTGGTTGAGCACTTTATACTGTTGTGAAGATCAGTCAGTACATTGAAATGGATATCGACGAAAACAACCTAGTTAACGCAAAGTTCGTAAACATGTTTATTTCATTAATTTTTATGTAATATCCTAGTGATAAGTACTAAATGAATCTAATAAATAAATATTCAAATTTTGAAGACAACAAACCATAGAAAACATGAATTAACTTCTTCTTCTTTGATTTATGGTAATAGTAATGGCGGTTGTAAAGGTTTTGCACCATTCTGCCAGTGTCGACAATTTATAGATTTATTTCGATTTTATTTATTTACAACATTAAACGAATTATAAAAAAACATAAATTTCGAGGATCGAGATGTACTAATAACATCTAAGAGTACAGAACTACTCTTAGATATTATTAGCACAGAGTACCTACTATTCTCAATGCTCTGAATTTTCCCGGGCTCGCCGGGAATTTTTCCGGCAACCTTTAGACGGTTGATTTTCGCCGCGCAGAATAAATCGACTGGTGTAAACTGTAAATCTCCATAACCTAACTAATACCTGACTCCCTCCCCCTCTCCCCTCCCCTCTCCCCTCGCCCCGTGGCGGTGGGTGGGCGTTTGACGGTGACGGTTGTGACAGGAGGCGGTAATTTATTGACGCCGTCTGTCACTCGTTCCCTTTATTTTGTCACTATGGAAGAAGGGTTATTCTTCCAAACAATAAACAATAAATTGTTTTAGAAATAGGAACTTTGGAAAAATTGCTTGGAAAATACTAATAGCGTCGATTGAGTTTACCTGTTTAGTTTATTTTTGTAAAATCAACTGGCCCCAGTATGTTGGTAGGTGTAGACTATAGGTGTAGGTATAGGTGTAGTTGTATGCGTAGATGTAGGTGTTGGTGTGTACTGTAGGTGTAGGTGTGGGTTATAGTTGTAGATGTTGGTGTTGGTGTGTACTGTAGGTGTAGGTGTGGGTTATAGTTGTAGATGTTGGTGTAGGTTGCAACTTGACACTTGTAGGTGTATGTTGTACTAGTAAGAGTGTGGATGTAGCTAGCTGACTGGTACGAATAATTATTGACAAGTACGTTTTAGTAACTTTCGCGTTATCGAAATATTAAAATGATGACAGCGCCGGCGCGTATGCGTACGTAACATTTCGTTACGTTATCGAATGTCAATTGTATAGGACATGACATTCGATGACGTAACGAATTCTTCGTGCGTAACCCTCTATTCACAGTCAAGACAGAACAATATCTGTCGGTCGATTAGTAACTGATAAAAGTTAGTTAAGTCGAGCCACAGCGATAACAGCCCATACTAGCGATAAGTGGTAAGCAGTTTACAAATATTATGTTCAAAAATTCGGAATCATTTAAATAATTACAAAAGTAAAAAATACAAAACTTGGACTCCACCTTTATTATCCGAAACTATTATATCAGATTCGGCTACGGGTAAGGAGCTCATTAACATCGCTTAAGTAGAAGTACCCATGTTCCCCATTTCACCAATATTAAAAAAAAACGATAACCTGACTACGTAAATTAAAATTTTAATAGCCTATGTTAACCGGGCTGTATCAACGCACAGTCCAAGTCCTAAAGGCTAGAATTTTGAAATTTTGCACACGTATTTCTCATATGACGTAGGTATCTACAAAGGTAGGATGTTTCAAAAATTCAACCCTCAAGGGAGTAAAATAGGGGATAAAAGTTTGTATGAAACTTTTTACTCCTTGGACATATTTGCATGATATTTCGTATAAATTAAGTACGAAAAAAAGAGTGACGTATTTAGCTAGCGTTTTCTAAAATTTTGCGCCTAGGAGGATAAAATAGGGGATGAAAGTTAAAATTACTATAAAGATATCGTTTAAAAACCATTTTCACGCTGGTGAAGCCGCGGGCTAGTTACGAATATATTGACAAATAATTTATTAAAATCGAATCAGCAGTTTAGGCACGGTGCAACAAACATACTTGTAACATAGACTGCCAAAATCATCACCCTTTCCTTTGGCGTTGCCGTAGTCGGGTAAAAAACTTAACGCTTATAGAAATCATAAAATTAATTTCAACGGAACGGAGAGACAAACACTCCAAACGGAAAACCAAAGGAAATAAAAGTATTATTTCCTGAAAAGGGTCAAAGGAAATTGAGCTTTTAGATAAATTGCGTTCTCATCTCGCCAGGATTATTAGGTACGATATGATCAAATGGGTAATTCAAGGATCCTTTATTTATTTGAAAATCATTTTAGGACCGAAAAAGAGACCGGCAAACTAACCGGCCTCTCCTGGTGGGAAGCGATTATCGCTGTCAATGGACACCTGCAACACCTGAGAAGTTACAGGTGCGTCGGTCTCTTAAATCCCCAAACCCCATGGGCCGCCGGAGTCCGGACTCTGGTACCCACGCTCATTGGCGAATGGCGTTACACAACTCAAGGTTATTTTGATTATATTTTAACGCGAAATTTTCTGTGTGTATGCCAGACGCATTTTCATTAAAAAAGTATACTAACTATATGAAGCTGTACAATCTCAATAAGGAGTGCCCCAGGGTCCAGCACCATAAACAGCAACCAGTCTGGGCTAAATAACGCCATAGCTTTACCATGAGGAGCACTTAAACACTTATTCTATTGACGATTTGCTCTTTTATTTGTTCGATGTATTAAATATGCGTGTAGTAAAAAGTGTTAAATATATTTCCGTTGTCTAGTGACTGGTACCCGTAACACAAGTTCTTCAAGAACGTAGCACGGGACCTGATTGACGTGGTGTGAAACTAAAGATATTATTTATATTGCCTACCTACTCTTACTAAAAAATTGCCACCATGAACTCAATATCGCAATATAATAATTCATATCATCGCGTCGGTTACTGGGTTACTTTTGAACAAACATCAAAACTTTTGTATAATATGTAAGATTAAGCACTAGTAAATCTCATCGAATTTTTCAACTGGTCACGTTTCTTATTCTCACTACCATGGAATCAATTACATAGATTTACATTTTCATCATCAATTTTGCCGCCGTCATCTTGCGCAATTATTTTTTTTCTTCCCATTCACAAGTACCTACAACTATTTGTTCCGCGGACGCCAAGCGAGACGCGTTCTCTCTCTTTCCCACTTTACAGGTGTATATTCTCGTCTCTCTCGCACGATTTCTGGAAGATTAGGGGAGCAGTGAGAAACCAGCAGATGTTGGGCGTTTGCTGATGCGATAAAATTGACAATTTGGTATTAACGGATTAGAAGTTTGAGACCAAAAGTTGAGTAAACTTTTTATTTTTAACAAGGAACGGCAAAAGTTTTTTTTAAGGATTAGAATTAAAAATAACGTCAAACGTCGCCAAATATTGGCATTTCATCACGTTTAGTGTCACCTATTAGTTAACCGGCTTAATTTTTGGGGTTCCGTAGTCAATAGTTTTAGGTGTAGCATTACACCCTATACATCTAAAGCGGGCATGAATTTTTGTTTCATCCCATCCCAATCCATCATGAGGGTTATCGTCGAATAAGTCTCAGCAAAATCCGTTAAGTAATTATTTCGTGTAAGAGTAACGAACATCCATACATCCTTACACGCAAACTTTCGCGTTTATAATATTAGTAAGGATTTAGCTCAAAATAATTTACCTAAAGAGGTTTTACCATGACCTATCAGCATGGAAACTAGTAAGAAATACCAGGGGGAAAGGGGGCAACTTTTTAAACCACTTTGGAAGCCTAAAAATTCGTAGCCCAACTCGAAAATTTCTCACTGTATAAAAAAGTCGCGTATGAAACCTGAGCTTTATTTAAAATTACCTATTCAAAGATAGGGGGGGTAGAAGGAGAAAACAGAAGTAGAGATACTTTACATGGCTCCCCAACCACCACTAAAATAAAATAAAAGTATTATCTTATCATTCCAAAAATGAAATCTATACTTACGCAATCTATAGCCATACAACCATGCCAAAATTTTGTCAATTTTATTATTTATTACAGAAGTTAGAAGGGCAGACAGACAGACAGACAGGCGGATGACGGACAGAGCGAAATTAAGGGTTCCTTGTACTACGGAACCTTTTAGTAAATTCGATAGTGTTGCCATAAATACAGCGTGTGCACTAAGTATATTTTGTTTTATATACATAATATAGGTACTTATTTTTTTTATATTTTTCATTTATTATATTTTGTATTATTAAAATAGATATTTAAATATAGATTCTAATGCAAAAAGATGGGAATTGTAATATAATATGAAATATCCCTAAATAATATAATTTTTTTACTGATTTTCCTGGAACATAATATTTCGATTGTAATTTGTAGTAGGGTACTTAATAACAGTTCTATTGCCTATCCATTAGACTCTAATGTCAAAGAATATTTTATTATATTATTACTAACGTACTAATGTGTCATGCGATCATGCTGATTAGAATGAGTGATTAGAAAAATGGTTTGATAGTTACGATAATGTTTGAAGAAATCTCAATATCGTAGTTCGTTCGAGTACGCTGACTAGGTCGACGCCCGTGTGACCGGGATAAAAGATGCAAACAACCAAAAGTAAGAAAGAGAGACAGCATGAAAGGACTTGCTACGCTCGTAAAGAAAAGCCGATCCTTGTTTTTTGTTCTAGCTCACTTAGAAAACGAGGTTTTATACCTTTTTTTAATTTAATATATCTATGAGGTTTTACAATTTAAAATACCTATTGCGAAAAGATAAACGATTTATATTAAAGGAGGATGGGCAGAAATGTATAAGCGCTGGTGATCCTACTTAATATGAACAAGCCATATAAAATATATAATAACTCCCCACGTCGATTTCGGTGACGGTGACCGGTTTCATTGAAACGCAGGAGTCATTTTTATATTGCCCAAGTGTGTGCGCAGTACACAAGAGCACTCTCTCTTCCTTTTACTCTCGTAACCCAGTGGGGGACGGATAATCGACACGACTGGCGAGAGATCAGGCGCAGGTCCGACTTTTTACATGCCCAACCGACGTACGGATCATCTTTCTTGTCAGACAATCAGGTGATCAGCCTGCATTGTCCTAACCAAACTTGGAAACGACATTTTTTATTATACCGATGCGGGAATCGAACCCACGACCTCAGAGTCGAGAGCCAAGCTCTAAACCACTGGACCACGGAGGTTGTTATAAAATATATAGCATATTATGGAAAGGGCATTTCTTGTGTAGGTAGGTAGGTAGGTAGGTAGGTATTCTATTGTATATCCTTCATTGACCAAATATAATATAATATGTAATAATAATTATAAATAATGGAGTTTTTATGCAATACGTCAAAATCAAATGCGATAATCAAAAGTTAAAAACTATAACACGACTACACAAATTAAAAAGCCTGTGTACCCGGGCTAGTATTGCCAAAAGCATGTGTACCCGGGCTAGTATTGCCAAAAGTCTGTGTACCCGGGCTAGTAGGTATTGCCAAATTTTCATAATTTTAGATCAATAGAAAGTAAGTACTACTTCCCGTTGAAACACGATGTAAAAAACGTACAGTCGAATTGAAATCCACCTCTTTTTAGGGTTCCGTAATACACAAGGAACCCTTATAGTTTAGTTCTGTCCGTCCGTCTGTCTGTCTGTCCGCGCTTCTAGCTTCTGTAATTATGAATATAAATGGATGAAATTTGGTGATTTTAGTTATAGATTGTGTATGGATCTTAATTTTGGCATGATAAAATAAGAAGTGGGCATGAAAAATATTTTTTCATTCTACTCCATCGTGTGTTGTTAAATAGTTCTTTGAAAATAAAGGCAAGGTTTTTTAAATTACTTTTTACAAAATCGACCATTTTCGAGTAATCGGCGTCCAAAGTGGTTTGTAAGTAAGGAACCCTCCTTAGACAGTCCTGACCCTCCTTAGTCCTGACGTCCTCTTGGTTAGGTTACTTATTTAGAAGTTGGCAAAATAAATATTGACAAATTTCAGATTTCTCGTGAGTGTACTAAAGGTTCAAAATGCAAATCGGAATACAGGATCAGACATTTATTTCGGTCACAGCCCATGCATACTGAACGCGATTTCGAATGCACCAGACATTTCCAGCTGTTTTCAATTCCAATGAAAATTTCATGAAACAAATAGCTCGTTTTAAAAATAACATTTGAAATTCACAATCCAAATTTGTTTGTTTAAGAGGAAAGATTACATAGGTATAATATGTTGAAATAAATAAATAGAAAACAATCCTTTCAAAATATTTATTCAAATAGGAAACGAACTAGCCAGTAACAATCATATTATTCTAAGCCTCACATTTATCATTATTTTACTTGCTTCATTAATTATTATTATAATAGTAATCACTTTTATTTATTAACCTAGAATATAAAACAATTTTTATGGCACCATATTAGATCAGTTGCTACAGTCTGAATATTAAATAACATAAATGCCGTAATTCACCATAATATTCCGTTTAAAACCAAACACAATATTATGTACATCGTTCACACCGAGATGCCCGAGACGATTTGAATCCGAGACGATTTGAATGATTTATCTTGAACTAGGGACTCAAAAATGAACTTTCTTTACTATACAAAAAGATACACGTTTCATTGCAAGAAATTTGCAGCGCTGCGTAAATCTATCTTAAATTTAAAAGTGCGCGCCGCGTGTTTTGACATATTGGTACCAATTTGGTAGGTAATATTTTACGTAACAACTTTTTATTTTGATACTCTTCACTAATCACGATGGCTGTCTTTTAGAAACCATAAAGTCAGAATTAAAAAATACAGCATCTGAACTCTGAAGTAAATTATATCACAAAAGTTCACATTGTCCCACTGTTATTCCTTACTTTCTCTGGTAAATAGTCCAGAATAATCGGTCAACACTCTCCTGTTAAATAGTCTAGAATATTCGGCCAACACTCTCCTGGTAAATAGTCCAGAATATTCGGTCAACACTCTCCTGGTAAATAGTCCAGAATAGTCGGCCAACACTCTCCTGGTAAATAGTCCAGAATAGTCGGCCAACACTCTCCTGTTAAAAAAAACTAAGACTATTTAATCAGCACTGTCTAGTAGATAGTCCAGGCGTTAAGTCAATTCTCTGTGGGGTAAATAGACCACACTTCAGAGTTCAGACTCAAATTGAGATCCTTGGATCTAGTCCAGCAGGTCCGGCGTGGATAGCCTGGCCCGGCGCTATCCGTTGATGATGTTCACGTCCTCCTCCTCGCCAATGTTCAGGATGGCCTTCTGGATGATTCTCTTCAGTCGCTTCCTCGACTTATCCGAGCGAAGCGTGCGTAGCTCCGAAGCTACGAAGTCTCCGAATATCTGGAAGCAATTTGAATTTTTAGGGGAACAATATATTTAGGGCCTCTTTCACAATCTACCTTTGTCGTTGCTTACTTTATATCGAGCGATAGAGACAAAACATGCCAATAAGCTATCTGACACTTATCAGAAGATTGTGAAACCTGCCCTTTAATATTCGAGACACTATAGTCTATACTCTCTACATAGATAAATGATTGGTCTCGGCGCTCGACAGATACCCCGCTATCGAGCAACAACAGCTCTGTAAATGCGGCAAATCGTTATTGTAGTGTGGATTTATTATATCATTGTGTGTAAGACAATTTCTAGTGTGCGTAAATTTTGTATGCACACCTGACACGAAGACACAGAATAGATTATTAGTACAAGGTGGTGACGAAGATTTCAATGTGACGGGCTCCGGCATGCCGACTTCGGCATACTATTTGTTGACGCATTTTTCAAGTATGCCAGCTGTATCTAGTCGAGCGAGTCGAGACCAATTAATTATTTATCTATCAGTCTATACTATCTTATCTGATCCCATCATGGTTACAATGTATTTTGCAGTACACAACAATATTTTTTACCATGGACAAAAAATTGCAATAAACATTTATTGCTGTACATACACGGTACGTAATCACACGGAACACTGACCACGCCATTAGCTGCCTTAAACGGAACCCAAAACGCCGCAATTTAATGAAAGGTGTATTCACCTACTGAATAAATAAGGGAAGTGTATTTTTATAAAAGTTTTTCTACAACAATTATGGTATGTCGGCAGAGGTGTTTTAAAGTGAAAAAAGAAAGAAAAAAAAACGGGCGCATTGATTTTTCAAAGACCGTCCCTTAAAAATAACGGAAAACTTCAGGTATGTCGGCTATCTGTTATCGTTAAAGGTCATTTATCATCCTCTTTACCGGACAATTTTACAAAGGACTTTCCTGCACGTTACACTTATCTTTTTAAAAATGTCCGGCTTAGAAAAGGACTAAAGTTTTAAACTGCATCTAAAATACTTACTTCTTTTTGTAAATTGAAAAGTAGAATTTTATGTTTCCCCTTTTTAGACTCGGACTAGTGACTACAATATCTGGAATCTCTCCGGCCGAAACAAAACTGCGGAAAAAAATAGAACACTGCGCTAATACAATAGAGTTGAAAATTGAACACCTGGCAGCAATTTAAAAACTCGAAGCTCGTGTATTAGATTTTCAGCTCTGTTGTATTAGCACAGGGTTGTATTTTTTTTCGGCCTGAGAGATTCCGGATAATGTAGTCCCAGTCTATACTTCAGTCCTTGAAAATTATCACCAGGGCGTTCGTTATGCTCTGTTTACTACTCTCGTATTACGGGTGTCCATGGGCAAAGGTGAACACATTCAGCGGCCATTTCTAGGCGATTTGCTCGCCAGGAAAAGGATCTAACCTGGCACTCATCAGCCCCGGGTCCAGGCCTGATCTGAGGCTGGGGTTCCTCAGGCCAGAACATGGGGTTGGCGCTTTGCGGCAGTGGCGGCGGCGCAGACGCTGCCATCCGCTGCGACTGATAGCTGTCAGGAGATTGCGTCTGTACTCGCGCTGGGCCGAATTCAAGCTCTTCGTCTGCTTGAAATTCCGCCAACTGAAACAATATATATTACATGATTTGTTGTTAAATTCAAATTTAATTTAAATGTTATAAAAAGAAATTTTGTGAGGAGACATTTCATATTAGGAACTTATTATATTTTTCTACCTACAGTCCACAATGTACTCGGAGAAATAAGGAAACAATGTTTTGTATCGAATGACCTTTTACATGACATTGACGTGTGTCGTGTACTATGGATGTGCACATTTGGTGTACCTACCACTTTTGAACCTTACTACCAAGGAATAAGATCGAAAAAGTGTAAGAATAATATCGTCCCTCTTCTTTACCTCAATATTAACATTTTCCATCGGAAGCGAGCTCAGCGCAGACTCGAGAGACGGTTCCCGGAGCAGAAACAACAGCGAATCGAAATATTCCCACCCGCTGAGACCCTGGTAGTTCAGACAATACCCGTTCTGTCTTTTCCTTATCTTCCGCAATTCTGTGTTGAATTGGGACCTCAAATTGTGCAGTTTCCTGCTTATCTCCTCCGTGGTGGTGCCGAAAACCTCTGCTATGTACTCCACCTTCACCGCTCTAGCGTCCTTGTCCTTATAATTTATATTTTTTGTGTCCCACAATTCCTTGCACTCTTTAAACACTTTGATCAGTTTGCTTGTGGCGGTCGAGTTCCAGTTAAATCGTATGTTTGTGGCGTCATATTCGTTTTCCATTTTAATTAGGTATTCGCCGGTGTCGCTACTCATTGTATAGTGTCGCGCGGTGTCGCTGAGCGCTCTAGCGAGACTGCGGCGGAGACCGGAGTAGCGTGCGGAGCGGCAACGTCGCGCTCTGGCGAGACCGCGGGCTGGTGTCGGAAAGCGGCGAGAGCGGTCTCGCCACACGGCGCGGCAACGTCTCACTCTCGCGCGGTGTCCGCGTGAGTTGTGATAACTTATAATTAATAACTAGAGCTGTAACAAACCGAATCTATTCGATATTGAGGAACGGGTGCGCCATCTAGTACCGAATAACGAAACGTTACACACGAATACATTTCATCACTCGCATTTTTCGTAGTACGGGTAAAAAACGAAAAAGTGAATAAATGCACCTTACTCAGCTTGGTATCTAATGTATAACTTATGGTATAAGTATGTTTTCTACAAATTCCGAATGTTGCGACTCCGCGACCGCGACATCATACTATACGCGTACGCAATACGACTTGATTCGTTGCTCTAACATAACATAGCATGTTGTGAGGTATCAGAAGTAACGAGTAACGTAACGATACTATAGTAGCGAAACTAATTGTTATAGTACCCAATACGTATGGGTACGCTTGTTTACGTCACTTTTACATCTCTAGTAATATCTACTGTCTCGTAATAAAGGTATGATTCTACCCATCTATAACTGTATTGTAGGTACGTAAATATTCAATTTCCGTGACACTTACATTATATATTTTAATGTAGGTAGTAAGAAGTAGGCATCACAGAATGGAAACTATTACTTACGTACATAGAAACAGCTTTCATAGAAACGATCCAAACCGATCCAAATTTGGAAACATTGACCCCTTCAACGGCCCACAATCTTCCTACAATCGTGGACACATCGTATGCTTGTAGTAGTGTAATCAAATCAAAAGCTAACTATGTAGCTGCTTATCTGTTCCTCTTTCTTTGATCTGTTGTGGTAGATACGAAATGTCAATAGACAATAATTCACTATTGCCTATTAAGGTGACTACTGGCCATAAAATGCTAAATAAGGTGTTATGGCCTACCTATGTGGAATTCTTTAATCTATTGAATTGTTCTGCCGCAGATGACTAATATACCATAGATAGAGTATAATATGTACTCTACGATCTACAGAGTATGCTAGACCGAAGACATACAATTTTCTTTAGTATTGCCAATTCAAATCACAACATTCGATAATTAACATTATATCGCATAATTATAAGTGATATTTTACTATAACACTTAAGTTATGAAACACTAGTCACTAGTGCAGTAGAGGTAATTGAATGTTTAATAGAAGAATAATGATACCTCTGAAATTGGCCTTGTTACTATTTCCTGAATCCTGACTCCTGACAAAACGGGACTGATAACGAGTAATGACACCGCTTCATTATAATACGAACAAATACAGTAGTCCACAGATTACCTACAAGTACTAGCAGGCCTAGCATGCGCACCCTAGAAACACCGAAGAATCGCCAATATGACAGATTGAGGAAACATTAATACTATTCGGAGCAAAGTAGGTAATAAGGCAGCAAGGTCGATGCATCGTCGTTATGAGAAACAACATTTCTTTTCTTCCCGAGCATGAGCTCACAAAATGGCCTCTTAACAGCTAAAGTAGAAACGTTTAGTTATTTCAATGTCAACTAGTCTTACAATAATGTCAACTACTCCACATCATGGCGGTCCCAGACAAATAGATTTCTTTACGTTTACTTGAATATTTGTTCGTTTATGTTTGACAGAAGATTTCCTGGCAACAATTTTAAAAATATGGCTGTTTAGAAATGGTGACTTCTCTTGACGACCTTGTTACCATGGATTAAGGACTATTTTACAATGAAATATTTTTAATAAAATATTCTTCTTAAAATTATTTCTTCGGTTCGCCATGCTAAGCCCACAGTACACAGTACACAACTACATTCTAATGTTTTACGGGAATCGTCGATTTTGATGAACACAAAAGAAATGCAAAAACGTCGATAGCCTAGGGACATTAGCAAGGAGTTGCACTGTACCTACATTAATTTTTCCAACCAGGGATAAAGCTTTACCTTCAGTTCGCAATCCACCTCAACCTTTATTGGGTCTTCAGAGGGCTCGCTGGTGTCACTTTCATCGCAGGCCACGTCATCACCACCCTCCAGGTTATCACCACCCTCCTGGTAATCGCCACCCTCTTGGTACACCTGGCTTCCACCCTCAGACGCTGTCTCGCTCGATGGATGGCTGGATGGTTGGCTGGATGGATTAGCGGGTTTGTACTGGGACTGCAAAATAAATAGTACGTTTTGGCTTTGCCTCACATATGCTTTAACTACTGTAACTTTTAAATAATATAGTAATATCTATGGACGCTTCCACATCACATAGTAAAACATTGACATTGACAACTTAAAAACAGAAAACAGTTTTGTACAAAGGCGCTGCTTATTCCAAATTGGAATTTCTTCCAGCAGACCTGATACAGGAAAGTTTAGTTATAAAAGTAACAATATATGGTGCGTACTACTACAATTTACATATAACAATAATAATAAACGAATGCATATATATACGAATACTTACATAGATATATTATAATAAACTAATATATATCATAATCATTACAATTGCTATAAAATATTGGATAAAAATTACATACTTATAAATAATAATCAATCATACTATATAACACTTTAATTATTAAAGGCTAAGCTGAGATAGTGCTCACGCAGCCTTTTCTTAAATAGCCCAAGTGTCTTACACTCACGTATCTGAGTTGGTAAGGAGTTCCAGAGCTTAGTAGCGTGGACCGTGAAGGAGTAGGCAAAAAAGTCAGTACGATGGGGAGAGATATCTAGAAGGGTGCGTCTAAAGGGTCTACAAGATAAGTTGTGAAAATTAGGAAAGGAGAAGCGCTCTTTTAAGTAAGAAGGAGATGAGGGACTAAATAAAGTATTGAAAAGAAAACATATTATGCGATAATTTCTGCGAAGGCGAATAGGAAGCCACTGGAGCTGCTTTCTGTATTGGAATACGTGGTCTCGTTTCTTTAATCCAAAAATAAAACGTATGGAAAGATTCTGCAAACGCTCTAACTTGTTTAGGATCTCTTCATTTGCATCCAGGTAACAGACGTCAGCATAATCGATTATAGGTCGAATAAGGGTTTGTGCCAAAAGAATTTTAGTAGGAGCTGGAAGGAAGTTTTGGAGTAACTTGAGCGAATGGAGGATGTGGTAAACTTTACGGCTAACATTGTTGGTATTGGCATTCCAAAACAGGTGAGAGTCAAAGATAACTCCCAGGTTTTCTAATGAAATATAAATAAAATCGAAGGCCAAGTCAGTCTTAGTACTTTATTAAAAACCATTCCAAGTATTGTTTTAGAGAAATCAATCAAAATTAAATAATATAATTAAAAAAAAATATTATCAACATTTTTAAATTCCAAAAAGCCTAAGGAGATCCGGATAAGCCGGACACCTTTTATTTTGGCCGGACATGCATTCAAAAAGCCCGACTATGGTCGGCTTTATCGGGACGCCTGGCAACATAGGGTGCACGCATATTTAAGATTTTTATTAATAGGTGAAAGGGTAAACCTATGAAATTGCCGTTCTGCAGTTTTTGCAGCTGCAGCAGCAGCAAACAAAAATTATTTTGATTTGAAATGGCCTGTCCATTTCATATCAAAATAATTTTTGTTTGGCTAAGAATTCTAATTTCAAATTAATTTTATTTTAAAATGTAATAATTCTTTTTCCAAAAGTAGTCATTTGTTTATAGATTAGTGTTACATTTTCATCGCATTTCAATCTTTTTCGTCATCATGGATACGTTAAAAGTTCGAGTAATTATGGAATATGAGTACCGTCATGGCAGCAACGCGACACAAGCGACACGCAACATCAACGACGTTTACGGAGCTAATACTAAGGCGGGTCAATAAGTCCGTGACTTTTTGAATTTCTAACCTCCTTACTGAAAAAGCAACACTACTCCTGTCAACAGGCATGTGTCAGTTGACTCCTATCAAAATTTGAACTTGCTGCGTCAGTTAGTTTGTGTTTTACAGCTATCTTTATCAGACTATCCAGTAACTTAAGGAAACAATGGAAAAAAGTGAATTTCGTGTGCTTATTAAGCATTATTTTTTGCGAAAAAAAACCATTACCGAGACCAAGGCTAAGCTTGATAAATACTATGGGGACTCTGCACCATCGATTTCCATGGTAAAAAAGTGGTTTACTGAATTTCGTTGTGGCCGTACAAGCACTGAAGATGCCGAACGTCCTGGACGCCCAGTTGAGGTCTCTACACCCGAAACAATCGAAAAAATTCACGATATGGTGTTGGCCGACCGAAGATTGAAAGTGAAAGAGATTGTGGAAGCCATAGGCATCTCGCATGGCTCAGTGGTTTCAATTTTGAATGATCACTTGGGCATGAGAAAGCTTTCCGCAAGATGGGTGCCGCGTTTGCTCACAGTCGACCACAAACGCAATCGTGTAACAACTTCACAGGAAGGTTTGGCGTTGTTTAATCACAATATGGAGGAGTTTTTTAACCGTGGACGAAACATGGATCCATCACAATACACCAGAGACCAAACAACAGTCAAAACAGTGTGTTTCTAAGGGTGAATCGGCGCCAAACGTGGCCAAGGTGGGTTTGTCAGCCAATAAAGTTATGGCGACTGTTTTTTGGGATGCACGTGGGATAATCCACATTGACTATCTTCAAAAGGGAAGAACAATTAATGGGGAATATTATGCCAACTTATTGGATCGCTTCAATGAGGATTTGAAAAAAAACCGACCTCATTTGGCCAAGAAAAAAGTTCTTTTTCACTAAGACAATGCAAGGGTGCACACATGTGCAGTTGCCATGGCAAAAATCCATGAATTGGGCTATGAATTGCTCCCACATCCACCCTATTCTCAAGATTTGGCTCCGAGTGACTACTTCTTGTTCCCAAACCTGAAAAAATGGCTCGGTGGAAAAAGATTTGACTCCAATGATGAAGTCATCTCGCAAACAAAGGCCTATTTTGAGGACCTCGACAAATCATATTTTTTAGAAGGGATAAAAAAATTGGAGAAGCGTTGTACAAAGTGTATAGAGCTCAAGGGGGACTACGTTGAAAAATAAAATGATTTATTTATCAAAAAATCTGTGTTTTATTCCAAAAGTCACGGACTTATTGACCCGCCCTCGTACTACAAACCAACGCACCACCTGTTATTGGTTTGCTCGCTTCCGTTCTGGAAATTTCGACCTGAAAAATGAATCTCATGGTCGTCCGAAGACATTGGTCGACAATGACGAATTAAAGGCGATTGTGGAAGCTGATGATACACAATCTACGGCTGAATTAGCAGCAGCTTTCGACGTTAGCGTCAAAACAATATTGGTCCATTTGCGTCAAATTGGCAAGGTAAAAAAGCTTGACAAATGGGCGCCCCATGAACTCAATGATCGCCAGCGAAGTACGCGTCGAGACGTGCCTTGCACTGCTCAACAGACACACAAATGAAGGAATTTTGAACCGCATTGTTACCTGAATTGAACAGTGAAAAATGGATTCTGTTTGATAACTGCAACCACTTAGCAAGTTGGTTGGATCTTGGTTCAGCACCTAAACAATGCCCTTAACGAAAACTTACCCCTAGAAAAGTGATGGTCATTGTTTGGTGGTCTAGGGCCGGTGTGATTCATCACAGCTTCTTACCAAACGGGGTGAGCATTACTGCAGATGTGGACTGTGAAGAACTGAACACAATGATGGAGAAGCTGGCACATCTTCAACCAGCATTGGTCAATCGCTCGTCTCCGCTGCTCCTGCACAACAGTGCAGGAAAGTTGCAAGTGTAACTCCTCTGGTGTTGCGAGTGTCTACTGGCGGCGGTAATCGCTTACCATCTGTCTGATGGTTTCCTGGTTCATTTCATAGAAATAAAAAAAAATACAACACCATGACCGAGATGCCGAAAATTGTACTCGCTTTACTTACATTCTGAAAAAGTATCAATATTATTTTTTGGTTTTAGAATAACGTGAGGAACAAAACTTAATTAAGTCATTTTTCTCTAAACTTTATAGGAACAGAGAGACATAAGAGTAGATTGCGTCGATAATTTTCCATTTTTTTTAATGAAAACTACAGCATGAAAATAAGCCAATCGGTGTAAATTTGACTATATAATATTAATTAATTGTATTTGTTGTACTAAACCATACATTACTTAATTATTATAAGATAAGTTAGTACCATTTTTTTATACCTTCCGCGCCCTGTACCTGAGAATTGGCCCACCGCACAAACTAGCGGGTATGCATACGTTCTTAATACACACATACCTCATCACTAATAATATTTATATTTATATAGTTTATAGACTATACAATGTTTTCTCCTTGTCTGATATGTCGGAAAAGTTGCTTGAGAGACAAGGACAAAACATTGTATAGTAATGGGGCTAATACTACAATTAAGAAATTTAAAGATAGTCTGGCGAGTTACAATGATTGACATGATTCATACTATAGGTAAGAAAAAATTTTTTGTTTGTTTATTTGCATTACATTTGTCACAGAAATAAGAGCAGACCAGGTTACTTTTTATGGCGGTAAAATGCACAGTCGGAAATATCATTTGCGCGCACGAAGTCCCGGCTGTAGAAAATTGTCTTCAGAGAAAAATTAAAAATCAGAAAGTACCTTATTATTATTTCTCCACGAGCTTTTTAACTTTTGCTGGCTAATGCGAGCTTTTATAGTTGCTAGCTAGTTTGCATAATTCTTCCTACTGTTGTGGGCTGTTTGCAAAAGCTGTACGTACTACAACTAACTACTCAATGGGCAACCACGGCGTGATCTCGCGTCAAGGTTGAGATATTAGTACCAGGAGCGCAGGAGAGTGCAGGAGTATGTACTATGGAACGATGGTTTGGCGCGGGCCGCGGCGCGCACAATTTCCCAGCTCAGCCTCTCAGATTGTTATATGTACAGAACTAGAAAAATAATTTGACTGTGATTTACAGGTACATCTACTTTCTTATTGTACCTCGGCAATCATCGTATTTCATATTGTATGTTATCTGTAAATTACTTTAAGTGTCAATAGCTCTTGTTGTTTAATCGATAGTTTACTGTATAAATATACTGCAAACAAAATATATCATTCGTTTTAAACTTTTAACAAATAAGTAATCGTACTTAGATATTAATAACAACATCAAACAAAACTAAATGACAAAAAGTTATTAGTAAAAGCACTAACAAGCAATGAAATAGGGGCGGCGTAAAAATAGAACAGAAAACACACCAAAGGACGACATATAAATTGCTTTTTTTATGTACTGGGGTACTGGGACCAGGAGTAATGGCGAGGCTACACTAACGGAAGATGGCGGTAATTATCGCGATGAACATTAAACATTTCTGCAGTTTGTCGGTCTTATTTCATAAAAAGTTAAGGCAAGAGGAAAATTAATGTTTAGCAGTAGGATCATTCTCACATTTAGTTTATACTAGCTGTTTCCCGAGGCTCCACCCGCCTAAATATACCATAATTGGGTATCTCGCGGGAATACTGTACTCATCCGGGATAAAAAGTAACCTATGTTTTAATTCAGAGCCTAAACTACTACCATACTAAATTTCATCAAAATCCATTCAGTAGTTTTTGCGTGAAAGAGTAACAAACATCCATCCGTACATCCATCCATCCTCACAAACTTTCCAATTTAAAAAATCACATAATATGTTTCAAGTTCGTATCGATTCATTCACATTAATCGATGCCTTTAAGCAGGTCACCTCACTCTGAAGATAAAAGCGAAAGACGTCAAATGTTACCTATTAAAATGACTCCACTTTAGTAGGATTATTTTAATTTAATGACGATCTTCTTTGATTGCTTACCGATCGAAAATAGGAATCTTACCAATTTCAGCAGTACAATTATTATGTGTAACTACCAAACAATCAATTTCCTCGACCATACAAATTACAATATTATTTGTTGAATATATTGTAAATTACAGTAATTATTTCAAATCATATTAAATTATTATTGTGTATTTATTACAAATTAAAAATAAGATTAATAAAAAATAATATATTTCTTTCTTTTTTTTCTTTCATTCTAAGACAATTTAATGAAGATAATATTATATTTACGTTAATTCGCAGACGCTTCTTAACCGTTTATTGTTTAACGCGCAATTTCCCGTGAAGTGACCAATTAAGGGAGAAATAAACACGCGCTTGTGGGGATCAGAGATTAGGGCCCAGAGGGCCCCAGGGAGGGCCCGGCCCCGCTCCTACCTCTAATATCATTAGCGAGCTTTGAATAAATTAAAGGGCCTTCGTTAATATACTTCGATGACAGTTTCATACTACTACAGATTTTCAGAATGCTTTATAAATTGCTTTATCCAAATATTGCAAAATATGTATAAGATTTTTGATAAATTAAAGAATAATTCATTGTAATTATGTACGTTCTATATTCATATAGCATAATAATAGATCTTTACCTATGAAATTGCCGCTCTGCAGTACTGGCCATTTCAAATCAAAATAGTTTTTTTTTGGCTAAGAATTCTAATTTCAAATTAATTTTATTTTAAAAACATGGAATTCTTTTTCCAAAAGTAGTCATTTCTTTATTGATTAGTGTTACATTTTAATCGCATTTCAATCTTTTTCGTCATGATGGATACCTTAAAAATTTGAGTAATTATGGAATATGAGTACCGTCGTGGCAGCAACGCGGCACAAGCGGCACGCAACATCAACGACGTTTACGGAGCTAACACCACAAACCAACGCACCACCTATTATTGGTTTGCCGCTTCCGTTCTGGAAATTTCGACCTGAAAAATGAACCTCGCGGTCGTCCGAAGACTGGTCGACAATGACGAATTAAAGGCGATTGTGGAAGTTGATGATACACAATCTACGGCTGAATTAGCAGCAGCTTTCGACGTTAGCGTCAAAACAATATTGGTCCATTTGCGTCCAATTGGCAAGGTAAAAAAGCTTGACAAATGGGTGCCCTACGAACTCAATGATCGCCAGCGCGAAGTACGCGTCGAGACGTGCCTTGCACTGCTCAACAAACACACAAATGAAGTAATTTTGAACGCATTGTTACTTGAGATGAAAAATGGATTATGTTTGATAACCTTGTGGTTATCAAACAGAATCCATTTTTCAGCAAGTTTGCTGCGCTCAGCAAGTTGGTCGGATCCTGGTTCAGCACGTAAACAATGCCCTAAACGAAAACTTACCCCTAGAAAAGTGATGGTCATTGTTTGGTGGTCTAGCGCCGGTGTGATTCATCACAGCTTCTTACTTTGGTAAGAAGCTGTGATGAATCACGGAATCGGGGTAAGCATAACTGCAGATGTGTACTGTGAAGAACTGAACACAATGATGGAGAAGCTGGCACATCTCCAACCAGCATTGGTCAATCGCTCGTCTCCGCTGCTCCTGCACGACAACGCGCGACCTCATTCTGCACAGCAGACGGTCTCTAAGTTGCAAGAACTGGGGTTGGAAGCTCTCCGTCATCCGCCCTACTCACCAGACCTTGCGCCTACAGACTACTACTTTTTCCAGAATTTGGATAACTTCTTGGCGGGAAAAAAATCATTACCCGAGAGGCAGTACAAAATGCCTTTTGAAGAATTTGTTGCCTCCCGTCCAGCTGATTTCTTTAAGAAGGGCATCAATAAACTGCCACTGCGTTGGCAAAGATGCATTGATTGCATGGGTGATTACTTCGATTAATACAAATAAAAAATACATGAAAAAAATTCATTTAAATTTTTTCATACAAAACGGCAATTTCATAGGTAAAGACCTAGTATGTCCACATACTATAATAATACTACCCAATAAGCATAAGGATAAGCAATACGAAAATTTTCGTAAAAGACAAGGACAAAACATTGTATAGCTTATTCACTGCATAAATATTTTTATTAGTAAGGAGGTTTTTTTTTATTAATATATGGCATCGGCTTATAACCATTTGCCAGTGTCAAGTTAAAAAGGCGGGAAATAGAACTTTCGTTTAAATTTTCAACACCGTATTCCTATATCGTCAAGTCTAAAGTCTAGTCAAAGTCCAAATATATAGTCAGTACACTCTATGAGTCATGTCAGTCGATTCAGTAAAGTGGTAGACGCTTTACTGAAAGTTCCTAGGGAGTTTTGGCGGGAAACACAAAATAGCACGTCTTTAGAAGTTGTACCACTTGCCCACACTTGTGCACGTTAACGAATATTCAATGGTTAATATTCTACCAATATTACACATTAAGAACCGAAATAACACAAATTTATGAAGTTTTACAAATTCCACAACATCACCCATTAAACTTCCCGGCAAAACTCCTTACTATGGAGGTTACTGATAAAATGTATATCACATTGTAGTATAAGGCTACGTTCCCACAAGCGTTTTTTGTGGACGCGACAGAAAAGTCTCCACTGTTAATAGAACTGTGCGCTACTACAATAGAGCTGAAAATCTTGTAGAACTGTCAAATCTTAAAACTTCGATTTTCAGCTCTATTGTTACTGTAATAATTGGAGCGCAGAGTTCTATTTACAGTGGAGTTTTTTCTGTCGCGAGTCGTGATCACAAAAATACGCTCGTGGGTACGAGGGCTAAGTATGTACAATTATATAAATTATAAATACCCGCTAGTTTCTGCCGCGGGCCAATTCTCAGGTACAGGGCGGCGTCAAAGGTAAAAAAATGATGCCAACTTTTCTTACAGCCTTTGAAATGATTCTAACGTATATTATAGTAGAATAATGCCCACGGCACAAACCAGCGGGTATACACACGTTCATTGTACCAACACACTAGTAATACAATGTGACATACATTTTATCAGTAAGAATATAAGGCTAATGTGGCAGGTCTGGGATTTTAGTCCATTAATTAAATCATATCTTAAAAGACGAGATAAAAGATACAAAAAAACCTAAACATTATACTTACCAAGTCCAGTAGATGATGATCAGTACGTTCCAATCCAGCAGAGTTGGGAGACTTGCCTATAACTTCAGGGTGTCTCTTCAAAAACCCTCGGACCCAGTCGTACCCCGCCATACCCGAAGCTTGCACAAACTGATTCTTAATATTATTAGCAGTAGCATACTCAAACGCTAGTACCCTCAAGTCGTTTCTGGTGACTCCGGGACCTTTGACTCTTTGGCAATATAGCACAAAGTCGTTCTCTTGTTCCTTAGTGAAAGTCTGATGGCGGCCCAACGAGGCGGCCACTACCCCCCTGCTCAGCCGTTTCCGCAGACCGGACACACTTGCACCGACCACTTTGGCGGCAAATCTCGTCGAGCAGCCATTTTGGACGAGCTGCTGGGCTGTCCTGAACAAATTGTCCGACAGTAGAACTCGATCGGACTTCCTGATGTATTTTCGTGGCATGATTCTGTAACAGATAATAATTAAATGCCTACACAAAAAATACTATCGTAGCCCGTAGGGGTAACTGTGTCCAGTGTCACACACATAAATAGTTTAGAAGACTTAACTATAGTTATTAAATAAAATAACTACTAAACCTTGTAATTTTTGAAGCCGCTACCAGCAAGTTTGGGCAGAATAATATAATATTGTGCTCGTAAAACTTTTATTTTTTGTAACGAATTTTCATAATATAGTTGGCTTGTTTTTCTTAGAAAGGGTACATAATTAGTTATGTACCCTAGGTTTAGACCTAGAATATTCCGCGTCCTCGAGAATTCATAAAAAAGTATTACGAAGAATTGATAATAAGCTTTTGGAAGTCGGTTATAAAGAAAATTGACTCACCAGTATAGGAAAACGTCAGGCGGCAATATTTTCTTATTGTTATTGTTATTATTATATTTAATAGTGATATAAATAAATATGTGTATTTTGTTTTCAACAAGTACAGTAATAATCGTAAGCTCGGCGAGCGTGGTGTCGCGTCGACTCTCGTTTCCTACTGCGGGGCAACAGCTCTCGCCGGCGGCCCGCTTCCCCCACCCCGCTGCGCACACTTGACCCGCGCGGTCAGTTACCCCGAATAATCGAGAATGACGCGTTCAGCGTTTCTAAAAATGTACTTTTAGAATCGCCAGCAGATAACTTTATTTATTATTATACTTTGTTCGGATCCAATTTAAACTGAACGTAAACGAACGATGTTAGCGTATTAATGCTACGAATACGGTATTTTCCTGTATTTTTTTTATTACATAAATGAAGAGTGCTCAGAAAAATAAGACTTACAAAAGGAATAGTATAGTAAAAATCAAAATTTTCAATGATATTGCGGATTGTTTGAAGCACTTTTGTGAGTGTTGTGAAAACGCCACATATAATAGTCGTACTAGTAGGTGACGTCACACGCTAGTAATGTTGCTACCGCGGAATGTAGCCATATGCACAAAATTTCTGACATCTCGTAATTTTGCGCGTTTATGTTGTTGATACATACCATAGTAAATATTTTTGTATTTGATGTAAGTAAACTAATTAAATAGATTTTATCATAGACGTATATATTATAGACGAGGCATGTTGAGGCAAAATCTGTCCCCACTTAAATATCCCCATTATTGAAGGTTTTGGGGCCATTTTGACATTTGAAGTATAGTGAAATCAAGATGACGAAACTTTTTCTTGTCTGAAGATTTGTTCTGTCAAGTTCACGTCATAGCCTATCTTTAGTTTTGAAATCTTTGGGTTTTGTACACTAATGTTTTAAAAAAATATTTCATTTTTGTGACTTCGAAATGCATATTATAATTACAAAACTACACATAAAATCCTTATTCTTTTTACTTATATCAAGTTGTAATACCGAATTATTTCTTTATTTATTTAAAAGAACAAAATGTTTTCATGTTGTCAAATACCCAATTGTAATGCAACATACTCGTAATTACCGTGTACTAACGAAATGCAATGACATGTTAATTTGGTCGAATTTAATATGTTTGTTTACATTAAGTTTAAACTGGATCTAGCTCTTAGCTCAGTAAAACGATAATAAATAATAGCATGAACAATTTCTTAGTAAAACAGCCAACCCTGACACACAGCCAATCTGTCAGCATGTTCAAAAAGAAGATTCCTTTTTTACTCTACAATAGCAATTACCACGGACCCAACTCTTGTCTCTCAACCGTCTTGGGGACGGCTGGTCACACCCCCCATGGGTTTAGACCAAAACCCTTCAGACAAGTTAATAAAGCACAACTCTCAAGAAGAATCTCATTTAAAGAAAAGAAAAAACATTATATACATAGCAAATATAATGTAAGAACTTTTTCTAGCTACAGCCACCTGTACGAACTAAAAGAGGCACTGTTGAACATAATTATATTACGACACAATCGGACTGTCCGAGACAAGAAGACTTGGAAGTTCTATAGAAGAATATGATGAGTTTATTCTATATTACAAAGGAGAAACACCGGGTCTCTACGGAGTTGGATTTATAGTGAGAAAAAATTTAAACCTTCTCTCTCTTTAAAGCTTCTTTGAACCCGTCGCATTACTGCAGTTAAATATCAACGTTTTCGTTTTAAGCATATTACAAGTCTATGCTCCAACAGAAGCAGCTAGCGATGAATAAGTTGAATTATTTTATGACACCATCAACAGGACACTCGGACTATCAGGAAAAAAATTTTATAGTAATGGGAGATTTTAACGCCAGAATAGGACAGCCAAAGCCCGAGGAGCATCTAATTATGAAACAACATGGCTATGGGAACAGAAACAGGCGCGGTGACCGGCTCATAAGGTTTACATACGAAAACAAGTTAGCTATCATTAAACACAGTTTTCAAGAAAAATCCAAGCTAAAGTTGGACTTGGAAATCACCGCATGGCAACTCCAAAAACGAAATTAATTTTATTTTAACAAACCTACATATAAAGTATATGCTGTGCAAATAGTAAATGCAACATACCCCACCGATCATAGACTAGTAAGAGCTAAATTAAATCTGGGCTCTTGCAAGAATAGTAGAGAAAATTAAACCACAAGTAATATAAACTGTATGAAACACAAAAACCACAAAGACAATTATGTTAAATTGCTAGAAGCCTCTTTAGAACCCACATTAATAGAAAAATGCAGTTCTGTTCAAGAACTGTACAATTCTATAGCAAGCTCTATCCAAAATGCCAAAAAAAGGCACACTCCACCAATTAACGAAAATGTAGAATCGATATTATCAGATATAGTGCGATCTGATTATATCCAGCGAAGACAAAAGTTACATAGAGTGAAACCAAAGAACAGATCCAAACAACAACAGATACAAACTTATCAGTAAATATATTAAGCACGATTATAAACATCATAGAACTACTACTCTATAGATACCTCGTAACTACAGGTGGTGTTAAAAAAGCTTTAAAAAAACTGAACACTCTTAAACCTGGATATACTCGTAGAGCCCTACCAGGAACTGAAAACACAATAAAAAATAGAAAAAATATAATTGACATTCCTACAAATGATTACAAGGAATTATATAATACCCAGGAGCAAGCAGAAAGCAATCTTAACATGGACCTAGAGACAAAAGACATGAAAACAATTGAATAACAGGAAATTATTGATGAAATAAAAGGGCTAAAGCTAGACAAGAGCCCAGGACCCGATTAGATATCAAGCGAGGCTATTTATTCTAGTAAGCGGTCGTTTAACACGACATTTAAAAATATTATTTAATAAGGTACTACAAACAGGCTCTACGCCATATCAATGGTCGGATCACATGTAATTTTAGTATACAAAAAAGGCGATCCAAAAAATACTGGTAACTATCGCCCGATCAGCTCATTACCGGTAATCTACAAGTTATTTGCTTCAATACCAGAAAAAAGAATTAGAACGTGTCTAGACCTTCACCAACCAGCTGAACAGGCGGGATTTAGAAGGGGATATTCCACCGTGGATCATATACACTCAATAGAATTAATAATCAAGAAATATGGTGAATTCCAAAAGGAACTCTACTAGTCTACATAGTCTTTATTGACTACCAGAAGGCCTTCGATACTTTACTGCACTCTGCAATATGGGAAACTCTCAGATCACAAGGAGTAGAGACTACTTATATAAACATACTTAAGAGTATCTACGATAAAAGTATAAGTACAATAAAACTGAACAGAACTGGTCCTCCCATACCAATAAAGAGGAATTAGACAGGGTGACCCTTTGTCTCCACGCATTTTTATAGTGGTCTTAGAGGAACTTTTTTAAAAACTGAAATGGAAAGATATCGTACTAAATATATCAGAAACTTATATCATCGACATAGTGCTGTTTTCAGAAAAGTATAAAAAGATAGAGTTTATGTTGCAATCATTACAAAAAACAAGAATCGAAGCAGGATTGAAAATAAATATAAAAGAGACAACAATCATGACCAACACTAAAAAAATACCTGTATATTTAAACAATGTTCCCCTAGAATATGTAGAATCCTATGTCTATTTGGGAAAACAAATATCCTTTGATTTAAAAAGCAACGAGATAGAGGTAGATAAACAAATAAACGGTACCTAGCAAAAGTTCTGGAACCTAAAAGAAAATTTCAAAGTACAATTAATTCCTGCTTGCTACTTTCGCTGACCTATGCCTCACAGATGTTGAAATTTAAACGAAAAATCTGCAACAAAATTAGACACTGTCAAAGAGCAATGGAGAGGAGTATAACAAATATTTAAAAAATCCAACCATACCACACGCATTCATTAGAAAAGTAACCGGTGTCATAGACTCCATCACTAACGCTAAACGGCTAAAGTGGCGATGGGCGGGCCACGTAGGAAGGACGACAGACGAGATATGGACAAAACTCATTACTACATGGCCAGGACCTACAGGAAGCAGAAAAAGAGGAAGACCGATGACGCGCTGGGAGGACGAACAAAATGAAACGGCCGGTAAAAATTGGTTAGACAAAGCTTAAGATAGAGAGATGTGGTCTTGTCTGGAGGAGGCCTTCACCGTCAAATGAAGAGTTCTTACGGTCAAATGTTGTATAATTATCTAGTAAAAATTAATGAAAAATATAGAGAATTTGGATCAACATAATAAATTTCAACGAATCTATAATAATCTATATATATATATATAAGTATTCATAGTAACCATTGTGTGTAATTATATAATTAGAAAATAATATAAAGAAAAATCAATCCTTGGATAAAATTGATAGTATTTTATAATCATGCAATACACAAAATTCTTTGAAATGATTGAAAAAATAAATGCGAATTGTAATAATGTACATAAAACATCATTAAAAAATGATGTCAATAAAATGCAGTAATGAAATGAATAAAAACTAGACAAAAGAACTACAAATATATAATTAAATCTAAAAAATGGTGATGAGATCTAAATGTTATGTAATTATAATAAATATTTAAATGTAAATAGGTACATTATAATATTAATAAGCGAATCCTTTAAATATTATATCGCAGTCTAAAGTGCAAAATATTATTATAAAGCTTAGTTGCCATAAAACTTATTTAATTAATGGGATTGTAACAAATATATTTTAAGACGTAATGAAATAAAAGGCTTTTATATTTTTATTTTTTAAATATTATATTTATTTAAATTGGACCTAAAATCTAAACCGAGTATATTTTTAAATGAATATTATATTTATGTATGTTATATTTATGTATGGTAAATAAATTTGTGTCATCTTTAAGTCTAGCCGATTATGCTTCACTTTTTTTATAATATTTTATTATGGTCTATGGCATTATAGTTTTAAAGTATTAACATTTAACACTCGTCCGTAGCAGACCACGGATTTGGTTGCCAACATAGGGGTTTCTCCCTGAAATTAGGGAAAAACTATAGGGGGCTTTTTAATGTTATTTTAGAGTTCTGTATTTTTTTTTTAATTAAATTAAGCTATTGATCGATATAACATCGACAAGCGAATTGAAAAGTCAACCTGTAGAAAATAAACTTTTGGAAGTATATTTTAATGTAAAAAGAACAGAATAATATTACAGAACATATTATTTTAATTTTTATTTATCAGTTTATTTAAGTTTGGGAAGAATATTTTTGAGAGTTGGAACAATGTACAAAAATCGGAATGCACTGTAAATAATTCTCTGTTCTAATATAATAGAGCTGAAAATCAAATACACGAGTGTCGAGCTGTCATAATGGTCCGCTTAAAACCAAATCTGTACTTGTGTAAGAAAGTAACATTTAGGGGTCCCATATACGGTCCAGTTTTCCATCAGTTCGGCCTGAACGGATGCAAAATTGTATCGCCTGTATGCAATTTCGAGATCGCATCAGTCGGCCAGATGCACTAAAGCGACTCGTTCCAGTGTTGCCAGCTCTGTTTTTTCGAAACTACTAAACTCGCGTCGATTTCTACTATAAACTACTAAAAGAATACTGAAAACTATCAAAAAAAGCTAGTCAACGTAGAAATCCCTAAAGCCCCAAAACCTGCATGCATTTGCAACTGCATTTTAGGTTTTGTTATATAAAAATTTGATTATTTATTGAATTATATTATACATCTCATACTTTTTATATATTTAATATTATATATTAAAAAACATTTGTGTGCTAAAGCCTATTATAAAGTTAATGATTTTATGAATGATAGCACACCTTGGGAATGAGGTGACCCCCTGCAAGGCTACTTCTAAATTACGTATATTATTGTACTCTTGTTATGTAGTTTTAGTCATAACATTGTTATATTTGCCTTTTTTATATTTTTAAAAGAACAATTTTCCATCTTTTTTGTTTTTCTTACGCCGGTTCTTCTCGCCGGGCTAGTTCTCGAACCGGTGGTAGGCATCATGTAGACCGACGTTCAGAAAGTGTATAAAAATACCTACTTTGAATAAAAAAAATTGACTTTGACTTTGAAAACTTTGTAAAATAACTAAGTTGGCAACATTAATTCTGGACTGAACGGATGGACTGAATGGACCATGTGTGACAAATCGCTTCAGTTCTCGCCAGAGCCGCGGCCGTGCGGGCGTGTATCGTGTACAAGTGTAGTGAGTTTACAATTAATAAACACGACGGTAGCTCGCGACCAACCAGAACGAACTGATGCGATTTTTCCTTGTTGTGTGCTCGAATCCGTGCAGGTCGAAATGACGTCATTTGGGTCGGATGCGATTTTTTTCCGTATAGGTATGTGCTCGAATCCGTTCAGGCCGAACTGTCAACAGTTCTAACTGAAACGATCGACCTCTCGTCTGTGGGAGCCTTAAACCACTGCCAGTGTAAAGGTTTTCAAAACCGTTTTTCTAAATCGTCAAGTCCTAAGTCTATACAATGAGTCGTCGATTCAGTAAAGTGAGAGACACTTTATTGAATCTTCCTAAAGAAACTGAAAAAACTTGCACAGTGTGTGTGGACGTTGAAATAATATTAAATTGTTAATTGGTTAATATTCTACTAATATTACACAAATACACATTAAAAACCAAGATAACACAAATTTATGGAGTACATACAAAAACAAGAACTTCCTTTATTTTTATGTCTTAGTACTGATTTGACGCCGGATTAAAATATTCAGTACTAGCTGACAAGCATAGAAGGATAGAAGGCAGTTGACGTGCGCCATTAAATAATCCTGAAACGAAAAAAAAACGTCAAAAGCGTCAGCGTGACCCGTTTTGAAAATGGAACGCGTGTTGCACAGAATTGGTACATATTTTAATAAAATAGACATGTTTTGAACGTGTTTTTGAGTCGTAAGTCAGAATGTAGATTATAATAATCGCACGTAAAACCTTTGAGCCCCTGTCGCATATTAATTAAAAACAGGCGACGGCTCGTGACGGAGGGAGAGGATTAATATCTAAATAATGAGGCGGTCGCCCCGCCCCGCGTCCTAGTACCGACAGAAAAACATTTTTTACCCGATGTTGACAAGTTTAAATCGGTGTTTATTCGTGACAGTCGTTTTGAAAATATTACGTAGGATAGATTCGATTCGTGATAATGTCTAGAAAAACGTATCAAAATGTTTTTGTAGCCATGTTTAAAGGTTTAAAAACTTTCTCTGATTTTTTCTCACTTAGATAACAAAAAATTCCACAGTATTGTGTACACTTGTACAAGTTGGTAGTATTTATACTTGCGATTCTAATTCCTATACGATACGAGTAATAGTGATTATAATTATTATACTAAAGCGTCCCCCTATTAGGCGTGCGCTTTCCTCGGGCGTGTGAGCGGCGCTCACGCAGCGCGTTCGCCGCGATCGCGCTGCGTGAATTATAATATAATAAATTAGCTGAATAATACAAAAATAAAAATTATACAACGTTTATTAAAATGACATTTAAATTATGACTCAAAAAATGTTACTATAAAATTAATGAATGTTTTAATGATAGACAAATAAATTAGAGTAATCGAATTGTTAACATAATAAAAATGTACATACTACAAATAGGCAACTAAGTATGTTATCAAAATTACAAAAATATGTAAATGTTGACTTACCTCTATTACAATGATTAATATTATTAAAATTTGACATTAAATTTAATACATTCACATTTATTTAATTTTAACTTCATAATAATGACAAATTGAAATATCAATAATAATAAATTAAATTAAAACATTATTCACACACACACACACATAGAATAATAATCATTAAAAAATAAAAAATAAAATTATGCTAACTAATGTATGACTGATATTATGTCCTTATGATTTAAGCTTTAGAGAGTTTTCTAAGATTCAGTGGTTTTCAGAATTAATAGTCTTTTATAGAAAATTTTCACGCCACTTAAAAGGCAAAATAAGAAGGATCTGATAAATCAGACAGAGAGAGAGAAGATAATCTGTAACACCATATTGTACCTTATTTATGCAAATAAATGATTTCTATTTCAAAGTCTGTGAACAGCCATAATAATATTATGAAACTTTATCATGACGACCTCAATGGTTCAGAGCACGTGGCCAGACTGACGCGGTGTGAGGGTGTGAGGCGTCCATAGATATTATTATGATTTATACCTTACCTTTAACTTACAAAGTACATTAATTAATGAATGATGATGAAATCCGTACATTTTGCTGCGATCAAAAGTAGTATGAGTCTAAACTACCTACTACCATGCTAAATTTTATCAAAATCCGTTCAGCAGTTGCGTGCGCGCGCAGCGTGTAAGAGTAACAAACATACATACATCCATATGTACAAACCTTCGTGTTTTTATTATTAGTAAGGACAAATTAATTGTCTGTCCGTACATCCCTATCTCTCGAGACACTCTCGGTCTATGGGGTGAGGAGCGGAAAAACGGGAGCCGTGATTTAAAGCCGCGTCTCCGGCCGGCCGATAGGGGTAGTCGATAAATTGACGATAGTGCAAACATTTTGCTACTTTCAATACGTAATCCACTTTTTATGGAGATTGGAAACCGACAAACGAGATTGAAATCCTGATAGGTAGGTGATCAATGATTTCAAAACTAAAGATGGGACAGGTCTAAATATCTTCATACAGGAAAAAGTTACGCCATCTTGATTTCACCATACCTGAAATGTCAAAATGGCCCCAAACAACCCTAAAAGTGGGGCCATTTAAGTGTAAGACAGTTTTTGCCTCGACTTGCCTCATCTATAATATATAATATATAAACGTCTATGTGGTTGATGGTCAGATACTAACTATATTATTAACTATCTTTTTCCCGCGGCTCCGCCTGCTTAAATAGTATCCCTCGGGAATACTTACTGTACACTACTGTTAAAAATACTGTTATACTGTACTTTTCGTACAATTTTATTATAAATTCATTACTATAAAAAGCAGCCTATGTTTTAATCCAGAGCCTAAACTACTGCCATACCTAATTTCAACGAAATCCATTCAGTAGTTTTGCGTGAAAGAGTAACAAATATCCATACATCCACCCATACATCCATCCATCCATCCTCACAAACTTCCACACAAAAAATACAGTGTTCCCGGGGGATACTGTATTTACGCGGGCAAAAGCTATTCATAATAGTTAAGTTTAATAAGTATCGCTAGCAGATGGCGCTACTAGTATCAAAGTATGATTCGAGCAGTTTCAATCTTTGATGAGTTTCTAAATTCAAATTTTGACATTTGAATACAAAATATCAGTTGCAATCAACTCTTTAATAACACATTTTAATCCATTGATTAAATATTAATAGTAAAACAAGATGTAAGATAGATGGCAAGTATAAATTAGGTAATATTATCTGATTTTCCCAATTCTCGGTACTCTTTAAACCTTTTTCCTTTTGTCTTTAAAAATCTTTACTATTTTGAAAAAGATGATGGTTGTCCTCCTTCCAGTAGTTGTCTTTTTCTAACAAGTTTTGGTTATCTACGTCAAAGAGACAGACTATGTCTGTACGTAGGGATGCCAGACGTGCCGTATTTCCCGGGATGTCCCGTATTTTAGGTGTAATTTAAAAAGTCGCGCCGGGACAAGCGCTGTCCCGTAAATCGATCGATGTAGGGTTAAAACTTATGCTTGCAACATATACACATAAATATGAGATCGAGCACGCTAAAACTAAGCTCCTCAGAAAAATATCAAAAATTTGGGACTATTTTTTTTTGTCCCGAGTAAAAACTGAAATCTCGTATTTTGGCTTATATAAACATAATTTTGTCCCATATAGGATGAAAAAAATCTGGCAACATAGACAAAAAGCTGTAGGTTTATATCCTCTCTTTCGAATCTTTCAGCTCTGTTTCGAGCCTAGAAAATTGTTAGGTATCATTGAACACATGATGCTGTGCATTGTTCAGTTTTTTCACAATAATAATAACTATGCTCTGAAAACTGATACAATGATTTTGTAACCAATAGATTTTAGCGGTCCAGAAATGTCGGAACATTTCATAAGAGTCACACGAATGGCAAATCAATTATCATATCAAAGAGCTTGGGAATGGAACTGAAGCACAAAAACATATCTCGGGATAAAAATATCCCGGGCTAAAAAATATCCCGGGATATATTTAATACCGGCGGCGACACAGACGGGTTATTTATCGCACGCCCTCTCTCTGCGCTTCATCGGCGATTCAAAAAACAACTCACATTAACCACGTACAAACGAAATTGCACTTTATTTTCAGTGAATAGAACATGTAATAATGTAGAAGGAGATATGAAATGAACGTGCGAGACTATCATCATTTGATGTCCGTTTCCAGTCCGACTTATCAAAGTTACTACGCAAGACAAAGTAAACTTTATGCCTTAGCTGTAAGGTTCATATTACAATGAGACTATCGGACAACGATATTCATGTATCGCGGCGCATTCCGATAATGAATTGGCATCGAAACAGGAACTAGTTCGGGGCAATTCACCCGAGTCGATCATGCGAACATAGTGATGTGCCCCAGTCGATAACGCGAGAAATAGTGTTGTGCCGAAGGATATTATGGATTTTTACGATGAGCTGTCGAATGTTGTCATGGTGCCGAGTGCTTACAGATTTAATAAGTCAACCGATTGACGGCCTTTGTGGCTTAGTGGTTAGAGCGTCGGCGCTCAAGCCGGAGGTCGCGGGTTCGAATCCCGCCGAGGGAACAAAAAAGTTTTCAATGTTCCTGGGTCATGGATGTGTATTAAATATCTGTATAGTATAAAGGTTTTAAATACTTCACGTCGTCTGGTACCCGTAACACAAGTTCTTCGGATACTTAGCACGGGGCCAGATGGACGTGGTGTGAAGCGTCCATAGATATTATAATTATTAATTAAATTATTATTTGCTAAACATTGGTACTTAATATAGTAATTAGTAGTAGGTATTTGGTATGGGACAAGGGTGCATCGTGCACCCCGACTTCGCGAAAATGCCATTTCTACAGACTACAGAGAGAACTATCAAGGCCATGGGGCTCTTTCATATTGGCGTAATATGTCATCAGTCAATAGTCATAATATGGTTGGCTCTTTCTACTGTCGCTTTTTACCCGACTACGGCGCGGCGGAGCCAAATGGAAGGGTAATAATTTTGGCTGTCTCGTATATATTATGCATAGATGAGAGAATGAACTGTTAATAGATTCCTAATAATAGGCTATATAATTTACTTAGCCGTTAATTTATAAAAAAAATAGTTCATTAAAAAATTAAAAAATAAATACTTAGTACAATTTTCTATTATGATAAAACAACGAAAACATTTCCATGAAGCAGTGACAGAAATCAACGTCAAAATTAAAAAAAAAAACGCTAAATACTGAAATGTTTTATTCGAATCCGTCGGCCAACTTTACCACCGCGCGCTCATTCGTCGATTCAAAAAGCGTGCACTTTCGCGACTTCGTGTCACACGCTTGCGTCCCATTTCACGAAATCACTCCCACAAATTACAGGAAAGCGAGAGGAAAGATTTGTTTACACATCAAAACAACATCATCGATATCGAGAGCTCGGTAGCGACTGGGGGCACAGCACTACCGCAGTGGCACACGCGTGTCTGCCTGTAATCCGCATACAAAGGCCCGGCACCATTGTACGACTACGATGTACCACTTTACGTTGAACAGCGAGCTCGGTAATCACCACGCACGGCAAGCGTGTACGATTCAAATGTTTCATTGTCTTTTTTATGATTTTCCCAGTGATTTCAAAACTAAGGATGGGCTACGAGTTATGAGTATGACGTACATTTGACAGAAGAAACCTTCATACACGAAAAAGTAACGCCATCTTGATTTCAGAAGATTTTGTCAATTGAAATTGCTTCGACATGACACACAATATAGGTACCTACAGGAAGTGCTATAGGAGTGTGTAGTGAAGGTATAGGTATATCAATGAATCGGATAACAAGCAGTCGGGTCGGCTGATGAGGACACCACCACCAGGACCCACGGACACCCGCACTTATTTCACGAATGCGTTGCTGGTCGCCTCACTCAACGAAACGTAACTCAAGTTATCTCACGCCGGTTTTCTGCGAGGCCGTGGTACCTCGCCGAAGGCTATAGTGCCAAAGCATTAACTCGGGAACATTATGTCTGAAAATAACACAACATACAAATCCAATCTTCAAACCTCTTAGGTTCAAAAATGTTTCACAATAATTTTGACAAAGTTACTCTATGGTGAAAGGGCTTACCTTATCCCTTATCATAAATCCCATTAGGTAGCCTCTTCACCAGGGCTTTTGCCCTCAGCGTAATAAACGAGCTCTTATCACCATTGCTTATTCACAAAGAGAAAGATCCGCGCATTTGAAAAACCCTCCAAGTGCGAGTCGGACTCGCGCACGTAGGGACTAGGGTTCCGTAGCATAAGACAAATATTTTACATAATATTTACATTAATTATTTCTTTATTTCTGTACAAAGTTTCCGAGCAAGCGCTTTTTACATGTTAATTCTCTATAACTCCTGAACTAAGAAAGTTAAATGAGTCGTTAAAGTTTACCTTCAAAGTTCAGCACATGGACTACCGCCATGAATTTTTTCCTTACCGTCAGATTTCGAGAGGGGGGGGGGGGGACCACCCTATTTTAACAACATGCGCTTTAAAATTGAATGTCTCGCAAGCAGATACCTAAATCATAAAATCGTTTTATCAACCTCTCAATGTTTTTAAAAAACCTATCTAGATCCTAGACCTATTAGATACCCCACACTATGGAAGAAAAAAAACATCCCCACTTTACGTGTCATACATATCCATGCAAAGTATCATATTGCTAGCACTTACCGTTTACGGTACGGTAAGCCGAAGACGGACGGACGAATGGACGGACATGACGAAAACATAAGGGTTCCGAGACGTGAACTACGGAGCCCTAAAAGCAGATTTTCACCCGCAAACATGAAGAAAATTGACATTGTGTGATTTCTATTTTCTTCTATGTTGCTTTATCTACTTTGTTCAGCGTATGTTCGTAGAGGGATAACCTTCGTTAATAATAATATCGTTCAAAATATTGACGCGAATAGAGTATAGTACGAATTGCTTACTTCAATTTAACCGAACCGTTTTCGGTTAATAAGTGGGACATATTACGCCGTTCCTATACGCCACTAGTCCAAACGTAAACAAACAGAACAAGAGAACACTTAATGCTATCAAATAAAGTTTCTATGTTTACCGCGCAATAAAGAAACACAAATTACAATACATACCAATTTGGATAAACCTAACACGCTAATTTGGACGAATTTAAATTTTGTTCACGTTTATATCAAATGTTGGCCGCGACTTCGTACACGCAAAGAGAAATCCCGCGGGAACCAGACATTAGGTACATCACTATAACCATACCAAATTTCATGAAAATTCGTTCAGTAGTTATAGCGTGAAAGAGTAAACAAACACCATTACAGGATCGAGGATACCCATTACTTATTTGGCATAACTGATTAAATATGATATGTTATTGATTGTACTGTAGGTTCTTGGTGGAAATTCATGTTTCACAGTAATAACACACAGGACTTCTTGCACTATTTCCACTTTAATAAGTATTTTACATTCATTTTAATATATTACACGACCGAAGTCATGATGATGACTTCTGTGTGTTATTACTGTGATTAAATATGATTATTTTTAACCTTTAATACCTGTGCTTTCCCGCTCTTTAGTGTGATTTCTAATAGCGTTTTCGGCATCTTAAACTGCGCGGGGGCAGGGCAGCCGAATGGGTACGGAAATAGCCGAATATCAATGTCTAAATAAGTGCTATAATATTGTCAAATATTTATATCGGTTTCGTTTGACTATTTCCGTAGCTATTGGACTGCCCTGCCCCAGGGCAGTCTTAGACGCTGAAAACGCTAAACTTGTGAATGTTCTTAACCGTTACAGGTTCTAACAACAGTAGGGTAACTACTAGCCGGGTTGGGCAGTATTTGAATTACTTGTAATTAAAATACATATTTTGTATCTGTATTTCAATTAAGTACTTCCTTTTAATTGTAATTTGTATTTCAAATACCTGACGCTGAGGTATTTTGTAGTACATTTTAAATACTACATTTGAACATTTAAATACATTTAATCTTCATTTTGCGATCGTGGATCGAGAGTGTAAATCAACTATCAAAGTTGGCAACACTGCACCCTGCACTGTGACACTGTGCCTCAAACGTTGCGGCAAAAATAAATTACGCCAAATTGTCAATGTCAATTTGTATTTTCCGTTTTTTCCTTTGGGTTTTTCTCGCCACACGGTATAATTTAATCTCCTTCTGTGTACATAATGCACACGCGCTTCCACACGCGTGGGAAAACAACATGTTTCAAAAGTTAAAAAGGTGTTTGTGTCACATGTGTCTTTTTACGTCAAGCCAACACCTAAGTGAGACATAAATTGCTATTTTTTTAAATACAGATTAGATTTTGGAAACGAAGGTACGTTGATAGTTTTTGTAATTAGAAGACTTATGACACTGATGGTTAGACGGTCCCGTGGTCAAAATAAGCCTTACCTTCGAAGACGAACGGTAGCTGAACTTGTACATCAATAAATGCCAGACACTGGAGAATGTTCACTAATTTTAAATGCAAGCTTTCTGTACCCTCCGTGGATAATAAAAATACTAATGAAGTGTGAAATAATGATTTCAATCCGTCAATTAGTTTCCATGGTATTTAACCTA
Source organism: Phengaris arion (assembly GCA_963565745.1). Taxonomy (NCBI): domain Eukaryota; kingdom Metazoa; phylum Arthropoda; class Insecta; order Lepidoptera; family Lycaenidae; genus Phengaris; species Phengaris arion. The sequence continues at coordinate 2,291,167 of OY751442.1, forward strand.
ATTAGCGGTGTGAAAAATTATTTACAATCTATTCTCATATCTACCGAATGCACCAGCAAAATCTCATTAAAATAGATCGAACCATTTCGGCGGAGCTCTGCCACAAACACTGTGACACGAGTATTATAAATATTTAAAGAAAGATTAAAACTAAATCATACATTCCTACAACCAGTCCATACAAATCGGTTCTTTATAACTAACAAACCTCAGTCCCCTCGCACACGTGCTATCGTTTGGGGGGGCCCAGAGCTCTTATTCTTCCATTGTACGTCGCGTCGCCTAGCTACTGGTTAATGATGTCACACAGATGGTGATACTTATAATTTACGACCTAAGCAAAGTACACGTGATTAAACTAGATTACTTGTCGAGTCCTCTCTGTGAGACAAAGTATTTTATAACAATAATCTAATACATCAAGTGTCTGTTTGTAATTTTAAATTAACAGCTTTACACTTAATGCACATGAAAGTATATACGGTACTTATAATAAAAATCAATTTTTGAAATGTTTGTCTGTCTGTCTGTCTGGTCCGGCCAATCTCTGAAACGGCTGGATCAGTTTTCACGGGACTTTCACTGGCAGATAAGCGTAATTCCATCTGCATTACATCGGCATAATCATTAATATGTCGCGTATCTGCAGGGGTTAGGGTAAATAACTATATATACCATAATATTGTGATATTTAAAACTCATTTCAAAGAATATTCATATAAAATATGATTAGCAAATTATTATTTCACTTCTCCATAGATCGAATAACCAAAAAAATTATATGTCAATGTAAATTATACAATCTAATAAGGTGCATTGGGGCTATTCCGATACGATTTTTGTTGAGTTGATAGGTAGTGTTAGTTTTTATTTATTTGTAAGAGATCTGTAATTGTTTTTTTAAAACTGATTTTACCTCTGTCTAGTCAAGGAAATTATCTATTAGCGTGCACTTATAGAGTCATTATATGTATTTTAGTTAATGAATTATACTTATTTAAAAAACGCACTTTTTTTTTTCTTCTTTTGGGGATATTCCGAACCATGTCGGGGTTATTCCGAACTCATTCGAAAGTCTGTTTTAAGACCTGGTATTCAAAGTGCATATTTCTTTTTCGTTCGGAAAACCCCCGGTGACAAAAATATTTACGTATGTGTCAAGTATATAGCTCAACTGAATTTTCATAGATTTGAAATTCGGAATTACCCCATCCAGTGACAGAGGTCCTCAACATTTTGGCTATACTTGATGTGTGTTGTAAATTTTGAAATTAAAGTCATGAAATTTATACCAAACTTTATTTTTGTTTCTCTATGCAAGATAGATCAAGATAGTTAGGTTTTTACTATATATAGAGTGTTATATAGAGTGTAAAGAACGGTGTACCGAAATTAATGCAGGCGTGATTAGTCTATGTAACTAAAAAACATTCTTGTCAAAACGCAGTCCCTTGCACCTTGTATTTTGGTACACCGTCCCTTACACCTTATATTCATTTTAGACGCAGTCAATCAGTCTTTGCATTGAACATTTTTAAGTTAAATTGTAATAGTACCTATATTTAGGTAAGTATGTAGCAATTTACCCAAAGCATACAAATAATCAACAAAAACATAATTAAGTAGGTAAATTGTTACCTGACAACTGAATAAGCAACAATAAAATTTACTTTCAATAACTATAAAAAAAAACATATAAGTAACGAGATAGCAAATATAAATTATCATCGCGTAGAAAAACTAGTCAGCCTTTGTATTAGGAACTTTTTTTCACAAAAGTAACAGTAAGTAGGTATTGTTGCTTATGTATTTACTTAGGAACAAATAAACTGTTAGTTTACTTAGGAACAAAAAAAAAACCAATCATAAAAAATAACAAATTAACAAAACCTCTCTTCTGCATAAAGGATATAAACTTACTTAAAAATTATCTCCGAATTTAGTCAAAAAACAAATAATAGATGAATAACTAATGAGTTCAATCAAGTGAATAACTAGTAAGTTCAATTGATTAGTTCGATCGTCGAACGAGTGTTTTCGGCTCATTTATTCGACCGTCAAACAAGTTAAAATCGTTTATTCTAACTAGTTCGATATACTTATTAGTTCGATCGTCGAAAAGTAAGATGTTTTAATTTTAATTTGTTTTACTGTCGAAATTATAATAACTAATCAATCAATAAACAAAAAACAGTTAAAATATCTAATAATAACGAAACAAGTGGCAAACCAATGAATTGAACTAGTGAGAACTTTTAAATTATTTTGAGCTTTAAAAAAACACAGAGTCAACGTCATTACACAAATAATATTCTTTTTTATTATCATTTTTTAATTCAATTTTTATTATTTTTACGATTGATGCCTTCGGAACTACGTCACAATCCTTTCTTTTTGGTTTTACAAATATTAGGGGTGGTTTCTTTACAGTTTTTAAGAAATCAATAGTGAAGTAAGTTTCTACATCCAGCTGGTCAATTTTCTCGATAAACCCTATATAGTGAACCCATTTGTTCCTCATAAAATATCTTACTAGGACCGTGTCGTTTATATTAAAAATGTCATTCCTTTCATTGTTGTTGTAATTTTCGTTACTATCACTACTATCCTCTTTTATGTCACTGTCTTGATAGCGTTCGCCTTTTTCTATTTTTATTTTTTTAGCACTCTTCAACAATTTTTTATGACTTCCGCTCATACAGCTGTTACTTTCATTTTCTTCATCTTTGGTTTGGTTTTCTTTACATTCAATACTTTTTTTGCCTTTACCTTTTCCCTTTCTTAAACTAATATTATGTGATTCTTCGTATCTTCGTTTATTGTCTATATTTAGTGGGGTAAAATCTTCTTTAAATACATGAAATTCTTCAAAGTCATCAAAATCAAGTAGTTCTGAGTCACTATACAAGCTCATTATATCCGATATACTTGTTGTGGAATCCATTGAAGGGACGCGCTTTCGCTTCGTACTTTTTTGAAGGCCTGAGGTACCCGGTCGATTTATATCCAAGTTTTGTTTAAATTTTGTTTTAGAATTTTTGCTCTGACTATCCTTGTTATCTTGCTTCTTCATACTTTTCTTAGTTTCTTTATCTTCGTCTTTAGATTCTTGTTTCTTACTCATAGACTTGGTTATCACTTCGGCACCTTTTGAGATACGTTTTTTTTTTATCACAGTATCATTGTTTTTCTTTTCCTGTTGTATCTTTTTCAGAAAAGCTTCTTCAAATGTGAAGATTCTTGGAGATGCTGGTGAAAGAGGTGTTTGTGGCGCTGCATTGAAAGTTATGGAGGATTTTTTGATGACAATGTTAGATGTTATAATTATATTAGGATTTTTAACTGTTTCGTTGTTTTTCGGATCAGGACGAGCTTCTTTTAAACATGTTGGCATAGAGGTTGAATCTTCAGCTAAAAAAACCGTCATCTGGCTATCAGATTTTGGAATTTGAGATAATAAGGTTACATTTTCAGTTGGAATATTAGTAAATTGGTGGTTTATTGACTTCGGTTCCCCAAGAGTGTCGTTTTGTTGGTCCGGTGGGCACTGTTTGTGAAGAGTTGCGTCAGGTATGTTATTCTGTTCATTAAAATAATCGATACAAATTTTTTTCAATGATTCCGGACTACTTGTATTTTGTTGACTTTGGAGCAAACGCTCTTCTCTTATTAACTGGTACCTTCTATAGGCATTTGGATCGTACTTTTCCACAGGTATAACACTGGCATCAAACGGAAAAATTCCAGCTTTTTTAAACCCATTTTTAATGATGTCGGGTGCGGTTTCTTGCCATGTATCAGCAAGTGTTTTCGAGAATATGTTTTTCGCCATTTTAGTGCCAATGTTTCGACGCTGCCAGTCGACTAGTTTGGCATCCCACTTGCTCTTAAAGGATTTGAAAACTGCTATATCAAGCGGTTGAAGCAAATGAGATGTATGTGGTGGGAGCTTGAGAATGGTTATGCCATTTTCAATTGCCAATTCTATAACTTTTACATCGACATGGGTAGAGTGGCCATCATACACTAACAAGACTGGTCTCTCCTGACCTACACATGGAATGAGAATCGTTTTTATGTAGTTATAGAAAATGTCGGTCTGCATCCACCCCTTAGGACTTGCAGCATACGATAACTCGAAGTCGTAATCATCTGTTGCAGCCATCCACTGATCCCAAACATATTTTCCTTTAAAGACAATTAAAGGTGGTAATTTCTTGCCTGCAGCATTTGCACCTGCCAATACTGTTATATTTTCCTTGCCAGAACCGTAAGTGGTTCTTGCACAGGGTTTATTGATGGCTCCCACTACTTTTGTTCTAGTAGGGTCCAGACACAGAGACGTTTCATCTAGATTCCAGACGTTTTGAGGTTTGTCAATAAGATCCAACTCTATCAAAGTCTTTTCTAGCAAGTCGAAGTACTCGAAAATGAAAAATGGATCCGTCATTTTTTTGCGTACATATTCCACGGGCTGTGCTTTCTTTATAGAGAGGCGGTGACGTTTGCGGAAGTTGATGAACCAATCTGGACCGGGCGTGTTATTTTTAAATGGCGTTTTAATCTTATTTGCCGTTACGTATTCAGCGACAATTTTTAAAATTTCTTGTCTTGACAATCCAAATCCCCATTTTTCCATTATTTTTATGGCATCTGCTAAACGTTCTTCTTCTTCCAATGAAAAGATTGTAGGTCTACCTGCAGTTGGCCTGGAATACTTAGAATGCATATTTTCACTTAGAGTCGCTTTTGGAATGGAGTATTGTTCTGCTGCAGTGGTTATGGTAAGTTCTCCATTTTTTATTTTTTGTAACGCCTCGGCTAAGTCTTCTGGCGTGTATGGTTTAACTTTCTTACGGACGTAGGTACGGGCCATGTTAGACCTGAAAAAATAAGATGGGGTAAGTACTTAATGCAGTTTTAGACAATATAAGTTAGGTAAGTGCCGTATGGTATTGGTTTCTTATCCTCCTACATATTAACTTTCCGTGGTTAGAAGGCGAAAAATGGAAAGGGTTTGTACCTACATCATGTACTTAAAGATACATATAAGTAGGTAGAGAAATTATTAACTGTCGTTAAATGAATGAAATGAATTTTTTTTCGGTATGTTATTTTATTAATTAGTAAGTAGTTTTATTGTTTAATATGGCTTTTATAATTACATCCATATTAGTGTGAAAATGGGTGATTTTACAAAAATAATGTTATTTTTTCGTCGCTGTCCACTTCCTTACTCGATTTCATCATTAGGTTCACAAATAGTAGGTACGTGCGTGCGGTTGACTTTTCCGTTTGACTACTAGCTAAGCGAGCGTAAACCGGTTTCATCCAGTAGCGGCGCGTACGCGACGTGGCGGCTAGCGATCACGTACGTACACATGCGCCGTATACTTGTGTACCTACGACGGCGCGGTTGTATGAAGCTTTGTCTCTGTACATTTTCACTACCGACTATTTTGAAAAGTTGAGAACCTCTGCAGATTACTATGAGAAAAGAAAATGGGTTTATTCCGAACACAAAACATGTCGGAATATTCCCGTCGGGTTTATTCCGAATAAAACTAAAATTTAGAGATAGAACGTCCTGACACATTGAATTGTCCTTAAAAAACGACAATTTACCATAAAAATAAACAATCAATTCATTTACTTACCTAGTTTAGACACAATCCAAGTAGGGGTTATTCCGATTTGTTAAAAATGGCGCGAAATCGTCCGTTGGCACAAAAACTGTCACTGCACTCGTCGGAAAGCCGCTAGCGACGAGCGTCAACTGGAGACCGATAGCCGAATCAACATGGCGCCTAGGTAAATGTTGCCAACATACAAATATTATTTCGTTTGGTACATTTTTCGGTTGTTCGGAATATAACCAAATTCGGAATACCCCCAATTCACCTTAGTACTTATTTTGATTCAAGAGGCGACATTTTTAAGAAACGGGTAAAAAATAATTATATCTTCCGTGTTGCGAAAAGTTCAAAATATATGTTTTCTAATAATTTGTACTTTTCGCAACACGTGATTTATACGTATATATAACACGTAACGAAATTACAGAGTGATATGATGGGTCGTTAGTCGTTTCGTACCGCAAGGATTCGAACCGCGGTGTGAATCGCCCCAGCGTTGTTTCTGAATTCTCGTGGTGTGAAACGACTAACGACCAGATATGATATAGGATATCTGTGATTTTGTCTTTACAGACTGTATTTTTTTCTTTCTTTCGTAGATAAAACCTATTTCTACAGTAATATACATACTTTTACTCCACGTCAATCTAGTTCCGTGGTACTGACTTTTTTGCCTACTCCTTCACGGTCCACGCTACTAAGCTCTGGAACTCCTTACCAACTCAGATACGTGAGTGTAAGACACTTGGGCTATTTAAGAAAAGGCTGCGTGAGCACTATCTCAGCTTAGCCTTTAATAATTAAAGTGTTATATAGTATGATTGATTATTATTTATAAGTATGTAATTTTTATCCAATATTTTATAGCAATTGTAATGATTATGATATATATTAGTTTATTATAATATATCTATGTAAGTATTCGTATATATATGCATTCGTTTATTATTATTGTTATATGTAAATTGTAGTAGTACGCACCATATATTGTTACTTTTATAACTAAACTTTCCTGTATCAGGTCTGCTGGAAGAAATTCCAATTTGGAATAAGCAGCGCCTTTGTACAAAACTGTTTTCTGTTTTTAAGTTGTCAATGTCAATGTTTTACTATGTGTACATCAATTATTAAATAAAAAAATAAATAAGTTCTCTAAGAACCTGTGTTAGGTACGTGTACCAGACAACCGAAATATAACATATTTTAATGCTTTTTATACTATAATGATATTTGAGCCCTCGACTCGGAGGTCGTGGGTTCGATTCCCGCGTTGGACCAACAAAAAATGTTGTTTCCAAGTTTGGTTAGGACAATGCAGGCCGATCACCAGATTGTCTGACTAGAAAGATGATCCATGCGTCGGATAGGCATGTAAAGAGTCTGTCCTTCGCCTGATCTCTCGCCAGTCGTGTCGGTTATCCGTCCCACTGGGTTATGAGTGTAAAGGAAGAGTGCTCTACTGCGCATACACTTGGGCACTATACAATAACTCTTGCGTAGCTGGCCTGCTTTCAATGAAACCGGCCACCGTCACCGAAATCGGTGTGTGGAGCAATAATTATATTTAAGATTTTAATTCTACACATTATACACGTCATATTAATACACATCCATGGTTCATGAGTCATGACCCAGGAACACAGAAAGCTGTCGTTACCTGGCGAGATTCGAACCCGCAACCTTCTGCTTGAACGCTAATTAACCTAACCTAACTTTTGAGCCACAGAAGTCGTCAAACACAGTGGTCAGTGGCCAATGGTCTCAAAATCCCAGGCCCGCCAGACTATCCTTATGTTCTTTTCTTACTGATATTTTTTACTTTGTTTATTCAGTTATTAAGAAACAATACAATTACAAGTTATATCTCGCCAAACGAGTGTGTGACGGCGAGATGCGCGCATCTTATATAATATTTGTAATATAATATGTATTATGAGGAGTTAAGTTTTTATAACAAAAGATAAATTAATATAAAACAAAACTAAATAATAAACCTGAAAGAAATGTACAGTTTACGAAACAATACAAAATAACTTATTAGTTTAATTTAACAATCCAGTCCTTAACCTTTTCTTTTCTGACATTTTTTCTGTATGTCTTAGTATATCTAATTTATTGAATATTTTAGGTAAGTACTAAGTATTTATTCGTCCTCTCTCCATAGTAGTTTTATATTTTAAGTTTAATCAGTCTTACCTCAGTCGCTCTCTTACCCTTCTAATATAATATTTATTATCTACTACCACTTTGGCCAATTTTTCACCGACTTCCGTAAAAAGGCGGTTATACTTTCGGCTCCAAAGTAAAAATGCATAAAAAGGTATGAAGTAAATCTTATTTTCTAAATAATTCCCTTTTTAAATTCGGCTAAAATTTTAACTATTTCTCTACACAATCTTCATAATTTTGAAGTCGATACTTTACCTTCGGTAAAAGGGGATTTATTTAGAAAATTAGATTTATTTCATGCCTCTTTGTGCATTTTTTTGGGATTTTAGGATGCTAATTAGGACCCTAACTTCCTAAATGCTATTTTAATCGATGACCTCAGTGGCTCAGTGGTTCAGCGCGCTGGTGCTCAAGCCGGGGGTCGCGGGTTCGAATCCCGCCGAAGGACCAAAAAGTTTTTCCGTGTTCCTGGATCATGGATGTGTATAATATAATAAAAATCTTAAATATATGTATAGTATAAAAGTATTAAATTATAAATATACTTTCCGTTTTCTGGTACCTGTAACACAAGTTCTTCGGACACTTAGCACGGGGCCAGATTGACGTGGTGTGAAGCGTCCATAGATATTATTATATTACTTGACTGAATTTAGTTACTGAAAGTCGGTTTTCATTTTTTATTTAAAAATAATTAAGGTACAAGGCGCGGAAGCTGCAGAAAATTGTACTCTGCTCACATTCTGATAAAGTATCAATTATTTTTTGGAACGATGTTCCTTATGGGGCGATGCGGAGGGGTACCCAGCCGGGAAAAAACGTCCGTAACGTACGATTTTTATGTATAGTTTTTATTATTTTCTTTATACCTCGAATAGAACTTAAAGGAACTACGTTCCTATCCGGAGTCCTACGACACCACACGCACGGCTTTTTTTGGTTTTAGAATAGGTAATTTTTCTCTATACTTAGTATGAACAGAGATATAAAGAGAGAGATATTACATTTATACTTTTTTTTTTCATTACATTATATATTTTACATGTTTACTTATCATTTCGTTATTTTTGTACAAGTTTTCCAAGTAAGCTCATTTTTCAACTTAGGCATCTATAACATCTAAACTAACAAAGTTCTTTAAGCAAATCAAATCAAATCAAATCAAATCAAAATTTTTTTATTCAAAATTGGTATTTTTAAATACTCTTTTTGAACGTCGTTACTACGTGATGCCGACCACCGGTTCGGGAACTAACCCAGCGAGAAGAGCCGGCAAGAAACTCGTCTGGGGCCATCTTTTACCAAAAAGATGGAAAATTAGTCTTTTAAAATCAAAATTATTACAATGTTTGCTTATGTCTATGTAACAAGTAATAAGATAAGATAAGGAGCCACCTTATTCCCAAGGTGTGCCGTCTTGAATGAAGTCATTAATTTTATAATACGCTTTGGCACACAAACGTTCTTTAACTACTTTTTTAAACTTATTAATGGGAAGGTTTTGAACCTTTTCTGGGATTATATTGTATAAGCGTATACATTGGCCTTTAAAGGATTTACTAACTTTGCTTAGTCTGAACACTGGCATATCTAACTTGTTCTTATTTCTAGTGTTTACACAATGATTATCACATTTCTTTTTGAAGTTGTTTAGATTCTTTCTTACGTATAACACATTTTCCAAAATGTATTGAGATGCGACGGTCAGAACTTTTATTTCTTTAAACTTTTCCCTTAGAGATTCAAAAGTCGACATCTTATAAATAGAACGTATAGCACGTTTCTGCAGCACAAATATTGTATTAATGTCCGCGGCGTTTCCCCACAAGAGGATGCCGTACGACATTATGCTATGAAAATAGCTAAAGTAAACTAATCGCGCGGTCTCTATGTCGGTAATTTCTCTAATTTTTTTAACAGCGTATGCTGCAGAACTCAGCTTATCTGCCAATTTAGCAATATGATAAGCTGTTATAGTTTTCCTTTAAAGATCATCACATGGATTACCATCATGAATAAGTTTCATCTTTCTAGCGTTAACTGTTTGGACGGTTAGCCGAAGAAGAAAAAGACGAACGGACATGACAAAACGATAAGGGTTCCGGCACGTAATATACGGAACCCTAAAAAGTATCTACATACACAAATGCGTAAACACTTCCCTAGACCTATTGCCTATTGGTACGTAAAATTCTCTTCCTGCCGAATGCCGATGTCTCTCCCGCCGTTTATATTATCCTAGTATTTTGTTCCATTACGGAACATTAAAATATATATGACATGATACGGAGATTATTTGCTAGTCTTGATCCTCATTGTTGTGGTAAATATAGAACATCGCATTAGCAGTCCGCGCGACGAACAACACAAAGCGTTGTGTCGACAGGCGATACGGGCGAGGTCGGAACACGCTCACTTCAACACGCGTGTTGAGTGTTGACTCAACACATTGTTTTTTGTTGATAAAGTGCAAAAGTCCAACTGCGAATGTCTGATGTTAGAATTTCGAATTCAAAATTAATCCTATAAACCTTGCACACTCTCGTTCTGGGGGCTAAAAAGGTCACTTTGGGTGTTTTCATTATTATGTTTCATATAATCATATATTTCATCCATACGTAAAACATTTAGAATTTGCTATAAAATAATATGATACCGTTGTTTTAAAAACGACTGAAGGACTTTGTATCCATAAATAAAAATTAAAAAAAGATTCTGTTATTGTATGATTTGTGTATGATTCATCTAATGTTCTACTAAGTGGCCTTTTTAGACCCCCAGACTCCTAGCTTCATTTTCTGCTTTCATGTTAAAGAGTTAAGACCCACCTATATTTCAGAGTATGAAATTGAGTTTAAAATTGTAAAATTAAAGTAATAGTGCTAACAGACACTCGGACTTGGTCCGCGGATATCCGGGCCGCGTACAGAATCCGGTGTCGCTACAGATGCACGGATTTCGTCCGACAGACCGAATTTAAAACACGACACTCGTGTGTTCTATTTTCGGCTCTATTGTATTATCGCAGAGTTCTATTTACAGTGCTGTTTTTCGACGGTGACGATGGTTCCCGTCCGAGCTATTGAAATCGTGCAGTTATTATACCAACTCTCAAAAATATTTCTCCCCAAACTTAACCCATAATTCGACCCTGATTAGTTATACTATTTACGAGATTTACGCTATTTTTTAGACTATAATTGTATTATATAATATAAATATTTAAAAAAATAACCCAATTATATTAGCGTAAATCTCGGTATAAGAGATAATAAGATAGAAACCCTAAAAAATGTGTGTCTTTATGTATTTAACACATAAAGACATAAAACTAACGTGTCACTTAATCTGATTTCACTCCTTATACATTTTCATACCCCGGGCTATATACACATATAAATATTGATTCTTAAAGAGTAAACTCTAAAAATCCTGCCCCCTGGAAAGCCTCCGTAATTTTTTTTCCCTAATTTTGGATGGAAAAGAGCAGACCAAATCCGTGGTCCGCTCCGTACCGAATCCGTACGTGTGTTACTTTAACATAACCTAACCAAGATTGTCAACAAGACAAGCATGTCAGGAGTCAGGACATCTCTAAGGGGGTTCGTAATTATCCACGCGCAACAGATTTTCTTTATTTTACTTCAAAAGTTATTTTCCGATTTCGTTCAAATTATATTATTCATTATTTGACGACCTCTGTGGCTCAGTGGTTCAGCACGTTGGTGCTCAAGCCGGGGGTCGCGGGTTCGAATCCCGCCGAAGGAACTAAAAGTTTTTCTGTGTTCCTGGGTCATGGATGTGTATTAAATATGTGTATAATATAATAAAAATCTTATATATATGTATAGTATAAAAGTATTAAATATACTTCCCGTTTTCTGGTACCTGTAACACAAGTTCTACGGATACTTAGCACGGGGCCAGATTGACGTGGTGTGAAGCGTCCATAGATAGATATTATTATTATTATTATATTTATTATAGTTTAGAAATGTCAGGGATAGACCAACTTATAAATCACTTAGGAGGCCGATTACTGATTTACTTTTATTTACTTTACTCAATAAAGAAGTAAGTTAAAAGCCTGTTATAAAATTAAATAAGCGTTATTAATATTTACGGCACGGCACTTTAATCTTACAATGGAATCGTAAAAAGTTGTTTACTAAAACCTGTTTCACAATCGCCAATGTGTCGAATAGCTCATTCGGGAGTTTTGCCGCTGCTCAATAAATCGAGCGACAGAGACAAAACACGCAAAAGAGTTATCTGTCGCTTATAAGTAGATTGTGAAACAGCCCCTGATGTAGTAGTCCTATTTTTTCTTAGGTCATTAGCCATAATGTAGAACCTACTAAAACAGTCTAAACACTAGACAGTTTAGTTCGTACAAGAGGCACATTGCACTATGTGCGAATAATGGACAATTAACAACACGGAAATCATAAAGGCTCTCATATACATGGCGTTATAGGCTAACATCATGGAGCTAGAACAAAAAGCTTAGTTCTAGCTCCATGGCTAAAATCGTCTGCTAAGTTTAAATACCTTGGACGCACACGTATTACACGCCACAAAGCATGCTCTTTGTTATTAGTACGGACAGCAAATTCATCCCTCATTTTTTTGTCATCCATGTCCTCATTTTCTCAAGAAGATTAGTATTGGCCGAAATAAACAGCCGAGCACATAATATTGCAATTTCAAGGTATTGTCAATTAACTCTATAATTAACTGTTTTGAAACAATATTATTAACACTAAGACCTTGTTGCACAATCTACTTTTAGCCTATTTGCATGTTTTGTCTCTGTCGCTCGATGTACGGTATGCAGCGACAAAACTTCCGAATAAACTATCCGACCTTATTAGAAGATCGTGAAACAGGCCCTTTGTGTAGTTGGTAAGTAAAATGTATCATGTATGCTAAATGCTTCGTATTATGCTTTCAGAATACCAAACATAATAAAGTAAGTCATCATCAGATATCCAGAGCCCCGTCATTTATTTGTTATTTTGTAAATAGGAGTTTCTTTAAGGAAAATTAAAAAAAAATAATTTAACTCAAGCTTGGCCGTCATATTATTTAATAGTTATTACCTAGACTATCGATATATTTAACTGTATAAATGAGCCATTTTATTTTTACCCGCCTGTATGTATGTTTGTAAATTCCTTTATTCCCACGTATCTTCCAAGCGACTAGATGAATTTCGACAATTATGGTATCGTTAGATGTGTTGCAAAAACCCAAGTGTCCTTAAATAGCTAGTGAAAAAAATCAAAATGGCGGATTTTGACGCAAATTGTAAGTAGGTAGTTCAAAATTTTATTTAACCAGACCTATCGAGTAGGGCATCAAAATAAAAGAAATTAAAAGGAGATTTCAAAATATACATATATTATACAATATCATGTATTTAATCAGGAATCATTACAACGATTTTATATAATGAAATCATTCGAATAAATTTGTAATCAATGCATTCAAATAGTCGTATTTTTGCTTTAAAATTGAAATCAACCAATGTGTGTGTTGGATAAAATAAGAAATCTAAAATAAAATAAATAATTAAAAATAATAGCTCATAAAGCAGTCTGTTTTCTCAATCTTATTTCGGTCTTTTTAGTGCGTTGCTTAGGTATCTGTCTTTTTTTGCAGTCGGGTTTTTTATTTTTAAGCTATTGCATAGCTTTTATCGCGGGCTTTGAGCGCGGCGACCGAATCAAGAAATTCCGTAGCGAAAGTAAACCTAAAACCCCCCACTCTGACCGGCACAGCGGTGCGGCGTTGAAAGCCGTGCATCGTCTAACGTCGTTTCAGTTCGGCAGACTTCGGCACGGTGTTTGTGTGCGTGCGACTAGACGTATGCGTGTAGACTTACTATGCAATAGCTTTACCGCGGCAGTCTCCGAGTGCCACATGTACTTTTTTAAATTATTTATTTTTATCGCATATTGTTTTACCGACAGTACCGCCAGATTCAACCGTCTATAGGCTGTCATTTCCATTGGTGATGGTCGGCAGTCGGCACCCCCACCCCTCCCCACGACACCATACACTACGCCACCCGACCTCACTAGTCGCCACACCGTACGTTACCTGTTCAGAGTTTTGACAGATAAGAACAATCTGTTTTGCATCCTAAAATATCCCACCCGCGTTACAATATAGTGTTTACAGAATGTCTCGAAAACAAACGCAGATATATTCCAGGAGTGTAATCATTATTCGATTCTCGTTCCAACAACAAAGATATAACAGATTATCCTATGAGATACTTAAATTCTGTTCATAACCGCGCGGCCGATACTGCGCGGTCTGCGCGTGACCTTCAAAGCCAGCGCGTTGTACGGCAACGTGAGGGTGTCCAAGCGTAGTGCGAGTTGTCAGGAAATGTGAATCATGTTATTTTTGTGTAAATTACAAAATTTCAGCTACGCATTCTGTCGTTAGAAGTTACTTAGGTAATATTGTAGCCTAGTGGTGGGTTAAATAACATTTAAATATTGTTTCATTTGGATAAAAATACTCTCTGTATACCACGCAACCGCACCGCACCACACGATAGACAATGATTGCAGTAATTATTAGGAATTTTAGGAAAGAAAATCTGTTTCCACATTCTACATTAGTTCTGAGTTCCAGACAACACGGCGCCACACCGTACCGTTGATTGCATTTACTTTTAGGGTCAGCTCTCACCTCTAAGTCATTCCTCAACTAAGGCGATTTGCAGTTCACCCACGTTGGCAGGAGCTGGAATTCTGGACTTAACTTTTCTTTTCAGCAAGATCCAAACGTGCTCTATTGGGTTCATATCCAGTGATCTCGCCGGCCACTCCATAACAGTGATATTCATATCATTAAGATAAGCTTGAGTTACCCGAGCGGTATGCGGCCGAGCATTATCCTGCATAAAAACAAAATCGTCACCGATATATGGGGCAAACGGTACGACATTTTCTTCTAAAACTTCTCTGATATCGCGGTCTGCAGTCAGACTCCCTCTGTCAATCACTACCAAGTCTGTGCGAGCTCCCAATCAAATGCCCACCCAAACCATTATTGATCCACCACCGTATGCAACTGTAGTTTCAAAATTTCTGAATGTATCGTTCTCCTTTGCGTTTGTATATTCTTTGCCTGCCGTCAATTTGATTTAAGAGAATTCTGCACTCATCACTAAACAATACCTTACTCCATTGGTCCGCGTTCCAAAGTCGATGTTCCTGAGCAAAAGTTAACCTGTTTCTACGATGATTTACCTCGAGCCTTGGCGGGCAGAAATGAACCCAAACCAGCTTCTTCGAACCTTCTTCGTACCGTACGCTCACTTACAGTTGCACCCCGCACTGCTTCTAACTCATGTCGGGGTTGGACGGCCGTCAAACGGGGGTTCCTACGTACACGAAGCCGAATAAAACGATCATCCCTACTCGAAGTGCGTCTTTTTCTGCCTTGTCCTGCTCTTCTCACATAAGTACCGGTCTCCCTGAACCGTTGGATACTGCGATGGATCGTTGAAACTGGTCGACGAAGATCTCTGGATATCACTCTGTAGGTTTGATCATTTCTTCGCATTTCGAGTGCCCTAGCAATCTCCGTTGGGGCTAAGTCAGGCATAATTCAGTCCTCAACTCCAAAAAGATACGCGATTAAAAAAAACTAACAAAAAACAGTATTTCAATGAAATTTTAAATCAAACTCAGAAGGAAGAAATACTCGAAGTTCGCTCCAGATAAGGTGTATTTGAATAAAATTAAAACAATTGCATAAAATGTGATGTTCAGTTGTTTTCTTAATTTGAAAATATTTATTTTTAAATTAAATGACGTATAAACCAGCCAGCAACCTTATATGATTCTGATATCAAACCTTTATTTTATGTTCCGCTAAATATGCATGTTATACAATATGCACTTTATTTTATGTGTGTATATTTACGCGGGCGGAGCCGCGGGAAAGAGCTAGTTATGTTACATGTACCGTGTCGAGAGCCAAACATGACACGGAGACTTTCTAGTTTCTACACGCACGATGTCTAACCACGATATTGTGACTACTGATTCAAGAGCGAGTTATGATTCGGCATAGTTCGGCTATGCTACTCGTATCTATGGCATCTAGCTATGGCAAAATGTGAAAATGGGAGTTTTGGCCGACGGATTCCCCAATTGGTCACCCGAGAGTCTTGGGTCAATTCACACCGAAACAAAACGATTCGGGACACGGCGCAGCATTTTTAACATATCTATTTAAAATTTAACTTTATTTATTACACAAATAGCTTTATACTAATATACTAACTATCTCACGGGAACACTGTACTTTTTCGGAATAAAATATAGCCTATGTTTAAATCCAGAGCCTAAACTACTACAATACCAAATTTCATCAAAATCTGTTTAGTAGTTTAGTTTAGTAGTAGTAGTAATATTAGTAGGATGAATATTAGTAGGTTTCATTGTAAGAGTTCGAATATCAAGTTGCACCGCGCTGTACAGCGCATGAGAAATGTATGACTGATGTCTGAAACGTCTATCTTTTGTGTAGTGTACAAAGTTCAATTTTGAATAGCTTTCCTAGAAATGCAGCGCCGCGTAGCGTCGCGTATCGTCGCGGTGTGAACTGACCCTTACTATCCTACGGTTGCGGTGTGTAACGCGGTTGCGGTAGCTTTCTACTCCGCGGTCGGCGCATGATGACAATTTCACCGCGTCATCGTAACACTAATGTTAGCTAGGGTTGCCATCCGCTAGTTTATAGAAATTTAAAACTGTAGATAAATAACTACAAGTTATAACCGCATGTGGACAAAACAGACTTCAGCAGCTTAGTCGTACCACTTAACTTCACTGTGTGTACGTAGTAGGCACGTATTGTATACGGATTTCGTAGCGTCAGCTAGCCTCCAAAGTCCAAATATCCGATAGCCTTTAAATATTTAGCGGCTAACAGAAAATCAGAACCTCAATTCTCGTAATTATCTTACAGTTTCATTTTACTTTCAGTAAATTATAAATGAAGCGTCTTGACAGCATGAGCTGATTTTAGGAGTTTGGACCAATCAAAACCAGTTTGAAGTTGGTTTGACGTTTATGAGAATACCTATTGCTGGATTTAATTTGCAGAATCGACCTTCAGTTTTGTACTGGTTGTTTCGTTTCTTGTTGTTATTTTGTATTTGACGACAGAGCAAGAGAGATTCTTACTCAACGGTTAAAAGGGCATAAAGGGGCAAAACTATAATAACCCGGTGAGTTGTAAGTATACGGCATACTTCAGGGCTTAGATAATATAATTTATCGTTATTGGATTTTTGAAGGATTTAAAAAAAAACCAACATTGACAGCCCTAAATCCTAATGATCGTCAGCGAGCTGTGAGACGCGAGAAACGCGACATTCCCGCTGTCCCACGGTGAATTCATCATCATCATTATTATCTATAGTTACAAGATCTTCTGTGAGAGTTCCAGACTCCAGTTATTGAATATGTCGGACTTGCACACGAGGGGTTCCGTACCATTATCTATGCAACTATAGCTATTTGCTACTAATATCGAGCTAGAAAAAAAGCGAAAAATAATGTCTTTTGTATGGGTGCCTCCCTTAAATATTTATTTTATTCTGATTTTAGTATTTGTTGTTATAGGGCCAAAAAAATACAATATCATCTGTGAAAATGTAAACTATCTTGCAATGACGGTTCACGAGATACAGCCTGGTGACAGGCAGACTAGACGGGCAGACGGGCAGACGGTAATAGGGTCCTGGTTTTACCCTTCGGGTATAAAACCCTAAAAACAAGCCATTTAATTTCAAACTAGGTGTAGCCCGCGACTTTCTGCGTGCAAAAGGAAATGCGCAGAAACTGTACATTTTGCCACAATACAAAGTGGCCTATGTTCTTCTCCATGGTCTACTCCTATATCTGTGCCAAATTTTATGAAAATCGGCCCAGGAGCCTATTCAACGCAAACAAACAAAATATCTTTCTTTTTATTATTATTATACTATTGGTACATATAGATTTTTAGTATAGATTTGGGAAAAAGGAAAACATCGAGAATTTTCATTCTACGATTACCCTTCTCGGGATTTTCTCAAAGTGCAAAGACCCGAAACAGCTAAGTTTCAATGCGAATTGCGATATTACAGTTGGAGACGGCAAATTCGAGTTCGATAGAGTTGATACAACATTATGATCCTCCGTGAAAGTAGCTTACAATCTGGTTTCTGGCAGGCCGCCAAACTTTCCTCTGCGAGCTTGTGCGAGCTGATGACATACGCAATATTTAGTATGTTGTATATGTCGTAGTATAATTGGAAGATTAGGATATTTGCAAAGAGCCGGATTATGTGATACGCGTTTGGAAATTTCGACATTGTTATATTATTGTTTGGGTTGGTACCGACTTCAAAACAATGAAGATTGTGTAGAGAAATAGTTAATGTTTTAGCGGCATTCTACTTTTTTGTGTAAATTTTATTGGGATTTTAGAATGCTAATTAGGACCCTAAATGCTTCCTTCCTAAATGCTATTTCACTTGACTAAATTTAGTTACTGAATCATTTAAGTCTCAGGACATCTGAATTTATGGAATGGAATACGCGCATCAATTATGTGTTCTTCCTCTAACAGTAGCCATACTTCATACATCACTGTCTATAATCATACGGCATGACACTGCCAATTGGATCAGTTAGAACTGAGTGTGTATAGGCGCGGATTGGCATGACAGTTGTACGTTCGTGGTGTATAAGGTTACAAAATCAGTTACGGACATTTTGGGCGTATGATCTACTGCTTATGGAAGGAAACGTTTAGGCAGGAAAATAATTAAAAATATTGTATGGCTACACTAATATAATCCGAAAAGTGTAGATGTGAGCCAAGTGTATGAAATGATGGTAAGCAATTACTGCTGCCCATGTCCATGGCACCTACTGCTGATGTCCGCCCGCAGTACCCGGGCAGAGGACAAATGCGTTCCCGGTTCTTAAAATCCCTAACCCCCATTGGGCTCCAGTAATTTACTCGGCATGAAACACACCATGAAACACAACGCAAGCATAATTTCACGCCAATTTTCTGTGAAGCCGTGGTATTTATCAGGTCAAGCCGGCCCAGCCGTGCCGGAGCAAGGCTTTCCTTTGCATGTTTTCCGCGACGTGGACAGATTTTCTTCCTGCGCATGCCACATAGTACACTGTATGGATGTAAAAAAATAACGTGATTGAAGCCTACTTCCTACTCATGGTCTGAGGTCCCAGACCCGCCAGACTACCCTTATGTTCTTACTGATAAAATGTATATCATATTGTAGTATAAGTGTGCACAATGGAAGTATGCATGCCGCTAGTTTATGCCGTGAGCCAAGTTCTAGGCACAGGGCGCTCAAGTTGCCGAAAATTGTACTCACTTTACTTACATTCTGATTAATCATATTTATTGGTTTTACAATAACAAATAACAAAATGTAAGGAAAGTTAATTCAGTTTTCTCTTAACTTAGTATAAACAGAGATGTCAATCTTAGAAGCATAATAATTTTATTTCTACATGAATGATTGTCCTTTTTTTTAAACCACAACATGAAAATTAGTAACCGGTGTAAATTTCACTTTATAATATTTAATTGTCATTATTTTACTAACATACGTTAGAATAATTTTAAAGCCTGTAAGAAAAGTCAGTACAATTTTTGGACCTTTGGCACCATGTTCCTAAAAATTGGGCCACTGCGCAAACAATCGGGTATGTATATTTCATACGCTCATTGTACACACTAATACTACAGTATAATATACATTATACACGCTAATACTACAATATCAGTAAGAACATAAGGGTAGCCTGGCGGGCCTGAGATCTCAGTCTATCACCGTGACTTTTATATAAAATGCAATTTGTTTTGACGTAATTACGTAAAGTAGGTGTGAGAAGAGTGGATGCCCCCAATAGATCTCCGACCGAGCGAGGTGGTATGCTCGGTCAGGCCGAAACCCACTTATATACATTTCAGATGTTTTATATATACCGCCGATCTTAGAAAACTTCGATAGCGCGATTCAGAATTGTGGGGATCACACTCCCCGAAGACTGGAAGTCGAATATTGAGTCTTCTGCTTGGGTCGCCAGTGCCAGAGAGTCCCAGTGAGTCGTAACAGTGCTGCTGCTGCACGGGCTACGTGCTGACCAGGAGAGATGTGCTCTGCTAGATGACCGGTCGTTGTAGTGAGAGTGCCCGATGAAGCCGTGAGAGTTCGACCAGGCCGCGGTGCGTTAAGGCACCCGAGGTAGTCGAGGTACTCGATGAGGCTGAAGCTAGCTGGGGTGGGGTGGCGAGTGATGATGATGATGTACAGAAGGAGGTGTGTTCTGGCGAGGGTCACCAATTTACCTATAGGTGTGAGATGTATCTATTGGTAATATGTGTATATTCTTGAGAATATATTAGGTTAGTAGAAGGAGAAATAACCAGGAACCACTTCACGTTATTTATTGATAAATTAATAAAAGATACAAACTGTTACCGACAGATTTTGGAGCGTGACTGAACTTAAATCATACAAATAATTTATCCTACTTTGTGCCAAAACAGGGAGGTGTTTAGATGACGAAATTATTGTGCAATAACATCTGTGTGCTGCGTGCGGGTTCTTGTCCCTACTCGCCGTGAAGAAGCTAACTACAATTTGTATGGCATCGAAACAGCGCCCCTAGTGGCAAACAATGGTAACTAATTCGATGCCATATAAATTGTAGTTAGCTTCTTCACGGCGAGTAGGGACAAGAACTCGAACTCCGCACACTGATAACAAATACAATACAAATTTGGGTAGGCACATAGGTATCTACTGTATGTGGATGTACTGTATGTACTGTATGGTGTATAGCCATATAATACTACTAGCCATACACCAAAACCAATACAGTCACAAGCCCTTACACGTAGATTTTTACAACCACTCTGTCGGGTTCTAATCTACCTACTACAAATATTACGTGATTGATACTAACCTATTTTTCCATTACTAACCACATATGTGCAATCTTACTTAGATTAACCTTTTTTATGTGAATCAATATAAGATTGCACTGAAGAGGATACCAGCCAAGTGCGAGTTGTACTCTCAAGTACTAAAGTACTTATGTAACTCGCAAGTCGCGCACGAAGGATTTCGTACAAAACGGCAAAAAACACGTTTGTTGTATTGTTGGGAGCAAAACATAAATATTTATTTTTTATTTGTTTTTATAGCGGCAACAGAAATAAATCATCTGTGAAAATTTCGACTGTCTAGCTATCACGGTTCATGAGAATCGTTCTTGTGACTGACAGACGGACAGACGGACAGCGAAGTAGAAGAAGTAGCTCAATTCAAAGGGTCCAATTTTTATCCTTTGGGTACGGAACCCTAAAATGAACACTAGAAAACTTATCAAAGCAAAATTAGTTTCATTTGTGCTCAAGAGATGGCGCTGCTCAGATTAAATCGACTCTGATATCGCTTACCCCTCAGCCCTCAGCCCTCAGCCCTCAGGGCATCGTTATGTTCCCTGCCGGCTGTTACCCCCTCGGTCCCCTGCTCGGTAATAAATTACATTGAAGATTTCACACTCAGCACCAAATAAATCTTAAATTGTCTGCTGGGTTAAAGTTTGTATATTTTTCCTTGGTAATTGGAAAACTTACAATTGTCAACTGTCACCCCTAGAGTATTTAGTTCCAACTATAAAAAAAACTTAAGCCCGTATTAATAAACCGTTAATTAATTACCTATCGCTAAGACAATTCTCAAGAAAGTACCTAAAATGTTGTTTTAATTAATAGATCGTACTTAAGTACAGCTGTAGGTACAGCGTAAGTGAGTGCGAACATAATAATAAATGACTTTACTCAAACACGCTGTCATTGCTGTCATTGCTGTCAAACTGTTACTTGAGACGCTGTATCGTGAGTACAGTCAAACCTTGACTTGAGTACGGCTTGGGATACAGTACAATATTATTTGTTGTGTTTTGGTTGTGTTTCAATTATGCAAATTAAAATCTAAATACTTACGACTAAACAAACTCAGAATTTACACTAAATACTCAACACAAATTATAGTTTATATTTTGTCTCTTCTGTTTTGGAAACTTGACACAAGGGACAAATTATAGTTATGAATAAAAAAAACTGTTGATATTTCTTCTTCTTCTTTTTGGCAAAGGTTTTGCACCATTCTGTCAGTGTCGAGTATTTATAGAAATTTCGATTTAATTTATTTATTTACATTAAATGAATTACATCTATGTGATATATTAATAGCACTTAATACGAAAGATAAAAGTCAAAACAAAAGTGACTTGATTTTACACATGAGAGCAGAATTTTCTTTTCGCTGTCCAAAAAACAATCGTCCTACAATTCCTCGCACTATCGACCATTTTAAAGAAGAAAACGAAGAACTTTTTTCGAATGTCAATGATCCGCAGTCCGTTTTACGTAGTTATTATTAAAATATGGTTATGGTAATAGGAAATGTGTTAGAGAATAATAAATATTAATACTAAGGCGGGTCAATAAGTCCGTGACTTTTTGAATTTCTAACCTCCTTACTGAAAAAGCAACACTACTCCTGTCAACAGGCATCTGTCAGTTGACTCCTACCAAAATTTGAACTTGCTGCGTCAGTTAGTTTGTGTTTTACAGCTATCTTTATCAGACTATCCAGTAACTTAAGGAAACAATGGAAAAAAGTGAATTTCGTGTGCTTATTAAGCATTATTTTTTGCGAAAAAAAACCATTACCGAGACCAAGGCTAAGCTTGATAAATACTATGGGGACTCTGCACCATCGATTTCAATGGTAAAAAAGTGGTTTACTGAATTTCGTTGTGGCCGTACAAGCACTGAAGATGCCGAACGTCCTGGACGCCCAGTTGAGGTCTCTACACCCGAAACAATCGAAAAAATTCACGATATGGTGTTGGCCGACCGAAGATTGAAAGTGCAAGAGATTGTGGAAGCCATAGGCATCTCGCATGGCTCAGTGGTTTCAATTTTGAATGATCACTTGGGCATGAGAAAGCTTTCCGCAAGTCGACCACAAACGCAATCGTGTAACAACTTCACAGGAAGGTTTGGCGTTGTTTAATCACAATATGGAGGAGTTTTTGCGCCGTTTTGTAACCGTGGACGAAACATGGATCCATCACAACACACCAGAGACCAAACAACAGTCAAAACAGTGGGTTTCTAAGGGTGAATCGGCGCCAAAGAAGGCCAAGGTGGGTTTGTCAGCCAATAAAGTTATGGCGACTGTTTTTTGGGATGCACGTGGGATAATCCACATTGACTATCTTCAAAAGGGAAGAACAATTAATGGGGAATATTATGCCAACTTATTGGACCGCTTCAATGAGGATTTGAAAAAAAACCGACCTCATTTGGCCAAGAAAAAAGTTCTTTTTCACTAAGACAATGCAAGGGTGCACACATGTGCAGTTGCCATGGCAAAAATCCATGAATTGGGCTATGAATTGCTCCCACATCCACCCTATTCTCCAGATTTGGCTCCGAGTGACTACTTCTTGTTCCCAAACCTGAAAAAATGGCTCGGTGGAAAAAGATTTGACTCCAATGATGAAGTCATCTCGCAAACAAAGGCCTATTTTGAGGACCTCGACAAATCATATTTTTTGGAAGGGATAAAAAAATTGGAGAAGCGTTGGACAAAGTGTATAGAGCTCAAGGGGGACTACGTTGAAAAATAAAATGATTTATTTATCAAAAAATCTGTGTTTTATTCCAAAAGTCACGGACTTATTGACCCGCCCTCGTATCTATGTGAAAATTATTAAAAATCAGTTTTTTTAATAATAAAAAATACAGACTAAACTTATACTACTACTATATAATATGGCATCGGCTTATAACCATTTGCCAGTGTCAAGTTAAAAAGGCGGGAAATAGAGAACTTTCGTTTCAATTTTCAACACGGTATTCCTAAATTGTCAAGTCTAAAGTCTAGTCAAAGTCCAAATAAATAGTAAATGCAATCAATGAGTCAAGTCAGTTGATTCAGTAAAGTGCTAGGAGCTTTACTGAAAGTTCCTAGGGAGTTTTGGAGGGAAACTCAAAATAGCACGTTTTTAGAAGTTGTACCAGTTTCCCACACTTGTGCACGTTAACGAATATTTAATGGTTAATATTCTACCAATATTACACATTAAGAACCAAAATAACACAAATTTATAAAGGAAAGGCAAAATCCATAACGTCACTCATTGAAATCCCCGGCAAAACTCCCAGACTAAACTTCTTTTGGTATTTATATTATTGAATATTACATTTTAAAAAAGAAATATTGAAATAATGTTTAATCAATAATGCCGTTCTTTTTAAAAGTGTAAACGAAACGTTATTTCATTCGTTCTTTATCGTGTAGATTACGCTTAAAAGTTGAGTAAGAGATCTCAATCACGTAATCTTCTGATACGGTCTTGAAATCATAATCATAAGAGATCACATTAATTAAAGACATTTTTTAGAAGCTTACTTGAGACCATCTCAGCCAAGAAAGGTCTTGAGAACGAGTTTGAGAAGGGTTTATTAATACGGGCTTAAATCAGATATGAATGAGAATCCAATTCTCGTATTTAACTTGGACTTTCAATTTACTTTCAATGAATCGTCTTGATACCATATACTGATTTTTGTAGTTTGGACCTATCAAAACGCGTGTGACGTTCGTTTGACGTTCATAAGAATACTTTTACTTTTTTAACTTTTAGCTGTTTTAACATATCGAAACTGTATTATTATAAGATTTAATTAGCAGAATCGATCAGACGAAATAGGTTATTAAATCGTGAAAGCCGCGACCCACGCCTTAGCCAATGCCAGGCATTGACGTTAAACCTTAGTGTGACCCCATATTCCTACATCAGATAGGATACTACTGAGTGCTAAGTGGGAGTTTTTCTTTGCGCATTCGATCGTGAGCGCGTTTGGCGTTTACTGGGAATTTGTATGTGATTTGTACAGCGCCATCTAGTTGTAAACGCGACAACTAGGTCGAATGCGAAAAGAAAAGTGTCACAAATTACTATGCTCCGTTCAGATTCATTATAATCTAAGCGTAAACAAAGAGAGCAATAGCGCGCATAACCAATACTAATTTAAATGACAAAATAATAAATTTACCCTGCAATTACTTAATTTAATTTAATCAACATATTTGATCGAATTTATTATTTATGTTTGTTTATTATTAAACTGGATCGGAACAGAGTGTAAGCGCCAGTTTCCACTGAGACGCGACGCAGCACTACGTAAGATAGAGATTCAAAATTCAACTTTGCTCACTACACAATAGATACACATAAAGATAGATGTTTCATCGCAGGAGTTTGAATTTCGACCACACCGAAAGCGACGCCGCTCTTGCAATGTCTCGGTGTGAGCTGACCCTAAATGGCACTGCACGCAAACCATGAAGTGCAAATAAGGTAAGTAATTACAATTCATCAGGCATCGGATCTCGCGTGTGGCATCACAAGCAGCTCAATACCGAGGAAGTGGGAAGATCTAACAAGGCTGAATTGCTCACGATCATCATCCACCACTAAGGCACAGTCTATAATATATATGTCACTGTAAAATTGTAAAAACCGTTAGATTGTAATATAACTAGCCAGATTGTAAAAATATGTCGCAAGATTCTTTGCGGTATACTATAATGTAACAATAAATAATGCGTTAAATTGTAAGCAGAATGTTCAGGTTCACAATCATTCGGTATTTTACAACCTCGCTAGTTATATTACAACCTAACGGTTTTTACACTATTTTACGGTAACATATTTATTAGGTATATACTGCGAGCTTGTGTACTCGCCGTGAAGAGTTTAAGAGCTGTGCCTCATTAAGATACCATGGCCACATCGCCGGCTACGTATCCCCAAGGAGTTAGTATTGAAATGTTTGGCGGCCAAACGTATCCTGTGCATGTCAAAAAGTCTTCTAAGGGAATTCTCTCTTCCTCTCTCCTGCCTTTGTCACGGTATCAACACAGTAGTAAACGCTAGAAGAGACATTCGAACTCTTACAATGAAACGTGTATCTTTTCGTGTAGTGAATAAAGTTCAATTTTGAATAGCTATCTTAAAAATGCAGTTGCGGTGTGAACTGTACGGTACTTCTTCGAGTTTGAGCTTCCATATTCTTGGTTAGGTTATTACTTATTACCCTTTTGGCACGAAACACTAAAAACTTATTAATTGTCGAATTGTTACAAAACAAAACATTTGTTTTATAAATGGTAAGTATAAAATTTTAAATTATTATTAATAAGTATCCGAGGTAGGGATTGAAAACTATTGTTATTTATAAGAAGCGGGATTTTCGCTACCGGCTTACGCGGGAAACATGGAATATCCCGGATATTCCGGGAATTTCGGTAATTTGCGTCCAGTGCTGAAATTTTGCGTAAAATCAAATTCAAAATGTTATTAATGTCTTATTATAATAATAATTACAATTGTTTTATAATAACAAGAATAAATTAATTAATTCTTGAAAAGTTCCACGGCCACATACTGGCCGACATGATATGATGATTGATGGGCCATTTTTTTTTCTATTTTGTAGCATATTATTTTAATATTATATTAATAATACTATGCAATTTAAAAACTCAACATGCAAGTCAATTTATCAACGAAGTCAAATTTAAATTACGGAATAAATAAATAGAAATCATTATTCCACTTTACAGGACTACTACACTACCACAAAGACATAGATACAATACAACACAACATGTATTCTTTTTTACAACAACAAAACAAAATAAGAACAATTACTGACATCCACTACATATATAAAACTAAGATATATAAAAAACACTAAGCATTGACTTGTTGGAAAAGAGTGTTTAATTAATAGTTTATCATGTATGGCAGTGCAATGCCCTAACATTGGAAAAGGGGATCCCTCAGCTACTGGTAGAGACTGTCGCCGATATCCATGGTCTTCCATAATGTCTCAATAGCACTGAGCACTTCAATATCTTCAGCTATGTAGATCGGCCAAAAGACGGCACATTGTTTCGATTTCTTCGTTCACCGTAGCAAATCTAACCACTGCTGTAAATAAATAATACAAAACCTTAATACATATAATATTTCCGTCGATTTTCTCATGCGTGATGCGATCCTACAAATTCTATTAACGCATTAATAAACGAAGATCCAAAAACTCACAAATCATTATAATAACCATTAAATTACAATAATCATTAAAATGCCGACACTTTTTAGCGCCGACAAAAAAACGCCAACAAAAAATATGCGCCATGCCTACGTCGATGGTATCTTATTCTTGGAAGGGACATTCTTTCTCGGTCCCACTTATGTGGAAGGTATATTTCTGTCTCTTTCACTTCCAATCGATAGTCGCCGCGCTAAGTGCTGGTAAGGGTAGGGTTGCACTAGCACGCAAAACAAATATTAGCTAAAATACCTATTTGTTCCCCCTGCACCACATAAAAGGTTGCCATCACACTAATATGATTGCAAGTGTTGCTATGGTGTTTTCTCTGTAACAGGGAAAATAGTTCTTACTTTGATACGCTGTGTAATATTGTGTTCTTTTAAGATGAGTGGGATCACATATTTTAATCGTTAGATTAGAAATGGTCGTTTACAATTTACAAAATGTGTCACAGTTACGGTAACTGAGTTACCCATCATGTAACTATGGTACTTTATTTTAACAAGTTTTACGTTCCATCTCAATATGTATTGAAGCCATCTTTAACTTTTAGTCCAATTTTGAATATACACCTACATATTTATTCACAAATAGCGGTACTCTACCATATCAAACAAACATGTCTTTCAAGACAGATGTCTGTCTATTAACATAAAAATATTTACATAAATAAATATAACTCGGCATGGCATGGCATGGTAAACGCGCCCTTACTTTAATTCCCTCGTGGCAGCCCTGCGATGAATGAACGTGTCCCCCCCCCCCCCCTTCGCCCCCTCCTTTGCCGCAGCGGGGCTATTTTTTTATCTGTCCATTACAATCCAGGATGGTCGTAGGAATGGGAATGTTGACGATTAAACACATCGACTATATAATCTCAGATAAATAATGATACCCAAATGTTAAGTGTCTACTTATCCTTTTTACAACAGTAAGGTATTATTATATTTTAGGTGAGGTATAAAATTCACATGTCCCCGATATAATAATAAGCTACGTTTTTAGTGGTAAAATGAATCGGATTTAATATTATGTATTTTATTTTAATGGAGCATATTGACTTTTCTACTAATAATATGTAAATGAAACTACACTATTTTACAGGTAAGTTAAAGAGTATTATAATCTGAGTAGATTTTAAAAAGCCAAAGGCGCAAGTTACAAGAAAATAACATCAAGTGTGCGGGAATATTTTTGTCGATATGACTGCCTGGCGCCTGCCCCTCACTAGCGACGTGTCTTTTATCTTCAGTTTTATTGTACATATTGTTAGCATGTCACATAACTTAACCGCTTTATTAAAATAACCTCTTTATGTGTTTAAATATAAGCAACGACGTACTCACGTAAAGCAATAACACCATTAACATAGATATAGCAAATTAAGAATAACATTGAAAAATTACCTGAACCGTAAAACTGTCTTAAAATTGATAAAATTGTAATAACGCTGATCCTTAAGTTTTATCAATACTTAATGGATTTGTTTCCGATTTTTAGTAGGAATTTATTTTGAACCTGTTCGATTGGTTCTTTTTTTTGCAATTTGCATACTACTGTAAGGAAATTTTAGTGTCCAAGAACTCCAAGAAGACAGTCTTCGAGGCATTCCATGAACTGTTAGATTTTACTACGCCAAATGCAATAAAGGCTGCTTTGATAATGACGGACGGGCGGTCAGACGGGCAGACAGACAGACAGCGAAGTATCAGTAATAGGGTCCCGTTTTTACCCTTTGGGTACGCAATACTAATAAGTAGTAAGAAATTATTAACAGACTTAAAATTAAGCCCCATTTTTTACGTGATAACGTCTTATAATTCGATGGAGCCGGCTGCACGCACGAAAAAACATGACTCATGCGCTACCAAGTACTGTTACCAAGTACCGTTACCAAGTACCAACGTTACCTCGCATTTTATTATTATTATTATTATTATTGTTGTTGTTGTTGTTGTTGACGTTGTCACGTTCAACTATCGTCAGTAAACCGACTTTACAGACAACCGATATTTTTTTCCTTTGCTTTGAACTATTCGAATAACGCCTTCCATAGGTTTAGAAGCACGAAAACCTCCATTACCTTCTTTTTAGTAGTATATTCGATTTGGGATCACGTTATCTCTAATCGTTGAAGGCAAAGGCAGGTTGTCTCCCGTCTGGTAAACTATTTTTTAATTTAAACTTCGTAAAGAGTTTACTGCTTAGAGCATCCAACCAAACGGAGATGAAATGACAGCTAATTTCTATGCGAAAAAATCTGCCACTTTCTGCGGGGGAGCACACAAATAGTGATTACAGCCTAATGCATTTTCAATTACGTCAAACACAAACATAAACTGAGCACACATGTAAAAACACACAAAGGAAATAGGCTGTCAGTGTACGACAAATGTCATTTTTATTCTTGACACTATCGATATTTAAATATCGATGAGTTCGATATTTAAGTATCGAAATATCGGCGAATAATAATAGGGTACTTTTTACGAGGGCGGCACTGAAAATTTCGGGAATCAAGGAAGTGACACAACATTACTATTTAAAAATGTATTTATTGCTTTTCGAAGTATTCTCCGCGAAATTTGACACATTTTTCCATACGATGGAACCAATCATTGAAGCAACCATTCCATTCGGAAGTTGGGGTCTACAAAATGGCCGTTTTGTAGGCGTCCACAGCTTTTTCAGGTGATGAAAATCTCTGACCACGCAATTTATTCTTTATTTTAGGGAAAGTATAGAAATCATTAGGGCTTAGGTCGGGGCTGTACGGCGGATGGTCTAATAATTCTATGATTTCTTGCTCTAAACACTTTTTTGTTCTGTGCGCGGTGTGAGAACTCGCATTGTCGTGATGGAGGATGATGCGGCGGTTGCAGTTCTCTTTACGGAGTTCAGAAACGACCTGTGGCAAACAAATGTTAGCATACAATTCTGCATTAACCTTCTTTGTCCCTCAAGAGGAATAGTCGCAACATGGCCGGTTTTGGAGACAAACGTGGCCACCATTTTTTTTGCAACACTCCGTGAACGAACAATTTTTGTTGGCTTTAACTCATTTTCGAACACCCAAACTCGTGACTGGTTTTTTGTTTCGGGTTCGTACGCGTATATCCAGGATTCGTCACCTGATACGATGCTTATACAGCATCGTATCAGGTGACGAATGCTGTATAACAGCATTTGAGGATCCTGCGTGGAATATTTCGAGAGTTCTGACGCACCAAGTAACGCGAGCCGCTTTTTGCTCTTCACAGAGCAAATACGGTATCCATCGGGAAAACAACTTTTTTACACCTAATTGTTCATGCAAGATTATTTGTATTTGACTCATGCCAATGTCTAAAGTTGCCTGAATTTCGCGGTATGTCACATGTCGATCTTCCTCAATCAGCTTACGCACGGCATCAACGTTTTCTTGGGAGACTGCAGTTTTTGGACGACCTTGACGGGGATCATCACTGAGCTTGACACGTCCACGTTGAAATTCAGCAAACCAGCGATAAATTGTGGTTTTGGATGGGGCTTCATCACCAAATGCAGAAATCATCCGGTCAACACACTGTTTTTGTGTTAAACCACTTCGAAAGTCATAATAAATCATCGCTCTACAATTTTCTCGAGTCAATTCCATTTTCTCAACGACTTAACAAGTTTGACAAGATCTTGTGACAAGACCGAGAATCTTTTTTGAAATAAATAAACGGTATTCGATTTTTAAAACCAAGGAGTTTTAAATTAAAAAGATTTTAATATGACAGGAAGAGAGGAAATATTCCATTCCCGATACTTTTAGTGCAGCCCTCGTATGGTGAACAAAATAATAATATACATATTAATAATTGTACCATATTCAATGCAAATAAAGATAATGATATTATCTTTATTTGCATTGAAGTATATAAGTAATTATATAAATATAAATATAAGTAAAGTAGATAAGTAATTATTACGATTATAAATATATTCAGTTTAAGTTTTTTTTTTTGTAATGGTTTAAATAAATTGATTTATTTTATTTTATTAAAATTGATTGAAAGCTGCAATATTTGACTTAATATGGCTTTCATAGTCATATTGATTTTATGAATAAATAGTTGTGTTGATTTATAGCTTGTAGATATGCCATGAAAAAATATCTTACATTGAAGTGATTTTCACAAATATACTATCAACTTTTAGTTGTAAATGATTTAGGATACCTTTCTGTGAGTTTCAACTTCTAAACAAACTTTCCTCATTTCGATATCTTCCGACACTTTAATGAACAACTTTTCTGGACTTCTATTGCCATTATTTTTACAATTTTATACCACACATGAATAAAATTCACTCTTGCCACAATTTAGGTAGGTACGTAATTACTATTTCGAAAAATTTATGAGCTTAGCGCATAAAACCTACTTCCGAAGTAAAAATTCACAAAAAAGTTTGAAATAAATCTTATTTTATGTATAACTAGCTTTTTCTCGCGGCTCCGCCCGCGTTATTATAGTATTTGGTATCCCACGGGAATAATGTAATTTTTCGGGATAAAAAGTAGCTTATGTTTTCATTTTATTTAAATCCGTTCAGTAGTTTACCTATTTCCTAGTAGCTCTCCATCTACTTAAAAACTGTTTTATTACAATGAGTGCGTTACAAACCTTTTAAGCTATTATATTATATCTAAGGGGCATTACAGATGGCGCGGATACTATAATATATTATGTTAATGTGAAATATCGCTTGCCATACAGTTTGTTTGAACTATCACAGACGGCGAAGAGATCACACATTTTCATATTACGGTACCATAAATATGAAATAAATACCCAGGCATCTTAAGATAAAAAATTATACTATCTTCGACGTCTGTGACGTCCTTTTGTCTGCAGAAAAATTGAAATAAGTTTTACTGAAAAACTTCTTAAAATCTTTATTTAAAAAGTATTTAAAAAAATAATGCACAAAAATAATAATTTTGGAAACACTTTCGAGTTTTCTTTTGAGGCAAACATTTTAAACTGTTTTTTGTTTTACTACAATATTTAATTTACAATTTCGCTTGGTATGCGTACAGTGAATACATATTATAATATCTCCTCTTGTTATCCGCCTGTACTAGGTATACAAAATGAAGCTTCAAAATGCTGTGGGCAAATAGTTCTCGTACGTTTAGTCCACGAAACATGATTTGCGCAACCTCGAATCCAGACATCCCGAATCATTGTATCCTTAGGAAATCTGAAAAATTAATAGTCAGAATAACATACCGATAAAGTCGATGTCGATATTTTTTGTGCTGCGACAGCCCTCATTTTTTTTGCAGTGTGGCTGGTTTATAAATGAAAATGCATAACTTCAGGATAAGTTTATCCGCATATATTCTATTGTAATAAAGAATAAACGAATTTCAACAAAAGTTTGATTATATAATTGAATAATTCTTTTTTAAAAATGACATTGGGACCTTTATGGGACCCGCTTTACGAAATTCCGCAAACACGAATGACACTTATATTAGTTTTTAGATAACATTGCATTAGTTGTAATTAAGTAGTTTTTTTAAAATAAAGTAGTGGGAATCTAGAGATAATCGCAAAAATATGTTGTACTTTTTCCAGGTTTTAATATTCAATAATATTAGAAAATAATTAAGTTTTTATTAATATTAATTAATATAATATTAATTAATTATCTAGCGTGGGCGAGACACGAAAATGTCAACCTAGAACCAGCTGCATTTCTAGATACTGTCATTATTATAGATTACGATGAATAATAAAGATTTGTGCATAAAAACGAAACATTTTTTTCATTAATCCCTACATTGTTATTGAGATTATTGTTGATTTTGTACAAAAACGAAGAGCTTTCCGTAATGATATTTATCTTACTCTGATATTAAACTGATAAATATAGTCACTTTTTGAATTTAAAATGCTTCAAATTCCATACCCCACAATAATGCGCTTAAAACCAGTACAGGGTCTAGTGCTTTAAAATAAGGTATGACTCATCAGTGTTTGCCGTGGGTATTTTCTCCATAGTAAAGGTCCCAATGTCTTTTGCAAATGTTTAATGTGTTTAGTGTAATAATATTGTGTAGTAATATTAAGAAGAAAAACAAAATTGCAAATAGTATACTAATTAATTAGTTATGTTTCTTTATTTTGAAATAGTAAACACAAGAACGAATATGAAATAGACGTTTTTATAAATTACTACTTTTAAATATTACCCTAAGTTAGGATCTGTACGATTTAGTGGCAACACTTACTGACCGAGAATTTGTTTTGGATTTTTACTTAATCATTGCATTATTTGTTAATATCCAGACAAAATAATACTTACAGATGGAAAGTAACGTTGCCCTTTTGTTTATCAGAAGTTTATGTTCTCTTTTTACAGCAAAAGAACACAGCAATTCGGCATTTTTAGCTCCGGTTCGTGCTGCCTCACTGTGATTTGCCGAATACGTCAATATCGCGCAGCAACTAGTTTTATATAACCGGTATGACCGGCGGTCTCGTACCTTTGGCAGCGGGGAACGCCTGGCTATGGCTACTCCGGATTGGATTAATGCTCTAAGGTTTACTGCTGTGGTTCCGTTATAGAGGATATTTTACAGTTTAAAACTACCTTTGTTATAGTGAAAAAGAGAAGGAGACTCTCCTCTGCTCGACGCCGGGCCCCTGAAAAGGGCCTTACCTACCTAGTCATTGACTTATATAACTGTCTCTGCCGATAAAATCCATATTTTTTTATGAAATAACTAGACGCTTCCCGCGTCTTCGTATGCGCAAAAGTAAATCCCGGGAGTAGCGTATATTTTCCCGCGATAAAAAGGTAGCCTATGTTTTTTCCCGTAGTCTACTCTATATCTGTACCAAATTTGACCAAAATCGGTCCCGTAGTTTTGGAGCTTATTCAGTGCAAACAAACAAATCTTTCCTCTTTATAATATTAGTATAGACAATAATTTATATTTCACCAAGGAAAATCCTAACACCAATTCTAAAAAGTTTCATCTTTGTCGGCTTCAAAACATCCCATCACAATATCGGGGGGGAGAATTTCGTTACATGTAATTTTCTATAAGTTATATCAAAAACTTTGGCCTCGAGCAAAAGTTTTCCCCTCAAAGTGCTAAGCCTTGTTAATAACTGCATGTCTATCAACGGTAACTTCGGAACTCTGTTTTCGGTTTAGTCGTTTGCGAACTGAACCCCAATACTCGTAAGTAACTTACAATTTCATTTTACATTTATGGAATTAGAAATGAATCGTCTTGATATTGTAAACAGATTTTTGGAGTTTGGACCAATCAAAACAGGTTTGACGTTTATGAGAATAACATTTTGCAGTTTTAGCATATCGGGACTGGATCGTATTATTTCAGGATTTAATTAGCAGAATCGACCTTCTGTGATTCTATTCATGGATGGAAGTTTCGTAATAAACAGTGTAAACAATTTGAAAGGTTTTTGGGGTACACAATAATTTGAATACCGAAGCTACGTAGACCGATTTAGTCATATGTTCTGCCCCCAAAAAAGGTCATCTTAAATTCGCGATGCGAAGAATTATAAATTTTTCATACCATGATGAGTAGAGAGAGAGCCAAAGAGAATAGAAAAATTGATTTGCGAATGTAACAATGAAACGACCGTGTGCAGATAACAACAGATTTATTATTTTTTATGTGTAACATCTGTCCTCTGTGACAGGAAGCCGCTGAAGCGCGCGCTATTTGAACTGACTAATGATCACGCGGTGGTAGAGTTGGCCGTCAGATTCGAATAAACTATTTCAGTATTTAGTTTTTTTTTAATTTTGACGTTGATTTCTGTGAATGCTTAATGGTAAAGTTTCCGTATTTTTTATCATAATAGAAAATCGTACTAAGCATTGTGTTTTTTTTAAATACATATTTTCATAAAATGTTACACATCATATGCGACTACTGTAAGGCTCGCTCGTTTTTTTATTACTACCCACCACCTTATTAACATTCTTCATAATATTACACCAGCGAAATATTATTCAATAATGTTTAATACACGCATACTTATTTATATTGGGATCATAAATTTGGTGCAACATTGGCGCCTGCACGAGGCTTAGCCTGTCCTGCAGCCGCCTGCTGGTCACCAAGATTAAGTATTATCAACTTAATAATACCTTATCAACATAAGTATCAGCTATATAATCAACAAAAATATTTTGAACCTTTTGTCGGCTGTGGATGTGGAATAATTTGTATCTTGCTGATCACCTTCACAGTTTACATATTTGCTATTGCGTCAATAGTGATATTCTGTTAACTGTGTTATGTTACAAGGACAGCAGTATCTTTAGAGGCCAGCTGCAACGCTTGTTATCTTTAGTTGCGGATGTCCGTGTGTTTGCCTTCGAATTATTTCATACAAGATGTTGCCCGCTACTCCGTGCGTTGATCTCGCGGAAACCGTACTTTTTGCCGCGATGAAAAGTAGCCTGTGTCCTTGCCCGTGGTGTACTCTATACCTGTGCAAAATTTAAATGTAAAAAATGTAAAAAATCGGTCCAGGCTCCGAAACTATTCGTAGCCTATTCAGTGCAAAAAAAAAATTAAAAATCTTTCACTCTTTAAAATGTAGCACAGTAAAATGTAGGTATATTTATATACCGTGATATTAGTATAGAAGTATAGATAGGTATTAGATTGGATCTTGTACCCTCGTTCGCAATATCATTCAATTGATCCAATCACAACTGCACTCTAAGATATTTACCGTCGCCGTAAAGTATCAATTACCTGCCCGACTGGGGCAATTTGTCAGCACGGAATTGCCAATTACAGTCCCGCGTCGTTGTCACGGCTGTGTTCCCGTGACGGGGATTATCCCGGTCTGTCCCGGATCCCGCGTCGAGAGTTCTGGGATCCCGGGACATCCCGGGCCCGCATAACGGGTTTCCCGGATCCCGGAATGTCTCGGTCCTCGCGTTTTTCCCGATCGCAAGATTTTCCAGACTCGGGGGACAGCGAGAACACTGCGGACACGCTGCGGTTTTGATATTGCACTGCAATGCTGAAGTAGCGTTTGTAATTGTTCGTGTAGGATTGAAGTTTATTCTGTGATTTTTTCCACTAGAACCTAATTCATTATCGTATTGGAAAAACACTCTACCTGTCAGAAGAAAGTAGAAACCTAGCGTTCTTAATCCTAATTCCCAACAGCAGGCAGCAGTTGAAGATACCGAACAAAATGTACAGGTCTAAGGGTCAGTTCACACCGAGACGCGACGCGACGATGTTTGAAAATCCAATCAAATCCATCCCAAAAAATATACGTGAGCCGATGTATAGGCCGTTGAGCGACATATTATGTTGCAAGTCGTCAATCTTTTTCCGACTCGTTCCCTTGTCCTAGGATGTCGCTGAATCTGAATACTCTACGTGGTAATAGATGGCGTATGATTGCGGGAATTAAAAATATTTAAAAAATGATACCTCGAACTAAATCGAACATTATCGAAGTATGACTGTATGTTTGATATTTGCTTAGCATATTTTATTGATCTGTGCTAATCAAATTAGAGACTACGCAACTGTGTTAACAATCAATTACCACGGCTGTACTTGTACAGTAATTATGCAGATTCGACCTCTATATTGTATTTGAACAATGAGTCTACTTTTTTTACCACCTTTTTAGGATTCTGTAGTAACTACAAGGAACCCTTCAGGCTCCCACAGACGAGAGGCTGATCGTTTCAGTTAGAACTGACGTCAGTTAGGCCTGAACGGATTCCAGCACATACACGGAAAAATCGCATCAGTTCGTTCTGGTTTGCCGCGAGCTACGGCCCTGTTTTTTAATTGTATTTTATCACACTCGAATTTTAATAGTTATGACACATCGAAAACTCACTACGCTTGTACACCATACACGCCGCACGGCCGCGGCTCTGGCGAGAACTGAAGCGATGTGTCGCACATGGTCCGTTCAGTCCATCCGTTCAGTTCAGAATTAATGTTGCCAACTTGGTTGTTTTACAAAATTTGACTACTATTTTAAGTATTTTATTCTCTCCTTAGTAGGAATTTAGTTGTTAGTAGTGTTTTAGTAGGAAATAGCTAGACAGTAATCATATTATGCAAAATGGCCTAGGATAGGCACAAATAAAGCAAAAAAAATTGACACTATATCATAATAATACACCGTAGCATTTGTCCGTAATTTACTTAAGAATACCCATTTAATTACTATATAAATGAATAAATATATGTTGAGTATTGTTAATTCATCCAAATATTATAAAACTTAATCATAATGTTAATTAAATAGTGAAATGTCTAGTTGTAATATTTGCTAGTATATTTTAATTTTATGGTAAAATTTATAATCAAATTTAATAAATAATAAAATGTCAATATAACAAAACCTAAAATGCAGTGGTTTACGGGGCCTTAGGGATTCCTATGTAGGGTAGCTTTTTTTAAAAGTTTTCGGTATTCTTTTAGTAGTTTAGTAGTTTCGCAAAAACAGAGCTGGCAACACTGGAACGAATCACTTCAGTTCATCCGGCCGACTGATGCGATCTCGAAATTGCACACAGACGATACGATTTTGCATGCGTCCAGGCCGAACTGAAGGTAAACCGGACCGTATATGGGAACCCTTATAGTTAGAGCTCTGTCCGTCCGTCCATACGTCTGATCCTCCCTTGATAACTTCGGTAATTATGAATATAAATACACAAAATTTAGTAAAGTCATAGATTGCATAAATACTTTATTTTTAGTTTCATAATTTCATTTCATTCATTTTATAATTATTGTTTTGTATTTTAGGGGTGGCTCCCCAGTCCCCATACATGTGAAGTAGTGATGAAATTTTTCTCAATCTATCTCATCATATGGGGTATCGTCAAATAGGTATTTTTAAATGAAGGCAAGGTTTCATACAGGACTTTTTCTAATGTACACTGTACACCATTTTCGAGTAATCGACCTGCAAAGAGGTTTATAAGTTGAATCGTTGAATGAGCCCTCAATATTCAACCCAATGAATTCATGAATATAATCCAATACAAATTAGAGTTTTAATTGATCAAAATAAACCATTACAAGAAACCCCGAGCTCGAACCCGCGACCGACAATTTCACGGCCCATTTGATGCAGCAATCGATGATAAGGGGCCACACAATATTTAACTGTGTTGCCTGGAAATACAGATGAATTTCGAATAGCAAGATTGAGCTGGATAAATTGAAAAAATAAATTATAAGTTACCGATGAAATATTATGTAGGATTGGAAGGTATAGGTTTTCAACGATTTTTGTAGCCTCTTTATTACAATTTTCCTGGAATTAATGACCTGACTACGTAAAAAAGGGGTCTTAAAAGAACGAAACAAGAAAATTATCCAGATAGAAATACAGAAATGCATAGGTACAAATTGGTTAAGGTAGATCCGTGGTACCTACATACATAAACTGCTAAAATCATTACCCTTCCTTTTGGCTTCGCCGTAGTCGGGTGAAAAGTCTGTTCAATTAAACGTAAACGACATTTCACATTGGGAACTTTAGTATGGAACAATAATTGCCCACGACTGGCGACCAAAGATAAAATTGGGTTAGATGTAAGCGTAATTTTATCGATTGCAGCGACATAGGTGGTGGTCGCATATCTGCAGCGGGCTTAGCATGGCGATCCGAAGAAATTATTTTAATAAAGAATTATTCTATCCAAAACAGTTCGTTGCAAAATAGTTCTTAAGCCATGTTAACAAGATCGTCAATAGAAGTCAACATTTTTAAATAGCCATATTTTTAATATGGCTGCCGGGAAATCTTGTATCATAAATGATCAAATTTTCAAGTAAATGACTGAACGTAAAGAAACTATTTGTCTGGGACCGCCATGATGTGGAGTAGTTAACATTATTGTAAAACTATTTGACATTGAAATAAGAAAACGTTTCTACTTTAGCTGTCAAAAGAGAACATTTTGTGAGCTCATGCTCGGGAAGAAAGGAAATGTTGTTTTTCATCACGACGATGCATCGACCTTGCTGTCTTACAATAAGAACTATTTTGCTCCGAATGATATTAATGTTTGTTCAATCTGTCATTTTTTCGATTCTCGGTGTTTCTAGGGTGCGCATGCTAGGCCGGCAGGAGGTAGGTGGGGTAAATACTGTGATATTTTAGCACATTTCAACGAATTTTCATTTTCACACATTTAAAATATGATTAACAATTTATTGATTATCTCCACTTCTTTCTAGGATTATTTTCAAATAGGTAATTCTTTTTATATGGAATAGAAGGTAAATATCTCTATCCCAAGTAATAGCTTAAGATACTAAACACTATAAGTATATTCAAAGCACCATTTAAGATATACTGGCACCACTAAATATGGCGTTTATGGCAATGCTCCATGTATGGCCCGCTGCCCGCATACGACCGAACTGGAAGAAAAAACCTCATGAGGGCTATTTAATGGCTTTCGTAACTCCGTTTTGTTATAACTTATAATTGTTGACGATGGTTGCCCGAGAGCAGCTACACATATGTGTCAAGCCGAGTTATAAACTATCTGCGTACTAAATTTCATTCGCATTAGCTTAGGGGATTTTGTAAATAGGTACAGATTACTGTCAACGACTTCGTTTGCCCAAAAAATAAATCTGTTTTTCGACAACACTTCACACTACTGATCTGTGTGACCGTCGAGACTCCAACTCCATCGCTGAAACATAGCTATAGCCTATATGCCTAACATTCTGCTATACAATAACGTGTGATATTTTTGTTTCATTTCCCACAAAATTTTGCCTTTATCATATTCAGTAAGAAGTAAGATTAGATAATAGGTAGCCATTGTATTGAGGCATTACTCATTAGGCAGACTACAGTTACTTTGTAGTTAAAGTCATCCACATATGACGTCACAGCGCAAGGGGTACGGGGGGTCATACCAAACGTGACAGTACAATATGTTAAAGGGATCCTAAAAGGCGTGACCTACGGGTGTCTCAAAAAGTCGAAATTTTGTGTGACGTAATATTATGTGGACGTCATAAACTGTGATATAGTGTAGTTTACATTAGTCTGCAAATCAACCGTGTTTCCGTGTTTTGCTCGTGTAATCAGTACAGTGAGCGGCGCAACAGAACACCGCTGCAGTGTGCTGTGTAGGTCGCGCCAACTGGACTGTGAGGGTCATACACAACCGGGTAACGCCGCGTGCATATTGAAGTTTTCATGATAAATTCGTCAATCGTCATTCATCCGTCCATCACCGAGAAGCCCTGAGAAAAGTAAAATAAACAACCGGGTTAAGCCGCTTGCATATTGACGTTTTCTTGAGAATTCATCATCAATCCATTCATTCCTCCATCACCGAGAAGCCCTGAGAAATAATAAAATAGACACTATACATAATGTCGCGCTTTTCATTCGGTTTCAATAGTATCGTCACGCATGAAAATTGTATAGGCGCTGTCATGATGTTCATACAATCAATCAGCTTTCTAGTTATAACCTTAACTTCTCACGGTAGAGACGACCTCTTGCGAGGCTTCTGGCCGGGAGTGTGAATGACTTAGGTGTACTGCGGAGTATCGGACTGTTGGCGTGACGTGGCCTGGTGATGAAATATTATACGAAATTATATATCACACCGAAAACATGATATGAAAGTCGATATAGGCACTTCGTTTGCGGACTGTCGACAGGGTTCAAGCACACGTACGTCACTTAAGTGCACTGGATAAGTAGCGCGTCACAAATAGAGCAATTAACTATTCATTGCCCTATTTGATATTTGAAGACAGTTATATAATGATTCTGAGAATACATCATAAAGCTAAACAGCAAAAATTTGATTTTATTATATTTGACCTCTATCATTTTTATATAATATTTTGTATATTATATAAAAATGGCACAGGCAGACATTATTACTAAGTACTTACTAAGTAGTAAGTAATTGCAATAATAAATAATTATTATTCAATCATTTAATTTATTCAATTTATTAATAAGCCTCACCGGTAAAACTTAAGAAGAACAGTCGCCAGATAAATTCCGAAATCTTCCCTTCAATGCAAATATTTTTGGTGAATGACATTAATTTTACGCGAATGAAAAAAAACCCTCATAAATTCATTAAATTTATAATCCAATATAAACTCGGCCTTAGCCGTCAACAATTCGTGTCACCGTCCTCGGTACCGCGTCCAGCGAGCGAGACGCACATATACCTCGCTGTAGACGTGCGAGCGAGACGGCGCACGCGGAGACAATCGGAGTAAATTGGCCGTCGATTGGATAATTATTTTATTGATACAAGTAAATGCGGCGGCTCCGGCCGGGGGATACCAGATAATTGAATGTCATTAGCTATGAGTACTAGATAGGGAAGGGCTAATTGATAAGGAATAAGGATTAGTTTAGGAATTAGATGTAGTTTCTGGCACTGCGAAGAGTCGAGAGGATGTCAAACTGTCGCATTTTGACAACTTCTCGTCTCTTTTGCAGTTATTCCACTTATTGTGCTGCTATTTGCTAATTGCTAATTATGGACTGAGAACCCAGGCCCGCCAGACTACCCTTATATTCTTTCTGAACAAATGTATATTATATTGTAGTATAAGCGTATACAATTAACGTACACATACCAGCTAGTTTGAGCGGTGGCGCAATTCTCAGGTACAGGGCAGCAAATGTACAAAAAATTGTACCTACTAACTTTTCTTACAGCCTTCGAAATTATTCTAGCATATGTTATAGTAGAATTATGGCAATTAAATATTATGAAGTGAAATTTACACCGATTAATTTTTTATGTTGTAGTTTTCATTAAAATAAAAAATGGAAAATCATCCACGTAGAAATAAAAACCATTAACCTTCTAACCT
Organism: Phengaris arion; assembly: GCA_963565745.1. Taxonomy (NCBI): domain Eukaryota; kingdom Metazoa; phylum Arthropoda; class Insecta; order Lepidoptera; family Lycaenidae; genus Phengaris; species Phengaris arion. The sequence continues at coordinate 2,333,155 of OY751442.1, forward strand.
TTATCTCTCTGTTCATACTAAGTTTAGACAAAAATGTCTTCAATTAGTTTTGTTCCTCACGTTATTCTAAAACCAAAAAATAAGATTGATACTTTATCAGAATGTAAGTAAAGTGAGTACAATTTTCGGCAATTTGAGCGCCTTGTACCTAGAACTTGGCCCACGGCATAAACTAGCGACATGCATACTTCCATTGTGCACACTTATACTACAATATGATATACATTTTATCAGTAAGAATACAAGGGTAATCAAGCGCGTCTGGGATCTCAGTCTACAAGGGAGGATTGAGAGGTAGAAGAGAAATTACTTTCTTTTGTATTCTGTTTGAGATTTACAGAAAAGATAAGTGGGTTATGAATATACCTAAAATCAATTAGATCGTTTAACGTATCGCTCCTGAATTGTCTAATAGTGAGCAAGTTTCCTGGTTCTTTATATTAAAAAAAGCTGATGATGATGAATGCTAATAACACTCTCGATCACGTCATCTTTCAAACAAAAACCTCATCTAAATCGGTTCATGCGGAGCTACGATGCCACGGACAGACACACACAGTATTTCACAGTAAGTTGTCACTTGTAACCCAAAAGGCTAAAAGCCTAGCCGGGGGTCGCGGGTTCGAATGCCGCCGAAGGAACTAAAAGTTTTTCTGTGTTCCTGGGTCATGGATCTGTATTTAATATGTGTATAATATAATAAAAATCTTAAATATGTGTACAAGGTATAAAAGTATTAAATATATTTCCGTTGTCTCGTACCCGTAATACAAGTTCTTCGAGAGCTTACCACGGGACCAGATTGACGTGGTGTAAAGCGTCCATAGATATTATTATTAATTTGTGAGTGTAGATTGATGGATGTTTGTTGCTCTTTCACGCAAAAATTCTGAACGGATTTTGATTAAATTTGGTATGTTATACTTGGCTCCGGATTAACATATAGGCTACCTTTTATTCCGGAAAACTACACTATTCCCGTGGGATACTGTATTTACGGGACAGCGGGCAAAAGTTAGTAGATTAATATTATTACTTGAAGTCCAATTCAAACAAAAGGTTTTTTACAAAGGCTTTAAATTAGGTTAATTGGACTGTTTTACGCGTTCTGGGAACTTTTCATGTATTTAATTGAACAATTTATTTATCAAGATTTAAAATTATAATAAAAAAATGAACTGGAAGTCGGAACACATTACACAAATCAAGAAACAGGTGTGAGGTGGCTTATATCAACTTTAAAAGGCACTAAAAACTATAAAGACACTACCAGCAGTAGGTACTTGACCAGTGTAAAAATAAAAAAATATTTGAAATGGTTTCCTACTTAGGTAGGCAGAGAGTAGAATGTAGTCTCTTCAATCTCACATTCTTATAATTATATTAGGTCTTTACCTAAGAAATTGCCGTTTTGTATGAAAAAATTTAAATGAATTTTTTTCATGTATTTTTTATTTGTATTAATCGAAGTAATCACCCATGCAATCAATGCATCTTTGCCAACGCAGTGGCAGTTTATTGATGCCCTTCTTAAAGAAATCAGCTGGACGGGAGGCAGCATATTCTTCAAAGGCATTTTGTACTGTCTCTCGGGTATTGAATTTTTTTCCCGCCAAGAAGTTATCCAAATTCTGGAAAAAGTAGTAGTCTGTAGGCGCAAGCTCTGGTGAGTAGGGCGGATGACGGAGAGCTTCCAACCCCAGTTCTTGCAACTTGGAGACCGTCTGCTGTGCAGTATGAGGTCGCGCGTTGTCGTGCAGGAGCAGCGGAGACGAGCGATTGACCAATGCTAGTTGGCGATGTGCCAGCTTCTCCATCTTAGTGTTCTGTTCTTCACAGTACACATCTGCAGTAATGCTCACCCCGTTTGGTAAGAATCTGTGATGAATCACACCGGCGCTAGACCAAACAGTGACCATCACTTTTCCAGGGGTTAGTTTTCGTTTAGGGCATTGTTTAGGTGTTGAACTAGGAGCCAACCAACTTGCTGAGCGCTTACGGTTATCAAACAGAATCCATTTTTCATCGCAGGTAACAATGCGGTTCAAAATTCCTTCATTTGTGTGTCTGTTGAGCAGTGCAAGGCACGTCTCGACGCGTACTTCGCGCTGGCGATCATTGAGTTCGTGGGGCACCCATTTGTCAAGCTTTTTTACCTTGCACATTTGACGCAAATGGAACAATATTGTTTTGACGCTAACGTCGAAAGCTGCTGCTAATTCAGCCGTAGATTGTGTATCATCAGCTTCCACAATCGCCTTTAATTCGTCATTGTCGACCAAAGTCTTCGGACGACCGCGAGGTTAATTTTTCAGGTCGAAATTTCCAGAACGGATGCGAGCAAACCAATAAAAGGTGGTGCGTTGGTTTGTAGTGTTAGCTCCGTAAACGTCTTGTGGCGTGCCGCTTGTGCCGCGTTGCTGCCACGACGGTACTCATATTTCATAATTACTCGAATTTAACGTATCCATGATGACGAAAAAGATTGAAATGCGATGAAAATGTAACACTAATCAATAAAGAAATGACTACTTTTGGAAAAAGAATTCCATGTTTATAAAATAAAATTAATTTGAAATAAGAATTCTATTATCCAAACAAAAATTATTTTGATTTGAAATGTCCAGTACTGCAGAACGGCAATTTCATAGGTAAAGACCTATTATTATTATTAATTATAAGACGTTCCCTGCGACTTCGTGCGCGTACAAGTTAATTCAAAGTAGGCTATATCCTTTCCCTTTCATCAAAATAGGTCCAGTGGTTTAGTAGTCAATGCAATCAAACAAACTTTTCCTCCTTATAATATTTAGTTTAAGTATGGATTATTCATATTAATTCCAGGTTGAATTCACAGTTCAAATTTAATGTTGTTTATCAATGAACGTTATATCCATGGACTATGAATAATTCCAGTTTTCGTCGATAGAAGGATACAATATGTTTACTTCATATAAATCCTTCATATAAAAACTTAGGTAGGTACATATTATTACAAATCATCTTATCATAAATCATAATTAATCAATTCACTTAATAAGATAAGTACATAATCTTAATTCCAGAAAGCAAATAGCTCTTCACCAAAGTTGATTAGATTAATTAATCATTGCAGTAAATATCTATGTTCTATGTTCAAAAATAGTAATCAAAATACAGATGGTGCTGTCCCCCACAAACACCGTTTTAAAGCACGCGTGCGATTGGCCCTCGCCGTAGATCGCGGGAACTCCTACTGCCCTATGCGCGCCTGGTACTCGGAGTCGCCGCGCGCCGGTCCCGCTGCTGTCGCGGTAGGCGCACGCGCACCGTTATCGCGCGGTGAACGCCCTCTGAGCACATTCGCAGATTTGGCCAACGTCTCCGAGCAATTTTTCCTTCCCAGCAAAATTTACTTTCATCGCGTCGGTCATCTTTGGATTATCATCATCAATATCGTCAAACCCCTAACGTTAACGGGGTGACTTAGTTTGAAGCGGAGCTGTATCGGCTGTTATCTAGAGTTGTAAAATTAACGAAAAAAACGTACCCGTATGTATGTATTCGTTACTTCTGATACCTGATAACATTTTATGTTATGTTAGAGCAACGAATCAAGTCGTATTGCGTACGCGTATAGATTGTATTGTATGATGTCGCGGTGTCGCAACATTCGTAATTTGTAGAAAACAAATTTTATACAATATTACATACCAATAAGAATAAGAATATTTTATTTGCAAAAATATGGTAAAATAAGATTGTACAATGTTAAATGACACTCATATAGCTAATAATAATGATTATCATCCGATTAAGAACAAATTAAGCTCAAATTATTGTAAAGTTAAGATTAAATTATAATGATCACAATATGTTATGAACGATTAATTAATTAATTAAAATAAAAAATAGTTAAATAAAAAATATTAAATAAAATGTCAGTATGCGTTAAAAGTTTGATGTCAATATTAAAAATTAATAAATGTCATACTAACTTTTCATCATTAATAAATTGCGTTAGGTGCTGCGTTGGGTACATTTTTTCACTTTTCCGTATTAGACCAGACATGTGTTTAGGTTATTCTAAATTTAGTTTGATTTAATAAAAGTAATGTGTAGAACTACAAGTGAACTGTTGACGGAATCTAGTGAATTTGCCACGGATTAACTATTTTTAAAAATTTAACCGTGAGCTAATATGTTATTTTATGTTATTAAAAATGTTATTAACATCGCAATCCATTATGCATCAATTATAATGAAAAAATAACAAATAGGTGACGAAAATTATTTATTGACAATTAACAATCTAACGATGAATAAAAAAAAGCGAACCTATTTGCATAAGATATTTATGAGGGCCTTACTAACGTGAAGTATTTTTGGGTTGTAAACCAATTAAGAAAAGGATTGTGTGGTTTTATGAAACCACGGTAAAAGTGAAACTTAATAACAAAATAGCGTGGAGCACTGGCACAAATGAGTACTACACGGTCAGCTGATGCGAACTATAGGCGCCGCCATATTGGCCTCGGCTGCTCTGACGAGCGCCTTTCACTTTATCCCTACTCCGCGGCCGACCGTCACGCGACATGCAACACACAGACGAAAAAGTTTGAGACGATGTGATAAAAGTTTCACTTTAAAATGTGAGCAAGGAAATTTATTCGTGTGTAACGATTCGTTACTCGGTACAAGATATCGCACCCGTTACTCAGTACCGTATACATTCGGTTTGCCCACAGCTCTACTGTTATCCACAACGCTAACCGTCCCCATACAGTGCAGCTGCAGACCCGTGGTCTTAACTTCTAAGTTGTTAACCATCAACTTTGTACTACCACGTAGTAATACCTAATTCCTATAAAGTATAAAGAATTAACAGACTTAACACAACCGACGACGCCTTACCATTGCGAAATATAATAACCGCCTCCTTTTTACCCGACTACGGCGAAGACAAAGGAAGGGTAATTATTGTGGCAGGTTATGTATGTGTATGTATGTTTGTTCCACCGTAGAGTCTAAGCTACTGGTCTGATTTTAATTAATGCGGTGTCAATAGAATCGTAATAAAAGCCCGTAACATAGACTATAAAATTGAATTAGTAAATTTTAAAATAATGTTTAAAGCGTGAAAAGCGCTCAAAATATTCTACGTGTATATTTTGCTCGAGTTGCTAGAAAAACAGGTTAAAGTTAACAGACTTTTAACTGAGTTCCAACTTTTAACAGCAATCGGCGAACAGCTTAAAAGTTAAACCGCTACCGGCTACCCGGATAGAACGGAATATTGAGAAAGTTTACCCCTGGATGGGTACTGCTTACTTATGTTATAAATTGAATCAGCTGCTAAGTGCTGTAGGTACTTATTGTATGTTTTTTAAATTTAAATAATAATAATAATGTTATTCGAATGATTGTCGCAGTAAAATCAAAACAATTAATTATATCGAGCGATCCCACTTTAAACCTGTGTGGGCGCTGGCCCATTTAAACAAATTGCCAACAAAAGTCAAATCAAGAACAACCGGAATCGGCGTGCATAAAATGAAAGAGTTGTGAATGCAGATAAAACGAAAAAAAATTAAGTATGTAGTGCACGTAAAAATGTCGCGTATCTTCTTTACATAGTAAAATGGTCGCATCCACTAATGGCATCTAAGTTGCAGTTTATACCGGAAGTTGCTGACTGCTGACAGAGGCTGCGATTTGACATCGACTGTGCCGAACCTTATAAAGTAGGTGCGACCGCTCTAGCTTCACCATTTTTGTACCTACGCATTTCTGGATTTCTATCTGAAATATTATCTTGTTTCGGCCTTTTTAGATCCCTTTTTATTACGTAATCGTGTTATAGTTTTTCTAACTTATAAATTTTATTTCGTGTTTTTCCGTTTCCCAATCGAACGTTTTTGGAAAAATACTAAAAAGTACCTAAACAAAACACTTGAAATTAAAAATAATATCTTCTTCACGAGTGCGAAGCGAGCCAATTCTTTTTCTAGATTTTAAAAACGATAATAATAATATAATATTTATAAATAAAAATATATTTTAATTAAATTAAAAAAAAATCAATAAAATAATACATATATAATATAAATATTATATATTTATAGCCTTATATTACGCAGTGTTCGAAAATTTTACATCTGGGTTTGTATGACCACATTTTAAACGTGTATTTTGACATATTTGTGCAAGCACGCCACAAATATGTAGGTACATATTTGTGGCGTGCTTGCCAAGACCTTTCTTTTGATACCAAACAAAGGAATACGCAGAGAAATTTCGTTTCTTAGAAAAGCCAAAAGGTAATGGATTTTGGCAGTCTATGTATGTATGTATGTATGTATGTTTGTTCCCTCGTAGCGTCTAAACTACTTTTTTCAAAATTTTGTATTTCGAAAATTGAACCTCAAATTCTGACATCTAAAAAATTAAACCGAGATAATCATCACGTGTTTGGTAGCAAAAGAAAGGTCTTGGCAAGCACGCCACAAATAGTAGCTTCCACTGTCTGTTCGCTTATAATTTAAATATTTTAAAGTAGGTACTCAACAGATTTTAATGTAGCTTTCAACAATAGATCGACTAACCTAACAACCTGGTTCAAGAGGAATATTTATATTTTGTAAAAGGTTTACCCATGCGAAGCGGGAACGAGTTGCTAATAATACATAATAATAGTATTATGTTGTAGCTAGATATTATGGGCTCGCTCCTCAATATTAGGAGGAAGAGGCAGAGTAAACGCTCAGATGGTACCATCAAACGATAGTTTTTGTTCCTATGCCTTACTGCAAAATCAACACGGATAGGCTAGATGACTGGTGAATTTATATTGCATAAATGAATAGTACTCTTAAATATGAGTAACTTCTCAGAAGAAACAGTATATCAAAAGTCAATATTTTCAAAGGTACAGCGACTTGTTAACACGATCTCAAGTCTCGTGAAAACGCGCAGTCCGCACTGAGAGCGCCTTACCATTCCATAAACGAGGTGTGTGCCTGCGTGTGGATAGGCGCCCGGCGCGCACGCACACGTTCAAACCGATCGCGGCACGTTTGTTTGAAGATGTTCTACTGTTCTTATACTGTGCCACGGCGCTCGATGCAGGTGACAGATTCAGGTTGACTCTACCAATGTACTGCAGTTTTATCGTTGGTGGTGTGGATGCACTAGAGGCGTTCGGTTTAACTGCACAGTTCAAACTGCAACGATAAATCGTTACGTCTGAAGCGGGCTAAGAATCTATTGCAAAACAAAGATATTCAGATCGGATACATCCTATCCCATAGGGCGTAGAGTTATGTAAAGCGTAATCTATGCAACACTTGTGTAACAGTCGTGATGAACAAGTGCCGACAGTGTTGCGTTGTGTCGGCAACCACTTAGCGCTGTCGTGATGCGGACGACCCTGCTAATGGTAGCGCCGTGCAGCTGGAGATACAGCAGGTTATGGGCAATGGCAAGTGGTATTAGCGTCAGGCAAACGAAAGTTGAAACCAAAGGTCGATTTTGCTAATTAAATCCTGCAAAAATACGGTAACAATCCAGTCCCGATATGATAAAACTGCAATATGGTATTCTCACAAACGTCGCACCAACGTTTAACCGGCATTGATTGGTCCAAACTCCAAAAATCTGTTAATGATATCAAGACGATTCATTCTTAATTCAATATGTAAGTTAATTGCGGTTCAGGGTTATTTGCAAACTTTTAACTTGGCAACTCTCTACGACCCTCAAAGTCAATATGACGAACCTTAAATTTGGCAAAAAATCTGGAGTTTTTGCATAAAACAGTAAAAAACATTTATTTCACATTTAATATATTATCATGTAAGTAGTTTAGTACTAATTAATTAATTATTATCAATAAATCATCAATTTATTTGGTTTTTTTTTCATAGGAATGTTTAGAACCTTATTTTTTTTACTTTTGTTTGCCAGACTCTAGAAGTTTCACTACCGCACAACAAAACCGCTCCATGTTGGAGGTTTCCCTATTAATTGGTAGGTCATCAACGTTATGGACCAACACCATTATCTTCGTCTGGGTCACAAGTCTCTTCCTCGTATTTTTCACATTAAGATGATTGTAGATCTAAAATATTTTATTTCAGATACAATTCCCAGATAGATATTTGCAATTTTTTTGTGACAGATTTAGACACGCGATTCGAATAAAACCTTGAAGGCTTGAGTTTGGTTTAATTTCTGCAAAATCACCACCTTACAAGGTGTATTTATGTCCACCCTAGATTTCTACCCTCGTCCTTATTTGTAGGTATTTTTAGGTTCAACAAGCATGGGGGTTAGAGAATCTGGGTGTTGAACATGGATTAACAGTAATTGTTTTTGTTTGTTGACCATATCGCTGTCCTTCTCTACCTATTCCATGATTTTTTATGGAATGGGCCAGGAAACCAGCAAACAGATTGCCTGGTAAGCGATTACCGCCGCCTGTGGACACTCGTAGCACCAGAAGTGCGTTCCTAGTCCATAAAATCACCAACAGCCCTTGGGCCTCCAACGGATTACTCGGCGAAACACAACGTAAGCGTTTTTGTACGCAGGTTATTTGTGAGGCCGTGGTATTTTCGTGCCAGCCTATTATTGCTGAATGACGGCTCTCCTGCGTTTAATGTGCTATTTATGATATACATGCATTGTGCATTTCGACACTGTTACAGTTTATTAGCCACATCTCCGCGTTTCTTTGCTCTGCGACAATTTCACTGCGGGCTCTCTACAAAGTAGTAGTTTGTTTATTCTAATTTTGACTAATCATTGCCCGCGGCTCCCGATTTAGGAATACGCAGAGAACTTTCGTTTCTTAGAAAAGCGCGTCCCAATTATGGATATTGGCGAAAATTCCATACAATTTGGTAAATTATTTAAAACCCGCAATATTCTTTGACTTTGTACCTATAAATGCTATAATATTTTTGTAGTAAATATACTCGGATCGAGTCCAATCTTAATATTATAAACAATGAAATAATATCGCGCGATTCAATACCAATAACATACTAATACGAGGGCGGCACTGAAAATTTCGGGAATCAAGGAAGTGACACAACATTACTATTTAAAAATGTATTTATTGCTTTTCGAAGTGTTCTCCGTGAAATTTGACACATTTTTCCATACGATGGAACCAATCATTGAAGCAATCATTCCATTCGGAAGTTAGGGTCTCCAAAATGGCAGTTTTGTAGGCGTCCACAGCTTCTTCAGGTGATGAAAATCTCTGACCACGCAATTTATTCTTTATTTTAGGGAAAGTATATAAATCATTAGGGCTTAGGTCGGGGCTGTACGGCGGATAGTCTAATAATTCTATGATTTCTTGCTCTAAAAACTCTTTTGTTCTGTGCGCGGTGTGAGAACTCGCATTGTCGTGATGGAGAATGATGATGATGCGGCGGTTGCAGTTCTCTTTACGGAGTTCAGAAACGACCTGTGGCAAACAAATGTTAGCATACAATTCTGCATTAACCGTTCTTTGTCCCTCAAGAGGAATAGTCGCAACATGGCCGGTTTTGGAGACAAACGTGGCCACCATTTTTTTTGCAACACTCCGTGAACGAACAATTTTTGTTGGCTTTAACTCATTTTCGAACACCCAAACTCGTGACTGATTTTTTGTTTCAGGTTCGTACGCGTATATCCAGGATTCGTCACCTGATACGATGTTGTATACAGCATTTGAGGATCCTGCGTGGAATCTTTCGAGAGTTCTGACGCACCAAGTAACGCGAGCCGCTTTTTGCTCTTCACAGAGCAAATACGGTATCCATCGGGAAAACAACTTTTTTACACCTAATTGTTCATGCAAGATTATTTGTATTTGACTCATGCCAATGTCTAAAGTTGCCTGAATTTCGCGGTATGTCACATGTCGATCTTCCTCAATCAGCTTACGCACAGCACCAACGTTTTCTTGGGTGAATGCAGTTTTTGGACGACCTTGACGGGGATCATCACTGAGCTTGACACGTCCACGTTGAAATTCAGCAAACTAGCGATAAATTGTGGTTTTGGATGGGGCTTCATCACCAAATGAAGAAATCATCCAGTCAACACACTGTTTTTGTGTTAAACCACTTCGAAAGTCATAATAAATCATCGCTCTAGAATTTTCTCGAGTCAATTCCATTTTCTCAACGACTAAACAAGTTTGACAAGACCTTGTGACAAGACCGAGAATCTTTTTTTAAATAAATAAACGGTATTCGATTTTTAAAACCAAGGAGTTTTAAATTAAAAAGATTTTAATATGACAGGAACAGTGGAAATATTCCATCCCCGATACTTTTAGTGCAGCCTATGTATACCAATTTAAATGTCACTCATTCAAAAAATAAATTCAATGACACGTTAATTTGGTCGAATTTTATTTTTTGTTTACTTGTAAATTAATTTTTGACCAGAACCTCAATTCTCGTATTTAATGTCGGCTTTCATTTTACTTCGATTGTATTACAAGTGAAGCGACTTGTTATGATAAACTGATTTTATGACGTTTGGACCAATCAGGACGCGTTAGACGCTACTTTAACGTTTACGAGAATACCGGTTTGACAGTTGTAGCGTGTCGGGACTTGATTGAAATTGTAATATTGCAGGTTTTATAAATTATCAGAATTGGCCCTCTGAACAGAGAATTTAATAACTTGTTTTTGCTCGCGGCTTCGCCTGCGTGAAATTTGGCTTTACACGAACTAAATAATGTATATATAGCCTATGAGTAGTAATTCAGTGAGCCTAGCAGGAACATTTGAAGAGTGATATTCCAAAACGTATTGTCATTTTTTTTTTAATTTTCAGTTTTATGTTTCGTTTTACTCTATGGCACAGTAGTTACGTGTTAAACAAAACAAATTTCACAAAACGTACTAGGTCGCGTCAGTTTTTCACTTTTAAAATACGCATTCACAATCAGCACGTACTAAGTGTCCAAAATTTCCAAAACTTAGTTCATTTTGCAACGAATCACTTCCTCACTTAGCACGTTTCGGAACGCAATCTCTCACTGTCAAAGTAAAAATGGACGAAAGTGAATTTGAAGAGTTCAATTGTGCCGTTGAAAGTGGACGGAAACGAAGAATAAATGAGGAACATTAGAAGAAAATTGAAAAGAAAAGCGTGTAAAATATAGTATGCCGAATGTACTTCCACACATTACATGTACACACCTTAAACCAACGTTAGAAGTAAAAGAAATACATAGTTCCTAATCGATTTAATAATAATATAGAAAGTACTCCAGCTGAAAACTGCATATCAGAAGAGAAAAAGAATGATTTAAGAAAATTACTTCAATTTTGTGATCTACCAGCGGCTGCTAAAGTCTTTTATGACCGAGCACTTGGAAGTTGTACAAGTGCTGTGTCTGATCAAGAAACTGTCTACGGAAATGACGATGAAGAGCCATTTATATAAGCCATAAATTTTTAAATGTGCCATGTGACTTCTATTTTTATTCATTTCCATAGTTATTGATTAAGTGTCTAATTTCATTACTTTCAATTTTGCTTCTTTATAACAAAATAATTAACTGAATAAAATTACTGATACTTTTCTGATTTAGTTTGAGCTCAAACTATATAGTAGTTTGAGGTAAATAGATCTGAAAACTTCACAATAGTAAAACGATTTTCTTTGTGATTTTATTTCAAAACGTACTAAGTAATGATTTAGTTTATTATGTTTAATGACTTAGTTCATTCATTATGTTTAATGACTTAGTGCATTTTGGTAATGAAGGACAATAAAAATAACATATTTTTTCCTCTTATATGTAAAAATTTTATATTTCTTTATCTAAATAACACTTTTTATCATAAGTTATTTGAGCACTAACATAAAATTACAATGCGTTATGTAAGAGAATAAACACAATTCAGTTTTTAATATATACCCAAAAGTTGCATCATGAGGACTTAGCACATTTTGAAATATCACTCTTCATTTGACAGCGGCGTATACGTAACTTTATCGAAAGAGAATTGTATGAAAATCTGTCAAAATCATGACATCTTTCCATTCGAAAACGTTATGTTTACGCCGCAGCTGTCAAATGTTAATCCGGGCTTAGCATGGCGATCCGAAGAACTTATTTTAAAAAAGAAATATTCTATCCAAAACAGTTCGTAGCAAAATAGCTCCTAATCCATGCTAACAAGGTCGTCAATAGAAGTCAATATTTCTAAATAGCCATATTTTTGAAATGGCTGCCGGGAAATCTTCTGACAAAAATGATCAAATTTTCAAGTAAATAACTGAACGTAAAGAAACTATTTCTCTTGGACCGCCATGATGTGGAGTAGTTTACGAGTTTTAGTAGTTTTAGAGAGTAGACATTATTGTAAGACTATTTGACAATGAAATAAGAAAACATTTCTACTTTAGCTGTCAAAAGAGGCTATTTTGTGAGCTCATGCTCGGGAAGAAAAGAAATGTTGCTTCTCATAACGACGATGCATCGACCTTGCTGCTTTACAATATGACCTACTTTTCTCCGAAATATACCGTAAATACCATTTTTTCTTCAATCAGTCACGTTGTCGATTCTACGGTGTTTCTAGGGTGCGCATGCTAAGCCTGCTGCTAGGCCCTCCTCGGGGTACCGTACCGTACCGTCTCACGTCATTGTCGTCGAAAGTACGCGCGATATAGAATTTATTTGAATTTATATTCCCGTGCGTACTTTTTAATTTGTGATAACTCTTAAGATAATAATTTAAAGTGTGTAGTGGAAGGGTAATTATAATGTGTATAAAATGCTTAAAGTGAATATCGTATTTAATATAATAAGGATTATAAATGCCACGCCATTATGGAATTTATTGTAGGAATATTGAAGATAAACATTTCCATAATGTACGAGGGCGGGCCAATAAGTCCGTGACTTTTGGAATAAAACACAGATTTTTTGATAAATAAATCATTTTATTTTTCAACGTAGTCCCCCTTGAGCTCTATACACTTTGTCCAACGCTTCTCCAATTTTTTTATCCCTTCCAAAAAATATGATTTGTCGAGGTCCTCAAAATAGGCCTTTGTTTGCGAGATGACTTCATCATTGGAGTCAAATCTTTTTCCACCGAGCCATTTTTTCAGGTTTGGGAACAAGAAGTAGTCACTCGGAGCCAAATCTGGAGAATAGGGTGGATGTGGGAGCAATTCATAGCCCAATTCATGGATTTTTGCCATGGCAACTGCACATGTGTGCACCCTTGCATTGTCTTGGTGAAAAAGAACTTTTTTCTTGGCCAAATGAGGTCGGTTTTTTTTCAAATCCTCATTGAAGCGGTTCAATAAGTTGGCATAATATTCCCCATTAATTGTTCTTCCCTTTTGAAGATAGTCAATGTGGATTATCCCACGTGCATCCCAAAAAACAGTCGCCATAACTTTATTGCCTGACAAACCCACCTTGGCCTTCTTTGGCGCCGATTCACCCTTAGAAACACACTGTTTTGACTGTTGTTTGGTCTCTGGTGTGTTGTGATGGATCCATGTTTCGTCCACGGTTACAAAACGGCGCAAAAACTCCTCCATATTGTGATTAAACAACGCCAAACCTTCCTGTGAAGTTGTTACACGATTGCGTTTGTGGTCGACTTGCGGAAAGCTTTCTCATGCCCAAGTGATCATTCAAAATTGAAACCACTGAGCCATGCGAGATGCCTATGGCTTCCACAATCTCTTGCACTTTCAATCTTCGGTCGGCCAACACCATATCGTGAATTTTTTCGATTGTTTCGGGTGTAGAGACCTCAACTGGGCGTCCAGGACGTTCGTCATCTTCAGTGCTTGTACGGCCACAACGAAATTCAGTAAACCACTTTTTTACCATTGAAATCGATGGTGCAGAGTCCCCATAGTATTTATCAAGCTTAGCCTTGGTCTCGGTAATGGTTTTTTTTCGCAAAAAATAATGCTTAATAAGCACACGAAATTCACTTTTTTCCATTGTTTCCTTAAGTTACTGGATAGTCTGATAAAGATAGCTGTAAAACACAAACTAACTGACGCAGCAAGTTCAAATTTTGATAGGAGTCAACTGACAGATGCCTGTTGACAGGAGTAGTGTTGCTTTTTCAGTAAGGAGGTTAGAAATTCAAAAAGTCACGGACTTATTGACCCGCCTTAGTATCATATACGTGTAACTTTAACGGGTTTTGCAGCGCACGAATCTAAGCCAGAATGGCTCGCAGATGGCAGAATTTTCTCCTACTTACACTTATTGCTGTAGTGTGAACAATTTATAAAATATCTTCATAATTTATATAGTTTATGTGTTATTATAAAACATGAGCTATATTATTGTAAAGTTTCATTAAAATCCATTTAGTAGTTGTTGCGTGAAAAAGTGTTAAACATCTATGCATCCATACATTATTACAAAGTTTCGTTTATTCCCACTGGAACAATGTACTTTTTGTTGATAAAATAGCTAGAGCCTTAACTACTATCATACCTAATTTCAACAAAATCCTTCAGTGGTTTTTGCGTAAAAGAGTCAAAAACCATCATTTCATCGACCCATCAGTCCTAACAAACATTCACGTTTATGCTAGGAGTAGAAAGTAGCATATTATGTTTGTTTTCTTTTAGTTTTAGATAATACAATAAAGGACGAAGACAATAGGTACCTACAATCGGAGCGGCTTACTGCGCTGCGGTGTTGGACATAAGTCATAACCCCCATAAAAAGGGTTACCACGCCATATTGACTGTTTGTCATGATATTGTGCGTAAATTATTGATACACGCAATGGGGTAGCCGGAGGTCGCGGGATCGAATCCCACCGATGAGAAAAAGTATTTCTGTGTTCCTGGGTCTTGGATGCGAATTAAATATATTGTGTATAATATAATAGAAATCTTCAATATAATATGTATATTATAACAGTATTAAATATATTTCCGTTGTCTGGCACCTGCGGTACAAGTTCTTCGGGTACATAGCACAGCACCAGATTGACGTGGTGTGGAAGCGTCCATAGATATCATAGACATTATTATTGTATTCCTTTTATTTAGGGAGGAGTTTTTTTGGTGTTAAAAGTACACGATATCAGGTACCGGTATCTAAAAGGTACCTAGTGCCTGGAATACCCATTTAAATCTAAACACGCGACATCAAAATTAGAAAGAAAATTAATGTTAAGTCATAAATTAAATCATCCAGCCGGTAGCGGCAATAAGAAAATAATTTATTACTAGATAAAGGAAATCAAAATACTCAGTTTGTTAAATTCTAAAAAAAAGGGGCGTAGGTTACGCCGGGGACCAGGTAGTCAACGCAGAGGTGATGATGATGATGCCCCGCCTTAGCAATCGCAGGAGCGGTCAATGCTCCAGCCGTCACGCGACGCCGGCCTCTAATGCGCTTAGCTCGCACCACCAGCGTACCCTGACCTCCCTGGCACCCGCACTCGCCCATGTCTCGTACTGGCGGGGCGCGCGGGGGAGGTCACTGCGGAGGTCGTCATGCGCTTAGTAGGCAGATATAAACACCAGTGTAACTTGACCCGCGATCGCGCGTCCTTTACTTCACGAGGTAGGTCACGGGAGGTGGGCTTACGCGCTTAGCAGGCACCTATCAACACCAGCATTCGTGACCTCGGAAACGCTGCGAGCTGGTAGACGAGAGAGGTCTCGGCAGCTGGTCATCACGTTTGCAAGTATTACGCCTGCTCAGCTATCTCGGGTAACAGTGCACTTGTCAACAGGTTACCGCTACGTTTCGCAATCTTGTTTTATTGGCGATAATACTGAACCTTAATTCCTATCTAATGAGCATTTCCTGTAACGAAACTGAGTAGGTATCTACATTAAACAGTTATTGTACGAAAATGTTGCTAATGGCCCTCGGCAATCATCGTTTTTCTATAGTTGACAGACGATATGTTGTACGAAAAACGACGATTCCCGAAAGACGTTAGAAATATGGTTTTACTGTGCATATTTAGTTAAGGTCAATCACACTGAAATGAAAGGATTCGCAACGCAGCGTTGTATATTTAAGATTGAACTTTATTAATTACACCAGAAGATACACGTTTCATTTTATTTAAGAATTCGAAATTCGACTGACAAGTTGCACTGCTCTACTCAGCGCATGTGCAGTGTAAAGTGTTCGACTGATGTCATATGAAGCGTGTATCTTTTTGTGTATTGAATTAGTTCAATTTTTAATAGCTATCTTAAAATTGCAGCGCCCTGTCGCGTATCGACTCATTTCGGTGTAAACTGACCCTTAGGCCGGGACTACATTGTCCGGAATCTTTAAGCGCCGGAATGAATTTAGAGCTCTGAAAATAGAACTAATAGAGCTGTAAATCAAACACACGAGCGTCAAGTCAAATGTCAATGTCAAATCTGACAACTTGACAGTTAACACTCATGTGTTCGATTTTCAACTGCATTAGAGTATTAGTTCAGAGTTCTATTTTCAGTGATTCCTTTAGTATGTACTAGTACGGATTCCGTACAATATTCCGCCTTGCCTTAGGCGGTTACTAGAACTTAACTGTGCTGACATGCCCAAGCTTTTTTTCTGTTTTGATTTTGTCTGATTAATAACACATGTTTTTTTTCTTTTAAAACCCTAAATACCTTTTGATCGACTTTATTAGAATGATGTGTACAGTGTGCTGAGTGCGAGTTTTGTCTCTACTCACCGTTAGGAAGTCAACTACAATTCGTATGGCATCGAATAAGATCGAAACAGATCGATCGCATCGAAACAGCGCCCCTAGAGGCAAACAGTGGTAACTAATTCGATGCCATACAAATTGTAGTAGGTATATCTTCTTCACGGTGAGTAGCGACTGCGACTCGCATACAGCACGCAGGTTCGTAATATTCGAGTATGTATACAATATACAATGCTAGTCTAATATGTTAGTTCTGTCAACACATAGGACTCTCTCTCTCTCTGCTTCATTTCTTAAAATGTTTCCATATCACATTCATAAATGATTAGTCTCAAATCTAAATGCTAAAAAGATATGTTCTGTTTAAGCGTGTGAAGGAAAGTTTTGCGGTTAGCCACCCGTCTTCATCAAAGTATATCTTCAATCTTACATAAGGAAGTAAGGCTTATTTATGGCCCGATTCAATAACTTATCTATCTATAACTATTTGTTAAAAACGTCGTCATTCAAACATTTACCGGTTTTTTGCGATAAAATTAGACGTTTCTAACAAATAGTTATTGGTAGATAGGTTATTGAAACGGGCCATTACTGTTTCACAATCTACTGATAAGTTTCAGATAGCTTATTGGCATGTTTTGCTCTGCCGCTCGATATAAAGTTAGCAGCGACAAAACTCCCGAATAAGCTTTCCGACACTTATAAGAAGATTGTGAAACATCCTCTAGGTAAGAAATCCACAGTAGCATAGTATAATAGCTTTTATATTTACATACTTCAGCATCTCAAAAGCCGCCTGTCCACTCTTTGCCTGCAAAGATTTCTCGCCTCTTTAACCGACTTCCAAAAAAGGAGGCGATTAAACGTTCGGCTGTATATTTTTTTTTTGTAAGGTCAACGATTACTCCGCCGTCTATGGACCGCTTTTCAAAATCTTTTTACGTATAGGGTATAATCCCAAACTGGTCCTTATGACATCAAAGTGGTGACCTTAAGATAATCCATGAGGAATCGAGGGAACTCTTCGAAATTTATATGGATACATATGGTGATTTCTACTTTTTCTGAAGTAGTCTAAGCATGTGCTACTAAAAAGTAAGATTTTGCACCAAGGTATACCCTGGATTGAAAATTACTGAACAAAACTCCTGACCCTGACTCCTTATAGATGCATGTTTGCGGATTTCGGCGTTAAATTTAATTAATATTATATCTAACAATTTCCCGCGAAAAAATACCCACAACCTGCAAGCAAATGTGTGAGGGCACGCATAAGCATGCGTAAAGCACCTCCCTCCTCCCACACTGCTTATGCGTACACTCAGAAGCAAGATCGTGCAAACACCACCACCACGTAAGCAACAATGTCAGCTAGATCGTGCAAGGCCCCACACCACCATGCAGGTTGCAAAACTCGACGCGCGTTTCGCCCCGAACCCGGAGCATCCTCAGGAAGTGGACCTGCGAACAAAGTTCATTAGTTTTCGTTCATTCGTTCAGGCGGTGTTTAAAGAACTGTAAGCATATGCCACTATGTCAATTACATTAATCATCATCATCATCATCACCATCATCACACTATACATCATCTCATTATGATGGAATAATAGGTACTTCTCATAGTATTTTACACCGAAACGGATATCTTTGAACATACCTTTGCCGTTTGGGAACCGTACCAGACCTTATGTTGGGATCCACGATAAATCGTGGGAACTCTTCGAAATGTATATAGACACATAATATAGTGATTTGACTATGTGTAAAGTAGTCCAAGCATATGCTACCAAAAAGTGAGGTTTTGCACCAAGGATCCAAAAGTACTGGACAGAACTTCCGAGTCCTTATACCACCACCACCATACCACTTACAATAATTATAATCATCATCATCACCACTATTTTCACACGAAACACCAACATATTATTATGATGACATAGGTACTAACTACTCATCAGAGTTTTGTGCGCCGATATCAATGTCTTTGAAATATATTTCTATTGCCAAAATTATATTCGTGATTATCATCATCACTATAGTAGAATTAATAAGTGCTTACTGCTACATTTTTTCCGTCGACTATACCAATAGATAATAATAATTATTTAATAATATAGTATCTAATCATTATCATCACTGATGATTGTTTAGTAGGTCCGCAGATCGGTAATGCTTATTTGGGTATTTATAACTTTATTAAAATGTGTTTATAATAATAATATAGATAATTCGGTGACATAGCCCCCGGGAGCCTAATCTTGAGAGACTCATACCTACTAGAGAGGCAAATGGAGAGAAAAAGGAGTACAGGCAGACTGCCTATACGATGGACGGATGCGATTGTTGAGTCTGCCAACTGCACGTTCCTGGAGGCATTTCACCAGGCCAGGAACAGAGAGAAGTGGAGAACCCTATCCCATAAAACGAATTTTGGTGGTCACGTCCCTCAGTCATGAGGATAAGACTAGAGAGAAATAAGCATAGCTTTTAGTTACTACCACCAGTAACAGCCCAAATAAAAAGGTGAAGATATGAGTTATGTAAACTGTGAAGCACACATTGAAGCCGGTATAAGCTACGCCTCGCCGCGCACTGTGTAATTAATTAATTACACAGTTTCACGCACACACCTGTAAAGAAACTACGCCATACCTTATAAGGAGCTCTGTCACGGTATGTGGATATTATGTATGTACTATGAAGTGCGTAGCTTCACGCGTACTACATAGTGCATACATAAAAAACTGGCCGTAGTTTTTGTTCGACAAAGCACTGTGTTCCTTTTTTTGGTCTGAGTTTCTCCCCAAAATGAATATTACGAGGGCGGCACTGAAAATTTCGGGAATCAAGGAAGTGACACAACATTACTATTTAAAAATATATTTATTGCTTTTCGAAGTATTCTCCGCGAAATTCCATTCGGAAGTTGGGGTCTCCAAAATGGCCGTTTTGTAGGCGTCCACAGCTTCTTCAGGTGATGAAAATCTCGGACCACGCAATTTATTCTTTATTTTAGGGAAAGTATAGAAATCATTAAGGCTTAGGTCGGGGCTGTACGGCGGATGGTCTAATAATTCTATGATTTCTTGTTCTAAAAACTCTTTTGTTCTGTGCGCGGTGTGAGAACTCGCATTGTCGTGATGGAGGATGATGCGGCGGTTGCAGTTCTCTTTACGGAGTTCAGAAACGACCTGTGGCAAACAAATGTTAGCATACCATTCTGCATTAACCGTTCTTTGTCCCTCAAGAGGAATAGTCGCAACATGGCCGGTTTTGGAGACAAACGTGGCCACCATTTTTTTTGCAACACTCCGTGAACGAACAATTTTTGTTGGCTTTAACTCATTTTCGAACACCCAAACTCGTGACTGGTTTTTTGTTTCGGGTTCGTACGCGTATATCCAGGATTCGTCACCTGATACGATGTTGTATACAGCATTTGAGGATCCTGCGTGGAATCTTTCGAGAGTTCTGACGCACCAAGTAACGCGAGCCGCTTTTTGCTCTTCACAGAGCAAATGCGGTATCCATCGGGAAAACAACTTTTTTACACCTAATTGTTCATGCAAGATTATTTGTATTTTACTCATGCCAATGTCTAAAGTTGCCTGAATTTCGCGGTATGTCACATGTCGATCTTCCTCAATCAGCTTACGCACAGCATCAACGTTTTCTTGGGTGACTGCAGTTTTTGGACGACCTTGACGGGGATCATCACTGAGCTTGACACGTCCACGTTGAAATTCAGCAAACCAGCGATAAATTGTGGTTTTGGATGGGGCTTCATCACCAAATGCAGAAATCATCCGGTCAACACACTGTTTTTGTGTTAAACCACTTCGAAAGTCATAATAAATCATCGCTCTAGAATTTTCTCGAGTCAATTCCATTTTCTCAACGACTAAACAAGTTTGACAAGACCTTGTGACAAGACCGAGAATCTTTTTTTAAATAAATAAACGGTATTCGATTTTTAAAACCAAGGAGTTTTAAATTAAAAAGATTTTAATATGACAGGAACAGTGGAAATATTCCATTCCCGATACTTTTAGTGCAGCCTGTGTAATTACTAACTTTTGATTTCACGTGAAAAAATTTCAAATTTAACTGAGATTTCTTTAATATGTAACTAGCTGACTCAGCAATCGTTGTTCTGCCATCAGAATAATCACTTTTGTGTTGGTATAAAAATAGTGTACTTTCTCAGACGTACCGAAAATTACAGAAAAAAAAACATGAAAATCGATCACGGTATTTCGGATGATTCACAAACACCGGAGGCCCAAAGAGGGGGTTGAAGATTTAGGGACTGGGAATGCACTTGTAACTCCTCTGGTGTTACTAGTGTCCATGGGCGGCGGTAGTCAATTTCATAATTAAACAAGTCTGTCAGAAAACTAAATTAAAATGTTTACATAACCCCCGAATTGTCAAGCGGTAAGTACGAGCTGCTGATGATGAAAGCAAAAATATCGCGTCTTAATCGGACCTTTCGTTTAGGGGCTAAGATGCCACGGACAGACACATCAAACTTATAACAGCCCTCTTTTTGCGTCGGGGTTTAAAAACAGCAACGCTGAATGCCTGAAACTCAACATTGATTAATCATTAATCAATTCTTTGAAGAATCAATCGTCCATATGTGTCAACACTCAAAATGCGGTGCTTCTTTATTAGATATGAAGTGTGTTTCCCATCACACGTCGCGTGGGGAACATCACGACACGTCGCGTGGGGACTGGTGTGCGTGGACAGGAAGACCGGCTCTAATGGATTTATTTAGATGTCATTTTTTATGTGGGCGGAGGCTCTCTGCGGGACCGGCGCTGGACTATGTGGACATGACCAGTATTTATTTATTTATTTTTAGGTTCATCGAAAAACAATGCAGTTGGACGATAAAAAACAGTTTTTGGGTTTGTTGGAGACTGAGTTTTTTTTGAGTTTTGAGTTTTTTTTATATTTACACAATGGATAAGCAATACAATGTTTTATCCTTGTCGAACGTTGACAAAAGTCGCTTGACAGAAAGGATAAAACATTGTATAGCTTATGCATTGTGTATTTTTTTCTATAAGTAAGGAGGTAAATGTGTATTGCGAAGAGATATAGCTGCTAACTGCTACACAGTACACGCGCATTTTATATTTGCCAAAACAAAAAACTTTCCGCGTAAGTAATAATATGTTCAAATGTTGAATTACTTTACCTAGGTAATTATCAAGGTTTTATGTAACAGGTAAACAGCTGTCTATTACAGTTCTCAACTCTGTAATACAAGAGGCGTAGCTGTCTGAGAGTTAAATTCCTATTTATAGTAGATAATTTCCATCCTGTGATATTTATTATTATTCTCATTTTTTATACAATGATTTCATGTGCTTACAGTATTAAACCTAGAATATTTTACAAAATGAATAATTTGTTTGAAGAATGTATCGGTTTCTTCAGCCATATAAAAGGCTAACGAAAATGAATAATAATATAGCTTATCCACATGATACTGACGTTAATAAATGTAAGCCCTCTGTTATCCCTCGGCTTGTTCCATCTGAGCGGGCGTAATATTTGTGTGCATCCACAGTCTACACACGCATGTATAGCGTAATGCGTTTTACTCACACTAAAGCACATACTAAAGCGTTTGATACGCACACACCTGTACAGCGTAATCCGTGTGATGCACACACGCATGATTCCAGTGCGATAGCGATACGTCTGTGTGCGTGTTTGGTATTTTGATTGGTCATGCATTTTACGTGTTTATAGCCTTGTGCGGCTTCTCCGGTGCGGGCGAGCAGTAAAGTGGTAATTTATAGAGATGCCGTACCTAAGGGTTTATGGTACAGATAACAAATCTGATGTATATTGTACCGATTAGCCTCAAAGTTCGTTCGAAAACATCTGTAATTGGATTTTCTTTTTTTTCTTTTGTTAAAGAAGTTGTTGTTGAGCATTGGTTTAGAAACCTCACAAAAATTGAGGTTATTAAGTATGCTTTACACTCTTGGTTTCTTTGTGTACAACGAAAATCTATAGGTATTATGAGTTTGAGGTTTCCTATGTGGGATAAACTATTATCTCTATCTAGTATGTTCTATCAAATGTATTATATGTTAAAAAAAATTTAAACCTATTCAAAAAGAAAAGTGACAACCACAATAGAAATACCCGAAATAAGCATAAGCTTGATGTACCAGTGACTAGACTTAGTAAAGTAAAGAACTCGTTTAAAGGCCAGTGTATACGCCTATACAATAAGATCCCAGAAAGCGTTCAAAATTTTTCAATCAATAAATTTAAAAAAGTAGTTAAAGAACGTTTGTGTGCTAAAGCCTATTATAAAGTTAATGATTTTATGAATGATAGCACACCATGGGAATGAGGTGACCCCCTGCAAGGCTACTTCTAAATAACATAATATATTATTGTACTTTTGTTATGTAGTTTTAGTCATTACATTGTTATATCTGCCTTTTTTATATTTTAAAAGAACAATTTTCCATCTTTTTGATAAAAGATGGCCCCGCGCGAGTTTCTTACGCCGGTTCTTCTCGCCGGGCCAGTTCCCGAACCGGTGGCCTACATCATGTAGATCGACGTTCAGAAAGTGTATGAAAATACCTATTTTGAATAAAAATTGTTGACTTTTTGACTTTTTTTGACTCTCCATGTCTATTATGTCCTTAGTTCCTACCTAATCAAGATGTATTTTTGTTACATTGAAGACAGTTCAATTTATGGAAACAATTATTATCATTGAAAATAATTCTAAATTCAATCAATCAATAGTAACATACGTGCTATTCGAAACTAATAAGCAGTTTCACTTGGTCGGATTATAATGTAGCCCCTAACTAGCATCTGCATTCTGTAATACATTGGTAATACGTGAATTGTCAACCGTCAAAGTGAATTTGACAGATTTGTCATTCAATTGACGAAGTGACGGAACTGTTTTTTTTTCAATGAGGGTATATTATAGTATTTTTTTCGCACACAAAGCGTCATCTGGTGGCGTAAGTGGTATCAAAACGGTCAATAACAATTTTCGATTCTTTTTCTGTCACCAGGCGGCGCTTAGTAGCCCGACGATCCTTGTTGTGTCATAATGCTGTCAGATGTCACGAATTTAAAAACCCTCATTTTATCTAGAGGTTGCGAACTCGTAATGTTTGTTTGCTTTTTAATTTTTTCTTATGAACTCGAAAAACGCTAATCAAAATTTTCCCTCCTATTCATAGGCTGTTTCTGTCTCTGGAATCTGAAATGACAAGGACAGCATGTGACTTGAGCGTCACCTAATTTAACTATCGATCGTTTCAGTATGCGGCAGTTAGTTAATCGTAGAATTTGTTACAGTAACTGCTAACAATTCTCCAACATTTAACTTTGATAAATGTCTCATATGACATTTATCATGTTGGCATTTTATGACATGACCCGAAATGAAACAAAATAAAAATGTGCTTAATACGAAACACCCGTAGTGGCCTTTTTAGACCTGCTGGGGTCTAGATGTAGTGCTTATTGTTTTACAGTCTAATGTCATATAGCTTAATGTAGAGTGTAGACAAACTTATCTGTGGCAACTGGCAATTTATCATGATATGCAAACCATATTATAATATGTATTATGTAAAGAATAGGTCTTACGTAAGATCCCTGCGGCATATGCATTTAAGTGTAATTGTGTAATGTATTACGATGGAGGTAGATGCATAGATACGTCTCACGATGGCTAAATCAGGAAAGTTTCCTGCAAAATCACACCTTATAACAGCCAGGTGAAATTATTCCCGCCATTTTTGTTATTCGGCTCCTACAGTCCTAGACTAAGGCTGACCTGAGTCTTCAGCCAAGTTGCCATAGCAAATTACGACGATGAAATTTGAAAACAAAAATGTATGGTATTTGACATAAATTATGCATTGCGAACTGACATGCTCGTAAGTATCGCTATGTCACTTTGCGATACTTATGTAAAATTCTACTACCTGGGAGACGTGGTGTTTCAGTTGAACGATATAATAATTAAAAATAAATATAAAAGAAAAAGAAATAAGTGATAAGAATCACAAAAATATTTATCTTACCGGGATTCGGAACACATTCCGAATTTCGAAACAATGCAAAAGTTATACGTATAGCTCGGTATGCGTACCTACGCATACCGAGCTGCCAATCAGATTGACGTAAGAGAGTCGAAATTATTGACATATTGATGCACAACGAAATAAAAAAAAACATATATTGCTTAAAAAAGCGCAGTTTCCAAGGGATAAGACATATCAAGATCGTTTTTTCTCCCCAAAAACTTCCTGCACGCTTAATTTCATGGTAATACTTGTAGCCGTTGACCAGATACCGATTATATAATATATACAAGATCCTCTCGTTTAAAGTATATGATACTGTTCGTTTCCGAACTTCGTCGTCATAAGTAGCGATGGCATCTTGGCTAAAGGCATCGCAAGCGATTTGTCACTTAAATCCCATACATTTTTTATTTCGAAGTTCACTGTCGAAATTATCGAATGCATCTTGACTTAAGGCCCTGGTCGGTTAAGTCAGCAAGTGGCGGTAAGTGCGGTGTCGTTGAAATGTCGTTAGTGTTGGGACACACGTCAACCTGCCCCACGCCCGCCGGCGCTAGAGCTGTGCACATCGAACCCATATTATTCTCTGTCGATAGTCGATATAACGTATTATTGATAGTTGTATCTTATTTTGGTTAGACCAGAATTGCACTTTGTAAATCTCGCATCTGTGTCATTGTCTATCGATGCGCTTCAACAGATGAGATCCCGAATTCTCGTATCGTATATCGATATTGTAAGCTAATTTTTGAAGTTTGGACCTATCAAAACTGGTTTGACGTTGGTTTGACGTTTAAGAGAAAGCGATTTTACAGTTTTAGCATATTGGGACTGGATCGTTACTATATTATTGCAGGATTTTATTAGCAGAATTGACATTAAGTCCACTCAAGAAGTTTCGGTAAACCTTTTCAAGAGTAAAACCTCTAACGTATCAAAACTTATCCAACATCTTGCTTCCTATTGACCTCCTATTTGGTTTCCTGTTGTTACCACCAATTGATTTCAGTTATATGTACATACTTACAAACTAACCAAAATACACCAGTAGTTTGAACAGACACTTAGAGGTTATAATTTTAATTCAAAGTAGTCACGACGAATGTAAAGTAACAATAGAAATGTTGACGGCGTGAGGCGTCACGACTCAAGATTCGTAACCTAACGGCATGCCATTATAAAAACAAAATCATAATAATATCTATGGACTGTTTCACAGCACGTCAATCTCGTTCCGTGGTAAGTTCTCGAAGAACTTATGTTACGGGTACCAGACGGAAATATATGTAATGCTTTTATACTTTCCTAGATGTTGCTCGCGACTCCGTGCTAAAGGAGATCTTGCAGGAACCGTACATTTTTGCACGATAAAAAGCAGCCTACGTCCTTCCCCGTGGTCTAATCTATATCTGTGCCAAATTTCATCAAACTCTAGTAGTTTCGGAGCGTATTCAATGCAAACAAAACAATATTTCCCCTTTATAATATTAGTATTGACATATTTTTAAGATTTTTATCATATTACACACTTAATTTAAGCTTAAATATCGTCATTATAAATATCGATACTAGCGCTCCACTATCGCAGCCATTTATGGTAGCAAAGTATTATGCAATGAAGAGATAACGCTTCGAAGCGGGTCACAAAACTCTAATCAAATAATTTGAAAGTTAAATATCACGCAACAGATTACAGAAATACAGGATATTTCCATAACCTAATGCATATTGAATGCGTCATGTTGAGATAGGCTTTACTTATACGAAGATAGCAAGTAGAAACTAGCAAGCTGTCTGTCTGTCTCCCCGTGATTTCACTCTCATAAAAAGAGCGCTATGGCGAATTAAAATGTAGCCTATGAGAATATAATCAGGTTACTGTGCTTAATTTCATTTTAAAAAAGCAGCGGCTTAGCAGTAAAAGGAACGTAATACGTTCGTAATATTTTGTTTCATTTCAGTGTGTGCAACAGTGCTAGTTCTTGTTCCTACTCGCCGTAAAGAAGCTAACTACAATTTGTATGGCATCGAATTAGTTACCATTGTTTGCCACTAGGGGCGCTGTTTATAATACCTTGAATTGTAGATAATTTCTTCACGGCAACCAGTGACAAAAACTCGCACCCAGCACACAGATATCATAAATGGCTCCATGTCAGATGACTCATAATAAATAGAATCATATTAGAAATTGATCAATTCTAACAATAGAAATGAAGCTAGCTAGTATACACGTAACGCTGTACCTGACAGGACTTCCTGTACAGGTAAACCGGAGCGTGTATGTTGCACAACTGTGCGGTTTCCATGCAGTATCAGCTCAAGCTCACATGACGGTTAGAACTGTGCAGGCAAACCTGTCAGGTAAACCGTTACGTGTATGGCTAGCTTCAAATGGCACACGATATGAATTGCTTAATTGTGAGGAGAATTATTAGAAGTTGCTATAAGAGCAACTTCTTCAATTCATATTGCTAGTGTTTATTACATTCTGGACGATTCACACAACGTGGCCATGTCAGACCTGCTGGTTCTGCAGCCGTTCGCAGTAGATTTCTGTAGAATTCTGCCTAAAGGTGAGTACATACTATCTCCTTGTTTTATCACTGAAATAGAAATAGAGGCATTGGCCTACATATTATAGACGAGGCATGTCGAGGCAAAAAGTATCCACACTTAACCTGCCTCACTTTTGGGGTCGCTTGGGGCAGTCGAGCTTTGACATATTTTGTCATCTTGATATTTTGACATTTGCTTTCCGCAGTTTAATCAGTCCGTATTTATATTTGACAAAATCTGAAATGAACATGCCGTAACTTTTTCTTGTATAATTTTTTTCTGTCAAAATATGTACGTCATAAGTCATCCTTAGTCTCAAAATCGTTGGCCCAGGGTCAATGAATATATATATATATATATATATATATATATATATATATATATATATATATATATAAATAACGTAAAGAATCGTCATTCCACCGATTTACACGAATGACAGTTCGAGGCTGTGTGTGCGTGGCTGGGCGAATGCGGAGGCGGGCGGGGCGTGAGTTTTTTTCAGCCAGGACTTTCGTTCACGGGCTGGCTGGTTGTTTCGTGCTTTGACATAATTGACAGTATAATTTCATAATATCTGTGATAGATTTGTAGGACGCGACGTTTAAAATTATTTCGGTGTCAACCTTGGGCGTACGTCAACATGGCTGACATTCGCCGGTACTCGAGCTGTCACATGTAGAGACTGTCGCCCCTGTGCCGGGGGCCGATGTGGTCTGCCATATAATTACTAAAGTTCTGCAGTTGTGCGCAGTCGTCGTTTCAGCCTGGTGTCGTCCACTGCCCATAGGCCTCCCCCATAGATTCCCAGTGCGACCGGTCGCTCGCGGCCTGTGTCCATCGACTCCCTGGAAAACTCCACCTGGTGGGTGGCCGTCCTCCGCTTCGTCGTCCAGTTCATGGTCTTCACTCGAGAACCATTCGGCCCCAGCGGCCATAGGTTCTACGCTGTTTGCAGTAGATTCCTTGAAATTTTGGAATAGCAGGAACTACTTTCTCACATAAAATTATCGATGAAATAACGAATGAACCTCAGAAACGGAATTATGAAAAAGCAATTTTATATCTTCTCAAAATAAACACACCGGCGTATTCAGCGGAACACAATAAAAAGGTCCATAATTAAAAAAATGTCGTTATATTTTCAACGCTTATTACTACACTTCTTTTGTTATTTAAAGTTTCATTTGTTTTACTTAAAATGAGATCACATTAAGAACAGATTTTGCGAGTAAAGGCTATTTGTGAAAAATGATAAATTTTTGAACTTTATTACTTTATTATACCCGGTTACATGAAGTAACCGGGAAAAGTGAAAATTAATATTAAAATAACAATTAATTAAATTAGAAAAATTGTGATTAATATCGCGTATTTCCTCCACGTGCTCTTATTAAAGTTTCTACCCGTCTAGGCATACTGAGAATGATGTTATCGATGATCACCAGGGATAGTCTCCGCCATTCCTCAACTACGGCGATTCGCAGTTCACCCACGTTGGCAGGAGCTGGAATTCTGGACTTAACTTTTATTTTCAGCAAGTCCCAAACGTGCTCTATTGGGTTCATATCCGGTGATCTCGCCGGCCACTCCATAACAGTAATATTCATATCATTAAGATAAGCTTGAGTTACCCGAGCGGTATGCTGCCGAGCATTATCCTGCATAAAAACAAAATCGTTACCGTTATATGGGGCAAACGGTACGACATTTTCTTCTAAAACTTCTCTGATATAGCGGTCTGCAGTCAGACTCCCTCTGTCAATCACTACTAAGTTTGTGCGAGCTCCCAAACAAATGCCCGCCCAAACCATTATTGATCCACCACCGTATGCAACTGTAGTTTCAAAATTTGTCTGAATGTATCGTTCTCCTTTGCGTCTGTATATTCTTTGCCTGCTGTCAATTTGATTTAAGAGAATTCTGCACTCATCACTAAACAATACCTTACTCCATTGGTCCGCGTTCCAAAGTCGATGTTCCTGAGCAAAAGTTAACCTGTTTCTACGATGATTTACCTCGAGCCTTGGAGCCTTGGCGGCCACAAATGAACCCAAACCAGCTTCTTCGAACCTTCTTCGTACCGTACGCTCACTTACGGTTACACCCCGCACTGCTTCTAACTCATGTCGGGCTTGGACGGCCGTCAAACGGGGGTCCCTACGTACACGAAGTCGAATGAAACGATCATCCAGACTCGAAGTGCGTCTTTTTCTGCCTTGTCCTGCTCTTCTCACATAAGTACCGGTCTCCCTGAACCGTTGGATACTGCGATGGATCGTTGAAACTGGTCGACGAAGATCTCTGGATATCACTCTGTAGGTTTGACCATTTCTTCGCATTTCGAGTGCCCTGACAATCTCCGTTGGGGCTAAGTCAGGCATAATTCAGTCCTCAACTCCAAAAAGATCGCGATTAAAAATAAAACAAAAAACAGTATTTCAATGAAATTTTAAATCAAAATCAGAAGGAAGAAATACTCGAAGTTCGCTCCAGATAAGGTGTATTTGAATAAAATTAAAACAATTGCATAAAATGTGATGTTCAGTTGTTTTCTTAATTTGAAAATATTTCCTTTTAAATTAAATGACGTATAAACCAGCCAGCAACCTTATATGATACTGATATCAAACCTTTATTTTATGTTCCGCTAAATATGGTGTGTGTATCACCTACGCAACAGATGAAGGCAGAGATTCAAAGAAATCAGTTACCTAAGCCATCAATATACTTCAGAGTTCACCCTCGCACAGGTCTGTCTGTCAATACCAAAACCCCCGCCCTCAACATTTCGCCACACGCACGCGCAATAAATGACAGCGCTTTATCAAAAATACGTTTAATCGTACATATTAAATCAAACTTTACAAGCGCTTTATGGCAATAAATTATTTGGAATTGTAATATTAGCTTTGACTACAGCGCTGTTCAGCGCTTCATATTTACGACCGTCTAACGATGATAATTGTATTGAATTTAAAAGCGCTTTAGAGTTAGGTGCGATCAATACCGCGCTGCGTATCCCCCCGCAGTCCCCTCGGATACCATAGGGTCTTTGTACTCAAACTTTTAGAAAGGCGGCATAAGCTTGGAGTGGCGCTAGCGTATTTGGAAAGTTCACGATGGTTTATTTATATTTTTTATTCAGTAGATTACCTAATTATGTGAGTAATATAGGGATTGTTTAGAGAATTGCTTTGTACGTTTCCATTTTTATAGTCCATTTTAAAAGAAATTTACAGAAATAACTTAGCAGAAGTGTCTATACCTATCTATCTAGCTGTAAGGGAAGAATTTGTTTTCAGGGATCCGTGCCACAAAAGGTGTTGTCCGTCCGTCCGTGTCTAGACTCGTATATTTCGGGACCGCGTGGAGGGGAGGTATCGAGTAAAAATTAAAACTTTACACTCAGATCTACGGTCCCTTGAAGCTAAGTAATATATAAGAATAAATACGGCCCTTTAAGCGATAATGATACTTCTATACTAATATAATAAAGAGAAAAGGTTTGTTTGTTTGTTTGCATCGAATAGGCTCCGAAACTAGTGGGCCGATTTTGATGAAATTGGGCACCGATAGAGAGTAGAAGTAGGCAAGAAGAGCTCCGCGGCCTCGTGGGTAGACCGTTTGATTCGCACTCGAGAGAGTGCAGGTTCGATTTCCAGGTTGTGGCGTGTACCAATGAGACTTCTTCAGATCTCAAGTACATTATACGGACGCTCTAACGGTGAAGGAAAACATCGTGAGGGAACCCGCACTTGGTTGGCCCCAGACGTATTGACCAGTCATTCCTCTGGACTAGGCTGACTGTGCTGTGAGAATGCCGTATGTGCTTGGGCAACCATACGACATTTAAAAATCAACTGTCGCAGGCACTACAGTATTTCAAGAGTGGTTACTTCGCTCGGACAATACTGTATAAATCATCCAATAATGGATGAAAAGGCCTAAGTTTTTATAGAGTAGACCACGGAGAAGGGTACTTTTTACCGAGGCAAAGTGTAAGGTTCCCGCGGAAGTCAAGACTAAATATCTATAGGTATGTGCCAAATTTTCCAGCTATTATAGCTTTACCAAGATAGCCGCAATGCGCTGTCAAAGTCTTTTTGCAATTTAATTCTAAATTATAGGGGGTCTAGTTTGAAACATTGGTTGGAGAAGTCACTTGACAGAGAAAGACAGCAACATTGAATTTTTTAAATCCGTTGTGTTCATATTTTTATTAGTACGAGGGTAAGAGTTTTAGTTCTATCTAAGAACATCATGGGGCTTGATGTGAGCGTTCCAAAACATATTTTTATTAATTTTTACGGCGTATATTTTTTTTAGTTTATAGTGTTAAGCGTGGAACTATCGGAAATGAAATCCTATTTCTTTAAACTGAACCTGAACTGGTAATGTAGCCTATATTATACCTCATATAATATAAGCTATCTGCCAGTGAAAAACCCGTGAAAATCGGTCCAGCCGTTTCAGAGATTAGTCGGAACAAACGGACGAAATCGATTTTTTATTGTATGTACCGTATATACTTATTACTTTCATATGCATTATGTGAAAAGCTGTATATTATTTTAATTACAAACAGAAACTTCAATTTTATTTATTTGCATACCTCTTTTTAATTTCGTATATTATCTATGTAATGTATATTATTATCTATGTTTGCATAGATGAAAAATGTCAATGATAATAATTATGTAAT
Source organism: Phengaris arion (assembly GCA_963565745.1). NCBI lineage: Eukaryota > Metazoa > Arthropoda > Insecta > Lepidoptera > Lycaenidae > Phengaris > Phengaris arion. The sequence goes on from OY751442.1 coordinate 2,365,188, forward strand.
CGCCCATCTGCAGGCTTTATGATGTAAGGAACATTTATGATGTTTATTATTGATGTTACTACTTTGTACGGAACCCTCGGGGGGCGAGTCCGACTAATACAGCCAATATGTATACCGTGCAGCCGTAGTACCGTTGCTATCCTTTGCCTGATTCACCGGCCTTCTAGCTTCTGCACTTGGTACCTCCGCCTTTGTCTTTTATTATAGTAGTTTAATATTTTTGACAAGCAAATAAATTACCTCCACAGGTGTCGTTCAACAATTCGTCCATTATTATTCAGTTTTGCTACGATTTTTATGGAGGCAGGAGTAAGAGGTATAACTTCTTCAGACTTCTGTGGTCCTGGTAGTTTGTGCTGTAAATCAGACGGACGACAACTCGTTGGGCGTGGCGTCAGAAGTTTATTTAACGTTGCTAGGCAATGTCAAGCAATGTTCAAGAAACTATGCCCCAGGGGAACTTATAAAGAAAATAAATACTAAATTAATTTTTAACTCGAAAGATTTTGTTTAAAATGCTGTTACAATATTGTTAAATTATATTCCAAAAGATGACTTACATAATATATTTAAATATAATAAAAAATATAATTTATTTATAATATAAGATTGAAATTATTTGCCGTTCATATTATTCATATATCGTTGACTAGTGACTACTAACCACCTCTGCTCTCCTGGTCATTCGTAAAATAATTCCGCCGTACAACGTCGTAACTTCGAAATGGCTCCCACCGCTCGAGTCTCGCTAGTAGAGAGAGCGAATCAAAAACGTAGCCAGGACAATTCTTTTTATGCACATAAAAACCGGACAAGTGCGAGTCGGACTCGTTCACGAAGAATTCCGTATGATCTATATACTACTCTTTATATTATTAACGAGCAAAACCTGCAAAATATAAAATTAATTCATTTTTATTATTTACTAGCTTTTGGCTTTTGCCCGCAGCTTCGCCCGCGTGCGAGTGTTCGTGGCAAAAAACTTCATTAGCAAATATACCTCCAATAATTATAGTAACAGCACAGAGTAAAAATTATACTTTATAATAAATTTTCACACGTACTTTTTAATTTTAAGACATCTCCTAGATGTATCTAAATTGTATCCGTCTTAATACCACATTATTTCTCATTATTTTTTTAAACTTACCTATCCTTAAGGAAAAGATAGACTAATAACTATATGCCATCGCGAACTTTTTTGTCGACCTATAGAAGAGAAACAATCCCACCATACATTGTTTTGTTATTGTTAGATAAGGCAGCGTTTTCAATAAGTTTCCAGACCCCTTGATTTTTTCCGACACCTTCAACAATTATCGTCATAAATCAAACAATTTCCACAAAACCTTAACAAATTGTTATCGACCTAAACCTTCCTAAGAAACCACTCTGTCCGTAAATGTAAACGGCATGAAAATCGTTTCAGTTGTTTTTGAGATTATCGCGAACATACAGACAGACAGACTCGGCGGGGCACTTAAATATCCTATATCTGTCTCCTGTTTCTAAGCTACCTCCCCACCAATTTTCAGCCAAATCAGTTCAGCCGTTCTTGAGTTATAAATAGTGTAACTAACACGACTTTCTTTTATATATATAGATTTTAAAAATTTAATATATTCAGTAAAAATTTCAAGCAGACGCTTACGTTTTTTACAGGGGTCTACACCAGGTGTTGCCGTTATAAAAAACGAGCAAAAAACGTTTTTTTTCTTCTTTATTTGTTGTTAAAGAAGCAACAGAAATAAATTATCATTTATCTGTAAAATTTACAGGTGACGGCAGACACAGACGGATGGACGGACAGCGTATTCTCAGCAATATATTTATAATTTAATTATAAATATTAAATAATTTAATTTTAATGTTTGTAACTTTTTGTTAAATTCACTTAACACAACTGAGATCGATCATTTAACACCTACCTACAGCAATGATAAAATGTTGCATGTTTATTTTATTTATATTGCAAAACATTTTAAAGGAATATTTTAATTTAATTATCTAAAGAAATATTTTGCGCTATAACATCGACTCCGAGGCTGTATGGTCGAGTCGTCGGTCGGACACAATGTCGTGTTTGCCTGTCTCTTTCCAACACATACGCAAGGAAAGAGACAACAATAACGTCGGGTTGTCCGACATATGCCTGCCTGCGCGTCGCGAGCATGCTTGTCGGGTGCGATTTCTGTGTCCTATTTAGTAAGTAGGAAGTGGCCACAGACTCTGCACGTCGGTTATACGTTAAATTTAAAATGCTTCAAAGAGAGAAAAAAGTCCTAGCTGAAATTCTTCAGTTATACAAAGAAAACCCTGTTTTATGGAATAAAAAGGATATAAATTACAAAAAATATGACGTCCGAATGAAAGCTTATCAGGTTATGTTTGAAAAATTCAAAACAGTGTACGTGGGCCAAGGCATAAAGGATCTGAAACGAAAAATTGACAACATGAGGACATCATGGTATCGAGAAAGAAAAAAGGTGAGGAAATTTATTTTATATTTATTTATTTGTATAACCTGTGGTACACAGGTAAATAAATATCGAAGAGATCTGAAAACAAGAAAAAAAAGCCGTATGGTGTCGTGGGACACCGGATAGGAAAAATCCTTTTTATAAAAATATTAATTTTAAGTTCTATTCGAGGTATAAGAAGATATAAGAAGATAGAATATAAGAAATAAAAACTACATAAAAATCTTACGTTACGGCCGTTTTTTCCCGGCTAGGGGTACCCCTCCGCATCGCCCTTTAAGGAACTTCGTTCCAAAAGCTTGATTGGCTGGAGTGAATTGTTCTGGCGGTTGGCACAAATGCTACCAAGCTCACAGCAACGAGGTAGCTGCGTGTCGGATATTCAGATTACGCGGCCACCGACACGTTCCGCTTACACAGTCCGTTCCGAGCTATTCTTTCTTCCGACAGGACCTTTATGCTGACGTCATAAGGATCACTTTCATAGATACTCCGAGGTAAAATAACTCTGAACGTACTTGTGGTAAATGATTCGACACCCTCAGCCATGGATATGTTTTCCCTTAAAATAAATTACGAGTAGAATTTAAAAGGTTAAAATAAATTATTATAATAAAGGTATTTTATATTAAAGAAATTGTTATTTTACTGCTCGTACTGATTACTGATAGTTGATAGGTGAAAGTGGCTCACGTCCGCGTCATTTATCTAAATTCTAAATGATAGTTTTTACGCTAGAAAACTAGACTGATTTTGAACGAACAGAAGGAGTTCAGAATAACTTATACCAATCAGCCTAACGCCCGCGCCGCTCGCGCATTAGACGCCTCAATCCTCATGCCTACCATGAGTGCGACTGACACTGTGAACAGCATATTTTGTTGTATGTATTTACATTTTACTATGTTATTAAACTAACGTTTTGTTCATAGTTAATGAGTAAAGTTATAATATCTAAATTGAGCATTTGATGATAGATGCGCCGGTGTACGGACAAACCTTCCAGGTTTTTGTGACACCGAGTTTGTATTGTACCTTGCTTTTAAAATTTGTTAAAAAAATAAATAAATAAATAAAAATAAATCTAATACTATTAGAAAAAAAAACTTTTGTCACCGTGAGAGAAAACGCCTTCGATTGTTGCCACTTTGGACGAGGTACGGGAGTGTAGCCAACTGCAAAGTGCATATCAAGCATACTGCATATTAGACGCAGGGGATGTCATTGCAATATCTAACAGCGACACGTCGAGATATTACTATTGCTTAATGAAGTAGTTATAAAAAGTAAATAATGTCAATGTCTTATTGACAGATGTCACATGCAAAGCCTATCGAGAATAATTTATTTAGCCAAAAGGCTAAGTATAGTGTAGACGTATTTGTGTTAAGCATCTCTCATATGTAATACGTATCTGTGTCTCTCATATGTACCAATAAAGAAGATTAACATATTTGTTGCTGTATCATTGTTATCACCACTCTAACATATCACAAAGCAGGATTTGCAAGAAGTAAGACGTCGCAGCACACAACGATTACAATTTACAACTTGCTGACGCTATGTACTCGTAGCTCCAGCACTGCCTATTATGAATTATCTCATTACTAAAATGTGAAGTTTTTGAGGATGAATATCGTTAAAACCTAGTGAACCAATTTTGGATGGATATAGTAGGAATTTAGGCTCTATATTAACACATTAAGGCTAGTGTTCTTTGCTTACACTGTTCCCGTGAGATACTGTATTAATTACACGGGCTCGGGCACGGGTTCGCGGGCAAAATCTAGTTGTTAAACTACCTCGTCTTCGTCACCATAATATGTCTAGTGATGTTTCAAAAGTATTTGATGAAGAAAATAACCTAACAAAGAGTATGTCAGTACATGTCTAAGGAGGGTTCCGTAACTATCAACGCGCAAAAGGTTTTCTTTGAATTACTTCAAAGGTTTAATGTTAATGTCCGATTTCACTCAAAATAATTTTCCTAAAGGTTAAGTTTTTAGGATGATCTATCAATATGAAAACAAACAAGTTACTATCTCTTATAGTTTAGAAATACCAGGGGGGGCAACTTTGAAGCCCGATTTTTTGAAAATGGTTGACTTTGTAAAAAAAGCATTAGTTTTCATCCCCACTTCACATTTATGGAGTGCCACCCCTTAAATGTAAAATTATTTTTATTTTATGATGCCAAAGCTGACATCTATAAACAGTCTTTAACTATACCTAATTTCATCTATTTATACTCATAATTACAGAAGCTAGAATCGCGGACAGACAGACGAACGGACAGAGTGATATGGGTTTCTTGAATATTACGAAATCCTAAAAAGAGTACCCTACCCTAAAAAGAGTACAACCCTAGAGTTGAAGAAATGCGAATCATGTTGTTGTAGCCTGTAGGTAGCAAAAACCAATCAATCGATAACAAACCTAAGGCTAGGACTATAACATGATCCGGAATCCGGCGGTCCCGGGAAAATTCAGAGCACTGAAAATAGAACTCGGCGTTAATATAGATTTGAAAATCGAAGTGTTGAGCTGGCATTTATGACATTGACATTTGAATCGACACTTGCGTGTTCGATTTTCAGCTCTATTGTATTAGCGCAGAGTTCTATTTTCAATACGCTGAATTTTCCCCGGCCTACTGAATTCCGGACTATATAGTCCCCAACTCCAAGCCTTAAAGGGTTCTTGGTAATAATGGTTTGCTCCAGGTTGAAGAGTCTCGCAGAAAAGGGGAAAACCCAGTGTACACTCCGACGCTGTGGTACTTCGACATGCTTGACTTTCTCGACCCCAACTCCGGTGACTCCACAGCAGTCGCAGACTACACCGACTCCGAAAACCCCTTCGTAAGTACTCTTATTCCTCGCCGCAGGTAATTCCAAGTAAGTAAATGAAATAGTCCGGTAGAAAATCACCGGTTTGGGAAGTAACCTGACGAGAAGAACCGGCGTAAGAACCTTGCTCACGTTCCAGCAAAAAGATCGGAAAATTGTTCTTTTTTTCCTCAAGGTTAACGAAAAATGGCATTTAGCATTTCTCCTCCACTCCATTATGCCTTTTCCAATGGATAGTTATTCTAATAAACTTTAAACTAATAACTCTTTTCAGCTTTTGAATTCACTTAGAAAATAATTGAACATTAACGTTTATTTATTGAATTTTAATTTTTACGTCGCTTTCAGTTATAGTGGTCTGATGTACTGATATTAATAATAGATAATAAATAATTAGACTCTGAGTTGTGCATTAATGGATCAGTCCGTGACGTTTGTCCATTATGTACCCAATGGCCAATACCCATATCATGTGATTTAAATTTGTAATTTTTCTAGGTATTTGAAGATAATGTGGAATATTTTGAACCACTTGATAGCGATGACGAACATGAGCCTGCAGAGAAAAAACCAAAATATATGTCAATGATTGAGATTGAAAATAACCAACAAAATAGAAGGACAGAAAATGATTACGATCCTCTCGATAGACCAATGTCCAGCGAAGCGGTGAGCAGGGCGGAATCACAGGCGTTCGGTAGAATGGTTGGACTGCAGCTACAAGAGCTTGATAGGTTCCAACGCACAGTAGCCCAGAAACTGATCTCTGACGTCATTTTTTATGCCAGATTGAACAAACTATCCGATCACTCTCATTTGTCTGACGTCTAAGATTGGGTTTGAACCTTTTTTATTGAGTTTTTACGACCTAATTCAATCTATATTATATACTATTCAAGATCTCTGTGTGATTGATTAGTATAATTATAAAATAAATTTAAAAAATATTTTATTTCAATGGATTAAAATTCTGAGGCAAGGCAATCGTTGCGATTTTCTATGCGCAATTCTGGGCAACGATTTTAATTATTTCATGATAATATTATAATTTTTTAAATCACCGTATTATGTTTTCTTGGCGATTCCATTCCCAAGCCACACAATCATGGAAACCACGCCCGACGTCGCCTTCCTTGTGTGCCGATGTGGGGTGACGTCGTATGTCTGGGGAGTTGCGCAGTGCGCGCTGATCACCAGGCGAACATGACCACATACGAGCTTTTGCCACATTCCTACACGTCATTAAACGTATTCTCACAAACCAATTAGTACCTTACCACATTCATTTACGGTTGTAAATACGTTGTTTGTGTTTTTGTTATGTAGATGACGTCTCACGTCATGCGCAATGGGGGGAACGAGAACGAAAACAATGAATGTACGCACGGCATTGACAAGTCCTAAATACCGCTTCGTGTTCATGCGTTCCTAGTTTTAATGCCCGCTATGTTACGTCCGCGCCATGTTCTTCTGCCGTTGCACGATGAGTGACCGGCAGCCTATTTCTCCCTCTCGCTCTTCCACGGCGCCGCGCGACGCGACGTGGCACCAGTGGGAAAGTTTTGGCGAAAGAAAAAGCGAGTTGCAGTTTCACATACTTTGCAAAAGCAGCAACTCCATTGTTTTGAAATATACTCCGTAACATCCAGTATACAACAATTTTAGTATATTTTTTTTAGTAACATTTATTTTATGATAGGAAAATAAAATAAAATAAAATGTAGAAGATTTTTATTACATTCACAAATACAGTAAAGTAAATAAAGATTCGGCAAACAAAGATATATTTTCGCCAATAACCAAATTTATGCATATTTATGAATGGGCTTAAATTATATTTGAAACATATTGTTAACAATTTTAAGATAATGAATATATATATCATTTTAATATGCTCTCACTGTAATAAAATAATATATGTATTATCAATGAATTAATAGTAATAAAACACTCTTTAGCCTTGGTAGATTAGAATTCTTAAGCGTAGATACGCTTATAAAATAGCGAGCAAAAGCTAGAAAATACTTAAATATATATTTTTTATTGTAATGACTACATATTTAACGCCTAATTTTCGTCTCATAATTCATTACCTCAATTTTAAAGGCATTACCGCAATTACATCAAATGAAGTCGCTGTTAAAATTTTTAAACATTGCTGAAAACTGCATTAGGACAGCATTCAAAAGGATTAATATATTGTATCTTAACCATGCAAAGCTAGGATGGGACGCTAGTACAAAATAATTTTCAAAGTAGCTAAATTTTAGAAATGGAAATAAATAATTGCGAAACGACATTCAAACATTTTTTAAATTTATTTGTAAACAGCTCAAACATGACCATAAATTATATAATAAATAAAATAGTTCTTATTATTTCAATTTAATTTCAGTAGTTTTTTTTGCCTTACAAAAAAGAAAACAAAGAGGAATGTCAACTACGCCAAATTGATCCCTAAGCATCATAGTTATTGGGGAAACATGAAGTTGTAGAACATGTTATAGAAATTCTTGAAGTTCCTCAGCATACGCTTCCAATTTCGGAGCTCATCATGGAAGCACAAGGTTTTATTGAAATTCCTACTGAATCGCTATAAAGATCTTTACATTTTAAAAATAAACCTTATATACATAATTATAAGACCGTTTTTATATCGGGCGTGAGATAGGTCCGTGTTTGTCTAGCTCGTTGGGTTGGACAAGGTTTATTGATAGGGGGAACGAGACGGCGATATGGTAATTGGAATGGCACGCGCGCGGGCTCCTGACGGCTATGCGCTCCTGGTAGCTGGGATCGCTTGCGTGTCGGTCGAGGTGGCGCGGTGCTCAAGCGGCTCCGCTCGCCGCCTGCCGCTGCGTGGCCATGGCAACTACAGCTTTTCGCAACGAGTTCCGTCACGTACACGAAATTTAAACCTATTCAAATTTGGCCGAGGCGAGACTTTCTCTTGTCTCTATGTCCTTCTTAATGCGGTAAAGAAAAAAAGAACATTACGCTCGTGACTCGATTCTTCGAGTTCAGATAACCCAAACAGAAAAAACTAATATATTTATAATTAACTAGTTTTAAATTAACTAGCCCTGTAATTACGTAGTAACTATTTAATAATCTGTGGTTGCGTTATCTTTTTTACCTAAATGATTTTGCATTTATAAATGTACAAAAAATTGAACATTTTTATAAATTATAACACATTTTATTTTCATACCACTTGCACTATTATAACATTATAACCTTGAAATTTACCTACGTAATTATATAATTTTTCATGAACACCAGAGATTTAAGCCGAGTCATGGTTCTTGCTCGTTCTTAAAAACGTGAAATCAAGTGCCATGTGAAACTGCTACTTTGACGGCCGATTACTGAAATTAAGCTTTCTGTGTACTCCGTGGTAAATTAAAAAAAAAAACTCAAAGTCAATCAATAAATATGAACAAAGTTTCCATGTCTTGTAACAAGAAGTTAAGAAATAAGAACCAAAACGATTAGGCAAACAAATCTGTATTTTCTGAGTGTATCGGTGAACTAGCACACCTGACACGACCTCCTGAAAGAGAAAAAAGATTGCATCTAATAAAACAATTAATTACGCATTTAAGTAATGTACTTATATTAAAACCGGCTAAGTGAGTCAGGCCACGCATAGAAGAGGGTTTCGTTGCCACCCACTTGTGACATTATTTTTAATATTTTACATGTTTTGTAACTCTCTAAAAACTCTCTAAAACAAAACTCATAGTATTACCACGCTGAAGTGGAAGTGGGCCGGCCGTGTCTGCATACGGACAGGCGATCGATGGAGCAGACGAGAGTGGAGACCACGCTTAATCAAACGTAGTGTAGGACGTCCTGCGGCATCATGGACCGACGATTTGAAGAAGGTGGCAGGCAGCGGATGGATCAGGGCGGCCTACGTTCAGCAGATAGCAGACTATAGATTAAAATAATTGCAAAGAATTTCGTAAACAAGGACAGAAATGTAATTAATGATTAAAAATTAACGACAATGTACTTAAGTACACATACCAATAAATGTCAAACGTATTGAGAAGTTCAGAGGCGAAATTACAGCTAATATTGGCCGGTTTCAATAACCTACCTACCAATAGCTATTTGTTAAAAACTTCGTCATTCAATAATTTGACGGTTTTTTGCGATACAGATTTGACGTTTCTACAACCAATAGTTATTGGTATATAGGTGAAACGGGCCGTTAGAGTATCATAGTAGCCCGGATATGTCATGAGAAAAAAAAAATTACTAATTTACCTAAGAGCCAACCGCTTAGCTTTTAGAGAGGGGGGTGACTTTTTAGAGGGGGGGATTATTTTAACAAAAATATGCACTTTAAAGTTGAATATCTCGCAAACAGATACCTAAATCAAAAATCGTCCTAACAACCTCTCAATGATTTTATAAGACCTATCTAATGATACTCCTAAATATGGGTTCGACGCGAGATAAAAAAATCATTTTTAAGATTATTAATATGTATTTAAGCACTTCGTCCCATCCATCATCATGTATCCAATATCCATGCAAAGCTTCATCTTTCCAGCACTTTCCGTTTGGACGGACGGATGCACATGACGAAACTTTAAGGGTTCCGAGACGTGAACAACGGAACCCAAAAATTAGTATAATACGATCCTGAGGCCTAACATATCCTCCTATTACTTTCTTAATGTCTTTTTCTATGGAAGGGATACGAATCACTATGAATGAATTATAAGGTAAGTACGATAAGTACTTCCGCAGGTTTATTTGGTTAGTCTGAGAATAGGTCGTTAACTAATTTTTATATCCCTAGGTCATAATGTATCTGGCAGAACAATGTTTGCTGGGTCAGCTAGTAATAAATAATAATAATATTTATTATAAAGTATGTACTAATTTTAATGGTCGCTGGAGATGTCGCTTGCGAACCGCTGAAGCATCAGAGTCGCTGCGCTCCGTGTCGCTGTCGTCCAAGCTGTCGTCAGACTTGTCGGTGTCTACGAACCTAAAAAATATTCCAATTTTCTTTTAATAAGATGTTTCTTAGTGACGGATAATATCGTAAGATTCGTAAGGAAACCTGAGGCCGAAAAGTCTAACAATCAAATATACGATGTCTGCCACCGTAGTTGGCAAGCGTTCTGTACTACATGTTAATCATCCTCCCATTGGAGAAAGAGACTTAACCAGCTAAGTGACGATAATGGTTGGTGACATTGAAATTGAAATTGTAATACAGACATGAAAGTCACCTCAAATCGCATGCGTCAGTCATTTCGTCAATGATGTATTCACTCTGACGGTACTGTTCCTCCACGTCCAGCATCCTGGCACACAGCTTCGCCCATCTCTGACCATCCATCTCCACGTCTCAGTTCGCAGCAAATATTCTAACTAGATCGAGATCCGGGTGGCAAAGAGGCAGGCTTAGAGCGACGTGATTGTGGCAAGTTAAAATTTCATCCACGCTATAGACTTCAGGAACATCAGCTTTCCGCTGCTTTCACGAGCTCACGAGGCTGTACAGCTCAGCCTTATACATTCCCTGTCGAAAAGGCACCCTTTTATCCGTCAGACAAGCCTCCATAACAGATCTTGGAGAGACGCAGCTGAGCGTAGGATTGATTGTCTTGTTTTGGTATTAATTTAATTTTCAGCAAATCATCCAGGAGTGTAGCATCAATTTTGTCTGCTATTAGTGATTTCATGACTAGAAGCTCATTTTCAGAAGCTCCATTCTCCGACCATGCCCGAGCGATAATACAGTGATCCCTTTTCTTGGGAATTTTCGTTTTCTGAGCAGATCCTTCGGTAGTCGTCTATTTTCTTGCACCCGAGGGAAAGACTTCGGCTGGAGCAAAATATACGATAGGCCCTCCCTTCATCTAGAGATGAAGGGAGGGAGGCAGGGTTATTATTTTATTTTTATCAGGTATGTACTCTATCTATATTACTCTATTCTCTCTTTCGAACCAAATGATTGGTATTTCTAGTATCAGAACAATATTGTGTATCACAACAAGATTGTCCTTCTTTAGAAACTGGAATCCTAAATCTTTTCCTACCAATTTATTCAAGCTAGTCTCGCTTCGAAAATTATCAGAGTTTTTTATTTTGGCCACTTTACTCGTTGTGGGCGTTTGTTTTTCTATGCTGCAGTAGTTAGTTGTGAATGCTGCTTTATGACACCTAGGTCCAGTAGATCGATAGGGACCCTTACAGGCTTTATTTGTTTTATGTTTTTGCCGGGAGTTCGAAAGGCGGCTGACCACCAAATAACCGCAAAATTGACTGAAACGCCAGTCACTGTCGCGGTTCGTAACCGGATTTTTGCACTGGCATGATATTATCAATTTTCTCCTCGTTCAAATATTTTTAGACATATGATCCTTTTCCTGCGATCATCCTACTTTGCCATTTGAGTAATATCTGATGAATACAGCAATAATTTGTTAATTACAATTTAGTAGTTTTGTGAAATAAATAAATCATTAATTCCAAAAATTATTATTACTTAAATAAAAACAGCATGAAATAATAATTGAACTTGTGCAACGAGCGCTAAGCGGCCGCCTGCACGCGTAGTAAATTACTCCGAGTAATGAGCGAGCGACGAGTACTGTCTGTCTGTCTCCACTCTCCCAAAATAACGCGACCGCCGCGCTCGCGCTGGCTCGACACCCCGCTCCCCCCGCTGCGCCGCCGTGCTGCCGTGCCGCCGTCTTCGCGCGACGCGAGTTGCGACGCTCGCTCTGCCAAGCGAGCAGCTATTAAGCCATTAAGTTATTCTTATCTGATAGACCCGTGCTTAAGCTGGGACTATATGATCCGGAATCCGATGGGCCGGGGAAAAAAGTTTAAAGAAATAGAGCTGAAAATTGAACACCGAGTGTCGAGTCAAATGTCAATGTCATATATGACAGCTCAACACTTCACAACATTGACACTTTTCAATGCTGTGAATTTTCCCCGGCCATCCGGATTCCGGATAATATAGTCCCAGCCTTAGCACAAGTCTATCAGATAAGAATTACTTTGCCAATACGTGATTTACAGATGCCAACTTTTAATATTTTATTAAAATATACAAATTGTATTCATTCCACTATTAATATTTCTCTAAAAATATAATTTGCGATTGACTTGAACGTGCAATCAAGTACCACGTGAAGCTGCTAACCGTTAAATTAATGAACTGACGATCGCACAATAAATATTCTTTAAAATTTTCCGCCATTAAACACTCAATTGTCACCGTGTAATTACATTAGACGGTATACCGATTTAAATTGATTTATCAACATAAATAATATGCAAATGCCTATCTTGATATAAAACCCCCAAGAAATTAATAGCTTGTCAATTGCCAAACGCTGACGCGGCAAAATTGGCCGAACGAACGTGTTGAATTTCTAACGTTCTATATTTGAAAATCAAAACGTAGCCGAAGGCGCAGTAATTTTCGAATCACTTAAATCGGGTGCAAGATAAAGACAGCGAATATGGAGTTGTTGGTGCTAGAGGGGAATAGATATAATCATAGAATGGGGTTCGGATTGCGAGGGGGTTTTCTCCCCTCACCCGGACCCCAGGGGGGTGGGGGTAGGAGAACTTTTTTGTTTCTATTTAATTTCGCGATGGAGGATAATTTGAATAACAATTTACATGAGGCTTACACAATTGCTAAGCGAATTACACACGCTCCCCCCTGCGCTCCGCCGCCACAAATACAAAATGTGTTACGTCATACGTGTGTCTTTGTTACATAACAAGACGATGTATTATTATGTAATATTATGCAAGTCACAAGTGTATGATATTATAATAATTTCAATGTAATAAAAACGGCGTTTTTATTTAGCCATACTGTTCCTACTTCCTACCTGTGAAACATTTGATGTTCGTTCCGTTCGCGTCGGTAGCGTAAATTCGGGTCTTCAGTCTCACTTGACTGTCAAATATTATAGATGCGAGGCGTTCAGTTTATCTGTTTGGTTGTTCTACAACGGTGTTGATTTTGTAGTTTTTGGTGTTGACATTGTAGAGTGTAGTTTAGTTGTGTAGAAATTGTAGTAGGTAGGTGTGTGGGTTGCTATTCTTGGTACAAATATAGGTTGGTACTTGGTAGCCAGTTTTTGGTGTAGATTAGTGTACAATGTAGATGTAGGTGTAATGACTTCCTACTCCTCCTACAATCTTCTGATTAATTTCGTTGCGGGTTCCAAGACAGATTTAGCATGTCCCCCGGGCACCCCTGAGATCATATCAAAGGGTTTTTGCGGTTGGTTACCACTGTAGATCCTGGCTACACAGGAGTTGCAGTGGTGGGTAAGTGTGGTGGACCAATTGCCCGATTAAAAAAAAGATGTAGGTGTAAATTTTTGGTGTGAGTTATAGTTATGTTAAGGTGTAATTATTAATAACTATTATATTTTATTCCAGTTAATAGTTTAGATTTTAGATAGAACAAACGGGTCGGTTCACATGGAATTTTATATTAAACTAGCTGTCCCTGCACACGCTGTTCTGTCTGAACTATGAACTGGAATAAATAAATAACCACACCTCCTATATTTCTCATCGTTTAAACTTTCCACGAATATTCACAATTATTTCAAGGCCAAAATTAGCCAAATTGGTCCAGACGTTCTCGAGTTTTGGCGAGACATTGGAATTGCAATCCATTTTTTATACATAAGAATTTTATACAGAGGCAGGAAGAGTGGACAGACAGACACACAGACAGACAGACAGACGGTAAGAGCGAAACTATAAGGGTTCCTTGTGTATTAGGGAATCCTAAAAAGCGTAAGCTGTAACTGACTAGTATTTGTCAATAAACAAAATGTTAAGTTTCTAATTTCGAATGTGACAAATGTACTACAATTTTGTTGGAAGTGGAATCAATTTGATGGCATTGAAGTTTGAAGCCGAAAAAAAGAAGATTGTCGTTGTACAAATGTTTGTCAGTTTGGTCGTCCTCGTCACGTATATTGTAATGATGGTGTCATAACAGTCCTCCGCGGTTGCCGTTAGATTAGATGTGGGTAACAGAAAAAAACAGCGAAACATGCAATTTCTTCGACTGAAGACTGGCGTTTGGCATCAGGCATCAGCGGCATACCTAAATATAAGAATCAGTTCACACCGCGACGATACGTGACGCTGCATTTTTAAGATATCTATTCAAAGTTGAACTTTATGTACTACACAAAAATATACAAGTTTCATATGACATCGGCGACATCAGTCATACACTGCACATGCGTTGTGCAGCGCGATGCAACCTGACATTCAAACTCTACAAAGAAACGTGTATCTTCGTGTGTAATTAAGAAAATGTTCATTTTGAATTAGGTATGTTGCACATTAATATAGGTCATTATAAAAAGTATGTAATGTCAAATGTCTTAATGACAGATGTCACTTTGAAGTACAAGATAGAATAATTTAGTTAGCCAAAAGGTGTGTTTATCTCGCCTGACACTGACACTGGCTATTCCTCAAGGGAGTCCAATATAAAGAAGAAGAATAAGAAAGGCTATGTATAGTGTAGACGTATCTGTGATAAGCATCTCTCTAATATGTAAACATGATACACGTAAATAAATAAGTATATTTGGTATACCCTAACATAAGAAGGACACGCAATAACCAAGACGGCGAGCTCACACCAAGGTATCGAGTAAAGGGTAACGCATCGCGTATTGTTTCGTGTCGGTGTGAATTGGCCCCTTAGTCGTATAACTCGTTTTCTCGACTCAATGATAAGAGCCTGGTATGATAATGCCGTATTTATAGAGTCGTTAAGATATCTGCTACTGTGTTCGCTGAACTAGAAACTACATTCTTGGCGCATTACACATTTTGTTGAGACGTTGCTATCCTGGGAAAACCATTTTCGGCACGAGTTGGCTGGCTCAAACCTAAAACGGCGTGAAGTACCGCTTGCGTTATGTTTCGCCGATTGGGAGAGGGTATAGGTGTAGGTAATGGGAGATTGACACCAATGACGGGTCGATTTTGGCCACGCCGCATCGCAGCGAAATTCGTACGCGCAAAAGAAAATTCTGCAGGTACCGTAGATTTTGCCGCGATAAAAAGTAGCCTATGTCCGTCCCCGTGATCTACGCTATATCGGTGTCAAATTTTATCATGCCAGACCCTTAACGCGATCCCGGGCATGACTTTGAGAAAATTATAATTTTCGAAGCGTATTACGCTGACTTTTGACTTTTTTTATAATATGTATACCAAAATTGGTATACAAATGTAGTACAAATATAACCCTCCTTTTAGCAGTCCTGGACATAAATCGAAGCACTTAGTACAAATCGAACCTCACGCATAATTACATCGCAAGTAAAATGTTTTACGCCCAACGAAGTGGGCACGGGACAGCTAGTAAGGTATATTTGAGTAGTTTAGTAGTTTTTGAGGAGTCGCTGGCCGCCGCTACTGACAAAATGAAGTCTGCAGCGGGCAGCGGCGACTGACAGTCGTTGGTCGTACGTCAGTGCCGAGCCTGAATCTAAAATTTCCTCTTATCAACAATAGCCGTAGTAGTGCCGTGATTCAAAACATCGTTATCATCAAACTTCAATGGGCTGATAGCAGCTGATTGTGTGTGATTTCAGGTACTGCTCATTAAGATAAGTGGATAAGTGTCACGGCAGCTATTATGTACAATGTACACACAAACTAACTCTTGCCTTCCCTTCACACAAAACTAATTTCTATGACTCTTTTTTCACTATATCCGCCATTCGTCTCTGGAACGTATTACCCGAACCCATACAAAAATCCAAGTCTATAAACATTAAAAAAAAGAGTTAAAGAACACTACTTAGATCTTTCTATTTAAAATTTTAGCAATTTTCTATTTAAATACATTTTTCAAAGTCTATTCTCTTATATATATACACTTAATATTATGTATGCTATTATCATGTTGTTTATTTATTACTATTTTATGTATAATGTAGAAATCTTTTGGTTTTTTATTACTACTATACCTACCGCTACATTTTCTTTCCATTGTTATTCTGTAATTTCATTTTTAATTATTTTTTTTCGTCGTAGTATACGCTTTGGATTAACACATAGGCTGCTTTTTATCCGAAAAAGTACAGTGTTCCCGTGAGATACTGGATTTACGCAGGCAGATCCTCGGGGAAAGCTGGTAGTAATTATTCGTAACAAATGAATGTACGATCGCCACGTAGCGTTCGACTAGTGCGTGGCCTGTGGCGGAAACAGGCCACACCATAAACCGCGTTTTACGAGGCATTGTCGCGGAGTTACGAGCGACACGCCACTAAGTTGCCAATTTCATTACTCTGCGTGCTGCCGCCATGTTTTTAATTTTATAAGTAGATAATTATCATAAATTCATGATAATTTATTTAAGTTAATTAAAATAGTTTATTTAGGAATGGTACAGTTTTTCTGCAAACATACTTACAATAATTATTGACAGTAAGTAAGTAAACTGTAGGTAATTAATTAAAATGGCTTGCAAGTTGTATATTCGCTGGAATTCCGGACCACGAATAAAAATTGGCATCTGAACTGCAATGCTCGTAATTAACTTACTTTTCATTTTACTTTTTAACCGACTTTCAAAAAAAGGAGGCGGTTATACGTTCGGCTGTATTTATTTTTTTTTGTATGTTCAACGATAACTCCGCTATCTGTTGACAGCAGTCAGTCAGTCAGTTGATTTTCATAATTCTTTTTTACATGTAAAGGGTATACTTTGAAATCGGTGCCGTTTTTACAAAAGTGGTGACCTGATGATGGAAGGATTGAGGAATTGAGGGAACTCCTCAAAATTTATATGGACACATATAGTGATTTCAAATTTTTCTGAAGTAACCCAAGCACATGCTACCAAAAAGTAAGAGTTTGCACCAAGGTATACCCTGGATCCAAAAGTACTGAACAGAACTCCTGACTCCTTATAGATACATGTTTGGAGATTTCAGCGTTGCTTAAAGATGGCAAGGATGGCATCCATGAGGAATCGAGGGAACTCCTCGAAATTTATATGGACATATAATATAGTGATTTTGACTTTTTTTAAAGTAACCCAAGCATATAAAAACATAATACATTTACAATCTAAACCATTCTTTGTAAATTTCTTTCCTTTCCTTGCAAATCAGCATAAAAGTTTTAAAAATATTAAAGTCAAAACACTAAAATGTGTTGTCATGACTCATGACGTCACCTTCTTGTAAACACCTGTTGTCGCCTGCCAAGTATCAAATCACACTAAACATGTCAAATCCTAGAATGCTTGATGTTAACTTCGGTAATTTTACTATTTTAAAATGCCCTATAAATGGAGCAATACTAATATTAGGTAATTAAATATGAAATTTGCATTTTGTAAAGGAGGAACATAAAGTCGATTTTTTTTAAACATAATATATTTCTTTAATCAAAGTATATACCATTGCTATCTATGCACTTTTGCCATCTCATATGTACTTCTTTGATTCCTTTACTAAAAAAACCATCCGGACAGGAATCAATAAAATCTTTGACGGCGCTTTGGACTGCCCCATCGGAGTTGAATTTTTTCTTTGCAAGAAGTTATCCAAATTTCGAAAAAAATTAATTAAAAAGGTAATCTGTTGGAGGTTGGTCCGAGGAGTACGGTGGATGTCTCAGACATTCCGATTGAAGCTCCTCTAATTTGGTAGCCGTCTGTTGTGCAGTATGTGGTCTAGCGTTGTCCTGAAGCAGCAGTGGCCTAGAGCGAATGACCAACCGCGGTTGTTTAGCAGCTAGCTTTTCCATCATAATTTGCAGTTGCTGGCAATAGACATCTGCCGTAATCGTCTGGCCAGATTTAAGAAAGCTGTAGTGAACGACACCGGCACTAGTCCACCAAACGCTCACAAGTAACTTTTTTTGAGTCAATTTTCGCTTGGGGCAGGCTTTGGTTGGTTCGCGTTGCGATGACCGTTTCCGATTATCGTACAGGATCCACTTTTCATCACAGTACTGATTCGATTTAAAATCCATAAATTATTGTGCCGGTTGAGTAATGTAACGCAGCAGTCGACGCGCGTTTGTCGGTTTGCTTCATGAGGTACCCACCTTTCAAGCTTTTTCACCTTCCCAATTTGACTAACTACCTAACCTAACCTAACCTAACACCGCAGCCTGCAGCTAACTCGAACGTGGTTTCCGATAGCTTCGCTTCCACAATAGCCTTCAATTCTTCATTATCAACTTTGGTCTCCGGCCGTACATGGGGCTTGTTCTGCAGGTCGAAATTTCCAGAACGAAAACGTTGGAACCAAAAACGCACCGTGTTTTCTTGTGCGACACCGCCGCCATACACATCATTAATCCTTCGAGCCGTTTCTGCAGCACTGGTGCCACGGTGGAACTCGTACTCGAAAATAATACGTTTAAATTTTTTCATTTTGTAAACACAGTGACGCAAAGAAAAAACCAAATAGGAAAATACAAATGAATTACGGTTTTTGAAACACAAATGCATTAATGTAAAAACGGTATAAATTTGAAATAGAAATTCCTAACCAAAGAAGATATATTTGAGATTAAAGTACCAATTTCATATGTAAGGTGTAATTTCAATATTAATGAAGGGAATCGCCGATTTTCCGCACAACACTTGCACTAAACTTCGACTGAGAACTGACAAGTGATATACAATTTTTTTATATAAAGTTTACTGATTCCTAATGATAGTAGACTATTCTTTATGGAATTAGGGAGGCTATAAAAAAAGACGAAGAAGAACAAGAAAGTGACTTCACATTCTCTTCCTGTGCGTTTTTAATAAATCACGTGGTCAAACGTGAACAATTCATTAATTTGTTTATGATATTTTATAAAAATCACAGATATTTTATAGTAAAGAGTTGGTCAAATTGGTTTCAATTGGGGTCAAATCATAACAGTTTGATGAATATCTTCATCACAGGATAATGGGGAGAAAAACTAAAAGCTTGACGTAGATGGTGCTCTCGGCGACTGTACCTTGTTGTGTCGAACTGTGGCTGCGATTTATTTTTCAATTTTCCTTGCGATACATAGTAAAAAATGTATTCATTGACGACTGTGAGCAAGATACAAGCTGAGCTTCGAAGGAGAAATGCATTAACGACTGGCAAAAAAGCGAATCTGATAGAAAGGTAAAATATATTTAATCAATTTGAGGTTAAGTGTTCTTGCAATGAATTTTATTGTGAACTTACCAGTAATGAGCCCATGACTTTTAGAGTTTTATATTCTAAAGTAAAGCTTTTCATTCTAGATTGGAGGCTTACGACCGTAACCAAAACTTTAGTGACAATTTGGACATTCCAGAAGACCCTATATATGTTTCCACCATTAGATACATTCAAAGATATTAACGCTCAGTCGTCTCTTCCGAATATCAGTAAACATGAAATACAAGAATACTTCCAAAGGTATTTCGAGATCTTCGCTAAAAAACAGTTCTAAACCTTTAAAAAGTTTAACTAGGTTTCATATAGCATTTATAACCTAGTTATAGATTCAGTACTCGGCCAAAAGGATTCTTTATGAATCTCGGCATCTTTTAACCACTTTCTTTCAAATGCATTTGCACACAGTCGCGCTGAATTACTAGCTTTAAAGTTTTTCATACACAAAGCATTTACCCACAGTTTTTTTCGCTTGGGATCCGTGGGAAGAAAATGAATTTCCCTATTTTTACAATTAAAAGCACTACATTGAGGCATTTTCGATTTAAATGGTCAAAAAATAGCTCTAAACCCGAATGTTTACAAAATAACCATACAATTTGACAGTTCTTACAACAGCAACAGGGTACAGTCGCTCATGCAACATCTAGAGGGAGAAAAGGGCCGTTTTTCTCCTCATTGCCTATTATCGTCATATTGTAACCAATTTATACAAAACCTTATCAAATTACACACCTAAACTTTCTCCAGGAACAATTCTGTCGATACATGAAAACCGCATGAAAATCCATTTCAGACTATCGCGAACGCTGCGGGGAATTTTTTTAATTGATGACATTTATAATATATAATATTTATATAATATTCTATAAGAATAAAAAGGTAAATATCACCTATAATATTATAAAACGACCTTTTTATTTGAAGTTTTTTTTAAATAAAATACCCCTTGCGAATTGTGTTGTAGCGACGCGTTTCTTCGCTATACATAATTTGCCCACTACAATAGAGGTTTCCTTTTAACACTCAACTCTGCATTAAAATAAACATCACATACATTCATTATATTATTGGTACTGGCATGACGGGCTCCTGGGCGTCCTGGCTCGCCGCCAGCCGGAGTACGCGCGCACGTCATTAATTCTACTCATTAGTTAGCAGTACTTGCGAGTGCTTGCCGTTTACACGTCGTTTGTCTTAGGATATTGTGCGCAAATCAGCCTTATTAATCGCTGTAATGGTGCACCATTATAGACTCAGACCAAATAAAAAGTGAAGACAGAGCTTCGAGGAACTGATAAAAATAATGTTGCAAATTTGTCGGTATAGGTTTTTTGTATGTTACGGATACGGAATAAACAAGCAAAAGTGACTACAATAACAACAAAAGTTGTAAATATTTAAAAATAAATTAATATATAAAACGGAATTTTTAATATTAATCAAGTGTCATAACGGTCATAGGCCATAAGCTCCTAATATATAATAGTCATACAAATTATAATTTATCACAATAGTCTTATATTTTAAACTAGACGCTAACTTGATGAAGAAATGAACCTGTTTCCGTATTTAGTGACCACATACTGTATGATATAATACTCAATAATAATAATAATAATATTTATTGGACGCTTCACACCACATCCATCTGGCCCAGTGCTAAGTATCCGAACAACTTGTGTTACAGGTACCAGACAACGGGAAGTATATTTAATACTTTTATACTATACATATATTTAAGATTTTTATTATATTATACACATATTTAATACACATCCATGACCCAGGAACACAGAAAACTTTTTGTTCCTTCGGCGGGATTCGAACCCGCGACCCCCGGCTTGAGCACCAGCGCGTCAAAAAAATCTTGAGAGGTGTCAAGGGACACCCGGATGGAACGAAGTTATATATATATATATACAGAGATTAGCCGGAACAAATACACAGACTGACAGACGGACAGAAAAATGTTAACAATTTTTATTTTATTGTAAGTACCGATCATACTTTTAAATGCATTAAGTGAAAATAAAAGCTGTTAATTTGAAATTACAAACAGACACTTCAATTTTGTTTATATTTGTTTTTTATAATATAATATATTATATTATACAAAACAAATAGTTGAACTAAGTATATATAGTGCGCGCGGAACTAGCGCCGTAGGTAGGACAGGGGTCGCTTGCTATTCGCAGTGTTGCCGCCGCGAAGTCCGGCTTCGTACTGAGTAATAACATCAAGCGCTCGGCTAGCTAGTCACAATATGTAACAGTCATAACAGTCACAATGTGTAATTGCAAAATTCTACATTATTGTTAAGGTGATAAGGTCGTTTTTTGTATCATTCTTAATAGTCGTTATTACATTGTGATTTCGAGTGGCAAAAAGTGTCGTGCCAAAATAATCCGCCTAGCCTCAATATAGCAACGCGCCATAAGGAACTTCGTTCCAATATTTGCATACACAGTATATAATATTATAAATCATTTCGTAAGACCCAATTTGTACAACATTCTTCCAATAAACGTGATTGATTGCGGAGCTAAAATCGTAACTGACAGTATTCAAAAAAGTGAACTCTACTGCCAGCAACTCAACCATGTTGCTGAGATGACAGGTTATCGACAAGCAACCTGAAACTTCATCAATAATAACTATATTTATTTATTTTAAACTATAACCCGACTACGTAAATTTTGTAGCCTATATCACCCGGGCTATTATTACGAATCTATTGACACCTAATTTATTAAATCGGATCAGTAGTTTAGGCGCTACGGTTGAAAGCACATGCATATATAAACTGCCAAAATTATCACCCTATTATTGTAATTACCCTTCCCTTTGACTTCGCCGTAGTCGGGTATAAATATGAATGCTAGCCATACACGTACACGGTGCAGGTAACCGGAGCGTGTGTGTTGCTCAACTGTGCAGATAACCATACTAGTTGGCTCAAGCTTACCTAGGTATACCTGTGCAGGCACACCTGCCCTTTTAACCAAGCCTTTAGCCAAGTTGCTGACTACGACGACGAAGCTCGAAAACATTAGCATCGCTAAGTGACGTAAGCATCGCTATGTCACTAACGTCCGCACTCAGAGACATTAACGCTTATTTAAAGAGCTACTTTGTCGAGGTTTTGACATAACGTCCATACAGTTTCTGTCAAAATCCCTACTAAGTGACACCTTAAGTAAGAGTTAAGTGGCTAAGGGCTCTGCAAGTTTTCTTTAGAGCAAAATCTTGAAGTTTAACTAGGTGTAACAAAATATGCAGGTTCTAAGTAATACTATGTTCTTGGAAAGTACACAATGGACGGATCCTCAGCGAAGGAAATGTCACAGTTAGTCACAGCCCGTGGCTACTGATTCACGTTTCCACGTACCGACGTGAGTCCTAGCACTGCCTTAAGCCTGCACACGATCAACTATGCCAGGGGTTACACGGTAATTCTGCGCCAGAGTTGCCGCGTAACCGAAGACTATGATATGATCCAACATCGAAATTGGTGTAGGTAGTGTAGATGTAGTTTGTAGGTGTAGGAGTAGGTAGTACATGTATGTTGTTGGTGTAGAAACTGTAGGTGTATGAAGATAGTTATTTATTCCAGTTCATAGCAGAACAACGTGTAGGGACAGCTAGTGTCATACATATTAGGTACTTACATATGAAATTGGCGTTTTGTAAAGGAAGAACATAAAGTAGATTTTTTTAAAACATAATATATTTATTTAATCAAAGTATATACCATTGCTATCTATGCACTTTTGCCATCTCATAGGTAGTTCATTGATTCCTTTAATAAAAAACCAGTCGGACAGGAATCAATTAAATCTTTGAAGGCGCTTTGGACTGCCCCATCGGAGTTGATTTTTTTCCCTTGCAAGAAGTTATCCAAATTTCGAAAAAAATGGTAATCTGTTGGAGCAAGGTCCGGGCAGTACGGTGGATGTCTTAGATATTCCGATTGAAGCTCCTCTAATTTGGTAGCCGTCTGTTGTGCAGTGTGTGGTCTAGCGTTGTTGTGAAGCAGCAGTGGCCTAGAGCGAAAGGCCAACCGCGGTTGTTTAGCAGCTAGCTTTTCCATCATAATTTACAGTTGCTGACAATAGACATCTGCCGTAATCGTCTGGCCAGATTTACGAAAGCTGTAGTGAACGACACCGGCTCTAGTCCACCAAACGCTCATAAGTAT
The DNA here is from genome assembly GCA_963565745.1 of Phengaris arion. Classification (NCBI taxonomy): domain Eukaryota; kingdom Metazoa; phylum Arthropoda; class Insecta; order Lepidoptera; family Lycaenidae; genus Phengaris; species Phengaris arion. Next base: position 2,388,934 of record OY751442.1, read on the forward strand.
CTTTTTCGTGTCAATTTTCGCTTGGGGCAGGCTTTGGCTGGTTCGCCAGGGCTCAGCCATTGCGATGAGCGTTTCCGATTATTGTACAGGATCCATTTTTCATCACAGATAATGATTTGATTTAAAATCCATTAATTATTGTGCCGGTTGAGTAATGTAACGCAGCAGTCGACACGCGTTTGTCGGTTTGCTGCACTCAATTCATGAGGTACCTTTCAAGCTTTTTCACTATCCCAATTTGCTTCAAGTGGAATAAAATAGTTTTATCACTAACACCGCAGCCTGCAGCTTACTCGGCACGTCCGAGTAAGCTTGCGATGGGTCCGCTTCCAAAGAAGATATATTTGAGATCAAAGTGGCCAGTACGACAAAACGCCAATTTCATATGTAAGGACCTAATATTTAAATAAAATAAAAAAATGCTATCGTTATCTGACAATGATAACGCTACTACGAACCGTTTCCATCTTTTAATTTTTCATACGTCACACTGATTTTTTTCAGAGCAGGGTTTTTCACAAAAGTGGGGTGCGCCCGACTTAGGGGGCGTAGAATGATTCTTATGGGGGCTTATTAAAAATGGGGGAATGGGGGCTTATTAAAAAAATATTAATATTGTTCTTAGGAAGTCCTGGCATAGAGCTTAGAGGCTTCAGCGGATTACCCTTCTCTTAAATCAAATAGAAAAAATGTAGTTGATAGCAAACTCTGTGGTCGAGAATAGACAGTAGAGACATGGGTGTCAGGACACAATACTTACTGATTGTGTTATATTATGTCTCTAACAAGTGCCTGTGAGATTTGCATTTCCATTACGTGATTTTACTGAGGAACTACTTCAAGCTTTCAGCATAACCTTATTACCTATGTATGTATTTGGAATTTTATATTGTCAAATCTTATTCTGAGGCCAAGTTGCTAACTCAAACTGCGAATGTTTTGTAGTTCTTTAAGCTAGGAACGGATAAAATTATATGGAACATTAATGAATAATTTGACATCCAATTACCACCAAACTATCAAGTTGTACTCGTAGGACCAAAAATTATAATAATGAAAATCACGATAGTACGCAATGCTCATCGGCGTGATGATGATGACGTAAACGGCTGTAAACCAACGGTAGCTAGTTCTGAACCGTGGATAATAAGGCCAAAAAACGGTGAAATAAAAAATCTGCCAACTGACATCGTTTTAGAGAGCACAAAAACGAACAATACGCGACACCGCGTCCGGCGTCCCGCTACCCTCTGTATGACTTTAATACCAACGTACTGCGACAGGGTTCCAATTCAAACAGCTCGAAACAAAATAAACCTTATTCGTCTGGGATAGAGCTGCATTTCGTGGGAGCGAGTTTATTTGAAACTTTATCGCTTTAGATATGAAAATTGAATCTAGTTTGGAATCTGCCGCGCGACGTTGCCGCTCTTGGCGGGCAACAGTGGCACTATGTATATGTGTGTTCGGCACAACTGGCGCCGAATATTTATTGTATACTTACAGATCTGACGCACGCTTAGGGCGACAGGGTTCCATTATCTCCGGGCCCACTCGAAATGCACCCTATACGGTGGGAGTAGAGTTCATTTTGGGTAAATCTAATCGCGATAAGTTCTTTTATCGTTAGGTGATTCTATGTGACCGTCCAGGTGGCTATGTATAGGTCGCGGGTCGCGGGGCGGCCTCACTACTTACGACGAATTACCCTAATTAAATAATTAATACCTTCGGATGTTCAATATTGAAGCCACCAATTAGACTGATGACGAACTGGTTCCCACTTGACGCTAGATCGCTTGTATCTTAATTGCATAAATAATTCATGAAACTCGAATAAAAATCCAGTTTCTGTTTGCGAACAGCAGCTCCATAGCGAAACTTAATTAGTATCAGATGCGAATGAAAATAAACCTAGCGCAGTAAACTGTGTGACAACTGACAACTAAATAATGAATATGTTGCAAAATAAAAGATTTACTTGAATATTCCGCACTTAAATCATAATCGAAAGTAAGTAGGTATACAGAGGAAGATATGGCCCTAAAGTCTGATAGACCAATTCACCAGGCTTAAAGCTACAAAACAGATGGAAGACAGGGAATAAAAAAAAATCGCAATAAAACAGAATACATTCATCTGTTTCATTGCGGAACATCTATTGAAAACAGACAGAAGATTTAAACTTTACATAAGTACATGTAGTTGATATATTTTGCTAATAAAATAAAATAATTTTCTTTGCACGGCAAAAGCGAGAAAATGTCTTGATACAAATGTTTTCCGAACGTCGACTTCAAAATGGCGAATGTAAAGGCTCAGTAGTAAGTACGTGAGAAACATAAAAGTGTTTGCGTATAAATAAGTGAGTATCTAAAGCAATATATGCTTTTGTTATTCAAGAAATATCTTCCAATGTTCCAAATCGAACTATAGCAAGATGCAGTCTTCCTTCATTGGTCACTAATTTCCCGAACTGAGGGATGTTTCCTTAATGTGAGCAAAATGTAATGATAGTCCTCATAAGGATGTACTTCAACCTTCAGTCTACTCGGAGCTGGAGACATGCCTGTGAAAAATTGGTATATTTATTATTCAACATGCTAATATTCAATTCCTATCGGGATTTGTCAATAAACGCATAAAAGTTAATTGATTCCATTCTTTTATCTGTCTCTTATTAGAGAGAAATTATCCTACAAACGTAAGTTAAACCAATGTTAAAATATATGAGATCAAACGGAAAAAACATATTTATATATAATTAATTCAGTGGGTTTGACAATATAGTTAGAATCATACGAAATAGATGTTAAGTGCAAGTGAATTTGATACAAATCTTTATAAATTACTTAAAGATTTGCATCAAATCCAAATATTACGGTTAAAAGGGCTACAAACTCATAAAAAATCGGTTGCCTGTAAAGTCGGTTTACTGACGATAGTTAAACGTGACAACGTCATGTTTATAGTGCGCGCGGAACTAATTGGCCGCGCCTTAGGCAGGCGTGTTGCCGCCGCGAAGTCCGGCGCCGCACTGAGTAATAACATCAAGCCTCTCCGTCCCACCGCTCACATACCTAAGGCGCAGCTAGCTGAAATAACGGCAATGCGTCATATTTAGCGAGGTAACGCTTAGTAACAGTAACAGGTAACGCATGAGTCACGTTTTTTCGTGCGTGCAGCCGGCTCCATCGAATTATAAGACGTTATCACGACAAAAACAAGAATCAGATTGAATTGTACGATGTTTGTCATATGATTGATGGGGAGAATCCATATCTCTACAATTAGGTATTTAAGTCAGTAGGTACGAGGGCGGGTCAATAAGTCCGTGACTTTTGGAATAAAACACAGATTTTTTGATAAATAAATCATTTTATTTTTCAACGTAGTCCCCCTTGAGCTCTATACACTTTGTCCAACGCTTCTCCAATTTTTTTATCCCTTCCAAAAAATATGATTTGTCGAGGTCCTCAAAATAGGCCTTTGTTTGCGAGATGACTTCATCATTGGAGTCAAATCTTTTTCCACCGAGCCATTTTTTCAGGTTTGGGAACAAGAAGTAGTCACTCGGAGCCAAATCTTGAGAATAGGGTGGATGTGGGAGCAATTCATAGCCCAATTCATGGATTTTTGCCATGGCAACTGCACATGCATTGTCTTGGTGAAAAAGAACTTTTTTCTTGGCCAAATGAGGTCGGTTTTTTTTCAAATCCTCATTGAAGCGGTCCAATAAGTTGCCATAATATTCCCCATTAATTGTTCTTCCCTTTTGAAGATAGTCAATGTGGATTATCCCACGTGCATCCCAAAAAACAGTCGCCATAACTTTATTGGCTGACAAACCCACCTTGGCCTTCTTTGGCGCCGATTCACCCTTAGAAACACACTGTTTTGACTGTTGTTTGGTCTCTGGTGTATTGTGATGGATCTATGTTTCGTCCACGGTTAAAAAACTCCTCCATATTGTGATTAAACAACGCCAAACCTTCCTGTGAAGTTGTTACACGATTGCGTTTGTGGTCGACTGTGAGCAAACGCGGCACCCATCTTGCGGAAAGCTTTCTCATGCCCAAGTGATCATTCAAAATTGAAACCACTGAGCCATGCGAGATGCCTATGGCTTCCACAATCTCTTGCACTTTTAATCTTCGGTCGGCCAACACCATATCGTGAATTTTTTCGATTGTTTCGGTTGTAGAGACCTCAACTGGGCGTCCAGGACGTTCGGCATCTTCAGTGCTTGTACGACCACAACGAAATTCAGTAAACCACTTTTTTACCATTGAAATCGATGGTGCAGAGTCCCCATAGTATTTATCAAGCTTAGCCTTGGTCTCGGTAATGGTTTAATTTCGCAAAAAATAATGCTTAATAAGCACACGAAATTCACTTTTTTCCATTGTTTCCTTAAGTTACTGGATAGTCTGATAAAAATAGCTGTAAAACACAAACTAACTGACGCAGCAAGTTCAAATTTTGATAGGAGTCAACTGACAGATGCCTGTTGACAGGAGTAGTGTTGCTTTTTCAGTAAGGTTAGAAATTCAAAAAGTCACGGACTTATTGACCCGCCTTAGTATCTTATCCGCAGCTTATTTGGCCGTCAGTTTTCAGTGGAAATTCTGCGTAGAATCCTCAGCAGAATTGACGTCAATCGTGAGGTAGCTGAAAATACGATAAGCTATTGAGATAATAGAATTTAACACGTACAAAATTGTAGTTAGCTGATAGCTATTATCATTATACAATGGCAATTGTTCCGACGACAGAGGATTGCATTCCAAATTACTGATTTCATTTAATGTAGTAAGAGATGATGAAACTTACAACCCTTTGGAGTAACACATTCTAGTTTTAGAGCAGTCGCTTTGCAACCATTTCAAATACTATTCTCTACTATTAAATTCTATTTTCTCAAAGCGCTTACAACAAATGACCTCTTATTAATATTTATCGAGTCCTGATAAAACATTTGTAGGCCAGTTAAGCCATAGTAACAAGAGAAAACTGCGCTTACAAGGCCTTAAGGAAATCCACAATTACAGTGGCAAATATAGAAGCGAAATACAAAGTTTCACAAACATTCCAAAGTGGATGTACCAGTGGCATTTTCCAACTGATACCACTTCGTGTGTATTAATGGTTGATATTTACCCGCCTGGGGCTTTGTTTGTTTTAAAGTCGAGGTAAGTAGATCGATGGAGTTGCACACAAACTCTTGTGCAATTGAACCTGCACACTCGTGAAGGTTTGATTCTGGTCCAGAGTTTCTTAGAAACGGAACATCGTGAGAGAACCAGGAATGTCTAAGAAAACTGACATTTTTAAACGTGAGATCGACTAATCTGCAATTATCATGGTGGACTACAGATAACTCCTCCTCGAATGCATAGAGGAGTAGCCCATGCTGGATTTTAAGAGGGTATACTTCGATCTTGCGTCGTAATAGGCGCTAACACTTTTTAAAACAAATATACTGAGTAAATTATAGTTGTGCGAACCTTACTTAAAGTCTTTCAGTAAATTTTATTTTTGACTACCTTTTACCCCGCAAGCACACTGGAGCACGCGTAGCCTGACCACCATAGAAATGGGTTCTTTCTACGCAAGCATAGACAAAATGACTAAAGGAAATCTGTGATTATGTCTATTCTTGTGTAGACAAAACTCATTTATATACGGTGATCGTGCTACGCGTGCAGAAAATATCATAATATCCGCTGTTCTAGCACCAACTAATTTAATGACTTATTTTGGTTTAATTTTCAGATTTCTGTCGATGGTGTTGAAACTTGAGACAGCACGATGTTCATTCATCAGCATGGTCACTCACCAGCATGTATATCATTTATGTACAATGTACAATGTACATTCTCTTTCCAAAACTGTATTGTCATTAATCCTTGAACTCTATTTTATCTGTGGCAGCATTTATTCCACTAGTAGTGAGTAAAACGTAGTAAGTAATGCGCAGTAAAACAACGTGTATTCAAATTTCAGACATACACATTTACTTTTCGTTTGCTTTTCGCGATATAAAAAGTAATTGAGCGTTGACGTAAGCGTTGTTTGTGCTCGTGCGAGCTGACAACGCCGCGTCCAGGCTAGTGCCGCCGCCGCGTAGAAAGCGCGTTTCTAATCTGGACGCAGTCATTGACTCCGCGCCGCCGCACTGCGTTTTCATTTTAAAATAACTTTATGTTATTTACCCGCGCTCTGAAATAACAACCACAGTTCCATTCCAACGATAGTATCCCCCACACACACACCTCGGGGAGGAAGAATGGGATATACAGAGTCATTCGTATTGATCGTGAATGCGGACTAATGCCGCCTTTGACCAACAATAAGAATATTTAATCTTAGATCTTTGAAATTAACAGCTATTCTTTAGAAAGTCTATGACATAGAAATTGAAATACTGGTTTATACTGAATGAACGGACTACAGCGTACGTTTACCTAATTGAAGTAGGGAATGAAACACATAATTATTACATAGTGATGAAGGAATCATGTTGCTTGTTGTCAACAGTTCATTTAGATAAATCATGTACACATTATATGCTACTAATATTATAAATGTGAAAGTTTGTGAGGATGGATGGATGTATGACTGAACGGATGGATATTTGTTACTCTTTCACACAAAAACTACTGAACGGATTTTGATGAAATTTGGTATGGTAGTAGCTTAGGCTCTGGATTAAAACATAGACTACATTTTATCCCGAAAAAGTACAGTGTTCCTATGGGATGCTGTATTTACGCGGCCGGAGCCGCGGGCAACTGCTAGTTATTTATAAACAAGTACACGTCAGTAGTACTGAAATGCTGAAATGTATTTTAGGTTTTCCTTTGTTCTCATTACATATTTGGTGTAATAAATTATGAAAACTGGCGAGCGAGTCGGTTTTGCGCACAAAGGGCTTTCACGTTTGTTGTAGGTATGGGAGCTCCACTCAATTATTCATTTTATTCTGTTTTTAGTATTTGTTGTTAGAGCGGCAACAGAAATACATCCGTGGAAAACTTCATCTGTCTAGCTATCACGGGTTATAACTTAAGAGATACAGCCTGGTGGCAGACGGACAGACGGACGGCCAGCGTAGTCTCAGTAATAGCCTCCCGATTTTACCCTTTGGGCACGTACGTATAAGGCCTTCGAAAATGCGCCTCCTTTGTCTAGATAAACATTTGGAAATGACGTGAATCAAACACAGCAGCAGCACAGATTAGGTAAAGAAAGACGAACAGATAAACAGCTACATAGTAGCGTTCGATTTGATAGCACTAGGTACTAAAAGTGTATGTACGGTGTGTCAACGATTGTGTGGAATAATTGTTGGCCTTTCAAATTTGGATCTATGAAAGCTGTTTCTCTGTACATAAGTAATATATATTCTACTCTGTGGTTGCAGTTATTTGCGGAACGGCTAAGATTTTTAAGCTTCTACAATATTACTGACTTGCTGTTGGTGAACCTAAATCCTTCCGGTCTATGCGACCGCGAACCGCGACCCGCGACCAGCAAACCGGCGAATCAGGCAGCAGACATTCTCTGGCCACGCTCACATGAGTGTTAAGTGCTCCGTATAAACTCATACTAAGCAGTGGCTCCGCGACCCTATTTCGGTCTCGGGTCGCAGTCTCGTACTCAGCACTGTAAACAGAACTGTGCGCCAACACAAAAGAGGTGAAAATCTTGTAGAGCTGTCAAAAATCACTTTGTACTAACAGAGTTCGTTTTGGAGTGCAGTTTTTTCTGTCGCGACCACAAAAAAACTCTCGTGGGTACGAGAGCTAAGAGCCTGTGAACAACGTTATGGTGGTGTTTGCTGATCCTGACCGTCTATTCCCGATGTACCGATGCGAACAATAGACAAATGTTCAGCACTGGTGGACGTCGGGAAAAAAGTTCTGCTTAACTACTCATTTTCCTGCTGTCCACCAGCGGGGAACAAATAGTGAGTACATTCTGTATCCACTATTTGTTCAGGGTTCACTATTTGTTGTGTAGGCCATTCTGAGGGGAACTCCACCTCGTCTCTATTAGGTAGCCAGGGGTAGGAGCGCGGGTGACGATTAGGGCTTAGTACACAAATGCTATTTAAATTAAGAGCCTCGAACCGAAATCACCGGTTGCCACTGTCTCTGGTAGCCAGAATGACAAGGACCTATGTCACTTGAGAGCTACTTAATTTAAGCAGCGTTTCAGACTTTCAGTACTCGGCCATGAGTGGCCTCGGGACCGTAAGACCACCACGGCAAGGCCTTTGACTTTAAAGTCGGTGTTGAGCGATTATCGTTTGTCTTAGGGCCAGTTCACACCGCGACGATACGAGACGCGATGTGGCATTGCATTTTTAGGATAGCAATTCAAAATTAAATTTTTTCACCACACAAAAAGATACACGTTTCATATTATGACATCAGTCATACACTGCACATGCATGAATAGTTTAATTTTCAATAGATATCTTTAAAATACAGCGCCGCGTCGCGTATCTTTTTGTTTTGGTGTGAGTTGACCCTAATGTGTACAGCGTGCTGTATTTTAGGATCAGTAGTTCAGTGTTTCCATCGCTTTGTGTGGGAGAAACTAGAGTTTTTTTATATGTAATTAATGTAGTGTATAATGTAGTATGTAACTGCCATTATTAAATTACATTTTTATATGAAGGCAAACGAGCGACGGATTACCTGTTGGAAATCAATTACCGTTGCTCACACGGCTCACAGCGGATACCCGCCGTGTGTTGTGTGTGTGCGTTGCCGGCCTTTTAAAAAGGAGTCTCTTTTCTTGAATGTTTGAAGCTCCTAGTTGTCCGTAAATACCGCTGGTGACAGTTCAGTCGTTTAGATTTTCAATTTACTTTCAATTAATTATAAATGAATAGTCTTGATATCATTAACTGATTTTGGACTTTGGACCAATCAAACGCGATTGACGTTAGTTTGACGTTTATGACAATACCACTTTGCCGTTTTAACATATCGAGACTGCATTGAAAATGTATTATTGTAAGATTTAACTAGCAGAATCGACCTACCAGACTTTCCTTGTGAAAAACATAACAACAACGAAATTCCTTGAACTCATACATACGAGAAAATTCATACACAACTACACAATCGTTCTTCCTTTGTTCATTTCTCAGAAACCTACCGCTGTCCACCCGTGAGGGTTACCCAATACCCAGTAACCAATAGAACTGTTCTGAGTCACTGATTGCTGTAGGTATAACTTATTAGGTTGATACAATAATAAGGTATGACCTCATGTATGTACGTGAATTATAATTGATGATATGAGCAAAACGTTTGTAAATGGAATCGTGAAAAACGAAGCAAATGTAGAGACGGATTTTAAGAATTTGGTATAGCTCGAGCGCCAACAGAAAAACATCTGTGAAAACTTCAACCGTCTGTCAAAGTGTGATACAGCCGGGTGACAGACAGACAGACAGACAGACAGACAGACGCTTGGACGGACAGTGGTTATAGTAATAGGGATAAGGGTCCCGTTTTTACCCTTTTTGGGTAGGTAGTAAGTACGGAAACCTAAAAGATCCCATTCTCTTACAGAGGTTATTTTATCGAGTTTCTGGGGTTCGTAATTCGTAAATCACTTTTCACTGTTCCTAATTCCTTGTAAGCAAAACATTAATACTGAGGGTCAATTGTCCTAAATAAATCCCGCAATAATACAATTACAATCAAGTCCCGATACGCTACAGCCTACAACACAAGCCGGAATTCTCGGAAACGTCAAACTTGCTTGGTCCAAACTGCACAAAATCAGTTATAATACAATCAAAATAAAATGATGAGAATGTAGAGACGTTAAATACGGGAATATACTAGATGACTACATAATATTTTTTATTGCATAAATGAATATTATTATATTATTACTCTTAAATATGAGTAACTTCTCAAACGAAACAGTATATCAAAAGTCAATATTTTCAAAGGTACAGCGATTGGTATACAAAATTTGAGCTTGGCTCTCGACTCGGAGGTTGTGGGTTCGATTCCCGCATTGGAACAACAAAAAATGTTGTTTCGAAGTTTTGTTAGGGCAATGGAGGCTGATCACCTTATTGTCTGACAAAAAAGATGATCCATGGGTCGGATGGGCATGTAAAAAGTCGGACCTTCTCGGACCTCTCGCCAGTCGTGTGTCGGTTATTCGTCGCACTGGGTTATGAGATTAGAAGAAGAGAGAGTGCTCTTTTGTACTGCACACACACTTGGGCACTATAAAATTACTCCTGTGTAATGGGCCTGGTTTCAATTAATGAAAATGAAATGGCCACCGTCACCGAAATCGGTGGGGGGAGTTATGCTGGCCAAAAAATTAAGATCAGTAAAAGATTTTGTTTTATTGTCTAATTTAAATAAATAACTCTATGATTTGGCCATTTTCAAATTTAAGCGTCTCTAAGCGTAACAAATGTGATAAATTAATCTTAGAAATATTTGGAAATAGTAAAATATTGCGATAAAACAAACGAAGATTTTAGTTAATTTCATACCATTTTACCGTTTAAAATATAGATATATTAACAGTTTTAATGTTCAAAAACTACGGTTCATATTGAATCAATAATAAAAATAAATATACAAATTTTATGAACCACACGTGGGTTCAGCCTTTCAAATGAAACGTTCGACTTTACGTACATAAAAAACCACTTTAAAGACTGACAGAAGAAATGTGAAAATTAGGGCTATTTCTTTGGTCATCTCACATTGAGCTGTTAGGCTGACAGAGGTTAGCAATGTAAGCATGGATCAAGCCCAAGACAAAAAAAAAAGGAAAAAACAATGTTGCTATACGCGGAAAACGTGCTTTATCTTATGTTGATATTACAACGTCGCGAAAATAATTCAAAATACTGCATGCACTACTAGACTTACTCTCTTCACAGAAAGTTTAACCTTTTTTTTTTTTTTTCGTCCCCCTAACATAATCGGGGCTTTTTGTTTTCATATATTTTTTCTTTGTCTCTTTTAATTCTTTTCTCTTTTTTAATTTTTGTTTTTTCTATTTATTTTTTTGTTACATCATTTCTTATTGCAACATACATGTCCAGGTCTATTTTCAGATTTACAATTTTCAATGATACAATCATTTTGTCAGGTTTTTACATGTAGAACATTTCTTAGTCTAATTATATTTTCACCATTACAAGTGATTTCTTTAAATTTCTTATTATAATAGCAATAAAAAATAGATGTCAGTTTAAAATATACATTTAAATAATTCCAATATAATATAATATTTCAGTTATATAAATTCCAATTTTAAAAATTTCAATAATTAATAGCATTCAATAAAATGTCAATAAGACAATAAAACAAAACAAGATAAAATTAAAAATACAGCACAACGTTCAACTAACCTAATATCACAAATTTAAAAACCTACCGCTAAGAAACCTAACACTAATTTTTTATCACAGCAAAATATCACAATTTTTCTTGTTTGTTACACACACAATTCTCTTACAAAAAGAGAGGAAAATGTCCCTCTTCTTTCCCCCCAGGATGGCAGGCAGATTCTCACCCGTCATCGATATGCCCAATTTTTGCTCAGTATCATATCTACTGCTAGCAAAAATCGGGCACTCGAGTAACAGGTGAGGAACCGTCTCCTCAACTCCTGGCTAACATGAACACGACGGGTCCTCCTTCAACTTGAATCTGTTCAAATAGAAGGCGAACCCGCCGTGTCCGGTCAGAATCTGTGTGGTGTGATGTGTGATGTCTATCTTGTTTACTATCTTGTATGCAGCAGCAGCGCTTGGGAAAAAGAGCTTCGTGGTTCCGGCCGTCCCTCCCACTTCGTATCTCCTGTCCCATTCCTCAACCGTATCCTCTCTTAAGATACGCTTGACGAATGAAACAGGACACAGATCGTAGTCAGGTTTCCTTTTCAATCGCAAAAGTTTAACCTTTAGGTAAGACACCCTAGACAGCATAGAATTGAATTCAACTTTGGTGTAAAATTGATATTGGGGCAATCTTAAGAAAGCCGTGGGCATGCACCTAATATCAATATCTCGTTTCGGCTTGGTATCGTCCCCTGCAGTCCTGCAGGCCTCCTCAATAGATTCCCAGTGCGAACGGTAGCTTGGGGCCTGTATCCACCGACTCCCTCCTAAATCAATATGTATAAAACTTGCATTCACATAACTTTAACGGTACGCATTTCATATTGTTAACCTCACAGAAACTTCAAACAGCTGACTTTGTCTAAATAACATCAATACAATCAGATGTGTGAGTCAATGACTTTAACAGCGCCGTAAAGAACAGACTGTAAAATTCAGTAGGTATATATTTTTTTTCTACCTTTTAACTTTTTTACAAAAGCAGTAGATCATATGCCCAAAGATCCCGTAATTGATTTTAACCACATTATACAAGATTCCTCAAATAATGACCACAACTGTATACATAATGATGATTATCTACCGAATCGCATCTCTATTAAAAGCATCAACTAAGTAATAAAATGACTTGCCAGTACCTGCCGTAGATAACGTGGACGTGAAAGCATCAAGCAGCCGGAAACATTAACTATTTAAACTCCGTTTTTGATTTAACTGTTACTTTGACCGAAACATATTGATTGCTACCGCTAGACGCTGGTCATAATATAATAATATAATATCTAATAACATCTATGGACGCTTTCACACCACATCAATCTGGTCCCGTGATAAGTTCTCGAAGGACTTGTGTTACGGGTACCAGACAACGGAAATATTTAATACTTTTATACTATACATATATGTAAGATTTTTACTATGTAGGTAATACATATATTTAATACACATCCGTTTTTACTATGTAATACATATATTTAATACCATCCGGTGTCATGACACCGGAACACAGAAAACTTTTAATTCCCTGGCGGAATTCGAACCCGCGACCTCCGGCTTGAGTGGCAACACGCTAGCCACTGAGCCACAGAGGTCGTCATGGTAAATCTTTGGCGTATGAGGATCTGTTTCACAGTCTACTGTTATGTGACATAGATAGCTTATATGTATGTTTTGTCTCTGTCGCACGAAATAAAGTAAACACAAAAATGCTAGTCCCCTTAGTAGCTTTATCCTCAAGCAGGACTTAGGAGTGCTAGGACCAAGTAGGCCTAACGCTGATTTTCAGGACCTCACACCTTTTTTAAGTTTTGGCAGCAGATAACTACTTAATAAACAATATTATATAAATACTAGCCGACCTGCAAACGTTGTTTTGCCATTGTATGGTTTTTTTTAATGACAGGGTTGAAAAAATAGATTACGAACGATTCTCAGACCTACTGAATATGGAAAAAAATTTTAATAAGAATTGGTTGTCAAGCTGTTTAGGAGGAGTGTGTACCTGAACACTATGACACGAGAATTTTATATATAAGATTCTTTATTTCAGTTTCACAATCCCTAATAAGTGTAGGATGGCTTATTCGAAAGTTTTATCGCTTCTTACTTTATTATATCGAACGACAGAGACAAAATATGCAATTAAGCTATCTGCAACTTATCCCTTTAATTGTGAAACAGGCTGTTTGAGTCATAAATGAATACCTAAATAATAAATAAAAAATCCATATATTTTATTACTAGCATTATTTCCCTGCGGCTTCGCCTGCGTGAAATAAGGTTTTAAACTTTCATCCCCTATTTTACCCACCTAGGGACTGAATTTTAGAAAACTTTGAAATAACTCATTATTTTTTCCGTACAGTTCTTACCCAAGTAGCACAAAACTGCTGTATAAGATGACACAAAGGGTAACATCGGTAACTTGAGCGTTTATAAAGAGGTATAACAGTACACTATAACTGCAATAGCTGATAATTACTCTTTCGCCTGTATATTAACGCTACTACGCGTCACAGATACCACACTGTAAAGCCGCAAGCGCAGCGTAGAGCTATTAGCAATGAATAGAACGGTAAGCTGCAGTAAAGCATTTTCGTGGACTTTAAATCAGCTATATTCTGAATTGAAGGCCACAAGTGTACCCATAGACCGCTTGCATTTTAAGAAAGAATATGTGAGCTACTATAATGCAATCAGTTCTCCTGTGACTTTAATTAATGCGTCTTGCTGCATAAAGTGGAACATTAGCAGTGTTAATCAGCTTGTTACACGCAATCGTATAACAGCGCTTAAATAGCCCACATGACCACTATGGGTGTACGCTTATGATGCTAAATTACAGCATTTACAGCACACAGCTATAAATTAGCTCATATGTTACTCATTATTCCCATTACAGCTGAAATCATGTACTTTAGAGACTTATTTATTCAGCGCCGTGTAGGTATTAAATATCCAGTAAATTCGTCCGCCATATATTAGCATTGTGATATATATTTGGAATTGTATTGTTCATAGTGTGGAAAGATAGATAAAGAACTGGCGGAACACGCCGAAAAATTAATGTAGAATCCACATTAGTGCGGCTAACTGATTAGTTACAATATTTGCGTACATGTTACCCGCTATAAAGCTGTACAAAAATCTGTGGCTGACTTGTTTTACATAATAACTACAGGTATCAGCTCGTTACTGATATACGTACCACGAGTGGATACTTATACAGCCCATAGCGGTAATTGGGATCACATTGCTTGTCCGCCATTTTCAGATTATAGTTCCATGTAACTCATTGAATGAAAAAATGATCTTTGTTTTTTTTATCGAAAGTTTGATTGATTTAAATAGAAAATTTACTGATTTTATATACATATAGCATAAGGTCAACACACATGACTGATGACACAGCAAATTCAGATCATTATTGACGAGTGACGACTGACGAATGACGACATTAAATCACACAGCACAAACCACTAAAAGCATTGCAGTGAAAATTGGCCAGGCAGAGTGTGTGAGTTAAAATATAGCCTTTGTCTTAATCCAGAGCCTCTCTGGCCACACACAGTTTTTGCGCGAATACTGAAGCGAATGTTCTCTAAATAAAGAATTTAAATTTAAAATTAAGATACGCTCAAGCCACATGCTGTCCTTGTCATTTCGGCTAGCAAAGACAGTGACAGCCTGTGAATAGGAGGGCTCTTAATTTTGATAAGCGTTTCAATATTAGGGTATAAGGT
The DNA here is from genome assembly GCA_963565745.1 of Phengaris arion. Taxonomy (NCBI): domain Eukaryota; kingdom Metazoa; phylum Arthropoda; class Insecta; order Lepidoptera; family Lycaenidae; genus Phengaris; species Phengaris arion. The sequence goes on from OY751442.1 coordinate 2,404,084, forward strand.
ATACCAGACTTACATCTTATCAGTCATACATAATTTTTTCTTATGATTATTATTCCTGTCATATATTTATAAAGAAGTTTATCTTTTTGACATCTTGATACCTCAGAGAGTAAGCTTGGGAGTCTCCCAGGTGCGCGCTATCAGTGATAACTGATAAGGTTATCAGCCCCCGCAGCTGCCGCCCGGACGTCACCTCTCCACCTTCCAGATCTTGTCCACCTCCAATGGTTACAAATTCTAATGCAATAATAATTTAAAGAATATACGTTAGCTATGTAATGTACTACCAAGGAATCTAATTCATAAGCGGGTATACCCAGTGTTCTCACAATTTATTTGTATTGACGGCATGCAGTCACAATACTACTCAATGACGTCAGATTGATATTATAATAATAACTACTATTATGAATAAATTATGACAACAGTCATTACCTGCTTATGAATTAGATTACCTGACTAGGTGTGATCAAAAAATTAGGTGACAGATTTTATATTTTAACAACTAGAGCGTCTAAAATACTATGGCCGTTCGAATTAAAACATTTGATGGCCTGGTTAGTTGAGATAGTCTGTGCTAAGTTGGGAAAAATAACATTTCCTGACAACTCCCACTACGCATGGATACCTTCGCACGGCCGTACGCCTCGTCGGCTTTTAAGGTCACGCGACCGCCGCGCAGTATCGCCTTCGCGGTTATGAATAGGATAATCTGGTTAAAACTTGAGGTCACATATTATTCATATTTTTGGAACAAGAATTGAATACTGATCACGCTTCTTGAATATAATATGTTTTTAACCTCACAGGCAAAAGGAGGGGTGTTACAAGTTTCACGCGTCTGTCCGTGGCATCGTATCTCCCAAATGGATGAACCGATTTTAATCTAGTTTTTTTCTTTTTGTTTGAAATTTGACATGATCATGAGTGTTCTAAGCTATAATTCATCGTCGTCAGCTCGCTCACTGTTTGCCAATTCGGGGGTTGCTTTATTTTTAAATTTTGTTTATAATTGTTTTGATTATCCTGTATAACTAATCTCTATATCATTTGAGTAGACAGAACAGGAGCAGTTCAAAGTCCAAATATACTTGAGTCTTGACGTTATATTACGAGTGTGTTGTCGTGTGTTTATCTCCAAGCCAATTAGACGGAAACATGACAGAGATGTAGATAATATATCCATGTAGAAGCACCATATTTAAATAATTCGGCACTAACTTTATAATAATTGATTTAGCATGTTTTTTTTAATTATCTTGTCTAGCACTAAAACTACAGTTTTAGGAACTAATTTAATTATCAAAAATAGTGTTTAGCTCTTAAGCAGCACTATTACCTATTACCTAAACATCCCGATTCCACCAAATCCGGATTCGATCTCTCTTTCTCATTCAATGTTAGAACGGGACAGACAAATCGATAACAATAGCAGATTCCACCAAACCCGGATTCGATCTCTCTCGCTCATTCAATTTTAGAACGGGACAGATAGATCGAAAATAGCAGCTTAGCGTCAAACGTCATTTTAATACATTGGTGACGTTGGTGGAAAGTCAGTTTGTTTAACTAAATAAGCCCTAATAAAGGTATTTAATGAAATCGGGCTTATACTCTCAGCGCTCTTCGTCTTTCTTATTTCGATTAGCTAATGGCCGAATTAAATTCTGAAAAAATCACACTCCACAGGCTATTTCACGGCCGGTGCCTATAAGTGGAAAAACAGCTGTCCCTTCTTTAAACGTTTGTTTGCTCATACCGGGGGGTATGATATTTCTCATTAGATATTTGCTCACACTAAACCGTCTCCACAGTGTACAATATACTTAAGTACAGAGAAACAGCTATGATAGAACGAGCCAAATCTATCCAAATTTGAAAATGTTGACGTCCACAATTTTTTCACACAATCGTGGACAGACCTTGAGTAGTGCAATCAAATCGAAAGCTCACCCTTCCTTTACCGTTTGTTTGCTCTTGCCCCTCTCATTAGATGTCTACTCACACGGGACGTCTCTGAGAACATGCGACATATCTCGGCACTAATTAAGAAACATAACATCACTTCATACATAATAATAATAATATCTATGGACGCTGCACGCCACGTCAATCTGGCCCCGTGCTAAGTATCCGAAGAACTTGTGTTACAGGTACCAGAAAACGCGAAGTATATTTAATACTTTTATACTATACGACGTATATTTAAGATTTTTATTATATGACACACATATTTAATACACATCCATGAACCAGGAACAGAGAAAATTCTTCAAAATTTTCAAATTTGGATCGATTTGTGTCTTTCTATGAACGCTGCATAAAAATCGACACAGATATTTTTACTGTACCCCGTTCACATATTTCAGCTATTTTATATCCCCCAAAATTTTATATTTAGCGTTATGATATATTTAGCATGTCAGTTTGTTATCACCGCGGAAAAGAAAAACATATAATATTTTACCTTTTGTATAAAATAAACTATTATTCAAATATTTTATTATGAATCTTGACATCATTAATTATATTATTATCATTGTTAACATCAATTTATCGCACCTTTGACATTTATTTGATCTGACATATCGCTCGTTCATTCAAAAACCGAAATAACTCAAAACTCTCGTTTTCCGAGTTTTCGTAATAAAGTGAATTATCATCGTCCGGAGAATACGATCAGTGTTACAGCCAACTTCATCCGTTGAAAATGAAAGAGACAGGTGACTGTCGTTCTCTTTTTGATGCACGCGCATGAACATGTTGATTCCGGTAAAGTGATCGAACTCAGTGATGCGCCGGCTCTGCTCGAGGTAAGACCACGGAAGATTATATATTTCATTATTTCATTATTTCAGTACTACAGTACAGTTTCAGTTATATTGTAAACTAAGTAATTGTTTGTAATCCTTCTCTTTACTTTTCAATGACACCAAAAATCTATTTTCAATGTCACAGTTATTTCTCTTTCGTAATAAAAATATGAATTTAATTTTAATACACGTATTGAAACAAGATAAAAAATTCGATAAATTTTTAAACTATTTTACCTATTGAGTAACCTACTTTGTTTTTTTTTAGAATGACGTCGTCTTCAAGGGCAAGAAAAATATTGGGTTTAGTTGTGGATAATTCTAATAACTTTGCGGTGACTAATTATGAATACAGTACCAATAACCCTTCTAAGCATGAGGTAGGTACCTACCGAATTTATAATTTTAATGTTATTAATTATTTTATTATATTGACTTAAAAAGAGAATCTTAGGATATGTATAATAATATGTAGCTAACTAAATTTGTAGGTACATAATATATACTTTAGTAAAACAGCCTTACCTTTTCTTCCTGTCTCGTGAGTGGCGTCCTACGCGTACGCTAGATTGAATTACTAATTAATAGTAGTTCATAGTTCATAGCCTAATAGAAAGAGAAGTTAAGAAAAATTTAAAATCGGGTCCTATATATACACCCGACCAATATATAGCTTTAATAAAGAATGCCAAAAAATCTAAACCTCCATTAGTAGTTCATGAAATGAGTTTTAATTCATTCTATGATTTAAAAAGGCTGCAAGAGGAATGGGGTTATAACTTTACAACTAATACTAATGGAGCAACTGTGAACTGGAATGATATCAAAGTTTTAAAAATAAACAAGGAAGACCCTACTACTTTTTTATATAAAAACTCATATAAAGATGAAAACTACCTAGAAGTTAATGTAAGAAATAAAAGAAAAAAAATGAGGTCAACTAATGAAATAACCCTTCAAGCAGCTTACTCCAGTAAACAAGAAATAAGTGAAAATAAGAAAAAAGATTTAAAAGAACTTATTACAAAAGCACTAATTCCATCATATTATTCAGGGTTTTATAATTCATTTCTGTAATTAACTAATAAGTTAGATTTTTTTGAAAGATCTCATTTAATATTTTTTTAGTTTACTATATTTTATAATGGTGATAGTAAGTAAGAAAACCTATAACATATTTTTTTAATTATTATTTTATTTCGACAAAAATCTAATTTTTAACTTACTGTAATTGTGATTCTAATATATTTGATTATATATTAATATCAAATATTGATGATTATTTCATGGTTTTGTTTCGAATCTTTAAGACTGTAGTTAGTCTAGTTTGTTGTCTATTATTATAATGATTACTATGCATACGTATGTTCCTATACCGTACCAAAAAAATAAGTTCTTTTTTATGTCCAATGAAACTTTTGATTTTTGAAAATAGAACTTACCTACCTAAACCTAATAAACTTCTTAATAAGACGTTTTTAAGAAGTTTATTGGGTAATAAACTTATTAATAACGTCTTTTATTTCAAGGAAAAGTTTTACGTACCTACTTATGTTTCTATTTTAAGTTTAGTAAATTTAAAACAGAAACATAAGTAAATATTAATTCTCATTGGTTGTATTTCATTTAAATCAAAAACTGATAAAAAGCTATATATTTCATCTATTGGCACTTTGGATTTCATAGTAAACTGCATCATTTTTAATTTCCCCATGTTGATCGAAATTATTTGATGGTATTTTTCTTTTTAAAATGAAATAAGTACAAACTTTATTTTAAAAATCGTTTTAAAGCTATGTTCTTTTATTAACTATGATCTAATTTATATTGCTTTTATAGCTTATTAACTGCCCTATTTATATCTACCTTTAGAATTCATTAAAACCATTTAGTTTAAATTTCACGATAAATTGAAGTTGACTATCCAAATAATTAAAACTTTGAATGCGTTTTCCCGCTAAGTGAAAAAAAATGAGTTATTTCGGTTTATGAATGAACAAGCGATATTTTAATTGATCTAATTTTAATCTGTTTAAATTTTATAACTAAATTTCGTGTTTTGTATATTAAACCTACTTATATGCTGCTGTTTTTTCTGTGCAAAGCGTTTTTTCTCTACTTAAATTTTTGTGATTAATTAATTAGTTATTATAATTATTAATATTATTGTAAATTTAGTACTTATTATTATTTTGTATTTTGTAAACTTATTTTAGTAATTTTAATTTTAATTTTCTCTTTGTTTATGGTTTTTACTTTGCATGATGAAATCACCTATAATTTAAAGTACAATAAGCTCTTTACTTATTCTAATGTATGTTTAAATTTATATCATTGTAACTTTTGTTGGTTATTCATAGTAAATAAATAAATAAATAATAAATAAATAAATAAACTAGCTTTTGCCCGCGGTTCCGCCCGCGTAAATACAGTTTCCCACCGGAGCACTCTACTTCTTCGGAATAAGATGTAGCCTTTAAATCACCTTCAGAGTTAATTCAAATCCTATACTACCATACCAAGTTTCATCAGAACCGTTCTTTTCAAACGCAAACTTTCACATTTATAATAGACGTCGGGGTGACCACTATAATGTCTGTGACATCTATATATAGGGGAGCCCAGCAGGGTACACAAGTGAAATACTCGGGTGCTATATGCCAACTGTTTATTAAATTCATTTCTAACTAAATCCAGCCACACACATATCTCACACACACTTATCGCACGCGTCATTCACAGACCCCACAATAGTATGTTTTAGAAGACCGTACTTCATAAGGAAACAACGGAACCCTGATAAGATCGTTCTATGCATTAGGCTCCATAAGGATAGGCCTACTTTACCGAAGGCATGAGTCACGCTGCTGTTCTATGACTATATTAATACGTAAATATTAGGTCTTTACCTATGAAATTGCCGTTTTGTATGAAAATATTTAAACGAATTTTTTTCATGTATTTTTTTTTGTATTAATCGAAGTAATCACCCATGCAATGAATGCATCTTTACCAACGCAGTGGCAGTTTATTGATGCCCTTCTTAAAGAAATCAGCTGGACGGGAGGCAACAAATTCTTCAAAGGCTGTTGTTTGTTTGTATTGTTTGTATTATTCTTTGTACTGCCTCTCAGGTATTGAATTTTTTTCCCGCCAAGAAGTTATTCAAATTCTGGAAAAGGTAGTAAGTAGTCTGTAGGCGCAAGATCTGGTGAGTAGGGCGGATGACGGAGAGCTTCCAACCCCAGTTCTTGCAACTTGGAGACCGTCTGCTGTGCGATTGACCAATGCTGGTTGGAGATGTGCCAGCTTCTCCATCATTGTGTTCAGTTCATCACAGTACACATCTGCAGTAATGCTCACCCCGTTTGGTAAGAAGCTGTGATGAATCACACCGGCACTAGGCCACCAAACAGTGACCATCACTTTTCTAGGGGTAAGTTTTCGTTTAGGGCATTGTTTAGGTGCTGAACCAGGATCCAACCAACTTGCTGAGCGCTTGCGGTTGTCAAACAGAATCCATTTTTCATCGCAGGTAACAATGCTGTTCAAAATTCCTTCATTTGTGTGTCTGTTGAGCAGTGGAAGGCACGTCTCGACGCGTACTTCGCGCTTGCGATCATTGAGTTCGTGGGGCATCCATTTGTCAAGCTTTTTTACCTTGCCAATTTGACGCAAATGGAGCAATATTGTTTTGACGCTAACGTCGAAAGCTGCTGCTAATTCAGCAGTAGATTATGTATCATCAGCTTCCACAATCGCCTTTAATTCGTCATTGTTGATCAAAGTCTTCGGACGACCGCGAGGTTCATTATTCAGGTCGAAATTTCCAGAACGGAAGCGAGCAAACCAATAACAGATGGTGCGTCGGTTTGTAGTGTTAGCTTAACGTATCCATGATGACGAAAAAGATTGAAATGCGATGAAAATGTAACACTAATCAATAAACAAATGACTACTTTTGGAAAAGGAATTCCATGTTATTAAAATAAAATTAATTTGAAATTAGAATTCTTAGCCAAACAAAAATTATTTTGATTTGAAATGGCCAGTACTGCAGAACGGCAATTTCATAGGTAAAAACCTATTATTATAGACGAGGCATGTTGAGGCAAAAAGTATCTCCAGTTAAATGACCTCATGTTTGAGATTTTTAGGGGCCATTTTGACATTTGACTTTGAAAACAAGATGGCTGACATTTAAAGTATGGTGAAAACCAAGAAGATTTGTTCTGTCAAATGTACATTGTAGCCTTTCTTGAGTTTTGAAATCTTTGATATTAATAGACCATTGACTTCAGTTGTTTGTTGTGTTGTCGATAAGAATAGCATGATAAAAAAGTAGAACTAAGAAGATAAAAGGCCGAATACTGAAACGCTAATCGAAATTAGAAGTCCTCCTATTCACAGGCTGTCGCTGTCTCTGCCAGCCAAAATGACAAGGACAGCATGTGATTTGAGCGTCACTTTGAACTTTCGTTCCAGTATTCGGCCGTAAAACTCTTTACTCTTCTATAACTACGAAAAGAAAAAATACGTACGGTCGATACCAAGACACAATGAAATTAAATACTGCTTTTCTCTTAATTCTCAACAAAATATTAATTAAAAAAATATATTATTAATATATAATATAATAATAGCCGTGTGTTGCAATTGCAACTTGTAACAAATTAAAATGTTCTATCTTATTTATATACTTGTCTGTAATATCTGTGGTAATATTTTAAACAGACACTAGACAGCCATGAAGCAGTTAAATATTTTACCCGATGAGTAACAGTAATTGAGTCTGAAATACCCGGCGCGGTGAAGTACGTGATAAACTGTCGGCCAATAAAGTGCGGCTAATTCGGGAGCGACGCATGCGCGGGCGCATCGAACTCCCAACCTGTCAAACTCCCGTTTCCCGGCCAGACAGACACCACGGCCTCATTGAGATGCGGCGTAAATTAACGTGTGTAGCGCCAAGTGACTGATCACTGTATTAGAGACGTCTAGAAAAATACGAGATTGGTTTATTTGGTAGCTAGCGATTGGAAATTGGCAAAGCTATATCGCGGCAAACAAATCTATTGGCGTATTGTTTTGTTTGGCCTTTCTAAGATGGCGGGTATTAGAGTCAATTCAAACGATACCAAACGATACGCGCTGCATTTTTAAGATAGCTTTTATTTTTTTTAATATCTTTTCGGTAGCTCCACTTTTTCGTGAAATCTAAATCCTACGATCCGATTTCACGAAAAAGTGCGATCTCCTTATATCTCGGAGAGTTGTGAAGATATGATATTCAAAAAGGGCTCAAAAGACGCCTATTGACGAGAGTTTCAAGGTGCAAAAATTTGCAAAGGTGCAAAAGAAAAAAATTTAATATTCGATAAAGTCAAAAACTAAAAAAGTTATGGTTGAAATAGTAAAAATACAATAAAAATTTTCCGAATTTTGGATTATGGCGCTCGATATTTTGGAAACGAAGAATGATATCAAAAATTTGATGAAAACTTCTCTGGACAATTTAGTTAGTACCAATTTAAGCCCAAAACAAAGACGATTGGGTTTGCCCTGTAGCCTAAACTTTTTGAAAAAAAAAAAAAATATCATTCAACGTTGTAGTTTTATTTTTCCTTATCTAGACTTTCTCGTCGCTCAGCGACAGTATTATTTCGAATTTCGTAGATTCATTTCCAATGTGCTCGATAGTCGTGTGAGGCACGAAATCTGTGAATTTCATTGAAAGAGTTCGAATGTCAAGTTACACCGCGCTGCACCGCGCATGTGCAGCGTGTGACTGATGCCATATGAAACGTGTAGGTATCTTTTTGCCGCCGTGGTCTAGTGGTTAGAGCTAGAGTCTGACAAGAAAGATGATCCATGTCGGATGGGCGGAAAAGTCAAAAGTCGGACCTGCGCCTGATCTCTCGCCAGTCGTGTCGGTTATCCGTCCCACTGGGTTACGAGAGTAAAGGAAGAGAGAGTACTCTTGTTTACTGCGCACACACTTGGGCACTATAAAATTACTCCTGCGTAACTCGCCTGGTTTCAATGAAACCGGCCACCGTCACCGAAATCGGTGTGGGGGAGTTATTATATATGTATATTTTTGTGTAGTGAAAAAAGGTCAATTTTGAATACTTAGATATCTTAAAGATGTAGCGCTGTGCATTGTCACGGTGTGAACTGACTCTTATGGATGTCTATTGTCTATCAATTGGCTGCTGGTGATTGTTGCCATCAGGAGATCCGTCTGTCTACTGACTACCGTATTACCATACGAAACTCGTCTGAGACAAAACTGTCTCGTCACTGCGCTGGGCGGTCCTGGTCCACCGCTACTGTCTAACACTTTTTTGTTTGGAAAGCCGCGTCATTGGGCTCGATGCCCCCGTGTTACTTTTTACGGTGAGAACTTGACCCAGCTATTAAGTTTTGACCCTTCGTGTTTTCTTTTCTTTCTTTGTGATCAATTTTATTCTTCTTTAGTAGGTAAGTAACTTGACCATTATCTCTTGTGCAATTCGCGTTCCGAATCGTCTGTCTAAATACGAAGCAATAACATTTAATGAGGGCGTTTGATATTTTTTCTGCCGCTAGGGGGCAGACCCACACACAACGCACGCGTCATCTGGTGGCGTATGTGATATCAAAAACGGTCAATAAGAATTATCGGTTCTTTTTGTCACCGTAAAAAAGCTGTCAGATGTCGTGTCATTGAATGAAACGTAAATACGTTCCGGTAGCTGCAGATCCTGTTTACTTAATTACTAATCTATATACCTAATGTTTATGAAAACAATCTAGATTCTAGGCTTTGTCGATAAGGAAGTAAAGTTGTAAAAAGCCTTTTCGTATATACCTTACCAAAATAATATTAATATACTTCTATACTAATATTATAAAGAGGAAAGATTTGTTTGTTTGTTTGCAACGAATAGGCTCCGAAACTACAGGACCGATTATAATGAAATTTTGCACAGATATAGTGTAGACCGCAGGACAGGATATAGGCGATTTTTATCGCGGTAAAATGTACGGTTCCCTCAGGATGTTCATATATTACATTATTACATTTATTACATTCATATTTTAAAAAAAAATGCTTTTCACTTTTTAGTCGATGTACTTTAAAAGCGTGTTTTTTTGTAGTTCTTTTAAACTACATTTATTTTAAACGTCGTTGCAGTTGTTTTGATGTTGATCAAAATATTGCACACAATTTACACAGCAGCTACTGAAGGCCAAACACAACAAATTTTTGCCATTTATTGTGGTTAGCAAGAAGCGTATCATCCGTATAACTACATACTGTACGTCATGCGACGGAGATGTCTTCGGCTCACTTATGGGGCGGTATTGTCGGGAATGTCCAGTAGCTCCAACTGTAATCGCAGGACCAGGGCTGCCACTGCAATAGAAAATACGGGAACTATCTAATTAATTGTTGTTAAGGCCCGTTTCACAATCTACTAATAAGTGTCGTATAGCTTATTCGGAAGCTTCGTCGCTGCTTACTTTATAGAGACAAAACTTGCAAATAAGCTATTTTAAACTAATATCAGTAAATTAAGCAACAGGCACGTACTAGATGTTGCCCGCGACTTCGTGCGCACAAAAGGAGTGCATTTTGCCATAAAAAGTAGCCTATGTCCTTCCCCGTGGTCTACTCTATATCTGTGACAAATTTCATCAACATCGGTCCAGTAGTTTCGGAGCGTATTAGCAAACAAAAAAAAACATACAAACAAACAAATCTTTCCTCTCTATAATTTTAGTATAGACTAATGACGCGCCCTGGCTTCGCGCGAATGCGACGTGTTATAGCCTACATATTATAAAACTTTCTCATGAATCACTATCTATTGTTGAAAACTGCATTAAAAATCCGTTGATTAGTTTAAAATATGTAAAGGAACAGACAGCGGAAGTAATTTTATTTAATGCCATGTAATAAAGACAGGAAAATATGAATTGACTTTTAGCTCGACCTACTTTTAGTTCTTGAGAGCGATTCAGATTTTAAATGTTCAATTTAACATGATGTATTTAATTATTATATAGTATTTAAAGCAACTACTCATAAGTTAAGTTTGGTAGATGTTTGTTTATTGTTGTGTCTAACAAGATAAGCGTTTTTTGCAATAACTGTATTTCTTACTGGAAAATGGCAACCCTTACAGCTTATACGGAGGACTACTGTTTGTGCAATACCGCCCGGAGCGCGCTGACTCACGTAATCAAACAGGGATTAGGGCCCCGGCACACAATACAGGCATTAGGGCCTGCACACAGAGGGGATTACTTACTTCCTGCGAACGTAACGTCTGGCGCCAGCTGAAATATGTAGGTAATTACAAATACGAAAGTTTCTGAGTTAATAATGATAATTGGATACTTTTAAGTCTTCACTTTTACACATTAAACGTTGAAGAACCATGCTTCGACCAGCTCGACCGGATACCTTACAGAAAACCGGCGTGAAATAACGCTTGCGTTGTGTTTTGCCGAGAGAGTGAGGTTGCCGTAGGCCCAAGTGGGGTTGGGGATTTGAAGGACCAGGAACTTAAATGCGCAGCACCAGTAGAGTTGCAAATGTAACTCCCCTAGTGATGCGTGTGTCCATGGGCGGCGGTAATCGCTTACCATCGGGTAATCCGTCTGCTCGTGTCCTGGTCCATTTTATTTTAAAAAATCCAAAAGTTTATAGCCTCTTGTGTGTGTACGATAAGGGAGGCTCTACTTTTTATATCAGAAAAATGTACGGTCAGGAAAGAATTAATATTCTTTTCCACCGAACGAACTAAGCTTCTCCACAGTTTACTGACTACTGGCGTGTTTGTGAAAGCGCTCTTAGATTGATCATTATAGGCCAACTATTTTATTAATTTTCTAAAAATCTTTGGATAGAACGCCCTGTGCGTACTTTTTCAATTGAACATCCTTCTCATGAAGAAATCTATCAGAATTTCAGGGGGCCTAGCAGGAACATTTGACAGCGGCGTAAACATAACGTTGTCGAATAGAAATTTGTATGGGCGCTGCACTGTCATGATTTTGACGACTGTCCGCTGTCAAATGTTCCTGCAAGCCCCCCTGTGGGCGAGTGTGGTGGGTGTGTGTGATGAAAATCTGTCAAAATCATGACAGCGTACATCATTTTCGATAACTTTTCGTTTACGCTGCTGTCAAATGTTCCTGCTAGGCCCCATGAACTAGACTGTTTAAAGCTAGTCTTAACTTATTTCAATTCTCGTATTTAACTTGGGGCCTGTTTCCCAATTTATCGTCAGTAAATTAATTTTAAATTTATTTATGTCTAGAATATAATATACTAGATGATGACTGCGGCTTCGTCCGCGCAAAACTAAATGCAGCGGGAACCACACATTCCGCTGCAATAAAAAGTAGCCCATGTGTTGATCCAGAGTCTAAACTACTACAATGCCAAATTTCATCAAAATCCGTTCAGTAGTTTTTGCGCGAAAGAGATTTAAACATCCATACATCCTTCCATCCTCACAAACTTTTACATTTATAATAGTAGTAGGATAAGCTTATTTCGTTACTTACTATATTAATGATTATTAAGGTCCGTGGCCTAGTGGGTAGACCGTTAGATTCGCACTCGAGAGGTGCAGGTTCGATTCCCAGGTTGTGGCGTGTACCCATGAGGAAACCCGCACATGGTTGGCCCCAGACGTATTGATCAGTCATTCCTCTAGACTAGGCTGACTGTGTTGTGAGAATGCCGTATGTGCTTGGGCAACCATACGACATTTAAAAAACCAACTTTCCCAGGCACTGCAGTATTTCAAGAGTGGTTACTTCGCTCGAAGAATACTATAAACATCATCCAATAACGGATGAAAAGACCGTAGTTTTTTTAAATATGAATGGGGTTTGAAGTTTGAACGTGTATAAAACACCGTGTTTCTCGCGATAGTGAACATTTGTGTTAATTGTAAACAGTCTGGTGTGAAACTTCTTGGAACAATACACTTTCCATCAGTAGTTCACATACGCTCTATAAATAAAACGGCTCATTAAAATAACACTTGCATTGTATATATTAGAAAATAGTTTAACATTTGAAAGGAAAGAGATTCCCTAGACTAGATTATACCTAATCAGTAATTAGCTAGTTATTAACTAATATAATATACTAATATAATTATTGTATTTTTTTTATATTTATTTATTTATGGTCGCTTGGAGCAGCCAGTTGCAACAGAGTTCTTGCAACAGAGAGACCACAATTATAAAAACTAGATTAAATTGTATATATTACAATGCTTCAGAAATTTAAGCACGTTATTACACATATTCGGCTCAACAAAATATACCCATTAGTTAAACAATTGTCTTTCATAATCATAACTAACACAATGGTGTACACACAATGGTAACACACACCGAGGAGTGCTGTTCGCGAGAATATGAGAGTGAGATGCATTGGTGTGATCTATTCTCAGCCGGGTGATTACACAATGGTATTTTCTACTCATTTTTTTTCTCATTTTGTACTTAAACGTTATATAAAGTCACCTCTTTTAAAGGTTCCGTAATACATAGGGAACCCTTATAGATTCGCTCTATCCATCCGTCTGTCTGTCTGTCCGCTCTTCTAGCTTCTGTAACTATGAATGTAAATGGACGAAATTTCGTATAGTTATATTTATAGATTGTGTATAGATCTCGGTTTTAGCATCATAAAATAATAATAATTTTATATTTTAGGGGTTGCTCCCCATACATGTGAAGTGGGGATGAAAAATATTTTTTCATCCTACTATCGTTATACTATCGTTGAATAGGTATTTTAAAATAAAGGCAAGGTTTGTACATGATTTTTTTACAAAGTCAACCATTTACGAGTAATCGGCCTCCAAAGTGGTTTATAAGTTCATCCCCCCCCCCCTTGCATTTCTAAACTATAAGACTTAGAAACTTGCAATTTTCCATGCTGATACATCATGCTAAAAACTCTTTAGAAAAATTATTTTGAATGAAAAAGGACAATAACTTTTGAAGTAATTTGAAAAAACCTTTTACGCGGTTATAGTTACGGAACCCTCCTTAGACATATCCTGACATGCTCAGGTAAGGTCAGCCAGGTAATTAATATAAAGATATTTAATGAATTATTAATTTCACATTTTAAATGGCTAGTCCATTGTTGGGGATTTTAAGTTCTCCTAAAATGATTATTAATATCATTTAATTTCGCGATTGAATGAGATGAAAAAAATGACAATTGAAATCAAAGCGATGATTAAATAGCAAAAATATAGCTCGCGTTAAGAAAGTAGGTAGTTATCATTGTCACTTAGGTCCACTTGCGCAGATCGGGGTTAAAGTTAACCCGGGGTTGAAATATCATGCCTTCTCTTTTATTATACGAAGAACGAGATAGATAACATGGTATTTAACCAAGGGTTAACTTTTTCCCAGATCTGCGCAAGTGGGCCCAAATAAAATATTATTGACTAAATACTTGAAGACGATAAGGCTCCAAGGCGGGGTTCCTATAACTCCATTCCTATCGGCTTCACTTACCATTTGCCTTTAAAGGAACCAGGCTAGGGCTTCCCTATAAAGGAGAATCAGCCTTCGCCACTGTAAGGTTCTAATAAAATTATTACAGTTACAGATTTGTTTTATCTGTGGAACACTTGACCCAGTTACAAATCGTCACCTTGCCCGCAACTGCTGACGCGACCGGCGTCAACCAGTAGGGGGTAGAGTGTAGACAGTAGACACCCACTCGCCAATCAATCAATACTTTATTTATAATTCAGTGCGCCGCGCCCGGGACGAGCGCCCGCTAGCTCATAGCTAGGGAGCTGGTGGCAATATTTAGATTTTAGGTATATGATTTCATTGTCGTTGATACTAAGACATAATGTAGGTTATGTAGGACCCACAAGTATGTGAACTACGAAAAAATAGTGGCGAGCCTAGGTAGCTGTATTTTTTTTTATAAATCAGTACAAATTTTTACGTAAAGTTATACAAAAATTATATGACCGTTTCTGCCATCGATTATAATATTATTCATTTGAAATAAAACATAAAAATGGAAATGGAATCCTGTCTTCTATCCTGACTTCTACCAGGTTCAATTTGACTATTAATCCTAGCTATCATGCAAACCAAATCCATTTATTTAATAGGTACCTAGTGTTGTAAGTATTTTTCTACGGAACAGTTATAAACTATATCTATTATTGTTTTTCGAGGTTTCTCGTCATTCTTTTCGCGTCGATCAAAAATCTATCATGTTATGGAAACTTTACTTATAGTATCCAGCCCAGATAAAAAGTAGTGTCCTTACATAGTCTATATTCGAAGAAGTATCAAATTTTCCAAGCTATAAACTATCATAGTGTCAAATACTATTCAAATCCGTTCAGCAAATCAGAAGAGCAGACGAATCTTCTGATGGCTAGCGAATAGTGATAGGTGATAATGATGATACCAATATCAATCTGATTAATGTTAAAAAGATAAATATAAAAGAAACAAATAGAAAGAAAATATCTCGCACTAATTTGCTGATGCAGGTTGTGAGTGTTTTCTCGCGGGATATGCTAGATATAATTGTTATAACTTTCAGTACAGTTTTACAAGAACTGTGCAACCGGAGGTGTATGCAATTTGGCCGGTAAATTAAAGTTTATGTGGGGGAATAATAATCATTTAAATCACGCTTAGAAATACATAAAGTTAATAAAAATAACAACAACAAAACACTACCTCACATTATTAAGTTCTTACTTTTTAAAAGTTTAATTAAATTGTATATTATGCTATGGATTTTTATTTTTTTTATTTTTAATAATATAACAGTAATCAGAGGATTGACAAGTGCGTTACCGGGTTTACAGTTATATTTATTGCCGGTACAACTGATATTGCACCTGTCAGTGGATCACGTTTACCTCGACTTCCAGGAAGGGAATTCCGCGAGAGCTCGGTACGAAAACAGCAGATACATGAATAACATTATAGTATGCACTTACAACAAGTCCAATTATTGATCTACCAATTGACTGATAAGTCAACCAGTTGGTAGATCACTCCTGTGATTAGTCCCAAGACAGTAGATCAACTGCTTGCGCGTTCTTTTATCGACTGTTCGGAGAACTTATTACTGACTAGATGTTGCCTGCGCCTTCGTGCGCGCAAAAGTTAATTTCGCGGAAACCGTACATTTTCCCGCGATAAAAAGTAGCCTATGTCCTTCCCCGTAGTCTACTCTATATCTCTGCCAAATTTCATCAAAATCGGTCCAGTAGTTTCGGAGCCTATTCAATGCAACAAACAAATATTTCCTCGTTATATTGGTATAGTAACTCGACCAGTCCATTTCGATTCTCGCCTCGTGAAATATAAAATGAAATATATTTGATTGCAAGAATGTAGATAGAACATTACAGGGATCTTAGTAATAAAGTGTCTATACATTCTGCCATTTAAGTGGCGTGCAAAAGTAAAAAAAGAAAATTATCAATCAAAAGTAAAGTAGTCTTATCTAGCCTGTAGTTTGGACACTACTCAGTATACCTAATAGTCACTGACTGGACTTTAATATTAGTTTCCCTTTTACAATATCTATATATCTGATTTATAACACGAACATATTTCTTAATGCAACAGCAAACGATCAGTCTATTTGATGGCAAGGGTGGCAACTGGCATTACATCTATCAAAGATCTTTGTCCGATATGCATTTGATGATTTGGATCAAAGATACTGGATGACTACATCTAAATATCTTTGTCCAATAAACAGGGAAAGGAGATACCAATACAAACGAAAGAGAGAGAGACAAGAAATTTGATCAATTATTGGATATCTAAGATCTTTTATCCAATCTGTTTTCCCTTTCCCTTTCGTTTATCTGTATATCCTTTCCTTGTTCATTTGATGAATAGTATAAACACTATGTCCAACTTCTTGGATGACAATATGAACAGTTGACGGCAGATCCGCCCTACCGCTTTTGAACCTTATTGCCGAGTAATAAGGTCAAAAAGTTGTACACCGGATGTCTTCGATTGCACATTGGATAAAGATTGATTGATGTAATATCACCCTAAGCCAGCACTTAGCAGCCAGATATACTTTGTTCAGACCCAGTTTAATCTAAACATAAACGAAAAAATTAAATTCGACAAAATTAATGTGTCATCTTAAGTAATTCTATTTTCTTCATTGCACTTGCATTGGTTAATAAGTGACATTTAAATTGGTAGCATTAACAGCCGAATACTGAAACGCTGATCAAAATTAGAAGCCCTCCTATTCACAGGCTGTCGCTGCCTCTGCTAGGCGAAGTGACAAGGACAGCATGTGACTTAATTTAACTATCGTTCCAGTACGGCCGTAGCCCGTATGTGTTCTATTATTCATGATTGTTCTCTTTGTTTACATATAGATTAACTAGAACCTGAAGAGAGTATTGTCACGTACGCATTTATACCTACCTACACGCCCGCGATGCGGTTTCAGTGGTAACTTGGTAAGTGGAAAGCCTTGACGACATTCTGCGCGCGCGCCGCAGTTGGCGGTTTTTTATCTCGTTTCGCCGAACCGAGAACTGGTCTGCGCGGGCGCAGGTTCTGAGCACTGCAATTACTGTACTGTTACTGGTAGCTTCAATATTCTGTTAACACGCTCACGGCCGTGTTCTCAAACACTTATTAAGATTAAGGGCTACTTAAATACTGTCACTGTCTCGCAGAAAGACAAGTACAGCCTCATATTTTAATGACTTAACCAAGAGCATGTCAGAACATGTCTAAGGAGGAGTTCCGTAATATAATTTAATCGTAATCGTAATCGTAATCGTAATATTATCCCGTAATAGTTTTTTTTTAATTACTTCAAAAGTCACTGTTCGATTTCGTTCAAAGTAATTTTTCTAAACAGTTTTTAGTATGATCTATCAGCATGGAAACTTACAAGTTTCTATCTCCTATAGTTTAGAAATGCTAGGGGGACCAACTTACAAAACCAATAGGGAGGCCGATTACTCGAAAATTATCAACTTTGTAGAAAAGTCATGTAGCAAACCTTACCTTTATTTTAAAATACCTATTTAACGATACCCCACACGATGGGGTAGAATAAAAAAATATTTCCTCTAATTATCATTCATCATCATCCATCATCCCCACTTCACATGTTTGAAGAGCTATCCCTGAAATATAAAATTATTATTATTTTATGCTGCCAAAACAGAGATCTATATACATTATATAACTATGCCAAATACCATCTATTTATATTCATAATTACAGAAGCGCGGACAGACAGACAGACAGACGGACGGACACAGCGATACTAAGGGTTCCTTGTGTATTACGGAACCCAAAAAAGAGGTTGATAATTTGGACTTATAAATAACTTTCTACTTCAAATGATCTATTTTGCGAATGTGTTATAAGTACATACAAAAGCTTTAGTATACAACCCCAGGAAAATATAACAGAATGTCTTTTTAAATACGTCTTTTGGCATTTTTCCAGATTGAAAAACAAAATTAGCAATGAGAGCTTTTAGTCTTTACACTCTCTAATAGCCAATAAGCTATAAATGTAGAGCCGTTTTGTTAATTTATTTGATAAAATTAGCTAATTTATTATATCAAAAAAGCCATGACACGCATTACGTGTAGATATTTGTAATCTTTCATCTAGTTTTCACCGTGTGTATAATATGTTAAAAACAAACAAACATATTTAATTAAACAACGCTATTTAACCGGTACACTCCTGAGTTAATCGATCGTCAGTTAAACTATTTGGACAGACATCCCGCGCGCTGCCCTCCGCATACTAATGACCACATTATACCAGGGTCCACAGTCGATACTAGACCTGTAAACATTATCAATATAGTAAGGTATTGCATTATTAACATTTAACAGCTACCTACAATTAACGTTAAAATGGTTTTTGTATGTAGCTACAAATAAACTTATATAAATGTTATTATTATTCTTAAAACTGTTTTGTCTTAAGGCCCAACACACTGAGAAAGGCTACATTTCCTTTTGATTCCCAAATTCACATCACAGAGTTGATTTTTCATAAGACTTTCACTGTGTGTCAATCAGAACACTAACTCTCGTATTGAACTTAGACTTTCAAAGAATTATAAATAAAAATATATTAAATGAATCGTCTTGATATCATAAAGTGATTTTACGAGTTTGGACCAATCAAAACGCGTTAAACGTTGGTTTACGTTTACGAGAATTGAAATGCCGTTTTGCTGTTTTAACATATCAAAAGTGCATCGAAACTGTAATATTAAGTTTATTCGATTTACGTTAACGTACGAACTACTTTTACGTTGGAGTTACGGAAACGGAACCAGGCGCGGCCGCTGGCTGAAGCTTTGGAGGGGATCACGGAACTACTTTTACGTTGGAGTAACGGAAACGGAACCAGGCGCGGCCGCAGGCTAAAGTTTTGGAGGGGATCACGACTCACGAATAATAATAGATAAAAATATGTCGAGTAAATAAGACTTTATTGCACACATCAAATATCAAATGGAAGTCTCCTATTTTTCATCACTCATCATGTAACTAACCTATATAA
This sequence comes from Phengaris arion, assembly GCA_963565745.1. Taxonomy (NCBI): domain Eukaryota; kingdom Metazoa; phylum Arthropoda; class Insecta; order Lepidoptera; family Lycaenidae; genus Phengaris; species Phengaris arion. Next base: position 2,423,505 of record OY751442.1, read on the forward strand.
CTATAACTATTTGTTAAAAACGTCGTCATTCAATCATTTGCCCGTTTTTTGCGTTACAAATTTGACGTTTCTAACAAACAGTTATTGGTAGATATGCTGGTTTTTGAAACGGGCCGTTAGTCTTCAACCCTTAACTCTAATAGACAATTAGCCACTAAAGTGTCGAGCCATTTAGTTATTTTTTTGATAAAACTAGATAATTTAAACCATTTTATCGAAAAAACATGACAGGCTCGGTTACGTGAAGAAATTAAATGAAAATTTCTAATGTTACATCTGTTCAGACACGACTTACCCTAACTCCGCAAGCCCATATGACACGTACTTAATATTATATATTTTTTTTATTTTCCAATGAATCTACCTCATTGTATGATAAAATAAATTGCATATTTCGATTTGGCAAGACGATCGTGTTCAAACGTTTCATCAGTGAATACAGAATTAAACATAGAGTCTAAAACTCTAAACAAATAATTCAAAATAATTAAAACTCTAAACTGTAAAAGATAGTAACCCAAATAAAAAGATTTTGTCTAGGAAAATCTATCGAATACAAGAGCCTAACTTCCTAGCCACCAGTCCTTATGAAGTTTGCAATTTGAATACTTGGTGCAGGTCTAGAGTGCCTTTGGCCGTCTGCCAAGAGCCAGATCCTTCAAACTCGGCCTAGTCTAGACTCAGGTACTCAGGTCTCCGGAGAGCAATTACTCTCAAATGCCCTACGATGGAAACGGCCTGTACTATGGATATTCTTATTAATTTTAGGGATAATTTTTATAAACTCGGAAAATTTAACTCACTTTATTTGTAGTAAGTGAGTTATTTTTTTTACAATTACATTTTCGATTTAAGGTTAATTATAAACACTTTACATAGGTGTATATAAATATTATGCCACTTAGTCAACTCTACGTAAATAAACATTGAAAAAGACATTGGTGGATTTTACGCGCTTTTTAAAAAAGCTGCGACCACAAAGCAATATATTTTAGACTCTCAGATTAAATAAATTATAGCGTCCTATAAAACTGTCTGGAGTAGCTTTTTATGGTTGCAAATAATGTTATTTACATTTAAAATATATTTTTATTTAAAAGAGAACAGATACAAATATAACTTTATTTAAATTCATAGCTCCATTGTAAAATAAAAATATTTTTAAATTTAATATCATCTGATTATCATAAAACATACGAATTTAAAGGTTATAACGCAATATAGCAGATAAAACGAATGTTTACCGAATGCAATCCGAGTGATAACCTTGAAAACGTAAAAACTTATTTACATCAATTTGGCCTTTGACGCGATTATGCTAATTGTGCAGATATAGATATTTATGGAAATTAAACAGCCGTAAAACAGGATAGCACTTCCTATGATTAAATTTTATTACATTTTTACCTTATTAAGAATTAAATACAGAACCTACCTACTAATAAGAGATTCGGCAGCTAAAATATAGCGACTGGCAGCTATATTTAGTCATGCCATATAAGTAACTATTTAGTATTCTGTGGTCAAAAATCAAAATGAACCATCATCGTCATGAACCATCATCACCAGAAATCATTTATGTTTGGATGCTATGCTTTTGGATTTCCATCATGCGACTATTTGTAATAAATTCATGTCTTGAAGTGATTTTCTATGCGCTCTGTGTCTAAGCAACATTATTTTTTAAAGTGATTGGTGTAACATTTTTTTAATATCAGCTTTTAACAATAGAAATTTTGTTCACAGTATTGTACGCGTGAAGCCAGGAGGACAAACTACTGCACAATTATTCAAATGAGCTACAACTTCGTATGTAAATTACTATCATACTTAACATAAGTATCTTCTCGACGGTCACTATAAAATACGAATATTATAGCAAAAGATAGCTATGGGTATAAATTACAAAACTATTTGTGTTTTTCTTATTAACTTAAAATAATAATCAGGGAAAAGTTGTACCTTGGCCAGTTGGCTTTTTCTAAGTATTCCTGAGCTTTAGAATTATAATTCCTAGGATATTCGCTACGTCTCTACCGACCATAACAAAGTGTTAGTCGTTTATCGCCATTAAGCCAGTCTTTGTTTCTATCGACGTTTGAATTGTTTTGGGCGACAAAAGTTTTGTTTCTATCATTATGTGAAGTCAGATAGTTTTAAACGTTTTATGATAATCATTAAATTTTAAAGGTGTACGTTTATTTTTATTTATCAAGTATTAAAGCAGCAAAAAACTTGGATGATAAGTTAGTTTAAAATATTTTAAATCTGCCGTTTTGTTCAAGACACCACAGTGTACCTTAGCAAATGGCCAGTGTCGACCGGTTGTGGGTCCTCCTCCCTTTTTGTACGTTTAGCCTTATGCCTAATGTAATTGTTCCTAAGTAGGAACAATTAAATTTTTTAAGTAATTAGAGTCTAAATATAAAAAAAAAAATATCCTCATTGGCCTGGGCCATCCGTTTGCCATTACCTGGAACAAATTTGTCGATGTAGGTGTTGGTTGTAACTTGTAGGTGTCGGTATATGAAGAATATGTTGAAGGTGTAGGTTACAGAAGGTTGGTGTAGTTTGTGGGTAAATGTAGTAGATGTAGGTAGTAGGTGTTGGCAGTAGTTTTAGTAGAAACTGTAAGTGTATGTGGGTAACTCAGGGCGGTAAGCCGAAGAAGAACGGACTGACGGACATAAAGAAACCATAAGGGTTCCGAGCCGTAAAGTACGGAACCCTAAAAACCGGCCTTACTTTTTGTTTGACAAAGCCCTGTCTTCGCTTTTTTATTTTGTTATTTATTCCAATTAGTTAAGATAGAACGTGTGTCGGGTACACCATACAGTGAATGGTGGCAGATATGAAATAGCAATCGGTATATTATGTAGTCACTTACTAGTTACTACACAAAGTATTGCTAGTACTGGCGACATGAATATGTCCGGTGTCCCTATTTTGTTCTCATTGGTCCGTCATTCTTGTGGAAGCAATTCTGAATACATTCACGTCAAAAGTGAAACACATTTGGCATAATTTATTAGGTATTAATGACGACGATTAAAACATCCATCAATTTAATGAATACACCATTGTATAAATAGAAATAAATTATGATTTACCTGCTGACTAGTAGCAGCTATCGTCAAGGCGAGCCGACAAGGTCTTCCTTGCTAATTAACACATTATTTATTGTATATTATGTAATTATGTAGCTGGTGGGTTAAATGGTTTTATGGCAAGCTGTTGGTTTGTCACAATTACTGGTTACGTAGGTACTAGCTACATCAATGTTATAAATTTACACTAATACTATTAAAGATGAAAGATTTGATTGCTCGTTTGTTTGTCAGTGAATAGGCTCATAGGCTTTTTAGGAACATACGCAATTTTATGTACGGTTTCCGCGGGATTTCCTTTAGATAAAGTCGCGGGCATCATCTAGTTTTTTATTAATAATACGGTAGTGTCTAGTCAGTGTTAATAATCTGATGTAGTGTGTGTGGATGTTATTTTTATCAATTTTATGTATTTCTAAGCATTATTTTAATAAACTATTATCTTCTGCACACCATACGCCACATAAACATTAACCTACCGCCCAAATTACACTCTGAAAGTTTTTGCTCCACGTATCAATAAATTAATTCTGTTTCGATAACGCTATGAATACGTTGTTGTGTCGTGCCAAGCCCAAACTAATTGCCAACATCAACAGCACGATAACTCAGCTCCTGATAAACTCCCAACTTTATACCCGTATACCTACTTTATACCTTGGAAAATTATCTCACAAATTAACATACGGCACGAATACGTTTTACTTTCGTTCTAAATTTTATCACTAACATTAACTGACCACATTTCATGGCTGAGTAATAAAAATAATATTGTCCTATGTTTATTACTACTATGAGATTAAGGCTACGGTCCCACGAGCGTTTTTAGTGGTCGCGACAGTAGAAACAGCACTGTAAATTGGACGGCGTGGGGTTCCTATAACTCCATTTCTATCTGTTTCTCTTACCACTTAACTTTTGAAGACCCTCACCCCAATCCCTACCTATGATACGGGTTAGGGCTTCCCTATGAAGGAGAAGCAGCCTGCGCCACTGCAGTACGCTAATACAATAGAGCTAAAAAACATGTACGGTGTAGAGTTGTCAGATCTGACACTTCGATTTTTAGCCCAATTGTATTACCAGAGAGTTCTATTTAACAATCTCCGAGTCCAATATACCAATGCACTAAGAGTGATGTTGGGGCGCCCGCGATTTTGCAGCGCATCACATATGTTGCGCAAACTCATACTGATGGCTTTCAAGCCGTCATACGTAAGCGAGTTGCTTCATTGATGAGCCGAGTTCGCACGAGCACCAACAACATTCTTAGGGTTATAAGTGATAAATTTGAGTGTCCCATTTTGCGCCATTGGATACATATAAACGCGCATGTGTCTAGTGCCGCAAACAGGCCCAATAGATATTTAAATTGAGTTGCTGTATTTATTGTTTCGCCTTCTAAAATATATTTTAAGCCTAATAAATTGTAATTGCTAACAAAATATGGACTCAGTCTGAAATAAATGCTTAATTATTATTTACATTGCAGTTTTTTTCTGTCGCGACCACTAAATATCTCTCGTGGGTACGAGGACTTAAATCAACCCTTTTCTCTGCCTAACTCTAAAATATAATCCTTGTTATTATGCGGTTCAAGTAAACAGGAGTATGAAGCAATAAGATACGTCACCATTTTGTAATAGTTACTAAATACTGACGCGTGACGTAACAGACTAGACAATACTTCGAGCTACGTCCGGTCACCGGCGCGGTGTGCCGTGTTGCAAACGTGTTGCAATAGTGTGTGTGAACTGTGAAGTTAACACAATCATAGCGTAAATCGCCACACGCCAGGAGCTGCGGAGTTTCAACGCCACGCTGCGGCACAAAATCCAAACGCCAATGCGGTGGCGGCGTCGCGAGTCGCCGGAGCTGCGGCGCGTGTCTTAAGGCCTCCACAGACGAGAGGCCGATCGTCTCAGTTAGAACTGACGTCAGTTCGGCCCTTAGATTAATAACGCCTAGATAGTCTTCAAACAAACGCATCGTACAATGTGAAGCAAGCAACAGATAGATGTAGGCGTAAGCATTACATACCGACACGCACACAAACAAAACTTTAAATTTGTGTAAAAATAAAAATAAATTGATTGTATTTTGCTGCAATTGTAATCACGCTATCGACGAAACCGAATTATTGTGTCATACATTTTTCCAGTAATATGTTATAGAAATCATTTAGCTTTGTTTTATAGTAATAATCTTTAGATTTTATCAACCATAGTGGCTCTAAAGTTTTAAATACTTCAATGAACTTTAATAAATTTCTTTAGACCACGTGCCATTTTTAGGGTTCCGTACCCAAAGTGTGAAAACGGGACCCTATTACTGAGACTTCGCTGTTCGTCCGTCTGTCGCCAGGCTGTATCTCAATTTTCTTATACCCTGACAGCTCGACAGTTAAAATTTTCACAAATGTATGATGTAGGTATTTATTTCTATTTCCGTTATAACAACAAATACTAAAAACAGAATAAAATAAAAATTTGAGGCTCACATCAACAATCGTGATTTTTTCCGTTTTGTACGGAACTCATCTTGCCGACTCGCACTTGACCGGTTTTATTTTACACTCGAATTTTATTACCGTTCAGTCCAATTTTATTGCCGTTTAGTCCATCCGTACAGAATCAGAATTAATTTTGCAAACTTAGTTGTATTACAAAGTTTTACTACTAAATTTTGTATTTTATTTCCCTCCTTAGTAGGAATTTAGTTGTTAGTAGTGGTTTTGTAGAAAATAGCTAGACAGTAATCATAATATGCAAAGTGGCCTGCTTCTGTGTGCTATATGACACCTTATAATAATAGCACATAGTAGCACGCGTCCGTAAGTCGCTTAAAACTACCGATTTAATTTCTATATACGTAATATTTCCTACTATATTTTTTTAATTTAACGGTTAAATATTAAAACTGAAAATGTATGTATGTTTGTAAACACAAAATCCTTAAAAAATTTTAGGGATTCCTAAGTTTAGTAGCTTTTTTATAGTTATGGGTACTCTTTTAGTAGTTTTTAGTAGAAAACGACGCGACTTTAGTAGTTTCGCAAAAACAGAGTTGGCAACACTGGAACTAGTCGCTTCAGTCCATACGGCCGACTGATGCGATCTCGAAATGGCACACAGACGATACGATTTTGCATCCGTTCAGGCCAAACTGAAGGAAAACCGGACCGTGTATGTTACCCTTAAGCCTGGGACTATAATATGATCCGGAATCCAGAATGCCGGGTAAATTCAAAGCATTGAAAATAGAACTCTGCGCCAATGCAATAGAGTTGAAAATTTAACACACAAGTGTCGAGTTGTCATATATGACATTGACATTTGACTCTAAACTCGTGTGAAATCTTATACTTTAAGCTCTGAATTTTCCCGGGCCCGCTGGATTCCGGATCATATAGTCCCAGCCTCAAGCCTGTTTCATCTATACAAATATACAAAATTGAAGTGTCTGTTTCATGTTTTTAATTTTAAATTATTTCACAGCTTTGCACTAAAATCTAAATGCATATGATAGGTACTATAATATACGGTACCTATATATTTTTTTTATTACTGTCAAAATTCCGGACAGTCCTTTTGTTCTGGCTAATCACTGAAACGACCGGACTGATTTTTACCGGACTCCCACTGGTGATATCTGATGTTTAAAGCAGTAACTTAGGCTACTTTAATCTTATGGTTCCGTTTAAAAAAATTGGGTTTCGTTACCATTAATAGTTCTACGCAACCGAACTTGCACGCACCAGCTAGTCTTCTAAGTGTCGGATAGCTTATTCGGAAGTTTTGTCGCTGCATAATTTATATTGAGCGACAGAGACAAAACATGCAAATAAACTGACACGAATTAGTAGTTTGTGAAACAGGGCCTTAAACTTTACTATAATCAAAATGTCCGATCTTTCAAGGGGTAGTAACTATTATAGTGACCCTTTAATAGGGTACCCCTAGTTAGGGTACCATAAATATTAGGTACATAAATATTGTAGGTTTTTCCCATTTCGTTTTTTCACCCTTCTTTGACTTTAGCGACTGCTCGACCCGCTCCAATTCTGACCCTGTCGGTCGCTGTTTGTGGGGATCACGGAGCAAATATTGCTCCATGGTGTGGATACATGTTTGTGACTCTTTCACGCCTAAACAAATGAATTTGTTGAAATAAAATTTGCATACAGTAAGTTTAAGCCTGCCTCTTGCGTATTCGTAACGTTACCGAATGAGATTAGTATGACAATCATGACAGCGCCCATACAAACAATCGATGTTGATCGAATGTTACTGAATGCGTCGATGGCAATTGTTCCTGGCATGCTCGTTACTTTTTGTTTCGCCTAAGTGTATTCCGGTTCTAACGTTTCTTTTACACCGCAACAATCCGACCGCGCTGGCACCGCGCACCGCGACGCTGGGCGGTGCTGCATTTTTAAGATAGCTATTCAAAATTAAACTTTATTCACTACACATAAAGATGCACGCTTCATAATGTCATATGTGTCACTCATCAGTGATACACTGCACATGCAGCAACCTGACCTTCGAACTCTTACGATGAAGCGTGTAACTTCTTGTGTAATTAATAAAGTTAAATTTTGAATAGCTCTCTTAAAATGCAGTGCGATGTCGCGTATTGATTCGTTTCGGTGTGAATTAACAATTACATTTAACGCCCGAAATTAATAACGTGTCTAAATTCTTAGATTGACTTCAATCTTAGATTCTCATACAAAAATTGACGTAAATTGACGTGAAGTTAATCCCAGGATCGTTGTGATCGTGAAATCTTGATCTCAGATAGCTAAAATGAGATAAAGATTGATGATTAATTTCGGGCGTTAGACACGTTACAAGAGGACCAGGCACAGAAATTGCAACTCTGACGTCACAAGTCACTAGATATTGACATTGACGCCAGTCACGCAATAACGATAACCTTAAATATCCTCCTAATAATTATGTTTGAAACCCTTTAACTTTGCGTCTAGTTAAGATGTTTGTTACAGAAGCCAGGACTCAGGAGTCAGGAGGGCTTAACGTAGATACGTGTAAATGTTGCAAAGAAATGCAATCACATTTCCTCTTTGTTAATATGCCGTTCGTGTAGTGTACTCAACGCTGTCTCTTTTATCTTCCTGTGGCAATTCGGCGTGTATATTTCCTAGTGATCGTGCTTGTACCTACTACCTACTATACGTGTAGAGCATATTGCTAGCCATAACCGCTGCAGAATACGAGGGCACATACTTATTGGCTAGCCGCACACACGCAATATTATTGCCGCAATACATTTGTCAATTTCTTCAACAAAAAAAATTTACTAATAACTTTTTTTTATTTAGTCTCAGTCACAAGTACATTTCCTCTAATTGCGCGGGAATTTAAATAGGAAATCAGAATGATGAGAAGTATGGACAAAAGGAAAAATATTAGTAGTAATTTAGTTTTTTTTTCTCTCTTCTGTTTTGGCAACTTCACACAAGGGATGCGTATGTTGTGCCACAGACAAATAAAAAGGTTAGGAAACGGCGGAAGGAATAAAAAGTAGGTATGAACGAAATTTGGGAAAAAGTTAGTTAAAATAGTTTAAGACAAAATATTTCTACATAATTTAGTATATTTTCATTTTGTAATGTAATGCTTAGAGCGTTCTTCTACTTCTTATGGTAGCGGTTTCTGACGATTCTTTATTTTCTTTATATGTCAAAATGTATACGACTGAAGGATTTTGTATCCATTGTCATGAATAAATAAAAAAAACCCACACAACAATATTGGCAATAACCCTGCCTCCCCCCGATATTGTGGCGTATTTCAGATTTTTCCGGAAATGTCTCAATAATATTGTACAATACGGCAATATGGCCCGCACACATGGAATATGATTGTCAATATGAGCATTATTGCCAATAATATTGTGTGTGCGGCTAGCCATTGAGTGTGCCCTTTGATCGGCTGGAACTAGATTGACCTAGAGTCTAAACCGCAGGCCACAGCGGTCGGCCCTTTGATCTATGTCTCCGACCCAATGGTTTGTAATTAATACTGAGTAGCGACTACGACATGAGACAAGCTGAACCAACTTCGGCGAATTGATCTAACAAGTACATTCTAAGTTCGATCATAGCGAAATGTAAAAAATATTCATAGATTTTAGTTTTCTGAACGATTTTCGATGATATTTGGCAAAATAGTAGTTTAGGCTCTGGATTAAAACATAGGCTACTTTTTATCCCAAAAAATGGACAGTATTCTCGTTGGATAGTGTATTTAAACGGGCGGAGTGGCGGGCAATAGCTAGTTGATATAACAGGAAGACAGTTGGTAGACAATATTATGTAGGGTAGCAAGTACCTATAAAAAGCACAATATTTATATCCATTCGTTCAGCCAATCCTAGATTAAAGTACTACATTCCTAGTTCCTACGAAATTTAATTGAACTTAGAAGTTGGAAACGATGAATTAAAATTAAAAATAAACTGATGATGATAATTATAACATCGTAACTACATGTTGAGATTTCGTTGGTATTTCGAATGCAGCATCCTGCAGCATCCTGCAGCATCCTGCAGAAGACAGAACAATTACCATAAACATCGTCGTGACGGAGGATAACTCATACTGATAATATCAATACGGCACTTTTAAATATTTAACTTACAGTTGGGCCTCGCTAATCCGGATAGGGAATAAACATAATTAAAAAATTTAAGTAATCTTCGAATTGTCAAGCAGTGAGCGAGCTGATGATAGTGAATTGTAGCTAAGAACACTCTCGATAAAGTCGACTTTCAAACGAAATAAAACGATGCCATGGACAGACACACAGACAGACACGTCAAACTTATAACACCCCTGTTTTCGTCGGGGGTTAAAAAACAGAGCCCCATTCGAATTGTGGGAATTATTGTATACAGACCTGTATTTTTGTTTTAATAGGTATAAAACACACTTTTGTGTGTTTCTACAATGTTTTCTTACGCCTGTTCTTCTCGTCGGGTTAGTTCCCGAACCGGTGGGTGAATTACGTAGGGTTCTTCGTAAGTGTTATAATTAACCTATTGCATGTTTACGCCGCGGTGCCATTTTATCAGTGAACGTGCGCTAAATTAACTAGCACAGCAGCACTGCAGGGTGATAAATAAAATACTGTTGAGTGACTGCAAATGATGCTCACATGTTGCACCTGCAGCTAGCGCCTGTACCGCGAAAATCCCCCCGCGCCATCTTCTCGCCTGTCCCGATTACAGCGTACACCGATGTTTCGGGTGTCCGGATTATCGAGGCTCGACTGTAATTGCAAAGAAGACGGTAAAAGTTCGCTATATAAAGATATAGTTTAAAATCTCACAGATAAGAACAACTAAAAAATGCTTTATTAGAGGTACTATCTCGGTGCTTAAAAATGTCCTCACAGGTATTATTACATAATTAGGTGATTACCTCGGGGCTTGTCCTAAAAGTTGTAGAAAATAAAGTACAAAAAACCAAATTCATTAAAATCAGTTTTTCACCATGCTGCAAGCCAAAGCACTGACTTCAAAAACGTCCTCAATAAGACAAAGCGAGTACCGCAATCAGCTAAAAGCGAAATCATTTTCCGAATTCATTTCCTGTGTCCGCGCGGAAAATGGCAGGGGGAGGTTGTCCCCCTAGCGCCCCACGGGGGGACGACCGACCCCTCGAGGGACGCACTAATTGCGACTCTAAATTGGGGTAATGCATGGAGCGCGTTTAATAAAGTATGATCCAGGATCAAAGCCGCCATTTATTTTAGTTAGCGTGCGAGTTGTACTATTTATTTTCAGGGGACTGTTTTGCAATGGTATTTGCTGTGAGTGTAGGTTTCTTTAATGTGTAGTTTCTGTGTCAATAGAAGAAAGTACTATGGCTGAATAGATTAATGCTAACGAAACTTATCTTTTATTCACATTCTTCTGATATTGTGCTAATAGTCTTCTAACAAGTTAAAATAATAGTGACAATGTAAAAGCAATAAAGGGGCACCTATTTTATTGAATGATGTTACACATAGCACAAGTCAAAACATATTCTATATTATGAATATTAAAATTGCATGTCTAGGCTAACTTTAACATTTTCGATTTTGTTTCTGTGTCCTATGCGGCCACTTTTATGCACTAAGTAGGTTAAATACGTTGAGAAATTTCATCACTCCTAGTGTTGCATGATACTAGCAATCCCTATAATTCCTACTGCATTCCCAATAATCCCAATCCAATAATGGTGCATTCCATGACGCAATTACTGATTCTGTTCCAACATGACGCGTAATATCCCGGGCTCCGGCTGACGGTCCCCCTCGTGTTATTAACTTACGCGATCCCCGAAGCGTTTTGCCGCCAAAACAACGAACATTTTACCCCCCGGCGCGCGTAAAAACATCCGCGCCGCGGGTGCGACGGAGACCACCCCACGGGATAGAGCGGGATGCACGACTTCATATTTTATCAGTCATCTTCACGTCTACCCAACTGCAGCAACACAATTTGAGGCGTACTCCAACGGAGATAAGGCTGAAATTGGCGTAATAAGTATTTTTGATGCATGTGTGCCCTTACGTCTGTGAAAGGAAATTACAACCGCACCCACGTAGAATGTTGCCGCAATAAAAAACCTGCGAGTGGAAATAATGAGTGGTTACTGGCGAGTCGAGACGGAACCGGCGATTTCGTCTTTTTGCCTATTAATTGAGTAGACGGCGGAGGATGTCGGACGAATGTTAATTGGCGGTGATGATGATCATTAACATTGTAAATGGATGCAGAGCTGATCGGCATGCGCGGCGTGAGGCCGATTGTCATGCACGAGGCTGACGTCTTTTGTTCCAGTAGATTCGGATTTTAATCGCATTTTGTTTAATGCATTTCGATTCTGCAGTCAGCTCGCGTGGGCAAGAGATACCCAGTGACACTGATTCGGCTTTAGTGAAGACTGTAGAATTTCAAAACTTCTTCCTTCGTTCGTTATCGAAGACATACATAACGCAATCTACGCCCAATACTGATGCGACGATAATATTATTATACTAGGATGTTTACCGAGATTTGGTGCGTACAAAAAGAAATCCCGTAGGAACCGTATATTTTGCCGCGATACAAAGTAGCCTATGTCCTTTCCTGCTGTCTACTCTATATCTATGCCAAATTTCATCAACATCGGTACAGTAGTTTCAGAGCGATTGAAGAGACAAGATTTGTTTGTTTTTTGCATCGAATAAATGCAAATAAACAAACAAATCTTTCCTCTTTCTCTCTCAAACACTCACCGTAAACACGTACTTCGGCACGAATGGCTCGACCGGATAACTCACAGAAAAACCGGCGTAAAATAACGCTAGCGTTGTGTTTCACCGAGTGAGGTAAGCGTAGGCCCAAAGGGGGTTGGGGATTTTAAGGACGAGGAACGCTAGTCCGCAACACGAGTTGCGAGTTTTCATGGGCGGCGGCAATAGCTTACCATCAGGCGATTCGTCTGCTCGCTTCCTGGACCATTTCTTAAAAAAACACGAAAGAAGGAAGATTCTCACTGCTCCCAACCTTGTAAGCGGCTAGTTAATAGGTATGTCCAACATTGAACGCTTACTAAAAAACCCGCCCAAGCCCTCTACCTGATGTTCAATTTTAACGACCACAGCGGATGTTTTTCAATTTTGCCTTTAACAAATCAAAAATCTTTCGAGATCCTGATATTTGACGCATACATCTTAGGTATTATTTAAAACGACCCGCCGAGACCTACGCTTATTTTATTAGGTTGTTAGGGATTTTGTAACTACTATTCAAAAGAGGGTTTTTCAATAGGGACGCTCACACTTTGACAGCGCATAGCGGCTAACTTGTTAAAGCGATAGCTGCAAGTAAGGCAAGAGTACATATTTATCATGTCAATTCACGACGGACGCATAAAAATTGTTAAAATTTGTGATCAAAATCAGTGCTCACTGCTCTATTCTCCTGACGTTCCGTGCCTTGCATTAAATTTATGGCATTTCTTAATAAAGAAGTTGTGGCCTACCGCCTAGGATACATGGTATGGATCTCACTAACTTGTGGGTCCAATCGCGTGATGGCGACATGAAATGCCCACTGAAATCGAGGGATTAAACACAGCTCGATTACTATCTGAGCGGCTATGTCAAACCTTTCGTTTACGCAGACCACAGTCAATTGTTGTAGCCCCAAAGACCAACATAACTCAGATTTTCTTCGTGAAATTAAGCCCCATTTGTGCGAATATGTCGACGAAAATTAGTCTACAGAGGAGTCACGGCGGCCATTTGCCTGAATTTATATCTCTCAGTGCATAATTTCATCAAATATCCGTTACAACATTATTAAAATTGTGGTTATAACACTTATACAGGTTATTTTATTTCATTTCAATGTTCCAGAACCCTTTACATAATATCCTACATATTTAAAAATCTTCGTATATGAAAAATGGATGGCAGGTAGAGTAAATTCGGGTCTCTGGTTATTCATAGGTGCGTTCAGTTTCTCCCATTTTTTGGACTGCAAAATAATTAATTTCAGAAAAATCGTTCAGCCCTAGTAGGTTGTAGGTGTAGGTTTTAACCTGTAGGTGTAGGAAGTAGGTGTAGTTCTTGGTTTTGAAATTAAGGGATATTTATTAATTTCAGTTCATAGTTAATACAGAACAACGTGTGTCGGGACAGCTAGTGTATAATAATAATTAATAACAGTTCCGCCTCGTTACGCGTCAGTTATTTAATGCATAACGTCATTTCACGACGAATAGTTGTTACTAATGGACTCTGTAGCAAGAGATTGTTAAATATTCATTTATTTTTATCTCTGAACTGACACAGATTGCGAAAGTTAAATTATTTATGCGGTATTAGTAAATGAAGATAGAATGTGCAATTTGTAACATATACAGGAAAGGTTATGAAATAGTTTGAAAACGAACAAAGTCGTCAGTTATAGCTACTCGTAGATAAAATAGTCCAGTCCTACTAAAGTTATACAGTGTGTGTTGTCTTTAGGTTAAGAGATTTAACCAGCAGAACCAGGTTTCATTTTATCGACAAAACACCCCCCTTTTGGGGGTTACAATTCCCAGCTACAAGCAATTGAAGTTGAGTAAACGTAAATAAATAATTTTGTTTATGACCTACACACATCAAAGGGGTCGGGACTTAGACCTACTCACATAAAAGACGACATACTGTTGATAAGTACGAAAGTTTGTGAAGTCTACGATTGATGTTTCAGGATACTTACTTATATAATAACTATCATGCAAACATAAACCTCAGGTGTTATCAGATAACTCAGGTACCTACTGCCTTATTCCAATTCCAACAAAATAAACGGTTTACACTTAATATCTAAATATATATACCTCTCTAAAGAGGTAACCTTATTATGAATACAAAAGGAACTTTATTTAAATATAAAACTTTCAAATAGCAATGATTTAAAAGTTGCTCAACTAGTATAATACGATCAGCTCATCAGCATATCAAAGGTTGGCAAATAACAGGTTGCGTGGTTGCGGCGTGAGGAGCAAATGTGAGGTTTCGTCACGCATCCGCGGACCGCGCCGGATTTGGTAAGCGGTGAGGTAAGATCTCTCTAGTGAAGTCAAAGTAAATAAACTCCAGGTAGAGTTCTTTTGGGGTATACAAGCGTTAAGTTCCAGTAGTTAAACCAGATTTTGCAGTGTGTTTTTATCCCAAAAGAACAGTAATATAATCAAAGAACACATAAATATATAATACAATCATTTTATGACACAAGTAGCAGGTAGGAACATAGGCATAAGAAGGAACCGCCAAAACCCTGGGGGGGTCTAAAAAGGCCGCTTTAGATGTTTCGTAGATTTTTTTCAACTAATATTAATAGCGCCATTTTACGCGTTTCTATTGAAAACTGTCAAAATTGACGTTTTATATCATGATGAAATAAGATAAGGCCCGTTTCGACCAAACTTGAAGTTACACGAGTGTAACTATAATGAGAATAATTTTACTCCTTCAATTTACTCTAGGATATCTTCGTTTGCGTTTTACCAAGTTACTCGAAGAGTATACTATGCTCGGTATTATTATTCAGTGAATAATGAACGAATGTATAAACCGACAAAAAATCATGTACTATTGTTTGTATTAGAATGACTTGTACGCCATAATAATTTAATTTCGTAGAGTAATACAGTAAAATGTCAATATCAAATTATAACACTTCACAATGACATTGATCGTGACAATTGACAGCCAGCTGTGCGACTATCCACTATTCTCAGTTTAATACTTTACTCCGTCAAAATCGCCCGTGTAAATATTTACTCCCGTGTAATTACCTTATTCTTGGATTAGAAGTTGGAAAAACGCAAAACCAGCTTACTCTTAGATTAGGAAACATTTACACTCGAGTAAAATTTTACTCCAGTTTGGTCGAATCCGCCCTTAATCATGTAGCCATTATACCATTTCACTATTTTTGTATGGAAAAAAATATATGAAACACCTAAAGTGGCCTTTTTAGACCCCCAGATGTCAACTTGACAGTTCACGTTCGGAAAACTTGTCGATTTGCATTCAGAAGAAACAACAAGCCACAGTTTTAATAGATTTAATACTAAAATTCTACTTAGATTAAGTGACACTCAAGTTACATGCGGTCCTTGTCGTTCGGTCGAGAAGACACAGTGATAGCCTGTAACTTAAGAGGGCCCCAGATTTTAAGAAGCGGTTCAGTATCGGTCTTTAGGTAGCATATTCATATTACGTGATCTGTCTAGGGGGGGAGGGTGGTCAAAATACTAGGCTTGGTCACCGGGTGGGTAGAGCGGGTTTAGGGGTTTTTGTCACGTAGTCAACATCTTCTAGGATAATCTTGCGTGACGGCCTAATGTACTACGTAAAAAGGAGGAGGGGGAGGGGGTCTCAGCATATGCTACGGATGGTCACCGTGGGGGGATGGTTTTCCCGTTTCCCGTGCGGGGAAGGGATTCACTTAGTAGCTTGACGATGGAAGACCGGATCCAAACACCAGACGAAGGAACATTCTTACGCCTCATCTATCTCGTGAAGTCGAGATCCTGATCTATCGCCTAAGGCCGGGATCTACCTATTTCAATTGTGTCACATCTACAAATGTTGTCGTCTCTACATTCGTCTATAACCGTACCATCTTTTCCTGCAGCGTTACGCGACATTTCGTACATAATTCTACATAGTTTAGTAGAAAAGGATCTTTAAGCGTTTTTGTCGCCAACAATGTGTGTGAACAACAACAACTACCTACAAGCGAAGCGCACTGTCAGCGGAAAACCAAGACTCAAAGAATCCCGGTAGATTACGCAACATTATCCTACTACAATCATAAATGTATCGTATGTTCGTGAGGATGGATAGATGGATGTTTGTGACACTTTTTTGATGAACGGATTTTGATGAAATTTGATTAGCAGTATAGTATAAAGTTGCAGTTTAGGCTCTGGATTAAAACATAGGCTACATTTTTACCTATATGTCAGTCGGTGAAGTCGTAACTAGGGTGATCAGATTTTTTTTCAACCTTTATGAGACAACTGAGCCAAATATGCGGGATATCAGTATCTTTTCCGGGACAAAAAAGAAAATTACTTAATTAGTGGCAATTTATTTTATATTTTTCTGAGGATCGAGTGAATTTTAGGGCGCCCACGCTCATATTTATGTGTATGGGATGTTGCGAGCATTGTGTGCGGGAGTACTGAGTATCCCTAGATCGCTCGATTTACGGGACAGCGCTTGTCCCGGCGGGACTCTTTAAATGATACCTAAAATACGGGACGACCCGGAAAAAACGGGATATCTGGCATCCCTAGTCGTAACTAAGATAAATTCTGGCGTTATATCTATACTGATATTATGCAGAGGAAAGATTTCTTGTTTGTATGCTTGTTTGTTTTCATCGAATAGGCTCCGAAACTACTCGACCGATTGTGATGAAATTTGGCACAGCGAGTACAGATGGGGAAGGACATAGACTCCTTGTTATTGCGGCAAAATACACGATTCCGGCGGGATTCCCTTTGGCGCGTACGAAGTCTCGGGCAACATCTGTAGGTCACAAGGTAGTGTCAGTCAACTGACAAGGACCTGCGAGTTACCCGCGAGTGTCAGACACACAGTAGCTTACTAACCAGTGGACAAACACCTCAGTATATGGTAGTAGCTTTTTGGGCGCCGAAAATGCTTTTAAAAACAGGTTTGTCGGGACCTCGGTTAAAACAAGTGATTATCCGCCAGAGACTTGGACTTGTGGCTTTAATATTTATATTATAAAAGTGCCGGTGTAGTTAAAATACAGCGACTAATTAAAAACCTTTAGTTTGGAAGTCAGTTAAAACCTACCTGATTCCGTTTGGAATACATAATTACGTATTTCTGTTTAACTTGACGTCGCCCTGTAGTCGAAATTCAATCGTGATTCATATTCTAATTTTAGAGTTTCAACTTTTTTAGGGTTCTTTTGCCTCATAAATACGCAATAAGCGTATGTAAATTATATCTATGGAATGTAAAAGAAAGATTGACAATTGTGTCAAACCAACACTGTTATTATACAAACGCTTGGTAGTGTGGGGTAGTGTGAGGTAGTGTGGGGTAGTGTGGGGTAGTCCCCATCTGGCAGAGTACCTAGCAAACTGATGAACTGAAAAGCGTTGCCTCGTTGGATTGCAATGGCTATCCGTTGTGCCAGGTAGTTCCCGGCTCTGGGGTCTCGGGCGGCTTCAGTAAGTTTTTTTGATATTTCTTTATAAAGCTAATGTGCGCCCGGACCTCATGCGCCCCATGCGCCTAGGGCTTCCACCCCAAACGGCTCAAATATGAGGTATCCGCTAAGGTCTCATACTGCGCCGCTTCAGGTTCTCTGCTCGGTCTGCAGCCGCGCCCGCGCAGTTCGAGGTGCCTTGGACATGGGACGGAGCAGGAGTATCGACACAGGTAGCGTCCCACACAAGAGCCCGCCCCACACTCCAAGGAACCAGAGTTATTTTAGAAAATAATAGTTTTCTGCACACCTTCCTCCACATAAACTTTTATTGTATAGCAAATTTCATAATCCTCGATTCGCACAATTCTCGTAAAAGTGTACCTACTGAAAGGTTTTGCTTCACGTATTGATATATACATGATGATGATGATGCTATTAGATGTCGAATAACGAATTAAAACTAACTACGTAAGACGGTAGTAGCAAGTAGACAGCAACAGCACCTCGTCAGTCTGTACTCTGTAGCCACCATCAGTCTCCAGTCCAGTTCAGGGATACTTATAACTAGCTAGCTGTTACCCGCGGCTCGGCCCGCGTAAATACAGTATCCCACCGGAACACCTGTACTTTTTCGGGATAAAAAATATCCTATGTTTTAATCCAGAACTTAAACTACTACCGTAGCAAATTTCATCAAAATCCGTTCAGTAGTTTTAGCGTGAAACAGTAACAAACATCTATACATCCTCACAAACATTCACATTAATTATAAAAAAAAATTAGCTACATAGACACATAGTCTTACATATTGATTTCTTAGGTTTACGCGAATATTGTTCATTGTTTTAAACACTTACGGATTGTGTCGCGGTGCACTTTTCTTTTTCCCGACGTTTCGGCTACTTTCCAGCAGCCGTGGTCAGTCCTCCCATGACCACGGCTGCTGGAAAGTAGCCGAAACGTCAGGAAAAAGAAAAGTGCACCGCGACACGATCCGTAAGTGTTTAAAACAACATAGTCTTACACTTACTTTTATATAACTAACTAGCTTTTGGCCGCAGCTTCGCCCGCGTGGGAGAGTGTTCGTGGCAGAAAACTCCTTCAGCAAATATAGTATACTTCATAATACATTTTCACACGTACTTTTTAATTTTAAGATATATCCTAGATAAAGATAATTAAATTGTATCCATCTAAATAGCTTCTGAAAACACCACATTATTTCTGATCATTATTTTAAACTTAGAATGGGTATAGTAACCTATCCTTAAAAGATATACATTAGACATATATATGCCATCGCGGACTTTTTTGTAAACCTAAAAAGACAAACAATCCCACCATACATTGTTTTGTTATTTATCTCCAACGGGTTAGGTTAGGCAGCGTTTGCGATAAAAGTTCCCAGACGGCTTGATTTTTTCCGACACCTTTAACAACTATCAGCCAATTTTCAGCCAAATCGGTTCAGCCGTTCTTGAGTTATAAATAGTGTAACTAACACGACTTTCTTTTATATATATATATATATAGATTTCGCTAACCTTAACACTTTACAGAATGAACCCATCGACTTCTTATAATATTATGGCGACATATCATATTTTACCTTCTCTCATACGTTTAAAACAATGAAATTATCGATCGAATTTAATTTACTACGTGTCCAGTAATGCAGTAGAAGATACACTTATAAATATCATACTTGGATTAAATAAATTTTAGCACACTGAGTTGGCATCTAAAAATACTCCCTCCAAAGGCGGCAAACTCCAAGCTATTGCCGCCGCTGCGTGCGCGTTTCGTCGCGTACGCTCGTACGTGTGTGCGTGCGAGGGTATCTGAGCGTCCCGACTCGAAGGGGTCAAGTACGTCGAAGACGTGGGAACCTTATTATTATTTATGCTTTATCCTGTACATCTACGGATCTTTGTTATGTTGATACCAATTGAATGGGTCTTTGTTAATGGGTATACGGGTAGTGATTTAACGAGGTGAATAAATGCTAAAGTCGGGTTAATAGTTCAGTTTAAAAGTAATAAGCAAGCAGCAGTGGTTACACTTATTTTAATAGCAGTTAACATGGGGTCGTACTAGGCGGCAGCGGAGCGAGGCGACGCGACACGTCTCTACTAATAATACCGCAATGAAGAGCCGCGTCGCGTATTTATATCTCATATAATCTCATACAAAAAATATTTGGCCGTGTCACGTTGCGTAGTTCCGCTCCCGCGTAGTTACGCCTAGTGCGGTTAGGTTAGCCATCATTAGGACGCATTGTATTAAATGGCTGTTTAAGAGTCTTCTCACCGAAACGAGACTATACGTACGACGCGGCGCTGCATTTTTCAGATAGCTATTCAAAATTGATCTTTACGTGTATCTTCTTGTGTAATGAACAAAGTTCAATTTTGAATAGCTATCTTAAAACGCAGCGCCTTGTCATCGTCCTGACGTTTGACTTATCCGTAAGCTTTGTCTCTGTCGCTCAGTATAAAGTAAGCAGCGGCAAAATTTCCGAATAGCTATTCGTCACTTATTAGGATTGTGCAAAAGGCCCTTAATCTAGGGATGTTCAACATTTGTACGAGTCACAGGTAGATAGTTCAATTAAGTGACGCTCAAGTCACATGCTGTCCTTGTCATTTTGGCTGGCAGAGACAGCGACAGCCTGTGAAAAGGAGGGCTCTTACTTTGATGAGCGTTTCAGTATTCGGCCGTAAGGGCCTGTTTCAAAATCTTCCATTATGTGCCGCATTGCTTATTCGGAAGTATTTTTGCTGCTTACTAAAAATCGAGCTACAGAGACAGAAGAATACCAATAACTAGGCTATACAATACCAAAGCTATCTGGCACTTATCAGTGCATCAGATTGTGCACAGGCCCTGAGGGGTATAAGCTCGAACAATTAAGTAACGTTACGAATTGTTCGTGCTGACTATAAATACTGTAGTATCGGTGATATTAGATGAATATTTTTATAGGGAAACGCAGGTGATTTACCGATGTACATTTATTGATATTATTCGAAGTTACGAGAACTAGGATATTGTATGGTAAGCTTTCCTCAAAATGAACATATTTTATCCGAATTCGTCCGAAAACGTCTTTGTTTTCGGATAAAATATCAAAGTCAAAGTCACAAGTCAAAAATTTTTATTCAAACTAGGTATTTTCATACACTTTCTGAACGTTGATCTACATGATGTAGGCCACCGGTTCGGGAACTAGCGCCGGCGAGAAGACCGGCGTAAGAAACTCGCGCGGGGCCATCTTTTATCAAAAAGATGGAAAATGGTTATTTTAAAATATAAAAAAGGCATACCTATCTAAAACTACATAACAAGAGTACAATAATATACGTAATTTAGAAGTAGCCTTGCAGGGGGCCACCTCATTCCCAAGGTGTGCTATCATTCATAAAATAAATAACTTTATAATGGGCTTTAGCACACAAACGTTCTTTAACTACTTTTTTAAATTTATTGATTGAAAAATTTTGAACGCTTTCTGGGATCTTATTGTATAGGCGTATACACTGGCCTTTAAACGAATTCTTTACTTTACTAAGTCGAGTCACTGGTACATCAAGCTTATGCTTATTTCGGGTATTTCTATTGTGGTTGTCACTTTTCTTTTTGAATAGGTTTAATTTTTTTTTAACATATAATACATTTGATAGAACATACTGAGAAGCTACAGTTAAGATTCCAGTTTCTTTAAACTTCTCTCTTAATGACGTGTTGGGGGCCAGCTTGTAGATTGCCCGAACAGATCGCTTCTGCAGCACAAATATAGTATTTATATCGGCAGCATTTCCCCACAGTAGAATGCCATAGGACATTATACTGTGGAAGTAACTAAAATATATATCTTGTTAGCTGCTACGTATACAGGATGTTTTATTAATAACTAGCTGGATGCAAGATAGCAAGGTTGACCATTGTCACCCAGCATTTTCAACCCGTTTATTGAATATGCTATAAATGAAATTAAAGAAGCAAATAAAGGGGGTACCAAAATCAATGGGGGAAAGATTACTTTCACACGGTTTTCTGATGACGTGATGACAGCTGCCGTAGCTGGGAGCACTGGGCAACTACAAAAACTCCTTTATCACATGAACACAATATTTCAGGAATACGGAATGAACATACATTTTTCTAAAACAAAATATCTTGTAGCGGATAGACGATAGAGTGACCATGACGTTAATGGATACACAATAGAGACATTTGATAAATTCAAATACCTAGGAAGTATAATACGTGACGACTCCAGATGTACTGCGGAAAGTACCACCAGAATTGCAATAGCTAAGAAAGAATTCAATAAAAAGAAACAATTTTTAACATCAAAAATAAAAATTAAAGTAAAGAAGCAAGTAATAAAAACATATGTGGAGTTTAGCTTTATATGGTGGCGAGGCCTGGACAGTGAGGAGTAGGGATAGGATACGATTAGAAGCGATCGAAATGTGGTAAACCAGTGAAAGTTTCGTGAAAATCGGTCTAGCCGTTTCAGATATTAGCCGGCACAAACAGACAGACAGGCGAATAGACAAAAAAAATATTTTTTCGGTTAGTACCTACCGTATAATGTATATTATATTATAAATATGAAAGTCTGTGAGGATGGATGGATGGATGTACGCATACGCATGTACGCACGCAACTACTGAACGGATTTTAAGGAAATTCGGTATGGTAGTAGTTTAGGTATCAAACATAGCCTATGTTTAATTCCAGAGCCTTAACTACTACCACACCAAATTTTAACCCGAAAAAGTACAGTGGAATACTGTATTTATGCAGGCGAAGAAGCGGGCAAAAGCTAGTGCTTTCATATGCATTTAGTAAAAAGCTGTTAATTTAAAATACAAACAGATTTTTTTATTTGTAATTTGTATAGATAAACAAACATTAGCGGGCTATTTTAGTTATATCCGTTTTAACTAGCACCTATAGAGTTTTTAGTACTTATACTAACAGACGGTTTGATTACCTATTGTAGCCAGCTCGCTCACAAAGCACACATCATCAAAACTTGTCCAGCCGGACCGGTCCGGTCCCTGTTCTGTGCGAGGTGAGTGGTGTCAACAAATACCTAACACTTTTGAACACAGACAATATTACTTTAAGCTTACGATCCTTCATTAGGGTTCCGTAGTAACCAGAAGGAAACCTTCTCAGGGTCCCGTAATCCGTAGTAACTACAAGGAACCTTTATAGTTTCGCTCTAACTGTCTGTCCGTCTGTCTGACTGTCTGTTTATCTGTATGCCCTTCTAACTTCTGTAATTATGAATATAATTAGATAAAATCTGGTACCGTTATAGATTGCGTATAGGTTTTGCTTTTGGCAATATAAAATACTAATAATTGTATATTTTGAGACTTCAAAGTTCAAATACATGTGAAGTGGAAATGAATTTTTGTTCCCGTCGTGTGGGGTGCCGGTGAATAGGTCTTTCTTTTTAAATAAATGCGAGGTTTCGTACACAACTTTTTTATAAAACAAACCAATTTCGACTAATCGGCCTCCAAATAGGTTTACATGTTGTATAGGCGCTGTCGTGATTTTCTTATACTTAAGTGACATTCGATGAAGATGCGAATACTTTGTCGCAGATTGACAAGTACGTTAACGAATTTCAATTGTATAGAGTCATACAATTGTCTTTCGATAACGGTACGATACGTACTTGTCGATTGTGCGTGCTAGCCCCACTGAACACTTACATTTTGACCGTGTTTGTTTCAATTCGTCATTTCATTCATTATGATCGTTAGTAATGAACTGCATACCTAATATGTTTACAGCGACGTATGTTGTAGATAACAAACATCGGCGATTATTATTATCCCAGTTCGGGCGGTTCCCCGAAGTAGCGTGTGCGCCGCTCGCCGCTCGTTAGCGTAAGGAATCCGAGCAGACCGACGGACGGACAGACATGAATACAAACTCAAATGATTATAGAAATCCGAGGGAAATAGGTATTCGTGCATTTTAGTAACCGAATTATTCATAGAAGTGGAGCAGAATAATTTATACTACTTATTGTCTGTGAAGTGGCTTCTCCAATCAGACAAAGACAGCGACATGGACTAGCGCTACTACTAGGAGGAATGAGTTTAGACTATAGAGCTTAAAGCCTTAAACGTCCTTGCAGCCTGAATTGAAAACTCGTAGTCACAAGTGGTTCACTACTGACACACACACACACTGACCAGGATCTGGGTGTTGTAGATATACATACGACTAACAAATGATTTTATTCGTCAGCATTATATATTGTGTCTATAACGTGAAAAGTATTTAATCAATCGTGTAAAAACGTTTTCACATTACGCGATATCAATATCGCTTATCGGACCGGAAACGGTCTTATGTCTTTGGCATAAGTGCGTTTTCCATCATCCGATATCGCGCCGATAGAGACAAACAAACATTTATACCTGTCTTTCTCATGTCTTAAGCAGTTATAAGCCCGAAGCGATATCGTATCGCGTAATAAGAAAACGCTCTTAAGATCTTTGCCGTCACCCGGTAATAGTTTAAGATGGGAGCTTCCGATACTACACTATCCGAATAGGCGGGCGTTCCGAATAAGCTATCCGACAGTTATTAGAAAATTATGAAACAGGTCTATTGTCTAAGTATAATATCCCTTACGACCTGTCCACATGTCATGTTGCCGTAAATGCACGTCACGACGCCGCCGGATCGCCGTGGCTTGTTAAATTCCGGTACATTCCTCACCGTTCTGTGGCGACGTGCCGACCGCGCCGTTTCACGTTGACAACGTCACATCGTGATGCCGTGTCTGCCCATTCCAAGCTCTACGGTCCGCAACCAGTCTCTCTGGCAGCGCGTATTAAGGTGCAGCCCGCCATAGCGAGCCATTAGCAATACCTGTCACACTGTACTGTATGACCGATATCTATAAATAACATGCTCTATGGCATGTCAGCTATAAATAGCGAACTACCAATGGTTTAAGACAGTGGGTCAAGCTGTGTTCATAAGTTTTTACCTATATGGCATGTCTGTTTCACGCACCTACATATTATTATGTATTTCGCAAGGGTTCAGTACAGATATAGGGGCAAACGAATAAACGGTTCACCTGATGGAAAGCGTTTGCCGTGCGTCGTCATGACACAGGGCTGTATTTAAGGCTGGGACTATATGATCCGGAATTCGGCGGTCCCGGGAAAATTCAGATCACTGAAAATAGAACTCTGCGCTAATACAATGTAGTTGAAAATCGAAGTGTCGATTGTCGAGCTGTCACAAATAAGGTCCGGTAAAATCAATTACGGATATTTTGGGTATATGATCTACTGCTTATTTAGAGACGTTTAGGCAGAAAAATAATTGTCATATTCGAAAAAAAATCTGCCATTACATGGGCGAGCTTGCGTTGAGCGGAGAGTCATACACACATGAAACGATTTTTTTTACTTTGAGTATGACAGTATATTTATGCCCAAACGTCTTTATAATAAGCAGTAGATCATATAACCAAAATATCCGTAATTGATTTTACCAACCCTTGTATAATATGACATTCACATTTGACTCGATACTTGTGTGTTCGATTTTCAGCTCCTTTTTATCGCCGAATTCTATTTTCAGTGCTCTGAATTTCCCCGGACCGCCGGATTGTGGATCATATAGACCCAGAACAAGCGTTGCAAGACCCCGTTCCGATTCAATGAAAGCTAAGCTCAATATGGGCGGCCATAATGCTTCCAATTAAACGTCACTTACTCACCGCGGAATAAATTTGGTCGGATTTCATTTTTTCTTTTACATTTAGATTACATTGAATCGGTACGGAGAAAAAATTGCCGTATTTAGTATGAAATCGTCCCTGAACCCAAACCCTGGGTTACCCTCGGTCAGCCTGGGTTACCCTGGGTTTAGGCACCAGCCTCCCACGACAACCTATGCTATTGTACATAGGACAAGTTATGTAATATTTGAATATAATGTTCTTAGCGTCAGTTCACACCGACACGCGACGCGACTAGACGCGGCGCTTCATTTTTAAGAGAGCAATTCAAAATATAACTTTATTCACTACCCAAGAAGATACACGTTTTATTGCCAGAGCGGCGTCGCGCTACGCAGCTCGGTGTAGCTCCAAATTCGAACTCTTGCAATTAAACGTCAATCTTATTGAGTAGTGACTCGGTGTGATCTGACCCTGAATTTCTAAGTCCGTTTAAACAACAATGGCAACCGCAGAGGCGGCGGAGCGTGGACAATGATATCGTGGACTCGGGAGCGTCTAATTACAGGCGCGAGCCCGACATATGGGCAGTCGTTGGAAAGGAGTAGCTATTGTTATACCGAAATACAAGTTACGTATAATACGTGTAGAATATCGTCTCCCAGGCACGGAATACTGTTTATCGATTCTGGTTATAAAATCTTACAGTAATACAGTTTCGATGCAGTCTCGATGTGTTATAACAGCAAAATGGTATTCTCATATACCTCTAATCAACGTCAAACGCGTTTTGATAGGTCCAAACTCCAAAATCAGTTTGAATGATATCAAGACGATTCATTTATAAATTATAAATATAATTCATTGAAAGTAAATTCAAAGTATAAGTTATAATACGAGAGTTTTTTTGTTTACTACAATTTGTATGGCATCGAAGTAGTTACCATTGTTTGCCACTAGGGGCGCTGTTTCGATGCCATACAAATTGTAGGTAACTTCTTCATGGTGAGTAGTGACAAATACTCGCACACAGCACACTGATATAAGACTAATACGCGTAAAATGAAAATCTAAGAATACTTATGGTCATAGGGGTATGAGGTCTACATTTGGCAGGGATAATAGAGATTAATATCGCCTGTTTTCTATCTAATCTATAAACATATGTCAATAATAGAATTTCTCTTAAGCGAAATCAGTTTGGCGAAGTAGTTCAGCCGCAAGAAAGCAATTTTTAGCTTGTTACGCCAATGCCACTAGTGAATGGACTATACTTTCGCGCTCGATGGAACTGAAATTTGGAGTTCTTAGAAACCTTTTTTCTCAGTCATAGTCGTATTGAAAATACCCGAAAAAATATTAAATGCTAATCTTCTTTATACTTAGGCTACGAATGTATTTTTATAAATTGAATTTTTATTTAAATAACAATTAAAAGTATGCTAAGTGTACCCTTTTTTTGAAGTCTGCTAATAAATCACACGAGTGTGAAAATTATTTCATTATTTTAAGTAAGACAAGACTCAGGGGAACGCCGTTTCAGTTTTTTGCAAATTTTGTTTCAAACATTTATAGTGATTTTTTATCCGATTTCAATACTCTCCGGTCGGCGCGATATGCCCTTGTCGGCTACAAAATCAGTATGGGACTTGCACACCGCACACGCGACGGGTATAGCGTCTCTAATATGTACTAACGAACAATTGGGTTAAAACCATATGCATGGTTTTATTGTACTCAGTCCCAATTTCGAGGCCCCTCTTTACCACTGGGCACACTGGGCACGTGCCCAGGGCCCCCGATGGATTGGGGCCCCCTAATCCCAAATCATAGCTACACTACGCTCGCTTGAAAATCATCAGCACCAATTGCAGCATGTTAATTAATTTGAAATAGAAAAATTACATATAAGTATATGTAATTTTACATATAAGTATATGTAATTTTACATATAATTTAGTACATGTTTAATTTTTAACTGTTTTAAAGAAATTCTTATGTGAATAATTTTTATTTTGTGAATTGTGATTAATGTAACATAAAACAGAAAAAAAGATATATATTTTTATAATTTACTACAAGATGTATACACCTATCCACACGGCCCAACCCAGAACCCATGAAAAATGACAATAATTATTGCCTACTAATTTGTTTCATGTGTAGTAAAAACAATAAAATCAATAGCCTAAAACAATGTTCACCGTTTTTTTCAGAGTTTTAGTTTGAAGTTTGAACAGATTTTAACCTGTAAAATGTGAAAAAATGTTTGCTCGCTCGCTCCGTTCACTCGTGTTTGGCGTAAAGAACATATTATTATAATATTTAGTAATGATGTTCAGTTTTGCGCTATTGATATAATTGTATTTTTCCGAAATACACAGTCTTTCAGGGTTTAAAGTTTAAACAGGTAAAAGAGAAAAAAAGGGGCCCTAATAGGTAAAGACAACCCTGCTAATTTCACAAACGCCTGTTACATTTATCATGTTATCTCTCTCGATCTTCGTATTAATGAAAGAGTAGGCATGATATGTAGACAAACGGTTAACACTAACAGGCGTTTGTGAAATAGGGACTAAACAAGCTACAGCTATCTTAAATCCTTCCCTAAGCCCTCGTTCCCACTAGCGTTATTTAATGATCGCGACGGAAAAAAACAGCACTGTGCTATACAATACAGCTGAAAATCAATTTGGCGCTTCAATTTTCAACTTTTTTTCATATTTTCAGAGTTCCATTTACAGTGCTGTTTTTCTGTCGCGACCAAAAAAAAACTCTCGTGGGAACGGTGGCTAACGCTGTGAAACCCTTCTAAATAATCTACTCTAAATTAATGACCATAGACACACGTTGATATTGTCTATGTCGATCAGAGACAAGACAATGGGTGCAGACTGCAGAGGGGACGATCCATCATCGGCCGCCATTGAGTCGTCAGCCGACGCGTAGGCGGCTTACAATGTTTTGTCAGAATACCGCCCGTTTTATTTATTATAAACTAGCTGTCCCGATACACGTTGATCTGTATTGACTATAAACTGAAACAAATAAACAGGTAAACTGAACGCAGCTATGAATATTTGACAGTCAACAAGGCAATCGTCGTTTTTAGTATTTTCCTCGCAATGTTTCCAATATTTATCACCGTTTAAACCTTTCCTGAACGACCGCAATCACTTTTAAGACAGAAATTAGCCAAATCGGTCCAGCCTTTCTAGAGTTTTAACGAGACATTGGAATTACAATCCAATTTATGCCTCAAATTTCAGCATATTTTATTAGTCTTTAGTATGAATGCAAATGTATGTGTGTATACACAAACATATATGTGTAATTATTGTGTACTGTTGTCATTCACGTTTGTAGCCAGGACTATTTTATCCAGAAAAAATGTAAGCAGGGATCATCTACTAATCATAATATTAGGTACAATAATTAGTGGAATGATAAAGCTTGGTGCTCCGATTGGGAACTCCGAGGGGGCATATTGGGACAGCTCAGATAAGCAAATTAAGTGCCGATTTCAACAAGGCCTTTAAAGTTAATCGCTTATTAAATATCGTGTTATCTCTCTCGTTCCTCATGTTATGAAAAGAGACGACGTGATATTTAGACAAACGATTAACTCGTTAACAGGTGATGGTGAAATTTGGACTAAGACTGGAATATCAAATGTTATCATCACCTGGAAACCCCGACGCGGTTGGAAGTAACGATAACAAATGATAGCATCCCCATTGCACATGCGTAGATTTTTATTGGCTTTTCGAAAAATAGATAACAGGGATGTAACGGAAGTGATCATATCGCACCTGGAGTCGGATTCGGTGTTTGTAAATTTGTTTTATCGGAACCGGAACCGGAATCGGAATTGGAACCGTATGTGAAAACAAATCTAAAAAGAAGGCTGTTGTGATTGTAAATGTTTCTTTTCCGATTCTAATTTAATTAATTCTCCATATTCAGTAGCCTCAAGATTGAAGAGACTTTAAATGACTTTTTAAAGAAGTGATACCTCCATTCCGTGATTATATATTCTTTCACAAAGTTTATACTTTGCTGTCGTCGGACAAACGTCGTGAAAATAATTCCAAATAAAACTCGATATTGGTTTCATTGTCCAAATCAAATAAATATGTCACATTCAAATAGTTATCCAAACACACCAACACTTATTAATAACTCTAAGTTTACTTGAAACGCAAATGCATAAACAAAACGAATGACCCGATCATGAATGCAAAACAATAATAAATGAAAGAGTAATCGCTCTGCCGACCTCCGATATACCTCCGATTCAAAAGATTCGGAACCGGAACAGGAGTCGGAAGTGCAAAACCAATCGGAGGTTCCGACCTTTCGGAACCGGAATCGGACCTCCGTAACATCTCTAGTAGATTATAAGCCGGGATATATTATTGTCTTTGCAATGGCATATCTACAATCAACCAAACACGTAATACTCTCACAAAAGTGAGATCACTGGAGAGCATAAAAAACGCTACATACAAAAAACATAACCCTCCTTCTGGCGCAGTCGTGTAAAAATGATGCACGAGCTTAAAATGTATGATGAAATATACAAAATTGATTATATTAACTTATGTACTGCGTTTACTTATGTATTGTTCTAACAAAAGGTTCACAAATAATATAAGGATTTGAATAGTTCGTTTTCAATCATAGAAAAAAGTAGTATTTTTTTGGTCCAGTAACTTTTTAATTCCTTTTATTATTATTATATATTAACTAAAAATAATATATATTATATATTATTTTTAAATATATTATTTTTAAAATATATTATATATTATTTTTAGTTCCTACTTTTTTCATTTTTCGGGCCATATTTATGTTGGCTTTCAGAAAATATAAGAATTTTGCTGACTTAAAACAAACGCACGTTCTCTATGGGTTCAGTAGGTTTTTACTTTTAAGTGTAATAAAGCTTTTAAGCTCAATCGGATCTTAAAAGAAAAATGCAATAATTAACTGCATTTGTCTCTGTCGCTCGATATACAGTAAGCAGCGACAAAACTGTCGGATAAGCTATTCGACACTTATTAGGCGATTGTGAAAATATGGCGGCCCTTAAAAATTAAACAAATATTAAATCGGGATGACAGTATGATACCATATATTTAAAATACTAAGCTAATGTCGTATGCTGCACTTTAAAATAGTTTTTGCCGAATAAAGGGCGTCACATACAGCCAAAATACTATATTTTATCTTAAGACGCCTGGATATATTTCATATAACAGTACGTAATAATATTATATAGTATCTTAGCCGTCTCTGATAGTTCATACAAAATGTATAGCGAGCGATATACTGACCTAAAACATAAAATATTATAGTATCTTAGCCGTATGTAATTCCCATTAGAGCGGGATATTTAATCAAAACCATTTTGTAAGTTGTCTGGTGAAGTATTTTTGTCTTTAACTATTTCTAGTTAATATAACACGCCTCTATCGGAAACCACACTACCGTGGGACAGGCGGCCAGGCCTCAACACAAAAACAGGCGGATGTCCCAACTCCCAACTACATGCGGGCATAAAAACTCACCACACAAATATAACCATTGGTTGGACAGAATGTGGTTGTTATGTCGGCGTGTTGTTCGTTATAAAATAACGATGAATTAATCTGCTCGTACGATAATATCTACACTAATCTTTTTATATAAATAGTTATTAATCTGAGACACTAAATAGTAACTCCCTTACCAATAAAAATATTTACACATAAGCTATAAAAGGTTTTGTCCCGGTCCACCTCAAGCGACTTTTCCAACGTATCAGACAGGAACTAAACATTGAATAGCTTATCCATTGTGTAAATGTTTAAAAAGAGCTCCGTATGGGTAGACCGTTTGATGCGAACTCGAGAGAGTGCAGGTTCGATTCCCAGGTTGTGGCGTGTACCCATGAGACTTTTCAGATCTCAAGTTACTACATTATACGGACGCTCTAACGGTGAAGGAAAACATCGTGAGGAAACCAGCACATGGTTGGCCCCTGACGTATTGACCAGTCATTCCTCTGGACTAGGCTGACTGTGTTGTGAGAATGCCGTTTGTGCTTGGGCAACCATACGACATTAAAAAAACCAACTGTCCCAGGCACTACAGTATTACAAGAGTGGTTACTTCGCTCGGAGAATACTGTATACATCATCCAATAACAGATGAAAAGGCCTAAGTTTTTTTTTATATTTTAAATTTTTATTATTAGGTGGGTACTATTATAGAGGAGAGATTTGATTGTTTGTTTGTATTGAATATGCTAGAATTGTATTGAATGACTAAACCAATTTCGATGAAATTTGGCACAGATACAGCGTAGACCCCACGGAAGGTAGATATGCTTATTATCGCGTGAACGGTACCAGCGATTCCGCTTCCTTTTGTAAGGTTTTAACCACGCAAAAACTTTTCAATATTCTGATAGAGTAGTAGTCTGTAGAGAACTTCGAACTCTACAGACTACAACTATGTACAAATATCAAAATAGGTTCTTCAATTGGTCATTGGCAAATTTCGACATTGGCACTGATACCTCACTGCAAACTAAATGCGAACGAACTATAGGTTATTTAGGTAGATAAATTAATGGTAACTCAAGATTTTTCTTTATACAGTTTTTATTATTTTAGATGTAGTTTTTAAATAAGGCAAAAAAAAACCAATGACATTAAAGTTGAAACACAAGGACCGTTAAAAAGCATGAAGTTAATTTGTTTACGCCACTTAATAAAGGTACGCGCCCTAAGTATCGAAGTGTCCGTGTTAGAATTCCAATTAGGGCTTGTACCTTGGACCCCTTCCTAGGGGAAGGGAATACATTTAACTTTATTTGTCGAAGGGTCTGTAGGAATCACGTAGGAATCACCAGGCTCGCAACACTTGTGCGGGGGTGAGAACTGGACGTTAGTGATAAGAAAATTTATTAAAGGGGGAAGCCCATATTTTTACAAAGGACGAGGAACTAGGAATGGCTTGGGATATCTTTATCTTGTACTTTTCGTGTCGAAATGTTACAATTCATGATTATTTAGTATTCTACTAAGTCCCATGTTGTTTCCATGTTTGGTTTATTGTCTGACAAAAAAGATGATCCATGCGTCGGATGGGCATGTAAAAAGTCGGACCTGCGCCTGATCTCTCGCCAGTCGTGTCGGTTGTCCGTCCCACTGGGTTACGAGATTAAAGGAAGAGAGAGTGCTCTTGTGTACTGCGCACACACTTGGGCACTATAAAATTACTCCGGCATAACTGGCCTGGTTTCAATGAAACCGGCCACCGTCACCGAAATCGGTGTGGGGGAGTTAGTTAATGCAATAAACAGTATTTATTATGTATTGAAATCATTCATCCTACACAATAGGTACCTACCGTTGAGATCACAACGACGTTGTTCCGTTGTCAGTGCTTAATTTCTTGATAAGTTGTGAAAAGGGACTCTAATTCGGTTTTTTTTTTTTACTTTAACAACTATTTTTTCCTAAAGACCTTTTAACACTTTGAAGTAATTCCTAACATGTGTAACTACATAATTACGGAACTGTTTGTCTCTTCAACCAGGCTGATGGTATAAAACTTGATTTTGAAAGGTCCAAGATTGTCGTTACTGACGTGCATAATATCTCCATTATAATGAACACCGTGCAGATGAGTTGTACAAAGTAATTTGAGTTTCACATTATTCCAGGCGTTTCGCGACGATTTGTTTACACTCTACTTTTTACCCCGAAATTCCCATCTGTAACTTTGCAGACAAAACCGGACCAAACATCTAGTTTACTATTGGAGAAGTATAATTATCTTATTCAAGATGTTTAACTTTGTAATTATCGTGTAACATTGAGGCGGCTGTTTTTGTCGCGGCTCCGTCGACCAGCGACCTTCTACTCTGTAAACACTGGTATCGGCGTGATAAGGCCCTCCCGCCCCGCGCCTCGCCGCGTCGCGCCGCGCTGACGTCATCCACGCTTGTACCGCGCGCGCTAGAGATTGCAGTGACAAAAGACAACTCTATTAGTGGCCGGTTTCAATAACCTATCTACCAATAACTATTTGTTAAAAACGTCGTCATTCAATCATTTGCCGGTTTTTTGCGATACAAATGTGACGTTTCTAACTAATAGTTTTTGGTAGATAGGTTATTGAAATGGGCCGTTAAAGTTGTGGTAGTCTTTTTTATTCTCAGTTACATCAACGAATAAAAACTTGTGAGAGATTTCATAGTTTCTTCCCTTCTAAAAAAAGATAGGTTAGATATTATAATAAATAAGCAAAAAACACGACGTCCACTTGTTCTTGCAGTGAGTTCGCTCTGCTCAAACTCAAAATCTTTTATTTCCATATACTTACCCCTTTACTAATAAGATATTTACACAGTGGATATACTATATAATGTTTTGTCCTTGTCTGATATGTACGTTGAAAGAGTCGCATGACAGACAAGGACAAAACTTTCTATACAGTACATCTTATCCATTGTGTAAATATTTTTATTAGTAAGGGGGTTATAGTTTATTCACGTTAAGAAATCGGTGAATTATGCTATCATAATATTATGTCAAAGCTTATTTTAATTTGTTTGTGTGAGCACGGTTTTGTCATTTGTACGCATGATTCACTGACTTCTTAACGCGAGTAGACAATACCCTATAATTTATAGTATGTATTTCTTTATTCGAGTTTTCTCGTACTTCTCTTTAAAAAGATGAACAATATTTTCTTTCGCGTAGTTACTTGTTATTAATGTCAGTAAATCATGTGCATTTTCACATATTATTCGATCAACAAACTAACAATAAACTCTACTTAATGCCTAGGGGCATATTCAATAGTTTTGGCGAATCCCATAACATATTTGCGAGGTTTGACCTTGCGGTCAAATGAATACAGATTGGCATCTGAAAATGGTTGGAAACCAACTCATAGGTTTCCTGTTTCCTAGCGTAGACGGTAGGCATGCTGGTAAACTCCTTCCATGCATAGCGTGACAGCTAGAGACCACGTTTTGGTTTACACGCATGGTGAAGCCTGAAGGTGCAATTTACTATGAGTATGATTGATTGATGACCAGTTGCAGGTTGTAAACAAACTATAACATTACCCTGCTTCTGGTTATAAGACAAATTAACTAAACGTGTAAACTAACTAGCCAGTTAGTTAAAAGAGTTCGGGTGTTAGCGACGAACCTCTTTTGCGAGTAGCGATTCTTTTATTCTACACGTCATTTACGTCTACAGCATTCTGACTGCCTGACTGCCTGACTGCCTGACTGCCTGACTGCCTGACTGCCTGACTGCCTGACTGCCTGACTGCCTGACTACCTGACTGCCTGACTGCCTGACTACCTGACTGCCTGACTGCCTGACTACCTGACTGCCTGACTGCCTGACTGCCTGACTGCCTGACTACCTGACTGCCTTATTGTCTGACTGCCTGACTACCTGACTGCCTGACTACCTGACTGCCTGACTGCCTGACTGCCTTACTGTCTGACTGCCTGACTGCCTGACTGCCTGACTACCTGACTGCCTGACTGCCTGACTGCCTCTTGTGAGAAGCCTCCGGTAGTCTCAAAATAATTATCTTTTTGCACTTTTCAACAAAAATTGCATTGCAATTTTCATGGCTCAATTTCACACCGCAATCATATCGTTTTTGTCGTCCGATCCACAAACGACATAAGAAAGAAATGATGGAACTTATTCTCTCGGAAAAAAACATTATATCTATATCGAAAAACAAATAAATATCTAGAACCAATAACAATATAACGGCAGTTAGTTTTAACATGTAATTTATACCCTGTCCAAATAATGGCACCACAATATCGTACTGCGCGAAATACTCAGTCTGATAAACTCTAGGTTTACACTTTGCAGTGGGAAATAGGGAACATGCAATTATTATTTTTTCTGTTTTTCGAATAGTACGTATAATAAGTACACACATAATAAAAAGCCAGGAAATATTGTATTTGCTATGGCATATCTAACGATCAACCGTTGACGAAGTACAGTCATGACAAAAGTGATATCGTCGGAGAGCATTAAAACGCTATATACAAATAATGAGGCATGAGTTTAATACTGCGTTTATGTACCATCTTCTTAACTTCTTCTTCTTAACAAAAGATGTCACAAATTACATGAGGATTTGAACAGTAATCTTCGTTTTTCAACTATAGCAAAAAAAAAACGTGGTACCTTAAGTCCTGTAACTTTTTAATTTAGCAACTGATTATTGTATGAAAATAATGACAGCGCCCACACAACTGACATTCGATAGCGTTACGAATACGTAGTTGTCAATTGATTCTGCTTGGGCTACAGATATTTCAAATATCCGGCTTTACCGGCTGACTTTCATAAAATATTATTTACATCGTGGCCAATAAAATTAGGATGTCACTTTGAGGCCAAAAAACCGCGAAGGGATTAATTTGTCAAGTAAACAAAACATCGTCGGCGAATTATTGTGGCTTGACTGATGTCACTAAGCCTGTCGAATGTCGAGTGAGTCATCCACAAGACCACCAACATTCGCTACTATACCGGAGTGATGTCATAAATATTATGTATTCCGTGCCATATTAGTGGTTTAAAGTCAAATGATTATTTTCTTTAATCTCAATAATTGGGACCACCCGGCACCCAGTAAACCGATACCTATAAGCAGTATAAAGGCTAACATCATATCGAAACAAACGACTTTTGCAGAGTTTTAAGTTAGTCTACTAGAATATTATCTGTTGATACCTAAATGATATAATAACTCCCCCACACCGATTTCGGTGACAGTGGTCGGTATCAATGAAACCAGGCCAGTTACGCAAGTTTATAGTGCCCAAGTGTGTGTGCAGTACACAAGAGCACTCTCTCTTCCTTTACTCTTGTAACCCATTGGGACGGGTAACCGACACACGACTGGCGAGAGATCAGGCGCAGGTCGGACTTTTTACATGCTCAACCGACGCATGGATCATCTTTCTTGTCAGACAATTAGGTGATCAGCCTGCATTGTCCTAACCAAACTTGGAACCAACATTTTTCTTGTTCCATTGCGGGAATCGAACCCGCGACCTCCGAGTCGAGCCAAGCTCTAACCACTAGATCACAGATCACGGAGGCAGTTAGACCTAAATGATAAGCTTAGGGTAAAAGGATAAAAGTTAGGGTAAGTTCACACCGCGACGATACGCGACTTTACGCGGCGCTGCATTTTTAAGACAGCTATTCAAAATTAAAATTCATTCATTACACAATGTATCTTCACACGTTTCATTGTGAGAGTTTGAATGCCATGTTGCACCGCGCTGCAATGCGCATGTGCAGTGTATGACTGATATCATATGAAACGTGTATCTTTATGGAGTTAGATTTTTGTGCTATAACTGAAAAACAAAAATATCCTTATGTTAATTGAAACATTTTTTCTTTAAACAATCATCTGAATAAACCTAGTATTTAAGTTAGTAATATTAATCTCTATACATTTTCAACTGTAGTTGTGACCAGTGACGTCATTTGTCGTGAATTTTTTGCATAGAGCGTTTTTAATGTTCGTCAACTATCTCACTTTTGTGTATCTTGTATCAACCGTTGATGAAACACAGTCAGTATTTCGTCAACGGTTGCTACTTCATACAAAGCAAGGACAATATTTCCCAGATTATTATGTACTTTTCGAAAAGCAAATAAAAAAAAACTATGCACATTCCCTATTCCTGAACATAGTCTATCTATACTCTATAACTCTATCTAATGAGCATCTAATACCTTTGCCAGATGCCTATTATCAACTTGACACTTTGTCTTAAAAAGTCTATACTGCTAATTACAGCCATTTTTGTTGCAACAGTTTTTCAAACTGGACTCGGAAGTCAAAAGACTGTCTACCCAGCCAAACGCTCAAACCGTGAAGGGTTCAACCAGTTCGATAAAAAAAATTATATCAAACATTTCCAATTTTATGAACTGCATGGTTGAATTTTAATTATAGCTCGCTCGAGCCGGGCCGGGCGGCGCGGGGGTATGAGGCGCGGGGCGCGGCGGGCGGGAGGGGGGCATACCGGCCCGCGGCCTCAGATAAGACCGGGGATTTATGGGGCGGCCGGCTTCCAATATCCGCTAGGGTTGCAACCCGCGAGATATTATAATCACAAATTATTACAAAGATTGCGGGATAAAGAGCGGACGTCGACAACCCTGACATCCGCCGACACCCCTGCTCTACCCCAGCACTTGTACGTAATTTTATTAAAACACGGCCGCGTCGCTTTTCCCATTTTAAGGCTTCTTTTATCGCGAGACTTTTTCGTTTCATTTTCGTGTATAATTCGACTTTCATAAAAGAGTTTGAGCTCTGTATTTTTAAGAGGGCTGAGAGAGTGTTTTTTGAGGCTTTTGACGCTTTCACCTTTTGGCTTTGTTCTTAGGGACTGCATTATTGAAACGATGACAAAGATGTAACTAAAGGGACACTGTTTTTATTTCTTCTATTTCCATCTTTCAGACACTGAAAGTTCAAAGGTACTCTTTAAAATTCTAGTAATTTGAAATCTGACCTTTTAGAGCTGACCCAGCAAGCGTTGTTCTGCCATATAAATTATCACCTAGGATATAAAAATAGTTTACGATCTATTCTTAGATCTACATAATATATTTAAAAAAAAAAGTATGCAAATCGGTCAAGCCGTTTCGAAGGAGTTTGGTCAAGAACACTGTCAATCATACAACATACAGGCTTTCCCGAGATGACACTCCTTAGACGATTCGAATAAACCTCAGCTCAGCTTGGATTGCCTTTCGTATTTTCCTCCGTGTTTCCATTATTTAATTGGTTGAGTTAGACGATGAGGTAAATAATGAATATCATTGTATAAACAAACATCAGAAATGCCTAAGTATGTGTTAAGAATGTTCGTTGGTTAAGTCAGGCCTCAAGGATTTCTTTCCCATTCCTTTCATAATATGACCGAAAATAACTCTCCCATGGCATTCCTGAATCTATCCGAATGTGACAACCCTACGGCTAATGAAAATCCTTTGCAATATTACAAGCAGGAAGCAATCCGCAAGCAACAAGAAAAATGTCGGTACTCGGTCTCGATGTGAAATGAATTTCCGTTAAATAACATCTGGTTTCCTATAGATATTTTCTTGTTCATTGTAAAGTGCATCGTAAGAAAACGCATTGTTTGATTTATATGAAACGGGATTTAAAATTTACTTGGAAGAAATTGAGCTCTATTATATTAACTTTAGCATCAGGAAAACGACCTCAATAAACAAGATACACACGACGGATAACAGATAACTGAAAAAGACGGATAATTGAAAAACTAAAGGTAGGTACAAATTAATAATGACAATCTATATTATATTAGATAATTACATATGAAATTGGCGTTTTGTACAGGAGGAACATAAAGTCTTTTTTTTTAACATAATATATTTATTTAATCAAAGTTTATAACCATTGCTATCTATGCAGTTTTGCCATCTAATAGGTAGTTCATTTATTCCTTTACTAAAAAAACCATTCGGACAGGAATCAATAAAATCTTTGAAGACGCTGACGCTGAAGATTTGAATTTTTTCCCTTGCAAGAAGTTATCCAAATTTCCAAAAAAAATTGTAATCTGTTGGAGCAAGGTCCGGGGAGTACGGTAGATGTCTTAGACATTCCAATTGAAGCTCGTCTAATTTGGTAGCCGTCTATTGGGCAGTGTGTGGTCTAGCGTTGTCCTGATGCAGCAGTGGCCTAGAGCGAATGACCAACCTCGGTTGTTTAGCAGCTAGCTTTCCGGTGAGCATTTCCAATTATCGTACAGGATCCACTTTTCATCACAGGTAATGATTCAATTTAAAATCCTTTCATTATTGTGCCGGTTGAGTAATGTAACGCAGCAGTCGACGCGCGTTTGTCGGTTTGCTGCACTCAATTCATGAGGTACCTTTCAAGCTTTTTCACTTTCCCAATTTGCTTCAAGTAGATTTAAACAGTTTTATCACTAACACCGCAGCCTGCAACTAACTCGGACGTGGTTTGCGATGGATCCGCTTCCACAATAGCCTTCAATTCTTCATTATCAACTTTGTTCTCCGGCCGTCCTTGTTGTGCAGGTCGAAACTTCCAGAACGAAAACGTTGGAACCAAAAACGCACTGTGTTTTCTTTTTGAGCCGTTTCTGCAGCACTGGTGCCGCGGTGGAACTCGTACTCGAAAACAATACGATATTTCAAGTTTTCCATTTTGTAAACAGAGTGACGCAAAAAAAAACCAAAAGAGGAAAAAACAAATAAATTACGGTTTTCGAAACACAAATGCATGAGTAAAAAGCGGTATAAATTTGAAATTGGATTTTCTAACCAAAGAAGATATATTTGAGATCAATGTGGCCAGTACGACAAAACGCCAATTTCATATCTAAGGACCTAATATTATATTTTAATAGGCTGTAATACCGTGGAAATATTATATTATGACTAGCTGTTTCCCGCGGTAATTCTCCTATAGTATATACTATCGGGTATCCGGCGGGAATGCAGTACTTTTCCGGAATAAAAAGTAGCCTATATGTTTTAATCCAGAGCCTGAACTACTAACATACCAAATTTCATAAAAACCGGTCAATAGTTTTTGAAAGAGTTACAAACAAAAGTTTGTGACGATGGATGTGTGGATGGATGGATGATCCATCCATCCATTCACTCACAAACTTTCACATTTATAATATTAGTAGGGTTATCTTACAGAAGTTAATTAGTACACAGAGAACACGTTTGAATATAATTTTTCATTTTGAAATATAATTGTATTCCTATAGTTCTCTCTCGGATACGACTAAACGCTAGACTTGTAACGACCTTGACCATCATACCTAATATGGTGCTAAATTTCTTAAGATATGTATGATAAGAGATCGATGTTTCCCTCTGAAGTAAAACCAGCATTCCCTACTGGTTTTTATCTATTTATGATTTCTTTTAAATATTTTACATGTCTACTTAGTTATTATTTCGTTAAATTTGTACAAACTTTTCCAAGTAGGCGCATTTTACGAGTTATCACTCCTAAAATAACATATTTATCTATACCGTTAAGATTGTCCTTCAAAGTTCATCAGGTCACGGATCATCAGCTTTTAGAAACGGAAGGACGCTCTATTTTAACATAAAACAATGCTCTTAAAAGTCGAATATCTCACAAACAAATACCTAAATCAAAAAACAATCTAGCAAACTCTCAAACTGTTTTTAAAGTATCCAATTTAATAATACCCCACACTGTGGAGTAGACACGAGAAAAATCATGACCACTTTACGTGTAGTTAAGGGGATTGGAAGAAAATATTTTTCGTGATTTTATTTTAGCACTTTGTCGATGAGGCACATCCTCAGGATGTAGTGTTAGAATTTTGGTTTTCTTATTACAGGACGAACCTGCAACCTAATGCTACCTGCAGTCTACAGATATACCCCCATACTAATAAAAATATTTACCCAACGGATAACTTTAACGACGTTGCTGTCTTTGTCTGTTAAGTGACTTTTTCAACGCATCAGACAAAGACAGCAACGTTGTTTAAGTTATCCGTTGTGTAAATATTTTATTAGTAAGGGGGATAGAGTAGACCACGGGGAAAGGGACAAGCCATAGGGCCTAGGTACCCCGGGATGTTCTTTTGCGCACACGAAGTCGAGCAACATCTATTCCTAATGATCATATAGCAGTGGTGATTGGTAATGATAGTCTAAATAAGTTTTCAAGGTCTATTGATTGTTTATATTGGTCAGTACTCAGCTGTACGGATTACACAATATACGAAAATGTTAAGTTTGTCTTCCGTCCGTGTCGGTCCGTATATCACTCGGGTCGGGTCGGGTTGGAACTCGGAACAGCCTAATGCTGAGAAGAAACTCGATTCGAAGCTGTTGCCGCAGTATGACTGTGGTAAATGATAATAGGTGATTAAATAACGTTTGGATATGGGCCTGTTTCGGATAGCTTAACCGGAAGTTTTGTCGCTGCTTACTTTATACTGAGCGACAGCGACAAAACTTGCCAATATCACTTGGTACTTATTAGTAGATTATGAAACAGGATCCCCTATTATAATATAATTATTCCCAATTCCACCAATGCCTGTTAGTATCAATCGTTTGTCCAATTATCATGCGTTCTCAATTCTCATGAATAAGTTATACGATGTTCTTCGTATAATGGATTATACGAAGAACGTGAAAAGAAGAGGGACAACTTAAAATATTTAATCAACGATTAACTTTCACAGAAGTCAGTGAAATTGGCACTAAGTTCAAAGTGGTAGTTTACTTTTTCTTGCGCCACAAGTCGCAACGAACTTAGAGTACATCATATCGCTGACAATGTATTTCCCACTGTTGTAGGGAGTGGGGACCGGACATTTTAACTTAAAGTCAATGATTTCAAAACTAAGGATGGACTACGACGACGTACCTACGTCGACACAAAAAAACTTCATACAAAAAAAAGTTACGCCATCTTGATTACAGAAGATTTTGTCAATTAATATGCGGACTGAATAAACTACGGAAAGAAAATGTCACGATAACAATTAATGTCAAACCTCAACTGCCCCGAACCACCTCAACTGCCCCGAACCACCTCAAATATTATGAATTCAATAGGCTCTGAAACTACTCGATCGATTTTGATGAAATTTGACAGAGATATAGAGTAGACCACGGGGAAGGACGTAGGTTACTTTTTATCGCGGAAAAATGTACGGTTTCCGCATGATGAACATTTTCGCGCACCAAGTCGCGGGTAACATCTAGTCATAATATAAGTACTCGCTTAGGTGTAGTGCTCACTGATGATGAAAGATTTTTAATAATATATATATTTTTTTTAATGCATATTCCCTATCCGTTTTCGCTGAGCTGTTCTGGGGAAGGGTAAAAACTAACAAGTGTACGCGCCCTGCATGTGTAATCTCTCCCTCTGCATGCATAATATGCAACATGCTAAGTAGTTTAGGGTTTTTTTTCTCTATTGGATTTTGTCGGAAACTCATTTGAATTTCGACTCTTGACTTTTTTTGAGTCACAGTAGAATATTTTTATTTTTGTTTTTGTGTATGTTGGTAAGTATCCATTTACCTCTGTCAACACAAAATTTAAGAAAATGTT
The DNA here is from genome assembly GCA_963565745.1 of Phengaris arion. Classification (NCBI taxonomy): domain Eukaryota; kingdom Metazoa; phylum Arthropoda; class Insecta; order Lepidoptera; family Lycaenidae; genus Phengaris; species Phengaris arion. The sequence goes on from OY751442.1 coordinate 2,466,317, forward strand.
GATGAAAGGTTCTATACCTCCTGTATTACCATATATATTGTCAAGCAATATTAGCAAAATAGCTGATTAACGACAAATAATAGGGAAAGAACTACTTTTTACGAAAGTCGGTAACAAACATGAAATTATAAATATCGTCCCCAACACTTTCTACGGAATGCATAAAAAATCTGCACAAAGCACATGGCAACAAAAAATTCGCACTGAAACGCAAAAACAGACCTCGTCAGAGCGTCCATTGTCAGCGATATTACAAAGCAGTACTCTGTCCCCTATGTATAGCTTTATGTCCCCGACAAACCACTTTCAACTCTAACTACACGACTGAAAACACAAAATCCCTTACACCTCCAAAGCATGCGGGATATCCGAACCCTCTTTTATTTTCCTCAGCGGCCACAAAACAGCGTTTTATGGATTCAGAAATGTGATAGTTTAGCCCTTCTATTTTTAACAGCGCTTTCGGCTGTATTGTCGACGCTCTACGCTGGGTGTTTTTCAGTATTCCACAAACCTTTTTTCCTTTGATAATGACAACTTGTATTTCAAACTGTGCATTTTTTGTCCCCATTGTTATGGCGACCACTGGGTCATAAAGGGAGCGTAAATAATTTTTGGACACAGTTATTTATTGCGGATAATTAATAATGATTACATTTCATTGTTTTCTTTATTTACTTACGTAATGACTTCGTTAATTCACGTATTGCATAATCTGTAACAATGGTCTTAGCTCATAGCTCATTTCAATGCTATTTGGAAGTAAGTTGTTACTTGACTTGTTGATTTATGACAAGTAGTTTTTTTATTAACTGTTATATATTAACTTTATTAACTTAAAAACAACTACAAGCTTAATACCCTAACCCTCTTTGACCAGAAATGACAATTATTATGTTCAGGACATTTATACATTTCCTACAATTATTATTAATAATATATAATTGTTTACGAACTCCAACGCGGTTTTGGTAAATTATGTTTATCGCAAGGCTATTTTCTTCAGGAGTCTAAGACTAGCACAGACCAGTGGGCAACGCTATCAGCACATTACCCAGGTTGGCAATGGTTTAATACCTTCCGCCTTAAATATAAAAAAAATAAATTAATTAACCAAGTGACCAATGACCATTGATTGGGTATAACTAAGCCCCAAATTCACCAAAGTATTAAAACCACGTTGCTGCTGAGCTACGGTTTTCGATCTGTCTGTCCCGTTCTAACATTGAATTAGAGACAGCGGTTCTAAGCACATGTAAAGAAGTTTGATAAAATCGGGGCCAAGTGATTCGCCTAAACTAGTTTCATAAGAGCTCGGATTTTGTGCTCAATAGATAAAAATAATTAGTAGATAGTACAAGTTAATGAGGCATAGCTCAGATGGGATCAGGCATCAGCATCTGTGCTGTGGGCTGGGACAACCCTACATACATGTACAGCAGTGGCGTGGGGTTCCTATAACTCCATTACTATCGGCTTCACTTACCACTTACCTTTTGAAGACTAGATCGAAACCTATTTATACGGGCTAGGACTTTACTATGAAGCAACCTTCGCCACTGATATACAGAGTTAAAGGATCCATATCGACTTAACCTATAAGGGAAGTTCCCATCATCGTCTTGGATTGCAATTCCAATGTCTCGCTGAAACTCGAGCACGGCTGGACCGATTTGGCTATTTTTCATCTTCAAATAACTTTGGAAGTTTAGGGAAGGTTTAAAAGGTGAGAAATATTGAGAAAATTGCGGTAAAATACTAAAAACGACGATTGGATTTCCCTATACTAACTGCTCTTCTTCTTCATTTTCATAGATGACCGTAGTGATTCGCCAGTGTCAGAGTAAACTGTGTTCAATTTGTCACTTGACTGTCAAATATTTTTATTATTTCAGTTGACCTGTATAGTTTATTTTTTAAAAATTAGGTTAGAAGGGGTGTTGGTAGATCAACATCGACTTAACCTAAGTATAACTCTGTTTACATTTTTAATAAGACATATGAATGTTTTTGTATGAAGCTAGAGATGTTATCAGAAGCGCTCTGGGCCGCACCTCACTAATGGCTCAGTAATTTACTACCGAGCCACTCATTAATGATGGCCGTTAGCGCATTTTTATTAAATACTTTGAAAAAACAAACTTATATCTCAAATACTTTACATACCTATTGGATAAGCTCAAATAATATAAAAAAATAAAGAGACTAAAGAAACTTAAAAAAAAACCGGCCAAGTGCGATTTGGACTCGCGCACGAAGGGTTCCGTACCATTACTAGTACCAATATCGAGCGCTATGTGGCTCACATAGCCCATTAAATATTTATTTTATTTTGATTTTAGGTAGGTAGGTACTATTCATTTTTAAAGAGAATATACACTTCAATATTCAGTGAATACTTCGAGCGTCCTACCTGTAGCCGTTATTAACAATTAATATCGAGCAAAAAACGGCAAAAAAAATTACGCTTGTTGTATGGGAGCCCCACTTAAATATTTATTTTATTCTGTTTTAAGTATTTTTTGTTAAAGCGGCTAAATCAATTGTGAAAATTTCAACTGTCTAGCGATTCAAGAGAATATACAGCCTGGGTCACCAGGCTGGATATTTTCTATATATTTATATACTTCGCTTCGTCTTGACAGACAGAACGGACCGATAGCGAAGTCTCAGTAATAGAATCCCGTTTTTACCATTTGGGTACGGAACCCCAAAACGAGCCTCTTAGGTTTGGTACACCAATGTTGAGAATTTGCACCGTAACGGAACAGTGCTTTAGAAATGAAAATTTTGTAAAAGCCATCGCAACTTTGTTCCTCACCTCAGCGTCCACTGAGGGTGACGTGACGAAACGCGCGTCGAGTTTTGGAACCGCATGGTGGTGTGGGTAGTGGTACCGTGCACCATCTTGCTGAGATATTACTTGTGTGGTGGTGGTTTTTGCACGATCTTGTTTGTGAGTGCACGCATAAGCCAAGTGTTAGAGGAAGGAGGCTTTACATATGCTTATGCACTCACACATTTGCTTACAGGTTGTGGGTATTTTTTTGTGGGATATTGCTAGATATAATATTTATTAAATAAGGAGATAGAAAGTCCTGGAGGGCCCAAATACTTCCCTCTCGTAAACTCTTTAGGGTGCTGGGCGAGGCCATAACATTGCAACGCATCGTAAAAACGACGTAGCAACTAGGACAATAATACTAATTACTAATTAGTAAAGACAAGTCCGACGAAAATAGTTAAACGCATTCGGGCTCTTCCAATCTTAGTCCTTATAAAGAAAAAAAATGGTTATCTGTTAAGTCGGCTTACAGACGATACGTGATAACATCATCACAAGCCGAACGCTTAGGCCGATCGTGCCTCTCTATCGCTTGTACCGCGCTCTCGCTTGCACGCTCGGCTCAGGAGGAACGTGACAATCGGGCGGAACGTGACAATTTTTCGTGCGTCCAGCCGACGTTCATCGATTTATAAGACGTTATCACTTCAAAAAGACACTGTACACCCACCTGTAGGTCAATTCTGTAAATTAATTCTTAAAATAATGCAGTTTCGATACGTTAAAACAGCAAAATGGTATTCTTATAAACATCAAACCACCGTCAAAAGCGTTTTGATTGGTCGAAACTCCCAAAATCAGTTTATATAAAGACTATTCATTTAGGTATAAGTCCTTGAAAGTCTAAAATAAATATGAGAATTGAGATTCTTGGGTCGAATCTCAACCTCAATTCTCGTATTTAACATAGATTTTCATTTTACTTTGTATGTATCATAAGTGAAGCGACTTGTTATCATAAACTGATTTGGTGACATTTGAACCAATCAGGAGGCGGTAGACGCTGCTTTAGCGTATACGAGAATACCGGTTTGACAGTTTTAGCGTATCGGGACTAGATTGTAATTGTATTATTGCAGGTTTTCTTTAGCAGAATTGACCCTCTGAAATTTTATTAATGCCGCAGTCCGCTGAAGCAGGAACAATTGACAACTATGTGTTCGTGACGTAATGGAATTTCAATTGTATTGAGCGCTGTCATAATTTTCATACAATTATCGTTCGATAATGTTACGAACTTTACGAATACGTAGTGTGAATTGTTCCTGCTATCCCCACTGACGATTCTTTTTGCACAAATGTGTTTCATGTTCAAGTATACTATATATAGTATGTACATAGTTGGAATTATATGATCTTCTTCTATTAACCTACATTTAAAATGCATTTCGTATTTATTGTTTCATCAATATTTTCGCATGCATAGGTAGTTAAAATAATAAAAATTGAAAAAATCTTTATTTGCACAAAAATAAAATACAGTACGTACATAGTTTAACATAAAATTTAAAACAAAGGAATGTGAAAAATGGCGGTCTTACCGCTTTGAGCGGTTTCTTCCAGACTTCCAGAGTTTAGTATCATGTGTTGTTTATGGATGCCCACATCCGAGGAGGACAAAAATACGGCTTTTTCCATAAAAAGGCCGTATTTTTGTCAATCAAATGTAGGTCACTCGTAAAGTTCGTAAATCGTAAAGTTTACATGCCGAATATGTTTATATCTTCGCCGCTCGAGAACTATAAAACTCCGATTTTGTTATTTTATCATCCGGTTTTTATGCGTCACCCTAAATGAAAAAGGTATATGAGTTTAGTTTGTATTTATTTTAATTATTTATTTATTTATTTAAGTATTTATTTCTTATTTTAATAAAAAATAAATAAGTAATAAAATAAAAATAAAGTATATAAATAATATACATAAATCCAGACACTTCTCAAGAGACACCTCTTAGGTTACGGACACCATCACGATCAGTTCACACTTCACACCGAGACAAGACGTGACGCGACGCGGCACTGCGTCCCAAAGTGAACTTTATTCACTACACAAGAAGATACACGATTAATTGCAAGAGTTCTAATTTCGAGCTGCACCGAGCTGCGTAGTGCGGCGCCGATATCTTCTTGAATACTGAATATCAGTGGCGAAGGCTAGTTCTCCTTCATAGGGAAGCCCTAGCCTGTATAATAGACTGGCCGTTACCCGCGGCTCCGCCCGCGTAAATACAGTATGCCAATGGAGCACTGTACTTTTAGGTATAAAAAGTAGCCTACGTTTTAATCCAGAGCCTAAACTACTACCATACCAAGTTTCATCGAAATCCGTTCATTAGTTTTTGCGTGAAAGAGTAACAAACATCCATCCATCCATCCTCATAAGCTTTCACATTTATAATATTAGTAGGGTAGGCATTTGGAGGAGGGTCTTCAAAAGGTAAGTGGTAAGTGTAGCCGATAGGAATGGAGTTATACTACCCCACGCCTTTGGTGAATTGGTACTTATAGTTTAATTTTGAAACGCAATCTTAAAAACTCAGCGTCGCGTCGCTGTGGAAGCTGGTCAGCTGGAAAACGCTAACGTCTGGTTGACCGTGGAAAGCGTTTAGCATCCCTTATGGACAACCGCGACAGAAGAATTACCTACTATAGACTATGGAGCCTTAATAATCTGCCTAAGTTACGGGGTTAGATTTACTGTCGCGTGAAATGGTGGTGAAAGATACAGCGGGTATAAAGTTAAATTAAAATAAAATTAAACAACTTTTATTTCAGGCTTTTATAGGAACTGGACAATCAGTGAGAGGTTAATTATCACTTATATGTAAAGGCAATTCGTCTCCGCTATCGAATTCGGCCGCCCTAGGAAGGTTTTGGAAGAGTCCCTGGTAGGAAACGTCGGTTTTTCGAGCGTACCTACTTACTATATCGAACATTCGGGTGTACTTACTATATCGAACATTCGGGTGTACTTACTATATCGAACATGCGGGCGTACTTACTATATCGAAAATTCGGGGGCACTTTCTATATCGAACATTCGGGTGTACTTACTATATCGAACATTCGGGCGTACTTATTATATCGAACATTCGGGTGTACTTACTATATCGAACATTCGGGTGTACTTACTATATCGAACATTCGGGCGTACTTACTATATCGAACATTCGGGTGTACTTACTATATCGAACATTCGGGTGCACTTACTATATCGAACATTCGGGTGTACTTACTATATCGAACATTCTGGCGTACTTACTATATCGAACATTCGGGTGTACTTACTATATCGAACATTCGGGCGTACTTACTATATTGAACATTCGGGTGTACTTACTATATCGAACATTCGGGTGTACTTACTATATCGAACATTCGGGCGTACTTACTATATCGAACATTCGGGTGTACTTACTATATCGAACATTCGGGTGCACTTACTATATCGAACATTCGGGCGTACTTACTATATCGAACAGAACCCCAATTCTCGTAATTACCTTACACTTAATTACTAGGTTTTGCCCGGGAATAATGTACAAGAGAGTATCCTATGTTTTAATCCAGAGCCTAAACTAAGCTACTAATATACTAAATAAACTTCATCAAAATCTGTTTTGGAGTATGTGCAAGACTAACAGACATGACTTCCTTCTGTACTGCAACACTCTACCACCAGATTTAGGGGGTATACAGCGACATAATTTCATGACACCCCCCTATACCCGGCTCCGATACGTGTCCGTATTCCGTATGTATTATGTTCTAACTTCTCATTTCTCAAACAAATTTCACTAAGGGCCTTTTTCGTATTCGGAAGATTTGCTTCCTTTATATCGAGCGACAGAGACAAAACATGCAAATAAGCTATCTAACATTTAGCAGTAGATTATGAAACGGGCCCTTAGTAAATAATATTCTATTAATAATACTTTAAACTTTCGCACAGAGAATGGATACATTAAATAAGATTTTATGCAACCCATAATATGAGTTTCCTGGCCTAGTGGAGCTAGAGCTCGGCGTCGAAAAAGGAGGGCATCGAGTCACTGCTGATCGCCTAACGATCAGCAGTGGTCCAATGCTTGTTGCATTGGACCACTGCTGATCGTTAGGCACCCAAAAGTTCGATATAAAACCGCCGGTCTGGCGTGATGTGTTTGAAGATTCTTTGAGTAAAAAAGGTCATAAGGAGCAAGGAAACTGTTTTGAGAACTATAGCTAATATAAACTATAGCGCCAACTAGAAACCGACAAAAATTCAAGTCCAAGGAGACGAACAGATTGACGTATAACTTGACATTGTTCCCTATGACCTTTTTTTAATCAAAATTCTTACACGTTCAGGGCGGTCTGGCTGGAAACTGGTCAAGAGTAGGACCCAGAGTTGTCTTGCATTTTTATCGCTTTATAGTTGGCGCGCAGCCGTGTATCAAAACAGTTTTCTTGCTCCTTATGACCTTTTTTTACTTAAAGAATCTTCACACATATTGGTCAATAAAAAAAAATCTGCCAGGCTCAGAACCGCCAGACCGGCGGTTTTATATCAAACTTTTGGGCCCCTAGCGATCTGCAGTGGCCCAATGTACTACACTACACTATTTACACTACAGTATTTCAAGAGAGGTTACTTCGCTCGGAGAATACTGTATAACTCATCCAATAACGAATGAAAATGCCTAAGTATGCAACCTGTAAACTAGAATCATTTTAATAAGGACCTTGTCGAAGGCCGGCACAAGCTTCATTGCTTTCCCAAAAAGTATAACTGTATTTCCTGTGAATTAAAAGTAAGACAACCTTTAAAAAATATATCACATTAAAAAAATATCACATTTTCATTAGTAGCGGTATAGCCGAGTGCGGAAATCCGAATGGCTAAGCTTGATGCGTATTGTATATTATTATTTTGATTCAATACCAACATTTCATCCAGTCCGTAACAATCATCCATATCTTGGTTTGAAAATTACAAATCTGTTTAATAGCCTTGTCTTAAAGATTATTTATCCCATGTAAGCAGGCGTTTTGTCCCTAATACCACTAACAATTTAAATCTCCGGTAACATCAGGTTTATTTCTCTTTAACTCTTTAACTCTTTAAATAAGCCTCAAGTAACCGTAGATTTTAGTAGAGACATAGAGCTATCGCGCAGATTACGCGCGGCGACGATTGGATGTTGGGGCTCTACAAAATTGTGCTTAGTGTGTAATATCGTCTTACCACATGGACCTATATGTTATATAGACGAGACACGTCGAGGCAAAAAGTGGCTACTCTTGAACTGCACTTTTGGGTTTGTTAGGGGCAGTCAAAGTTTTCACATGACAAATCTAGACATTTAGACCGCACGGCAGCGGAGCGAAGCGTCCTTACTAGTAATACCGCTATGGAGTGCCGCGTCGCGTAGTTCCTCTGCCGCGTAATGCGTTATATCTCATACAATTTCATACAAAGAACAATTGGCCGTGTCGTGTCGCGCAGTTGTGCTCGCGCTGACGCGTGTATGCCTAGTGGGGTCCCACCATAATCAGTCCGCGTTTATTTGACAAAATTTTCTGAAAACAACATGGTGGACCTACCTACGTCATACTCATAGCCCATCCATAGTTTTGAAATCGATGTTTTACCAGTCTTATTAATTACGGCCGAATAGGTTACATCTAGATAGGAAACAGAGCTATTCGCATGTCTACTTTTCGAAATCTGCTTTAAGCAAGCTACCTCTGCCAGTTTACAGTTTACACGCATAGATAAATGATTGGTCGAACCATTTAGCTATGTTTACACGTTAAAATTATAGCAGAGAGTTTGCTTACTTTTTGTAGGTGCAGTAGTGAACTTCCATTTTGCAAAAGCTCATTAAAAACTTGAATATTTAAAAATTTCTAGAAACTGCTTTGATTACAGAGGTAAGTTGTAACTCTATAATCAATTCTTATAAAGGCGTACCAAGAAACCCAACACGTTATCGGTATTCAGACTATAAAATCTAACTTCCCAAACTGGTCGGCGGTTATCCAAACGAATTTCTAAATAAAGCGTAGACCTCAAACATTCGAACGCTTGATCGTAAATCAAGCGTGTCCAAAGCCCGGCCGTTCCATATTTATCTCGGCGTGTCGGCGTGTCGGCGTCGGCACGCGTATATTTATCGCCGATCGCCCCGTAGCGTATACCGACAGAATAAATAAACGTGTTTGGCTCCCCGGACGACCCTCGCGCACACGTAATCCAAAATGTCCGATATATTTTTCTATGTGAGCGGCGCGCTACAAAAAACAAAGCGAAATCGAACGCGTCAGCGGCGGAGAACGAGAGAGCGATAGCGGGTTTCGTGCACGCCGCGGGCGGGGCACGAGCAGCCGCGCCGCCATTGGTTCGCAGAGCTACGTCGCCCGCCGCCCGCGCCCGCCCGCCAATCCCGTGTACCCGCCGCTACCCCGCCGCGCGCCCCGCTAACACCGAAACGACGACCTTTCACGAATACCGATCCGATTCGATACGACCGGATCGCCTTAGTTACTTCTTGTACGCTGGTGTGGTAGGACGTTTTGCTGAAATTTTCAGGATATTGTTTCAGTGGTTGTTTGAGAGAATCTTTGTGCCCAAATTTGTGTTACCGACAGAATACTGGATTCCTGAGCCAAAATTTTTTGTCAAGGTAATTGAACTGATTACTGTATACTAGACCTATAAAGGTATTTATTTTAGTATGAGAAAAGTAAAATAGCAGTGCAAAAAAAATTACTGGCAGAAATTCCAAGTAGAATCATAGAACGTAAAAATTGTGTCCTCGTAATCAACGTAGGCCGAACGCACGACAACGTCGCGCGTAAATAATAGGGTAGGCGCTCGGCGCAGTGTTTCTCTCGCAGCTGGCGAAGAGCGGCAACGTCGCACCGTGCCTCCACCGCGCTGCCGCGGGGAGCGAGCGCCGAGAGTCGAGACACGATTTACGTACAGAAGCAATATACCTACCTATCAAAACTAATTGCAGTCTCCAATCGAGATTATGTTTGGAGTACTTGTAGTTTTTAAATGTTTTTCTTGCATTCACGAGTTTTATTTGTAAAATATAGGGTTCCGACGAAGTATATAATTTGTTATGTATTTACATAAGTGGTTTTTATATACCTACCTATTATGACGATATGCCTTTATCGATAGTTTCAATAACATCCACTTCATTCGAACGCAATTACATTCCAATCCAGCGTATTATTGAAAAAACTCGCTGAAAACCTAAAGTGGAAGATGAAAATATAACTTGTTTACAGATATCGAACGGGTGTTTGTGGGTGCGTGGCGCACTCTATCGGCGCTACGGGGAGAGCGGGCGCGGGACGCGAGGCGGGGGCACCGGGCGAGTCTCCCCCTTCCTCAGTTCGTACACCGCTGTGAAGTAATGTGGACGCTCCGCGCTGTGACACCGGATCGTTTGCGCGGCAACTTCAAACTGTGACCGAGTGCCGAATAACATGTGCACAGGATTGCGGTGATTCCTCACATTGGATGCAGTGATCGGATTGCCCCACTTGGATTGCAGTGTTTTTTTCATTGGATTTGGATTATTTTTCGCCGCAAAACTGGGGATGCATAAGATGGAGCTCGGCGACAGCGTGTACGCCGCTGAGCGCATCATGAAACAGAGGATTAGACGGGTAAGCAGCTCTGCACGTTGTAATTACGCAATATATCAATTTCCACCGCGGTGTCACATATCACTTGGTCGGTACTCCGGGCATGATTGCATGAACACAAAACACGCTTCAATAATGCATTGTATATTAAAAAATTAAGCTGTGCACTGCATTTTAATTGACATTCTGTGTAGTTTAATCTCTGCATTGTGACGGGAGCAGCTGTTGAGATATCGCGCAAGGGTTTTGGACTTCTTTAGCATGTCCCTTGTATTTATGGTCTCCCCTGCTCTTTATTCGGGACCTGAGGGCGGTGGGAATGAATGTCTCCCTTCTTGAGATCATATTTAGTTTTATAATAAACGAGTTTTGAAGGCTTGGGGCAACCTTGTGGCTGTCTGTACCTGACCTGGCTTTTGATGTTTGTCTGTTGCCAACTCGATAGTGTTATGTTTGTTTCCTGCTTGGAAGTTGTAACCGGAATGTAACTTTAAGGGCTTTATTCCATCACCTGAATATATTACAAAACAATAAAAATAATGGATAATAATTTATTAAATTCTTCATAGAGGCTTTGATTATGGATGGCTTGATCAATAGCATTGTAGAACATAACCCTATGACACTAACCAATCAATTGTGTTGCAACTGCATGATAGAATAATTTAGACGTAAGATTTGGGTTCATCGAAGACTGTCAATTGTAATATAATAGACCAGAATATTATGAGCGGTATAATTTGGTCTTTTGGTGAATTTAAGTATATTATTATATAGAAAAACGATTGGTGTTACGTTGCACCTGCGTTTAAAAGGTTTTAGTATAGTAACTAACATGATCTTACGTATAATACGTTGTACGTACACAAAATTATATGTTCCTTTGGTTAAAACTTTCTACTGGCTTTTATTCTGATCTGAAACACAATTGTACCTCGCCGAAAAGTTGATTGAGAGCGGATCTCAGGCAGATGATAGTTCTAAGAAAGGTTCTGTGGGTGTTTAGTTTTTTACCTCCAACATATCCCTCCAAATATGGCTTGCTATTAAACTCCGAGGCTAGTGTTATTTAGAAGATTCCCTATAAAAAATGTATAATAGAGTAAAAACGTTATACTAGTTCAAAGAATAGATTATCTAACTATAATTTTGTTTTATCCGAATACACTATATTATACTCCGTTCAGATCCAATTTCATCCAAACGTAAACAAAATGAACAACAGTACACATAATTCTACCAATTTAAATGTTATATTTAAATTCTAATGAATTTATCATATCAATGTGTCATTCATTAGTCATTACTCCCCGTGCGTGCAATAAAGAAATGCAACAAAACACATTAATTTATTATTTTCGTTTTATTCACGCTTAGATTATATTTAATCTGAACAGAATATCCAATAAAAGATATGCTATATTATGGACGATACTAAATAACTATTTTACGGCTGCGGCCCAGGATAGTAAGACGCTCAAGGTTACAATAATTCGCATTCTGTCGAAAATTGACCCAAATGTTTTTCCCTGATAGAATCAATTGAAAAATCACTATCGATGGATGGTCTGTGGTCTGTAGAAGTTTTTAAGCCGTTGTGCTTCGCTAAGTGAGGATAGCGGGTTCTGAATACCGATTGAGAAAATGTAACTCCTCTGGTGTTGCGGGGTTGTCCATCATGGGCGGCCGTAAACTCTAACCATAAGACGATCTCGGTGTTCGTTTGTCGGCCTTTCATGTAATAAGTTTTTATGTTAACAAGGTTAGTCCTCGTGTGCGGCAAAAGGAACATTTATGGCTAGGTGACCAGTAGCCACTTACATTTGTTTGAACAATACGAGGGCCCTAAAGCCCTTTCTCTCCCCTTCCCACCTACGCTTTATTGGTGTTCTCAAACAAATCATATAAAAACTTGTCCTACGATATTACTATTGGGCAAGGCATTCAGTTAAATTAATCCACATTAAGAATCAGAATACATTTCTATTTTCTTAAATTTTCTCTTTCTATTGACATCGATACTACGTAATATTATTATTTACCCACTTTAGACTGCCAAGCTTGCATTTTTAGAGTTCCGAAATACACAAGGAACCCTTATAGTTCCGCTCTGTCCGTCCGTCTGTCTGTCTGTCTGTCCGCGCTTCCAGCTTTAGTAATTATGAATATTATTTGATGAAATTTGGTATAGTTATAGATTGTGTATAGATTTCGGTTACGGAATCATAAAATAATAATAATTTTACATTTTAGGGGTCGTTCTCCATGCATGTGAAGTGGGGATGAAAAATATTTTTTCATTCTACCCTATCGTGTCGTACCTTCTATCGTTGAATAGGTCTAAAAAAATAAAGGCAAGGTTTCATAATTAATTCTAAAGTGGTTTATAAGTGGGTTCCCCTCCTGGAATTTCTAAACCATAGGAGATGATATTGATTAATGATTGGATGTGATAGATCATGCTAAAAACTCTTAAAGACTGTAACTTTTAAAGTAATTTGAAAAAACCTATTACGCGGCGACAGCTACGGAACCCTCCTTAGACATGTCCTGACATGCTCTTGGTTTGGTTATTTATGCTCATATCTAAAACGTTTCAAGTTTTAATATAACAAGCGCTAAACTAAAACCTACTAGCTTTTTCCCGAGACTCCGCCCGCTCCTAAATACCTATAGTATCGGCTATCCCACGGAAATTCTGTACACTTTCGGGTTAAAAAGTAGCCTATGTTTTAGTCCAGAGCCTAAACTACTACCATACAAAATTTCATCGAAATCCATTGTAGTTTTTGCGTTAAAGAGTAGCAAACATCTATCCATCCATACAACCATCCATCCTCACAAACTTTCACATTTATAATAGTAGTAGGATTCTAAAACCGGGATTAGTTTTACTTGGTAAATAGTAATGCTAAAGTACAAACTATGACGACCTGCAATCACTCCGAAGTTCATAACTTATTTAATTAAACAATGCGGTTATAAGTTGGTTGAGCAGTTGGCGAGTGCTAGGCCTAAATTCCATAACATTTCGTATTATTCGTATTCATTGTTTAAACTTTAGCGACACAATTTTACAGTTTTTTTTTCATAATTAATCTTGCATTGATGGTTTCTGTACAATCTTTGTTTAACTAAAAGTAAACTGCTGTTTTCATTTTAAAACTGACCTAAGACAACCTGTCTGCGTTCACTTGCAGTTGGTACCTACGTTTAAACAATGGATAATTTTTTTTACAAAGTAAATACATATATATCATTTTTTCTTTTCTTTTACAAATGATTACCTATTAAATATTTAGGTATTGAATTTATTATAAATATTATGGTGGGCAATAAAAATGAAGCAAGTATAGTTTATTGTACGGAGTAGGTAATTAAGACAAAATTTCAGAATCACTTGCAGTTTTATTACTATTATGGTCGTTACCCTAAAGTACGCAGGATACTAAAATAAATTTTAATGAATCGTCATAAAACTCATTATTATTATAATTACCTTCAGTAATTTCTACCTATAGTTCGCAATTGTAAAAGATAGCGTTAATTAGGCTATTTCACCAATTAATTAATTAGGCTATTTCACAATTTAACTTAGTGAGTAAGACACTGTCTTCGTATAAATAAGCGGTGAAAGCTATTTTGCAGACTGTTAGCGCCCTCTCTATTTTTCTACCCGTCAAGTGAACGCCATCTATATTTTGTACGCAAAAGTATTTTTTTTTAAATCACTTTCAGTCATCGGGTAGGAACATTTAAATGCTTATTATGATAAAGTTTGGAAAAAGAAACTGTATTGGAAATGTTTTTTTGGAAGAGTTTTCTTTTAAAAATCGATTCCTCTGAAACTTCGTGCTTTCTTACTTACACTTACGTATTTTGTGCATACTTCTTTACTAAAACTTTAATTAAACAAAGTAATATTATTCATTATGGTTCCGTAATACTCGAGGAACCCTTAAAGTTTCGCTCTGTCAGTCCGTCTGTCTGTCTGTCCGCGATTCTAGCTTCTGTAATTATGAATATAAATTAATGAAATTTAATAAAGTTATAGATCGTGTATAGATCTCGGTTTTGGCATTATAAAATAATAATAATTATATATTTAAGGGGTGGCTCTCTATACATGTGAAGTGGGGATGAAAAATATTTTTTCATTCTACAATTTTATATTTAAGGGGTGGCTCTCCCCATACATGTGAAGTGGGGATGAAAAATATTTTTTCATTCTACCCCATTGTGTGGGGTATCTTTGTTTAGATCTTTTAAAATAATGGCAAGGTTTCATACATGACTTTTTTACAAAGTGGACCATTTTCGAGTAATTGGCCTAAAGTGGTTTGTAAGTCCGTCCGTCCCCCCCTGCTTGTTCATGCTGATAGATTAGATTATATAGACAGATTTAGGGAAATTATTTCGAGCGAAATCAGACTATACATTTTGATGAAATTCAAAGAAAACCTATTGCGAGTTGATAGTTACGGAACCCTCCTTATACATGTTCTGACATGCTCTTGGTTAGGTTTTTTTTTACTAACACTATAATAAAAGTGATTTTACTACGTAAAAGCGCTATGTTATCATAATCACAGAAATAAGGGGGGCATTCCGCATCACAGACGGCGAAGATACTATAAAATTTGTTAAGATGAAAATATATCCGTTTATTCCCGATGTCCGATGTGGGAAAAAAAAAGTTACTTATTATTAGCTACTTTTTTCCCGATGTCCACTAGTGGTGAACAAATAGTGGAATAGTGGACTGAAATATTTTTTTAAATAATAATTAGAAATACTTAGAAATAAAAATAAAGGTATACACACTACCTTACTCACTCCACCGTGCGTTTGTATTGACAGTAGATGTGGGCTTTTTTGTTTCAACAACACACACAATTGTCAATCTTTCTTTCGCATGCTATACATAGGTACTGTATATAAAATTTACGTATTTTTATTGCGTAGCTAAGAGGCGAAAGAACCCTAAAATAGTTATAATTTATGGTCGAATTTAGACCACCGGGTGAGTGGCCTCTAGTAAAATATTATAATGTACTAGCTGTTGCCCGCGGCTCCGCCCGCGTAAATCTCTCAAATCAAAATTATCAAAATCCCAAAGGAACACTGTACTTTTGGGGATAAAAAGTAGCCCTTGTTTTAGTCCAGAACCTAAACTACTACCATACCAAATTTCATCAAAATCTGTTCAGTAGTTTTTGCGTGAAAGAGTAACAAACATCCATCCGTCCTCACAAACTTTCACATTTATAATATAAGTAGGATTCACCATCTGCGACGCCCTTAATAGAGCCGCCGTTGTCACAAATCATAATCACAGCCTTGTTTAGTTGTTTATAAAGTTTTGTTCCAATAATTGTTTTCATTCATTCATTGCTTCATCTTTCATTGTCAACCGGTAACCAAGATTCCAATGGCTATAGCGGCGTGTCGGAATACCGCTCAGTAATACACTGCAAAACAATATGACTCTTAAGCCATTCGTGTTAAAGTCTATTTTACAACGCGCGCAAATTAAGTTCTTATCTGTCGGCATTATTTAAATGTAAAATAAAGTCGTTACGTTTCGAATTACAACTTTACTGCATACAAAATAAGGATCGTATTCGAGTACACTCATAAACTGGGTTTAGCAACTCCTACAGAGCGCTGCGGCCCTGGTATCTTATAATAAGCGCGCCAGTATTCGGCTTTGAACGAGCGAACGTCGATTGCGCATGCTCCCCGCCATTAGCGCCGGCCAATCGAAGGCGAGCAGCGCGGCTCGGTAAAATATCGTGCAACTGCTTTACGAACGTATAAATAGGTAAACAAAGTCTTGTTTTCGATGTTTATCCGCTTGTTTCTCCAAGTATTGTAATTTTTCTTATTCGCATTACCGTTTTTAATGCGTTGATACAGGTTCTCAGTGTCTGCTCGATTAATTTGTTTTATTTTTTGTTTGAATGCAGAACTTTGATAAAGTAGTTCACTAGCTAGTGCGACCGTCGCAAGCTAGATGGCGCTTTCTATGTTTCTTTTTCATAATAAAATCGCACACCATTTTCACATCATGCCACTCGTCACTTTGTCGCACAGTGATTAAAATGAAGTTTCAAAAATAAAATTAATTATCAAGAACAATTCTGCTTTTGTTTGTTGCTTGTGTTTTTTGAAACATGAAAAACATTTTCTTAACATAATTTTAGGTGTTTGGATAGTATGACGAATATTAGAAGCTTCTAAGCTTCCGTTATCTAGAAATCTATGCTTACAAGGAAGAACATTGACAAAAGACAGCTGGCAAATACATAACTTTTACGTTATTGCTTTATTAAAAATCACCCCCTTTGTGCCAGAGTAGTCAGTCATGCGTGACGCTTGATACCAGCTTCAACAACAGGCAGCGACACAAAGCCATCCAATTCTGTATAAATAATCGCTTCACAATACCTACGTAACGTTATCCCTATCGGTATATCGGAACACAAAAAAGGTGTGAACGGCACAAGGCGAGGGATGGAGTCGACTGACAACTACATAAAAAGTATCATTATTATCTTATCTTAAAGAAAATGTTGTCTTCTTTAAGTATTAACAGAACTAAGTTTTAAATTTAAAAAACAGTTCGTATGCCTAAATTGCAATGTTCACTTCCTTATTCAGTCTAATTGTTCTGGTTTATGATACCGCAAGCCTAACAAGAGAGATTTGTTAATTGATTGCCGTTGGTGTTATATATGGCTCATCAAATATTCAGCTTACAAGACTTTAAGATGTACGGACCAGTACGGATCAGATAAGAACATGCAGTATCCGTAAGCGTATGTATGACCAGTACGGATCAGATAAGACCATGCAGTATCCGTAAGCACTAAAAGTAACGCCTAAAAGCTAGGTGTAATCTTCTTTTCCCTAGTTAGGTGGTTCTTGTACCAAATTTGTCGAATTTATGCTCTATCTAAAGGTGTCAATATAGATAATATGTAAATTTTTAAAGTCACAAAGGAAACTAAATTGACAAATTAATGCTGTCTGTCAATTTTTTTCATACTTTCTACAAGTAACAACAGCCGCAGCGGTTAAGATTTTTTTTTATCTAATACTATTTTTGAAATATGTTAATCTTACCAACCAATGAAATAGGTATCATCGACAAATAGACTGAAAATAAAAAATAAAAATTATCGACACAAAAACTACATATCTGAAGTCCCCAGCACTAGTGTCAACTGTATTGCTTAGGCCAGTATCCTCGCCCATGCTTGAGAATAATATAATGCAAATTTTGATTTTCAACAATTTAAAATTAATACAATTAAAAAATTAAAAAGATTTTTTTTAAAATTAGCTTTACTCTTGGAAAATATAAAATTAAAAAAAAATACATGCGCGACTCCAGACATGTCCTTGTTTCTACCATGAGTTTAATTATAGCTAGGGGCTTATATACCAAATTCGTAGGTACAGTTTGCTACCCCTCGTATACGGTCTTATGTGAAGGGTCTCCCTTGTCCCACTGAAAGCATCCTTAATACGCACGAATATTGAAGTAGTGAAACGTCATATTGCAGGGTACAATTAAAGCGGGCCTTTGTCAATTCCGTTACGCCGAAAACGCATCGATTTGAAAACTTAAACATACAGGCTTAAAGTTGAAAATGCATTGAAAGAATTAAATGGAACACCTTTGCTTTTTCCCATCGCTTATCGGGTTTTTATCAGACACATTGTGTGAGACACGAACTCACCCTAATTAGTTTTGATGGAATACCTCCAAATCTACTCTATCCATTTTCCAGATGAGCGTAGCTTTCAAAGTATTATTCTCCCTTCCGATTCAAAGTAAGCTAAATATTGGCGGCTATAATGCTTCTAATTTAAATGTCACTAAGCAACAAAGAAATGCATTGGCCAATGACACATTAATTTCACAGTTGTGTTAATTTGGTTGAATTTCATGTTTTGTTTACATTTAGATTACATTGAATAGAAACGAACTATAATCATACTTAAGCCCCGATTCACCAAACTTCTTTAAACGCGCTTATCGCTAAACTCGGATTTGTCTCTCTCTCTCTCTCTCATTCAATGTTAGAACGGAACAGACAGAATTAAACCGAAGCTCAGCGTTAAACTTCGATTCAATACGTTGGTGAAATTGGGGCTCAGACGGGAGTGTCACCCCTCTGAGAAGTGCAAGCCCATTACTGCCGTAAATTACATTTCCTAATGATTAACGTTTCTTTTACTTTTTATGGTGTGTTCGTGTTTTTAGTGCCCCCAATTCTACAAGCTCTTCATAATCAAAAGCTTAAAAAAAAGTGAAATATGGCGCAAAAGAGCAGACGGATCACCTAATGGAAAGCGATTGAAGTTTTAAAAAATAATTCGCTCTTTTCGCGAAGGTTTAAAGGTCGTAGTGGTCCGGGAACCCGCTGGCGACGACAGTACATTGCAGATTTTGCTCAAAGTCAAAAGTGACTTTATAATAAATCCGATAATCGTCTTCATGGTGAAAACACATTACCTACTTCTACAGTATTAACTAATAACTCGGTAACCGAAAACATATTTAATTTTGCCTGCTAACTGTCTGCGCTCTGACTAAAACGGAGAGGCATAATTCCATTAATTCGTCCAATGAGGGTGTTTGATATTTCTTCTGCCGCTAGGGGGCATACTCAACGCACACAAAGCGTCATCGCGGTGGCGTATGTGATGTCAAACGGACTACGGACTAAGAATTTTCGACTATTTTTCTGTCACCAGGCGGCGCTTGGTAGCCCGACGGTCCTTATCGTGTCAAAAAGCTGTCAGATGTAACGAATTTAAAAACCATCATTACAAAGCGCCTAACCCATGTTTTTTACTTTATAATGATCTGTTGATCGTTATCTATAAATTGCTGTGCTCACGTATATTAAACTGATATTTATTATCTTAACTGACAATTAGCCACCTACAGTTTATTTTATTATTATATATCAACAAGACTTATATTTCTAAACACCATTCATTTAATTTTACTCATTATTCACTTATTAACATCTATTACAAATCGTCCAGTCGCTTTTACTATTACTCAGTAATTTTCTACTAATATTGGTTTCAAAATGATCGTAGAGGCCATAAAACTATTTCAAAAATTCGAAAGGAACCACACATTTCCGTACGTTGGACCCCCATACATCTTAATTGCACATGTCCTCACAAATCATAATCTCCTAATATCAGGTCGTTACCGCGCTGTTTGTTTATTGTATCAAGTAATGTGGGGTCTGCGGCACCGAGGGTGACCGACTACCCCCGTGTCAAAACCACCCGGGACTTATCTCTCGGACCCGGCGTCACCCTTTATGATTGGATTAGTTACGCAAAAATTATAAGGGATTTGTTATGAAGGACCTATTGTTGTTATTAATCTAGTAAAAATAATGTAACACGTTTAACTACTAAGTTATGAATTATGATATCCTCCTACTAGTATTAAAAATGTGAAAGTTTTTGAGGATGGATTGGTGAATGAATGTTCGTAATTCTCGTCACACACAAACTACTGACCAGATTTTGATGAAAATTGGTATGGTAGTAGTTAAGACTCTGGATTCTGGATAAAATTAACACAGGATTCTTTTTATCCCGAAAAAGTGTACACGTGGGATACTGTATTTTATGCGGGCGGAGCTGCGGACAAATGCTAGTTACGAAAAATTTTACGTCTGGCGCAAGTTATTCTAAATAAAAATTCTCCCCTTTCTCGAAAACTTATGCGTAACCAGTACAGATATATGTTTCATGAATTTGTCACTAGATGGCACTGTTTTATGTTACGGTTTTATATAGAAATAAGAAAAAAAACATAGCAGCTGCTTTCAATGTTTCTAATATCTTATGATTGACCGATAATCTATAGATATAATTCTCTACCTGCTACACATTGTACTGTAATAGGAAGAGTCAAATTGCTATTCACATTTTAAGGACTGGTTTAATCGAATTCAGTATAAAAATAATATACTATATACCTTACATTTATGTAGGTAGTACAAATAAATTTAAGGAATATATCTTTACAAATTCTTCATACCCTACATGATAGAATACGGACAGATAAAACACAGAGACTGAAATCCCTTGTGTTTTACCCTTGTAAATACTGCTTACGTTCGCCATTTTCCAATTTGCTAGAGTTCCCTGGAGGGATTACCGATTTAGCCTTTTTATAACAGTAAACCCTTTTATAATCTACGTAGAATACCGTAACAGACTCTTATTTTAAAATATAGGAGTATAAATGCTAGTTTCTGTGAGCACTGAGCAGGCTGTGTTATCGATTCATTTGTAATACCCGATGACCGTGAGCCACAGACTGGCGCACTATAAGCAAAATATTATTCCTGTATAATACTGAAGCTGATCTCTGCAGTGCAGTGACTGAACCGTAATTCTTTCAGCTATACGAAAGTTATTGTTAATATCGCTTCCTGCTTAGGTACTAAAAAAACACTAGTCTAAAAATAACAAACTATAACCCCATATTCAAATTAATAATGAAGAAAAATGTAAACCCCTCCATTTTTTTTTACCGCTTGTAGTGACACTCGGTTCGACAGTTCTGTGTCAACAGTCATGCAATAGCTGTCGAGCGCGTCTGGCTCAAGTCTGCGGCGGACGGCGGTACGCGCCATCTGTCTCGTGTCTAGAATTCTGTCTCGCTTGCGCAGCGCTTGCAATCTTACCTACTCGCCACTTCTGCGTTCCTAGTATTTTGGTTACGAAAGCATGCGCGGATATTACGGGAATGATCCTTGGTTATCCGAACATCAGAAAGAAGCCCATTGAAAATTTTGACGCTTTTAGTCCTTTATTGTACAGCCATTTTCACGCTGCAGACATAGTAAAATATATAATAACGCCAGCAGTGTGTATTGTTTGTCAGAAAATATCATTGAAGGTTCTACTCGAATGGTTGAAATCGTTCTCAGCAAAAACACTGCAAGCCGCACTATTCGGTTTTTTCTCCATACAAACGCTCTTAGTACTCGAAAGTCAAACTTTGTAGACCCAAATTTTACTGTAATATCGTTTTAGTGTAACGTACCGACCTAGATATGTCTATTAAAAATATTACACATATCTAGGTCGGTATGTGCTTATATTATTTATAAAATTCAAATTTGCTTAGAAGATTTGCCTTCAACCATCGGATTTTTAACGCAACTTGGACCGTAAACAAACAAACGAAGAATGAAAATAAATAAAAAAACAAGTACATACCGACACAGTTTGATTATTTAGCTTCAGTTTTTTCATAAAACACCAAGAACTGAGTGTCGATTTGAGTAATTTGAGGACGCATTTTCTAAAATACTTTACAAAGCGGTAAAAAACTCTTCTATAAGTATATTATGGGTATATCGTTTTTTCCCCGATGTTAGGTGAAATAACAATCATTTTCCCCGCGCGCCGCAATGAGTTCGAGCCGCTGACTAACGCCACTCTTAACTCTAATAACCATATTTTATGTAATTGAATTTAAACAACACTCAATCAATCACTCAATCTTTCACTATTTATATTTTGTGTATTTATTTAACCCAACTAGTTTCAATTAGACCATCACATTCCTCGCATTTCCATACTCGCCTGAGCCGGAGCTACGGCTGTGAGGGTCACGTAGTCCTCTTTGGAGGTCCAATCGTGCGTAGAATATTCATGAACGGTATGTGTCGACCACTAAATCTTCGGCATTTAGTTTCCATTTTAATTTCGGTAGAGATAAAAAACCAATAACGGCGTGCAAAATAATAAAATAATAAATATCTTACATTTTATACGTCTTCTTAGCCAATGATCGACACAAAATAATTACAAAGATCAAGTGTCAGTATGGTTGGTTTATGGTTCCCATAAATATCTTAAATTCAAATTCATTTTTATTATTTAATAATAAAAGCTGTCATTGACGCCTTCATGTCTTGAGCTTTGTTAGTCCTAAGCTCGTATTCATTTACTTACGGTTACTTGGAACTTGGTCCACTCAAATAAGAATTTTTACAGCCGATTGACTCTACTTCTACTATAAAACTATGTATTTGTTACCACTGCGTTAGTAAATGATATATAATTGTAATGAAATCAAAACAAACACAGTCGCATCTGAAATAGAACATTTATTAGAAGTGACAGCAAGGATGGTGTTAATTGCCACAAGGCGATGTCGTCGACCGCGACACGCTCGTCACGTCGACGTGACAGTCGTCGGCAGCGCGACGGCCGCCGTGACCGCGACGCGTCACGCGCCGTGATTGTGATTGCTACAATTAATCAGGCCGACTCTGGCAATATAGTTTAACGTCGTGATGATAAAAAAATCAGACGCTTACATTTTTATCCGACCGAGGGGAAGCCAAAAGGAAGGGTAATGATTTCGGCAATCTATGTATGGATGTTTATTGCACCGTAGCGTCTAAACTAAACTGATCGGATTTTAATGAATGAAGTGTCAATAGATTCGTACTTCGTAGTAAGGAAGCAAACAACGGGTTACATGGGCTATAGCATAATTTCAATTATTGTAGTTCGACTTTGTATTTGTTCAAGTTGTGGTATAATTATAGGCAAGATTTTCTCTTCGCTTTGTGAGTTGTGACACGCATTTTGCTCAATGAACGAGAGCGTAAAATTAAGTATGTACCAACATAAATAATGTTCAGGCGTTTTACAATATTTTTTACAGAATCTTAAGTGTGTCCGATAACAATATATATGTATAAATGATTGTGACATTTTGTACTATCGAACAATTTGCTACTCGACCAGGCATAAGACAAAATCACTTTACAGCGCCGATGAATCGTGATTCCTGCGCCCGTACACATACTCACATGTAAATACGAAGTTCAACTAGGTATGCAGTCGTTGAGGTGTGCTAGTACAAAAGTAAAATGTTTAGAAACTGGTCGAGCAGGAACTTTGTCGATATTGTACCTATTAAATTAATATTATATCTAGCAAAGTCCCGCGAAAATTATTACTAGATAAAATATTAATTGAATTTGCAAGCAAAGTAACGCCCGATTCTATTATCTAGATATTGTACCTACCAAATTAGAATTTGAGGCAGAAAAAGAAAAGAATTTCTCTTCAAGGCAGACACTACAATAAGCCTGATAGCATTTTGCTTCACTAATCGGTGTTACAAATTAGCTGAACCATTGCCAATAAACAAACAATACCGAGCACTTGTACAGTTCCGGGGCAATTGAGAGTATTCCCGTATCGGTCCCCGCGGCCGCCCGGACCATTAATCTCCCTCAGCCTGTCCCCCCCTCTGGCCACCCTCTCTGGCCTACCCTTAACCAACTCGCCGCCGCCGTGAGCCCGCGACTGAAGGCCGCGACGCAATTTATTACTCAATCAACTTTCTCATTTCAATTTGGATATTGCTATGGTATTCGTTTAAAAAAACCGGGACCGGACGATCCTATGTACCTAGTCGTCACTTGTACCAGTCCTTGTGTTTATTTTAACGAGTTACACAAGATAGAAGTAACATTACTAGGGATAATCTTCAAATCTCATTACAATTCGGTAATTCAACAAAAATAGAATCCTGTATTATTTATTTCTAGTCGAACTAGTACATTGGTATGACGTGACGTGGTTAAATGTGAATAAACGTGAAACATCCGTAGACGCTAACCATAGACACTAAATAGGCAAAAAAAACACACTTGTTTTGTCACCTTAAGGTCTCCGTGGTTTGTTAACCTAAAGATCTCCAAGACGGACAGACTACAAACTATTGATCCATTGTGTCTGAACGTTATGAGGAGCTACTTAGAACTATTTCAGTAGTAAAACATGGTGGAACAGATGGAACAACTCTCTGGACCGCATTGCAAGGAAAATCAATGGAGACATAATATTTTATGCCTCGATTTGCACCTTCTATCGCTTATGTTCTCCGAGTTGTGTTGGTTTTAAGAAGAGCTCCGAGTTTGAACAGATCCCTGCAAAATGCAAAATTACTGTCGCTTTCAGCAGTACGCTGCACCGATAAATACGACTTTTAAATCATTATGGAACAATGGCGTTGGTACATTTTTAAAAAGGATAATTAGGTATTACAAACTTGATAAAAGTAAAAAATACAGGAAAAATTAGTTGCTTGCTAACTAGTTATTCAATCGGGTATATCTACTCTCTACTCTTACCTATTAAATTAGTCTAAGTTCACACGAAATCATATGAGTAGCTGTTAAATCAAATAAATCAGAAAGCATATTAATTATCATTATTAATTAATGTTTCTATCGTTAGACCTGTCGGTGTATTCACTCGACAGCTCACCACTAGGTAGGTAATTATCCCCGTAGCTGGCGACCGGCCAACACGGAATTTTATTGCATGACTCGCTCAACAGCGCAGTTTAAATTATTTTGTTTTGAATGTTACTGTGAATTAAGATAGCTAATAACCTAATTGCAGGTTTTATAAAAAAAATACTGAAATAACTCATCCAAGGGCACAGTACCTAAATAACTGTCAAGAGCATGTCAGGATTCAGGACATGTCTTAAGGAGGGCTGAGACAGAATAAAAAGTGAGAAGACCCTAAATATCAACGCGCAGTAGGATTTTTTCTTGAGATAACTTCAAAATTTACTGTCCGATTGTCCAAAATAACTCTCCTATATAGAGTATTCATGATATATCAGCATGGAAAGATACAAATTTCTACCTTTTGAGTAGAAATACAACTTGAAAACTACGTTGACAAATTTTTCGGAAATGAAAAATGATGAAAAATTTCGGACAAATGTCGGAAAAAGTATGAAACCTCGCCTTTATTTAACATTAACGGGTCGAATGAAAAAAACTCATCCACACTTCACACGCAAAATAATATTTTTCATTTCATACTGCCAAAAGTAAAGTATATACGCAATCTTTAAGTGTGCTTTTCATCAACTTAATATGTATGTTCATACAGAAGATATCAGGGGCGGACCGACTGCGACAGACGGACGGACAAAGCGACTACTACGGAACCCTAAAAACCGTATCAATCTGGTGAATAAAGTTCGATTTATCGATAACACACTAAAATCTAATGCTGGTAGCAGTGGCGTGGTATTTCTATAACTCCATTCCAATCGGCTTCACGTACAACTTACCTTTTAAGACCCTTATCCAAATCCTTACCTATTATACAGGCTAGGGCTTCCCTATGAAGGAAAACCAGCCTTCGCCACTGGCTGGTAGGTAGGTACTTACCTATTTAGCTCCTATCTGAAATGAATGATATGAAAAATTTGCTCAATACTTAATTAGAAACTTTGAAATTGCGTAGCTTACGGCCGCACTCAGATACATCTAATGCTTACTTATGGAGTCACTTAGGAGATATTTTGACAGAAACTGTATGGACTTTATGTTAAAGTCTGTACTATGTAGCTCTATATTATGTAATCTTTAAATATCTCTGACTTAGACCTAAAAGATGGTCCTAGTCTTCCACAGAGTCTCGACTATCGAGTTTTCGAGAACTCGCGAGAGTCGAGACTCGAGAGTTCTTTTGCGGGACTTCTCGATCTAGATTAGCATATATTTTCATACCTACATAATATTGGGTACCTACAGATATACCTATTATATGCCTGATTTTTACATAACGGCATGCTATGAATGAATAGAGGATTCAAGCTTGCAACCAGATTTGACCATAGCTCCGTAATCCGTTTATGGATCAGACATTTCCTTGAAAGAGACGACGTAATATTTGGGGCTTAAATCTGCATGGCTGGAGTTGGTTGGTACTTGATAGTCTGATATAGGTAGGTACTCAGGGCCTGTGTCTTATTAGTGTCGAATAGCTTATTTGGAAGTTTTGTCACTGCTTACCTACTCAGAATGACGACAGAAAAAAAGGTAGGTCTTACGCTTATCAGTAGATTGTGAAACTGACCATAAATCTTGTTTGAAAAAATTAAAAACCTATTTAAAAAATGATTGACTATACAAATGCGACTAAAACCCGCATACAAATACAGTAGAGAAAATAACGCTATAAAAGCTAAATTGGTAGAGTTAGGTAAGTATCTAAGCTTCTGATTAAAGCACTTTGCTATCCTTTTTACTAACAGGTGGCACCCGCGCGAGTTTCTTACGCCGGTTCTTCTCGCCGGGTTACGGTTCCGTACCGGTGGTAATTCAATCCTTTTTTTTTATTTGTTTAACGTTCAGAAAACAAAACCATGTTTTTTATTCTGAATAAAAGGTTTTGTATTTTATTTTATTCTGACGAATATCATAGGAAACTCAAGAAAAAACTATTCAAGAAATTCCATATATAAATAGGCCTTCTTCTACAAATAAACACTGCTCAAAGTAATTTTACAGCTGAATGCTGTGTATAAAACTTCCGTCTAAACTTTTGCGGCTTACTCTCTGCTGTTCATGTTCATTTAGAACAATGATACCACTCGGCTTGCTAATTGCTATGAGTTAAAAATGTTGGTTTAAAAAAATGGTCGCAAACAGTAATTACCACCTATAGGCATGGTAAAATCTCGTACAATAATAAAGTGACCTGCGATCACCTGCACTCTGCTCATTAACTAATTAATTACAACAATCGCTAATTGGCGTCTAGGAACCCGAGACCGAGACGTGGTCCGCCCATGGGGACTATAACCATCGCGCCGCCATCTTGCGAATACGCCCAGTTTACGGCATAATCGACCTTATGTTTGTGTATTAAAGCTCATAGCGGAGGCACGAGTATGTTGGCAGGCTCGGCTCGGGCGGTGCGGGGGTGGCGGGAGACGAAGCGGGGGCGGGGCGCGCTCCCTTCGCCCCGCCCCCGCCGGCCAATCGCGCGCGGCCTCACCTTGCCCGGACGTCCCAGCGATCCTTTATTTTTTTGTGAATTGCTAGTTTTTTTTGTTTTTTTTTTCATCTTGTTAATCTTTTATGAAGTTATGATTGATGAGTCCGACTTTTTGTTTTGACGCGGTCCAATACACGTTTTTATGTGGACGTGTTTATTAATTGTATGTCGTTAAATATCCATAGTTTATTTACTACTGGTTGGAATCAAATCAACATGTGTTGCTATTTCGCTAATTAGTATTTATTAGGTAGCTCTCACATATTGTGGTGATTACTTTAGTACTTAATATTGTTACTGATTTTCTTACTTTAGATTTAACCTGTTGAAAGACTTCAATGGAATAGTTTGTAGAACTAGTAGTGTAGCTTTTGCCCGCGGCTTCGCCCGCGTGGAATAGTGTTCTTGGAGAAAAAACTTCTTCAGCAAATAACTCTACTCACCGCAATATACAATATTTAAAATGTTTTAAGGGTTTCGTACCCAATGGGTAAAAACGGGTCCCTTTCACTTCGACGCGACGTGCGAGACCGCTTGATATATATTTTTCGCACTTGAATATAAATTTTACGATATCTTATACATATAAGATATTAATTTAGGCTGTAAGGTCTATAATGTGTATAAAATGCTTAAAGTGAGTTACGTATTCAATTTGATAAGGATCATACTGTATCCGTCTAAATAGCTTCTGAAAATACCATATATAATAATAAGTATGAACTCGGCACGGGCAGCTAGTTTTATTAAGTAAACCGCTATGTTGCATTTTAAATCTGTAATATCTTCGAAAATATTCATTTAAATTACCTGCTGTAAAGGGCCATATTGATTTATATTACATTCACAGTGTATTTAAGGTACATAGTTAGATAAGGATTAATGCTGTATTGCTTAAAATCGCTTTGTAGATAAACCATTACTTCTGGTAAAAAGTAAAGGACAAAAATTGTTATTGTGGGTTATCTCTTAGAGATAGAGATATACCATCGCGGACTTTGTTGTAGATCTTTTTAAGGTGTACAATACTGTAGTACATTATATTGATCTATCTCGTAGAGTTCAGCCAGCGTTTGCAATGTAAGCGCGAAAATGTGTTTATTTACGACATTAGTAACCTCTAAAATTATCAGTTCCTCTTGAAAACCTTCCTCTTGAATCACTCTATCTATTAAAAAACCTGCATCAAAATCGGTTAAAGATCTAAGCATACCTACATATCCCTCAGTATGCCTAGACGGGTAGAAACTTTAATAAGAGCATGTGGAGGAAATACGCGATATTAATCACCATTTTTCTAATTTAATTAATTGTTATTTTAATATTAATATTCACTTTTCCCGGTTACATGTAACAAAAAAATGTACCATTTTTCACAAATAGTCTTTACTCGCAAAATATGTTCTTAATGTGATCTCATTTTAAGTAAAACAAATAAAACTTTAAATAACAAAAGAAGTGTAGTAAGTAGATTTTAAAATAAAACCATATTTTTTAATAATTATGGACCTTTTTTTTGTGTTCCGCTAAATATGCCGGATATGTATAGTGATTAAAAAGGTATCCATTTAGTTTAGCTTGTGTATCGTAGCCACATGATTCGACACAATTTTTATCGACATATTGTTTCTGAATATTTTTTTTGTAAACACTGAATCTTCGTCATCAACTCATCAACATCCTTCGTAAGTCCGTACCTGCATGGTAGGAATATCTCTCTGTACTGACTGGGTTAGCAAAGTACAAACTTGTTTTTTAAACCTAATCATAATACTCCCAAACAACTAAAGTTGACAACTAAACTGGAGAAAGTTTGCATTTTACTTAAACATCAATACAAAGTCACTGCATAGTGCATCGTGTTTTCGAACTCACCCTTTGAAACTAAAACCAATAAGACGCGAGGGTTTCGTATTTATTGTCAACTGAGGAACGCCCTATCTCCACCACGTGGTGCGCCATTATATACCTTAATTTGTATAGTTGTAGAGTTTGTTTTCGTTTGAATCGAAACTGGAACAGTCGTAGAGAAAGGTCCATAACAAATGTTGGGTTTTATATTGGATCGCTTTTGTATAATTTGTGTCGCCACGGGTGTTCAGCATCTTTGGTGTCCGTCGTTAATTATGTCATTATACCTTTATGACTACAATAACCAAAGGTTTCGTCTCATTATTTTCTATACAGTATTACAGTGTATGATTTAGGGTTACCTACTATGCCACATTTCTATTTTATTCTGTTTTTAGTATTTGTTGTTATAACGGCAATAGAAATACCTACATCATACATTTGTGAAAATTTTAACTGTCGAGCTATCAGGGTATAAGAAGGTTGAGATACAGCCTGGCGACAGACGGACGAACAGCGAAGTCTCAGTAATAGGGTCCCGTTTTTACCCTTTGGGTACGGAACCCTAAAAATGGCACGTGGTCTAAAGAAATTTATTAAAGTTCATTGAAGTATTTAAAACTTTAGAGCCTCTATGGTTGATCAAATCTGAAGACTATTACTATAAAACAAAGAGAAATGATTTCTATAAATATATGACACAATAATTCGGTTTCGTCGATAGCGTGATTACAATTGCAGCAAAATACAATTAATAAATAAAATAATAGCCTAAACTGACCAAGAGCATGTCACGACATGTCTAAGGAGGGTTCCGTAACTATCAACGCGCAATAGGTTCTCTTTGAATTACTACAAAAGTTATTATCACAAAGTTATAACAGAAGCTAGGAGCGCGGCGGACAGACAGACGGACGGACGGGCAGAGTGAAATTGTAAGGGTTCCTTTAGTATTACGGAACCCTAAAAACACGGCCAAAGCTCGCGGCAATTTTCCGTGTATGTGCTCGAGTCCGTTCAGGCCGAACCTTAGATTAAAACGCCTAGAAACCGGGTACGCGCATGAAAAGTGAAGTAAATCATACTGAGCCATATCGGCTCAGTTTGTACGAACTACCCGTTAGTTGTCAAGATCAAGCGCTAGTGCATACATCTCCCGACTATTAAAATCATTATGACGGTTTGTGTCGTTATTAGGTGTCACAATGCATCGGAAAAGAATTAAAATAGCTTCGGACATAACATTTCATATGTAAGTATGAAATTTATGTCCGAACAATTTGACTTGTATTATGTCAAATATTTAAAACATTTTAAAATAAAATCTTATTTAGTATATCGCCATCTTGCTGCCCTATTTTGAATTGTGAAAGTGTTACTAGTAAAAATAAATTTATTTCAAAGTTTTCATGGCTAACTAATAGTTGCAACTAAGACAAAGTCTTATAATATTTTCTGATTTTTAAATTATCAATTAAAAGTGTGCCAGTATTAAGATAATCCATAATATATTCCTTAATACCAATTTAATATAAATAAAGTTCACAAATTGTGTTGAGATGGTTTAAAATGAAATATAAGTTATATTTTTACATCTCACGATATTAAGAAAAACAAATACAATAATTCCACTTTGAAGAGTACACACTCCACAACTTTAAGGTTTTGTGTGTGCGTGTCGGTATGTAATGCTTACGCATACATCTATTTGTTGCTTGCTTCACTTTGTACGATGCGTTTGTTTGAAGACTATCTAGGCGTTATTAATCTAAGGACCGAACTGACGTCAGTTCGGTCGGATGCGATTTTATCCGTGTATGTGCACGAATCCGTTCAGGCTGAACTGACGTCAGTTCTAACTGAAACGATCGGCCTCTCGTCTGTGGAGGCCTTTAGGGCCTGTTTCGCAATAGACCTAGTAGGTGTCGGATAGCTTATCCGGAAGTTTTGTCGCTGTTTACTTTATACTGAGCGACAGCGATAAAACTTGCCAATAAGCTATCCATCACTTATCAGAAGATTATGAAACAGGCCCTTGACGTAAAATATATACTAAAGCTATGAATGAGTTATCCGTCACTTATCAGAAGATTGTAAAGCAGGACCTGAACCTAATCTTCTATCTTTCTATACATATACCTATAATATAAAAGGCAAAGCTGATTGACTGATGTATCAACGCACAGGCCAAACCGTTAAGGCTAGAAATTTGAAATTTGGCACACGTATTTCTCATGTGACGCAGGCATCTAAGGAAGGATTTTTCACAATTTTTCAATTTTTTTAAATTTCCAAGGGAGTAAAATAGGGAATAAAAGTTTGTATGAAACTTTTTATTACTTGGATATATTTGCATGATATTTCGTTTGAATTGAGTACGAAAAAAAAATGATTCGTTTTTTCAGCGTTTTCTAAAATTCACCCCCTAGGAGGGTAAAATATTAGATGAAAGTTTAAAATTATTATAAAGATATCGTTTAAAAACCAATTTCACGCGGGCGAAGCCGTGGGCTAATGCTAGTAACATTTTAAAGGTAGACGAGATTTTTGCCCCCAAACATAAAAAATCCTAGCAGCTAGCTAGACTGAGACTGTTTAGAGTTTAGACTGTTGGATATTGTCCAATTCCAAGTATTGATATATAACACATTACATAACCCATTCTATTCAATTTTAATAAAATTCCATAGCACAACATTCTAAGCAGGAATACATTAATATCTCCTGTACCTAAACTAGTAGGTAACTATCGCAAGTCGCATCCCACCGTGTACCGTGGTAGGTACATGTAGCGTAGGCCATAGCCGTAATGTGTAAATCACTGCATGCACTGTATTTATGTAGCATACATAATATATTGCATATTATGCTCGGTGATTGCATGAACGCATGTTGTCGTGCACGGGCGACGCGACGGGCGCACGGGCCGTGTCGCGGATTCGATGCCGGGGGAGATACGCGACAGCTGGCCGGCAGGTGCGCTCCAAACTTGTGACGGCTTTTTACTTTTTCGGCAACTTTTGGCCCATTTATTTTATCAACAAATATCGATACTGTTGTTAAGGACAAGGAAATTTTATCAATAAACGCGCGTGTGAATGTTATTATGATCACAAATAGTCGCATATCTGCAGGAGGTGGGGTAAATAACTAAATACTGGGATATTTTCACTCATTTCACTGAATATTCATATAAAATATTATAAACAATTTATTGATTAATTATTATCTCCACTTCTCCGTGGATCTGAATTAAAATAATCACGGGAAATGAAATGTGAATGAAAATTGTACAATCTAAAATTATTTTAAAAGAGCTCCGTGGCCTAGTGGGTAGACCGTTTGATTCGCACTCGAGAGAGTGCAAGTTCGATGAATGAAAACATCGTGAGGAAACCACTACATGGTTGGCCCCAGATGTATTGACCAGTCATTCCTCTGGACTAGGCTGACTGTGTTGTGAGAATGCCGTATGTGCTTGGGCAACCATTCGACATTTAAAAAACCGCCTGTCCCAGGCACTACAGTTATACAAGAGTGGTTACTTCGCTCGGAGAATACTGTATAAATCATCCAATAATGGATGAAAAAGGCCCAAGTTTTTAATATTAAGGTTTTTAGTCGCTACTTTTGCTAAAACGGCCAACATCTTTTCTTTATAACATTTTTATATGTAGAGTTTCACACTTCTATCAAAACTTTTATTCTACCAACTCAGTAGTTCCGTGTAGAGTATGTACGGTCTAAGCACGACTAAGACGGTGTACCACTTTTGGCCCTTATTATAAGATCTGGCGGCGGACACCGGATCTGTCTGAAGATAATATTAGATAAAGCTGAGAGTTGCGACTTGGGATCGAATCCAAATTGTTCTTATGCAGTGTGCTTTTCCAATTTGCATGAAACTTTGCTTGAAACTTGGAAAATTGGTATGAAATATCTGCTTATTTAATTTTTAACGTAGTAAGGTTTAAGTAAATTCACATTAATAATGCATGTTATTATAATTGCTCACGATAGTAACGCCCCACTCGTTGCCGGTGAGCATAAAGAAAGCACACATCGATATGTTCCTTGGCAATTTTCAAATGTGGGAATTGCGAATATAATGAGCCCGTGTACAGTGAGCACCACCCTGCCGCACGCCACCGGCAGTCACGCCACGCCGCCCGCTCGAGCCACATGCCCCTACTAACCGCCGCGTCCGCTCTTTCCAGAACAAGGTGGAGTACTACGTGAAATGGAAAGGCTGGAAGCCCAAGTACAACACCTGGGAACCGGCCGAGAACATCCTCGACCCCCGCCTCATCCAGAGCTTCGAGCGTGGCGAGGACCTCCGCAAGCAGAGCCGCAAACGCGAGCGCGAGCACTCGCCCGTCGAGCGCACGCGCAGCGGCTCCGAGGAGATCCACCCTCCGCCCGGCAAGCGCAAGGCCGAGGTGCTGTCCAAGGAGTCCGGCAAGATCGGCGTCACCATCACCATGAGTCCGCCCGCCAAGCGCCCCGACGCCGGCAAGCTCCCCCGCGCGCCGCCGCCGGCCGCGCCGCCCGGGGGCGCCGCTGCGCCCGCTTCCCCCGCCGCCGAGGCCGCCGCGCCCCGCACTGGTCCGCGCCGCGCGCCGCAGTCTCCCGAGGAGGCGGACGCGCACACGCCGCCCGAGCGCGAGCGCCGGACCGATTCCCAGCCCGCCGCCACGGCGCCCGCGGAGCCCAAGGGCGCCAAGCCCCAGCCCGCGGTGGCGCCCGACGACGAGGACACGTGGAGCGAGGTAGCGGCGCCGGCGCTACCCCCGCCGCCGCCGCCGCCCCGCCGCGGCGCCGCCTACTGGCTGGCGCGCTCGCCGGTGGCCGACCAGATATTCATAACGGACGTGACGGTGAACCTGCAGACGGTGACCATCCGTGAGTGTCGCACGGAGAAGGGCTTCTTCAGGGCGCGCGACGCCCGCCCGCTCGACGTGACGTAAGCGCGCCGCGCGCCCGCAGCGTGTGTTGTTGCGCGGCGAGCCCGCGGACTCTGAGCAGACTGTGTAGGGTAGGCCTAATTATTGAGACGCGAGTACACCGACGGAAACAGACCACCACGATTTAGGCGAATTATTTGTCAATTGTTATGATATTCGTAGATTCTATATTATTTGTTGAATTAATTGTAACGACGATGACTGGTTCCAGTGATGAATGATGATAGTACTGCATCTGATGTAGCAGATATAGCAGCTGATAGATTTTAACATTCATGTCCAGGTAGTTCCTTTGTTGCCGTAGCTAAATTCCAACAAAAAATTTCTATATGGAAATAGGTTTTACTGTTTTGTTCATTATATTAAACATATTGTTATTTTAATGAATCTCCTCATTTCTCATGAATTATGTTTGTATATTTGTAAATACCTATTTAGTTTATTTAATGATCTTATTTGTTTAAATATTTTGTTGTTGTTATGTATGTGTAATTTAATTTCTTACATACAATGAAATTCCAACTTTGCTGATATAATTTATATTAATTTTGTAAGTTACGTGCACTGTATATAAATATTGTTTGTATATTTTAATTTTTGAACTAGTATTATAAGGTTACCATGCATAATATATTTAGTACCTAATCAAAACTGATTTATTTATTTTCATATTCTGCAATAACGCTACTATCAAAATGGTAACCGTAAGATTATTATTGTTAATTTAAAAGGCTTAATTCAGTACATTAAGATTTTGTACCTATGTTTAGTTCCTCGAGTCAAGCTGAAGGCACGGACTCACATTACTCTAAGGTTTTAACTCTTACGCCCAGTACCATGCAGTGAATTTATTGAACATTGAATTTGTCACATATTATTGCCTCTAATAATGTATAAAATACATTCATTGATAATAATATTGTATTATTATTTATTATCAATAAATGTATTTTGCACCTGAATAAAGGACAGAATAATCAAGCTAGCGGCTTACCAGAATGGGTTGTCAGTCTCTTTTGAAAATGAATAAGGGTTGTCGCAAATTTAATACATTCATATGTTAATAATAACTATTATTATTGATAAAGTTTAAACTATTAACAATAACTAAGTATGGTCAGTAGTATCTTTGAGGTTATGTACAAGTTTATCTTCTCTTGAAGATCAAAAACAATAAAAAACGTTTTAATGAAATTTAAATGATATTATTATTAGATAATTAAATATCTTGAACATTGATTTATTTTATGGTTTAATTCAGTATACTCGTAAGTCAGACATGAACCAATTTTGATTTTTTTTCAAAAATCAAAAAAAAACAAAATTCACATTTTATGATTGTATTCAAGGGTAGAACAGAACAAGAATACATATTCTTAAAAGTACATACGTTTTTTAGAACTTTTGTGTCTTAGATTTTAATAATTAGCAAATTTTCATCTGTAGACAAAAAGTTGATTAGAATTGACATTGTAAATGATATTTTCTAAATTGTATGTAGTCATAGATATGAAAATTATAATGAAGTGTGACAACATAATAACCGTTCAATATCTAAACTATTTTATTATACTTATGACAAAGTTTAAGTATTATTCTGGTTTTTGTAAAAAAAATCTCAATTTGCTTTATTAGCCCTTTTAGTCAGTGTGTACAAAAATATGACCATTGTCATTGTTTATTTGAACTTATTTAATTTATAGTGCATTTTATGTAATTGTAAATATTGTAAATATAATGGAGCACTTGTTTTATATGTGATAGTCCTAACACATTGTAGTCTGTAAATATATGAATATTTAATTAGACATTGTTGTTTTATTATTAGTTATAAATATATAATAAAATATATTTTCACGTATTGTAAAGAATGAAGTTAATGACTAATTATATAAAAGTAAATTTATAAGTGTTTCTAAAATCTCCTAACATAACATTCTGCTTTCGTCAGTTCAGAGGCACTTATTGGGTACACCATCGTTTTCAGGTGGCGCCACTGTAGTGTGAGGTCCTAAAGTACGGTTGTCAAAGTTTGCGGGTATTGCGGGCGCCAAAACAAAAATTTACATTTAAATCATATTTATTACAATAGAACAGTAGAGTAAACGTATTGGCCACGCCAAGTGTTGCGCAGGCCCGTTGCTCGAAAAAGGCAGTTTTTTTTTTCTTAGCTCCGCTATTAAAGCACTCACATTCATTGATCCGTAACTTTGCCATAATTAATCTAATGCAGTGATTCTCAATTAGTCGTACGCGTACCCCCAGGGGTACGTGACATCGCATCAAGGGGCAGCAATCTCATAACTAAAATATTAAACACCGACAACATTTAATTATACGATCCGTAGGTAAGTTAACCGTATGCATCAAGCGCTTTCTCCAGCGTTCTTAAGTGTTGAAAACTGTTTCACCGACCACCTATCCATCTCATGCAACAGTAGACTCAAAAGTTGTTTTGCTGAGCAATCACTGGTTAATTTATAAATAAAAATTCACCTGATTTCATTTTTTATTTAACGTTCGTGTTCGTACGCGAGTTTGAGGTCTTTCTCGAAGTATTCGCAACATTTGTTTAACCGATTCGTTGCGGCACCCACTTTGGAAAACTTTTCGCCATGGCTGAGGAACAAATTTTCTATGACACGACTGGCGTGTCAAGCGCCATAGAAGTCCATGCCGCGCGTAGTGTGCCATCAGCCATGCGTATACAACTAAATGATTTTTTTGATTTTTTTCTGGTTTAGACTTCATTTAACTTTAGTTGGAATCAAACTACGGGAGTGTACGGCACGTACGTTGCGTTACGTTGGTTTTGAAGAGGTAATTTACGTGTTTTTCCTGAAATGGAAGGTAAGTGGCTTTACTCTTTCAGATGTTTTAAACCTTTTTTTATATTGTTTATTATTTTTCTGTGTATTCACGTAATTGGTCAAGGAAATTTGTGTCTAATGTGTGTAATATATTATATACACTATATTTGTATAAGGTAATAAATAGGTACATATAACATTTAAAAGCTAGAGTTATTAGAGGTATTATTTTATTTGTAAAAGCATTGAATTACAATTTACTTATAAACAAATAACAGCAGGTCAGATAAAACACATTGGACTTTGTAAAGCGTTAATATTGAACTACAATTATTTACTGCGACGCGAGATAAATTTTTAAAATTTAAATTAAATCGTCGTATGTACTGCAAAAGTCATTACTGCCAAAAAAATAAGATTCGAGATAATAGCGATTTAAAGTTTCTGTGTTAATGCAGGTAACTCGTCAATCCAGGTTACGAATTCAAAAATTATTTCTTTAACCCTAGATAGATAAAAAAAATGTAACGTGACATTTATTTTCAAATAAGACTTTGTTCTTTGCATAGGTCGAAATGTTACTTCCATTTCAAAAGGCGGACTTTATGCCTTATGGCATAAAGCATTAAGTCCGCCTTTGTACGTTTCTTTGTGCATAAAGTTTTAAAAAAAATCATTAATGAAAAAAAAACACGTTGTATGTGTTATAAAAAATGAATAAAAAAATCAAGATGATTTAATTCTAAGTTTAACCTTTATATTTAATTGTTACAATAATTCGAATAGACACGCCTTTCGTGTACCTAGCACAAAAGGTTGTCAATCCCTGGAACTGTTGAATTCACACAATATCGAGAGGCTAAGACAACAGGGCTTATTCTACGTGGAAAATCTTGATAGTTTT
Source organism: Phengaris arion (assembly GCA_963565745.1). NCBI lineage: Eukaryota > Metazoa > Arthropoda > Insecta > Lepidoptera > Lycaenidae > Phengaris > Phengaris arion. Next base: position 2,504,236 of record OY751442.1, read on the forward strand.
GTTTTGGGCAGACCCTTCTAAAACTTAATCTGAGGGTGTTACAATCGATGAAAAAATGACACGCCTATCGTGTCATAAGCCACTAGTTAAAACCATTGATGACACGCCTGTCGTGTCACCAGCAACGAATCGGTTAAATCCGCAACCCGCAGTGATTTTTGACATTTCGGTGACCTCACGCTATATAAGCGCCCCTAGCGGCGAATCCATACGCGATAGCCCTAATTGCCATCCCAGTCCCCTATATTATAAAATCTTGCCTGTCGCTACTTTATTAAACCCAATTAAAGGATTTTTGTCAATAAAACTAAACCCTAGTGTCGATCTATGGAGGGTAGAGGAAAGGAAGTCGAGATAGTCTCATACATGAAAAAGTGTCCGTAAAAAAGCGTTAAATAGGGGTGGCACTACGGTCGCAAAGCGGCAAAATTTAAACAGATAATTAAATCTTATTATCTTCTTCTTATCTTATATTTATAAAAATATTTACGACTACGCGAGTTTCTGAATGAACTTCTAAAGTCTATTAATTAAGTGGGCAAAAAAATTAAATAATTAAACTCGACTATCTTCACTCCATCTCTTACTGCTAACTTCATATCACACCCTCTTCATGGCCAGTTTTGGAACTATTATTTAACTACTTTTATCGGATACTTTTTAGTTTTTCTGCCTTAGAGAGATAGTCCTCCTTCCCTCTACCCTCCATAATTATGTCGAACACATGTTAAAACTACGTGAAAGAAAAGAAAAAGTGAGACACGATATCCACGCCATCCTCTTCGCACTAATACCTACAGGCACGGAGAAGGATATACCTACAGGTACAGGATACATTGTTTTAAATATTATTATTAATATAGATACTTCTACTCTAATATTAATTATCCTTTTACATGTAATTTTTTAGATTCCTTTTAATGTAATAAAGTAAGTAAACGCAGTGCGTATCTGTCACTGGAAAACTTGTGTAATCTGTGCAGTTGAAGTCTAGCGAAAAATCTATCGATTAGTCGTCGTTTGTTTCATTGTTCGATAAAATATCCGAAATTAAATCCGATGTTTATGTTTACAACCGGCGAGTGAACTATAGTGCATTTTTTATCTTTTAAAAATTAAATTTAAAAAATGGAATGGTCTAAGGATAAAACATTGAGGCTAATAGAGTTATTGCAAATTAATGCTAACTTATGGAATCCTTCTTTGTGTGATAGTCGAAGGGATAAACAGAAACGAAGGGAGGAACTTCACGCAATAGCCAGTATTTTTGGCATTACTGTATCTGATGCTACGAAAAAGATACAACATTTACGGACCCAGTACAACCGTGAGTCGGCCAGAGAGGCCAGAGCTAATGCTGAGGGCCCAAACGAGAACTATATTAGCAACTGGTACGCATATGAGTATTTACACTTCATGAAGGATTCCAATAAACCATATAGAATACTGACATTGGTTAGTAGCTTCGGCGAAAACTTTTACTTCTAATTTAAAATAAACCTTAAATCTTCAGACATTTTAATCTCTTTTCAAATATAAGGTTTTCAAATGATTTTTGTCTCAACTCTCTCATTACATAAAATCTTTATAATATTTCAAGAAACAATTTTTGTATGATTTCAGACGGACCACTCAGAAATTAATGGCAATGCACAACAGCATATGGATGTTTCCGACAACAAGCTGGAGCACATGAACACATCTAACATTAGCAGATCCGAGCTTCTGCATACTCTGAAGCCTGACATACTATATTCCCCACAAGCTAACAGCAGAGATGAGTTCTCAGTATTTGGGGAATACATAGCTAATGAGTTACGCTCGCTTAAAGGTGAAAAGAATCTTCTAGTCGCAAAAAAGAAGATACAGGATGTTATATTTGAAGTGAAGATGGGTATGATAAGCGACCAGAGGCTGGACCATAGCACGACGTGTACAGTTTATACAACAAGTACTCAGCCCCCTGTGGTACACAACGGAAAGCTCTACTCAAGTTCAGAACTGACTGCAACTATCGAACCTCAGTCAAATAATGCATCTACAAACACTAGAATAAATGAGATTATGATTAGCGGAAGCTGCCACTACCCAACATTTAAGGTTGACGATCAATAGCAAAACCAGCCACTTCCCACTGTGGAAGTGGATAAAAATGAGACTTATACTATAACTAATTAGGCTTTTAAAATTTACGACCTCTGTGGCTCAGTGGTTGAGCACATCAGTGTTTTCCAGGTTCCTGGGTAATGGATGAGTATTAAATATTTGTAAATATAATAGAAATCTTAAATATGTGTATAGTATTAAATTATTAAATATATTTCCACTGTCTGGTACCCCCATAACACAAGTTCTTCGAGAATTTACCACAGGGCCAGATTGACGTGTTGTGGAAGCATACATAGGTATTATGTATATTAATTTTTAAATCATTTTAAAATAAATATTACACATACATATTCTAAGACTTTGGTTTGTAGATTTTTAATAGTGTGTAAAATTGTTACTTATAACTAGTCAATCAATTAATTTTAAATGTAACTGAAAATTAATAAAAAATCAATAACAACAGTATAAATTGAAGACTATAAATAATAAGTCTTATAAATAATAAATAGAGAAATATATTTATTAGAATTGCCAACCAGACTTTAATAAGAAGATAGGCTATGACGTACATTTGACAGAACAAATCTTAATACAAGAAAAAGTTACACCATCTTGGTTTTCATCATACCTCAAATATCAGCCATCTTGATTTCACATACTTCAAATATCAAAATGGCCCCAAAAACTCCAAAAGTGGGGCCATTTAAGAGGAGATCGTTTTTGCCTCAACATGCCTCTTCTATATTATATATTCTATGATTATTGTACTCTATATTATTTATTTTGTGTGATTTGATTTCTCTAGATTCAATTGACATAAAATATATCTACAAAATTGTACAAATTTTAGTGTAAATTCTCTGTGGTCGATACCAAGAGGTGGGATTAATAAAACAAAGCCACTCTCATATCTCAATCTGATAAAAAAATATATATTTATTTATTTTAATTTTGAATGTAAAGATGCTGTGGAAATTTTCAGTGATAATGATCATTTGATCAAATTGGCTTAAAATAGTAAGAAATATGTTTTCAAATGTATCAATAAAGTAACTGTATAGTACTATAATGATGTAATGTAAGTATTTTTTTTCTACATTTATTATATCCAATATAGGTAGTTACTTTATTTTGGACAAAAAAGCAATATGTAATATAGTGTACTTATTTTACATGTATATACAGTAGACATGATCATAATGTGTATCTTTTATTATTGTGACAAACCTAATGTGTGTATGTAAAGTTTCAACTTACAAGTAATTTATAAACATGTGAAATAGATTTTGTTCTGACTACTAAGTATATACTTAGTAGTCAGTATTAGTACTTACCTACATAAATATTCAAAACAAGGAGTATGATGTAAATAATAATATAAATTTTCAGCAAGACTTGTGTTAACAGTGTATGTAATGCTATATTTTTTATTCCAAATTCTTATAATTAAACTCCTCTCCTAGTAAATAATTCAGATGGCTCTGCATGATACTGAAGTTATAATGAGTGACCTTACGCCTTCCCACACGTACCACAACCACACCAACGCGACGCGACGCCACAGAATGTGATCAAGCTGTGCTATTGGTTACGATGTGGTACCGACAAAATGTCGATTGTCGATGTTTGTTTGAATCACCATAATAAATACTCGGTGTCGCTAGTGGCTGCGATGAGGTCCATAGCTTAACTTGACCACATTTTGTCGCGTCGGTGTGGTGTGGTTGTGGTACGCCGTACGTAACGTGTGTAAACTGGGAAGAAGTAGCGTGCAATATTGAAATACAATGACACATTAATTTGGTCGAATTTAATATTTTTATTTACGTTAGTCAGTAGTACCTACTTACTTATATTATATCTAGGTAATTGCTGCAAAAAATTGGATGCTCAGTTTAATTCCACTACATAAATAAATGTGTAAGTTTGTGAGGATGGATGCGCGGATTTTTGTTACCAGCTACTTTTTAGTCTTTCCCGCAAAAACTACTGAATGGATTTTGATGAAATTTGGTATAGTGTTAGTAGTTTAAACTTTGGTTTAACACATAGGTTACTTTTTATCCAAAGAAAGTACAGTGTTCCCGTGGGATACTGTATTGACGCAGGCGGAGCCGCGGGCAAAAGCTAATAAATGTGTTCCCGGTCTCATCAAAATGCAAGTGTTAATTCACGCTGGTTTTCTGTAAGGCCTGTGGTATTTCTCCAGTGACCTCTCCGGAAGACTTGGCTTCGGTAATCCAGCATGCTGCATGGCGGAAAAATACGCAGCTAGATTACAAAATAATGAAATTTTCGAAATATTACGTAATCAGTAGGTATTTATCAAAATCTGAATCAAGCACCAAAACGGAAAGGGGTAATCGTTTTAGACCTCTGTTATTATTTACATCTTTACTATATCGACCGATAACTACGCGGGGTTATCCGACGTTATCGTTTTGCTAGTTAAATATAGACTGAGAGCCCAAGGCTTGATTTACTTGATGATGGTGATGATGTTTGTTAGGATGATGAGAGTTTGAGTAATAACAGATGATGAAGTAGTGCATCGTGACGCATTGCAAAATTTGTGCTAAAAGTAGTTTTAAAGTTATTCAAGAAAATCAATTTTTGTTGGACTAATTTTTAAAATATTACCCCAGCTGCCAGCAATATATTTTTTAAATATTTTTTAGCTAAATTGGAATAATAAACCAATTTAGTACGAGCATATTTTTAGTCTTTAAATATAAATATGTACGTACCTACCTAGTTAATTTGGATAGAGTAGGTACCTACCTAATAAATTGATAAAATCAATTTTTTAAATAATTCATAATAATTATTACTTAGTAACTTACGACTTTCAAAAACAAATAATATGAAGTCATTGGTTGGTACCTTCTTTTATTAACCTGAGGCTCCTACTCTATTTCTATTTGCTCCACACGTAAGTGTCTAGATTATTAATAAACATAAATACATTGGTATTACAAACGAGTAGGTATATAAATAGCCGCTATCGTATTCAGTAGTAAATAGTTATGTTGAGTAAGTAGGTGGTGCTTCTTATATAGAGTTAAGTAGTTATGCATTACTAAATCGGACGCGAGAAAGGTTGGCTTTTTAAAATAAGTAGTGCAATTATAATTCCGTAATAATAATTAACATATTTAGGTATTTATTTATAATTTTTTATAAAGAAAAATATTTAGGGGTGACCTTAAAATATATAATAAAGGTTTTATTGTCATCAAAAATAGCCGTGAAATGTAGGTCCTAGGTTCCTGCTAATAGCTATTCACTACGGAGTTGTATTTGTAAAAAATTAAGAAAATGAGTTTTGGGGGGATGAAGAAGAAGAGTGTCGTTGTTGTTTATGTATATCCTCCATGAATTTGTGTTATTTCGGTGCTTAATGTGTAATATTGGTAGAATATACCATGAAATATTCGTAACTTCCATAATTAGTGTAGCCAAGTGGTGCAACTCCAAGCATGCTATCTTGTATTCTATCAAAAAATCCCTAGGAAGTTTCAGTATAGCGTCTACCACTAATTTACTGAATCGACTGACGATTTACTTGGTCTTTGACTGACTTTGGACTTTTAAGCCGTATTTGTTAAAAAAAATTAAGTAAAGAAGGAGAATGTAGTAATCAAAAGATAATCATTTCTATGGCGGTTATTATAAATTTATTAACAGTAATTGCAAATGCAGTTGTAATATATTGTACTTATTTAGTATTAATAACACATAGGTACTCAAAATAATTTTCTCAAGTTACATTCAAGCGCTCATTAACATTTATTGCAATTTTAGTTTCATTGGACCTTATAGGTACTTCAACAATGGTTTCAATAAGCAAACATCAAGCTTCTTCAATTCTTTTTATACTTCTATCAATGTACCTGAATGTTGTAAGCTCAGAAATAAGAACTCACCCTAGAAGAGATGAGCAGAGCCGTAAGCATAACATACATCATCATGGTGGTAAGAAGTACGCTCCGACTTGGATGGACTTGGACACCCGCCCGTTGCCTGAATGGTATGACAAAGCTAAGATTGGTATTTTCCTCCACTGGGGCGTATACTGTGTGCCAGGTTTCGGATCTGAGTGGTTCTGGAGTAATTGGAAAGGTAACAAACTTAAACATTGAAACCTACTATTATAACTTGTATTAAAAATAAAGTGTTGTATCGCAAGCAGTAAAGACTAAAAGTTTATAATATTATTAGATTTTATTTGAGTTGGTAATGTAACCAAACAATAAATAAAATTACATAATATACAAATTAAAATGTTATTGGAATTATTGAAACTAATTTGAGGTTTTTCCTATTTTAGGAGGTACCAAATCAGTTTCAGATTTTATGTCCAAAAATTATCCTCCTGGGTTTACTTACCAGGAGTTTGCGCCCATGTTTAAGGCCGAGTTCTTCGACCCGCAAGCCTGGGCTACATTATTTTCCAAAGCAGGAGCTAAGTAAGTTATTTAATTATTATTAACTGTGTAAATAATATGGCGAAACCGGTGTAAAGAAACTTACTTAGTGGAGAAGGCAAAGCTTTAAGTTGCGCTATCATCAATAAATACTAGACAGTGTTAAAAATATTGCTATGTAACTCTTTTAGTTAAAAATTAATAGTAAATATTTGTGTTGCTCATTTTAGGTATATAGTGCTGACAAGTAAACATCACGATGGATACACATTATTTCCATCCAAACGCTCATTCAGTTGGAACTCAGTTGAGGTGGGGCCCAAGCGAGACATTGTCGGTGAACTGGCTCAAGCTGTGAGGGCTAAGGACTTGAAGTTTGGTGTCTACCATTCACTATATGAGTGGTTCAATCCCATATACCTTCAAGATAAGGCAGACTTGTTCCTAACTAGGAATTATCCGGAAACTAAGCTCTGGCCAGACATTAAGCAGCTTGTGAACGACTACCAGCCCTCTGTGATTTGGTCTGATGGAGATTGGGAGGCATTTGATGCCTACTGGAACTCCACAGACTTACTGGCTTGGTTGTACAATGACAGCCCGGTTAAGGATGAAATTGTTGTAAATGACAGATGGGGCATTGGCATTCCATGCCATCATGGGGACTTTTATAACTGTGCAGACAGATATAATCCAGGTTAGTAAAAATAAACACTTTTTAGCTTATCTGTTTCCTACAAATTGCAATGAAAATTTCTTAAGTGAAGTACTTATAATGTTGGTATGTAAGTACAAATTTGTTATGTTATCTTGGTATGAACATTAAAATAATGTTATCCTTAGCATAATTAGGTTAATTGTTAGTATCAAATACAAGGCAAAACTAATAGGAGTTTTGTTGAGTAAATCAGGAAAAGTTTTTTTGTTAAAAATTAACAGCAGCAACATATTTTAATAGATAGACTGGAAAACAAGCAAATGGATCACCTGAAGATAAGCTATCACTTGATACCTGCAAAACCAGAGACATAACAAGCTCTCCTTGTTGCCTCCTGTATCTTTCGATAGCATTACACCGGCAAACTGTACCGATCGAGCCGGATATTCCTCTCATGGCTCTCTCCCTAAAATGTGCACTGATTTCAAATATCATTTTCAGGGACACTACAGAACCATAAATGGGAGAACGCGTTCACTGTGGACAGGAAATCATGGGGTTTTCGACGCAACCTGCAGCTTGATGACGTCATGACCAACAGTGAGCTGCTGAAAGAAGTTGTTTCTACAGTCAGCTGCGGAGGTGCGTGTAGTATTTCAATGTGTACTGTTTAAGACATTTTGGCCGAAGATTTAATGGTAATGTATTGTTACAACTTTTAAATGTGTCTTTGTTAATGTCTACATGAAGAATAAAATAAAATAAAATAAATAAATGTTGAGATTGGTACAGTTGACAAAATTAGTTTACAACATTTATTTGTGGAAATAGTGGATGTTTGGGGCATCTCCGACTGAGTGAGGTGATATGCTCGGTCAGGCCGAAGCCTACTAAGCACTTTAGATGTAGTAAATATAGCGACAAACTGTGTAAATGTCGATAGCGCGATTCAGGATATTGGCGCTAATTGGTCCCCCACACCATTATTGTTATAACTTTCGTAAGCTATACAATCTATCGGGAGATAAAGGTGACTTATTTTTTTTTTTGTAAAATTAACGATAGATTAATAATAGTCTCTTTTATCCCGTATTTCCATTTAGCAGTAAAAGTCTTTGTCTAATGGGTCCAATTGCGCAGATCTGGGTTAAAGTTAACCCTGCGTTAGATATCATGTTATCTCTCTTGTTCTTCGTATTTATGAAAGAGAAGGCATTATATTTTAACCCAGGGTTAACTTTAACTCAGATCTGCGCAAATGGGCTTAGTCTAATAATGTACTTTATATATATACTAGCTTTTGACCGTGGCTTCGCCCGCATGGAATAGTGCTCTTGGGGAAAAAACTTCTTTAGTACATAACTCTACTCACTGCTATATACTTCTGTATACAATATTGAAAACGTTTTTAGGGCTTCGTACCCAATGGGTAAAAACGGGACACTTATCACCTCGACGCTACGTGCGAGACCGCTTGATATATATTTTTCAATATCTTCTAATTATAAGATATTATGTTAAACTGTTTGGTTAATAGGGCTAATTAATGTGTATAAAATGCTTAAAGTGAGTAACGTATTTAATTTTATAAGGATCAACTGTGCACGCCACTCGTCTGCCCCCCCCGGCCGGTCCAACCGCTATCACATTAGAAACCTCTAAAAATATCAGTGTTTCTCTCCTATATTAAGCATGTTATATACATATAAACCTTCCTTTTTAATCACTCTATCTATTAAAAACCCCCGCATCAAAATCCGTTGCGTAGTTTAAAAGGTCTAAGTATACTTAGAGACAGACAGAAATAGCTACTTTGTTTTATACTATGTAGTGATACAAGGCAGTAAATATTATTAATGCTCTCAGGTAACGCGCTTATAAACGTCGGCCCGACCAAGGAAGGCATCATCGCGCCGATATTCGAAGAGCGATTGCTATCACTCGGTAGCTGGCTAGATATCAACGGGGAGGCGATATACGACACTTCGCCCTGGCTCCACCAAAACGACACTACCAACCCCAATGTCTGGTACACCTGCACCAAAACAGCATACAATGCGCGCCAGCCTACTGCAGCACCGACTCAATCCGATATTGTATCAGCAGTGTATGCTATACTCCTGGATTGGCCGACCAGCAATGTACTGATTATGAGTGACATAGTATCTTATCTCCACGCCGGCACGCACAGCGTCACAATGCTCGGCAGTGACAAAACACTCGAAGTAAGTTATCAAATAAAGTAAATAAACATTAATAGGTGCTTGAATTCATATGTTTGTTGACATTCTCGAGGTCATCAACCTGTGTTCTAGAACGGAATTTATGCGGTTAAAACTATCTCTAGCGAATTATTTATCAATAAGTAATAATAATAATATTATAAGAGTACATAATTTATGTGCGTCACGTCTAGAGACGCTTGATATAAGCGCCATACTCACAACCCAGCCTACAAATCCAGCACCGGTACTAATACCCGTCATTAGTGTCAATCATTTATAATTTTTGCCGTTTCAAGGCCGTGGCATTGGATTTGCAGGCTGGACGGTCAGTATGGCCCTTTACGTCATGTATCGTTCAATGCGCTATAGGTTGATATGATATAATATTACGCCTTTTTCAGTGGACAATAACTTCAGGAGTGGCCTACATTACCCTGCCTGACAAAGCTTCAGTAGCATCCGAGGAAGCCTGGGCATTAAAGTTTTCGAATAAATAAGTGATACATTTATTCCTGATGTAGAAATAAAAATATAAGTACAACATTTGTTTTAATTTTCAGAAAGTTAATTTTCTTTAACAATAATAGAAAATATCCCAGGTACAGTCTCCAATAAATCCTGTATAATAAGTCTCGATCTTGTTAACTACTATAGCAATAAGGTCCAAAAGTGGCACATCCTATCTGTCGGCGACCGTACTTTCGTTACAAGAAAAATATTTTAAAATCGAGTCGAGTATGTGTCAAAGTTTTAAGTAAAATTAGACCAGCAAGAACTAAAAGTTAGATCTTTTGCCCTTGGCGCTGCATTTTTATGATAGCCATTCAAAATTTAACTTTATTCATTACACAAGAAGATACACGTTTCATTGTAACAGTTCGAATGTCAAGTTGCACAGCGCATGTGCCATGTGCAATGTATGACTGATGTCATAATATTAAACTTGATTTATTGTGTAGGTAGTGATGAAATGTTCAGTTTTGAATCTTAAACGTGCAGCGCCGCGTGACGTCGCCTATCGTCGCGGTGTGAATCGACCCTTAGGTGCGATTTATGATAAAGACATGAGACTTTCTTTGTCATTATCGGTATAAAACAGTAAACATATAACGTGTTGAGTCTGCTTATATTTGTGGCGCGCCATCGGAATCAGAGATCAGAGTCAGACAGCCGGCGCGAGGCCGTAGAGCGTAGGCGTCGCAGCAACATTGTCTTGCGAAGAAAATCTTTCCTATAAAGTTATAGTTGTTAACTGAGGATGTTAATACTATGGCCCTAGTCAAATTGGCGAAAATATTTAAAAAAATCAGTGTCAAGTAGGAAAGAAGAGTAATACCTATTTATAGTATCGGCCACGAACGATACAGGCTTTTCCATAGTATTTATGTTCCCAATAATAAACCCAGATCATAGTTCTCTTTTACTACGTGCGCAACTAGCTGCGCAACTATTCAGGACGTACCGATACTATTATTACTGATTATTACACGTAAATGTAATTTATACTTATAAACTTACTTACTTATTTGTAATTTATACTATTTTAATAAATAATATGTTTAACAAAAACTGCTTTATTATTTCTTTTTCACCAAGTATATTTAAACGAGTACTTCTTCAAAAGTGACGCGCTCTATCGGCAAAAAATCTGCCCTCTAAATTGAGACCATTTGTTCAACATTACGTTCAGACTCCATAAATCTATATTTCGTGGTATCGGCCTATAACCATTTGCCAGTGTCAAGTTAAAAAGGCGGGAAATAGAAAATTCGTTTCAATTTTCAACACCGTATTCCTAAGTCGTCAAGTCTAAAGTCTAGTCAAAGTCCAAATAAATAGTCAGTGCGGTCCATGAGTCATGTCAGTCGATTCAGTAAAGTGGTAGAAGCTTTACTGAAAGTTCCTAGGGAGTTTTGGAGGAAAACTCAAAATAGCACGTTTTTAGAAGTTGTACCACTTGCCCACACTTGGCACGTTAACGAATATTCAATGGTTAATATTCTACCAATATTACACACTATTAAAAACCGAAATAACACAAATTTATGAAAAGAATGCAAAACTCCAGGATTTTTTTGTGTTTTGACATACTTTTGACAATTGACTGACTTGAAGGCCCCTCGACCACTGCGACTTTTAGTAGCGATGCAGTCGCACGTTTATGAAGCGCACGACTGCATCACTACTAACGCGCGTTAGTCGCATTTGCAACGCGATACAGTAGTGATGCTAACGCGCTACTGCATCGCGACTGCATCCATGCAAACGCGCGACCGTAGAGCAACCGTGTCGGACGACATCGGGGAGAATTCGGCTGTCTGCTCTTCGGTTGCCTACGTAAAAGCAGCACCAAAGACAACGTGACTAATGTTGCCTCAACGGAGTCCATCTTGCAACTGTGACGATCGCAAGCATTTTTATGCCGATAGTGAATCGCGTTTGCATCGCGACAGAAGCGCGACAGTATTGCGTAAGCATCGCGACTGCATCGTGTTCAGGTGGGCGAGGACACACAGCTAGCGACGGCATCGCGACTGTATCGATGCAAATACGCGACAGTATCGCGACTGCATCGCTACAAAAAGTCGCAATGGGCGCGCGGCCGAAGTGATTTGACGAGTTTTGCCGGGTAATTCAATGGGTTCTTAATGTATAATATTGGTAGAATATTAACCATTAAATATTCTAAACTAAAAACTAACTAACTTCTAAAAACGTGCTATTTTGAGTTTCCCTCCAAAACTCCCTAGGAACTTTCAGTAAAGCTTCTACCACTTTACTGAATCGACTGACATGACTCATGGACTGCACTGACTATTTATTTGGACTTTGACTAGACTTTAGACTTGACCATTTAGGAATACCTACGGTGTTGAAAATTGAAACGAAAGTTCTATTTCCCGCCTTTTTAACTTGACGCTGGCAAATGGTAATAAGCCGATGCCATATATAAATTTAAAAAAAAATACTACTGACAGACCAACTTATGCTTGAGCCTTGAGCCTTGACAGTATTTTGATAAAATCCGAATTCTGTAATCGTTAGCAAAAAACTGAAGAAGCCTTGTCAAAATAAATTTCTACAGTAGTTTGTCATTATATAACTACTACACAATAACTAAAAATGTTCGTTAAATCATTGATATTGGTTACATGCTTAATAATCGTACACTGTAAAGCTTATCAACAATCTGATATCATTTCGGCGAAAATCGAGGTAAGCATCTTTTTTATTGTTTTGTAATTACCTACTATGAAACTGTACTATATATGTATTGATCATATCTCCTACCTTACAACATGTTTTTACACTTTGTTTTTAGTCATGCAGAGGATGCTCATTAAATCGCCTTCCCGAAGTGAAGAAGTTCGTGTTCGAAGACGCCCCCTCCTACGGGCGACTCTACGTCAAATTCATCACTGGAGCACCCCCAGAATTGATTCTTTTAGGAGAGGCTGATAACGAACTCGAGCGTATCCCACTGTCCAAATTGAGTAGGCAAGAATGTAAAGACTTATTAGAAAGTAAGGGTTTTACTAAGAAAAACGAGAAAGAGGAATTTTAATTTTTATTGGAAATATACAATTACATTGTCCAGTGCAAGAACTTACCTACAAGATAAATTTATCAAAAAGCCATTTGAAATATATTGACTCGACAAAATAAATCCATTTATTCTTACTTAGTTAATTAATAAGCTTGCACATCTAATCTATGCATTAAATTTGTATTTTACATTCCAGAACAAAAACTAGTATAATTTTTGTAGAATGTATGTAAATAATAAATGAAATTAAATTTGTATTTTATTGTGAGTTATATTATATTTAATAATAAATTATAATCCACATCTTATACAGGTTATATATATACTTAATATATATTAATTATATATATATTATATATATATTATTTTTATTTATACTTACATCTTATACTTTATATACAGGTTTTTTGGTAGAACATAGTCAACCTCTGAAATATAGACCCGGGGGTAACTGCAAATCATTGAACCCACCGTATGGCTGATATTGGACCATATCTGAGATATTCGTCATCTCGTATTTTTTTCAGTAGTGGTTGACCTATTAACCTCCTAACGCCCGATTCTCTATAACATTCAATAGTAAATTGAACCTTATTGTAGACTCGAGTTACAATTTTTTTTAGGAGATTACGATGCCTCGACAACGGCAGTGAGACATCTTGGCCTACAGATGGTAGACCGAGTAAAATTTATCAATATATTTCTCGCTGCATTCTCGTCACGATCCATCTCGCGGCCGCCGTGGCAGTTTGGACAAACTCCTCGACGTAGACGATGATTCATGACGATCCGGTGAAATTCGCCGCTTCTTCTATTACACACCGAACAAGCTTGAGACGTGTACGATACGTCGACCAGGTTCACCGTGATATTTCTCTTGCTTCTCAATCGTCGAATTAGCGAATCATGTTTGAATTTGCGTCCGCTAAACGATGACGCGTTCATAAATTTTGTTCCGGCTCCGTACAACACGAGAATATTCTTTAGTCGTTGAGTTGGCGTTGAATGTCTCTTTGATTATTCTCTCCTCACATTTGGCGTTCATGATGTATTTATCCAGTGAGAGTCTAGTCAATTTTTCGTGTTTCTCGTAGGGTTCTTGTCTCGTGTCGAACCATTTGATACGAAAAGCCGTGTACTCCTCGACTCGACTAACGTTCTTCGAAGACGGCGGGCATTCGTGAGTTTCTCGATCTTTTTGCTCGGCCAATTCCACTCCGCGCAATAGTTTATTTCTCGTTCGCTCTCGTTTCCATTCTAGCGTATGAGAACGCACGTATTTTCGAGTGACTCGTCTGAATTGTCCACACTTGGATTCAATTGCTGCAACGGGTAACCTCGAACCCGGATCCACGGCTATTATTCTATCGTATGTGATTTTCTTGTGTTTATTCAATGACAATGATGGTTTTCGTATTCGATTCATAGACCATTGTCTATGAATCAAAAAACGCTCACTCCATCCGTTTGTATGCAACAGCCAAACTTTTTCATATCCACGTTCAACCAAGGAGACCACAATTGAGCCGCGTGATCGGTTATTTTTCTCCAATCGCTAGTGATGGCCGAGGGTCGCACTCTTCGTATCAACTCGTGCCATCCTCTCGACGTGTATGTGACGTGTTTTAATCTGTGCGAGGGTTGAGGAAACAATCACCCAGAGTCTCTTGAATCTCCAACCACAGAGGTAGAGTCTTCCACCACCCTGACAAACTCTTCATGCTATCCACGTTTATTATCGAACAGATTCGATGCATTTCTTCGTGCTCATTTCGAGGTGATAATATTTTTTTATAATATGCCTCGTATAACGCCGGATCGTTGCGTTTGACTTTGAAATAACGAGCCAATCGAGCGTAAGCGTGCGTAGACATGTTCGTATGTAACACAGTTTCATATTGTTTGATCACTTCTTGAACGATAAACGAACGTAATTTTCCATCGTACAAAGAGTCACGTCCGAATATCGACACGTACGATTCGGCATGAGGACCCTTGCCTTTCATAGCGTATACGAAATTTAAAATGTCCAACTTGCTGTAGTCGTCGTCTAGTTTGATGTTTGATGTCTTGACATAGTGATTAATCCATATGCCCAGTCGTATGTATAATCTCGAGAGATCGCACACGTCTCGACGTATCTCACTCAATAATTTCGATCTGTCTTCGGGCTCCAAGAGGGGACACAGCGCCGACACGAGACCTCTCTTTATCACGTACGTTTCCAAATCGTCGCACGGATCGAATTTACGTTTTCGAATCGGAGGCAAATATTCTTTGCATTTTTTCGAAGATCTTCTCGTGTGATCCGTGCCTCCGCAAGTTTTACAAACACCCCGTCTACCATCACTCATGGCGTAAGACTGATTTTTTTTTAATTCGTGCACACCTTCAACAAAGGACGTCAGGCATCAGGAGGTTAAAGTAGGACTGTTGATAAAATATCGATATATCGAAATATCGATATTATTATTTCGAAATATCGATATTTATTACTAATTTTTATTATGATAATTAGTTTTTGGACGATATATCGATAGGTCGATATTGAAATGTCGATATCGATGGTCGATATTTTTTTTTTTTTTTTTTTTTTGTAATTTATTTAATCTACAAAATCATCGTAAACTTAATCTACCGTATTTTATTTATGAAAATTAAGTTAGCCGACATTCAATATTTTTTATTTTTTTTGTTAATTAAAAATTAGAATTTAAAAACTATTTTTGAAAAATTTCAGGTATAATTTTTAAAATTTTCTACTCGTGAAAATTTAAAAAATTAATAAAAATTTTTGTGTTAATTTTTTAAAAATTATTTTTTAATAAAATAAATTATAAAAATTTTCAAATGTTGTTTGTTGTCGCTGTCAGCGTTCACAGCTTAGCATAGTTAGTATCTTTACCTAGAGGCTCTATTTAGATTAGTCTGTGGTTAACATTGAGCGAAGTTAAAAAGAGAGATTAGGAAAAATTACTGTTTTATTGTATTGTAGCGGTTGAAGCAAATGTTTATTCATATTAATTTATTAAATATCTAGTACATACAAATAGTTCAGTTTCGAAATGTCTTCTTCGGCCAATTCTTCCATTGTATGGACGTATTTTAAAAAAGTTGACGCAAGAAATATTTCTTGCAACTTATGCTGGAAAAATTAATCAAACGCCCTGAAATTCTGGATTGATAGTAGGCATTTTAGTCCCGTCCTATCAGAAATAGCAGTTAAATATTTAATTTCTTCTGCTACATCTGTAGCATCTGAACGAGTTGCTTCTACAATCAATCTTTTAGTGCCTAACAATCGTAGTAGCCAAACAGGTGAACATATAAAACAAAGATTATTTTTAAAAACTCTTACCTACTGAAAAATATTGATACTTATATATAATTTTCTTAATTAAATTTAAAAAATAATTACTAAGAACTATAACCCAACATTTATGTACATTCATAATTTATTTGTTTAATAAATATACTGGACTATAAATTGTGTAATCATTTTTGAGCTGATTTACGATTTTTTTAAAATAAAGCCGATATATCGAAATATCGATATTTTTTTTCGATATATCGAACTCCGATATTGATATATTTAAAAATATCGATATATCGAGAATCCGATATTTTAAAAAATATCAACAGTCCTAAATTAAAGTCGAATTTATTGTTAATGGTTTTGAATTTAGAACAAAAAATACTAAATAACAAAAAGAGCGACGTAGTCTACGCATCAATGTCTCCACATTATTTAATTTTAATTTTTTATTTTTGCATATAATTTTAAAATATAGGACTAGCTTATTCTCGCGACTTCGCCCGCAATAATATATCCTCGGGAATACTGAACTTAGGGATTAAAAATAGTCTGTTTTAATCTAGAGCCTAAACTGCTACCATACCAAATTTCATCGAAATCCGTTTAGTAGTTTTGGCGTGAAAGAGTAACAAACATCCATCTGTCCTCACTAACTTTCACACTTATAATAGTATAGTAAGATTAATTAATGTTTTAAGGTTTAAATTGTGCTTCGATTACTTAATAATTATACTTCTATTATTACAAAGTTATAACATTGACGAATAAAACAATTTTCAGTTCAAATAATTTGTCTTCACCCACAGTCCCTGTATATTAAAATGTCACAGTGTCAGAACAAAACTCCCCTGAATTGGTTTGATTGATTTTTATAGAATTTTGGAGGTATATAACCCACAATATTCACCCATTTAAACCCACCACTATTATTTTATAGTGATATTAGTACTGTAATTAAATCTTCAACCCTCAGTTGTCGAAAACTCTTAATATGTGTACTCTTTCACACATCACACATCATCAGGGGGTAGGTAGTATGTAGGTGTAAGTAATAGGCGTAGGGTGTAGTTGTTGGTGTACAAACTGTACATAAGTGTATGTAGCATGTAGGTGAGACAGAACAACGTCTGTTGGGTCAGCTAGCCGTACTAAAATATAAAAAATCACATGAGTATTAAAGTAGGTTAGGTTAGGTTCCCCCCGATGGTTGCCCACCTTGTCGTGGCAGTGGGGCTCAGTAACCGTGGATGAGGACCACGGTGAAGCGAAGAGGCAACCAGGGCCGGCCCGAGGAGGGGCGCTCCCGGCGGACTGGAGGAGCCAGTCCGCTGCGGACGCCCCTGGAGGTGTTACCGCAGAAGAGGAGTGCCGGTATTACGGTGCGCCGTACTCCCTATCTTCTGCGGCCGTGGAGGGATCGCAGGGGGAGAGGGTGGTAGTGTTGGGCCGCTATCCCTGCGAGCTGGCGGGGCCGTTCCGCACGGAAACGGCATCGGTGGGGCCGCAGGGGAAGAGGCAAGTCTGGTATTACGATGCGCCGCTTGCCCTATCCTCTGCGGCTGAGGTGTAGTTGGCCACCAGTACTGTGGCAGACTCGGGGGGAGTCTGCTACAGTACTGGTGGAGGCGGAGGAGGGAGGCGCACCTTTCCATCTGGTGCGCCTGCCGCGGGCGGGGTCGCGGATGTGTGTATCGTGTGTATCGTATCGCGGATGTGTGTGACCCCGTCACAAGGCGGCGTGGAGGAAGGTGGGGGGGGGGGGGGGGGTTTAGTGGTTAAACCGTGGGTCTCATTAGCCTATACGGGAGTTCCACATCACCACTCGGGTGCCCCCTGCGCCCGGGTGGTATGCGTAATGCATTTACAGTGTACTACAATTCGGTCTTTTATTTTTTAAAATAAATTTATTTATAATGAGGCTTTTACACTAAAGTACCTATATGACAAGTTGATTCAATTCGATCTTGTTACTGTGCCAGCTACTAAAAAAAGTGGATGTAGGTATCAAATAGGATTGCATACATTTTTATGCACTGTGGCAGACTATATATAAATAAAGAATTTCAGTTTAAGTAAGTCATAAAATATTTTATGATTTCCGTAAACTGAAATACTTTATGGCTATCATGTGAATAAGAATAATAAAATTTTGAATAAAAACATTTACATTCGAAACATAAATAAATGATTTGTAGCATATTAAAATGGGAAGAATCCCATCCCAGCCCCAATCCCAATTCACACCGAAACGAAACGATATGCGACGTGACTGCATTTTTAAGATAGCTATTCAAAATTGAACTTTATTCATTACACAAGAAATACACGTTTCATTGTAAGTCCGAATGTCAAGTTACACCTCACACACACACATTCACAGCGCATGCAGTGTATGACTGGTGTCATATGAAACGTGTAGTAAATAAAGTTTCAACTACTATGAAGTCACTCGTGCATCATTTTTAGTATAGAGCGTTTTTAATGTTCCCCAACGATCTCACTTTTGTCATGACTGTATTTAGTCAACGGTAGATATGCCATTGCAAGGACAATACTTCCTGGCTTATTATGTACTTTTCGAAAAGGCAATAGAAAAAAAAGAATATTCCCCATTATATTTCTAGTCTAGTCTTGTGATTCCATCTTTTTATGGTACTCTTATAAATACAAAATGTTCACAAAAATGGCTTGATGTTTTATAGATAAGTCTGAGGTGTAAAACTCTAATAAAGGCGGTATAAGTCAACCTATTGTAAAGCAAATGCAGGAATTGTTTTATGAGATACAAAATTTTTTATAAACATTTATTTGTCACGTTTAATTGACTGATAATAATAATAATAATATTAAAATTATTAGAATGTTTAACCCTTGGTTAAAATGTCTTTTCACTTATGTACACTTCAAATATTAGGGCTTCAGAGAACTAAGCACTAGTTTCTTTGGAAAGGACAATTGAAAAATGAAACAATTGATAACAAAACTAATGAACTTTGTCCTTCAAACGTCACTAACTGCAACTCGAGCCCCGCAGAAGACCCGAGTTCCATAAACAAATCTAAAATAGCAAATGAAAAGTAGGAATTGAATTGACACTTAAGGGGTCGGTATCGGTAAATAAAACAGCAGTGTGTATTAACATAGTGTATGTGTGCAGCTCAGGTGAGCAGCGTGCAGTCCAGGTCCTCCTCCCTGCCGTCGAGTTGCGCGCGGCGCGACACGCGCGACACCACGTCCGCCAGCGACTCCCGCGCGCCCTCATCCAGCAGCGCCGCGCACGTCTGTCGCACACATTATTCACAGAGTTAGTATTTTTGTAGTAGTGAGCATGGACTAAGATTGCAAGAGCACTATGGACAATAAAACTGCTTAGTATTGGAGTGATTAATTAAATTATGTACATATTCTTAAATTTAACAATATGTACTTAATTATAATGTGTATGCGTTGAAATAATTCAGACTGTTACACTCGATATTTATAGACGATACTCACAGAGTACTTTGTACGATAAATTTATACAGATCGAGGATTTTTTTAACTGTCAAATGTGTAGCCTTTGCCAAGAGCCTCTTGTGTCTTAGTAACCTAAGCCCACGATCGGCGTTAGCACGAGAGCTTTTTCATAGCTTAATAAAAAAACGTCAAATTTAAACAGCGCTGAAAAACGATTTCTGCGTTACTAGAAAAGATCCGGCACCGTACACACGGCAGCTCTTTAAAAACGGGACGCTCGTGTGAACTAATACATAGAAGTGCATTTGTCGCTTTTTTATTTACAGTAAAAAGCGCTCGTGCGATCATGGGCTAAGGATATAATGACGCGAACACTCACATTGTGAAAGTCGGGGTCGGTGGTGAGGCGCAGCACGGCGCGCAGGGCGAGCTCGGAGTTGGCGCGCACGTACGTGTTCTTCTCCTTCGTGCCGTTCACCAGCGCAGGCAGGAGCGCGCGCATCAACTGCAGCACATTATTTTTACTTTTATTTACTATTATTATTATGGCCACAGACAACCGTTTCATTCATATTTTTACAAAGAAGATAACAGTTTTGCCGGGGAGTTCAACGGGTGACGTTGTGGAATTCGTATTTCTTCATAAATTTGTGTTATTTTGGTTCTTAATGTGTAATATTGGTAGAATATTAACCATTAAATGAATATTCGTTAACATGCACAAGTGTCGGCAAGTAGTACAAGTTTTAAAAACGTTCTATTTTGTGTTTCCCGCCAAAACTCTCTAGGAACTTTCAGTAAAGCTTCTACCACTTTACTGAATCGACTGACATGACTCATGGACTGTACTGACTATATATTCGGACTTTGACTAGACTTTAGACTTGACGATATAGGAATACGGTGTTGAAAATTGAAAAGAAAGTTCTATTTCCCGCATTTTGAACTTGACACTGGCAAATGGCTATAAGCCGATGCCATAAATAAAAAAAAAGATGTGTGAAATGGAACGTAAAAAACATACTACTTTGATGTTACCAGTTAAGGCAGTTAAGTATAATTTCTTAGACGGAAATTTGAGGAACAGTTATATCAACTAACTTCATGCTTTTAAACTGTCGGTCTGCACCTAATCGTAAAAAATTTAATATTTTTTACAATCGCGGCGAAAGTATAACCTAACCAAAAATATAAACCAACCTCAGCGCCAACGCCGTCCACGTCGGTGCAGCGGCCGGCCAGCGACGCCGCGCGGGCCATCAGCTGCTTCACCTCGTTGCTGGGGTGGTTCATGCTCTGTTTCCACAAAAAAACATTACCAATATGTAATAGAATTTATTAACATGGATGTGCAAAAATATTATTACCTAGGCGCTTTTTTATTTTATATAATACAGGATTCAATGCAAGTAGTAAAATGAAATTATAGTAATTGTGGAAAGTTAGTTTTGAGAAAAGTCAACGCTTACTAACCCTGACGAAGGGCGACAGTATGGCGGGCGGCACGGGGCGGCCGCGCTGCAGCAGGTGTCGCAGCAGGTAGCCGATGGCGCGCACGCCGTTGCACGCCACAGGCACGCGGTCGCCCGCCAGGTATGCAAGCAGCGTCTTCTGGATGCGGTCCTCGAACTGCTCCGTGTAGATGACGTCCGGCGTCTCTTTTAACGCCACCAGCAGCGCACACGAGCGGCCGTGCGCCAGCACATCGTCGGCGGCGGGCGCCAGCACGTGGTGCGTCAGCGCGGCGTCGCGGTGCGTCGGCGGCAGCGCGTGCAGCAGCGCGCCCAGACAGCCGGCGGCAGCCGCGCGGGTCGTGTCCTCCGGGTGCGCCAGCAGCGCGGGCGCTGTCAGAGTGGCCAGTACCGCCAACGCCAGCGGCTCCGACAGCTTGTCGCCGCCCGCGCCCAGCACGCCGCGCAGCGCCTGCAGCGTGGTCTCGCGCACCGCGCCGTCCTCGCAGTGCTTGATCACGTTGTGCATCTCCACGAACAGCGGGTCGGCGCGCGTGTGGATGACCACGAGCCGAGCCAGCGCCTGCCCCGCGCGCAGTCGTACGCCGCGATTGGGGTCGTTTAGCGCCTTCAGGAACGTGGTCTGCAGTTGCGGTAGAAACTGCTTCAGCATGACGCCGACCTTGGCCAGCAGCGCGGCGAGCGTCTCGAGTACGGCGGCCTTGACGCTGGCGCCGAAGCGATCGCCGAGGATACGAATGAGCGGGCCGGTGACGTGCACGACGGACGGCTGCAGTGCCGCCGCCGACGTCAGCTCGATGACCTCGCCCAACATGAGCGCCGCCGCCTCCTTGTCCTCCGGTAGCCCGTTGAGGATGGCCTCGCGGAACAGCGGCAGGATCGGCGAGATGCCCTTCGGCAGGCAGAAGCCGGGCAGCGGCTCACCGGGGCGCAAGTCGGCGGCGGCGTAGCGGACAGCCTGCCGCACGTCCGCCACGTGCGCCAGCTGTCGCTCGGGGTCGAGCGAGCGCGTGAGCTGCGCTAGCGCGTCCCAGGCGGCGCGCACTACGTCCGCCTCTCGCGCGCCCAGCAGCGCTACCAGCCCGCGCAGCAGCGCCGCCACGTGCGCCCCCAGCTCTGCTCGCCCGCCCGACACGTACGCGCACAGCAGCAAAGCGCCCGCGCGTCGTCGCGCCTCCTCCGCCTCGCCGCCCGCCGCGCCGGCCGTGCTGCTCGCGCGCACGCACTCCAGCAGCGTGTCCACGATGCTTAAGTAAACAGCAACAATTTTAATATTTATAAAAAATGTCATTAACTCCTTGCTAGGTTACGGGTAATAACTATATGTTGATCATGGGATTCTCTAACGAGTGACAGCGACTTACCAGCGCACGCCGGCCTCGTCGGTGACGGGCAGCAGCGCGTCGCGGCAGTACTCGAGCTCGCGCGCCTCGTGTGCCTGGCCGCGCGCCGCTACGAGCGCCGCCAGCAGCGCGGGCAGCACGCGAGGTAGGTGACGCACGAGGGCGTTGCCAGCCGCCGCCGCCAGCGCCGACAGCGCGCGCGTGTCCACCGCGCTCCCCAGGCCGCCGCCGCCCGTCAGCACGGGCACCAGGTACGGCAGCACCGCGCGGGATTTGATCGCCATTATCTGCCGGATTAAGTTCAATAGGCTACTTGACCTTCTTTTTATTATTGTCCAATACGCTACATAATTGTTTCATTACACACAAAAAATAATATAACATTATTTGGAAACATAAAAACCTACAAAAAAAATATTCAAAAATACACTTTTTAAAACCGTCGAAAACACTATTCGCCATGTTGGTTGATAGATTATCTGTGCTGTGACGTCATACTAGTACTATATTATGTAATCTGTGATATAGTCCGTACTAGCAAAATGGCTGTGTTACCATGGAGAATAGAAGTAAGGAGTCCATCTCCATACATGAAAAGTGTCCGTAAAATAGCGTTAAATACGCAAGGGGCGCTACAGACGCAAGGGTGTAAAGTGGCAAAATTTTAACGGATAATTAAATCTTGGGATCTTCTTCGGTTTTATATATAAAAATATTTTCGACTATACGAGTAATAACAATATTCATGATTTACTGAATTAACTACTAAAAACTAGTCATAGTCATCAAACATTCTAACTTCATAGCACACACCCTTGCCATCTAGCGCCATTATGGCCAGTTTTGGAACTATTATTTAATTACTTTTGTCGGACACTTTTTAGCTTTTCTGCCTTAGAGAGATGGTACTCCTTACTTCTATTCTCCATGGGTGTTACGTTCCGTTTGACATTTTGACTATACTAAATAACTTTGATGTCATGAACTATTTATTTACAGAAACGTTCCGTTTCACTCCTACATATATTGTGTTTAGTGTGTTTGTGTCGTCACATCCTTGGCGGACGTTACTTCGAGGTGTTTTCATCGGTGGAAATTAAAAATCAAAAATACATATTTTTAAATCAACTTTATTTATCAATCTTCTAGCGATATTATAAATTAAAAACTTTTTAATTTATAATATCGCTAGAATACGTTTTCCTAAGCCAATTACTAAAGGAAGTACTTCTTCAATGTATGAATTAAATATGAGTCAAGTAGCCTATTATTTGCCTACTTTTAAGGTTAATCATTTACTATTTCATAAATTATATATAAACGCAAGTTGATTAGTTTAACATTTAATATAACAAAATATACATACCTGCTTGAGGCCGTCGAGCGCGGCGTCGGCGACGCCGGGGTCGGCGTGCTGCAGCGCGTCCAGCATGGGCGGCAGGATGTCATCCAGCGCCTTGTTGCCAATGGTCGCGTGCAGGCTGTCGAACGTGCGCGCTGCCGCCAGCCGCACCTGGTATCAAAACTTACCTATGAAACGAACAATCTACAGAGGAAATGAGATAGAAGGCATAAGGCTTCACTTCCAACATGTGACAACTGCAAATCTTTTTATCTATATAATTTGTTCAGATTTTATTTACTCACAAAGTAAACAAAAATCCAATAGTATGCTATAATGCTACCAATTAAAATCTCACTTATTTACCGTGCAATTAAGAAATATAATGACACATTAATTTAGTCGAATATAATCTTTGTTTACGTTAAGACGGCTCTGTTCGGACAGGCCTGTCCCACTCCCCGTGTAGGTATCGAAAATATAAGAACGTGCGGCGGCCGACTCGAGCGGGCCAGTCAGTAGGTCGCATTGTTTTGAATACACTGGGCACATAATATTACATTACTATGTTTAAGTTACGTAAAAATCACCCGGCCAGCTCCTACACTATAATACCATCATAATATAATATTATTATAAATATATTTTGAGCTACTGCAATTAGATGAGAAATAATATTAAGTTTCTAGGTGCCGGCTCCTGATTCTATCTGGTCGCGTCGTATGTCATTCCGATGTGATACGATTTTAAAAGTAATTTGTTGACAAAAGTACCTAGTGTAATAGTAAGGCGGCGTGATTCAATCTTTGAGTAATGGCTACATGATTCGTCTGATTTCTTAATACTAGAAAACATCAATTTTGACAGTTATCAATAGAAATGCGTAAAATGGCACACATAAAATTAGTTGAAAAAAAAATATATGAAACATAATATGATACACCTAAAGTGGCCTTTTTAGACCTTCTTTCTTTTTAGATATGCGCGAATTTATAAGAATTAAAGTACTATTAACACTTTCCTTGGCTTTATTTGGAAAGTAAAAGTTCACTAAAGTACAGTAGGTAGGTAGGTACTAGAAAAAAAAGTGGTAATTAAATATTTAGTATAATTATTTTCTAAATGGAGACAACCCTGATTTCGTCAGCAAAAAATAAGAGTTACGCGATAGAAAGAGACGCAACTTCTAGGTAAATATAACCGTAGCTTATATTAGGTCTTTACCTATGAAATTGCCGTTATGTATGAAAAAATTTATGTATTTTCATGTATTTTTTATTTGTATTAATCGAAGTAATCACGCATGCAATCAATGCATCTTTGCCAACGCAGTGGCAGTTTATTGATTGGCCCTTCTTAAAGAAATCAGCTGGACGGGAGGCAACAAATTCTTCAAAGGCATTTTGTACTGCCTCTCGGGTATTGAATTTTTTTCCCGCCAAGAAGTTATCCAAATTCTGGAAAAAGTAGTAGTCTGTAGGCGCAAGGTCTGGTGAGTAGGGCGGATGATGGAGAGCTTCTAACCTCGTTTTTTGCAACTTGGAGACCGTCTGCTGTGCAGTATGAGGTCGCGCGTTGTCGTGCAGGAGCAGCGGAGACGAGCGATTGACCAAATCTGGTTGGAGATGTGCCAGCTTCTCCATTATTGTGTTCAGTTCTTCACAGTACACATCTGCAGTAATGCTCACCCCGTTTGGTAAGAAGCTGTGATGAATCACACCGGCGCTAGACCACCAAACAGTGACCATCACTTTTCTAGGGGTAAGTTTTCGTTTAGGGCATTGTTTAGGTGCTGAATCAGGATCCAACCAACTTGCTGAGCGCTTGCAGTTATCAATCAGAATCCATTTTTCATCGCAGGTAACAATGCGGTTCAAAATTCCTTCATTTGTGTGTCTGTTGAGCAGTGCAAGGCACGTCTCGACGCGTACTTCGCGCTGGCGATCATTGAGGTTGTGGGGCACCCATTTGTCAAGTTTTATTACCTTGCCAATTTGACGCAAATGGACCAATATTGTTTTGACGCTTACGTCGAAAGCTGCTGCTAATTCAGCCGTAGGTTGTGTATCATGAGCTTCCACAATCGCCTTTAATTCGTCATTGTCGATCAAAGTCTTCGGACGAACGCGAGGTTCATTTTTCAGGTCGAAATTTCCAGAACGGAAGCGAGCAAACCAATAACAGGTGGTGCGTTGGTTTGTAAGTTATGGCGTAACTTTTTCTTGTATGAAGATTTGTTCTGTCAAATGTACGTCATAGCCTATCTCTAGTTTTGAAATCATTGGGTATAATACACAGTAAGGGGGATAAAGCTAACCTCGGGCAGCGGATCGCAGAGCGCCGTGCGCACGGTGGGCACGAGGCCGTCGGCGAAGCTGAGCACGGCATCGCGGGAGGTGGAAGCGAGGATCTCGCCCAGGCCGATGCATACGCCCTGCCGCTGGTCCGCGCGCTCCGACCGCAGCCCGCGCTCCAGGATCGGCACGATCTCCGGCAGCACGCGCTCGCCCAGCTGGGAATACACCACATATATTTTATCCGTACATCGCTAGGATCCGGCACGAAAAATATATCGTCAATTTTTAAAACGTTACAAATAGTGACATTACAATAAAAAAACATTATATGTATTTATAGTCATACAACGTAACTTATATAATATATAATCCTACAGATAGAAGTCGTTGTAAATGTATATAACGAGTATTAGGTAAATATTACCTTCCTGACGAGGTCTCCGAGCGTGCGAGCGGCGACCTGGCGTTTGTCGTAGCTGGTGGAGGCGAGGCAGCCCAGTAGCAGCCCGAACAGCGTCGGCAGGATCTCGCGCAGGGTCTTTGGCGTGTTCGTCACCACCACCTAGAATTATGTGTGAATCATTTGAACCTTGCTCTTGAATCACTCTGAAAACCGTATTAAAATCTGTACGGTAGTTAAAAAAAATTAATCGTACATACATACATACAGTCCATTCAGAGTTATTTTGCCTCTGACAGGACGTTTATGCCGACAAAATAAGGATCACTCTCATGTGAACTTTAAACGGACTGTAGATGACACACTACTGTTTTATACTAGAATGGACGATAAGAAGATTAAAATGAAAATGAAGATTTACATACATCAGCAGACTCTAAGACCTTGTCCAGAAAAGCGAATTACGCGCGTAAACCTACGTGCGTAGCGCTTTAAGACAAAATGTCTGGCGGCCTGCATGTGATGGACGATCCGCGCGTTAGTAAAAAAATAGGGGCGTAGCTTTTGGATGAGATGTATTGAGGCCTAGTACCTGGACACGCGCGTCGGCCTTTCGTGCGTATGATTACGCGCTTTCTGGACATAGACATAGGGCCGCTGCCTTGAATTTCGCGGTGAGCAGCGCGGCGGCTGGCAGTGACAGCAGCGCGGCGGCTGGCAGTGACAGCAGCGCGGCAGCTGGCAGTGACAGCAGCGGCGACGCGCGCAAACAGGCGCCATAGTCACCGGTTCACAGGAGTATATTTCTGACAAGCGGTGTCTGTGGCACCCACCTGCGCGCGTCGCCGCTGCTGTCACTGGCCGCCGCCGCGCTGCTCGCCACAAATTCGAGGCAGCGGTCACAAGACCTCATATACAGTAGACGTAACGTACCTTCCACACGTGCAGCGCGGCCTGTCGCACCATGAGCGCGACGTCACTGCGTCCCATGTACAAGCCGGCCAAGACGCGATCTCTGCGGTCCGGGCCCAGCGCGCCTATAATAGCACGATGGGAATGCTCTGTGCCAAAGTTGTCGTCCTCCGACGCCGTTTCCGTGCTCATCTTGCCCGATACCCCCGACACCCGGTACAGCAGATCACCCAGGAGTTGCACTGAGCTGTATCGAATCCTCCAGTTGTCCGCGAACAATCCTTTTTCTAGCTCCGGCAGTAGGAGTGCTATAGCGGACTCGGCGTAAAGGGTCACGATCCGTTGTCCTGCACGCAGGGCGGTCTCCCTGACGTACTCGTTCTCGTCGGCCAAAGCTTGCAGGATGGGGTTGATGATCTGGCCGATGTATGGCGTGAACTCGTCCGTGAAGGCGCCGGGCATGTAGATGAACATCATGATGTAGCCGTCCTTCACGTGCGGCGCGATGTCCTGGCGTTCCGCCGTCGCGATTATGTCTGAATAACCGTTAACAGTCCAATGAAGTGTAATATTCTGACATCACATACAACGCCTTATATCCATTACTTTTCATTTTCATTAGTATTTTTGTAGCCTTATTTATTCCGTAGCAAATACAATAAATTTTAGCAATTAATTTTAGATTAAATAAACATTTAATTTGTTTTAACATCATAATTGTAACTTAAATTGGAATATGACAGCAACAGATTATGTTAAAGTGTATGTGTGATGCGATGGTAAAAAATAAATGATATTATTCATACAAAGCAGCTCAAATATTCTACATAACAAACTGTTGAAATGTTGAATTTTGTTATAATCTATTCAGCAGTTGCTTTTTTGATTAGTAAACGTGTGATTTTCCTTCCGTACCTGGCATGATCTTGTGCAGTTTCTGCACGCCTAGGCCGGCGACGACCTCGGACAGGCCCTGCGCGGCGCCGGAGCGGTCCACGCTGCTGCTCTCCGACGTGAGCGTGTGCATCAGCCACGGCAGCAGCTCCTCGAAGCTGCTCTCGCCCATTCCCTTCACCATCGCGCCGAGCGCTCGCGCGGAGACGGAACGTACCTATACGTATAGTATTTTCTCTCTTAGGTCTCATATAAACAAGGTTGAGTTTGAGTTTTACTCTCGGCAGTTTCCTATAGACTCTTAAGGAATATACTGCCAGCCTCAATGGGCATGGTAACAATACTGCGTTGCGACAACGCAACGCGAAAATAAGGTCGACAAGCCATCCAATACTATGCGGTATTTAGTATACAATACAGAATGGCTGTCCGCAGCTATTTTTGCGATGCGTCAAAGTATAGAAGCTGGCAAAGAGTAGAGACCACTGGCCTATATTTAATGTGTGCCATTTATAAGTGTGTAAATCTGAAACAGGATAATACATTCTATGTATCGTTTATAAAACGTTAAAAGTTTATTTTCATATAGGAACATGTCACGCGCGCTTCAAAATTTTAGTGTTAACATCTCAAAATACTCCTACATAAACTGTATTCTACTTTACAGACAGCTTTTTACCTCCGGCACCGGATCCAATAGCGAGCTCTTCAAACCCGGTATAATACTTGGAAGGTACGGCGTGAGGTCCTTCTGATCAGTTAACGAGTACATGTTCCCTATAATCTGCGCCGCCATTTTGCGCGTGTCGGTGCTGCGGTCGAGGAACGCGCGCTGCACGACCGGCATTATGAGCGCGAGGGACGGCGCATCGATGAAGTGCACGAACTTCGTGTCGAGTAGCGTCTGCAGGCAGGCGGACGTCTTGTTCGACGGGTCCTGTAGAGCTTGCAGGAGAACGGGCACGATGGCTGTTGGAAGAATGCTTGGTTAAAATAGTAGTGATAAATTATACTTGTAGCAAAACACGTTTGTATGACCGTGTAATGCTCGCCTTATAAAATGGGAAAATTGATTTTGATAAATGTGTTATGTTTTTAATGTGAAAATTTTAATGCTCTGAATCTGTTCCTGTTGGCCAATTTTTTTTTTATCAAATCCAGATTTAGTGATATTATGATTTTTATTTCCAAAATATCACAAATTAAAGGTTTTTTAAATTCTTCCTATATCGTTAAATATACATATTTTAATTCATTTTACGCATTAAAGTCATAAACAGTCTCTATAGATACAAAATAAATTTTGGCGAGTCGTTAGAGAAATTAGGAAAGTGTCTGAAGAGATTTTTATTGTTGTACTTAACTGCACTAGAGTGAAAACTTGTCTAATTGTTTCAATGGTTCTTTATTTCTAAATATTTTTGGAAGTTGTGCACAAAGTTAATATATTTTGGTTTAGGATTTTAGGCGTAGTCAAATTTATTTTCTCTCATAATATATTCATAATATAAAATACGTATTTTATATTACGAATATTATGAGAGAAAATATATTTGTATGGAAATCTATGGAACTGATGAAAAGAAATGAGCTTTATTTTAAAAATATATGTGCTGATTGTTAAATTTCGGTGCTCCAACATCTACTACGATGTTATTACGCATGAAAACAATGGAGAGAAATATTTTTTTTGGAGACCAGTGTAATTTGCAATTCTCATCCGACCATCATCATCAGCAGCACGCACCTTGTATCTCGGGGTTGCGGATGACGGAGCCGATGACCTTGAGCGCCTCGGCCGCGGCCTCCTGCACGCGCATGTGCGAGTCACTCAGCACCTCGATCAGCTTGGGCACGATGGACGGCAGGCACGACGACAGCTGCTTGGGCGCGCAGTACGCCATCGCACCTAGCAGCTCGATCGAACCTGCGATTTTATCGATAGTTTACCATTTTGTTAAATATTACTCAAGCAAAATGGAGAGTTGAAAATTAAATCGAGACGGAGTCAATGCGTTGTAGTTATTTCGAGACGAAATTAAGTTTGTCTTTCATAAGCTCATTTTTTTTCTGCGTTTTTTCAAGAAAATATCTTCTGAAGGTAAAAGTGATGTGTCGAAGCATTAAAAATGCAAATCCGCGGATATTTAGTGTCAATATCCGCGGATACAAATCTTTAAAAAAAAACGTGGATATCCGAATATCAGTGCGGATCCGCAGTTATCCGTATATACGGAACATCACTAACACGTAATTATTTATAGCCTGAGTACACCCACCGGCCTTGGTCCGCCAGTTGTCGTCCTGCAGCGCGTGCAGCAGCGCGGGCAGCACGAGCTTGACGCCGTGCGCGCTGAGCTTGCTCATTATGAGCTTGGCGGTGTCGTCGGCGGCGGCGCGCACGTACTGCGAGCCGTCGCCGAAGCACAGCAGCAGGTGGGGCAGCACGTGAACCACATACGGCTCGAACAGCCGGCCTAGCTTGTGACACAGCATCTCGAATCCGAAAAGCGCGCCTGCGGATAGAAAAGAGATAAATCTGTACTTCAAATGACAAAGTTAATGGAACCACATAATACCAGGCACTGTGGTGTTCACGCCGCGCTGATACGCCTGAGTGATCTCCTTTTCGGAAATATCTAGGACATTACACTACCTACCTTCCGATCCGCGCGCATCTTGGCATGCGTTATATTTTATATTTTTTTATATTGTGTAATATCTGTATATTTTTTTTTGTTTTAAGTTAATTTCATCTTGTGTTATGTTTAAATCATAAATCTATGTATGTATTTTGTCGAATAAATGTTTTTATATTAATGTTCGGAAACGCCAGAAGCAATGCAATAGCAATGCTTCCAAGTTGAACCACGACTATTTTACATCCAATTGTGACCGAGCTTCCATGTTTTTTTGACATTCGTCATAGAAAAAGGATAAATACACGTATTTTTAGTCAGGATATCTTTTTTAATTTCTATAATCTCCGATGTCCCAACATGGTCTTTCGACTATGCCGGATGTGAACCAGCGACCAATGGATAGTTCTACGAATTAACGTAATTAGATTATATAATATTATTAGATTATTAGATATGTACGGTAGAACCACGTTGCTAATGTTCTCTCGTCAGTTGCTCGGCAATCGTCGTCTTTCTTTGAAAATGACAAAGTATGTATGGAAAACAGGACATTATTTTTCATTGCTGAATAAATTAGTAGTAGGAGTTGTTGCCAATGTATTTTCGCTAGAAGTTGAATAACACTTTCAGAAAAAATGTAAAGGTTTTGTTAAAATGTTGGGCCCTTATATTGACTGCAGCTTGGCATTCTATGAGAACGAAGTCGTAACCAAAAGATAACTAAATTATAGGCAATAGAGACCCACCTTCTCTGTACTTGTAGTTCTTCTTCTCCTGTATAGCGTCGGTGAGCTTGCCCATGACGTCCAGCTGCTTGAGCGACAGTATGCCCAGTCCCTTCACGATACCGGCGATGCCATACGCCGCTCCCTATACCACAATAGTTAACATAATTTTATTGGGTCTGCCAGTAAGTCAAAGCGTTAAACTAACCTAATATAGTAATAAATAATAATCCTATACAGGGTGTCCCGTAAATCGACGTCAAGCCGTAAACCCGTGATAGGCCAAGTTACAATAGTTATCGGAAAAATTTTAAAAAAAAATCCAAGTAGTGTGTCTCAAAAAATACAAAGCTTTTAAAAAAAATCGAAAAATCTTGTGGTGATTTTTTAGTTTCCGGCACCACAAATTTCTACTTTTTTTGTAATTTCTTTTTTGTATGTAAACCTGAATAATGCTTTAGTAATCTGGTGCCTAAGATTTTAATCAAACGACTCCGACTTGAAAGGAAATGAGGCTTTTTGCCCAAAACAATGATTCGAATTAAATAGTTTGCTCGACTTTAACCGACTGTACTGGAAGAAAAATGTACTACGCTCGTTTAGCAGGTAATTTTAAAAGTTGGCGCAGTTAATAAGAATTCCAAAATGGTGACACTTGCTAGATTGTTTCTTAAATTTTGGACAATATTGATTTTTGTAAAGGAGTCAGTTTTCGACAATTTTTTCTTACTTACTTAAAATGATTCAAGTGTACCCAGGGCTTTCTTCTAAGTGATATTCTGATTTGGATGAGACGGAGAGAAACATTCAATGAGTGTAAGAGAGACAGATATTGACGCCACAAGTACGCGAGACGGGTAGACACAATGCTACTGGTGTGAGCGAGACAGATAGTGACGCCACAAGTACGTGAGACGGGTAGATACAATGCTACTAGTGTGAGCGAGACAATGTCGCTATCGTCCATGTTCCCGACGTACAGCACACAAAATACAATAGATCAGTACGTTACTCTACTTCGTTTACTGCGCACACCGTATTCGTTCGTCTTGATTTCGTACATACCACTTTTTGCTTTGTTTATTGGACTCCATTGCTTGTGATTTGGATTTGGTCTGTTTAGTTTCTCTTTCAACAACCTTTGCTTTCTCCTGGACTATCGTTGATCGTGTGATTGTGTAGAACCACCATGTCAGTGTACACCGCACAGGAATATGCCAAAATGCATCTCATTTATGGTGAATGCCGATGCAATGCTAGTGCTGCAGCTAGGCTTTACCGCCAAAGATACCCAAACGCTGCTCGTCATCCCGATCATCGAGTTTTTGTGAATGTGCACCGTTCACTCTCAGAGGGACGATTCCCAAGCCAAGTACACAGTGAAGGAAGAAGTCGCTTGCCTTACGATGACATCGTACTACAAGCAGTCGCAGAAGATCCAAGTACTTCAGTACGACAAATCGAAGAAAGCACAGGAGTGCCCAAAAGTGTAGCCCATCGAATCATGACAAGTCATGAGCTCCACCCATACCACGTCACGCGAGTACAAACTCTACTACCCCGGGACTATCTCCCAAGAGTAACGTTTTGTGAAACGATGTTACAAAGACACCGGGAAGATCCACGATTCATAGACAAAATTTTATGGTCCGATGAGCCCACTTTTAAAAAAGATGGGTACATGAATCTACACAACTTACACGAGTGTTATGTAGATAATCCACATTTGATGAGAGAGGATAGATCCCAGTATCGATTCAAAATAAACATGTGGACCGGGATTCTAAACGGGAGAATCATCGTACCTTTTGAACTGCCAGAGACCTTAAATGGCGACATTGATTTGGACTTTTCAAGAAATCATTTACCAAATTTATTGGAAGACGTACCTCTGCACATTTACAGAGACATGTGGTTCCAGCAAGACGGCTGCCCGGCGCACTATGCCCGTTCAGTGCGAGATTATTTAGATAATGAATATCTAGAAAGGTGGATAGGGCGGTCTGGTACCATTTCGTGGCCAGCCCGTTCACCTGATTTAAATCCGCTAGATTTTTTTTACTGGGGAGCTGTGAAAGAAAAAGTGTATACAAAGCCAATTGAAAATGTAGTTGAACTACGACGACAATTAACGCAAGCAGCTGAATTAGTTAATAACGGCAGATTTGCCCGTCTGATAAAGCGGTCTTTATTAAAAAGATGTCGAGCTTGCATTTATGCTGGTGGGAGGCAGTTTGAACATTTGTTATAATGTAATAAAATATTTTAGACTCAAAAAATTTGTTTCAATTAAAAGCTTCCTAAAAACACCTTTCCTAAAGTTAAAAGTAATGAGACACTATAGCCCCCGTGGCCCGTGATATTCTTTTACTTCTTGGATTTTGTCTCTCTTACACTCGTTAAATGTCTCTCTCCGTCTCATCCAAATCAGAATATCACTTAGAAGAAAGTCCTGGGTACACTTGAATCCTTTTAAGTATGAAAAAATTATCGAAAACTGACTTTCTTTACAAAAATCAATATTGTCCAAAATTTAAGAAATAATCTAGCAAGTGTCATACCATTTTGGAATCCTTATTAGCTGCGCCAACTTTTAAAATTACCTGCCAAACAAGCGTAGTACATTTTTTTTCCAGTACAGTCAGTTAAAGTCGAGCAAACTATTAAATTCGAATCATTGTTTTGGGCAAAAAGTCTCATTTCCTTTCAAGTCGGAGTCGTTTGATTTAAATTTTAGGCACCAGCCTACTAAAGCATTATTCAGGATTACATACAAAAAAAAGTAGAAATTTGTAGTGCCGGGAACTAAAAAACCACCACAAGATGTCGATTTTTCGTTTTTTTTTAAAAGCTTTGTATTTTTTGAGACACATTACTTGGATTTTTTTTTTTTTTTTTCTGATAACTATTGCAACCTTTACGGCTTGACGTCGATTTACGGGACACCCTGTATAATAATATAAGTATATTGAAGAAAGAGGGCTGATAGGGATCAGTGGCACGTTGGCGTTCGATTAGTGGTTTTGGATGGTGGTGGATTATTTAAAATATCTGGCAACATACTTATAGGCGAATGCTACACGCTCGATTTATTTTATCACGATGCATGGATCGTAATCCAGGATTAAGATATTTATGTCGTACGCAGTATAGAGTATCACGGATCGATATGTGGGGATTGCTGGAAGAAAAAAATGTCACAAGAAAGATAGAAAGTAGCAATTATCTGTTATGGGACAGCAAATATGCATGCCATCGTTGTAACCTTCAAGCTATATAGCCACGAAAACCTTACCTTCCTGTCCCCGTACTTCTCGGCAGTGAGCAGCTGCTTCATCAACTTGTTCACGATGGCGGGCACCTCCTCCTCCAGCGCAGGCGACGTCACCAGGTGCGGCAGGCAGTTGCTCACCGCTTCTTGCACCTGATAGCAATTGGATACTATGGCTATTACTTTGAGTTATATAATATAGTTATGTAATACGACACGGCTTGATATACGTGCGACGGATCGCTAACGATCGGTCCCACTATCCGGCCAAAAACAATGGCAGAAGTTCAATCCAATCCAAATCCAAACATGGCTGTCGCGACAAAATTTAGGCTAATTCTGTACTCACTTGCTGACTGGGCGTGGACAGCGCGGCGACGAGACGCAGCGCGATGGGGCGCACGCGCGCATCGCCGGGCGGCAAGTGGCGCGCCAGGCTGCCCACCAGCAGCACCACGCTCTGGCGCACGGCGTCGAAGCCGCCCGACTTAGGCGCCGTGTCCAGGAACTGCTCAAATACGGGCAGCTGCGAGCCCAGAGTGCTCGCCCCGTGAAGCTCCACCAGCGCCATCGCCGCGCTCAGCATGTCCGCGCGCACCGCCTAATTATTCGCAGTCGGATTATGACACTTCCTACGGTTGGGGGCGCGATTCAATTATGCCAGAAGCTTGTGTAAGTTTCAAAGTCAAGGTGACTACTGTCTACCGCCGCCGTCGTACCCGTGATGCCGAGCTGACATCAGCGCATTTCTAGTAATTATAATCCGTTAAATTGTAACGTAGTTACATTCCCTTTCCATAATACAATTCTTACATGTAAAATATCACCCGTAACAAAATCTCATTTGGATTTATGTTGATGTTGATGTTGTCCCGCTCCCATGCGCGAGTCAGCACTCAGTTTGTTAGCCGAAACGAAATTAAATAGAATATAATTATGAGAATTGGGCTTCAGAAGCGTGAGCGGGAAAGCATGATGTGCTGCGTTATAATTTTCATTTCCTACCTCGCTGCGGTCGGCCAGACCGCGGCGTACGAAGAAGCGCATGGCCTCGGGCACGGCTTCCGCTCGCGTCGCCGGGGCCAACGCCCGCAGCGCCAGCGCCACGCCGCGCCGCTCGCTCCACGCGTCCACCGCCGCCGCGCATTCGTGACCGAACTGGTCCAGCTTAGCCGGGATCAGCTTAGAAGGAACATCAAAATAAATTAATATAATGCAAGCCAAATAAAAATGCCATTTTACACAGACTAATTTTT
The DNA here is from genome assembly GCA_963565745.1 of Phengaris arion. Classification (NCBI taxonomy): domain Eukaryota; kingdom Metazoa; phylum Arthropoda; class Insecta; order Lepidoptera; family Lycaenidae; genus Phengaris; species Phengaris arion. Next base: position 2,540,528 of record OY751442.1, read on the forward strand.
GTCGTGACGAGTTAACTCTGTTGACAGAAAAATAATGCTTCTCCGAGTCTGTGTACGTCGGCGCTATACTAAGGGTCATAAAAAGACGATAAGCATTTTGCTGTCGCCTTGATCCATGACGACGAACACGGCTCAGGTGCATAATATAATAATTTTGAACGACATCTTTTACAATATTATAAAAAAACCTAACATATTATAATTTTTGATTAACTCCGTTTAATTAAGTATTTGATCGAGTTATAAGTTTATACCGACCGGCAGCTTATCCTCGTATATCTCGTGCAGCTGCAGCAGCAGCGCGTCGACCGCATCGGCGGGGCAGGGCGCGCGGGCGGCGAGGGCGGCGAGCGCGGCCGCGGCGGCGCGCTGCAGCGGCTCGGCCGGGTGTTGCACCTGCCGCAGCAACAACGCACGCAGCGCCCCGCCCGCGCGACACACCACCGCCTCCGCCTCGGGAATACCCGCCCATAGAGACTCTGCCAGCTTCCTGATAAAATAGTCATTATTGAAAAATGTCGAATGCAAATAAAATATTTACTGTATGTTCTGTTCATGTTATCGGTAGTAGCCGCCGCCACATAATTTATCGTTTGTTTATATATAATTTACCGTAGATGATAAAAATAAAATACATGAAGGAAACATAAGCTAACAACAATAGCCATTGTTTATCTTTATTTACCTGTTATCTTCGGAAATATCGAAGGTTGCGATGTACAGTCGCATGGTGAGGTCGAGCGCAAACTCCTCGTCGTCGAAGAACGGCGGCAGGCGCTCCACCAGCAGCAGCAGCGCACGCAGCGCCGCGTCGCGCACCACCTGCACATGAAACCTGATAGTGTACATTTAATTCCTTATAGATCTACGATATCCGATACACAGTTTTACGCCAACAATTTCACCCACAACAGAGACGTATATATTATAGACGAAGCATGTCGAGGCACAAACTGTCTCTACTTAAATGGCCCCACTTTTAGGAGGTTGTTTGGGGCCATTTAGGCATTTGAGGTATGGTGAAATTAAGAAAGCGAATCTTTTTCTTGTATGAATATTTATTCTGCCAAATGTACGTCATAGCCTTAGTTTTGAAATCATGAGTGTAAATCTGCTTATAATGGGCGGCACGCAAGTAGACTTACATCGGCGGGGCTCTGAAGCGCGTCGAGTAAGCACGTGACGTCCGGAGCGGCAAGAGGAGCGCTTGAAGCGCACGCCGCCGTGTCCAGCAGCGCCGCCGTGCACGCCGCCGCCACGCGCCCACCACTGCTCTCTGAAAAATCATAATATTATATTAATACTAGCTGACGTTAAGTTAGTTAGTTAATAGTTTACGACTTATTCTCAGACTTATCGATTACACGCAATTTTATTTTATATTATATCTAGCAATATTCCGCGAAAATTCGCCCACGACCTGCAAGCAAATGTGTGAGTGCACGCATAAGCATGCGTAAAGCATCTCCCGCCTTCCACACTGCTTATACGTACACTCAGAAACAAGATCGTGCAAACACCACCACCACACAATCGACAATTAAATAACGTTATTTCGGGCTGCATAGGCCCATGATGTTAGTCTGTAAGGTATTTACCTTACAGACTAACTTATTTAACATTATATACTTAAACTACACTTTATCACGTGTTGTCCTCAACGTGATGGGCGCTTCGTTCCGGAGTCTCCCCAGGAACCTTCGGTAGACCACACCCGTCGGCCAGAACTCCTCCACCTCGAAGATCGACAAAAGATGCGTCGGCACTTTAACCACCGGCAGCTTGTCTTTCATCACAAAGACTGGCACGTCGTCTGGATCCGTCTGCTTCAGCAGGCAGATGATGTCCTGCACTCTTCGTTCGCCGCCATCTCGCCTCCGTGATGGCATGTTCGCGCTCTGGCCGAGCGTGTCGTAGAGCAGCTGCTTGCCCATGCAAATCTCCTCGCTTGTGAAGAAAGATTTGCATATCTGCATGATGCTGACCTCGTCCATAGTGTCGATTGCGTGCTGGATGAACGCCAGCAACTCGTTGGCCACCAACGCCATGTTGCACGTGCAGTGGCGCAGCCGCGCGACTCGCAAAACAATTACATTTGCTTCGTGAGTAATGCGGAGCGCGACCGTTCTATAGCGCTCAACGCACGACACTGACTGACTGACATGAAATTAAAGAGTCAAGTAGCCTATTGCTTCCCTCGGCAAGATTTAAACCGATCATCTTCAAAACAGGATTATGGTCTGTCTCTGCCATTGCAGTAAATAGGCATTCGAAAGGCTAAACATACCTATAAGATGTATGAGCAGGCGGAACATGTGGTCTACGGGGAAGAGCGGCGGGTATAGCGGGTCGGGCAGGTCAGCGGAGCGCGCGTGGCGTGCGGGGGGAGCGGCGTGCACGGGGGGCCGCAGCGCCGCGTGCTGCGACACCACCGCCAGCGCCTGCAGCACCGTCGCCTCCGGGCACTTCACCACGCCGCCGGACAGACCTGAAATATATAATAGAATTCAGAAGGTAAATTATCTAAATTTTACGTGTTTGATAGGCAAGAGGTGGGTAGAAAACAAAAATGATAGGTAAACAAATGTTGTAATCGAATTGGCAACCTTCTATATAGCTTTACTAGCTTTTGACCGCGGATCGGCCCGCATAAATACAGTATCTCACGGGCACACAATACTTTTTCGGGAAAAAATGTAGCCTACGTGTTAATCCAGAGCTGAAACTACTATCATACCAAATGTCATAAAAATCCGTTCAGTAGTTTTTGCGTGAAAGAGTAACAAACATCCATCCATCCATCCTCACAAACTTTCACATGCATAATATTAGTAGGATAGGATACATTTTTCTCGTGACACCACTGTGATATCTTAGTGGGTTTTACCTTTCTTGAGCAGCGGGAACACGTAGCAGAAGCCGGGCGCGGTGAGCGGCATGTCGGCGGTAGCGGCGTGCAGCAGCGCGACGGTGCGAGCCGTCGCCGCCGCCAGCTCCTCCTCCTCCCACTCCAACTCCAGATCGCACGCCGGCTTGTACAGCCTGGGGATTACCCAGGTTATAGTATGACATATTAAATATATGCATAGCGCACATATGATATGCCAACACTTTACACTATATTTATGCATCTAATCTGATGTTACCTCCGACGTATTAATTTGGTCGAATTTAATATTTTTGTTTACGCTTGGATTAAATTGAAACTGAACAAAGATATAGCTGTCGCCGGCTACCTGAGCGTGGTGCGCGCCACATGGTCGCACAGGGAGCGGTGGTGAGGCAGCAGCGTCGCGGCGAGGCGGACGTACAGCGACGCAACGTGAGGCGCAGCCAGGGGCGAGCGCAGCGCGTCCAGCGCGGCGGGCACGACGTGTCGCGCAAACGCGCCCAGCGCCGCGGGGGAGCCCGCCGCCACCGCGTCCAGCAGCCGCACGGCACGCTCCACTGACTCGTTTAGCTGTAGAATATCATCACCATTCACTAACGTCACTTTGGCCCTGCTGTCTTTTTATGAACTTCAACTGATAAGTGGGAATGGGCTTCATGATTAGGCAGCTGTTTCATTTTCTAAAGGGGATTTAAGAGGTGGAGGTGGAGGTCTTATATAAATTTTTAGCATAATTATACTGTTAAGCGCAAAAATAGAAATATTTTGACAAAGATAAAAGTATAACGAACACTTACAACAGTCAATCTCTCTCGTATAACGCTCTCTTTCGCCAGTTGCAGTTTCATTGCCTCTTTCTGCTTAGCAGAGAGCTGGACCTATAAAATAGGAATTCATAATATTATATGTATTACGTTATTCAACACAATCAATTAAGTACTAAACGTAATATATATTTCAAGTATAACTGCATTTGTGAGTCTCCAAGTAAGGCAGATGTTTGTGATGTTTACCTCCTTGACTTTTCCCTCTTTCTGTCTCTTTTCCTCTAGTTCCCGCCGCAGTTGGAGCTCTTCCAACTGTTCTTTGTAGCTGTATGCTTTGCTCTCGCGTTTTAGGTTCATCTCCTTGCTATCTTCATTGCTAAAATAAAAAAAACAATTTGAATATATTATATTTCAATGATACAATTTAAGTTTCAGATGGTACTTGTTAGTTATATCTAATGAAGTCTTGCATCGTTGGCATTTTTGTACTAGACCCTTTACCGTACCCTTTCTAAGTGCTGTTTTGATCACGTGATCAAAACTGCGTGCGTGCGTGTGAGCGTGCGCACCACTAGGCAGTATAATTTCAAGGCGTTTACACGACGATAGGTTAACTGGTAATTTATAGAATTAATTTGTACCTATCATCATCAGAAATATAAAAAAAAACCTTCTCATGTTGCGAAAAATTCACGGAACATATTTATATTATGCCATTAATGTCAACCGTCGAGGTTAAACCAATCACATCCCAGCCTTTCGTAGTGTTGCTGGAGTAAAAAAAATTGCGCCTCAGTGAAGGTGATTTATAAATATCTCGTCGTGCTTTATTTAATCTAGACGAAGCTGCGTGTATGTATACCCAGGCACGACGCTCTTGTCGTACAGCTCGTGGGGCGGCGTGCGGAAGACGAAGTAGTCGTCGCGGCCGACCGCCAGCAGCTCGGGCGCCCGCAGTGCCGCCAGCGCCGTCGTCGCCGCAGCCGCGCCCGCGCCCCCCGAATCGCCCAGCGCGCTCAGCGTGCGCACCACTAGCCAGTAGCTCTGTGTACAATCGAATACGCTAAGCGTGGACTGCTACTCAATCTTTTGCAAATAGCCAGTAACTCCGTATACAATTAATTAATTCATTACGCCAAGTTATGGCTGTGCCGCTATAAAATATTTTACAAAAGAAGAGAAAAGCGTCACCTTTTTTGGTGTCATACAAAGGAAGTTGTGGTTTCTACACTTACGAATCTCGATTCGTAAGTGTAGAAACCACAAGTTAACTCACTCAAAACTTTATTTTAAACTCCATACAATATTGTACAACACATAGTCCTAATTCATTTTGTCACAAGAGGCATTACTTTTTCCTTTTCATAAAAAAAAAAAGTGATTATTTAGAAATACATAGAGCAAGTTTTGAGTAAAAGAGGTATAATTAAGGAAAAACGAAATGTAGTTACCTCATTACCAGGCACAAAACCGCTTATGTAAGTGTTCTTGAGGTTGTTAGCGTACACGGCTACCAACTTCCGCGGTTCCAGTTTCAGGTAGCCAACAATCTTGATCCAGGCGTTCCTACTGATAGCCGACACAAGCGGGTGGTGACAGCTCAGCAGCGCGTCTATCGCTAGACTCTCAGCGTCTTTGGTAGGATAGTCTAGAACAAATTAATGACTATTATCTAAAGGCGTTAAAACTTTAAAAGTCAATTAATATGGTTATTTAAATAGCCTACATGGTTGCATAAAATAAAAAATAATAAAAATAAAACTTCCAACAAATTTACTACTTTTCACAGAAACTATTTCTTATACACACTATTTATTTGTTGTAATCTAGCAGTTATAATCTTTATTTACCTACTTATAATATTACTATTTAGGGTATGTTTCACAATTTAGTGATAAGTGTCAGATAGCTTGTTGGCATGTTTTGTCTCTGTCGCACGATATAAAGTAAGCAGCGACAAAACTTCCGAATATTCGACACTTATTACGAGATTGTGAAACAGGCCCTTAGTCTTCTAACTGTGAAAACGACATGTAAATGGTGTTTAGAATTTTTATAATAATATTTAATTTACTTTTATTCTACATACTTTCAGCGTATGGCCTTATACTTAAAAAAATAAAATACTTTACCTCTGAATGAGCAGAGAGATTGAACACAGTCTAGGATCATCTTCCCCGTCACATCGGCCTTATCCTCAGGCGGCGTTTTCTCTTTCATCACAAATATCTTGCCCTCCTCTAACACTTCGTTCAATTTTAACACTAAATTTCTAGCTATTTCGGCTCTATTTTGCTCGGCGAGAAGCGATCTGACCTCCTCGAGGGCCACACTTCGGACCGACTTGACCGGTGACAGCAGGGTGAGTATAAACGCTTTGTAAATTTGCGAGCCTCGCTCACTGGCAACACTGTCGTTATTTTCCAATAGGGTTCTGCATAGCAACACCACCTGTATTAGGACTATAAAGGGGTAAATGTTATAGTGCCACTTAGAGCCAAGTTACATGCGCTATTTACTACTAGGATCACACACGCTATTAGAAATGACACAGATTGTATAATCGTGTAAAAAAGATGCAATTTTACTGTAAGTTTCCTAATATATTTCTAGTCCAACCAATTTAGATAATGTTAACAATTCAAAATATAAATTCAAAGATGTTCCATCTCAGATGATGATCGCCACCAGTTCGAGTACATCTAATTTATTTTGACTGGACCACTAGTGTTGTACTTGGCACAGAATAGCAGCAATTCGAACTTACCAACTTACTCCGATGTGAGCTTCTTTACGTGTTGTTAGTTCACAAAACAATATTAAATTCCCTATACATTATATTTAAGGGCAAACATAAATTTGAAGTAAATTATTGGCTTGGCCCTTTAGTGAGTGCCAGGTCTGTTGGTTTATAAGTTTCTCTGTCATTAAAAATATTTTGTGTTATAAACAAGCATAATTACAATGGTGACGTCATACAGTTTAATTCAAATGTAAGGAGCTCACGAAAATGATATTATGTAAAAAAAAGTATATATTCCAAATTGTTATAAATGGAAACACAACTATAAATATTACATAAATCCCTAGTAGAATCCAATAGAGACTTCACATTGCTACTTTAAAAAACTACGAGTATATAGTCAAAAGATAAATCACACATTGTAATGTTGAAATTACTTATAATTATTCAGATATTAATCAATAATAATTATTTAGTGCAAAGTTGTTAATTATTTTAAACCTGGCCGATATAGACGAATTTCCTGTTATACGTTTTTATGCATTCTTTCTAACGAGCATTGTGTACGCTACAAGCATTGTATGTAACTTAAATAAATTTGTCTTTATTTAATACTAGTCATAAGGCGGGACATATTATTTTACTAAACAAAATGAACATAATGTAACCTTCCTCGTTTGATTTCAAGAACATTTGGCAGTTGACAAAAATTATTACTATTCCGGTAAATAAACTAGAGGACAGTTAGAGTAAATCAGTGTTTGTATATATTGATTTCTAACTTTTTTAAAATTTGTATTAGCAACTCACAAAATTTCGGATTTTAACGCGGTTTACTATATTTATTTGTTACTGTACGTAAAGTATCAAATCGTTGCAAAAAAACTAATATCGTGAACAACTATAACATCAGAATAAGTATACTCTAACTTATAATCCCTACTCCCTAGTAACACGATAGAAAGGATTTATTCTCTCAGCACAGAAAGAGAGGTGTGAAAAGTGCCCTAGATAATATGTCATTTTACTGACTCAGAATGCAAATAATTTTTGATGTAATCAAAAATTATAGTATAGATTTATTTGCAACTAGCTTTTACCCGCGGCGTCGCTCTCGTCAAATCGTATTCTACCGTACAAACTTTGGCTTCACATTTTATACAACTAGAGGGCTTTAATTATTTTTTTTGACACCTATTAACTTTAAACTAGCTCCCTATGAAATTTCACCTTTATACATCGAGCGGTTTTCGTGATTTTGTGATGAGTTGACTTTTACTATACATATATTATAACGTCTCCAAAAAGCAATTAGGAAGAATTAGGGCACATCATTTAGTGCTTTTTTATTATACTCTAAACGAGACAATCTTGTACATATAATCGGTTTCACGAAAACGGTTGCAAGTATTACCATGAAGTTTAGTATGCAGAGAGTTTTGAGGGAGAAAAATCAATCTAGCTAGGTATCCTGGGAAACTGTGCATTTATAAGCTATACTTATATGTTTTATCTTTCGACGTGTCATATATCATAATATATCAATAATTTCGACTTTATTATGTCAGTCCGATGGCAGTTTGGAATGCGTACTATGTATAATTTTTTTTTATGTGTATGTGGTAGGTTCGAATACCGGTCAGATAAATATTTTTTTGAATCTTTTTTTTTTTTAATTTACCATGTACTTATGAGCAAGTTTGCGTTTAGCGGCGTGAAAGGATTTTTTAAAAATCTCAACACATTAGATTTTTTTCAATATTACAACTTTTTCTGTCTATTTGTATCCACATGAGCAGTAATCATGTGCCCGAATGCTTCGTAATAGCTTTTTGTAAACATTACAAAGGTTGTATAGGCATTTGTTTGTGTGAATTAAGTAGTTACCGTCGTCTGTGGCGGCAGCGAGCGAGCGGTCCTGCAGCAGCAGCGGCGCGCGCGCGGCTACTTCCGGCCCGCCCAGCTGCGCCAGCGCCGCCAGAGCGCACACACCTTCGCTCGCCGGCTACAAGCAAATTTTTTTTATTATTATTACAATCCTTTAACTTAGTGCGAAGTTTTGATATTTAACTTTAAATGGAGATGAATAGATGATTAATATTGTAATGTTACACCACGTTTATTGAATTCAAGTCAATTTATTTTACTGCCTTCTTCCCCTTCCGCCCGTTGCATTTATACTGGAGGATTCACGTGTGCTGTTACGACATATCAGTAGGTTATGACAAATATAAAGGTTACCTGATGCGGCTGCTGCGCGGCGCGGTCGGCGGCAGCGAGAAGCGACGGCGACAGCGCCGCGGCGGCGGTGGGCGGTGCGCCGTGCCGTAACGCGTGGGACACCAGCGACGTGTAAGCTACGCGCACCGCCGTCGGCATGCTCTTGGCGGTCACAGTCTTCTGTTGGGGAAAGACAATATTTTGTATAGAATCCGAAAGGCAACATAAATGTGAACTGAAAAATGCAAAAAATACAATTATCGTACTGGTATTTTTTTAAATTATAACAATCATATTCATAAATTCAGTAGTAATGTTAAATATAATTTCTATTTTTAACTGTCTTGACGTCATTCGTGTCCATAAATTTGTAGTTTTACTGTCCTCCAATATTTAAATTGTTTTCTAGACTACCTCGTCAAGGTTTTTCGGAAAGCCAATATAAAACTATACCAGTTTTCTACTCAACCACACCTTGTACATATCGAGCAGCTCCGCGGGCAGCGGCTGGCGCAGCACTGCGACCCAGCGCTGTAGCGCGAGCAGCGCGGCGCAGAGCGTGCGCTCATGCGACTCGCTATCAAGAACGCGCGCGGTCTGCGTCGCCACCACGCCCCACAGCGCGCTTGCGTCCGCGCTCGCGCTCATGCATCCTACGCCCTGGAAATTGTTTTGTTATACACTTTACAGTAGTTTTTTAAAAAAAGGTCGTTTTTAGGTTTCAAAATAATGTATATTTACCGTACATATGTGGTTAGTGTATATACACTAACCACATATGTGGCGGTTTTTAAAGTGTTTTTTTTTAAAAAAGGTCGTTTTTAGGTTTCAAAATAATGTAAAAAAAAAACACTTTAAAAACCGCCACATATGTGTTTAGTGTGTTTGTGTCGTCACATTCTTGTCGGAAGTAACTTCGAGGTGTTTCCATCAGTAGAAATTAAAACACATAAATACATACTTTTAAATCAACTTTATTTATCAATATTAAGTTTTTAATTTATGCTGTCGCTAAAATACGTTTTTCTAAGCCAAGTTTTAAAGGAAATACTCCTTCAATGTATGAAATGAAATATGAGTCAAGTAGCCTGTTGTTTAAATTACCAAACTGTTTGTAGCGATGCAACGACGATAAAGTCGCAAACTCTCACCTTCACATTTAAAAGCAGCGAGTACTTTGTTGGTGTGTTAGAGCCAAACAAAGTACGGTACGACCACGATCTCAATGTCTTTCGACATTTGTCTTTTTCCATAGATAGTTTATCATTTCCATAGAATGTGAAAGTGTGTATGTACACTGCACAGTCGCCGACATATCTGGTGTACCACTTTTTACCCTTAATCTTTCGACGACCGTATATTATATTAAAGTCTGATAACATGATTCTTGCACCTAATTATTATATTTTAAACTATAGTATCACTAGCAATATTCACAAGCTACTATAGTTTAGTTCCATGTATTTACAACATCCCTGATCACACTCACATTGAGCACGGCGATCTTGTCCTCGCTGGAGGTCAGTTTCCCGCCGGCACCGTTGTACTCGGCGAACACGTGCGTCAGCAGCGCCTTGCTTGGCTCCGCGCCGCAACGCTGCGCAACGCGCGAAAGCGCACGCCCCGCCTCCTCGCGCACCCAGCCGTCACGAGAGTGCAGGCAGCCTGATAAATTAATATTTTATACATTAAACAAACAATTCTTGTATATAATTTAATCAGTATTACAAAAACGGCTTTAAATATTTCCATGAAATTTTTTATGAAATGTTTTGGGGTTAAAAATCGATCTAGCTAAGTCTCTTTGCAAACCGCGCATTTTTAAGTTATTATTTTTTTTCATTGGACCACAATATTTAAATAATTTCGACTCTGTCAGTCTGAATCGCAGTTTGGCATGTGAATGTATAATTTTGCATTGTTGTCTTATTGGCCGAGAATTTCGGTCAGATGAATATTATTGTTATTCCTTTTTGTTAAAACATCATAAAAAGAAGATTTACAAGGTCAGTTATATCTTTAAAAATAAAAAAATAGGTACCCATTGCACCGTACCTTTTTTTCTGTACTAAGTACTAGAACTCCAAGCAAAGCTCAGTCTCCCAGGTACATTTACCATATTCGTATTTAAAATGCAGTAAGTCACCCATGCAAATTTCAAAATGGTTTACTTTAGTTGGTGAATATGAACACAGCTTGAGCTTCATTGGTCAATTTTGACATTTGTACTGTTGACTTACTCCATTCCTAATGTGTATGTAGTATAGTTGTAGTGTATAACAAAAACTCTATATATATGAAAACCACTATATATGAATGATATATTCAAGTCTAAGCTATTTAACTTAACATCCATATGTTATTATGTCATACAAAGATGTTAACACTACCATAATATGATAATATGTTCATAGCTGGGCATTAACTCGTTAATCCGTTAATTAACGAAGTTAACATTTTGATTAACGGATTAACTTTTAAGTTAACTTTTTAAAATGTTAACGGACACGTTAACTTTCGTTAATATGCAGAAGTCCGTTAATCGTTAATCCAATGCCTAATCGTTACAGCTGCCTAATAGTAGCACTTGTCGGTGCCGGGCGGCGCGTGGCAGGGAGTGAAAGAAAAACAAAACTAGATATATTTGGCCGGCGCGTGCGATTGAGAAAGAAAACTGCGAAGAGATTTGTTTCGTTTGATCATTTCATTACTTAGCGCCGGTGCTTAGAGTGACGAGTGTTTTGTTTGTTTGTTTGTTGTTATTATAAATTACTGTCAGTGATCATTTGCGTGTTGATAATTGATGAATGAATTAGAACCTAAACCAACAGGTTTTATAAGTTCACTAACGCAACGATATAAAGATACAATTTTACACATATTAACGGATTAACGATTAACGTTAACTTACGTTAACTCTTCCGAAATGTAACGCTTTAACGTTTAACGAAGCTAACTTTTTTTGTAGCGGATTAACGAATTTAACTATTTGATTAACGGAGCCCCGCTATGAATATGTTACACGAGGATAAAACTCACTAATGTTACTTACTAATTAAACTCTTGCCAATGTCAACAGCTATGCCATCCACATTGCAGTTGAAATACTCAAAGACTTCTCCGACGGCCTCAACGATAGTTTCCGGACTCCGTAGCATAGCCTTCTGTAAGGCTGGTAACAGAGTGTCCTGTACGTCTGATTTGTCCAGCATGGTTAGGAGATCGACACACGACTTTATATAATTCGCATTCGGACGAGTCTTCACAGTTATCAGACTTTTGATAAGACTCTCCAACATCTTAGCCTGGAAATTATGATAATTTATATGAGTAACGTGTGATGGCATACTCCATATATAAAAAATATAATAATAAATGGTATCTCTTATGCATGTTTTAAAAAATCTTTTATTTTACCTTGTGATCTTTGATGAAACTCTCATCTCCAATACTCTTGGCATGGCGACACAGTACCGAGAATGTGACACAGACTTGAGGTCCGGAATCTGGCGCCTGAGCAAGCAGCACATTCATCCAATTAGTGAGTTTTCCCTTCTCCATCTCTCGCCATGAGTTGTGCAACTGAAACAGATAAATTCCTCTGTAGTTATCACAATTTATATTACATCTTATGAAAAAATAAATTAATTAACTTCTTTTTATGATCCATGTTGAGAAAATACAGAGCCCCATGCATAGCCATTGCTAGCTGGTTTCTTTAGGAATTGTTATTTACTCAATAATTATTTATTTATTTATTTATTTATACACTTTCTGCACAATGTACAATGGCGGACTTAATGCCATAGGACATTTTCTACCAGTCAACCATAGGGTGGTGACAGAGTCAAAATACCAAGGTGCTTTCTATCTAGAAAAATACAAAAATGTAACTATACAAAAGGTCTTGTAAAACTAATGACAAAAAATAGATACAATAATATTCGTAGCAAACTATATAAATTTTACTAAAATAAACATAATACATATCAAACTAATTATACCTACATACTATACTATAATATACAAGTACATAAATGATTTATTAAACATAATATACATTATACATATACCATACTGCATACTTACACGATACTAACTAACCAAAAATTATAGTAAAAAGTTCATGATTCTGCCAAATACTTCAAATACAACTGTCGGACTCTGCGCTTAAACGTATCTCTGGTAGTGGACATTCTGATTTCCATAGGAAGAGCGTTCCAGAGTAGAATAGACTGGATGTGGAAAGAGGAATGGACTAGACTAGAACTATGTTGGGGACAAAGGAGAAGTGCATTATTTGAGGAGCGGAGGGATTTATCATAACTACTAGAAAGATATTGGAAGTGGGACTTTAAGTAAGCAGGAGAATTGGGTGAGTTCAGGAAAGAGTAGAGCATACACAGGGCTCGCACTATGCGACGTTGGCGCACAGGCAACCAGTGCAACTTGGAGCGAAAGGAGGATACGTGGTCGTATTTCCGGAGATTGTAAATAAATCTAATACAGTTATTAAGTAGTCGGTCATATTTGTCGAGCTTGTCTGCATTGAGGTCAAAATAGCACACATCACCATAATCGATGATAGGTAATATGAGAGACTGTACCAACAAGGTTTTGATATGTGTCGGTAAAAAGTTTTTATGACGATAAAGGGAACGCAACGTGCCGGTAACTCTTTGACATACTGTAGCTGTCTGTGTTTGACAATTGAGAGTACAGTCGATGTGTAATCCGAGATCTTTCACACAGGAGCTGTAGTTAATTATAGAGCCGTCGAAGATAACTGGTGATAGCGACCCTACATCAACCTTGGCCATAATACGAAGACTGCCCAACAAAATAGCCTGACATTTACTTGGATTAATTGTCAAACCGAAGTTTTTACACCAGTCCTTTATGAAATTAAGATCACAGTTAATCTCATCGATAGCACTCGACATACTATCAACTCCTGCTTGGCTATAGAGCTGAAAGTCGTACGCAAACAAATGATACATACTGCGAAGTCTGAGAGTAACATAATTAATGAATAATGAGAAGAGCAAAGGAGAAAGAATACCGCCTTGAGGGACGTCAGTGTCTAGATTACACCACGAAGAGGACTGATCCGTGCGTACCGACTGTTGACGCCCTCGAAGATACGAAGAGATCCAATTTAAAGCCTCAGGTGAGAGCGGAAGTCTAGAATGTAATGTTAACAAAATGTCATGATTGATATTATTGAAAGCATTCGAGAAATCTATCAAAACAAGGACTGTTATTTTAGAGTTCTCAATGCCTACTCTCACATCATTAAGAACCTTTAATAGTGCAGAGATGGTGCTATGTCCAGGTCTGAAACCCGATTCTAGTGGAGACAAAATATCGTTTAGGTGAACAAACCTGGACAGTTGCTTAAATACACAGGACTCGAGCACCTTAGATAGGTAGGGAAGGATGGAAATGGGACGAAAATGTGAGGCGTTAGTGGGATTGGTATTTTTTGGTAGAGGACGAACGTAAGCTTTACGCCATTGATTAGGAAATTCGGACGTTTTAAGGGAAAAATTTATAATATGGGTTATAACGGGCAAAATTTTATCTTTGATGGCAGTGATCATTTGACGGCTAATCTCATCACATCCTGTAGCCTTGGATGTTATGGAAATGATAGTCTTATTGATCTCGTCGGAGTCGATTGGTGTAAATTGAAAAGAAGGTATATTAATATGTCGTGGTAAATTATTTAGATAATAAATGGTCTGACGTTTAGTGTCAACATCAAGCTTGAGAGTTGTGGAGAAGTGTAAATTAATGTCATCTAGACTAATATTTGTCGTAGGCAGATCTCCTTGATGTGACTTGCCTATACCAAGGGATTCTAGGAATTTCCAAATATTAGGAAAGGAAAGCAAATTTTCGAGAATATGGCGGCGTTTAGCGTTCCGTATCATTTGGTTGCAGCAATTTCTAGCTATTTAAAAGTTAACCCAATTGGGTTCACTACGATTTTTCTTAAATTTTCGAAAAGTGCGATCCCTACGTTTCATCGCAGCACGAATATCGTCCGTCAGCCAAGGCGCAGGCCGATGCTTTAACTTTATTTTCTTAATGGGCGCATGTAAATTATAAAGTCCAATAACATTTTCATTAAAAATCCTAACCTTTTCGTCAATAGAGACGGCATCGTACAGTGGATTCCAATCTATTTTTCCTGCATCCGTGCATAATTTTTTACTGTCTACTCGAGCAAAGCAACATCTGTATATGAACCTAGGAGTTGATCTGGGAGGCTTTAACATGTATGAGAGAAAGATGAGGTCGTGATGGGAAAAACCTGGGGCAGGGAGTTGACCATGGGTGTGGACGAGGGAAGGATCGGAGATGAGCATTAGATCGAGCCAAGTGTCATCACTATCGTAGTTATGATGAGTAGGTTGTAGAGATAGAATGTGAAGACCGGCTGATCTAATTAAATTATTAAGCTTAGTCGGGCGAGGAGAGGAGTGGTTGCATACATCTGTATTAAAATCCCCTATGATGATGTGGTGCGCATATTCAGATTTTAATTATTATTATTTTTTTAAAAAATATTAAAAAGGATTATGAAGGTATTGCATTGTTTCTTTATAATCTTGAAATACTTACTATTGAATATGCTTTGTCATTCTTTCTCTTGTCCCCAAATGCGGAGACCACTGCCACAAGGTTGGCTTGTGTGAGCACAAGTGTGTTGTAATCGATGCCATCATCATCAGGAGTCTTCAGTGGTCCATTGACTAATACAGTTGTCCAACGCAGAGCATACAGGCCACTTTGACAGATGTTTTTTCTGGTAAAAATCGCACACCATGTAGATAAAATTTATAGAACAGTAGAAGGACCGTATTAATAAACGTTCTTATTGCTAAGACAATATTCAAGAAAGTACTTAAGATGTTGTTTTAATTAATATATTGTACTAAGTACAGCTGTAGGTAAGGCTTATCAAGTGAGTACAAACATAGTAATAAACGATACTTACTCAAGTATCGTTTAGTAGTAAGTAAGTAAGATAGTTACTCAAGTACTCTGTCTCAAACTGATACTTGAGACGCTGTTTCGTGAGTACAGTCAAACCTTGACTTTATGCTTGACTTTTATGTATGGCTTGAGATACAGTACAATATTATTTGTGGTCTTTGGTTGTGTTACAATTATGTATATTTAAATCTAAATACTTTAAATGATTAGACAAACTCAGAATTTACACTACATACTCAACACAAAATAAAGTTATGAATAAAAAGACGCTTGTTGACACTTTTTTTGGCAATATAGTAAATTAGGTATAACCTATATATTATAAATTTGGTACTAAAGTTTGTATTTGTTCTAGGTTTTAGATAATTCAACAGACTTCCACTAACATTGATATAGTCAACTCAAGTCTTTTTCATAAAACCCACTCATAAGGCAGAGTTTAGTCACAACACACAACAAACACACTCTGACAATGGCGAATCACTAGCCTATTAGAGATCATATTATTGATTAAATACCATCTTGAGAAGCTAATCGTTACTAGAGACCATCTCAGCCAAGAAAGGTCTTGAGAACGAGTTTGAGAACAGTTTATTAATACCTATATTTATAATAGGCCTTAGAGTATATGTATATCTCGTTGAAAAAATATTTCATAAGTATACAATTTTATGACTTTAGTTTTTAGAGTAGTACTTTCAATAAGTAGTAATTTGAAGTTTATGAATGATTTTAATCTATAATAAATAAACAAGAAAAAATGTAATCTTACGAAGTTGCTGTATTCTTTAGCTGTTCTGAAATTTCTAGCAGCAGTGGTAGAATAGACTTTAGAGCCCAGTCTCTATGGTTTACACTAAGATATACTAATAGTTTTTTCACATATGACTGTGATGTAGTATCTCTGTATCGCTGAAGTGTTAGCAACACCACTCTGGACACAAAACGAACTGCTGGCTCCGTAATTCCTATAAAAAAAACTGTATGTACTATTTTCTATACTAATACTAAGTGTAGAGGAAAGATTTGTCTGTCTGTTGTTTGTATATTTGTTTGCTATATTAAATAGGCTCCAAAACTACTCAACTGATTTTGATGAAGTCTGACACAGATATTGAGAAACCACGGGATAGGACATAGGCTACATTTTATTGCATCTAAATGATTACTGCAGGATTTCCTTTTGCACTCGTGACGCGCGTGTCGCGGGCAACATCTAGTGTACAACTAAGTTGTTTTGAATTAAAAATGTAGTTAAGCTGAGGATTTGTTGTCTGTATACTTTGTATTTTAATTTATTTTAAGCAAAAAATACCACAAATTTATAGGGATGAACAGCATAAAAGTATATTGTCATATTTAGGTATAAATACAGAGATACGATCGATACAGCTAGTCTCCCTAGGTCTACTAGGAGCATTTGACAAATAACCTCCTAACTTGCGACAAAAGTTTCAATGGACTGAAAGTACTCTGATTTCATACACAAATGAAAATTATAATCATACTAACCCGGTGTGGATAGCACTTCCTCTATTTCTTCTATTACTTTACGCCTTTCCTTTAAACTTGCGGTCTGGATCCTAAATGGTATGTCCTTTAATTTCTTCAAAACCTAGAAAATGTAGAAGAAGAATGTAGTGAACGTACAAATGTAGTAAAGTAATGCTACGATTACTGGAAGATTATTTTAAAGTAGAGAGCAAATTACCTCTGAATCTGCCATTTTCAGAAAACATTCAGGATATTTAGTTAAAAAAGCACACGTCCTTTCAGTCTTGGTACACAGATGTGAAAAATTGACTTAGGTGACATTCGGTCTAACTGACAGTTTTGTTTTTTAATACCTTTTTATTAAATATGTTTTTTTTAATTTATATATGACATCGGCTTATAACTATTCGCCAGTGTCAAGTTAAAAAGGCGGCAAATAGAACTTTCGTTTCAATTTTCAACACCGTATTCCTAAATCTTCAAGTATAAAGTCTAGTCAAAGTCCAAATAAATAGTTAGTGCAGTCCATGAGTCATGTCAGTCGATTCAGTAAAGTGGTAGAAGCTTTACTGAAAGTTCCTAGGGAGTTTTGGAGGGAAACTCAAAATAGCACGTTTTTAGAAGTTGTACCACTTGACCTTGTGCACGTTAACGAATATTTAATGGTTAATATTCTACCAACATTACACATTAGTAACCGAAATAAAACAAATTTATGAAATAAATGCAAAATCCATAACGTCACCCATTGAATTCCCCGGCAAAACTCCTTAAATATCATACGCTAGTAGATCAGTGTATAAACCTCAGAGAAATAACATAGCATAGAGACCCGAATATTCGCAAGAGGAAAATCATATATCATTCATTATCCCCCTATACGACACATGCCAATGAGGAAGAAATTGTATCTAATTGTTCATTACATACAATTTTTGTAGGTGGCCCGAGTTTGTACACTGATCTGTCTGAAGTTGATTACAAGTTGTATGAGAGCAGTTGACAGCAACTTCATATGTAAATATGGCCAGTGATGTCCCCAGTCGGATATAATATAAAATTCTATGCAACTGTGCAAAGACAGGGCGGGTCGCCACTCGCTAGTGATTTATAAATTATAAATCGATCAAAAACGAATTTAAGCAGTAAAATCTACAACTTTATTAATTTATGCTGTAATGAAGTCTGTTGGGGGAGCTCGTCTTTATTAACAGCTAATAATAGCCATACACTATACGACGATAGCCTGTATTCAATCGACTTGTCAGTTCCAATCTCTTTGTAGCATACGCTCGAAGTACGTCGAAATAAGAACATCGCTCTGATAAGAGCGTTTTTACGTCGTTTGTCGAGTGAAACTTTTTTGCTAGAAAAAACAACCTAGAAATATCAGGTGTACCTATACAAAATGGAGAAAATTTAGAAAACATACTAAGTAACATTTATACCAAAGTTGGATTGTCGTTGGATATAACCTGCATCAATTACATTCATCGCATTCGCCGATTTGAAAAGAAAAATGTAACGTCTAACCGGCCACCGCCATTATCGTGTGTTACATTAGACAACGGAACAAGGATCAGCTGTTAGCCGTAAGGAACTCAAAAACATTGATATCCATAAAGGTCCTGGATATGAAGGGGTATCCTATATTTATACGTAAATGCGCCAAGGAACTAAGTTTGCCTTTGTTTATTATTTACAATAAATCTCTAACGGAAGGCACATTTCCCATGAAATGGAAACAGGCCCTTATTACACCTATTCCTAAAAATGAAAATAGAAATGATGTGTCTCAGTACCGACCGATATCGAAAACTAATTTATTAGATAAAATATTTGAAAAAATTGTCACACGCGAGCTAATGGGGTTATTAAAAAATCACATTTCTATTAACCAACATGGTTTTTGTAAGGGCCGTTCAGTTGAAACAAATATGCTTACTTTTACCAACTTCTTATTAAATGCCAGGGATAAAAAGCTACAAGTAGACGTTGTGTATACCGATTTTTCGAAAGCTTTCGATAAAATAAATCTTGATCTACTTATAGAAAAGCTTTGGAACATCGGTATACATGGCGATCTACTGCGATGGATAACTTCCTATGTCAAAAATCGCTCCCAAGCAGTATCTATAAAGGGTTATGTTTCCAGATTCATAGATATTCCTTCGGGAATACCCCAAGGTTCACATGCCGGTCCTTTGCTATTCATCCTGTATATTAATGATATTAACAAGGTTATACGTTTTTCAAATTTATTGTTATACGCTGATGACGCAAAACTTTTCAAAATAATTGCTAACTTAGAGGATTTCGAGCAACTGCAATGTGATTTAAACAAATTATTTGAGTATTGCATAGCAAATCAACTTTTCTTAAACCTTGATAAGTGTTCCGTGATGTCTTATACGCGCAAACATAACCCATTTAACTTTGATCACCAAATTAATGGCTATCCTCTCAATAGGTTCACAACTATTCATGACCTTGGTATAATCATGGATTCCAAATTGTCATTTAATTTTCACCTAGACCATATTGTCAATAGAGCATTTCGTCAACTTGGATTTATATTAAGAATTTCGAAACCTTTTAAACAGCTCCACACGTTAAAAATCTTATACTTCACCTTTGTTCGATCGATATTAGACTTTGCTTGCATAATTTGGAGTCCGTATTACGCTTGTCATATCGCCCGCATTGAGAGGGTTCAGAAGAAATTTATTAAGTCCTTAGAATTCGTTGGAAATCATGAATATATCTCACTTATGAGACCTCACTCAGTCGACATTCACTAACGAGTCTTGCAAACCGCAGGAAAATGTTTGACCAAATTTATCTTTTTAAAATAATAAATAACCACATTGACGCCTCACACATTTTGGAATGTATCGATTTTAAAGTACCTAGACCTGGTTCTCGTTCACAAAACATATTTTCGGTTCCTTTGTGTAGATCAGTTTATACTAGTAACTGTTTTCTAAAACGTAGCGTTAAGACTTACAATGAAGAATTTAAAGACCTTGATATATTTAATATGAGCTTGCCTATTTATAAGTTAAAATTACAAAACCTATTATAAAAAAAAGACGTGTGGCACTCGGGGACTGCCGCGGTAAAGCTATTGCATAGCATTTTGTATCAACTTATGCAAACTTTCTCATAAACAGCTGCTTATGTATTCGTCCGATTTCGGAGCAGCTCGTCTCGATTCGTGCGAGTTTCGTAGAGTCGTACAATACGTCTAATCGCACGCACACAACGCCGTGTCGAAGACTGCCGAACTGAAACGACGTTAGACGATGCACGGAGCGTGAGGTTTTTTCGTTACGGAATTTCTGGATTCGGTCCCCGCGCTCAAGGCCCGCGATAGAAGCTATGCAATAGCTTAATAAGTAATTATGTATTTATAAAAGCCGCATATCTTTCTGAAAAATTAAATTAGTAAAATTCTATGGAACTATTAGTTTTTAAGTAAAAATTGTATTAAATTAATATAATTTAAAAAACTGTTTGTTTCCTAAATAAAGTAAAAAAAAGAAACAAAGAACGCTTCGATAGAAGCAACGTTCGTACGAATGAAACGAGTATCCGAATAATAATCCATGACTGGAAGCATCTTCATTCATCTTGACAACGGTGCAATCCGAAAAGGACTTTTTCTAGTAAGAATTTCACTTTGTAGCACTACAAATCACAAACATTCTTCATTCCGGCTCGAACCCAAATGACCGACGCGCTTCAGTAGTATTACTTATCATCTATGCCGACGCGCGGCGCCGCTAGATATATTTATACCCGAGCGCCGTGGTCCGTGGCGCCGCGGCGTATCTGTCGATGCGCAAAGACTTGCGCAGACGACATCCAATGGGAATCGACCTTCTGAGTTCGTCAACGGGTAGCCAATTAAAAGCAATTTTTAAGTTTATCAATTCATTGTCTAATAATAATAATAATGTATTATTTTTTGTATAAATACGTGTACATTTTGTAAATAAAATACCCGCGCGAGTATAGTCCGATATACCTACAGCGGTCTTAACCCGACCCTTAGCGTAGATCCTTTCGAAAAAAATAAATAAATAAGTAAATAAAATATTCACTTCACAACTATAGATCGAGTTTTACTCTCTACCCAAACTGCCTCGACAAGTACCTCCAAAGTTAGATTACCATACCTCTAAATCTGTATTGATATAAAAGTAGTATAGACTGTCATTTTTGACAAATTTTTTACCATTTTTTTTTTCAATTAATAAGGGGGCAAGTTCCTTATGAAAATTAACTTAAAATCTAACGCATAAACAGTTTGTATATTGATAAAGACCGCATTTAACTCGTTATGTAGTTCACGCGAAGACACAAGAAGCGCATTTTATTGTTATTAAGTTTCACTTTTACCGTGGTTTCATAAAACCACACAATACTTTTTTGAAAATTTGTGACATGCTTTTGTGTGTAGCATACGCTCGAAGTACGTCGAAACAAGAACATCGCTCTGATAAGAGCGTTTTTACATTGTTTGGCGAGTGAAACAAAGAACGTTTCGATAGAAGCGACGTTCGTACGAATGAAACGAGTATCCGAATAATAATCCATGACTGGAAGCAGCTTCATTCATCTTGACAACGGTGCAACCTGAAAAGGACTTTTTGTAATAAGAATTTGACTTTGTAGCACTACACATCACAAACATTCTTCACATGCCAACAGTCGGTGCGCCGAAGGACAGCGAGACGTCATATTCCAGCGAAGGCTCGAACCCAAGTGACCGACGCAACCAGAGAAGGAGACTCTTCTCTCTCGACGCCGGGCTCCTGAAAAGGGCCTTACGGCGGAAACCAAACCCAGGGGCATAGCCCCTCTACTTGGGGTGGGATGACGCGCCCAGTACGAGTACTGAGCGCATGAGTCGTTGAGTTTTAGGGGAAGACCCCCCGCGGCAGAACGCGGGGTAAACCCATGGGGGCAACTTCGAAGCAGATGGAACGTCGATTTGCCAATCCAGGCCCAACCAAGACCGGTCCTCCGGAGGGACGGCATCCCTTGGCAAGGCGGTGGCGGTCCGGCAGGCGGGCATGCAACGCGCGCCAGGTCGGTCAGTTCGACCAGGCGCGACGCATCCGCTCGCGCGAACTGCTTCGCGGAGAGCTGAGCCACAAAGGCCTCCACGCTCTCCACCCTGAGGTCCCTTGAGATGGTGGTGTTGCTGCTTCTGCAGGTAAGTCCCTGGGACTGCGTTGAAAGACTGTCGCCATTTGCTCAGCCAGTCAGGGAGGAGATCCAGCGTCCTCTGAATTTTGATGGCAGCATGTTCGGTGGTCAGCGAGGAGGAGAAGTACACCGTATCGTCGGCGTACAACGCCACGGTGGTGCCCCGGTCCGCGGGCACATCGCTAGCGTAAAAGTTGTAGAGTCCTGGTGAAAGGACACTACCTTGGGGGACGCCTGCGGTGATGGGGCGCTCGTTGGAAAGGACTCCGTCAACGCGAACCCTGAAGGCCCTGCCGGAGAGGAAGGAGGCCACTAGCCTTACCAGGGGGGGAGGTACGTTGGCCCGGATGAGCTTGCAGAGCAGACCCTCATGCCAGACACTGTCGAACGCCTTCTCCATATCTAGGAATACAGCTACTGACGATTCCTTTTTGTTAGCCGCAACGGATAGGTGAAGAACAACACGTACCAGCTGGAGGGTGGTACTCAGGTGGGACCTGATCCCGAACTGTTCCTCACGAGGAGGGAGGTAGGGGGAGAGGTGTTTTAGAAGGAGAAGTTCGAAGACTTTGGAAAGGGTAGAAAGGAGGGTAATGGGCCGGTAGCCCTCAGCCCTTCTTAGATTCTTGTGGGGCTTGGGTATGGTTACGATCAGACCCATTTTCCAGGGGGAGGGGAAGTGGCCGGTCCTGACAATACCGTTGTAGAGGCGAGTCAGGGCGGCCACCGTCCTGAAGGGAAGGTTACGGAGAGCGGAATTTGGGATGCCATCTGCACCGGGGGCCTTTTTTGGTTTTAGGCGACGGAGGGTCTTTTGGACCTCCCTCGGTGAGAAGGAGAAATTTGGGGGGTAGGGAGGGAAAAAAGGAAAACATTTACCTCCTCAGAGACCATTCGGGCGTGTTCCGTTGCGGTCGTCGGCAGCGGTGAAAACTGGCGCTCTAGGTGTTCGGCATGAATCTCTGCTCTGTCTTCTGCACGGTACCTGAGGTTGCCATCTGGGTGGAACAGGGGGCACACAGGGGCTGTGGCTCCGGTAAGGCTGCGGCAAAAGCGGTGGAGGGAGGGCCAGTCCTCTCCCGCCTCCATGATGCGTTGAGTCCAAACTGCGGCGTTTAGGTCCTGAAGGGCAGTTTTTACCTGAGATGTGAGGCGGTTTAGCTGCGTCTTCAGGGTGGGGCAGCGGCTGAGCTGCCATCTTCGGCGCAGGCGCTTCTTTTCGCCTATGAGGTCGGCGATGTGCCGGGGTAGAGTGGGCCGTTTGAATTAGCGGTGGGTGAACGGCTGGGTCGCCGCGTCCATCGCGGCTGCGATCGCCTCGGTGATCTGTAGAGTCATCGATTCGACGTTCTCTGCAGACTCCACCGGGAAATTGGGCGTGCTCTCATGCAGCTGTGATGCGAAAACGTCCCAGTCGCGGACTGGGAGGGGAGGGAGGGGGGGGGACGCTTGCAGGTGCAGTTGGTGGGTGACATCAAGAACATCCGGAGTGTATCGGGGGTTCTCAGGATAGTGGGTGGGGTAATATGTTCCCACCACCGAGTACCCGACTCGTTCTGAGTCGGCGAGCAATCGGTTATCATCCGAGTTAGGGGCACGAGATCCCCATCCGGGGTGCTTGCAGTTCAGATCCCCGGCAATCACAGTCGGCTCTTCTGATAGGAGCCTGTGGATGTGGGAGATATCTAAACGCGACCCCGGAGGTTTGTAGCACGCATAGATGTGTGTGCGGTGCGAGCCGAGGAGTACCTCCACTCCAAGGGCGTGCAGCGATGAAACTGAGGGGGAGAGGGGAGGAGTTGGTGCAGAAACTTCCTGCCGACCAGATCGGCGAGGCCTCTGCTCGCCCGCTCGCCCCCCAGAAAGTCCTGGCGGTAGATGTGGTAGCCGGGGGCATTGAAACGGTCCTGAGGGGACAGGAGGGTTTCGCTCAGCAAGGCGACGTCCACGTCGTACTCCCGAAGGAGGTGGCGAATCGGGGCCACCTTGCCGCGGACCCCCCCGACGTTCCAGTGGACAACCTTTAAGCAAACTGGGGCGTGGGAAGCCATTAGGATATCAATTTAGCGAAGAGGGAGGCCCCCTCGGGGAGGACCCTTAGGAGGGTTTGGAGGATTTCTTCCCCGGCCAGGATTCTGTTAAAAACATCCATGGCCAGGGAGAGCAGGGCTTGTAAAAGCTGAGCCGTGGTCCTGGGGGGCTCACGGCGATGGGAAGAATGGGGGGCACGTGAGGGCAGGGTGGCGGTAGTGATCGCCGGGTTTGAGGGCTCAGTGGAAACTGTGTCTGTGTCACCTCAGGTTTGGTGACTGGCTGGACGGTGCGTTTAGTGCGCGAGGGACGCGGGGTGCTCTGCGGTAGGGGGGGGGGATAGGATGGCCTCATCAGCCGGCGGGGCTGCTACAACAGGGGGGAGGGGGAGGGCGAGGGGCTCGAACTCCGAGTCCGTGGCGGCATTGGAGGTCGCATCGGATTTAGCCCTCTTTTTTGTCCTGGTCCTGGTCCGTTTCCGCTGCTTCCGGGCCGAAAGACGGGGGGGCGGCGGATGCGGCGAGACGAGGGGTGGGACCATTTGCCTCCGCCATTAGAGATGTGGCGTTGGGCGGCGGGGGTGGAACCTCTATGTCGATAATGGTAGGGGCATGACTTACCCTCTTTGTGGTGCGGGTAGTGCGGGCAATGGGGCCCGCATGTCGGTTCCTGGCCTCCCGGCGGAAGACCGGGCAGTTCCGGCTGTTGGCGGGGTGAGGCCCCTTGCAGTTTATGCAAGTGGGCTGGTCGGTCTTATGGCCGGGGGCAATCCGAAGCGGCGTGCTCCTCGCCGCATCTGACGCACGCCGGCTTGCGGTGGCAGTTTGAATTGGAGTGTCTAAACTGCTGGCAACAGTGGCACAGGGCGGGGCCGCTCTTTCCGCGCCAGGCTTCTACCTTGATATTTGGCATGTTTAAAATTTCCGTTACCTGGTAGATGCCTGGTACCAGGTTTGGGGTGCGTTTCAGGAGAACGAAGTAGGAGCAGCCGGGGCTGTCCTTCCTGGCGAGGATTCTGGACACGTGCTCTACCTCGAAACCCTTGGTGGTAAGGTCTGCTGCAATCCTTTCCGTAGGCGTGTCGACCGGTAGGCCGTGGATGCCTACCTTTAGACCGCGGTCCTGGGGCAGCGCGTACGAGTACCAGCTGACCTGGGCGGACTCGCTTAGGTCAGCCAGGTACCGCTGCACGCACCCGTAACTCCTTTTCACCCTGTGGGGTGAATTTTACCCCCTGGCCGTACGTCTTCGCGTTCGGAGGGTGCCCCAGGAGGTCCCTGAGGCGACTGAAGTGGTTAATCCAGTTTTCCAGCTTCTCCACGATGATGGGAGGGCATCGGGGGGCTGGTTTCGGCGGCGGTGAGGTCGCGTTCGCTGCGGGGGTGACGGAGGTTACCGTGTTTACGTCCATCGGCGAAGGGGCCCTCGAAGTAGAGGCCACGGGAGAACCGGACGGCGCGGGGGCGGTAGTCGCTGCAGCGTAGGTAGCCGGGTGTTCGGCATGCTTGGCAGGCGGCGAGATGTGAGCGAAGCGCGGCGCCGCTAGATATATATACATATACCCGAGCGCCGCGGTCCGCGACGGAGCGGCATACCCAGGGGTGGTCAACTCTATAGGTCAGATAAAAATACCTACGGGGGCAGAGTTGTGCGACCGATTTAAAAATACACCCATTTTTGTGGGTAACCGAATTGTAAATTTATTTGTGTATTCGTTAATGGCGAGAAAAATTGTGGGATTTTATATTGGTTAAATATAATTATTTACGATTTTATTATTATTTCTGCGTTTAAACTGCAAATGAAAATAAGATTTGTAAAAAACAAATATTGTAGGTTACTTAATTTCCTTCACCTGGTATCACCATGATCGCATATTTATATATATCGCATATTGCTCAGTTGTAACATAAATAAATCTGTTTTCCTAACAAAACCCATTCTTAAAAATATCTAGATGATCAAGTTTTTTACAAACTAATAAAGGCAACGGGTATTAATTTGCTTGCAGCTATCACTGATTAATATATTATTATGTACATAATATGTCTTCAGTCTCCACCGAGGAGCGTACTCCTTAGTGATGTAACGAATATTCGCATTCGCATTCACATTCGCGAATATTCGAACAATTTTGTATATTCGCATTCGCATTAGCATTCGCAAAATTTTGGCTAATGTTTTGCGAA
Organism: Phengaris arion; assembly: GCA_963565745.1. Lineage (NCBI taxonomy): Eukaryota > Metazoa > Arthropoda > Insecta > Lepidoptera > Lycaenidae > Phengaris > Phengaris arion. The sequence continues at coordinate 2,567,084 of OY751442.1, forward strand.
TATGAATATCAGAAAACAAAAACAAGTTGAAGGTAACATTAGGTTAATAAAATCAAAATCCATTAATTTAATTTTTTTATTTAGAGAAAAAGTAACTTAACTTCGTAACGTATTCACATTTCAGTCTTAATTTTATCACTTGGTTAGGAACTGAGTTGTTAGGAACTTAATTATATCAACATAAAACAAAGCAATAAAACAAAGTAATAGTTAAGCAAAAACATTATTCTTCTACAATTAACCATAAATGTTACATACATACTTAACAAAAAAACACAAAATTATTTCTTTTACTTTGATAAAGCTTAAAAATAAAATTCAAAAATATGAAACAAGAAATGTAATGGAATGAAACAAAAAAAAACAAATTCTTCTTTGTAACTTTTATCAGTCTTTACATAACATCTCCTTGAATAAAACTAAAAAAAGAATCATATTAAACTAAAACTATATTCTTCCTCAGTAAAAAAAAGTTGTTTTAGTTTTTCACATTTTTCTAGTTCGGAAAACTCAGTTTTATGTATTGCCTTGAAATGATTTCTCATAGCAGTTGTAGTTTTTCCTTTCCTTGAATATTCATTGTTACAAAACTTACATTTAGCTCTTTCAGCGTCACAAAGTGTAAAATAAGTCCATATTTCACTAATATTTGGTATTGGTTTATTCGTCTTAATATAAAACAAAATAACAAACCACTATTTATTACTTCACACTCCAAACACAAAATTCACTTGTTTACAAAACTACCGGCGCGGGCGTGAGCGGAGCGGAATGAATGACGCTTTATTTAGATGAGTTCGTATGAACTCGGCAGTATTCGGAAGATACGAACGTAACGATCCTTGTCCGAACGCGACTGCCGCCAAGCCATAGACTGAAACTAAAAACTAAAAACTGAATATTCGCATTCGCGAATGTCGGTAGCTGATATTTGCATTCGCATTCGCGTTCGCGAATGCTAAAAAAGACATTCGTTACATCACTAGTACTCCTATGTGAATATTGAATAATAATATTTTTGAGGTATAGTTCACTTATCATTATTTATGTTGCAATTTAATGTAAGACTATTGTTTCTTCATGGGAAATGTTGTTAAATAATTTCATTTCAAATGTGGATTTTCAGTTGTAAGGAAAACTAAAAAGGTAATTAGTGACAAAATTGCAAGTACCTACTTACCTTTTAAGTTTTTCTAACAACTGAAATGAGTGCCTTTATAAAATATAAATCCTATGAAAGTTTTAAGATTTAAATTTACCGCACAAATTGAAAAAACCCGCGCTTTGTTTATCCGGATATAATTGCCTGGGGCTGATAATAGATGGCAGTAGTAAACTTTTGTTGTAGGGAGTTGATATTCTTCTCCGGTAGGAGTAATAGTGTTCTATGGGCATACCTGTCGATGCGCAAAGATTTGCGCAGATGGCATCCAATAAGAATCTACCTTCTAAGTTCGTAAACAAACAGCCAATCAGAAGCAATTTTTAAGTTTATAAATTCTTTGTCTAATAATAATAATAATGCATTTTTTTATAAATATGTGTACATTTTGTAAATAAATTATTCAATTCACAACTGTAGATCGAGTTTTACTCTCTACCCAAACTGCCTCGATAAATACCTCCAAAGTTGGAGTACCTACCTCCAAAGTTGGAGTACCTACTTCCAAATGTGATAATCTTTAACTGTTACTCCATTACAGGAATTAAAATTAAAAAATACGGCACACTATATAGCTCACACATATATAGCTCTCTTCCATATTGTAAATTTAAATTGTTTGTATCTTCGTTATTTTTTAAGATATATGAAAATGGGTAATTGATTGTTTAATAACATGTCGTCTCAGAGCAATAACTTAGCATCGAATAGACGAAACAAATATTTTTAGGCAACATGCCTATTTGTGTCGGTTAATCTTAATCGGTCCGCGGCTTGTAGGCGGGATCTGCCGCGGCGGGGTCGGCAGTCTTGAATATATTACTGTCGTGAACTTTGATCGTTTGTGAATCAATGGACCATGATCCAAATCACACTAAAATTAAAAAAAAAATTACGGGAGTTTTGCTGAGAATGTCAATGTGCGACGTTGTTGTTTTTGTAAATTCTATTCTCAATATGTAATATTAGATATTCGTTGATGTGCACAAGTGTGGGCAAGTAGTACAACTACAAAAAGCGTGCTCTTTTGTATTTTCTCCTTAGCTTTTCTCGTAAGCTTCTACCACTTTACTGAATCGACTGACTTGACTCATTGATTTCAATAACTATTTAATTGGGCTTTGCTAGTCAAACTTTGCACTTGACGATTTAGAAATACGGTCTTGGGAATTTAAACATAAATTCTATTTCCCTTCTTTTTAACTTGACACTGGTAAATAGTTAAAAGCCAATGCCATTTATTTAAATAGAAAACAAAAAAAATACTTCAAAATTACTGTACTCTATGGTCCTTCCTTGACTGTCAATGTCAAAAAAGTGAAAAGACCTTTGGAAAAGACCAAAACAATTTAGGTTCTTTAGAATCTACTCCTTCAGTAGTACTACTCATCATCTATGATCTACTCCTCAAGGGAGGCCATTTTATAGAACAAGAACATAACTAAAACAATTATCAAAACTTTGCATTTAGATTGTAGTAATAAACGTAGATCATACTTTATATTATTTACAAAAAAATGTCTAGGCAAGAACAACTTTCAAATTTGCAAAGTTACCTGAAAGAAGTAGATAAAGACTTAACTATGATTCTACAGAACTTACAATGGGATAGAAGTTTACTTTCTACGGTTTGTTAGCTTTTGTTTTTAATAACGCATGAAAATGCTTAAATAATTAATTAAAACATTTTTAATTTAGGGGCAGTTTCATCTCTCCAAATGTAAATATAACGAAAACCATAACATCTCTAACAGTAAATTGAGAGAACATGAAGATATATGTTGTCTGAAACAAAACGGTTACAGCTCTGAAGATGTTTTCCTGCCAGAATTACTTAATACTGATGGTCCGACAGTTGTGAAACTCAGTGAGTATTAAGTCTGCCTTGGATTTAATATCTGCCTCTATTACTAATAAAAATATTTATCATGATATGTCAGATGTTGATTGATGATGAAATGTTGGGCTATTGGGAACTTTGTTTGGACCAAATATACATTAAATTTGACCAAATTAATGTCATATATATGTCATTGTATTTTTTATTGTGCATTAAATGAGTAAAATTTAAAGGAATTTATTTACTCAACAGACAATTATATACAATAGAATTAATTGTAATGTTAATCTATAGCTAACTATTTAAAATATTTACAAACTATAAAAGTACTACAAAGAAGATTAATAATACAAAACTTAAGCTACAAAAAAAAATCATCCAGGTCGTCCCCACTCACTCCCTTGCGAGGAAAGCGGATTTAAAGGCTGTAGCATTATAGTATTCTATAGTCTTTTTGCTTAGAAAAGGATGAAATTAGATCCGAATTTAGAAGTGGCTTAGGGAAGCCTTAGGCTTATCCATGCAAAAATATTTTGGGGAACCCTATTATTTTGACACATATTATTTTAAAATTTTATAAATAATATTTTGTTTCTAGATTCAAATGCTATTAAAGAAATAATAGACAATGCTGCTAAAGAGGATCCATTGTTCAAAAGAGGTAAAAATCACATTATTTTAAGTATTCCATAATTACAACACTAAATACCTGTTCTTAAATGTGAAACCCACTCATTGTCAACAATTATTCCTAAGTGTAATAATACAGACTCTTTCAATTTTACAGTAAGAGTCATTCTTTGGAATCAAGTCAAGTAGATGTTTGTGTATCCTTTTACAAAATAGATCTCATGAACTTTGTCAATGTATTTTTTGTTTTTATATTTGAAATGGTAGTAATGAATTTTTGAATTTGAATACATTATAATATGTGGTGTATACAGTAAGGGCCAGGTAAACGAGGCGCGCGAAGGCCGAGCACCTGTTTTCCTTGGTAGCAAATTGAGCTTTATTGACTATGCTACAACTTACATCCTAATGGCAATTACCCAACTGTGTTTGTTGTGGCCTAGTCGATTAAAAGCTTAATTTGCGGCAGCCTCGGACATATAGTAGCACCTAAGATTAGATCATAACATTGATTTCCTGAATGTAAGGGTGTAACAGTGAAGACATACAGCCACTGACTACTGAGCGTCTCCAGACAACATACACTGCAGACGAGAGGCGAGCCATACACAATGCAGTCGTCAGCTCCGTGCGCACACAGAGCGAACATGTTGATGAGTTTGTCATACTAAGGTAATTAAGCTTTGTCAAAAAAGCTCAGCTATTTATGTGTTATAGCCATAAAAATATATTTTATACAATGTAGATAGCTGTATAGGAAATATAAACTTCTATTTTATTTTAAAATAGTTTTGACTTCCGAGTTGTTTTTCAGATGGGAGTTATGTAAGTTATAAAAATGTTAATGTTGCGTTTTTAAGGGCTTATTTCAAAATCTTCTAATAAGTTTCAGATAGCTTATTCACATACTTTGTTTCACATACTTATTAGAACATTGTAGAACAGGCCCCTAGTGTATGCTAGCTACAGTTAGCATTTAGAAAAGGTCTATTCCATCCGAAATCTTTACAGAAGTATACCTACATATTAGTGGAATTTATTTTTACGAAGTATTTCTGAGCAGTGGTATATTAATTCAGCGGCGGCTCCGGTGCGGCGGACGGCGACAAGTCGTGGCTGGAGCAGCTGGCCGAGAAGCGCGACTTGCGCCGGCGTCGCACCAAGTACCGCGCGCCGCCCAAGACGCGCAACTACTCGCTCGTGCTACGTGACGTCATCAGTGCGCAGGTACTGTCCGCGCGCGAGTTGAATGCAGTCGAAGCCTGAGGTTGAGGTGTCCCTCCGCCGCACGCACAGAAATCAGACGCGTAAGGCGTAGTCCTTACGCGCCTGTTTTGTTTAGTGTTCTTGATAGCTATTGCATTCCTTAGCTCTGCATTGAACTCTAGCGCGGACTATACACAGGCACAGATCTATCAACACAACAAAAATCACTGAGCAATAAACGCAAATAATTTTTACGAGGGCGGCACTGAAAATTTCGGGAATCAAGGAAGTGACACAACATTACTATGTAAAAATGTATTTATTGCTTTTCGAAGTATTCTCCGCGAAATTTGACACATTTTTCCACACGATGGAACCAATCATTGAAGCAACCATTCCATTCGGAAGTTGGGGTCTCCAAAATGGCCGTTTTGTCCACAGCTTCTTCAGGTGATGAAAATCTCTGACCACGCAATTTATTCTTTATTTTAGGGAAAGTATAGAAATCATTAGGGCTTAGGTCGGGGCTGTACGGCGGATGGTCTAATAATTCTATGATTTCTTGCTCTAAAAACTCTTTTGTTCTGTGCGCGGTGTGAGAACTCGCATTGTCGTGATGGAGGATGATGCGACGGTTGCAGTTCTCTTTACGGAGTTCAGAAACGACCTGTGGCAAACAAATGTATATAATGTAAATAGAATGGTATGCTACCATTCTGCATTAACCGTTCTTTGTCCCTCAAGAGGAATAGTCGCAACATGGCCGGTTTTGGAGACAAACGTGGCCACTATTTTTTTTGCAACACTCCGTGAACGGACAATTTTTGTTGGCTTTAACTCATTTTCGAACACCCAAACTCGTGACTGGTTTTTTGTTTCGGTTTCGTACGCGTATATCCAGGATTCATCACCTGATACGATGTTGTATACAGCATTTGAGGATCCTGCGTGGAATCTTTCGAGAGTTCTGACGCACCAAGTAACGCGAGCCGCTTTTTGCTCTTCACAGAGCAAATGCGGTATCCATCGGGAAAACAACTTTTTTACACCTAATTGTTCATGCAAGATTATTTGTATTTGACTCATGCCAATGTCTAAAGTTGCCTGAATTTCGCGGTATGTCACATGTCGATCTTCCTCAATCAGCTTACGCACAGCATCAACGTTTTCTTGGGTGACTGCAGTTTTTGGACGACCTTGACGGGGATCATCACTGAGCTTGACACGTCCACGTTGAAATTCAGTAAACCAGCGATAAATTGTGGTTTTGGATGGGGCTTCATCACCAAATGCAGAAATCATCCGGTCAACACACTGTTTTTGTGTTAAACCACTACGAAAGTCATAATAAATCATCGCTCTAGAATTTTCTCGAGTCAATTCCATTTTCTCAACGACTAAACAAGTTTGACAAGACCTTGTGACAAGACCGAGAATCTTTTTTTAAATAAATAAACGGTATTCGATTTTTAAAACCAAGGAGTTTTAAATTAAAAAGATTTTAATATGACAGGAACAGTGGAAATATTCCATTCCCGATATTTGCCCTCGTATGTCACATTTGGTATTTAAACTCCTATTTATATTAAGATTCAATACTGGTGGAGGTCTTCTTTGACATAATATATATCATAATTACATATAGTAAGGTCTGAAACAAATTAAGTCTTCTTACAGACTTACGGCTGAATACTGAAACAATAGCTAAAGGAAGTAACGCTCAAGTTTGTTGTCCTTGTCATTTCGGCTAGCAGAGACAGCGACAGCCTCTTAATTTTGGTTAGCGGTTCAGTATACGGCCTTTAATTTGTTTCAGACCCTTTCTTATGTAAACGATTTATAACTTATTAATGATATGAAATATCACATTTTTAATGCTACAATGTTATGTTTTCTATGTACTACCATGTACATAAAAATATGTATTTGCGAAACTTTTTACTTAACAAAATCCTTAATTGTATTGTACAGATGGAGTTGCTTAGTGAAGTAAGTGGTAATTCTGAAGTAGATCAAAGCCATTCACAGAATGAAGACGGAGTTGATATAAAGAAAGAAATAGATGAGACCTCACATCATGAAAGTACGGTTTATTCAAATACTAAGAGAGATGTAAAAAGTTCACACAAAAGTAGACACCATTCTGAGAAGTACAGCAACGAAAATTATATACGACAAATTAGGGATACAGAAGATACAGAAACTAGAAAATATTATGATAAATATAATGAAGACACTGAGTGTAGAAGATATTATGATATGTATAAGCAACAAGATCAAGCACCGAGACATTACAATAAAACAGAAGATAAAAGAAGTAAAGGTGATACAAATGTAGAAGATGCTAGCAGAAATTACTACAGACATACAGAATACACCTATAGCAGGGAAAGAGAAAGAAGTAGACAAGAGACTTCCAAAGATAAAAGCAAATATAAAGAGCATAGAGATAATAAAAGATATCAAAGCAAAGATGAATGTACAAAATCTGATAAAAGAAAGAGGGAATACTCTGACGAAAAGTATGAAGGATACACAGAAAGAGAAAGATATGATTCAAGTGACCGAAAGAGAGGAAAGTATGATGAAAGACACGGGAGAGACAAAGAGAGGAGTTACAGCAAGCATAAAAGTGATTATAAACATAAAAAAGATTATTAAATAAATGTTACTTCCTATGTAATTAATGTTTTTAATTTACTAAATTTATCCGCAAACCAATATTAAGTACACTGGCGGACACATAAAGTGCATCATAGTGCAAGATAACTTTCAATGAAATATAATTAGTGAAAGTGCATACTATTTTGATTTATTTCAATGATAATGCTAAGACTGGTTCTTAATCTGATAAAAAAATCAATTCATGTGTGTATAGGTCAACTTTTCTTACTAAAATAATCAAACTACTCCTTTTGCAGCTTTATGGTATGAAACAGTGAATAGAACAAAAACGGCTTTATTATGAAAATTTTACAATACTAAGAAAAGAAAAAGTTTTTTTTGTTTTTAATAAGGTGTATTACCTTCTCTTACCCTAATAACTGATTCAAGTCGGTTTTGCATCGACCTGATCAGTATTTTTAAAAGATCTTGCGGAGTATTGTCCCATTCTTGTGACAATGCAACTCGAGCTCTGCAACCGTTGTTGTGACCGGATTTCTTGTAAATACAGTTCTTTTTAGGTTATCCCACACGTGTTCTATCGGATTGAGGTCCGGGCTACGTGCTGGCCAATCCATGGAACGAATCTCAACCTGATTAAAGTATTGCTCAACTTGTCTCGCTGCGTGCGGACGAGCATTATCCTGCATCAGAATGAAGTTTTCGCCAATCCAATATCTCCATTACATAGGGATGTGATATTAAACCACGGTTACCACGGCGTATTCAACATGTAACAAAACAAAAAAAATAACCATCAATCACAACATTAACGTAACAACGATAAAGGCAGCCACAGACGAGAGGCCGATCGTTTCAGTTAGAACTGACGCCTGAACGGATTCGAGCCCATACACGGAAAAAATCGCATCCGGCCCAACTGACGTCAGTTCGGCCTGAACGGATTCGAGCACACACACGACACGATTTTGCATCCGTTCAGGTCGAACTGAAGGCAGACTGGACCATGTATGGGCCCCTATAATCTTTAGTAAATTGACAAGATTTCTTCTATAGAATATTTTATTTCTTTTGTGACAGTACCATATTTAAATTTCATTTTGTTTTTGTTTATAAACCAGCCTTTACTTTCCAATACCAATAAATGTAAAAAGTTTGTAAATTAAATTAAATTAACTAACATACATTTATAATAAACTAACACTAACATTAAACACGTATTGTCTGCGACGTGGGGCGCGAAGTGTTCGGGAGTCGTCCTCTAAATTTTCTGTAGACGATACCAATCGGCCAGAACTCCTCCTTCTCGAAGGTCGGTAAGTGATGGGTTAGAACTCTCACCACAAAAGAACTAAAGTTCACTTTATGACGAGATTCCAAACGCTCGAACCATATATTTCGTAATAAAATTTGATTGAATGTGTTCTTGCACCATGATGCAGTTTGTGTCCGCCAGTGTCTTAAGTGCGTCCAGCGTTGCCCGTCCCATCAAGCTTTGGTCTCCGGTTAGCGTTTTTTCACGCTACTTTTCTGAAATCTGAAGTATGTCGAGTTGGCCCGTTCGTGCCGAAGTATGGCTCTTCCCCGGTTAAAAATGATAAGTATAGTCTGGCGCGAAAATTAAGAGGCATATTACATCTCGACTGTGATTTTTGCGTAAAATGGCTAATTATGGCGTTCTTGATCTTAGAAACAAAGATACATTAAAAATTTTGACTTATTGAATAGTCGGAATAGCTATTGGCCTAGTTCGTAGCGGCCTCGCTTTTTGTAAATTTTGCTTAACTTTTTAATTAAACTCAAAATTGCAGAGAAAGATTTTCATAAAATGCGCGAAGGCACTATTTTAGCTCCTGGATTGAACTACTGTTCTAAACAAATGAAATAATGAAATGAGAATGTTATTTCCTATATAGTCGTATACTTCGTAGCGGCCTTAGAATTTTGAAATATCTTTGATTTAATATAGAAAAAAAACCTTAGTTTAAGCCAAAGAAACTTCGAAAATAGCTTTAAGTTAACTGTGAATTACTCCTATCTATGATTAATATCATAGATAGGAGTATAGAAATAATATTTTATTCAGCAAAATTTATACCAGAACAATTGTTATTTCAAGATTTTATAATTTTAAAGCATGAATTTATTACTTAACCCATTTCAATAAAAACGATAAATACAACTGCAAAATTACTACAAAATGCGAAATGTTGGGAACGCTTCAAATACCTAATCTCGCAGAGTGCAGATTTGTAATGGGGCTCATAATATCTATATTTTATGCCTACTGCACAGGTAACTGACGTTGCGTCGTCGTCAGGTGAGTGGTGGGGTGTTAAAAACACGACACGCCGACAGCTTATCCTGCTCACAGCTTATCCTGTGTAAATCGAATAAGTGTGTTCTGTTATTACTCGTATGAATAAAGACAAGGATTCTGACAAATGACAATTGAGTGTAGATTCAATGTGACTTGTAAAATACTAGAAAATGTTTATGATTGTCATTTATCGTAATTATAGCGTATAATACGTGTTAGCTTTCTCCATAATAAGTTGGATGGTGTAGAATAAAACACACAAGTGAACAGCCGGATACTTATATTATTCCTCCAAATACACTTCTTAACCACACGTTTTCACTTTTCCGCCTTGATATCGAATGATTCTCCCGAGAAGGACCCTGTTCTCCCTCTTGTTTTCCTCACTACTTGTCCTTGACAAAATGGCGGTTGTTTCTGATTGGTTGAAAATATTAGACCAATAGGAGAACAGTTTCCTGTCTAGGAGATTAAAATGTTAACGTAAATTTATTTAAATACAATAAATATCTAATATAATATTATAAATCATTAATACATATAAAATTAATAGCGCATATTTTACTATAACGTTTAAAAACAATTTAAATAATTACCGGAAACGCCAACATAATTTCATTTTATAATAACCACTCTTAATATTTAGAAGTGATTTACACAATAGTATTACAATTCGTCCATCCTGACCAATAGACACGCCCTCGTGACTAGAAGAGCAACAAACAGTAAAATAACATGAACATTTAATACCAATAAAAGTAAGTAATATACATTATAGATAGTTCATTACTCAATTAAGAATTCAATACTAGACCATACTAAGCTATCTGAATCAATTATTCAATAACAGTAATAATTCATATTCAAATACTAGACCATACTAAACTATGTCAATTTTCAAGTTGACATACTAGACCATACTAAGCTATGTCAATTTAAAAGTTCACATACTAGACCATACTAAGGTATGTCAATTTAATAGTTCACATACTAGACCATACTAAGCTATGTCAATTTAAAAGTTCACATACTAGACATACTAAGCTATGTCAATTTATAAGTTTACATACTAGACATACTAAGCTATGTCAATTTAAAAGTTCACATACTAGACCATACTAAGCTATCTGAATTTATTATTCAATAACAGTAATAAAGTGCCAATACTAGACTATAGTAATCTATATAAATTTCATTTAAAAGTTTAAACACTAGACCATACATATAAATACATATATATATATATATATATATATATATATATATATATATATATATATATATATATATATATATATATATATAAATTTAATTAAAATCCCATTACTATTTACTCAATAAATTAAGTTCCAATACTAACTATCAAATAATAAACAGTTCTATTTCAAAATAAAATATCCAGTATCCTTACAACCATTTATTAACCAATAACTGTCATAGTTAAGTGATGTATTTATCAAAATATATTGAATAGATACTTACCAATTATTACACTTTGTAATCACATTTTACCAATTCCTTCATTAAATATTATAATTTATAATTATTACAATACTAACTTAGGTATTACTTAAAATATTGTTTTCCATACACAATATAAAAAATAACCCAATACTATACTACAATCAGAAAAGTGTAAATTCAAGTAGCTTTAACTGTACCATATAAACTTTATAATATAATATACGAGGGGAGGTCCAAAAGTTCGCGGAATGGAGGGGATGGAGTGGGGATAGGGTAGCTCGCTTAGTGTCATACTAATTGAGCACTCATAATTAGTATATATACAAAATCTCAACCCTATAGCGCCATTCGTTTACTAGTACTCGCCTGCTAAACAAGTCAATCCGCAAGCAAACTGCAACTATGGAGAAAATTGAACATCGCGCTGTGATAAAATTCCTTACCAAGCAAGGAAAAAACGTTCAAACCGTTTTAAATGAAATGGAAGCCGTTTATGGAGATCAGTGCCCTGGTAAAACAATGGTTTATAAGTGGCATGGACTTTTCAAACATGGTCGAGATTCAATTGAAGACGACCCTCGCTCTGGGCGGCCAGTTGAGGCCACCACATCAGACATCGTCGAAAAAGTCGAAAAACTTGTACTGGAAGACACACGTTTAAAGAAAAAACAATTATCTGCATTTGTTGGAGTATCAGATACAACCATTTTGCGGATCCTGCACGACCACTTGGGCATGACAAAAGTCAGTGCAAGATGGGTGCCGAGAATGCTCACGCCGCTTCAAAAACAGCAGCGCATCGACGCGTCTAAGCACTTTTTGGAGGTGTGTGGAGACAACCCTGTGCAAATTTTGGAGCGGATTGTTACTGGAGATGAAACATGGGTTCATCACTTTGAACCTGAATCAAAACAGGAGTCCATGCAATGGCACAAAAAGGGTACACCACCTCCCAAGAAATTTAAAGTGTCAGAATCGGCTGGAAAGTTGATGGCCACTGTTTTTTGGCATTGTGAGGGAATATTACTGATTGATTATAAAGAAAATGGTACCACTATAACCGGAGAATACTACGCCACAATATTGGAAAAGTTAAAGGAGGCAATTAAAGAAAACCGTCCTGGAAATTTGGCCAAGGGTGTGTTGCTTTTGCAAGACAACGCGCCGGTTCACAAGAGCCGAGTTGCCATGGCTGCTCTTCACACGCATGGATTCGAACCACTTGTTCACCCACCCTACAGTCCAGACCTGGCCCCTAGCGAGTTTTATTTGTTTCCAAATTTAAAAAAAGAGCTAAGGGGAAGGAAATTTTCCGACGATAACGAAGTGAAGGAGGCAATTTCGGCGCATTTTGAGGCCAAAGACAAAAAATATTTTTTCGATGGTTTAGAAAAATTAATCCATAGATCAAATAAATGTATTACACTTAAGGGTGATTATATTGAAAAGGAAAAATAAATTTATTGTTATATTTTATTAACAACCCTTTCATTCCGCGAACTTTTGGACCTCCCCTCGTATCTAATCCACACCATTAGCTACATCTCTTTCAATAACTCCATCAAATGTACTTTCACAACTTGTATCGCTAAAATTATCACCACTATCTTCAAATCGTTTAAAATTTAACCATGGATGTACACGCTCTACTGGGTATATTCCTCTGTAAGTTGCTTTACCTTTTCTTTTTGTTATAGAAGTATCTTCTACTAAAAACGATCATTTTCTAATTCTTTAACAATGCGATATGGACCAAAACATTTTGGGACTAATTTTTTACTCTTTCCTGGGCAAACAACAGATCTCTCAACTCTTACAAGATCACCTACGCTAAATTTTCTAGGTCTACAACGGCTCTTATTGAATTTGTCTTTCTGTCGTTGTTGATCCTTTTGAATATGTTCACTTACTTCATTTCTAATTTTTTCTAAGTTATTGGTATCATATTCTTTAGGATCATCAATTACAGATTTTACTAAACCATCCGATACTCCAGTTAATTTTTTTCCAAACAGTACCTCTGTTGGAGTACGTCCTAAACCCTTATTGACTGTATTATTCAATCCCCATTGTACATCTAATACCTTTTGATCCCACAAAAATTCATCGCGGCCGTGATTCATGGAAGTTAAGGCGTCTAAAATTGTACGATTGTACCGTTCCACTTGACCATTTGCACGTGGAGTGGCAACAGCATTCATAATGTGTTTAATGCCTAAATTTGTTACAAAGTTTTTTATCTTTTTCCCAGTGAACGTCGAATATCTATCGGTTATAAGTCTCGTTGGTAGTCCGAAGGTTGCAAAATATTCTTTAAAAACTTTAATTGTGGTCGAAGCTTTAGTGCTTTTAACGGCTTTAAGAGATATAAATTTATTAAAAGCATCTAATTACCAAAATATATTTATTTTTGTTTTTGCTTTGATTAAATGGACCCAAATGGTCAGCATGGAGTGTATGGAAAGGTGTAGATACCTTTTCTATAGGATGTAAATAGCCAGATTTCTTGCCAGAAGGAACCTTACTATGAGCACACTCTAAACACAATTGTACATATTTTTTAATAAATTTGCGCATTTTAGGGAACCAATAATCAGAAGAAACCTTTTCATACGTCTTATCAAAAGAGAAATGACCGATATCATCGTGACAATTTCTTAGGATTTGCCAACGTACTCCTTTGGGTACCAGCCATTTTGGACCATTGTCGGTATTTCTATAAATATTACCATTTTTAAAAACGTAATTTTTCTTTACCTCCACTACATTATTAGCCTCGGAATCTAATAAAATTTCTTTTATACGTTTAACTTCACTATCACTAGACTGAACAGTTTTTAACCAATCACCAGTAATATTTAATACAGAAGGAAATTCTGTTTCATCGGAATCTGAGGGGACTGGGTTTCTACTTAACGCGTCTACATGGTTCATACTCTTACTGGACCTGTAAACTATATCACAGTCATATTCTTGTATAATGCTCCACCAACGGGCAACTCTAGGAATCATATCGCGCTTTAGAAAAGTTGCTCTTAAAGAATTGCAATCTGTCATTATTACGAATGGCATACCCTTTAAATATGATTTAAATTTTTCAAGTGAAGCTACTACCGCTAAGGTCTCCAATTCATAAGCAGAAAAATGTTGTTCTTCTGGTGACGTTTGCCTGCTGTAATAAGCTACGGGCTTAAGGTCACCATTAGGTTGTTTTTGTAATAAGATTCCACCAACTCCCCATTTACTCGCATCAGTATGCAATTCCGTTTTAAAATTTGGATCATATAAAGCCAAAACTGGACGTGACATTAATTTAGATTTTAATTCATGAAAAGCTTGTTGTTGTTCACTGCCCCAAATCCAAGAATGATTGTTTTTTGTCAATATCGTAAGTCGTGTCGTAATAATCATATCGTAAGTGGTCGAGCAATAACAGCAAAAATTTTTATAAACTTTCGAAAGAAACTAGCCAAACCTATAAATTGTTTTATATTATGAACATCTTTTGGTACTGGGAAATTTTGAACGGCTTCAATTTTCTTTTTGCCGGGTTTAATACCATCAGAAGTAACTTCCAAGCCTAAAAAGTCTACAGAAGTCTTAAAGAAATAACATTTTGATAATTTTAAAGTTAATTTAGCTTCGCGGAATTTTTTGAATATTTGTTCTAGTCTATTTAAACCATCATTAATAGTTGCTGAAGGCACAAGAATATCGTCCATGTAAGCTACGGCTGTATTGAATCTTAAGGTGCCTAACGCTTTATTAACGGTCCTTTGAAATATGGCTGGAGCATTGGCAAGGCCAAAAGGCATTCTATTAAACTCCCACTGACCATCGGGAGTTACAAATGCCGTTTTCGGTTTAGACTCTTCAGTTAATGGAATTTGGTAATACCCACTAGCCAAATCTAATGTCGTATAATGCTTATTACCGGCCAATCTATTCATCTGATCCTCCATATGTGGTAAAGGGTAATGTAGTTTTATAGTTTATTATTTAATAACCTATAATCAACGCATAATCTTTTGTCACCAGTCTTTTTCTTCATTACAATAATAGGGCTAGCATAAGGGGAATTTGATTCTCGTATTACTCCACTTTCACAAAGATCATCTACCATTTCTTGTACCTCTTGTCGTTCTTTCTGTGATAACCTATACGGTCTATACACTACAGGCTCTTCGTTATTTAAGTTAATAATCATATGTTCTATATCAGTGCAACCTAATTCATTTAAATTCGCAGCAAAACAATCTCTATAACTATTTACTAAATTTAAAAGCCGTAACTTATCTTTATCAGGTATATTTATTTATTTATTTATTTATGGACCAAAAACAGTTTTGCATCAATAATAACGTAGAATAATAGAATACATTCAAATTTACAGCTAGATACAATAACTAATTACATTTGGCCTCAACATGCATTGGACTATTTTACACTAAAAATTAAAGTACTCTATTACTAATTATAAAACACCAACCCAAGTATAGAACAAATAATCTAATCACAATGTATATGCAAATACACTGTGATTATCTATTCCATACTGTCAATCAAATATATATATATATATATATACATACATACAAATACATATATATATATATATATATATATATATATATATATATATATATATACACACATATACACATTCACACCCATATATATATACATATAAAGTAATAATAGGCATTTCATAAAATTGCGTTGCTTATATCTAAAGTACGCGATATACAAAATACTTATATAATATATAGATCGATACAAAGATATAGATATAATGATACTTATTCATTAAAAATTACATTACAAGCTTAAAAATAATCTCAGATGAACTTAGATTTGAATTTAAATTGGTAATAAAATCATAATAATTTAAATAAAGTTATCTGAAACGTGATTAAATTTTCCTAAAACAACCTTTTTTATTAATGTAAGGCTATCAAAAAATACATCAACCTGACCTGAAATACTATTATACAAGTTTATAGTTCTGGAAAAGGGAGAATGTTTACGAAGATTCGTGCGGCATGCGTATTTTGAAAACAAGGGGACTGGATAACGCGGCATACGGTGGGGTATTCTGAAAGATATCTTTGACAGTAAATCTGCCGAGTCTATTGCTCCATGCAAAATTTTGTAGAGCATAGACGCATCCAGCATAGCACGTCTTGATTCAAGGCTTTGCATGTGCAGAATCCGTAACTTGTCCAGATAGGTTTTGTTAGGTTCAAGGAACTTTTTAAAGCACATACTTTTTAAGAAACGTTTTTGTAGATTTTCAATTCTTTCAGTATGAATCTTGTAGGCAGGAGACCACACTGAACTACAGTACTCGAGTTTACTTCTGACTAAAGAATTGAAAAGGAATATGAGAGTCTGAGGTCTCTTAAAGACTTTTCCGTTTCGAAGAATAAATCCCAATGATTTGCCGGCAGAACCTATCATGTTGTCGATATGAGCTATAAAACGAAGTTCGCCATCCATTAGCACGCCTAAGTCCCAAATTTCTGATACAGAGCTGACAACGTCACCACAAAGAGTATAGGTGGTCTCAAGTTTATTACGCCTACGAGAAAACCTCATATGAAAACACTTTGATCTATTAACATCCATCTTGTTGTTTTGGCACCATGTTACTAGCCTGTTTAAATCATGTTGCATCAGGAGTTGGTCAGTCTGACTACTTACTACGCGAGTAAGTTTTAAGTCGTCGGCAAACATATAGACTTTTGAGTTAACGATGGCGTCACTTAAATCGTTAATGAATATATTAAAGAATAATGGACCCAAAATTGAACCTTGAGGCACACCAGAGGTACATATAAAGGCACTAGACTCGAAACCGTCGATCACAACGGATGACTTGCGAAGATGTAGATATGATCGACACCATTTTAGAAGTGATCCAGATACACCGTATCCACGTAGCTTGTTCATAAGTATGTCGTGATCAACCCTATCAAAAGCCTTCGAAAAATCAGTGTAAATAGCATCAACTTCGGATCCCCTATCAACAGCATCAATCAAGTCAGTTGTGTAGGAGAGAAGATTTGTTTGCGTTGATCTTTTTGACATGAAACCGTGTTGGAATTGACTGATGCTGCTCCCAAGGTGATCGTGCAAATGTGTATAAACTAATGATTCAAAGACTTTTGATACGGTCGACAATATGGAGATGGGCCTGTAGTTGGACATCTCCTATAGTTAATTGTTCTAGGTTAAAAGGTTCGTATTTGTGATTTTCTACCATATTTATTTGATATAATTCAAAAGAATCTAACACAATATCGGCTCTAGCAATCAATTCATTTTTGTTAAATCGTATCGGTATTCTTGAAACTGGAGTAACAAGAATAAACCCTTCACCTTTTTGTAACGTATAGACGCCTTCTTCAACCAAATATTCGCGATTTGGTTGATGTCTGTAACTGCTTCGTACGTATATAGAGCCATCGTAATCAGATCCGCAATAAACTCTACAAATATTAGTTTGCGATAACGTAATGTCATTCATTATTTTTAGTTCCAAACGTTTAACATTAATTGTCTGACAATCGTAAGCATCTAAAACTAGCAGTTCCTTATCAGTTTTTATCATTCGAATATGATTTTATTCGCTAAATGTCTGACCGATTAATAATGGGTATTTCAAAAAATTATCAGGTACAACTACACATAAAACAAGAGCCTCTACATTTTGGATTTTCAAATTTACTAAACATGACCCCAGAGAATTTACTACAGCGCCCCCAAACCCAACCATAGGCCGATTATCAAGTTCATTCCATTCTTTAAAAATTTCCTTTGCATCGCTTTCTTTAATAAGTGTTAGTTCACTTCCTAAATCAATGAGTCCTAAACGATTTAATCCGTTAACCGAGATAGTTTGTACGTATTTATCAAACGCAGTTGTATTATTTTCATTAATAGTCATTACAGATTTTTCTTGAATTTTATTACGGAAGCATTCTGCATCCTCATGCCCTATAACAGAACATTTAGAACATCTCTTAATAGGTTTCGGGCACTTGGATACAGGATGTCCTTCCTCCTTACAATTATAGCAACGTAATGAAGTTTTAGTACCACTCACAGATTTTTTTACAAAGTACTGATTAGGATTCGTATTGACAGTTTTCCTATTAGATAGTCTATCAAATTTATACATTTTTACATTACTTAAATAGGCTAATAATTTATCGGTGTCGTCATATTGAGCTGCCTCCGCACCTGCGCGTACAGATCTATCATCGATGCCGTGAAGTACACACTCTACTGCTCTTTTACCACTAATGTCACAGCGATTTATTAAAGCAACCTTATCATAAAAATAGTCCTGTAATGATTCTCCAAACTTTGCTCTTTTATTGAGCATTTCGGACAGCATTTGACCGTAATTTTCTGTGGCAGGAAAAGCGGAACGCAACTTATCCTGCCATTCAGACCACGTAAACAAGACCGACTATAATCCTTCATACCATTTCTTTGCTACTCCCGCCAATTTAGGAAGCGCATAATGTACAATTTGTCTATCGGTCCAGCCGTACAGTATCGAACATTCATTGACTTTTGTCAACCAAGAGTTAACCGTCTGATTTTTCGTCGATGGATTAAATTCAGGTATGACATTAATATTTGTAAAATTTTCTTTAGAATTTAAATTAGTGCTACTCATATCCTTCATAAAGTCAGTAAATTGTCTTAATAACTCACTAGCTCCATCGGTGTTCACGCCACGATCGTCATGGCGAGACCGGTGTCGATCTTCACGACGAGACTGGTGTCGACTGCGGCTTCGTTCTCGAATATGACTTGAATGCGACACCCTGTTTCGTTGTCGTGACGACCTGCCATAAACTGCATGATCATCACGTCTTGAAAATTTTCCGCTACATCCTCGATGTCTTGAATCACGAAGAACTGGTGAAATGCTTCTTGCACATGGCAATACCGGGCTTCGACTGCGCCTAGAAGAGCGGCTACGTCTTGAGGTGCAACAGCGCCTCGAAGTAGATCGTGCGGCTCTGATGGCACCATCATCTCGATGTGGAGTGCGTAGCTCCCGCCTACCTTCAGCATGATGCATATTCAACGCACGATCTCGACTTTGACTTGTACCCATGTATCGAGACCTGGAATAATAAAAATTACGCCGACAAAAACTGTTCAAAGTAAAAAATAACTAGTAGATTCTAAAGTAATTCCAAATATAATAAGTAATAATATCATATAATATAATAAGTACAAGATCCAATTTTATTGTATTATCATATCAGTTAATGAAGATGATCATTAAAATTTTACTGTTTTTGTTTGAAAGGTAAAATAAAATCTGAAACGGTCAATAATTGTTATAGTTTTATTTATACCGTAAAATATATTCCACAGACTCGTTTTGAAATCATTATTATCTAATTTTTACATTTCGCAAAATAGAATTGAATACCCGACATTTGAAAACTAAATTTTATTTAAATGGAATAAGCATCTTGAATTAAAAATTAAATTATTACTCATCTAATTATTATTTAAAGATTATATTATAAATTATCACATCGTTTATAAACTAGATTTGAATTTACAAAATTTAAAACAATTTTACTGATTTGAAAAGATTACAATTATAACGTTAAACGAAATATTACTTACGTGTTACCGTCCCGCTTCTGAAAATTGTTAGCTTTCTCCATAATACCTATTAGGTAAATGAATACCGAACATATAAATCAGTTTACACAGACACGACACGTGATTCTCTTTTGATGTAGGTATGGATTATATGTATGTATATGCAGCTACCTACCACCTATAAATAAGCATATAATATTAAAATTTTGTGTGTAAGTATATTTAATCATTATTGTTATAGATTTAGGTACCATGACAGTAGATATAAATGAGTAATGATTATCGTACCATTCGCTATCTTTCTCACTTGCCGGAACCGAGAAAAACTGACAATTGCTATTTTTTTCATTGTTCCGACAATCGGCTGCAATGCAGTATTTTTTTGGATACATATTTTTGCCAATTAAAATATGACACGCGTTTGCGACGTAAAGTGAGTCGTACTGCGTAAGAGGCGCGCGCGTGTGCCACGGCCGGTCAGTGCGTGGCAAGTGGCAACCATTGAATCGCCCCAACGTTGGGGAGTCTCGGTATGTACTTGTAGCTCGGCGGCGGAACGGCGTATTGACACCCCCCTGGTTGCGATACAATATGATTTATATATTGTAAACAAAAAAATGTAATTCGACCAAAATAATGTGTGATTGCATTTCTATAATTGCCCGGTGAATAAGTGACATTTAAATTTGTATCATTATAGCCATATATATTGAGATTTGTTTACATTTAGGTTAATAGGTATTGAATCGGAATTCGAAACTGATTGTAGCAATGGTATTCAAGCTCTTTGAATAAATGTAATATACTTATGGTATAATGCTTTTTTGATTAACTCGAGGAAATCTGATAGAAAACGTAGCAAAATAAACTACTTATTCACAGTTGACTTTATACTACAACTTCAAAACAATTTCTTACGTTGGTTACTTTTTGTTCCGTATCCGGGTATAGGTGTTGTGAATCAATCTGAAAATAAATTGATTCAGCATCAGATCTGTGGACCGTGACATAAAATATTATAAAAATTACGACTTGTGTAGTGTTAGTTAAATGTAAATCATTTGTGAAAGCATATTATGCTAAGTGTCAGTTCTCACCGAGACGAGGCGCGGCGCTGCTTTTTTTTAAGGTAGCGATAATTGAACTTTATCCACTACACAAGAAGATACTGTAAGTATCATTGCAAGAGTTCTTATTTCGAGCTGCACCGGGCTGCGTAGCTCGGCGCTCTTGCAATAAAACGTGTATCTTGTACTAATGAATAAAGTTCAATTTTGAATCGCTCTCTTAAAAATGAAGCGCCGCGTCACGTCGCGCTTCGGTTTGAGCTGACCCTAAGATGTTTTGTTCTTAGTTCTCGCTCGTGTGTGAACAAGTCGACCGAGCAATGAATTATGAGGGTGTGACGTGCGTACAGGATCTAGCGCTAGCCGCTAGGTATTGGGAACACTTGTACTAGAGTCTAGACTGCATTGCCCTTGAGCCCTTGAGCCATCTTGAGCTTGTGTTCTTAAACGCTAGGATTTTTCAATAGAACAGAATAATAATTGTTTTTTCTTGTACATATTATAAGGGATCAACGGGTCGACGTATTGCCTGACGGCTCATGGGAAGCGTTTAATGAGCCCTATGAGTTATAAAATTGTTTTTTATTTATCCCTTTTGTGGCATTAATAAGGAACATCTTGGGAACATGAACACAAATCAGAAAAAGTTTTATATTTATCCATTATTTGTAATTTTTTGTTCAAAGAATGATATATGACGTATCTACATAAACGAAGAGTGAATTTTGTATTTATCTTCATTCTTCATACATTTTTAACTGCTGTGACGTCACTTGTGCATTATTTTTTGTATGTACCATATAAAATTCTCTTCAACGATATCGCTTTTGTGATGACTGTATTTCGTTAACGGTTGATCGTAGATATGCCATTGCCAGGACAATATTTCCTAGCTTACTATGTACATTTCGAAAAGCCATGTTCCCCATATGTATTAAATAAAACACAGATATTAGACTACACCGGAACTCACATCTGGTGCGTCCTAGTCGGGCGCCCTCCCAGTTCCCGCTAGTCCCCCAGCCCCCTGCACCCGACTACGACTCTCTACAATCTACCGGTCCGTCCAGTACTTTATTCCAATACTTTACACCTGTTAGGCCGGGACTATATTGTTAGTAATCCGTAAGGCCCGGGAAAATTTAGAGCACTGAAAATAAAACTTTGCGCTAATACCTACAATAGTTGAAAATCGAACACATGAGTGACGAGTTGTCAGATTTGACTTGACACTCTACGTGTGTTCCAACTGTGTATTAGCTCAGAGAGAGCGCTATTTTCAGTGCTCTGAATTTTCCCGGGCGCGTCGGATCCGGATTATATAGTTCTTTTTTCATTTAGAATTTCGCCCGTAGTAAGTAGGTAGTAAGCTAAGTACTTTCTCCAGCAGCTATTTTCTCGTCAAAATCCCTGGATAAACTAGATTAAAATCGAAAGCAACCAAGTTTTTTGCTGGCATTTTCTACTCACAAAACATAATTACGTTTTTGTTAAACGTAAAATGTGCGTGTCTGTCTGTAAGTAGACATTCGTCACGCCACTTTATTGAATATTATAGCATATATCTTGGACCAATGGTTTTTATAAAATATAGAGGCATTGAGAGATTTGCAATGCTAGTCTGGGGTCAAGACTGACTTGTAGGGTTCCATACCCGAAGGGTAAAAACAGGACCCTACTACTGAGACTGCGCTGTACTTCCGTCCGTCTCTCTGTCACCAGGCTGTATCTCATGAACCGTGATAGATAGACAGTTGATATTTTCAGAAATCACAGATGAAGTATTTTTGTTGCCTATTTTGTATGTTTTGTTATAACCATAAATACTAAAAACAGAATAAAATACATAGTTAAGGGAGCAGTGGCGAAGGCTGGTTCTCCTTTATAAAGAAGTCCTAGCCTGTATAATAGGTAGGGATTTAGATGAGGATCTTCAAAAGAAAAGTGAAGCTGATAGGAATGGTGTAACAGGAACCCCACGCCACTATAAGGGATGTTCCCATACAACATTTGTGATTTTTTGCCGTTTTCCCTTCCCTACGTGCGCGAGTCCGACTCGCACTCGGCCGGTTTTTAACACACTAAACACTAATTCAACTTGGAAGACCTCTCAAAGTTATACTAAAGGAAAATTGATTTCCATAATAATTTACTATTTGGTCTGGTGGCTACTCATATTATCCTTTGTAAATAGGCCCCATTGACGCAAAATCAATCGGTTCGATTCCTGGCTAGGAAAATTGATTTATCAATATCTAATGATGAAGTTTCAGTTTATTTGAAAATCGAGCAACAACGCAACGCAACTCCTTTCAGCATTTTTCGCTACTACGTATATCTAGTTTCGGTTTTGGCCTACCACACCCTCTTGCGAAATTCACCTGTATACGAGAGGGTGCACCGTGCAGGTTACGTAGTAACTATTTAGTAATCTGTGCTGCAGGATTGCAATGAGACGTTAACGCAAACTAGTCCTGCTCCTGCCAAACCGCACTGCCTTCGTGGACTACAGCCTACTTTCGGCGCAAAGAAGAAAGATCATTAGATAAAGACGTAGCGCAACTTCTCACCGAAACGAGAAACTCGACGCTGCGTTTTGAAGATAGCGATTCAAAATTCAACTGTTATTCACTACATAATTCAAATGTCAAACTGCACTACTCTTCAGCGCGGCGCCGCTCTTGCCAGTTGCAATGAAACGTGTATTTTCTTGTGTGCTGAAAAAAGTTATATTTTGTATCACAATTTTTAAAATGCAGTGTCGCGCCCCGTATCGTCTCATTTCGGTGTGAGCTGACCTTAAACGTCGACACTCGACGGTGATGATGTAAAAAGGCACGGTGAATTCCTGCTGATGGGGTCTTTAATCCCTACTGATCCACCTAATACCTAGTTCAGGGGTTGTTAAAATTCGGCAATGATGATAATGATGAAGAAAAGTACGTCGATGTTGAACGGAACCCTAAGCCAGTCACGTGGGCCGACCAGTATCCACAACCAGTTGGCTTGTGCTCATTTCACGGGTCGTGCTCCGGAGTAGTTTTTGCGATGTTTTTATAGCGAACGATGATTGATGTTGTATTTTAGATATACCTACATTTTATAATAAAACTATTACCTTCAGGGACATTTGAATTTTACCATTTCTACGGTACGCTAATATTTTATTTTGTTATTAAAACAATTTGAAAAGCGGGGTACTTGCTGTGGCATTTTGCTCTTGAGTGTGCTTTACAAGTAGCATGCCTTCATGACGCATTAGGAATTGGGATATGGGTTAATGGAGTGATCAGGTGTTGCTGCGATTTTAGATTTAAAAATACCCATTATAAAATTCGACAACAAAATGCGCGGAATTCAAACCGGCTACCCCATAATAGTGCCTGCAGGACCTTACTCCAGGAGCTGGACTCGTTAAACGTATTGCTTACGTACCTACGCCCTTTCTTGTGTTTTCGCCAAATAAGTTACTTACAATTTTAAGAGGGCTTGTTTTCCACAGTGATCACAGTTACAAAGTGTAGGAAATACCGGGAAAACTTAAAAGAAAACAAACTTACTACTGTTGTAAGACAGTCTCAGCCCAATAAAAAAGTGAAGCTAAGCTTTGGCAAACAAAAACTGAGCCGGGTTTTAGGGTTCCGTAATTTATGTATGTTGTGCGTAGCCACACGCGCACAATATACTTAAAAATCCGGCCTCAGTTTCTGTTTAACAAAGTATTTGGTCTAAGGGTCTGAGTTTGGTCTGAGATTACGCTATGACAAATTACACGACTCACAATAGTTGGGGACTGGGGACTGGGGTGCATCTCGGCCTACGACGGCAGGGGCAGTGCCGGTCCGCCGCACAACAGCACCACCGGCAGGCCACAGTGCGCCCGCGACCTCAGCCCGCGGCTGACAACAACGGCGATAGTGTTGTGCTTGTGAAGTGTGTTCCACAGCTGTAAATTCAGGATTTTAATATTTTTCAAGTGAGTTTGGTTGTTTAAAAATTCAGGGTTGTTTTTGGGTGTCGGCCAAAAGTTTTAAAATTAACTTTTTTTATACTTATATAAATCGTATTCATACCATAAAGTAACGTAGTAACTGTGCAGGCAAATCAATAGAGGAAAACAAACTTATTGATAATACTTTTAAAACTTCGGAGACGTGAAAGTTACTTGAATTTTAAAACTCTAAAATTATGAAAACTTTTAAAGCTATGAATTAAGTTTATAATTGAGCAGCGAACTTCTAAGTGCAATTGAAATTTTTATTGTTATTTTATATATATGTATTTTATGCTCTACAACAACATTTTGGGCGTTGGAAAATTTGAAAGTTCGAGTAGGTGAACATAATAATTTGTATTTAAATTTTAATGCCATAATTATAGGTAGGTACTGCTCGCTCTGAAATTATTCCTCGTTTAAGTTTGACGCTTCGGAGAGTTTTTTAAAAGTTCTGCGAAGGAATCTTACCAAAATTTTTACATTTACAAATTGAAGAAATAACGTAGGTATTTATATTCTTTCTTTTTTTTAGTACTGAGTACCTAATAGGTTCAGAGTTCAGACAATAATCTAGTATTTTATTTGATACTTAATATTCCTAAAGCCTTCAAATCGTTCAAAGGTTCTTATGAAAGTTCAATTTCAGGTTATTGAAAGATCGTTTTGCTTACTTTTTGCGTGCAAAATTTTAAAAAGTACCTAACAAACTCTTTTTTTCCAACTGTACTTAAGTACTAACAACTAAGTAAACTTCCATATTATGTTATTCTCGAAATTGACACCTTTTGTCCAGTAAAAGCCCAGTAAAATATGTGAGACAGTCACGCTTCGCGTCCCACTAGACACGGGAAGCCAAAATGGAAATAATATTCGTATCTGTTTTTTTTGTCATGGCTGATAGTCAGTTAAATCTAC
Organism: Phengaris arion; assembly: GCA_963565745.1. NCBI lineage: Eukaryota > Metazoa > Arthropoda > Insecta > Lepidoptera > Lycaenidae > Phengaris > Phengaris arion. The sequence continues at coordinate 2,592,953 of OY751442.1, forward strand.
TCATTAATTACAGAGTTTCTGAATAAAAAACAATTTAAAATACAAATAAACGCAACATCTAGTAGATTTATATTTTATTAGAAAGTAATAATGATAATGTGTTGCCTAAAACCATTGTACCGTTAAACAGCGTAAATCTCCAAAAATATTTCAATACTAGCTTTTGCCCGCGGCTTCGCCCGCGTGGAATGGTGTTCTTGGAGAAAAAACATCTTCAGTAATTATCTATACTCACCGGAATATACTTCTGTATACAATCTTTAAAGTGTTTTTTAGGGTTTCATACGCAACGGGTAAAAACAGGACCCTATCAAGTATAACACCGACGCGACGGGCGAGACCGCTTGATATATATTTTTCGCGCTTGTATATAAAGCGCCTGAGTACTTTTTCGGGATAAAACGCCTATGTTTTAGTCCAGAGCCTAAACTACTACTATACCAAATTTTATCGAAATCCGTTCAGTAGTTTTTGCGTTAAAGAGTAACAAACATCCATCCTCACAAACTTCACATTTATAATATTAGTAGGTTTTTTATTTTCCTCTCTAGAGAGCTCCAATAAACGCGTGCGATCGCTACTAATCAGTGCGGACGAAGCGCGGTCTTCGACGCAGCCGCTATGTTAGGTATTAGGTACATGCTGCAAAGGGCCATATTGATCTATATTAAATGCACGATGTATTTAAGCTAAGTACATTGTGTCCATATCCAACTAAGTAGTTGGATAATAGGTAGGGATCGCTTCGGAAATAAGCCATTATTTCTCGTAAAAAGTAAAGGATAAAAAATGGTTATTATGGGCTATCCCTAAGAGATAGACATATACTATCGCGTAATTTTTTGTAGACCTTTTTAATGTGTACAATACTGTAGTACATTATTTTGATCTATCTCGTAGGGTTCTAAAAGCGTTTGCAATGTAAGCACAAAAAATGTGTTTATTTACGTCATTAGAAACCTCTAAAATTATTATCAGTGTTTCTCTATTATATTATGCATTTTATAATCATATAAACCTTCCTCTTGAATCACTCTATCTATTACAAAAACCCGCATCAAATCCGTTCCGTAGTTTTAAAGATCTATGCATACATAGGGACAGACAGAAAAAGCGGCTTTGTTTTATACTATGTAGTGATTAACACCCAATTAAAATTGAAAAACCATAAATACTTAATTTTATAGTAGTTAAATAGGCAAACTTCGATATTAATGCGAATGAAATTTGGTCATTACGCTTTCACGTAAATCGTAATTAAATGTTGTGTAAATTTTCAAGACGAAGATATAATAATTAGTTATAAATTTTTAGTAAGTAACAAATTAACATAAATTCTCTATAACATTTTTGTTACAATTTTATCGAAATTTTGTAACACTTTAAGCCATTATCAATTAAGGGCGCGTTTACAAATTTGACATAAATTGGCTAACTACCACGATGGTCTAAGCTAGTGACAAACTCTCTTCTACAACTCTAGTTTATATTATTTACAAATTACAAGATGGCCTCTAGACGACAGACGTAGAGATCAGATAGCTCTGCAATTAAGATGTGATATGGGGAAAGTGTGCGTGTCCACTGCGTCATTATGGTTAGATGTTTTGTACACAGTGTAGGTCTCTCGGAGCGTGTCGGTATACCTACTCTATCATTAACATACATTTGTTTGCACGTTATTGGAGGCTTTTTCTTAACTTAATAGGCTTGTATTTTATCGGCTACTTAGCGTGTGCTGCCTGGCGCATAGATGTTTTCCCCCTTTTTATATACAAGACTAGTTGGTGCGCTCAACTTCGTTTGTGTGGAACTTTTAATGAAACGGATTGTAGAACCCTATTTTGATGTGATAACGTCTTATAATTCGATGGAGCCGGCTGCACGTACGAAAAAACATGACTCATGCGTTACCTGTTACTGTTACCAAGCGTTACCTCGCTAAATATGACGCATTGCCGTTACCTCAGCTAGCCGCGCCTTAGGTATGTGAGCGGTGGGACGGAGAGGCGGGGGCGCTTGATGTTATTACTCCGTTCGGCGCCGGACTTCGCGGCGGCAACACGCCTACCTAAGGCGCGGCCAATTAGTTCCGCGCGCACTATAAACATGACGTTGTCAAGTTCAACTATCGTCAGTAAACCGACTTTACAGACAACCGATTTTTTTTAAGGAACCCTAAGATAAAAGCTGTCTAAATTACTCCTAACATTAGCTACCAGTGAAAGCCCAAGTTAAATCTTATAACCGGAGATTGGACAGAACAAACAGACAGACAGACGGACAGACAGAAAATTTAAAAAACATATATTTGCAAACACACGATTTCAACTTTATTTACTATATTTATATAGATGATAGAGCATTTTTATGACAATAAAAAATTGTGTTACCTAAATACGAGTCTCACTAAAAAAAACTTTATGAAACAGCGTTTAGTCCGAGTAAATACCCAGCACAATGATAGTGAAAACTAGGTTAGCGTTTTTATAGCAATGAATCAATCTGGCTAATATTATTTAAGCAAATCCGTTATACTGTTAGTATAATATGGGATAATTAATAGCTCGTTAGGCTGTTTCACTGTAGGAACTTTACATGAAATGTAGCTGGCAGCCTCACAGCTATGTGCGTGGGTGTGAGAGCCTTTAGAATTTATGTTTTTGACTAGCTAGTTTGCATAGAACTAACGGAAACGAAACCCTATTTTTTTTAACGGAACCCTAAGATAAAATAGCCTATGTTAGACCTTATACTTTTCAATTTTATTTATTTGTATGTAATAAAGATATTCCTTCTTATCTATATTCTGTTCACGTCCAATTTAATCTCAACATAAACAACGAAAAGCATTACTACGTCTTTTAACGACTAAGCAAAGTTCTGAAACATACTTAATATCCGTATTATGTTACGTCACACGAAAGTCCTACATTGTCCGCTAATGTCTGTTAAGTGTTACCCCATCGCCTGAGCCCATCGCCATGTAAATCATGTAGGTAATTATAAGTTTACATCATCTCGGATACTCTGTTCGAATTTTGTAAAACACATACACACTTGTACACTATAATGCTACCATTTTAAATTTAGCTTATTTTATTTACCGTGCAACCATTCTTTTTGGCCGATAAAGTGTTTATCTAGAATGATACATAATTTTGGTCGAATTTTACCTTTTTGTTTACTAAACATTAAATTAGATCATCCGGTCTAAAATGGCCATATTAAGAGGCCATCTTACTATGAAACATCACCTTTTGAATAAGCTGCTTTTACAGTAACTTCTAATAATTATTTTATTTGACAAGAAATTCTTATTACATGTACCTTTTACGAATTTTTATTGAAATCTGTTAAAATAGAATTATTAGAAGTTCTACTAAAGTTTATGTTTCATGGTATGATCCACTGTGGGGCCATTTTAGACCTTCTGAACAGAATATGGGTAGGTACGATATTTTGTAGTTTATATTCATTGTTATATGTGGAATGTGATATTAGGTTTCGTCGTTAATATTCTAATACAAACCCCTGGGCCCTGCTTGTACAAATATACTTTTCTAAAGGTTCAGATAATAATATAAGTCTTAAGAGACATTAAATAGAGTAATAAATCTTTGTGTTAAAAAAATAATGAGCCATAATTAAATGAATAATATTAATTTATCTTACTAACTGAAATAAAAGTAACATTAATTTACCCGATAGTAGTAATAAAGTGACTTTTAAGCAGGTGACGAATAAATATATAATACTTTAGATAAGGTGATCCGAAGCGATCCTGTGCAGTATTTGAAGTTTAGGATATTAAAACCCTTAACATTCTTAAGGAAACGTTAAAACTAATGACCCATATCTAATAATATTTCAAAATTCTAATAATCCTCATCTTATACCTACTTTAAATGCGACAATCTTGTATATATATAATCGGTTTCTCGAGAACGGCTGCAAGTATTGCCATAAAATTTAGTATGCAGGGAGTTTTGAGGGAGAAAAGCGATCTAGCTAGGTGTTATCCCTGAGAAACTTTGCATTTTTAAGCTATATACATTATTTTCTTTCGTTGTGCAACATTATATCAATAATTTCGACTCAATTATGTCAGTCCAATTAGCAGTTTGGTATGCGTATGTATAATTTTTGATTTTGTTCGAAAATTCGGAATGTCTTGGGTTCGAACTCCGTTTAGACAAATATTTTTGTGATTATTTTTATTAAATTGATCAGTACTCCGACCAATGGTCGGTTACAAAAGTACTTATTAATTAATTATATTACGTAAGTAGCTGTACTGTAAACGCGATTCATTCTAACATCCGAGGACTGTATTCCAGACCCCCTACGCAGTTTCAGCTCCTCTCGTGTTGCGAATGCTCGTTTGTCTCCTATAACTTATTGCGAGTCGAATGGACATCGACTGCCCTTGAGGAAATGGACGCTATCGCATGCTCACATGTGTACATAATTATGTATATGTTATAAGGATATTTTTCACTTTTCATTTTTATAAATAATATGGACTATGTTTATGTACTAAGGCTGAAATAAACGGTATTTATATGATATATTATAAAGTGAATTATTATTCATCCTATATTTAGGATGTGTCATAAATCTCTAGTGAACCGTATATTTTGCCACAGTAAAAAGGAGCAAAGCTCCCGGGTCGTATTATAAACGCGCCCAGACTCTCTCGCGCTTAAAACGACGATCTGCTGGCCCTACAGAAGTTCGTTGGCCCTCTGAAATAAGCAGGAGTTTAACATAATATCACTCCCAAATTAGCTCGACCGCCATTGTTGGGGCCGGTATCGCTCTAATTGACGCCGATCTGAGCCATTAAAATACCTGTAAAGATTATAGAGCTGACAACGATGCTATTGGTAGGAGAATTCCAACTCAAGTCTGTCAAGTAAATTGAGAGACCACCCGGAAGCGGAAGTACAATAAAAGCTAGTTATTTTATTAAACTAAAATATTATTGATAATAGAATTACCTATTGTTGATAAATCTTTAGCAAATTGTAATTATCATTCCCGATAGGTTGCTAAATAATTTTACTATTAATAGAATGAGGTTATATCAGAAATGTAACAAGTTTGAAGTGAGGCTTAAAGAATTTATTCTCAAAAAGACATACATAGTCACTTATATGAGAACAGTGGATATTGCAATGCTAAGTGCATTAAAGTGCTTCAAAATTAACATATTTACTCTCCAAAATATAATAATACTACGCTGACGTTAATTTCAACATTACATTTTTAGTACAACGCTTCAGTAGTGGACCAAACTTGTATTTATGGGAGGCGTGAAACAAATTATACTTACTCTAGAAGTACTAAATCTGTATTTATAATAATTACTTCTACTAGTATTACACTACTGCATAGTAACTTGTAGTGTAAATTATTTGATACGTCAGCTTTACAGCTGGGCGAGATGTTTGCCGCGCGTTGAACTCTTATCGTTCCAAATTCAAATTACCTTACTGGCCGTTAACAGACGTTTCTTTTTATTTGTTTTAACGGTCATGGTAATTATCAATACGAGCATGTTTATACATTCGAATTTTTAATAAGGTTTGTTTCAGTTTCTAACTATGACATTTAGCGCCTGTTTCACAATCTTCTGATAAGTGAAGGATAGCTTATTGGCAAGTTTTGTCTCTGTCGCTCAATATACATATATCTTAAATCTATCTTAAATATATGTATAGTATTAAAGTATTAAATATACTTCCCGTTTTCTGGTACCTGTAACACAAGTTCTTCGGATACTTAGCATGGGGCCAGATTGACGTGGTGTGAAGCGTCCATAGATATTATTATTATTATATAAAGTAAGCAGCGACAAAACTCCCGGATAAACTATTCAAACACTTTTTAGGCGATTGTGAAAGAGGACCTTAAATTAATTTTTAAAGTAAATAAAAGTTCTTGCAACGTACTTTACTCGCAAGCGTTTTACATATCAATGGTACATATAAGTGTTATTTATAACCCAATTTCTTTTCTTTTCCTTTCTTTTCACACGAGCTACCCTATTCATGGAATTTTAATTAATCTTAAACCCTTTTCCCCTGATAAATGTAAAAGCTAGTAATTATTCTGCCATACATTATTAAAATATAATTATACCTTTGTGATGTAACACTTTAATGATAAGAATGGATTTCATTCTGTCTATTGTGCAATATGCATTTTATTTAGAACTCTATTGTTAGGTGTATATGGTTGTGAATCGAGTGCAAGTAACGGACCCTTTAACAGATGCGCCCGATTGTATCGCAATGGGTTTTTTACGGTTTTTTTTAAACGAACATTAATTCTGTAACGGTTCATCTATCGGATAAGGGATATGAGGTATCGCATACATTCATAGACAAGCCAGTGGAGTAAGGGCGAGTGCTCACTTGGGACAAGACAGTCTATTGTATTACAAAATATAATAATAATATGAAGATGCGCACATTTGAAACATAACGTCTCATAGACATAACTGTCTAGGAGCGACACAACTGTATCAAAACTGTGGGTGTTTTAGTCTTAAGACTTGTCTATGTGAGACAAAACTGTCAAAAATGGTAAGTGATTACCGACGCCCATGGACACTCGCAACACCAGAGGAATTACCTTCTCTTTTGTAACTCCTCTGGTGTTGCGCACTTGTGTTCCTGGTCCTAAAATCCCCAACCCTCCTTGGGCATCCGGTCACCTCACTCGGTGAAACACAACGCAAGCGTTATGTCACACTGGTTTTCTGTGAGGCCGTGGTATTTATCCATTTGAGACGGCCCATTCGTACCGAAACGGGGCTCTCTCACTTTATAAGACTTTTTATTAGTTTTTAAATAAACTTGTGTATTAACCTGTTTTCGTTTAAAGGGCGGAAGCCGCGCTTCTATTAAAGTCGAAGCTAATGCACAATGGCGCGAACAATGGGGCATAGACAAACAATAGCGCCATAGACTAGAGCGCGGGGACAATGGCCATAGAGTACAGTGCCATAGAGTATGCGCGGGAGCAGCGCCATTGACAATTTGACGATGATTGACTTGCATGGAGGACATACCCTAATATAAAATGAACTCCCCTCGACTACAATAGTCAATCACATATCGATTAATATTGCCGGGACGTGACACATCTGCTCTGATAAATGGAGCACAAAGGAAGATCTCCCCAACTTACACTACTTTTTATTATTTCAACTTTTGAAAACTTTAAAATTTTTTGAGTAGTGACTGGTATGAATTTTTATTCTGTTTTTTTCGCAGCTTCCGCATAATATTTTTCTGAGCATTTTTGGAGTTTAGGTGACGAAAATCTGTACCATCTCGAGTGCAATCCAAGCGATATACTAAAACTACTAAACTGCTCAAGCGCTTTTAAGAGTATGTTGCTTAGGCCTTGTTTCTATCCATACATCAGCCATACCACAATAGACAAGCTCCGCGTGCGACAAATCAGCCCGAGATATACTAAAGTTGGTACGTTCACATTACTCACACATATGCAATTTCATATACAGTGTATTAAAAATCTCGCGTAGTGTAAACTGGCCCTTAGGGGGCTTCTCGATAGTTTGTATTTACCTAACAATATTAAGGTTTATGGGTGAAGTTCTACACCAGACTCAAGCTGTCGATGTGATATGACATGAGCTAGAGAAGTCGAGGAACAACGATCGCTTTTAGTGTTATTGCGCGATAAACAACTGTAGCTGCCGTATTTTAATATCTGTAAGATGTTATACACAGGCGGTGGCGGACATAATATTGTGAAACTTGAAATTAAAAAAATAGAAATGGCGCTCGTATACTTGACTAGCTTTTGCTCGCGGCTCCTCACGCGTAAAATGTAAAATTCACGGGAACACTACTATTTCAGGATAAAGGTAGCCTATGTTTTATTCCAGAGACCAAAGCTGAAACTACATACCAAATTTCATCAAAATCCGTTCAATCGTTTTCGCGTGAAAGAGTACCAAACATCTATACATCCATCCATCTATCTATCGATCCTCACAAATTTTAATATTTATAATAGTAGTAGGATAATTTTGAATTTCTTCAATGTGTTCAGATTGTTACAAATCTACAAAGCGTCAAAGCGTTTTAAGGTATCATATTGTAATTAAAAAAGCTTTTTAACAACAATTATTGTATGTATGAATGCAGTATTAAGATTTTTTATTATATATTTTTTAGTACCTACTCTTAGTACTGACTAGTTCTCAGTTATCTAGGAGTATGATTTATGAAGGCCCGCATCTGGCTAAAATGAGATTGCAAATATACCTAACGTACTAAACGTTAGGTATATTTGCAACAAGTTAGCCATCACTAAGTTCGTACCTCACACCACACACAGTCATTAGAGAGCGAGCGGACGTTCGGGGTGACAATCGCCCAATAACGACAATACGGGGTGTATTGCCGCCTCCCCGCCCCTCCTCAGCCCACCGACAGCAACAATAACAATAAAATGTTGCTCTACATTGTCATAAAATTTAATACAACTTGTCATATTACAGGGTGTATTTTTATCCGAATGAAATATTCAATCCAACATTACGCAAGTATTAACTTAAATTGTCGTAATTTATAGAAATATAACATGATTAACATTTCCTTGCAACTCACACTACTACTGTTTTGAAGGTCACGCGCCCACCGCAGAGTATCGGCCGTGCGATTGTAAATAAAATTTAAGTATTTAATAGGATAATCGTACGCCCGAAATTAATAATCAGTCTTAATCTCATTTTAGCTATCTGAGATCAAGATTTCAATACATTTCAACGATCTTAGGATTAACATCGTCAATTTACGTCAATTTTTGTTTGAGAATCTGAGATTGAAGTCCATCTAAGATACGTTATTAATTTCGGGCGTTAATCGACTCAAATTTGTAGGTCATACCTAGTTTATATATATTTGAGGAACGAGAATCGGAGACTGATTATTGTCTTATATTGGTTGTGACTTGAATATCTATTTTTGTTTTGAAGACGTCCTGTATATTACGATTTTATGGTAGATAAGACACTTAATGAAACAATATTTTATTTGTATTGTATATATAAACCTACACAACTTATGAGTTATATTACAATATAATATTAGGCTACTGTGTGTTCTTGAAAACGTATGTTTCCCGTGATTATGTAGGTATTGTCGTTTGCGAACTAAGTTGCAGAACTCGCCAACAGACAACTCACAAAATAGTTTAGTGTTGCGATTAGGATACACATAAAAGTAAAAAGAAAGTATTTCATCTGGTAGAACCGGTCTCGGGGCGGGAGAGGCTTTGGCGGTGATAAGCCTTCGTCCAACACAGTAGGGGGCGCCACAGGAATTACACAGTACCCGGCCAAAAAACCGACGTTTGAAAATATATATTCCGCTATTACAGGCATTGCATCTGAGAATTTCCGCACCGCACAACCTGGCGGGTATACAAAACGTTAATTATACACAATAACACAACTTATACAACAATATGACATACATTTTATTCAGTTAGAATATAAGGGCAGTCTGGCGGGGTTGGGATCTCAGTCTGTAGCTGTTTATATGTTCCTCTTTCTCTAATCTGTGTTTCTGCTTCCAAATTTTAAGAGTACTAGTTATTGTAGAATTATGTAATCATTGCATAATTAAAGTTACCGAGTCAGCTGAGGAAGACATTAGTTAAGATTATTATTAAGATTAATACATTGAGATACTTTAGGGAGATTAGTGAATGTTTCGACCTAAACGGCCAAACCGGTTGCCGGGAGACTCGGGACGAATTTTTAGATTAAAATTCCTAAGCCCCGGCCCACGCCCACTACATAAGTAATTATAATGAGATATTGGTTTTTGTCTATCTATACTAATATTAGGTCTTTACCTATGAAATTGCCGTTTTGTATGAAAAAATTTAAACGAATTTTTTTCATGTATTTTTTATTTGTATTAATCGAAGTAATCACCCATGCAATCAATGCATCTTTGCCAACGCAGTGGCAGTTTATTGATGCCCTTCTTAAAGAAATCAGCTGGACGGGAGGCAACAAATTCTTCAAAGGCATTTTGTACTGCCTCTCGGGTATTGAATTTTTTCCCGACAAGAAGTTATCCAAATTCTGGAAAAAGTAGTAGTCTGTAGGCGCAAGGTCTGGTGAGTAGGGCGGATGACGGAGAGATTCCAACCCCAGTTCTTGCAACTTGGAGACCGTCTGCTGTGCAGTATGAGGTCGCGCGTTGTCGTGAAGGAGCAGCGGAGACGAGCGATTGACCAATGCTGGTTGGAGATGTGCCATCTTCTCCATCATTGTGTTCAGTTCTTCACAGTACACATACATAGTACACAGTAATGCTCACCCCGTTTGGTAAGAAGCTGTGATGAATCATAGCGGCGCTAGACCACCAAACAGTGACCATCACTTTTCTAGGGGTAAGTTTTCGGTTAGGGCATTGTTTAGGTGCTGAACCAGGATCCAACCAACTTGCTGAGCGCTTGCGGCTATCAAACAGAATCCATTTTTCATCGCAGGTAACAATGCGGTGCAAAATTCCTTCATATGTGTGTCTGTTGAGCAGTGCAAGGCACGTCTCGACGCGTACTTCGCGCTGACGATCATTGAGTTCGTGGGGCACCCATTTGTCAAGCTTTTTTACCTTGCCAATTTGACGCAAATGGACCAATATTGTTTTGACGCTAACATCGAAAGCTGCTACTAATTCAGCCGTAGATTGTGTATCATCAGCTTCCACAATCGCCTTTAATTCGTCATCGTCGACCAAAGGCTTCGGACGACCGCGAGGTTCATTTTTCAGGTCGAAATTTCCAGAACGAAAGCAAATCAATAACAGGTGGTGCGTTAGTTTGTAGTGTTAGCTCCGTAAACGTCGTTGATGTTGCGTACCGCTTGTGCCGCGTTGCTGCCACGACGGTACTCATATTCCATAATTACTCGAATTTTTAACGTATCCATGATGACGAAAAAGATTGAAATGCGAAGAAAATGTTACACTAATCAATAAACAAATGACTACTTTTGGAAAAAGAATTCCATGTTTTTAAAATAAAACTAATTTAAAATTAGAATTCTTAGCCAAACAAAAATTATTTTGATTTGAAATGGCCAGCACTGCAGAACGGAAATTTCATAGGTAAAGACCTATTATTATAAAGAGGAAAAGTTCGTTTGTTTTGTATGTTTATTTGCAATGAAAAGGCAGAGATATAGAGTGGACCACGGGATATAGGCTACTTTTTATCGCGGAAAAATGTACGCAGGATTAACTCTTGCGCGCACCAAGTCGCGGGCAACATCTAGTTATCTAAAATTATATGCGTCAATACTAACGATAGTTACATAGGATTTGAAATAAAAGTGTTCGATTTGAAAGAACGTCTTTAATTAAACCGTTTTTAGAATCCAAATTGAACGTATGAAAAGAGAGATTAATAAATTATCACATTGGTTTACAAAGTGTTAAATATTTAGAGAAGTGTGAACTTTAATACAATGCTATGTTTGAACTTTATACGTGACGTTTAAACAGAGATTTTCTTAGAAATATAACGTTTGCTTCAAATTTTAAAGGTTTTTGAACGTTCGTTCGAAAATTCTTTTCTGCAAAAAACTAAATAAACTTTGAACGCACATTCAATATCCTAAAACTGGCGTTTATTAGCGCATTAACATTTACTTAGCCTACCCGGCTATCGCAATATTTTACTATGTACTATGTAGTGGGCTAAAATTAGTACACTATACTGTAAGCACATGGTACACCTCCTATCGAAACAATTGTCAATCATGATAAATACTCCCATAACTTATTAACAGCTTGATGTTGCTGACCTTGTCTGATACGTTGAAAAACTCACTTGACAGACAAAGATAGCATGCAATGCATGAGGTGTCATTAGATTAGAGTCCGGGTAACATAGGCTATGTAGTTTACATAGTCGGGTTATAGTTTTTAACTTTTCGTATAGGAGGAGGGCTAATGTAGTACTTACATAGTTCTTCTAGAAACTAAAGCTTGTAATATTATTATAAGGCGGTTGTCTGGAAGAAAGTTGCTGTTAGCAGTAGGACCGCCAATATGTACAGTTCCAATAGTTTTGTAATTATTGTTATGTGTTTTATTATGGGTGTGCAAATAAAGAGTTTTCTATTCTATAAGACTCCTCGCACGTTGTATTCTACGGCATAAATTTCTTTAACACTTCACTGTAGTTTTTTTTATTATAATCCCATAGTTCTTTATATTTTACGTATGATTCAACTTAAAAGCATGCTCTATACTGCATTTTATACTTCTGAAAGACCATTACCTGCTACAAACTACATTTGCGATTTTCCGAAGTGCACTCGACACAGCGGTTAAAAGCATTACAATAGAGTTACATACTCTTCAGGAATAATTTATAAAGGAAAAGAATGTAGGCTCTCTCTCTACATTAGAGAGATGTAGAGATGTTGAGATGTAGAAAGGTTGAGATGGGAAGCTTTTTACAAGATTTTATTTAGTTTCATCTGCCCCTTTGTATCCAAATCTTGCAAGTTTTTGACCTATTTCATGGTTTCCGATTAAGCTGTAATTTTGCACGCATATGTATATCGCCTGACAATGCAACTGATGCTGAAGCTGGAGTTACCATAGGATCTCAGGCCTCAGCAATAAAACGATGCAACCCCATCGATTATGGACTCGTATGATTGGTCTCGACGAATACTTTGTCTCCATATAGCATTCTGGGTCTGAAATGAAGGCTGGTCTTAGGAACTCCGTTATAAAATAACCGGCCAAGTGCAAGTACGTACGAAAGGTTCCGTATAAAACGGAAAAAAAGTCACGTTTGCTACAATATGGAAACTCCCAAATTAAATATTAATTTTATTGTTTTTCGAATTTTTGTTATAGTCGCAACATAAATATATCATCTGTTAAAAATTCAAGCTATCACGGTTATAGACAAATATAGCCTGGTGTCAGACAGACAGACGGATAGACGGACAGCGGAGTCTTAGTAATAGGGTTCCGTTTTTACCATTTATTTTTTACGGATACAAAATTACAATTTTTTACGGACTTAAGGAGGCCTAAAATGCTTGTGTTTTTTTTGTAATAATTTATTTTCATAAGAGCACAATAATTATTTTATTGTAATAAAATAAAAGCTGCATTGTTTTCTACTAACTTTACTTAATGTACATTTCTTGTGGATTTTTTAAATTTATGGTTTGCTACATTATGTGTAACTATATTATATTATGCATTTATGTTAAGCGCACTTTCATTTCCTCTGTTCGACGAGCAAATATAAGAAAATAATAATGCTACAAACATAAATGATTTTATTAATAAATTATAAGACATGATTTCCGCTTAGTTCTAATAACTTTCTAATCTTCCGTGGACTTTAAGATAACTACTATTATCTACATAATTTTTTTTACAGTATAAATTATTATTAGGTACTATAAAGATTTATGAACAATATTTTGATTAACATACTTTTGTATTGCCCCTTCGTTTGCTAAATCTGAAGCCCCACTACAAACATGTTCGATTGAATTATGTGTTTGTTTGTCTGTCATATCAACAAGCTGTAGGGGTGATATTGTAAAGAGTGCACCCGTTGCCGTCGGATGCAGCTATTGTAATATGGAAAATTATATCCACTTCATTAAAGCTCTAAGAACTTATTTTATTTGTAGTTCGTATGAAATACGTAGCTTGCATTCGTTGTCTGAGGGCTCACGTCCAATGTTTTCGACTACGAATTGCATTACTGTGAAATCACATCTGCGTTTTGTTCGCAAGAAATCTCTTGCATATTGCATGTTATCTTAAAATACATCATAACATTTAAGGTTATCCCTCTTCGCATGGCTTAGTAGTACTATCTTTTTTAAGTCCCGACGTAAACGTGTGTGTCTGTCCGTGGCATGCAATGTGGCATCCTAGCTCCTAAACGGATGAAACGATTTTGATCTTTTTTTGCTTAAAGGTTAACTTGATCGAGAGTGTTCTTACTTATAATTCATCAGCTATATCACTGCTTGACAGTTTGGGGGTTATTTAAGAAAAATATTTTGATTTTCCACAGAGTAATTTTAGATACTATGTTATAACGTTCGCTTCTGTCATAGGCGTAACTTCTTGTAGTTTCTGTTCGCCTGGTAGAGTGCTTTTCACAAAAGAAGCCCCACGGAAATTTGTGAAACTAAATTTGATAAATTCAATTCACAATGACTGAGGTTGTAAAAAGTGATGTCCAAAAAATGATACTCAAGGTTTTTGTTAAGCAGAACAACAGAATTACGGTATTACGGTCTGATACCCATAAATAATGCTGGCCACATTTTTCGTACGAAACGTCTAGGGAACTTCGATCATGAAAAGGACTCTAGATAGAGCACAGTTAGATATAACTGCCGCACCGGACGCCGCGCAGGTGCGAGCCCCGGGGCTGCGGACCGTGACCATCGCACTCCCACGGCCGCGGACAGACAGACATAAACATCGATAGTTACTGTTTTATGTACTATTCCCTTCACGACAAAGTAACTATTTAGTTATTACGTGTCACACCGAAACGAAGACGATACGCGACGCAGCGCTGCATTTCTAATATTGAGCTTATATACTCAATAAGATAGACGTTTAATAAATTTAGAGTTTGCATGTTAAACTAGACCTCTGCATAGCCCGGCGCTGCTTTTGCAATGAAACGTTTTTTTGTACTTGTGGTTCAAAGATTTCAAAACTAATGATAGGCGACGTGCGTCATAGCCTATCATTAGTTTTGAAATGTCAACAGTCAAATGCACAATTGACAGAACAAATCTTCATACAAGAAAAAGTTACGCCATCTTGGTTTTCACCATACCTCAAATATCAGCCATTTTCATTTTACTATACTTCAAATGTCAAAATGGCCCCAAAAACTGAAAAATGGGGCCATTTAAGTAGAGACCGTTTTGGCCTCAACATGCCTCGTCTATACTATACACGACGTATACTTTGGTTGTAATATTAGTGGTTATCCTAGTACGACGTACGAATTACGACTTTATTGCAATGGAAATAAGTGACATCCTAATTCCTAAATTTATAGAATATAAATGTCATGTGTGTACGGACAGCTTTAACAAAAGTGGGACTTTGACTAATCAAAAAATTTGAAGGCATCACTTTTTTTCTCTAACCATATCGTAAGGAGATTAAGGAAAGATAATGATGTCCTTATCTATTAATAGCCGGGTATCTGTGCTATTTATAGTTATTAATCTGAGGTTCGTGTAAGGTTGTTGCTGCTCACTTCCTATGTTTTTAAATAAGGACAATAATATAGGCTGTACCTAGTGACGTAGTCCTATAGAGACAGCTAATGAGACAAGGATGAAAATTTCACTCAGTTGTAATTTTTCATGGGTATCGTAAAAGAGACTACATAAATAAAGAAAATAGACACTTTAGATTTCAAAAATAAAGAAAAGCTTTCGTGTTCTAAAAAAGCATTTAATTACGAATCTCTTACACCTTAGGCGAATTTCAAAATACAAATGATAGTGTAGCATTTTGCCACATGGACTTAAATATACAGTGCAATGAAGGTGTAGCCTCGATTTGTGTTTGACGTACCTCACATTAATGACTATAGCATAGATACCCTGATATTTAAAGTGAGAGAAGAAACATATATCGTTCCTCATCCCACATATTAACACTTATTATCAGTGCAATTAAATCTTAATTCCAATTCGTAAATGGATACCAAAAGATCACAAACGCCGGGATTACATCAGAAAAAAAGAAAAGACATGGATTTGCGTTCTCTTACACTCTTATGGGTTTTTGCCATTGATGTTTCGTGAGACAGACAGCTACTTACGGATTCGATTTTAGTGCTCCTTCCATGTTTATTCCTCGTTCTAGTAATGTATTAATGCGAGTTTCTTTTGTGCTCAATACAATGTAGGTGTGAAGCTGGGAAGATAACATCGAACAAAGGGTGATAAGGGCTTACAATAACTTCGTCGTAATAGAAAAAGTCAAATTACAACGGGCAGTAGATACTAGATAGTACAATAAAGATAGATGCTTGGTGTAAAAACTCACGTGTTTAGAAAGGGGGATTTTAAAATCGAGATCGAAAATTTGTATCTTAAGGTGAGTATCCACATAACCGCATCGGATGCATCGTAGCCGTAGGCATGTTGGCTACTAAAACGACTTACAATGTTATTAGGCGATATGCGCGTAATGGCAAATTGTGAAGATACAGTTCAGTTGGTGCAGATAATTTTAAAAGTACCTGGGTAACCGAGCTTTGCTCGGAGCTCTAGTAGATTTAAAAGAATGAAAAGAATCACAAAAATATTTTACCGGGGTTCTAACCCACCACATTCCGAATTTCCGACCAACGCAAATATTACACATACGCACACCAAACTGCCAATCGGAGTGACATATTAGAGTCGAAATTATTGATATATTGTTGCACGACGAAAGAAACAATATATATCACTTAAAAATGTTCATTTTCCCAGGGATAACACTTTAGCTAGATCTATTTTTCTCCCCCCAAACTCAACAAAGAAGGTGTCAGAAAAAATCAAGCCGTCTGGGAACTTTTATCGCAAACGCTGCCTAACCTAACCCGTTGGAGATAAATAACAAAACAATGTATGGTGGGATTGTTTCTCTTTATAGGTCTACAAAAAGTCCGCGATGGCATGTAATGTCTATCTTTTAACGATAGGTATATATGCTATACCCATTCTAAGTTTAAAATAATGATCAGAAATAATGTAGTATTTTCAGAAGCTATTTAGTTTAGACGGATACAATTTAATTGTCCTTATCTAGGAGATTATATCTAGGAGATATCTTAAAATTAAAAAGTAAGTGTGCAAATGTATTATTAAGTATATATTTTCACTCTGTGCTATTGCATATACTATACTTTCTAAAGAAGTTTTTTGCCACAAACATGCGAGCAAAAGCTATATATATATATATATATATATATATATATATATATATATATATATATATATATATATATATATATATATATATATATATATATATATTAGCTTGTTTAAAGTACCTGGGAGTCACATAAATATTTATCTTACCGGGATTCGAACCCACCACATTCCAAATTTCCAAACAATGCAAATATTATACGTAGGTACGCCAAGTCGCCAATCAGACTGACGTAAGAGAGTCGAAATTATTGTTACACGGCAAAATAATAAAACATATATTGCTTTAAAATGCGCAGTTTCTAAGGGATAAGACCTAGCTAGATCTATTTTGCTCCCCCAAAACTATGTGAATACCGTTAGCTGTTAGTAATTTATATATATATATATATATATATATATATACCAGATTAGCTCGTTTAAAGTATAATATTCAGTCCTACTACTATTATAAATGTAAAAGTTTGTGAGAATGGATGGATAAAAAATACGAGGGCGGCATTGAAAATTTCGGGAATCAAGGAAGTGACACAACATTACTATTTAAAAATGTATTTATTGCTTTTCGAAGTATTCTCCGCGAAATTTGACACATTTTTCCATACGATGGAATCAATAATTGAAGCAACCATTCCATTCGGAAGTTGGGGTCTCCAAAATGGCCGTTTTGTAGGCGTCCACAGCTTCTTCAGGTGATGAAAATCTCTGACCACGCAATTTATTCTTTATTTTAGGGAAAGTATAGAAATCATTAGGGCTTAGGTCGGGGCTGTACGGCGGATGGTCTAATAATTCTATGATTTCTTGCTCTAAAAACTCTTTTGTTCTGTGCGCGGTGTGAGAACTCGCATTGTCGTGATGGAGGATGATGCAGCGGTTGCAGTTCTCTTTACGGAGTTCAGAAACGACCTGTGGCAAACAAATGTTTGCATACCATTCTGCATTAACCGTTCTTTGTCCCCAAGAGGAATAGTCGCAACATGGCCGGTTTTGGAGACAAACGTGGCCACCATTTTTTTTTGCAACACTCCGTGAACGAACAATTTTTGTTGGCTTTGCTTGCTTTGTTTGCTTGGCTTGAACTCGTGACTGGTTTTTTGTTTCGGGTTCGTACGCGTATATCCAGGATTCGTCACCTGATACGATGTTGTATACAATGGAAATATTCCATTCCCGATACTTTTAGTGCAGCCCTCGTATAGCATAAATGTGATGGATAAATATGGAAAATAAACCATAATAAACAAATTAAAAAATTATAATTAACTCCCGAATTGTCAAGCAGTGAGCGAGCTGATGATGATGAATAATAGCTAAGAACACACTCGATCATGTCATCTTTAAAAAACTAGATCTGACACGGTTCGCCTTTTGGGAGCTAAGCATTACGATGCCACGGACAGACATACAGACAGATAGAGTTCAGAGTACAGACACGTCAAGCTTATAACATTCCTCTTAAAACTAGATCCGCCGTGGAAATTGTCACCTCTCGCTAGTAACAGTTCGTGTGAAAATGCGGGCAAATACGAACATTACTTGCACTTTCTGTACCTAATGGCCATGGAAAGTTGCCACGTTTAGGGGAGATGATAAGTCATGTGGAAAGGGGACAGAAACTGATATTAGAGCTCACCACATAAATAAAGGTGTCCCAAAAAGCAGTTTCAACGTTAAACTTAGGCCTTTTCATCCGGTATTGGATGATTTATACAGTATTTTAAGACCGAAGTAACCACTTTACTTCTTGTAATACTGTAGTGTCTGGGACTCGATTTTAAATGTCGTATGGTTGCCCAAGCATACACGGCATTCTCACAACACAGTCAGCCTAGTCGCTAGCCCTGAGCCCAGACGTATTGTCCAGTCATCCCCCTGGAGTCTGCTCCAGGAGGATGACTGGATAATACGTCTGGGCCCAACCATGTGCGGGTTTCCTCACGATGTTTTCCATCACCGTTAAAAGTCTCAATGGTATACGCCACAATCTGGGGCGGTCTACCCACGAGGCCACGAAGCTCTTGTCAACGTTATGGGATGCACTAAACACTGTAACACTATCAGCGTTATCGGTATCTAAAACTGCCCCGAGGCAGGGCAGCCGAAGTCTACGGAAATCTGAATGTCAATGTCCAAATCAGTGCTGTAACATTGTTAAATATTTATCGAAGAAGATGAAAATGTAGTTCTTCGTAAATTATCGGTTTCGTTCGACTATGTGCCCTAGCACATAGCACTAGCACATAACATAGCAGGTGCCGAAATTGCTATAAATTCTACCTTCCAAACTAGTCGCCATTTAATTTTAATATACATTACCTGTGAGAAAAAGGGGTAATGCCAATGCGAATTAAGGTAACCCTTAATTCGCTAAGTTAACACTTCAGTTTCCTTTGGTAAAAATATAGCGGTGAAGCAGTTTCAATATACCTGTTTGCATAAAAACCCTTCACTTCAAAAGAAATAAATATGAATCTCAAAATCAGCAATATGCACCTAAAAGTATTACCGGATAATTCAATACAATAAAAGAAGTATAATACCAATTTCTAAAAATCATAATAATAATGAATGATGTAACTTGCCATAATCTCATATGAAAGTCCGTGATGTTTTAGAAAGTTCTACTTCCTATATTGATTAATATCAAATTATGAATCGAATAAGAAATTATGGAAACGGTTTTATATCACTCAGGTTTACTTAAAATATTATTCTAATGGCAAACATCTAACGCTATTTAAGACGCAAAATTAACCTAATTTCCGTAAATAGTTAGGTTTGAAATACCTACATACAATTTTAGCCTTACGAAATAAAAAATAAACGTACAGTCAAATGTAGAATATTTATTTTTATATAAGGAAATGCTGCTTTTTATTTAAAAAAGTACTTATTAATTAATGCAGATTGTGGGTATGTAGTAGGTAAGGCAATGCTTGTATGTCTGTCAGTCGGCGACATCGCCAAATGGTATCTACTAACTAGTATTGGCGTTTCTATCGGTTTCCATCAAATCGATCACTTCCTCAGTTTCTAGGTTCACGCTCGATAAATTCTATATTTATACAATTGTGTTTTTATACTTCGATCGGTTTAAAGTTCTAAGCCAAGTATTAATATTTGCGTACCATTTTTTCTGATGTTTTACGCGCCAAGTGTTAAAAGATAAGGAGTAATAAAATAAGCGAGGTTCTTAAACAAATTAAAACTTAACGAAATGATAAATGAAATGGTCGCTGCTCCATCCGACAACCGACACTGTGTATTACGATAAGACGGCTAACAAGACACAAACACCAAAGTACGAGATACGAACTTTGAAAAAAGGAAGGGAAATGTTGAGAGTCAAAAAGACCTTTAATTAAAGAGTTAGTCAGACAAGTAGAGTGTAGTAGAGTGACTGTAGAGTGTTTTTATCGTTAGCATTCACCACTATACCACCGACAATACGTCCTACAATTTCATAACAATACGTTGAATGAATGGAACATGGTTGGGACATTTCGTGACGCACGCCCGGGACACCCTACTGACCGATATACTGAACATGTATAGTTGTTCATACAAACAACTTCATTATAACATCATCCAAAATTTCAAGGCACCGTGAATACATACTAATCGTACAACCGCAGTATAAAAACAACCTTATCGGATAAAAAAGGATTGTGTGGTTTTATGAAACCACGGTAAAAGTTAAACTTAATAACAAAATAGCGTGGAGCACTGGCACAAATGAGTACTAGTCTATACACTACACGGTCAGCTGATGCGAACTATAGGCGCCGCCATATTGGCCTCGGCTGCTCTGACGAGCGCCTTTCACTTTATCCCTACTCCGCGGCCGACCGTCACGCGACATGCAACACCCAGACGAAAAAGTTTGAGACGATGTAATAAAAGTTTCACTCCAAAAACTTCAAAAGATTTAACTTAACTATTTTAAGTGGCGTTTACCTACCGTATGTTCATCGTTTCTAAAGACATCCATTTAAATGGGAATCGTGCCGGAATATAAAGGTATAATCATATTATCCAATTTGGCTTTCTTTTTTAATTCGTGAGATAAACTTAAAGCTGAGTTTATATACTTTGTGCTTAAATTGAATAGAATTAAAACGTTTGATTGCGTGGATAACACTTGTGAATATATATTATCCTATTATCGTAAGAAACAGCGTGAGAATTTAAGCTGTAATAACTGTACGAGTAATACTATGTAATACGTATAATACATAATATATACATAAGATAACACTTTGAAGTAGGAAGTGGCCTTATTACTTGGCAGATAGTTAAAAGTGGCCTATGGGATGTGACGACATCGATACTGTACGAAATCTAAAAGTGACTGAATTTAAAGTGTTTACGTTAAAGTCACTTCTAGTTTCAGCTCTATAGAAGTAAGAAGAGTCCCTATAATAATAAACGGAGTCAGCGCTGGAATACTGCGGAACTATTGCAAAAATCACTTTTGACCAATTTAATTTTTATTTTTGACGTGATAACGTCTTATAAATCGATGGAGCCGGCTGCACGCACGAAAAAACATGACTCATGCGTTACCTGTTACCCGTTATCGTTACCAAGTACCAGCGTTAGCTCGCATTGCCTTTACCTCATTATTGTTGTTGTTGTTGTTGTTGACGTTGTCACACACACACACACACGAAGACACGTCAAACTTATAACACCATGATAACACCCTTCTGTTTTGGTCGGGGGCTTAAAGGCGTAAACACTTCCTTAGTAGACAATACGCTGGAATCAGATGAGATAATAATCTTCGCATTCGTTTTACGAAGAGTACAAGATGAAGATTGTAGGCTACGAGACCGCTACGAGACGCGACGTGACGCGGCGCTGCATTTATATGATAGCTATTCAAAATTGAACTTTATTTACTACACAAGAAGATACACGTTTCATTGCAAGAGTTCGAATGTGAAGTCAAAGTCGAACGCGTCTTTTGCAATGAAACGTGTATCTTTTTGTGAAGTGAATACAGTTCAATTTTGAACAACTATTTAAAAAATGCAGCGCCGCGTCACAGCACGTATGTATTGTACATAATACAATTCTATCGAGCGTGTAAAACTTCAAGCCCGACAAGACGAGATGTTCACGTGTTCATCCAATCTCGTAGCAGTTACATTAGCGTCGTGTTATATTATTATTTATGGCCGTCCGAGGTATTTATGTCCCGTTGCGTCAATTTCATAAGGTGCTTCAATGTCGATCGTTATATGTAATTCATTGAAATTATTACATAAATTTCCTGTATCCACATATAAATGGCGGGACGCTGAATTTTTAAGATAGCTATTCAAAATTGAATTTATTAATAATCCATTACACCAGAAGATACACGTTTCATTGTAAGTTTGAATGTTAAGTTGCACCGTGCATGAGCAGAGCTATTCAAAATTGAACTTTATGCTCTACACAAAAAGATACACATTTCATATGACATCAGTCATATACATCAGACGATACGTGACTCAGCGCTGTATTTTAATCTTAAACTACAGCGCTGCGTCGCGTACCGTCTCGTTTCATTGTGAGCTGACTGCGATGCCTTTACACGCGCCGCCGGATTTTGAATGGATTTCGCCTCGGGCGCGCGGCGATGCACGTCGCTAAGACAAAAATTACATACTATATTCAAATGCTAGCGCAGCGGCGCGGCGCCGCGGTAGCTGCGGCGCACGCGCATGTGTAGGCGCACTAAGAAGTATTATGACACTAATTCTAAAATACGTAGCAATAAGCAAAAGGTAGCAACTGACAAACCCTTTTTTTATTTGAGGTTTTAACAAAACTTGAGTAAATTTTAGAGCAACTTTAAAAATCGTTCACGCATTCGTAAATAAAACTTATTTATTCTTGAATCCAAAGCGCATATCGATCCTTGGAGGATTTATGTAGGTAAACGCGAAAGTTGGTGTGGATGTTTATTACTCTTTTACGAGATAAACACTAAACGGATGTTGATGAAATTTTGTATGGGAGTAGCTTTGGTTTTAGATTGACCACATAGGCTACAACTATCGCAGCAAAATGTACGGTTCCCGCGAGTTAGGTTTTGTGCATACGAAGCCGCGGCCAACATCTAGTATGCTATAAATTGAGGAACATAAGGCGGATGTAACAATCAAAGATATTTACCACAAACCATATTCTTTTACGTGACGTTTCGTTATTATGAGGGCTTCGATATTTTTTCTGCCGCTAGGAGGCAGACCAAAACTAACACAAAGTGCTATCTGGTGGCGGAAGTGATTTCGAAAACTGTCAATAAGAATTTTCGACTTTTTTTTCTGCCATCAGGCGGCGTTTCGTAAGTTCTAGTCGTGTCAAACAGCTGTCAGACATCACGAACATAAAAACCCTCAGTATCACCACTGGGTTGGGACGGGTCTGGCTCGCACAGATTTTTCTCAAAAGCATTTTTTTTTGAATGCACTTATACGTTTCTTGAATTAATTATATAATATATTTAATCTTGTTTGCAGGTGGGATGGTGTGTGGGCGGGGGCGCCATGTCGGCGGTTATGAGCACCCTGTCCATGATCAGCGGCCGCCGCGCGCACCGCAAGCTCGCCAGGTATACAAGCACATAGTCTAGCTAAAGGGCCTTCTGGCGTAGGTACAATAGAGCAGAAGTATAGCCTGCTCCATGCCCAGCAGACATGTACTAGAGACAGTGACAAAACGCCCACAGAGGAAGATATACGTTTCATTGTATGAGTTCAAATGTCAAGTTGCACCTCGCTGCACAGCGCATGTGTAGTGTATGACTAATGTCATATGAAACATGAAGTAAATAATGTTCAATTTTGACTAGCTATCTCAATTTTTTATGCATTATTATGTATAATTATTATGCAGCGCCGCGTCGCGTATCGTCACGGTGTGAACTGGACCTTAGGAGAGGTTCCGCGGTTAACCCTTTAAGGCCTCCACAGACGAGTGGCCGATCGTTTCAGTTAGAACTGACGTCAGTTCGGCCTGAACGGATTCGAGCACATACACGGAGAAAATCGCATCCGACCGAACTGACGTCAGTTCGGCCCTTAGATTAATAACGCCTAGATAGTCTTCAAACAAACGCATCGTACAAAGTGAAGCAAGCAACAGATAGATGTAGGCGTAAGCATTACATACCGACACGCACACAAACAAAACTTTAAAGTTGTGTAGTGTGTACTCTTAAAATTGGGATTATTGTATTTGCTTATCTTAATATCGTGAGATGTAAAAATATAACTTATACTCATTTTAAACCATCTAAACACAATTTGTGAACATTATTTATAATAAACGGGTATTAAGGAATATATTAAGGATTATGTTAATACGGGCAATACTTTAAATTCATAATTAAATAAATCTGAAAATATTATAAAACTTTGTCTTAGTTGCAACTATTAGTTAGCCATGAAAATTTTTAAATAAATTTATTATTACTAGTAATACTTTCACAATTCACAATAGGGCAGCAAGATGGCGATATAATATGATTTTATTTTAAAATGTTTTAAATATTTGACTTAATACATGTCAAATTGTTCGGACATAACATTTCATACTTACATATGAAATGTTATGTCCGAAGCTTTTTTAATTATTTTCCGATGCATTGTGACACCCAATAACGACACAAACCGTCATAATGTTTTTAATAGTCGGAGATGTCATGCACTAGCGCTTGACCTTGCCAACTGACGTCGTTTGAACAAACTGAGCCGATATGGCTGAGTATGATATACTTCACTTTTCATGCGCGTACCCGGTTTCTAGGCGTTTTAATCTAAGGTTCGGCCTGAACGGATTCGAACACATACACGGAAAATTGCCGCGAGCTTCGGTCGTGTTTTTAGGGTTACGTTATACTTAAGGAACCCTTATAATTTCACTCTGCCCGATGTCTGTCTGTCTGTCCGCCGCTCTCCTAGCTTCTGTAGTAAATTTATGACAATAACTTTTGTAGTAATTCAATGAAAACCTATTGACCACGTGCCATTTTTAGGGTTCCGTACCCAAAGAGTAAAAGCGGGACCCTATTACTGCGACTTTGCTGTTCGTCCGTCTGTCGCCAGGCTGTATCTTAACCTTCTTATACCGTGATAGATCGACAGTTAAAATTTTTACAAATGTATGATGTAGGTATTTCTATTGTCCTTATAACAACAAATACTAAAAACTGAATAAAATAAAAATTTGTGAGCCTCAAACAACAAACGTATTTTTTTCCGTTTTGTACGGAACTCATCTTGCCGACTCGCACTTGACCGGTTTTATTTTACACTCGAATTTTATTACCGTTCAGTCCAATTTTATTGCCGTTCAGTCCATCCGTTCAGGTCAGAATTAATGTTGCCAACTTAGTTTATTTACTACTAAATTTTGTATTTTATTTCCCTCCTTAGTAGGAATTTAGTTGTGAGTAGTGGTTTTGTAGAAAATAGTTAGACAGTAATCAAATTATGCAAAATAGCTTGCTTCTATGTGCTATTATGACCTTATAATAATAGCACATAGTAGCACGCATCCGTAAGTCGCTTCAAACTATCGATTTAATTTCTATATATGTAATATTTCCTACTATATTTTTTTAATTTAACGATTAAATATTAAACCTGAAAATGTATGTATGTTTGTACACAAAAAACCCCAAAAAAGATTTTTATGGATTCCTAAGTTAAGTAGCTTTTTTATGGTTATCGGTACTCTTTTAGTAGTTTTTTGTAGAAAACAACGCGAGTTTAGTAGTATTGCAAAAACAGAGTTGGCAACACTGGAACGAATCGCTTCAGTCCATACGGCCGCCTGATGCGATCTCGAAATTGCACACAGACGATACGATTTTGCATCCGTTCAGGCCGAACTGAAGGAAAACCGGACCGTGTATGGGGCCACTTAAAGTTTCGTCATGTCCGTCCGTCCGTCATCGGACGGTTAGTGCTAGAAAGATGAAACTTTTCATGGATATGTGTATGCCGATAAGGTGCTAAAATCAATTCACGAAATATTTTTATTTGGGTACCTCCCCTACAAACACATAGAGTGGATAAGATTTTTTTTTGGGGTTGTTTTCCCGAAGTTTATTGTTAGTATTATGATAAGCAAATATGTATTCAAAGAACCTAATCCGGTTGTTTCAGCTCCCGTAAGTCAGGGCAGTACTCAGACGCCGGGGAAGACAGAAGTCGGAGTCAGAATGACCTCAAGCAACGCTCCTTCTCGCTCGTAAGTTGTAAGACTGCTTACATCTCACAACTGAAAATACTCTCAGGGCCTGTTTCACAATTTTCTCATATTGTCGTAAGGATTATTTGGTAGTTTTGTCGCAGCTTACTTTATACTGAGCGACAGAGACAAAACATGCTAACAAGTCATCTGACACTCATCAGTAGATTGTGATTTGTGAACCCTTACTAAACTACGACTATTTAAGCACGCGGCGCGGCGCGTATCTAGTACTATAGTTAAAGAATGTAATAAGTAATAATTACGCCGAGATGTGGCTTCACTCTGCATCCTCTATCGGTTGTATCACGGGGAGTGCTCTGAGGAATTGTTCGGAATCATACCACCCGCAACTTTTCGCCATCGTCGCACGCGAAAAACATACCATCCTCATCACCTTGATGAGTGGCAGTCTTCCACCGTGCGCTTTTCGCGTAACTTTCTGCCGCGCACTGTAAAACTCTGGAACGAACTGTCACCAGCAGTATTTCCGGACCTATACGACCTGCAAACCTTCAAGAAGAGAGCGTATTCCCTCTTAAAAGGCCGGCAACGCACCTGCAGCTCTTCTGATGTTGCGAGTGTCCATGGGCGACGGTAGTTGCTTACCATCAGGTGACCCGTTTGCTCGTTTGCCCCCTTATTTAATAAATAAAAAAAAAAAGTATTTATGGTTTAAGGTACTTACATAAAATACTAATAATAATAAGGCTACTTACATAGAATAATTAACTTGTTTTACACATGTTTGTCGATTTCAATAACCTATATACCAACAACTGTTTGTTAAAAACGTCGTCATTCAATCATTTGCCGGTATTTTGCGATACAAATGTGACGTTTCTAACAAATAGTTACTGGTAGATAGGTTATTGAAACGGGCCATAAGTCATAAGTGTTAACTGTTTATATATTCCTAATTCCCGGTTCGTTATGTAAATTTATATATAGTTTTTATTCTAGCGTGTTCAACACATGTTTCGGTAACGTGTTTGCGTTAACGAATCAGAAGCGCTATCGTATATATAAACTACCGACAAATTTAACCCTGAAACCGGGCATTAGAACGCGATGCTGCATCTTTTTCGTCTCTATCTTAATTACATATTAAGAGATTTCATCCTAGGCAAAAAAAAAACAAGTGGATGACTACAAAAGCAAATAATAAATCAATAACTACGATGTAGTCCCTTATAAGGGTGTAATACTGTATCTTAGTTGCATATCGCTTGCCTCGCAGGCGCCCCGCCCACGCCCGCCCCGGGTCTATTGTAGGATTGTACTTATCGGTGTCAAGTACAGAGTATATATTAACAAATTAATTACACACTCGATTGCCAGTTACAACATTGATGAGTTACACCGCCCTTTTTATAATAGCCGTCTCGTTGTAGTTCAGAGTCGTTCAGACTTCAGATTGCATATGACTATAATTTATAATCTCTGTCATTTATAATCTCTGTAAGTAAAACGACATTTTTATTAACGTCATATCTCTTTTTATATTTGTTAGCAATATAAGGATAAACGATAAATGTAGCCTATGGCCTTCGCCGTGGTCTAACTTCATCAAAATCGGTCCAGTAGTATCGGAGCAAACGTACAAACAATCAAATGTTTCCTCCTTATATTATTTGTAATAGAAGTATAAATAACTCGCGGATATTCCAAGTTATTTAGAGTTCAAGTTATATTAACTCAATTCTGTTATTGTAGAGATCAGCTGACATTAGACAGTATCGTAATTGTGTAATTTGACACAATTACGATACTGTCAATTACTTCACGTGTCCTTTGTATTAAAATTACCAAATTACGTTATTTGATACTTGGGGTCCATATTAATGACACTTTACTTTTGCCTAATGTAATGGATTTTTGTATTTTTTAACCCCCGACGAAAACAGAGGGGTGTTATAAGTTTGACGTGTCTGTCTGTGTGTGTGTGGGTCTGTCCGCAGCTTCGTAGCTCCGGACTAACTCCGGACTAACGGATGAAGTATGAACCGATTTTGATATAGGTTTTTTGTTTGAATGACATGTCTTTTAAGCTATAATCATCATCATCATCACTCTCACTGCTTGACAATTCGGGGGTTACTTGAAAAAAAATGTTACCCACGGCTTTGATTGTGTAAATAGGATATTCGTACTTTTTAGCTCTCTATGATTTATAAAAACCCTTTCATGGTGTAAAATGTAAACATATCGCTATCTATTGCCTTCGTGCAAATCATTAATTGTTTTGAACTTAAAGCTCTTTAGCTAGTGTAGCTGATTTATCGCCATATTAACGGCTTGCTTCTATCACCATTATGTAATCTTGAAGAGATTCAATTTCTTTGTTTGCTAATTTTTTATCCAATTGATGAAACTTCTTACAATTGTTGTGTGAGAAGCTCGTACGTCTAGAGAACATGCGCTTAGTTGTCACAACTCATATGCAATTAAGACCAAGGAAATAACACCATTGACTTCTTTCGTCCCATTAAAAGTTATTATTCACTTTCCATTGATTGTATTCCTTTGTCTTTTTCTACAAGATGAAAAGTAAATAAGACGACAGATGAAGTAGTCTATCTCTGCCTTAGGGTCCTCAAGTATTCAAGCTGCTATTATAATATATCACCACCATCAAATTATTCTAATAGATCTTTCAATCTGTAATTACAGCAATCAGATCTTACGGCTCATAGCGAGGCACTACGAGAGGCGCTGCGCTATGCAGACTGCAGAGTGGTGTTATTTGACATTTGAACTATTGCAATGAAAAATCTTCTTGCGTAGTAAATAAAGTTCAATTTTGAACCGTTATCTTAAAAAGTGCGCGTCGCGTCGCGTTCCGGTGTGAACTTACCCTTTGAAAGACTATAATCGCCATCTATTATTCCAACAATCGATAGAATTTCTCTATGATGTATAAAAGCCTTCGATAAAAACGGCGAACCTCGGAAAGGACAAGCGCGTTGGCGCAGATTCTAAGAATTCACAATATGCCATTCACGATTAATAGTTTCCTCATAATAAAAGAAACGTATGTGCTCAATGTACAGTCACTCATATATCCGGTGTACCACATTTCCACCTTATTACTACGGCAATAAGGTTCAAGAGTGGTACATCGGTATTGTACGAACTGTATTGCTCAGTTCTGTAAAAACTTCTCCGTTACACTAATTACCCGCGGGGAATCTAAAATATCTAATTAAAGAACTGGACCGGTATACCAAAGTTGAGCTTAACGAGATAAAAAGGAGATCCGAATAATGCAAAAATTATATAATACAGTCATTAGCTCATTAAGTTCTTAAAATAAGAGATTCTTATATCTAGATACTAATATTATAAAAGGAAAAGGAGGAAAAGTTTGTTTGCTCGTTTGCATTGAATACGCTTCGAAACTGCTGGACCGATTATGATAAAAGTTACAGAAGTAGAGTACGGTTTCCGCGCGCACGAAGTCCCGGGCAACATCCATTTGCACACGTAGCTACAACAATCGGTTAGCAAACACAGCATGTAGCATCCCAGCACTGCAGCACAGTCCCGACTCACTGAGACTCTTTACTGGCACCTGGCGACACAAGCGTAAGACACATCGAGAATTTCGACCTCTGGTCTTCGGGGTGATGTGGCGGACCAATTAGCGCCACAATCCTGAATCGCGCAATCGAAATCTTCTAAGATCGGCGGTATATATACAACACCTGAAATTCCTACAAGTGGGCTTCGGCCTGAACGAACATACCACCTCGCTCGGCCGGAGATCTCCCTTTGGGGCTTCCCACTATTCCCACAGATAAAATAAGTTTTTCTTTTTTATAAAATTAAATCAGTTTCAACTTTTCTCTGCATTTATGTGTATCATTTACAGTCTAGTTACAGTGTTTGTCATTCCATAGTTCCATTTCCGTTAATATGTTAAAGTTATTGCGGTAGAGTGGCGCACGCGCACACTAACGCCACTTGAGGGTGTTAATTCACACCGAAATGAAAAGATTTTTAAGATAGCTATTCAAAATTGAACTTTATTAATTACACAAGAACCCGTTACCGATACCCGTTTCATTGTAAGAATTCGAACGTCTGCACAGCGCATGTGCCGTGAATGACTGATGTCATATAATATGAAACGTGTATATTTTTGTGTAGTGAATAGAGTTACATTTTGAAAAGCTATCTAAAAAATACAGCGCCGCGTAGCGTCGCGTATCGTCGCGGTTCGAACTGACCCTACTGCTACAGCCTAGTGTCTAGTGCCTACAAGCACGCTCTCCGCGGGTGGAGGAGATATCAAATTATAGTTATATTTTTTTGCAGAGTCTTTTACTACTCCTATGAGTTACAAACGAATACTTAAATCCTGCTTAAATTAAGAGAATCTCAAGTCACATGCTGTCCTTACTCCTTGTTCTACCAAACAGATCCGTTTGCGTTTTATTAACCTCCTTACTTATAGTAGAGTTTGAATTCAGCCGTCAGAGCGTTCTATAGCTATGCAGTCTTAGCTAAAGCATCTAGGTAACCTTAAACCATGGGGCTAGTAGGAACAATTGACAACTACGTATTCGTAACGTTATCGAAAGAGAATTGTCTGAAAATTATGACAGCGTCTATACAATAACGTTCGTGAATATGCGAATATGTATTGGGTATTTATAGATTGTTCGTGCTATCGTGCTAAGAAGTACCTATGTCAAATGTTTAATATCTGTTTCACAACCTACTGATACGTGTCAGATAGCTTATTTGCATGTTTTGTTTCTGTTTTGTTTCTGTCGTTCGATATAATATAAGCAGCGACAACATTTCCGAATAAGCTATCCTTACAAATAATAAAATAAGCCTTTTAAAATACTACTCATACTACGGATAAAAATTTTAGGAAAACACTATTTAATTTACTCATGTCATGTTATGCGTATCTGTACTTTTCCTAACCACGGCTTTGTTTTTTTCTTGCTATCGTGATCGGTTTTTTTTAATTTAATTTATTGACATAAATCGAATAAAAGTAGAGTCGCACTTACATGGTACTGTAGTTTATTTATACAATTCCACTTTACTTAGCTACTTGCTTACCTTATCTGCGTAACTTACTTACAGTTAAAATATTGAACAATACTTAACTCGCTGGGGTCAAAGTTTTCAAAAACGAAAAAACAACCTGTTTACCTTTTATTTTTTCTATTTCGCAGCAAACCCTGGAGACGGGCGGGGTCGTCAACCTCGACAACTTGGAGGCGAAGGTCAGTTCAATTTCACTAACACACAAATATTATGTAACGCACACATACACGCAGTACGCACATATTATGTAACAAATACATACACATGCACACACACGTCGCCCGCATCATTATAATAATCTTGCATAATAAGTAGGTGCGCATAATGTGGTATCAACATCTGGTAGCCGTAGCAATTACCATCATTACGAAGCAGCTTCAAAACATTAAGCTCTAGGGTCAGCTCGCAACGAGACGAGACGCGAAGCGGCGCTGCTTTTTTAAGATATCGTCTCGTGTAGTGTACATAAGTCAACTTAAGATCTTTGATTCGACTATTCAGCACGAACGATTAGTGAAAAAAATAGATAAGTACGTAACGAAAAAAAAATTCGCCTAAAAATATGACAGTGCTTTTCAATTGACATTGGATTACGTTACGAATACGTACATACGGTCAAATTGTACACAATAGTTGACATTCAAATATTATGTTTATCAAACATATTTGAATGTCAACGCGTCGCGTCGATCCAGATTTTCGTTAAATAACACCAAACACTTTAACCACGTAGAATGTTTGTCAAACCCATCGAAAAAAGTCGTATATTATCAAATTATTTCTTTGACAAACGCCAAAAATAGTTGTCATGGTACAAAATCTGTAATAAGTTATGCATGACTGTTAAAATCCTTAGCCTATCTAATAGCTAAATGAGACTAAAAATACAGCCTCCGTTTATAAACTGTGTGCAGTTGATACGTCTATCACGTACGTACGTCGACGTATAAATCAAGTGTAATCTTATGCGCATGCGCAGAAACTGGAGCGCACTTTCTACGCCGGGGGAACAATCCTCAGCTATCGCAACATCTGACTAATTGGCGGCATCGTTATACATTTAAATGATATTAAAACAGAACATAGGTTTGAGAAAACAAAGAGATATATAATTCATGAAGGATCAAACCATGTAGCAGAGATAGAGCTCTATGTTTGCTCCATAGATCAAATTGATTCTGATTGATAACCATTGAAACATTGGAATAAATGTCAAAAGATATGTTACTAGCTTTTGCCCGCAGCTTCGCCCGCGTGGAATGTGTTCTTGGAGAAAAAACTTCTTCAGCAAATAACTGTACTTACCTACTGCAATATACTTCTGTATACAATATTGAAAATGTTTTTTAGTGTTTCGTACCCAATGGATAAACGAGACCCTAGTACCTCGATGCGGCGTGCGAGACCGCTTGATATATTATATTTTTCAAGCTTCAATATTAATTTTACGATATCTTCTAAGATATTAATTGTATGGTTTAAAGGGCTATTATAATGTGTATAAAATGCATAAAGTGAGTAACGTATTTAATTTGATAAGGATCAACTGTGCACGCCACCGGTCCGCCCCCCCGGCCGGTCCAACCGCTATGTCCCTGCATTTTAAATCTGTAATATCTTCGAATATATTCCTTTAAATTACATGTTGTAAAGGGCCATATTGATCTATATTAAATGCAAAATGTATTTAAGGTACATAATTAGATAAGGATTAATGCTCTATTGCTTAAAATCGTTCGTAAATAAGCAATTATTTCTCATAGAAAGTAAAGGATAAACAATGGTTATTGTGGGTTAGCTCTAAGAGACAGACATACACCATTGCGGACTTTTATGTATGTACTTTTTAAGGTGTACAATACTGTAGTACATTATTTTGATATATCTCCTAGGGTTCAGCCAGCGTTTGCAATGTAAGCGCAAAAAAAAAAGGGGTTTATTTACGAAATTAGAAACCTCTAAAATTATCAGTGTTTCTCTAGTATATTAAGCATGTTATAAACATATAAACCTTCTTCTTGAATTCTATCTATTAAAAAACCCACAAAATCCGTTGCGTAGTTTTAAAGATCTAAGCATAATAATACATAGAGGCAGACAGTAAAAGCTACTTTGTTTTATGCTATGTGGTGATATTTGTCAAGAAGGGCATTTTTTCTGGGTTAAGAGGATTGAGGAACATAATAATCTCTACCTATACATAGGAAATAATAATATTGCTCAAACTGACAATATAGAATCTTGCTCGTCACGAAGATGGTGACGAGTACTAGCAAGTAGCGAGATTCACGCACGCTTATAGCATAATGGCCATTGACCAAAGCAAAGTAGTGGCATGCAACAATGAGGATGTTTGATAAAGACAAAGACAAAGAGGTATTTATTGCCAGGGCCGGATTTAAAATTAGTGCCGCCCTAGACACTGAATAAAATGCCGCCCTATCACAGAAATTTTACTTAAAATTATAGTTTTTATATCTTATTTATTTTAAATAGAATAACTAATTGCTTGCTCATTGCATAAATTTTATTATATATTATATACTTCAATAATATAAAAAAATATTTGTTTTTGTTCCAAGAATCTATAGACAAATCATTGATTGAGCGCCCAGCGAAGCCAATCATATACCTTTGTTAGAATCATGAATTTTGCACTAACGATGACTGAAGATTGTATTACATTTGTTTGTCAGGCAAACACACCTGACTTTGTAAATTGGTCGATTAAATCTTCACAATCTAAACGTTAATTAAAGTAGACGTACACGTACATATTCTATGCATAGAATAGCCAATCTTTTGAGACTACTTGCAGTCATTGTAAAACGTAAGTAGTTTTTAACTCGTTTCAAACAAGAAATTAAAAATGGTTAATTAATAGAATTAATTAATTATTATTATGTGCAATTTTGATAATTATAAAAAAATAATTCTAAAAATATTTTTTTTAATTTCCAAATTTTGCAGCCCCACAAATTTTGCCGCCCTGGGCACTAGCCCTGACTGCCTAGTGTAAATCCACCACTGTTTATTGCTATAAAACTGTGTATAATAGATAAGATGTTACAGTATATTATGGTATAGTATCAACAGATTGCCCGTTCGGGCATGCAATAATTGAATGTCAGAACTTAGATTACATTTAGATTAGAAATTACAAAATAGAGCTAATAGTATTAAAATTAAAACCAATAGTAAAGTAATAGTTGCGATATCGATATAATTTAGGGACAATTTATAGAGACATTATTTGGTATTACATATTTTTTGTGTCTATTTAATTTCATATAATATTTATTTACATTAGGTTTTTGTCATATTCAAATTATTACATCCTACTTATACTATAAATGTGAAAGTTTGTGAGGATAGATGGATGTTTGTTACTCTTTCACGCAAAAACTACTGAACGGATTTTGAAGAAATTTGGTATGGTAGTAGTTTAGGCTCTGGATTAATATGTTTTAACATAGGTTACTTTTTATCCTGGAAAAGTACAGTATTCCCGCGGGACACCCGAAAGTATATTTACGCGGGCGGAGCGGACACAGCTCTTGTTTATAATTTCATTCATTGTAAGTGATAGTCATAATAAAATAAAACATAATATGTACCCAAGTATGTCATTAAGTATTAATTTAAAACCAGATCATATAGAAGTATTTCATCATTACAATTTAAAAAAAATTTCTATAAAAAACTCTTCTATATTATAAAATACCAGTTTTTCAGTTGTAGAGATTGAGAGTTGTAAAGATGTACTTTAGAAAGTGAAAGGAGTTTAGCGAGTGAAAGGTCGAACGATCAAAATTCGATTGAAATAAATAGTTTCCTTTTTTGTTGATAACACGCTACCAGAGTCTCGTGTATAGCCAAGTCATGATTAAGTTATATAAGACTAGATAAAGCACACGACTTCGTTCGTGCAAAAATCTGAGTATTTCGCTGAAACTGTACATTTTTTTAGGGCTAATGGGCAATGGGCTATCAGTTATTATATGGGCCTTCAGTTATTTTTGGCGATAAAGAGTATTCAAACATGCTTCAAACATAACGTGACCAAACGTCCCGGTTATGGCGGGATAGTCCCGCTTTCAGGCCGTCTATCCCGCTGTCCCCAGCAAGGCTGAAATTGTCCGGCTTTTGTCAACAGACCAAAAAAAAAATTATTAAACAAAAAATTATATATTCGATTGTTTATTTTAAACGTTCTTAAAATGTATGCATAATAATTTAACAAAAATTACTAAAACGGTTTTTTTTTTTATTTTTAAACAAAAAAATTAAACCGACTTCCAAAGTAAAAATACACAAAAAATTATGAAATAAAACTTATTTTCTAAATTATTCCCCTTTTCAAATTTGACTAACCAAACCCAAAAAATATAAAAAACCAAGACATAAATAAATTATTTTTAAACTAAAAATTAAACCGACTTCCAAAGTAAAAATGCACATAAAAATGCATGTAAAAATATATATATATATACAGCCGAACGTATAACCGCCACCTTTTTTGGAAGTTGGTTAAATGTATACGTAAGTATGCGGTATTGAAAACACCAGGCGTTTAGATACACACGCCTGGTGTTTTCGATCCCGCGATGTAGAGGTACACAGGAACGAGTAGGTAAAAGATTGATGACAATGCAAGTCATCAATATTTTTCCTCCTCGTTCCCTTGTACCAGGATGTCGCGGAATATTCTACGTGCTAATAGATGGCGTTTTGATTGCGGGAAATTAAAAAAAAAACTGGTGCGCACGTACACGCACTGCGTACTGCGCACACACTTGGGCACTATAAAAAATAACTCCTGCTTAGCTAGGCCTGGTTTCAATGAAACCGGCCACCGTCACCAAAATCAGTGTGGGGAGCTGTTATTATTATTACCTATATTAATAAGACTATAAGTTATACAAAAAACAACTCGCACTGATTAGCTATCAATGATGTGTAAGTATGTAACATGTAACTTACCGTATCTGTCAGTGAGTAGCACGCGCTAAGTGGAGCTCAATTACGTAGATCGAAATGTCGATACTACGTGACTGGAGAACTAATTTCAATAGATCATATTATATTTACTTTTAAATGTATGTCTACATTAACACACGGAGAAAATCTAGATACATACGAATAAATGAAATTATAGTGTCTGGTTGTATTTTTTAAATTTAATAGCATTTCACTAAATGCATAGAAAGTACATACGGCACTTAGAATAAAATAACATTGTTTTTATTTTTTTTATTTAGTCTGTCCGTCCGTCTGTTTGTTTCATTATCTCACCTGTAAAATGGCTGGGCCGATTTTCACAAGACTTTCACTGGCATGAAAGCATCATGAAATTATGTGATTTTAGGAGGTTAAAGAAAAACGTCTACTTTCTTCTAATCCATATTTAATAATCATAAAGTCTGAAATACATCAACTAACTTACGCTACTGGGTCCGCCTTATTTGGGGGACACCCGAGATTATTACACGTAAAGTTAATAACATGCTAAATGCTATGTGCTAGAACTATTCTAATACTATGCTATAATTTATAACTATATTATTAATACACTTCACCTCGGGGGGTGTATGAAAAAAAATAATAATTTTATACATTTTTTTTTAATTGTCACAGACCATTTCATAATTTTTAAATTATAATATAGTTTTAAATATTATATAGTTATTATTTTTACTTAACAAACTCTTTTGTTCTATTTTTGTGTACTATGTCTATTTTATTATTCTTCATTATTTTATCATTTGGTCCCATGTCTTCTAAAACAACAATTCTTCTAATACACACATAATATTATAATTTTTTCGAAATATATTTTAAGTTATTGTAAATAATTAATAGTCATAAGTCATAACATGAAAATTACGCTGGTTTAAATGCATCTGATTGCTATCCATTTTATTAAATACTTGTAAACAAGTTATACCAACAACAAAACCTATTTCCTTTCCATTTCTCGTTTCTCAATCAGTAGATCTGTAATGGAGCGATAAATAAAAACCGTCGGAGGTGGCTCGCGTTCTCACCGATATAGTGCGTGGGAGAACCACTTGTCGAAGGTCTCTGCAGAGCGCAGACAATGGTTAAGAACCACTGGTTCGTCCCCGACACAATGGTTGGATATCTCTGGTTGGTATTATACACAATGGTTGAGAACCCGTGCCCCCCACGTGGTTCCTTGATCCGGCCCTGATACACAGTGACTTCTCAATTAGATCATAGATACTAAATTGCGTGGTAATTTAAAGATAGGCCTAAGATAGCAACGCAACAAATTAACAGTGTTGGATTCCTTTTGACGACCTCTGTGGCTCAGTGGTTGAGCGTGTTGGTACTCAAGCCGGGGGTCGCGGTTTCAAATCCCGCCCAATGTACAAAAAGTTTCTGTGCTCCTAGGTCACGGATGTGTGTATAATATGAAAGTATTAAATATATTTCCGTTGTCTGGTACCCGTAACACAAGTTCTTCGAAAACTTACCACGGGACCAGATTAACGTCGTGTGAAGCGTCCATAGATATTGATATATATTCCTATTATAGGAGAATATTCGTCAGCAAAAAGACTACAAAGATCTTCTATCAAAATATGAGGTTGTTAAAAATCAATTAGGGATGTGAATGTAATTTATATTGCGCTCTCGAAAGAGTTCTAATTTCTGCGCTCTGAATTTTCTCCGGTCGGGGAGATTCCGTACAGTTTATTATATTCAGCCTTAGGCACATAATATGGCGAACAAAATATTTTCCTTGATTTATAACGATGATAATCTTTAGACTAAAGAGTATCATCACTTATTTTTGTATGTGAATTCACTGAATTGTGATGTAATCGTCGAAGTTCCCGCTAACTCCTCGTTAGAGAACTGGTTGTATGAAAACATAATCTATCATATCTATAACTGTACCACACATTATACCTACAAGCGAATTGTGCGTTTTCCTGAAGAACATAATAAAAGATTTAAATACGTCATGACGTTTTTAAATCTTTTTAAAAAGATACAGGACGTACCTTAAAACATGTTTTAAGGTATATCCTTGATACATCCATTCAAGTTTTCAATATTAATAATATAGATAGTTGTCTATCGCATAAGGATAAGTCCTGTTATGGTAGATTTAAGATTGAATAAATAAATAGGTAAATAAACAATAACAAAAAGTATTATTGCCATAGTCACATATTTTTTATAAGGCCATATTTCATTTTTTTCTGCAGGCAGGCAGGCATGATAGCCTCTAGAGGCTAGCACGCCGGCTGCACGCACGAAAAATTGTCACGTTCCGCCTGATTGTCACGTTCCGCCTGAGCCGAGCGTGCAAGCGAGAGCGCGGAACAAGCGATAGAGAGGCACGATCGGCCTAAGCGTTCGGCTTGTGATGACGTTATCACGTAAAATTATCGTCCGTAAGCCGACTTAACAGACAACCATTTTTATCGTGTAGACTGTAGAGGAACAATCGTTTTCGAAGGCACTGCCCATACATGTACCAGATAATCTTATCCCATTTAACGATGTTAAAAAAATAAATGAAAATCACTGTGATGTTACGTCACGGTCAGAAATTTCACGTTTGGTTGAAATTGTGACCACAAGACGTAATCGTGAATCGAGGGTATTTTGTGGTTTATGATTCTAACGAACATCAACGTCGGCTCACAGGGAAAGGAGACGATACGCGACACAGCGATGAATTTAAAGATAGCTATTCAAAATTTAACCTTATTCACTACACAAGATACCGGTTAATAGGAGTTTGAAAGTCAAACAAAGTGGACCGCTCTGCACAGCGCGGCGCCGCTATTGCAATGAAATATACTTCTTCATGTGCTCTGAATAAAGTTAAATTAGAAATCACTATTTTAAAAATGCAGCGCCATGTCGCGTATCGTCTCGTGTCGGTGTAAGCTAACCCTAACTAAAGAAATTAAAAAGTACAAACACGTTGCTCCTAGAGAAAAGATACTATACCTAGTAGTAAAAATACTAAAAGTTTCAATCATTTATTTCTGCACTAATATTATAAAGAGAAAAGATTTGTATTTTTGTATTTTTGTGTGTGTATGTTTGTAATGAATAAACTCAAAAACTTCTGTGCCGATTTCAAAAATTCATTCACCATTGGAAAGCTACATTCACCATGAGTGACATAGGCTATATTTATTGCTAAGAAAAGATTAGGGATCCTTACTAAAACTTAAGTAACGTAACCCAAGGTGTAAAAAAAGTGCTCTAAAACGTCTTTCGTCGCATGCGCTGCGGAAACTGTTGATGATAGAACAAAAGTATGTTCTACAATATTAAAGAACATATCAATATCTACAAAAAGCTTCGCGATACTATATGTCCAACTATTATCGTTATGTCACATTAAGCATTTTTTACATTTTAAAAGTTGATAGAAATACCGACCAAAATTAGACCATATACCATTCATACTTCTGTTTAAATCCTTATACAAATAAATCATATTGTTTTCAAGACTGTTTCAATTCATATAGATTACTTTTTGAATTGTTATTACGAATTTAATAAGTCATAGAAATAGAAAAAATAAACGCTGTCGCGTTGTGCATGTTACTAAGGCGGGTCAATAAGTCCGTGACTTTTTGAATTTCTAACCTCCTTACTGAAAAAGCAACACTACTCCTGTCAACAGGCATCTGTCAGTTGACTCCTATCAAATTTTGAACTTGCTGCGTCAGTTAGTTTGTGTTTTACAGCTATCTTTATCAGACTATCCAGTAACTTAGGAAACAATGGAAAAAAGTGTATTTCGTGTGCTTATTAAGCATTATTTTTTGCGAAAAAAAACCATTACCGAGACCAAGGCTAAGCTTGATAAATACTATGGGGACTCTGCACAATCGATTTCAATGGTAAAAAAGTGGTTTACTGAATTTCGTTGTGGCCGTACAAGCACTGAAGATGCCGAACGTCCTGGACGCCCAGTTGAGGTCTCTACACCCGAAACAATCGAAAAAATTCACGATAAGGTGTTGGCCGACCGAAGATTGAAAGTGCAAGAGATTGTGAAGCCATAGGCATCTCGCATGGCTCAGTGGTTTCAATTTTGAATGATCACTTGGGCATGAGAAAGCTTTCCGCAAGATGGGTGCCGCGTTTGCTCACAGTCGACCACAAACGCAATCGTGTAACAACTTCACAGGAAGGTTTGGCGTTGTTTAATCACAATATGGAGGAGTTTTTGCGCCGTTTTGTAACCGTGGACGAAACATGGATCCATCACAACACACCAGAGACCAAACAACAGTCAAAACAGTAGGTTTCTAAGGGTGAATCGGCGCCAAAGAAGGCCAAGGTGGGTTTGTCAGCCAATAAAGTTATGACGACTGTTTTTTGGGATGCACGTGGGATAATCCACATTGACTATCTTCAAAAGGGAATGACAATTAATGGGGAATATTATGCCAACTTATTGGACCGCTTCAATGAGGATTTGAAAAAAAACCGACCTCATTTGGCCAAGAAAAAAGTTCTTTTTCACCAAGACAATGCAAGGGTGCACAAATGTGCAGTTGCCATGGCAAAAATCCATGAATTGGGCTATGAATTGCTCCCACATCCACCCTATTCTCAAGATTTGGCTCCGAATGACTACTTCTTGTTCCCAAACCTGAAAAAATGGCTCGGTGGAAAAAGATTTGACTCCAATGATGAAGTCATCTCGCAAACAAAGGCCTATTTTGAGGACCTCGACAAATCATATTTTTTGAAAGGGATAAAAAAATTGGAGAAGCGTTGGACAAAGTGTATAGAGCTCAAGGGGGACTACGTTGAAAAATAAAATTATTTATTTATCAAAAAATCTGTGTTTTATTCCAAAAGTCACGGACTTATTGACCCGCCCTCGTATTCATACCTTGCCTTGCATTTTATTAATCCTTATGCAAATAAATTATTTTGTATTCAAAATTGTTTCGATACCTGTACATTACTTTTTGAATTTTTGAAATCGTATATTCAATTCAAAAGATATCAGGAAAAAAAAGTCACAGATCAGCCACGACACGGCGCGGCAGTTGCAAAAAGCCCCCAAGTATTGTTGGACAATGAATTGGCTCAAACTGTTAACATTCTTATACACAATATATCCCGACATCGAGAATCTCCAAGAAAGAAATTTTAATTTACTCTGTTCGAGGGCGATAGTGTCACCGAGAAACGACTCAGTAAATGAGATAAATAGAATGATTATGGAAAAAGTACCGGGTGATTTTATATGTTACAAATATGTTGACACCGTGTGTCATTTTAAATTCTTGTGGGTAGTGCACTGTTTCTTCGATGTTGCGAAGAAACAGTGCACTACCCACAAGAATTTTTAAATTCCCTTAATCCTGCCGGCTTGCCACCCCACGGACTGAAATTAAAAGGAGGTACTGCCATTATGCTATCGAGAAATTTAAGCCCTCCCAGTATGTGCACAAGGCTTTTGATAAAGAAATTACGAGACAATGTTATAGTAGCAACAATGATCACTGGGCCCGCGGCCGGACAGCACGCTCACAAAAAAAAACAACAAAAAAATATAAATAAAATATGTAAATATATAAAAAAACTTAGGAAAATTCATGAGGTAGGATCACATAAAAATGTAAAATGTTGTAAAAAAAAAATACTGAGTAATCTCTTACTTAAATTAAAGTAAACTTAAGTTACTTAAATTAAAAAAAAAAAACGATGAACAAATTCGGATTGTAAGTATAAATAAATAATGTGGTACTGCGTTTAAAAAAATATAAAAATAAAGCAACAAAAAATATAAATAAAAGGGAAAAATATTTTAAAAAATCTTATGTCCACCCGTCCGAAGCCGGGCCGGGCCGCTAGTCATTTATAATTTGGCATCTGGCATGGCAGTATGGCGCTTAATGTTGGCATCGTCTAAAATGTTTCCCAGGCCTGTCTCACCTAGACAAGTCTGTCTTAAAACTGTCGTGTCACTCTCACTCTCTGACATTCTCACTCAGTGAGCGCTCACCCTAAGATATAATTTCTGATATTAGACATTTCGCCCCACATAATGCACAGACAAATTTAATGAGTTTTCTTATGACTCATAAACTTATATAAACGTATAACGTGTTACAGTCAAAGGTCGATAATCGATATGCAGTCACTTCCAGGAATTACTACTTGATCCTAGGTTTGACCAAAGCCTTCCGGACAAACCCCGAAACAAATTACAATTTCGCCCTTATTCCCCTTTCGGTATTTTAGTCAAACCAAGAAGTTCCTACCTTTTCAACCGAACGTTGAAAGTATTATCCAAATGGCGATCTAAGAAGCAAATGGCGGACTCGAATCGAAGGCCGTTGGGCTTTGACTATGACGTCAAGTCAGACCTGAGCATTGACTAGTCAAGTCTAGGAGCGCCGGAGTTTCGGGGTTTGACTATAACATATACACTAAATTATGCAGTAACAAAGTAATGAGGTATTATTAACTTTTTTGAAGCACCTTCGAGTATGATAACCTCCATGAGTAAGCGAGCCCCCATGTGGAACGAAGCGTACCCAACCGGCCAGGAAGTCTATCACCGCTTTCCTGTGACCAACTGAAATAATTTTTCGTTGTACTTACCCACATTTTTACATTTCCTGCACTTATTTGTAGACACGACAAAATTGGAATACTTAATACTTTGAGGATATAATTAAATTCCTTATAATTATACCGAAATTACACAATTGACTAATATTGTGAAGCTTGCAGATTGCCACGATATAGCTTTTGACTCTACCTAAATACTTCATCCTCCCTATGTAGTTTATTTTCACAAACAATTTTAAACTACCTCACTAATACGGATTCAAAACCAGTCCAAGTCGACGAACTCGTATGTGGCGAACTCTTGCTTCAAAACTTACGCGCCATGATCCGTGACCGCCGCCCACGTAACAGTCAGAACTG
Source organism: Phengaris arion (assembly GCA_963565745.1). Lineage (NCBI taxonomy): Eukaryota > Metazoa > Arthropoda > Insecta > Lepidoptera > Lycaenidae > Phengaris > Phengaris arion. The sequence goes on from OY751442.1 coordinate 2,636,253, forward strand.
CCTGATAAGGGTCAGGCAATGGCCGATGCAAGTGGTTTTAGTTATAACCCGGTTATGTCATATAAGTTTTATCCCATTTGAGTGTAATAAGAGAATGAAGTTCAAATAGTAGGGCTGGTCGTAACTGTACGGCCGCCGACAGATCCAGTGTACAAATTTTCAATGTTATTACTATGACAATAAGGTCCAAAGGTGGTACATCTGGTTTGTCGGTGACCGTACATATTGTACCGTATAAAACCTACATGCTATTCGCTGACAAAAGAGTTGTGTGTTGTTTTCTAATAAACTTTCGTTAGGTGTTACTTGGCTATAACTTGGGTACATAGAGCGACTATCAATGTATAGCATCACGAGTCACGACTATCCTTTGCTTACTACAGAACCTAAAATACTATATTCATTCTATTCCTTAAACTTTGATGGTCGTTTCCCGAAACATTATTCATGCGTGAAGGCAGAAGGATGTATGAACTTGTTACTTGTGTCACCTTACAGACGAGATAACGTAACTTGGGTGATAGTGACAGACATTGGATCTATTTGTCCTTTAGAACGGTTGACATTTTGAATATTATACTACTCTGACTGTTTGAAATGCAAGAAATAGGATACGCGCCTTAAGATCTAGGAGAGAATGTGTTAAGAATCGAATTTAATAGGAAAGGCGGGAAAGGAGGAAAAGGCTGCTGCACCTGCCCAGAAAATTGAATTCATAAATCGTAACATTGCCGCGCCTCTTTGTGGAAAAATAGCAATCCATAAAACGGCAAAGATCAATTCACACCGAAACGAAACGTTACTCGACAAAGCGTTGCATTTTTAAGATAGCTATTCAAATTTGAACTTTATTCGTTACACAAAAAGATAATTACATGTTTCATATGACATGAGTCATGCGGCAACCTGACATTCGAACTCTTACGATGAAGCGTGTATCTTCTTGTGTAATTAATAAATTTAATTTTGAATAGATATCTTACAAATTCAGCGCTATGTCGCGTATCGTTTAGTTTCAGTGTGAATTGACCCTAATCATTCAGATAATAAAGTTTATATCATTATATTAATTTATTGTTTTTATATAACACCTAAACAGTACAATTAAGGTTGTGACAAGCACTGTAGAACCTATCTTAATTAGAATCCAACGTAAACAATGGACTAATTTAGTTTATCAAACGCAATCCTCTATATAAATAAACATGAACCGTAAGTTTATGAACTTTCTCTAGAGTGAGACGTATCACGTAAGTGAATGATCAGATAAGTATAGTCAGCAGATGCGTAATTGTGAAGTCATTTATCGCGAGTTGGGTGAGGGATGACACGCGACTTGCGAGAGAGCCTGCGTTTAACTGGGCCGACATATTAGAATCGCAAATTGCAGAAAATATATCCTATCATGAGTTGCTTTTTAGGGTTCCGTAATACTCAAGTTTCACTCAGTCCGTCCGTCTGTCTGTCTGTCTTTCTGTCCGCCCTTCTAGCTTCGGTAATTATGAACATAAATGGAAGATAGTATAGATTATAGATATAGTTATAGATTGTATAGATCTCAGCTGTGGTATAAAATAATTTTATATTTTAGGTGTGGCTCTCCGTATATTATGTCAACAGTGAAGTGGGGATGAAAAATATTTTTTAATTCTACCCCATCGAATGGGATATTGAATAGCTCTTTTTAATAATAAAGGAAAGGTTTCATGACTTTTTAAAAAGCCAACCATTTTACAGTAATCGGCTTCCAAAGTGGTTTATAAGTTGGCCCCCCCACTGGCATTTTTAAACTATAAGAGATAGAAATTTGTAAGTTTCCATGCTGATAGATCATGCTAAAAACGATTAGGGAAAATATTTTGATCGAAATCGGACAATAACTTTTGAATTAGATAATTAAAAGAAAACCTATTGCGTGTTGATAGTTACGGAACCCTCCTTAGATATGTCCTGAGATGCACATGGTTAGGTTAGAGCAGCTACGAGCACTGTGACCTGTAAATAGTGGTTTCTATTGGTGCTCAAGATTGCATCAGAATTCCAATAAAAATAAGATTTTTTAAAACAACTCAAGCATTAGCTACCAAAAAGTAACATTTTGCACCAAGGTATACCCTGGATCCAAAAGTACTGAATAGAACTCCTGACTCCTTATTACATGTTTGGGGATTTCGACGTTGCGTAAAGAACTGCAAGCATAAGCCACTATGTCAATTAAAGTAATAATCATCATCACCACCATCATCACACCATAAATCATGACATAATAATGATATAATAGATACTTCTCATAGTATTTTACACCGACACGGATATCTTTGAACATTACTCTGCCGTTTATTGACCGATTTTCCAAATATTTTTTTTTATGTATTGGGTAAAATCCGAAATTATTCTCGTTGTCACTAAAGCGGTGACCTGATGATGACATCTACGAGGGAACTCTTCATTATTATTATTTTTAAACAAAAAATTAAACCGACTTTCAAAGTAAAAAAGGCACAAGAAATATGAAATAAAACTTATTTTCTAAATAATTCACCTTTTAAATTTGGATAAAATCTTAACTATTTCTCTACTCAATCTTCACAATTTCGAAGTCGGTACCAGTCCACTTGAACGTGAGTTCTATTTTAAATATTTTTTTATCAGGATGTTGTTCGGGCCGGTACCGAGAAAATAAGTTTTATTTTATACTTTTTGTACATTTTTACTTTGGAATTCGGTTTAATTTTTTGTATTAAAATAATAATAACTAAGGAGGAGGAATGGATTTAAAAATTTTTGTATACCTTGGCTTTGAATTTAAAGAAGAAGGATAAATTTCGCACAGTGTGAATTTATCTATAACAAAGCTAAAACGACAGTCGCTCGCCATCCCTATCTAGGTGATAGTGTGATGCGTAATTGTGACGTTTAGTAATGACTTCAATAAATCATGGTGGTGCAGATTGTAGGCAAGACGCGCGACGTAACGAGCGTGTAATGCCGTAATACTCCCACCGTAGAACTCATAAACAGAAAGACATGCCAACAACAATCATATATAACCTCCTAATACTATAACTGTAGCTCTACCTAAGATATACAGTTAAAGGACATGTCCAAAAAAACATACCGGTTGTCTGTAAAGTCGGTTTACTGACGATAGTTGAACGTGACAACGTCAACAACTAACAACAACAATAATAATAATGAGGTAAAGGCAATACGAGCTAACTCTGGTACTTGGTAACGATAACGGGTAACAGGTAACGCATGAGTCATGTTTTTTCTTGCGTGCAGCTGCCTCCATCGATTTATAAGACGTTATCACGTCAAAATCCATACATAAAAATCCTAGAGTCGACGGCAATGAAATGTTTGGCAATGGCGTCACTTGAAATCATATCTGATGTCACCGTAAGGCAACACTGTAATTCGCCGGGTGTAGAACTTAGGAGAAAGAATAAAATCGGAATTCATAGTAGATGGAGTTGTAGGTGTTGAGTATTTGTTTCTGTTGTAGGTGGGTAGGTATAGGTATTGATTAGACTTGTAAAAGAGCTTCGTTTCCGGCTTCCGCCTCCACAATTGCGGAACTTAGCAAGAAATCGTAGCTCCGTTAGCAACGATAACCTCTATGTTAAAACGTTGCTCTCAAATATTTCTCGACTAATTTTGAAATAAATCAGACTGGAAAATTATTTACAAGATCACGGCTTTCTGGTATGTTAATGCGGCGCCGCCATAAACGTCAAACGATTGCTGGTAAATCTCATTATTTATAAGCTTCTTAGCCGCGCCGCCATGCCATATCATTCCTTTTTTGCACTCTTGGCGGGAGGCGGCACTTTCACAAGAGTAGGTATGAACTTTGGTCAAATAAACGTTTTTATGCTTAAAGAATAACAATACCCAAACCCTTAATTTTTAAACAGAATACAATAATTGTATAGGAATTAGGACTCTATATTAGGAATATACTGGAACGCCTAGTTGAAACGGCTACATACGGTGGTAACACGTACCGTTCAGACTTCGAGGCCTATATATTATATATATTGTGGCCTTATCTTGTCATATCTACCTTCTTACACTATCTTTGGTGAGAAAACGCCCGGCTATGCCGTCTTGATCGATCATGTCACTTGAACAACATTCATTATGTATTCAGAGCATTTTCTTAATTCATTAGCGGAGAAAATGTTCTTAGAATCCATAACTTAAGCTGACAACATAATTTGCAGATTGTTCATACACGATATAGGTTCTGATAAGGATGGAAGACAGTGAAAGAAGTAAATGTAGAGGGAAAACATATTCTTGTTTAGGTCCATTCAGTTATTCTTCTCTGTTAGCTATATAATGTTTTCTCAAAAGATTCCTAAGGTATTTAAGTGTTTTTAATTGCAATACCTATGTTTTTTTACAGATGGCTAGTATTGAAGTGTCACTCGCGGGCGCGCGGCGTCGCAGCGCGGGCGCACGGGAAGCTACGAGAGAGCTAGATGCTCTGCGTGGCGCTCTGGTAGACAAGGACGCCATCATACAAAAGTATGCCAATTTCATTTATTTATAATGCTAGGCAAATGCATAGGTAAGCAGCTGCTTCGCTAAGCTAGCGAGCAAGAAAATCCTTTGTTTTCCCACCCCTCTCTCCGCCCCTGTGGATCCGTACTTGCCAAACTGCTTGCCCAGCGTGTACATGCGCCATTATACAGACACACACAAACCACCAAGTTAGTTCAATCTCCCGATAGATAATTAATTTAAATATGAAACGACTACCTTTACTCTTTGGTACCCAGTACACTTCGTTTGGCTGGTCAACTAAATTCCTTTTACCTTGCAGCCTCAAGAAGCAGCTAAGCGCGTCATTATCTGCAGCACGTCTTGCAGCACCAACCTCGCCGCCGCGGCAGGATGCACCGTCCCTTACTGCTGAAGAGCGCCAGGCGCTGGAGGAGCGAGCGGCTGCTGTCCGGACCGAATTAGACACCAGGAGAGCCAACATACAGGAGCTGAAGCGGCGGCTTGAGAAGACGCACGTCACTGAGTAAGTACTGATCAAGGTTCGGCAGAAAGCAAGGATCCACAAGAAAAAAAACAATCTTAAATACCTTTTGACAACTGACACAAAATTACATCAATATTATTCTTACAGTAGTCTAGTTAGTAAGTAGTTATTAATGAGGATAAAATTTTGATTCATCAAAGCCTTTTGCAACTACCTATTAGTTCAACGAAGATGTTTCTATTGCCATATTAGCAAATTAGAAGGAATTCTCATTTAGCAATACACGACTATTAGTTCTATCAGGGTTCCGTACCCAAAGGGTAAAAAGGTCTTAGTAGACTTCGCTTTTTGTCTGTTCGTCCGTCTGTCAGATTATCTTGCCGCTATAACAGCAAATACTAAAAACAGAATAAAATAAAATATATTTTAAGGGCTCCTACACATTATATTTGCCGTTTTGTACGGAACCCTTCGTGTGCGAGTCTGATTTGCACTCGGCCAGTTTTAACAACCCATATACTTATTATGGTTCTAAAACTCTATAAAAATGCCGATCAAACATCATAATATTTATCTGCGAATTTCTGCGCTTCACGTATATAGGATCCAGATTCGGATAAGCCTTTTAGAATTTTACTTGGTAGTAAGTGAAGCTGAATTGCACCAGGTTATGGATATGATAGACCACCCACCTGGGCTGCAAGTCATTTTAATGATGATCGTAAATAGATTGATCTTTTAACCATTTTCTTTTGTTTATGCTATAATTACAAAGCTATTAACTGTGGTCCCATAGTTACGTGATTACGCGATTTAACCGTTTACCGTTTAGCAGCGAGGCTGGTTATAATTGGTTAGTAGTTCCGAAGGTTAGGTTTCGCAATCAGAAAAATCTTAAATAACTGGTGACCTTTGATAAACTCTTGTTATTCAATAGGTGTAATTATACAGATTTTCTATCTTTTCAATAACGGTGTAATTATGAACGTGGAAGTTCTACCTTGACAGTTGTATCCTCCTCATATTTTAACTGATGCCGTATTGTTTCTGCTTTTCAATATACAAATCTAATAAAGTAGAATAGATTATACGTTTATTTGAATGGCAGCATATCACACTAATCTCCATATGTAAATGGGAATGTCTGTGCAGGAACATAGACACGCGCATCGAGCAGGCGGAGTTGCAGTACCAGGTGGGGCGCGAGGAGCTAGAGCTGCTGACCCTGACCGAGCAGGCGCGGGGGCTGGCGCACCTGCTGCAGCAGGCCGACGCCGCCGCGCGCGCCCGCAGCCCCACTTTCTACAGGTGAGCCCTGACCAGTTCCTATAACTCCATTCCCATCGGCTTCACTTACCACTTACCATTTGAAGACCCTCATCCAAATCACTACGCTTCCCTACCTACGGCTTCACTATGAAGGAGAACCAACCTTCGCCACAGGCCCTACCCCAGAAGAATCTAGATTATTTCTGTCTACTGACAGAATTTTAGACAAAACCTTGAAAAGCCCTTAACTATTTTGGTTAAACATTCCTAACAAAAATACTTTAAGAATCGTCTGGAACAAAAAGAGATATTTACCAAACAGAGATAACATAATTCATATACCTACCTAACCTTAATAAATAAACACAATGGTATATTCTTAATCTATATAAGCATATGAAAGGCAAAGCTTATTGACTGATGTATCAACGCACAGGCCAAACCATAAGGCTAGAAATTTGAAATTTTGCGCACGTATTTCTCATATGACGTAGGCATCCACTAAGGCAGAATTTTTCAAATTTCAACCCCCCAAGGGGGGTAAAATAGGCGATAAAAGTTTGCATGAAACTTTTTATTCCTTGGACATAATTATTTGCATGATATTTCGTATGAATTGAGTACGGGAAAAGTAATGAGTTACGTATTTCGGCGTTTTCTAAAATTCAGCCCCTAGGTTGTTAAAATAGAGGATGAAAGTTTAAAACCTAATTTCACGCGGGCGAAGCCTGGGGCAATTAATTCTAGTATGAGAATAAACAGCAGGAGCGAATTACTCTAGCATTCCGACATGACCTGGGGGCTGGGATGCTTTATCTTAATTTTACTAATAAATCACGCCTTCGAGGACCGTTGGGGAAAACCTATCATCAGCTCCAAACAATGGGCATATACTTTCTCCTATTGACGTATCACCACCGGCCCAATTCCCATGAGTTGGAGATTACCGAAACATCCGCAAGGGGTCGCGAACAATAGCTCGTATAGAATCGCGGGTGATTCGTACTTATTACCATTTTATCTCGGCATGTGAATATAATTCGACACATGCGATTAAGGAGCGTCAAGGGTCAGTTGACAGTTCACAGTTCACATCGCGACGATACGATATAAGTTCAAAACTAAGATTTTTTTAAAGTTTGTTTTAAGTAACTACCTATTTCTCGATAAGCTACTAGATGGCAGCTATTTTCTACATTTACTACAAGCTACACTTTGAAACTTAACATGGAATAGTCTGATGGTGAGCTAAGGGGTTCTTATTAAAAAACAGATTTACACCAAGGATACGCATGTTGCTGTATTTGTCTGTCAAGAAGCTTTTTTAACCTATCAGACAAAGACAGCAACGTCGATTTGCGTATCTGTCGTGTAAATATTTTTATTTGATAAGGGGGAGTGTATACTATACTTGTTTCCATGAGCACGCCCCCGTGATTTAACACGGAACAGCTAGATAATTCAGTAGGTACATACATACAATATCAAACATACTTACTTTAGCCCTTATAGACTTATACCTGTAGCGCATCATATTATAAACAATAGTACATGAGCGTATTGGTTGCTTTTGTTCTGCTATCGTGAGATAATTGGGTGTCAGCTCCCACGCTCCCCCACTGTTGGTATTTGGGTAATCTATTTTGTTCAACAATACTAGGGAGACCTAGATAGGTAATTTGTTCTTTTAGGTACTGTAAAATGTATAATTATGTATATTAATAAATAGGTACAATCAAACCATTTATCGCAGCATTCTCAGACAAAATTTTACAAACGACATTTTTAACCCCCGACGCAAGAAGAAGAGTGTTATAATTATAAGAGTGTTAATGATGAGTCTTGTTGTGAGTGACTGTGTGTCATCGTAGCATCGTAACTCCTAAACAACAGGTCCAATTTAGATACATATTTTTGGTTGAAAGCTGACGCAATCGAGTGTTTTTAGTTTCAACATCATCAGCTCGATCACTGCTTGGCATTTCGGGGGAAAGGACAAATTGAAAATTATCATTTGTTTTTGTTCAAATATTCCTTCTTCTTCCTAAGTCATTTGTGTTTATGTTTTTACCTTTATTTACCATACTCCTCAAGTAAAGCAGTGAACATACAGTCTACAAACAGACAAAAAAGTGCATCGATTTTGTTTCTCAGCCATTATTAGGTACCTAAAGGTAAGCCTTCTGATCTATGCGACGCGACCCGCGACCGCGACCAGCAAACCAGCGAATCAGATCCTCTGGCCACGCTCCGCGGTCGCGCGACGCGGGTCGCAGGGTTTGTTTAGTGCTCCATATCAATTTATGCTAAGCAGTCAAGTGGCTCCGCAACCCTATTTAGGTCTCGGGTCGCGGTCTCACGTCGCGCGTCGCGTGCATCGGATACCTTTAAGGTGAACGATGCAGTTGAACCGTGAACCTGCTGGAAAGTGCTCATGTCGTGACAACACGCCATTTGACGGATTCATCACGCGTTTTACACATTAGTATCAATCCGTTTTGTGTGCGACTGTGCGACGGGATCGTGGGACATTTGTAAGTGACTGTACATTGTCCACTGGCCAGCCAACATACTTACGGTGTCTACGGTACGTTTTACGTTTTGGTAATCCTACTACTATAATAAATGTGAAAGTTTGTGGGGATGGATGGATGAATGTTTGTTACTCTTTCACGCAAAAACTACTGAACGGATTTTGATTACTTATATTTGGTATTCGTTTAAGCTCTGGTTTAGTTGATAACACATAGGATATTTAGTTTTATCCCGAAAAAGTATCTACAGTGTTCCCTTGGGATACTGTATTTACGTGGGCGGAGCCGCTGGAAAAGCTAGACCTTACTAATATTATTTGAACGCGAAAGTTTGTATGTATGGATGTATGGATGTTTGTTACTCTTTCGTGCAATTACTACTGAACGGATTTTGGTGAAAATTTGTAAGGTGGTTGGTGGTGGTGGTGGTAATTTAGGGTCTGGAATCTGGATTGACACATGCTACTTTTTATTAGAGCAAAATGTACGGTCCCCACGGGTTTTCTTTTTGCACGAAGTCGCGGGTAACATCTAGGTCTCTACAATATCTATGTGGCTTTACAGCTTTACGATTTACGATACGATGTAACAAATGTTACACGTTCGCGGTATCGGCGGGCGCGGCTATCATTTTCCACGTCAAAAAGGCTGGGGCTACATGATCCGGAATCCGTAAATCCGGGGAAAATTCAGTGCGCTGAAAATAGAACTACGCGCTAATACAATAGAGTTGTAAGTAGAAGTGTCGAGTGTCGAGCTGTCATATATGACATTGACATTTGGCTCGACACTTTTTTTTTTAAATATATGGCGTCGGCTTATCTTAAAACCATTTGCCAGTGTCAAGTAAAAAGGCGGGAAATAGAACTTTCGTTTCAATTTTCAACACTGTATTCCTATATCGAATTTTAGCGGGACCTGCGGATTCCGTATCATATAGACCCAGCCTAAGGAACTCGGTAAGTTCAAGTTTAGAGAAATTGATCGCCGTATAACGGGAGATATGACATGTGATGGCGTCGTATAAAGTTTTCAAGCGATACATGGACATGCTATTATTTATTTTTAAATCCGTATGCTGTCTGCAATGTGATGTAGCTATATCAATTTATTGAAGTTCGTATTAGGTTAAGGTTGCTTTAAGACGTTCCACGGCCTATGTCGTATGTCTCGTACCCCGGCAAAATCTCCTCAAAATGTATATAAATATACATTTTATTTAAATAAAAATTATACAGCAAGGTTTTTACACGATTTCAATTAAAATGTTTAGACTCATTAGTAAGCTTTAAGCTTTTATAACAAGAATGTGATTTATCTTACCATTTTTTCTTTATTAACATCTATTTATTAAACTTATTTGGGCAATCATTTAGGCATACATACAAGGTATTTTTTTAAGTTATGTCAGAGGTTTTAGTTTTAAACTTAGATGTACCGATGGAATATGCTTATGTCGTACTTCTGCGTATGAACGCGTGATCCAGTGTATACAATGTAAAGGTTAAATACCTACATGACCTATATGCTACAGTTGAAAGCCATAGAAAGTAATATTTGTGTTCAATATTAATGGTTTTCTAATTCAATTTTTGGGTGTATTTTATTTTCTGTTAATTTAATAGTGTGGTTCGACTTTGTAACATGTGGTCTGAGGTAATTATGTCTTCGCCTTCAAAGTTTATTATGTGTTCATTTAAATTTATGTTCTAAGTACAGTACTAAAGCTATATTTAGTATGAATAAGGCGACTAGGTGCCTCAATCTTCTCGAAAGTAATTTTTGAAAAACGTTAAAATACCTGTTTTCATAAAAGATTTTAAAATTCTCTGGTAAATAATTCAAAGCCAACCAATAAACGTTCAGATTTACTGAAAGATTTCGATTTATTTCAATTGCACTGAATATTATAGTATTATTTCCACAAGTCGTTTGTGGAACCTTACCCTATATTAGTTTTAAACTTTACCGTCAAAGCCTAACCAAAGTCTAACTTCAAAGCAACGTCTACAAGACGTTGCGCTAGGAATCTGTTTTTAGTTTTTTCACTTTTTTACTTGAAGCTATTTACAATACCCAGTATCAGTTTATAGTAGACTGTGGCATTTTGATTGTGCAATTAATACCTAACCGTGCTATCACTCGTCCCGGCCCCAGCTAATAACAATGAACAGAAAAGTGTTGATTGTTGGTTGTTTTGACCGCGTGGGATACTGGGGTACCTTCAGACACATATTTATCGTGAAAGTGAAAAAATCATCCTTCTGCTATAATAACCATCACTTTCTCTGTAGTAATAAAGCAGTCTGTTTATTATCTAATATTGTATACTAATGCGTCTTAGGATTTTGTTTAAAAATCAAGGCGTAGAAAAGAACTAAGCGGATTTTAATAATAAAGGCAAAAAGGGTTTTGTATGACTTTGACAGATCTTGTAGGAAAAATCTGTCAAAATCACATATTTATCCCTCAGGTAAAAGTTATTTGACGATTGAAAAATTAGCTCCTAAACAATAATGAACCCCAAACGGTTCGAATATGAGATCCCACTAAGGCTCTCATATATGCGCCGTTTGAGCCGTTTCTCCGCCTGATTGGCGGCCGCGCCTGCAGTACTCGAGGTGCCCTGGACATGGGACGGAGCAAGTGTATCGACTCAAGTAGCGTCCCATAAAGAGCCCGTCCCACTCTCCAAGGGACCAGGATCATACCGTCTGGTCTCTTGCCATCGTCGCGTGCCAAACCAGAGGGTTCCAGCACAGCTGGCACTACGGCGGTGGACAGGAGCCCGACGGATGAGGTCGTTCAGGCAGTGATGTCGGGCGATGCGGCCGGCGCTTCGATGACAGGACAGACCGTGGTCTCCGAAGCTGTCAACGTTTGCGCCACAATCGCAGCGGTGGGGGACGACGTGGGGGGTCCCAAGACGCAGAGAAGTGGCTAAAGGAAAAGCGGTTCTATCCAGCAAAATGTAATATAATAATAATAATAAAATATAATGAAAATGCTAATATTAAATAGAGCTTGCATTGAGTAATGTGTACCTATAGTAACTGTGTAACAATTCGTTGGTAAGATAAGGATGGACCAACTACTCAACGTGTAAACTTTCAAAGTTATCTACGTTCTTACCAGTTTATTACAATATATTCTAGTACATAAATACTTAAACGGGATGATAGTAAAAATGCATGCGCATACAATAAAATAACTTTGTCACCCGAGACAGTCTGTCGCCGTAATATACGATACAAAATAAAATCTTTAAACAGACACCTATTCAAGAGATGTATTTTATTTGCCAACTTGAGATCTTTATGAGTAGGAGGGCACTTGTATATTCAAAAGCCCCTTCAGCTGCTGCTAATAGACGCAGTGCGTGATTCATTTTACGGCATAGTGTTTGTGTACTTTATTGAAGGTAAATCATATTGTCGGCGCTATATTACTATAGCCATTGGTCTATGTCAGATATGCCGGTGTTACGTTAGATTAGATATAATAAAAATATAAACCTAAGACTTCGCTAATGACTATAAGAAGTTAAGAACTAAAAACTAGGTCTTATAGGTTTTTCTGTGCGCGCGATTATAGAAATTAAAAAGTACCCTAATTTTAACCGAGAAGATGGCTGGGTACTGCCATCTAGTTGGGATCCAATAATTAACAAAATAAAATGTAATTTAAAATCACCGCGGCTTCAAGATACTGTTAGTATGTTTTGCGTGGATCGGAACACAAATAATAATTGAAGAATCTTCGGGTAGTTTGAATAACTTCAACAAATAGGACAATTGACACCTCAGTCCTCCCGTGACCACGGCTGCTGGAAAGTAGCCGAAACGTCGGGAAAAAGAAAAGTGCACCGCGACACAATCCGTAACTTATAAAACTTGTAAAATATGTACCTATATAAATTGGGGAAAGATACGGATTTAGCGTCTTTTTAAATATATGGCAATAGTTTCAACAAAATACTACTTTAAATTTAAAAGCTTATCAAAATATATGAATTAATATATTTTTTTAAACATGCCTTGAACATAATTTTAAAAATATATCGACAAGGAGAGATATGGCACTATTTATCTTATAGGGCTTTGCTTCTCAGTTACTACTTACGAGGTACTTATGTTAATCTGTATATTCTGTGTTCTCAGTTCTCACTTCTCAGATTGCACGCCATGTTAGGTAGCCATCAATATCTGCTGGAAATTAATACATTAGATCTCATAAGTACATTACCTTTCGAACATTATGGTTACTGGTTATGTTAACCTCAGATCCATAATGTCTGTAAGCTAATTTTACTGTAAGTTTAATCAAACTATTTAGTAATCTGTGGTATTATACCTAACGATCATTGAATACTGTGTAAAAAAATAACGCTACTTATACCTAACTATTATTATTGTTATTGATTGCAATAATATCATTGTTAAATACATATTATCCTGAGTGTGATACATAATACAAAGAAATTGAATTTATTTATGAATCAACTTGACATAAAAAAAATACGGTTGGATGTAGGTACACAAATTCAAGTCCGCTTATGAAATTTCCACCTACAGAGTAATGTTACGATTTTATCTCGATCTTGACTGATTTCAATTAATTTAAAATATTACTTTAAAACACTTTTAAGTCTATTAATAAATTAGGACAAAACATTTCCTCTACAAGGATGAAGGAACATTGTAAAATTACTTTTTCTTAAAATAATAGAAGGTACCAATAACCAAACTACCTGATTACAAGTTGTATTTGCGTGAAGAAGAAGGAACACATCGACAATAGCAATAGTTTAAAACCGGCCAAGTGCTAGTCAGACTCTGCGCACTAAGGGTTCCGTACCATGATCTATACAACTATTAGTACTAATTATATTGAGCCCGAGTATTAATATCGAGCAAAAAGCAGCGATAAAATATATTTTTTAATTTTATTGTTAATTATTTTCAAAGTGAATATAATCTACAACTCAATATTCAGTGAATATTTCAAGCGTCTACTCACCTGTTGCCATTATAAAGATCGAGCGCCCCTACAAATATATCTATTTTTATAAATATATTATTAATAATAATAAATATATGATTATTGTTTTTAGTTTAATTTATTATTAAAGCGGCAGACAGAAATACATGAACTGTGAAAATTTCAACTGTCTAAGTATTCGTTATAACACGGTTCGCGAGATACAGCCTGGTGGCAGACAGACAGATGCACAGACGGACACAGACGGACAGCGGAGTGTCAGTAATAGGGTGCCGATTTCACCCTTTGAGTACGGATCCCTAAAAACGTCAAACTTCTATAATATGCTCTGCACCCCGCGGCGGCCATGAGCAATTTTCGTAGCCTGTATAATTTCCCGCGTTTTTTTTTGCCGCGCTCCGCTGGGCTCACGATCGCGCTCGTGAGAATCTCCCGCCAGTTTTTGTCCGCCATAAACTATCCTCGCTCCGATACATCACGTGCTTTTTAATTGCCGTTCCTTTATTGATTAGTAAACATAAAAAAGTAGTTTTTGCTGCTAATGAGCACACCGTATTATTGATTGTCAGTTTATCCAGTGGCGGTAAGGTAAGTACAGTAAATCCAACTTTCTATTTTATTTCGAGATCAGGAATCGTCGTCTTTCGTACATCGTCTGTCTTATGTATGCATACAAAAACGATGATTGCCATGAACTATTAGCAACATGGTCGCACTGTACCATATTAAGGGTCAAAGGCCTTTAGTTAAGAAGGAGGTAAACCTACAAGACAAAGAGTATCACCTCAAATCGCGCCAAACAAATCTATCAGAGCGAGTTAGCTTGTCAGCCTGCGACATATATCTCGCGTCGCGCCGCATCCTCGGAAATTGTGGTATTATTCGGGGGTCAAAACCCAACATGTTAAATTTTCTTTTCATGCACAAAACCCCAGGATAGTTTTTTTTGACACAAAGAACCAGAGCCGTCGTTTCGTCACAAAAAGTTGACATCACAATGAACAGTGCAAGGCCTTTGCTAGTAAAAAAAACAAATAAATGCATAAATGTATCCTGCGTTACAAAGGTTTATGAAGCTCAGTGTTGCGGTCACTGACTCGCCCCAGGGCGCAGGGCCCTTCGTCCGTGACTCGGTACCGCACTTCACACAATATCTATACCTATACAAGACCTATGCGTAATAGGACACATGCCTGTTAGAACCTTAGGAATTACGGACATGGAAAAGACTACTTATTGCTTACTAACGCAATATAATTGTGTTCTTGTTATGTTCAAGATTCACAAAGAAATGATGGATACCTACTTGTTTCCAAGTTCTAGCTTTGCAGTTACAGCTTACAAATCTGGTAGACACGCACATTGCATATTGTACGAGCGGATAATGATGGTTCTGTTATAACCAAAACGCAGTTGGGAGAGTGCAGAGGATAGATAATAGACTTCGCCAATTCCTTTTTTTATTTTGACATCCATTATAATTTATTAGGTTAATGTATTAACGAGCTCCGTGGCCTAGTGGCCTAGTGGGTCGACCGTTTGATTCGCACTCGAGAAAGTGCAGGTTCGATTTCCAGGTTGTGGCGTGTACCAATGAGACTTTTTCAGATCTCAAGTACATTATACGGACGCTGTAACGGTGAAGGAAAACATCGTCCGGAAATCCGCACATGGTTGGCCCCAAACGTATTGGACCAAGCCATTCCTCTAGACTAGGCTGACTGTGTTGTGAGAATGCCGTATGTGCTTGGGCAACCATACGACCATAGATTAATGATTGGTCTCCGCTACGCTACGACGTCGCGACGTCGTAGCGTAGCGGAGACCAATCATTAATCTAAGCATACGACATTTAAAAACCAACTGTCCCAGGCACTACAGTATTTCAAGAGTGTTTACTTCGCTCAGAGAATACTGTATAAATCATTCAATAACGGATGAAAAGGCCAAGTTTTTTTTAAAGTATGATTTCTTTTATTTACCTCGGGAATAATCATTGAGTATTGATCGATGGAACACCTGGAAGCGCCTATAAATATTAATTTATTCACGTGTCACATAAGGCCAGCTTTTATTATGTATATACTTATTTATAAACATTTAGCTTGAGTATCTCAATGCAATAATTCAAGTGCAATCATAGAATAGAGTCAGTATGTAAAATGTATATATGTAAAAGAAAGCAATATTCTAGTTGGAGTCTTGGGAAAAGTGTTCCGACTCACTACTATCGAATATAAAAGAAGGAGCATTTATACGTAGTTTTCTAGAAAACTTCCGAGAAACTTACCGAGTATAATGTAGGTACCTATGTACATTATACTCGGTAAGTTTCTCTATAGCTCTGAATTGTCTTTGGATATTTTGAGAAAAACTTGTGAAAACCTTATATTTTTAACTTAATGACTACACTTTTCATGTGGAATAAAAAAATCGAAATTATTTTGAAATAACCTGTTACAGCACGGTGCGCGACTGCGGCGGCAGCGCGCTGGTGGTGGCGACAGACGCGCGCGAAGGCGGCTGGAGCACTAGCGCCAGGGGAAATACCATGGTGGTGGACTGGGCAGACAACACGCACATCAGAGCCGGAGACAGGTATGGTGACGTCGTGGTAGAGAGGGAGGAAAATAGAGTAGGTACTAGGTGGACTTACAAATCGGCTAATTGTACCTCACGTGTTACATTACAGGTTAATAGAGGTAAACGGCGTGTCAACCCTGGGCTGCAGCACTGAGGAGTTCCGGCGCGCGGCGGCGAGCGCGACGCCGGCGCGGCTGGTGCTGCTACGGCCCCACGCGCAGACACACCAGCTGACACAGGTACCGACCGTGTATATGTCAAGAGAGGTGAGCGGCGTGTCAACCCTGGGCTGCAGCACTGAGGAGTTCCTTTCTGTAGACACAATTGAAGAAAGAAGCTTTATGATTGAAGCACTATTGTTCGGAACCAACTTGGATCAACAAGTCAATAACATTAAAGATGTTTTATATGAGGATAATTTTAAAACATTTAAAGCAACTGCTAAATGGTTTCATATTGTACTACAGAGTGAAGCCGCGTCATTGCGGACGGAGCTGGGATCGCTGCGGCTGGCCGCTGACGACGCAGAGCGGGCCAAAGAGGACCTTCGAGCAGACAACACCAGACTCACACACCGCATCTCCTACCTCGAGGAGCAGGTCTCCGAGTTGCTCGCCAGGCATACACAAGTAAGAAAGAAAAAAAAAATACTATATGGAAAAAATGACAATATAACAAAGGTACGGAGAGTTCTTGGATTAACCAGTACGGCAACTGTTACTACTTGCATACTTAATCACTTAACATGGAAAATGACACTTTCCTGCAATACTTATCCAAAATCTATTGAGTAACCGCATATTAATTAAACTACATTATAATATTTTGTTTTTCAGCTCCACTCTGTAAGCAGTACAGACAGCTGTATAACAGTCAACAAAACCAAAAGAAACGTGACGAATATCAACATTACAACGGAATCGCCAAAAAGCACCAAATCCAGCCCAAAGTCCGAAGTCCAAGTCTTCCAGAAGGGCCCCGACATCACCGCAATAGTCGCTAAGCTCCCCGGCCTGGACGGCTTGGAGAACAACCTGCCGGTCATGAGGCCGAGGTCTAATGCGTCGGGAGCGTCATCCAAGATGGCGGCCTCCCCCCGCGCCTCTCCGCCGCCCCACCACCGGTCGCACAGCTCGCACAGCCTCGAACACCGCGCGGGCCGCATGCGCCACTCCCTCTCGCACCACTGCATCGGCGCCGTCGACTACAGCGCCGAGACCGACGCCGCCATACGCATGATAGAGCGGAACCAGAGGCACATAGAGAAGCAGCGACTCAAAAATGAGAGATATACCAGACCAAAAACAGAGGAACACTTCAGATCAGACAGCGATTTAGACATAAGGGATCCCCCGGCCAGCGTGGCCGACAGCAGACGGAGCGAGATAAAAAAGGCGGCAGATCGAATAGAGGAAAGTATAAAGAAAACCAACTGGGCCGAGAGAAAGACGCTCTCTATAATAGAACAACTAAAACGCTCGCAGCGCCTGCGCAAACTGAAGAAGAACGAGAGCTCCGAGGACATTCAGATAGAATCGGACAAGAGCTACGTTTACAACCGAATAGATGGGAAAATTATAGAGAACGCGCACAAATCCAGCCGGCGGTCGTCTAAGCTGTACACGAGGAGTGCCAAGTCGTCGGAGATCGAGTCCGAATCGGATTTTCCCAACGGAGATATTTACAGCAGCTCGCCACGGCTGGACTACGGCTCAGAGACCTCGCGCCTGAGCCACTACATGCGGAATGACGGGCGAGACGACGTCAAGTCCCGCCCCACACCCCCGAGAAAACCCTTGAGATTATCGCTGCATAAAGCCAAAAGCGCGCACTCGCTGATGAATGGGAGCGAATCAGAGACTCCGAGTAGACCGGCTTCGGAGGCGCAGAATTCGGAATACGAGTGCCACAAGCGGCCTATAAAGAGGACCCACGCGAGTGACAAGTGGTCTAAAGAAAGGAGAGACGCGGGACGGGCGACTCCTAGACCTACGCGGAAGTCGCTCAACGGCCTGAGCACGTGCGACACACCTGCTGCCGACGACCTCTACCCTGAGACTCCGCACAGGAACAGCGACATCATACCGTCGGGCAGATGGTGTTGATGGACCAAGGGAAGACTGTCTATTGAAGGCTACCATCACTCCCTCCTCATAGCAAACAAATATTTTGAGGACTCCTTAGTATGTTCAAACCTTATTACTCTAAAGTAAGGGATCAGAGAGAAAGGCAATGCCCGTAATGTTAAAGAAAAAATAATGACGTAAGATACTATGACAATAAAATATACCTTAAGTGATATTATAAACGCTTACCTATCGGGATGGAATATAATGATATATCATGGAATTGATTCTATTCCATGGCGTTCATGCCATTACCAGCAGCCTTGATTTATTATTTCGTCGCGATAAGCGCAAGGGCATCGAAAATATATAGTAAAGCGCCAATATAAATACGTTTGACACTACTCTAAAGATAACCTTCCGATCTATGCGACCGCGACCAGCAAACCAAGCAGGGCTTCTGGCCACGCTCACCGGTCGCGGGGATTGTTTACTGCTCCATATATATTCATAGTCAGCAGTGGTTCCGCGACCCTATTTCGGTCTCGCGTAGCGTGCATCGGAAGGCTACCTTAACAGCTTCGGACTGTCGGACTTCTGCCGCCGCCGCCACGAGCGGCGGCGCATTGCGGCAAACTGTCCAAGGTGAGCGTGCGCAACGAATATTTGAGGGTTGAAAAAATCTTATGTAATATTATTCTATTCCTAATTGTAAGATGAAATGTTTGTCTCGTTTAATATTGTTCATTGAGGCCGATTTGTTCTCTACGGTTTTAGAGTCAATATACACTGTTGATATAACTATTCTCCGACACATTTTAGTGTCTAGACTTTATAATGTATTTAAATTATTAAGTTATGAGGCTACTCCGACGTATTGTACATAAATAAGGCACCCACCGTTAACTCTCACACGTTAATAAATTAATTAAATCAAACGTCGTTTAATTATTAAATCATACTTCATGTACACTCATTTATTCATATCTAATGTAACCTGTCGAATAGAGGTCATATAATTTGGTTGTGTATTATTTATTTATTTCTTTATTGGGGACAACCAACAGTGATCACACAAGTACAAAATCTTAAAATGACTTCCACATCTTCACTTAAAGTGACATCCACATCGTTACCCACATATTGTTACACATTGTTGTTGATTTGAAAGAGAAAAAATATATAAGTTACATTATCAGATACAAATTAGTTGATTGCTTTTAACAATAATCATAATATTTCAGGAAAGAATGCTTACATAAAAAAAACATGCACATATGGATTTGAAGAGTAATTTCAAAAATATATATTACATCACACAGCATGTGTGTGTGTGCGTGCATGCGTGTGCGAGTGTGTATGTGTGTGTGTATATATGCACCCTAGCCCTAAGACGTTAGTCTTGGGATCAGTAAGAACTACTAGGTTGCCTATGTAGTGTATGTGCATCTAGAATATGCGTAGGAAATGATAATAAAATATTTAACAATAACTACAGAGGTAACTACTAAGTTATATTCATGAAGAATCGTTGCTCGTTCGTAAAAGGATATTTACACATTAACGGTGCATTGAACATTGAAGCAAGGCAGGAAACAATTATGTCCAAAGGTTATTGACTCTACAAGTTAAATGTTTTAAACATGTAAATTTTATTTATCATTTCATTGCATTTAACGGTCTTTTTGATGTATTTGACTTTAGCCAAAATAAAAGTTCAAAAAATGTATCATTTACAAAAATAAAAATATATACAGCCAAACGTATAACCGCCTCCTATTTTTTTGAAGTCGGTTAAAAAAAAATTAATTGTCGAAAAAAAAACAAAAATAACCCGACTGCGTTTTTGATGTATTCAGTATCACTCTCACGACTAAGACGAATCTAATGATACCTCTCGAGCTCAAATACGACAAATAAATATACATACACACACACACACTCGAAAAACTTAACCCTCCATCTGGCGCATTTAATATCAATAATTATAATTTAAATTTATGAAATCATTCGCGACGCCGTTTATTAACATGTATTCTGCGAAGGTTAAAGTACAACGCAATTTAAAAGGAAATAGGTGACCTATAATAATACCCTCTTACTAATAAAAAGATTTACACAACGGATAACTTAAACAACGTTGCTGTCTTTGTCTGATGCGTTGGAAAAGTCACTTGACAGACAAAGACAGCAACGTTGTTTAAGTTATCCATTGTGTAAATCCTTTTACTAGCAAGGGGGTTAGGCAATAAAAATCCAAGTTTTAGAATAGAGTAATTTATTACCGACGTCATTTTTGAGAAATAATTAACTTAGTAATTCAACTTATACAGTCAATAGGTACTGTTAAGTATGCCAAAATAATAACAATCTATGTACAAGTAGGAAGACAAAAAAATCACATGATACTAGCAAAATATACATTATTATACACTCTTTTCCTACGATGATTTCACCAAACCCAATAGATGGCGCTCCTTCGCACTAGCGGTAAAACAAATGTTCCAGACATTTGAAAAAGCCTTCGAACCAGGCAAGGGCCCTAACATTCTCGGATACCAGTGGTGGCGCAACCAAGCTGAGCTACTAAATATTTAATAAGCAGGTACAGCTGTAATGAGAGTATCTCACACCTAGCTTACACTTCGTAAGGATACATTTTATTGGCAGCGATGTCTGGTTGTCCTACCAATAGTCCCATCTTCGGCGCACAGACGTTGGCAACCAAACTTTATATAATGTGCGATGCCATGTGTGATTTCTTTTTCTTATTTTTTCATCCATTTTTGTCAAGTGTCAAAAGGTGGCTTTCTCATTGGGGAGTCGACGAAAAGCAAAGTTTTCACACTGACTACGTTATAATAGTATAAAATTTACGCACAACGAGCAAAATAAAATCGATTCACATTTTAAAAGTATTGAACACACTCAATTAAACACAAAATTACAAATAATTACTTTACTCCATTATTTCAGTCTTTTGAAAAGAAAAATTTACAGGAGTAACAAATTGACAGATAGATTTCGAAATTTGAATATTAAAAAGCAAAAAATTAATTATTCGTCAAAAATACACATTTCAATATACAGATATTATCCGAGGTTAGTTATTATTTTTATAAACTATAAATATTGTTTCAGCAATAATTCTAACCCTAAGCGCGCACCGGCGGGCGGCCCGCGGTGCCCACCGAAATGTATGCATTGTATCATCAGTGCGCGGCCTGGCCGCCAGTGCGTGCTTAGGCTTAGGATCACTAAGGATCGGTTCACACCGAGACGCGACGACGCTAGAAGATGTTGTATTAATATGCATTATGCATAATTATATGCAGCGCTACGTAACGCGTCGCGTCTCGGTGTGACAGTACTGTCGACCCTTAGGGTCTATAGCTATGTTAAATACCAAAAATAACAACAAAATCTGATAATCCAAGTCCAGCGTCTTCGTTTATATTTTTGATGGATATCAAAAATATAAACGAAGCCGCTGGACTTGGTTATTATTGGTTAATGAATTGGATAATTCATTAACCAATAATAACCATACATATTTTCATCAATTTAAAAACATTTCTGACAAATAAACCAAACACCCATCAAACTTGAATATACATTATGTACGTTTCAAATATTTGAGTTATTTGTCCGATATTTTATATCTATTTCTTACAATTCTTTTTTTTTATCAGTACTCTATATTAATACAATTTATAATAATAAACAGTTTTGCAACGAATCGAAAATAAAATGAGCATTCCGAGATGTCGGCAAGATATTCGTTGCCCAACTGTATGAAATATGTTGAATTGTTTCCATAGCATAGACAATAGACTGGGCAACACCATCAATAATTCACTGTCTAGAAACAGAAGAAAAATAATGTTGCATCATCAGACAGTTTTACGTAAATATTAACAGGTTGAAAAAAAGGTTGCGTCTCGGGACGCCCGACAGAAGTGATAACTACTTAATATTGTTAATAAATTGTTTAACTTGAGAAAAGCTTAGGTTAATACTTAAATTGTATGTACTTATAATAGGCCTTTACCTATGAAATTGCCGTTCTGCAGTACTGGCCATTTCAAATCAAAATAATTTTTGTTTGGCTAAGAATTCTAATTTCAAATTAATTTTATTTTAAAAACATGGAATTCTTTTTCCAAAACTAGTCATTTTTTTATTGATTAGTGTTACATTTTCATCGCATTTCAATCTTTTTCGTCATCATGAATACGTTAAAAATTCGAGTAATTATGGAATATGAGTACCGTCGTGGCAGCAACGCGGCACAGGCAGCACGCAACATCAACTACGTTTACGGAGCTAACACTACAAACCAACGCACCACCTGTGATTGGTTTACTCGCTTCCGTTCTGGAAATTTCGACCTGAAAAATGAACCTCGCGGTCGTTCGAAGACTTTGGTCGACAATGACGAATTAAAGGCGATTGTGGAAGCTGATGATACACAATCTACGGCTGAATTAGCAGCAGCTTTCGACGTTAGCGTCAAAACAATATTGATCCATTTGCGTCAAATTGGCAAGATAAAAAAGCTTGACAAATGGCTGCCCCACGAACTCAATGATCGCCAGCGCGAAGTACGCGTCGAGACGTGCTTTGCACTGCTCAACAGACACACAAATGAAGGAATTTTGAACCGCATTGTTATCTGCGATGAAAAATGGATTCTGTTTGATAACCGCAAGCGCTCAGCAAGTTGGTTGGATCCTGGTTCAGCACCTAAACAATGCCCTAAACGAAAACTTACCCCTAGAAAAGTGATGGTCACTGTTTGGTGGTCTAGCGCCGGTGTGATTCATCACAGCTTCTTACCAAACGGGGTGAACATTACTGCAGATGTGTACTGTGAAGAACTGAACACAATGACGGAGAAGCTGGCACATCTCCAACTTTGCGTACCCGAGAGGCAGTACAAAATGCCTTTGAAGAATTTGTTGCCTCCCGTCCAGCTGATTTCTTTAAGAAGGGCATCAATAAACTGCCACTGCGTTGGCAAAGATGCATTGATTGCATGGGTGATTACTTCGATTAATACAAATAAAAAATACATGAAAATAATTCGTTTAATTTTTTTCATACAAAACGGCAATTTCATAAGTAAAGACCTAATATTAATATAATAATGTAAGGAAAGGTTATTTATTAATAAAATATTGATACGGGTACCGCTGTGGGTTAGAGTGAGAGAAGAGGAGCCTGCTTACCGCTGCGGTATGCGTAAGAGAAAGGGAAGCCAGAGAGACTGACACCCTAACGCGTTACGTAACGAAGCGGTTTACCCTCCCACAAGAAGATATCACTTCAACAACTACTGGGCGCGCATTCGGTTTGTCTTTTTCTAAGCCTGACAACACACGTACTAAATTTGACATCCTTTAAGGATGTTGTTCTTCCTCATTCTTTAAGGATGTTCCCAGAACACATATACTGAATTTGACATCCTTCAAGGATGTCAAATTCAGATAGCCTAGGCCTAATCTTAGGCGAATCTATTGAAATTGAATGGATTACGTTTCATAATACGATTCACTTGTGGCTATTTTGGACCTGCCGGTTGCCATACAAAACACGCATGTCCCACACACGTGCTGACTCGTTCAGATTCTGAATATGTAAGATCTCTTTGATACTTTCATACAATTTCGTGAATATTAACTGAATTGGACATTTTTAAAGGATGTCAAATGCAGTATGTGTGTTCTATGAACAGCAGGCTAAGTGTTGGTCAATTTTATAAGGATGCTCAGTTCATTATTTATATCTATGATTGTTTCTAACCAATATATTCTTAAGACAACAGTATAAGACTAGTCATAGACACGACCATGGCAGAGTGGCGCAAAATTATACAAACAAAATAAAAAATTCTTTGTTTTTTAATTCTTCTCAAGACTTTTTTGATTTTATTGTATGCATAAAATATATACTTTGTAGATACTCTTATGAATGAATTAAACACGCAAAAATAATCTCTGTGTTCACATAACCCCTTGTGCTTTAGATTTTTCACGGTGTTTTAAGTCATAGCAATTATAAATAAAGGGTGACAAACTAACAACAATCCAGAGCCAATTATTGTGGTAATAAAAACTTCATTTGAAATAAAACTTCAGTTCAGACGCTTTCACGTCAATCTGGTCCTGTGGTAAGTTCTAAAAGAACTTAAGGGTACCACACACGGAAATATACACATATTTAAGATTTTTATTACATTATACACATATTTGATGCATATCCATGACCCAGGAACATAGACCTGTTTGTTCCTTTGGCGGGATTCGATTCCGCGACCTCCGACTTGAGCACCGACGCGCTCAACCATGGATCCACAGAGGTTTGTTTATATGGCTGAGTATGGCTCCGGTATCAGCGCATGCTGTCCCACCCGCACAATCCCTATTTAATGAGTGTGCGACTCTTAAAAAATCTCTTAAAAAATCTAAAGAAAAATGTATGTATGTATATATATATATATATATATATATATATATATATATATATATATATATATATATATATATATATATATATATATATATATATATATATATATATATATATATTACAGGGTCGTTATCCAGCAGTTTTTATCGTATTCGCTAGATGACAACAGTAAGTACTATTTTTATAATACCATACCGTATCTTAAATTAATGCTTATCACGAAAGGGAGAAACATTTTCGCGAACGTAATTTTTAAAACTTGTTAAAAAAGAAAATAAAGAATGAAATAAATATATTTCCGTTTTGAATTATTCATATTTCACTCCAAGTGTGAATAAATGCCAGAAATGAATGGTCTGAACACTGATTCATTTCATTCGCGTCTTCAAATTTTGCACATAATGTAATAAACATGAGATGGGGTTAAATGGGGTTATGTCAATAAACTTTCAGTAATTTATGTTAAGCGAATGTGTCACTAATTTAGTCACATTTTAATTATTTATTACATAATATTCAGTGGAAAAATTAAATTAGACGAAAAACCCAATAATCGCTGATAATGACGAACTCTGTGGTTCAGTGGTTGGCGCGTCGGCGCTTAAGCCGAAGGTCGCGGGTTCGAATCCCGCCGAAGGGATAAAAAGTTTTTCTGTGTTCCTGGGTCTTGAATGTGTATTATATGTAAAGTATAATAAACATCTTAAATATGTGTATAGTATAAAAGTATTAAATACTTTTCCGTTGTCTGGCGCCAGTGATACAAGTTCTTTGGATACTTAATTTAGGCCCAGATTGACGTGGCGTGGAAGCGTCCACAGATATTGTAATATAAATTAAATAAAAATATGCTCTTAAATTAAAAATCTATTAAAATTATCTTAAATTATTTTCATTTTCGGTTAATGTTGTTTTCTAGTAAGTCGCTTGTAGCACGCAGACCTTAGTCTTCCTCTGGATCGCGGTCCAAGTTGACAAACCTAGCAATTCAGCTGTAATTAGTACCTATACACTATACAGTTTTAGGATATTTTTGTTTAATATCATTATAAATTTTATAATTTGTTGCTTAGTTATATTTTATTCAGTTTGTAAGAAGTTTGTCTTTTTTTTCGTCATATTTTGTTACCATTATTATCATCATCACTTTATTTCATCGCGTTGTCTCATTGTATTTCATCTATCATTAAAACTCATTTTATCTATAAAACATTGTTTGTATTATTTTTATACTGTACCAAAAGTTTTGTTCCGTTGGTGAATCAATAAATAAATAAACTGACTGTATTTTTGTAATGAATATATATTTTGTAATGATAGTATAATATAATATTATCTATGTAAGTAACAAAGGTTTTTTTATGGTCGGTGTTACGATTTAAAGCACTTAAGCAGACACCGTGCCTAGCTATCTTAAGCTAAATTTGATTCTAGTTCAATAACAATTCAATAGATCATTGAATTCAATTAAATTTCGGTTTAAGTGTTACTTGGGTCCTGACCAACAATAAAAAAAAACTTGCAGTGAAGGTGCTTATTTTTATTCATATACATATTGGTAAATTTCGAAGATTTTACTAATTTGTGATTGGTACCTTTTCATGAGGCTTTAAACGGCGGTTTCTTAGTGTGAATTTAATTATGTGAGTGATTTAAAAGGATGCAATATACCTGTTGAGCGCTGGCGGTAGCGGCAGGCGCGTCACGTCGCGCCGCATGAGCAGCGACACGCGCACGCACCGCACGTCCGCCCGGGACGCGCGGGACGCTGCGCATACAAACTATACATTATGTAATCTTAATTACGAACTGGTACTTTCGTTATATCATATCGGTTGATCGGACGTCGACGTCGCATACATAATGCCACAGTCGAATTCGAATTTAATTAATAAAAGTAAGTAGCGGTAGCGGCATGATCGCGATTGTCGGGAGCCGGTCTGCACCGAGCCCAACTCGGAGACTTCGCCTTTCTGGAGTAGCACAACGTTATTATTTATTTAATATATACAAGTTTTGTTTTTCTAATAGCAAGCGTACCTTTAGGACAGGGCCGCGCGGGCTCCTCGTCGTCCTCGATGTCGGTGACGTCATCTTGCTCGGCTGGCTCGGCGCGGGGAGAGGGGCGCGAGGGGGGCGAGGCACTGGGCGAGGAGCCGCCCAGCCCGCTGTCCAGCTTCTGCCGCTTGGCACGCGTGTCCGGCGTCGTATCCTCCTCGCTGGCCCAGTCGCTGCTGTCTTCCGAAGCTCCGCTCGCGGCCTGCGCCGGCCCGTCCTCGTCCAATGCACCCGAGTTCGAATCCTTGAAAAATATTTACATTATTATACAACCGAATCGATATCATATAAAATAATTTTAACGAGGATTTAAAATATGATGCGTGTAATGGAAATAGTATTTACGTTTTCGTCCTTTGAATTGTCCTCGGAATGTCGATATTTTCTGATCAGTCTAGATAGTCTCAGGGATCTATCCTTGTCTTTGGATTGGGACTTGCATTCTTTACGTTTAGGAAGCTTCTGTGAATCGTCTTGCGGGCGGGAGGTGGAGGGCGCGGCATCAGCGGCGGCCCGACGGCGCGCGCGCGTCTGCACTCCCGCGCCTGATGGCCCGTCCTCCGCCTCGTCCTTCTGGAGTTTCGAGCCCTTCCTGTCTTTCTTCGAGCTCCGCGCGTCCGTCTTGGTTTTCTTCTTAGTATCTCTGCGGGCGTCGCGCGGACGGCGGGCGCGGGCGGCGGGGCGCGGCGGACGCGGCGGCTCGGGCTCGGCGTCGACATCTGAGTCAGCGCGGTCGGTGTCGGAGTCCACGCGGTCGTAGCGAAGCGCGCCGGCGACGCGGCTGTGGCCCATGCTGATGACGAGGTTGAGCAAGGCGTTCATCTCGTCGGCGCCACCGTCAGAGTCGAGGTCGTGCAGCGCGCCCAGGTGCGACGGAGGCGCGTCCACGGGGATACAGATGCGACGCGGGCGGCGCGGCGCGGGGGGCGGGGCGCGCGGCGCGCGGGGTCGGAGCTCGGGGTGGCGAGCCAGGAGTGCGCCGCGCAACGCCGATCTCACCGTGCCGCGACACAGCTCCTGCAGCCGCGGCGGCAGCTGCTCGTCTGCACACACAATTTAATATACTACTTCAACTAGTGATTTATTTATTTCTATAATTTTAAGACTGCCAAAACATAACATCCAATTTTTATAATCAGTGCTGTTATGTACCTAATTTGAGCAGTTTCTTGGCCTCGTCCGGCGTGGGCAGGCGTAGCGGCGCGAAGGTGACACTCAGCAGGTTGCGTGTCTCCCACTTGTTGCGGCCCACGCGGCGGATCTGCACCAGCTTGCTCTCCAGCGGCATGACTAGGATACCGCCCACCTGTAAATGTGTTAAAGATAGGGACGGGGACAAATAAATCCTATGCTTTGACAAATAAATTTACCTCTATTATATTCGTAAAAGTATTTGCAATAAGTAATATTCGCGCAAACATAAGAATTCAATTTTTATGCACTTCACATCTCGTTTTTGTCTTGTTGTCAGAGGGAGAGAAATAATTGTTTTAACGTAATTTGACTGCCTCCATTATCTCAGTCCAATCAAAGTTATACAAGTCGCACTTTGGATAAGCACATTTAGATAACCGCCAAAAGAAAGCAACAACTGTCTAGAATTAGTACGAGGGCGGGTCAATAAGTCCGTGACTTTTGGAATAAAACACAGATTTTTTGATAAATAAATCATTTTATTTTTCAACGTAGTCCCCCTTGAGCTCTATACACTTTGTCCAACGCTTCTCCAATTTTTTTATCCCTTCCAAAAAATATGATTTGTCGAGGTCCTCAAAATAGGCCTTTATTTGCGAGATGACTTCATCATTGGAGTCAAATCTTTTTCCACTGAGCCATTTTTTCAGGTTTGGGAACAAGAAGTAGTCACTCAGAGCCAAATCTGGAGAATAGGGTGGATGTGGGAGCAATTCATAGCCCAATTCATGGATTTTTGCCATGGCAACTGCACATGTGTGCACCCTTGCATTGTCTTGGTGAAAAAGAACTTTTTTCTTAGTCAAATGAGGTCGTTTTTTTTTTAAATCCTCATTGAAGCGGTCCAATAAGTTGGCATAATATTCCCCATTAATTGTCATTCCCTTTTGAAGATAGTCAATGTGGATTATCCCACGTGCATCCCAAAAAACAGTCGCCATAACTTTATTGGCTGACAAACCCACCTTGGCCTTCTTTGGCGCCGATTCACCCTTAGAAACCCACTGTTTTGACTGTTGTTTGGTCTCTGGTGTGTTGTGATGGATCCATGTTTCGTCCACGGTTAAAAAACGGCGCAAAAACTCCTCCATTTTGTGATTAAACAACGCCAAACCTTCCGGTGAAGTTGTTACACGATTGCAATTGTGGTCGACTTGCGGAAAGCTTTCTCATGCCCAAGTGATCATTCAAAATTGAAACCACTGAGCCATGCGAGATGCCTATGGCTTCCACAATCTCTTGCACTTTCAATCATCGGTCGGCCAACACCATATCGTGAATTTTTTCGATTGTTTCGGGTGTAGAGACCTCAACTGGGCGTCCAGGACGTTCGGCATCTTCAGTGCTTGTACGGCCACAACGAAATTCAGTAAACCACTTTTTTACCATTGAAATCGATGGTGCAGAGTCCCCATAGTATTTATCAAGCTTAGCCTTGGTCTCGGTAATGGTTTGTTTTCGCAAAAAATAATGCTAAATAAGCACACGAAATTCACTTTTTTCCATTGTTTCCTTAAGTTACTGGATAGTCTGATAAAGATAGCTGTAAAACACAAACTAACTGACGCAGCAAGTTCAAATTTTGATAGGAGTCAACTGACAGATGCCTGTTGAGTAGTGTTGCTTTTTCAGTAAGGAGGTTAGAAATTCAAAAAGTCACGGACTTATTGACCCGCCTTAGTATGTAAATTCAACATTTAAATAAGCAACTACTGGCTTATACTTACCTATTTATAATATGTTGCAATAAGGTTACACAAAAATTATGTGAATATTTAAGATGTATTTTTTTACTAGCTATAAATATCTTGTAAAGGTTACCTTAAGAAGATTTCTAAAGTATGATACATATTCTTTGGGGCAGGCAGCTCCGCAGTAGACACGGTCGTAGCCAGACTTGAGTGGAACTAGGCACAATCCATTTCCTGTAACAACATTAGTATTACTTGCTATCCTAAGCTTCTAAGGTTATAATAATAATATATTTTGCGTACCTGTGAAAATGCCACAGCATTATTTTTGTGCGCGAGTGAAAGAGACATGTAGAAACACTCAATGTATGAAATTCTATGTGCTCCACAACCACACTATAGTATTATTTACTCACCATTAAAAAACTTTGGCTGGCAGAAATCAAAGTCATCAATGACGGGACTGCTCTCCAGGAGTGTGGCCAGTTTTGACACTGCATACTCGTGGACCTCAGGGTGCACTTCCACCCCATGGTTGATGCCCTGGCAGCCTAGGATTAGCCCCACCATGGAGCTAAGGTAGCCAGTTCCCGAGCCGATATTCAAGAACGACAGACCTTTGTGCAGCATCAGCCCCTCCATTACCTCGCTGTTTAGAAAGTTCAAGTGTCTTTAGTTACAAGTTGTGACATTCTGCCAAATACAACAGGACAACGATGGAACCTGTGATGGACCCATAAATATGTATTTACGAACTGTAAATGTACAAATGAATTCATTAGTCATAGATTATTTATAAAATACAAATTGTTTTTAAAAAACAATGTAACCTGGATTAATCCTGTGGCGGACTAATTAGCGCTACAATCCTGAATACAATCCAGGCCTGACCGAGTGTACCAGCTCGCTCGGTCGGAGATCTCCCTTTGAGGCTTCCACTATTCCCACAATCCTTTGTTATTGGGAAAAAATTTCATTTCATACTGAGTGTTAATCACAATAGGTCTTTGACATGCTGGAGAGTGGACTGTAGAGACTCCAAATTCTGCTCTCCTCTGCTCAAATAAAATAGTTGCTCCGATTAGTATATATATTTACCTATATATGCATGGTGAAGACAGGTGAAGAGGACCATCCATCCAAGCCAGATCCTTGTAAGCTTGATCATAGGAATCGGGGGTCATGTAATTCGCCCTATCCAAGGCTCGAAACACTTGTTCGATTTGGTTGCTTCGTATATATTTTTCACGCATCAAATTATCGACTAACTCATTATTGTCATTTCCAGAACTCACTGCGCCCCCCATCTTGTTGATTATGTAGTATTGTTATCTATATTTGGTGTTTTGGCTAGAATTCGCGATATTTTTATTATTGTGACGTCACGATTGTTTCTAAACATATTTTTATGATACCTACATTACATAAAAACAGGTCGATATGAAACTACAGAAAGTACAATACCGACCACTTTAAATAAGGGAACTAACTTTGTAAAGCTTATATTTCAATTAATGGGTTATTTTTGTAGCAAAATATAATGTATTAACACTTAAATCAAGTTCTACTCAATTAAAATCTGCGACATTTTTTAGATTTATTTTCACTTCGATGATCGACTTGTATTTCTTGGATTAATTTTGACATTTGTTTTACGACATAATGTTTTTTTTTATTTCTTTATATATATGGCGTCGGCTTAAAATCATTTGCCGGTGTCAAGTTAAAAAGATGGCAATAGAATTTTCGTTTCAATTTTCAACACCGTATTCCTAAATCGTCAAGTCTAAAGTCTAGTCAAAGTCCAAATAAATAGTCAGTGCAGTCAATGAGTCATGTAAGTCGATTCAGTAAAGTGGTAGAAGCTTTACTTTATGTTCCTAGGGAGTTTTGGAGGGACCCCAAAATAGCAAGTTTTTTGAAATTGTACCACTTGACCACACTTGTGCACGTTAACTAATATTTAATGGTTAATATTCTACCAATATTACACAATAAGAACCGAAATAACACAAAATTATGGGGGAAATACAAAAACCACAACATCACCCATTGAACTCCCGGCAAAACTCCACATAGTGTTTTTTATACAAAAAATGTTTAGACTTTTGTAGACGTGGATTAAACGGTCACCACTTATGAGCTTCTTGCAAAAATTATGCAAGTCGCAATCATATTGAGAAGATCATTTACTAAATCTAATAAATTATCTTCTTAATAGTTATGATAATATTCAAGCATTTGTTTACTATCAATTGTTTTATATTTGAAGCTATCGGTTGAAAAGACGTTGCAACGTGTTTGCGACACGCCTATTAAATGATTACTAATACAGTATAAGCAGCACAAACGAAAACTTTTGGTTGACCGTGTACTAAATATAACCATACTGATACTTTAAAAAATATTTGGAGTAAAGGGCCAGCGAGACGATCAAACGGTTTAACTCAATCCTTACGGGTTTAATGCAACTGTTTGACGTCGTCGGTATGATCGGTTTGTCAAACGGCATTAAACAACACAACAAAATTCCATCAAACGAGCTACCAACCCGTAAATGTTTGACAAAACGTTCAAACTAGCTTTGTAAAGAGCCATTTACACGGGTCTGTTTTCGCCGTGCAGCGAGCCATCTAAGAAGTCGGCGAAGTACTTCACCTGTCGCAATCGCAAGACCATTTACACGGGTGACTAAAACAGCATGCGGCTTTAGGGTCATCACACTGGCGCAGAGTCGAAGCGACGTGACACGTCATGATTTTCTCATAGAGGCTTTATCGAATATTTTCAAAACTAAGGATGGGCTACGACGTACATTTGACATAAGAAACTTCATACAAGAAAAAGTTACGCCCTCTTGATTTCTGAAGATTTTGTCAATTACATTACGAAGACCGAATATACTGCGGAAAGTAAATGTCAAAATGTCAAACCTCGACTGCCCCAAATAACCCTAAAAGTAGGCCAGTTTAAGTGTGGACACTTTGTTTCGACATGCCTCGTCTATAGTAATGTAATAAAGAGAAAAGATTTGTTAGTTTATATGTTGGTTTGTATTGAATAAGTTTCAAAACAAGTGGATTGATTTTGATGAAATGATTTGCGCAGATATGGAATAGAACACAGGGCTACTTTTTATCAGGGGAAAATATACCCCGTAGGATTTCTTTTTGCGACCACGAATGGCAACATCTAGTCTTTAGTATAAAAGTATAGGTATATATGTCTATGCTTAAAGCATATTCAATTCTATTTTTCCATTATTAAGGTACAAATTTGTATTATGATAATACGGTAGCGCTCGACGTCCTGCGTCGGCGTGCGTATCAGCACGTCTGCGTTTTTATGGAGTAGTAGTTGTTGCGCATCGCCGCGTTTTACTCGGGCGCAGTGACGCGTCAGACTTTGACTATACATCGTGTTAAATGTTTCGGCAGAATAAATTTTTCAGAAGACAGATTTGAAAACCTTGAAACATCGTCATTCTATATATAAAGAAAGCATAGATAGTTAATTTTTGCGAGTACGATCGTGTTACCAAGTCTAAAAAAATATTTCCTAAAATTAATAGTACGGTTCCCGCGAGATTTTGCGCGAGTGTGAGCTGAACCTTAGTCACCTTTCTTCAAAAATGTCAAATGGTAAATTGTAAAAATCTTCTTTGTCGTTTAAATTTTAAATTATTTAATGTTCTACGTAATTTCGGCTGCATCGCGCTATCATAGCATCGAGGAATATTGTATAATGACAAAGAATGTATAGGTAATAATAACGTAGAATTTATAAAAGCAAGTATTAGTTCTAAAGATTTGAATTAAAAACAAAATACGTCTACTAGTTCTGCTAAAATCTACCAATAACTTTTAAATAGCGTTTTCGAGATTAAAAACATACCCCAGGGCATAGCATGCCGAATATAATACATAATATTTGTTTTGAATTTTTTTTTTTATTGTCTCTAAATCTGGAGATTTTATAAGATTCTCCTAAAAACTGCAAATTTTTCAGATCTGCGATACAATCTACAAAACTCTAAAATTGTATTCTGATTCTGCTAAAATTGCAGGATTTTGCTAAACGTGGCCACACTGTCGGGCGCCGTGCTTCGAAAGTCACCCGTGTAAATGCTACAAAAGTTGGGGCTTACTGCTTTAGTCACTTGCGGCCTCGCCGAATTGGCATTTACACAGTCGATTATCGCAGTGCAGCTGAAATCGTGCGGCTTTAGCCACCCGTGTAAAATATCCCATAAACGATCAAATTCTTTTGACTCAAACCAAAATTCGATTTTACGTTTTTTTTAAATTCGATTTCGAATCGAACCAAGTTTTATCGTCTCGGGGGCTCTCTATGTTTCTCATCCATGATGTTCCTAAAGTACACCCGAGACGATCAAACGGTTTTACATGGATATAAGAAATGATATAAGAAATCGAAATATCTAATTGTATATCGTTGCCGTGTGGTCCCCGGCAGAGTAGAATTATAGGACCTCCATCATTCCCACCGAGGTACGAGGCGACTAAGGTACAAATATGCGTGCAAGATCACCAGCACACAGAGAAGGAAAACTCTGTTACTAATGAAACCCTCGCCAATACGCCCTTGCCCAGCGCGGCGAGTAAGGGCAATTCTTCCCAAAGAGACGCGCCAGAATACTACGGCCTTCAGTTCCCGGTGGCCCCGCTGTTCCCGGCCATTGTCGTGGCGGTCGCGGTCACGGCGTGGTGGAGGGTGCGAAGAATCGGCCACCACCAACAAAAATTACATTTGGCTACATATAATGCTCGTTCGATGAGGGAAGACGTCCATATTGCTGAGCTCGAGTCAGAGTTAGGTCACATTAACTGGCATATCCTAGGGTTGTCTGAAGTCCGAAGACAGGAGGAGGACATGATAACCCTGGAATCTAGTCACCTACTCTACTAACGGGAGGGTCATAGGACGTCCCAAGGCGGGGTTGGCATATTGATCAACAAAGTTCTCTGTAACAATGTGATGGAAATCAGCAGTATCTCTACGCGGGTAGCATACCTCGTTCTCATATTTACCAAAAGATATTCTATCTATCTATAAAGGTAGTCCAGGTTTATGCTTCCATGTCGACATACTCTGACGATGAAGTCGAGGCCGTCTATGAAGATAAAGCCAAGGCCATTTATAACACCACCAAGTCTCACTTCACTGTGAAGTCCCCCTCAATGCCAACGTGGGAGTACAAAAATGCGGGAAATCGGTGATCGGTTCGCACGGTATTAGAAACGGTGGTAGTAGAAACCATAGGGGACATATGCATATGCTGGTCAATTTCCTCGAAGCCCAGAGACTTTTTTTGATAAACTCATTCTTTCAGAAGAAGCCTCAAAGAAATGGACCTGGCGGAGCCCCGATAGTGTGACCAAAAATGAGACAGACTTCATTATGACTAATAGGAGGTATATATTCAAAGATGTCACAGTGATCAACAGGTTTAATACTGGTAGTGATTACCGACTTGTACGTGGCACTATGAATATAAACTTCCGTACTGAAAGAAATTGTCTGATGTAGTCTGCGGTCCAACCGTCACTGCACTATATCGCTGCGGGATCACAAAAATTCAAGCTGCAATTTTCGTGATCCCTGGAGAATCGGTTCAGCCTGCTGGAAACCACGGAGGACGTTGATCAATGTGTCAATAAATTCACGACTATTGTCCGAGAAGTGGGAGAGGCATTTTGCCAACGGAAACGTGGGAGTAAGGTGTCCAAGATCTCAGCAGAAACAGTAGATCTCATACGACAGAGACGGGAGATGGCAGCGGATTTGTCAGTGTCGCCTTCTCAATAAGCGAAAGCAGTACTCGAGAAATCGAAGATGCAATTAGGCGAAACAAAGGCTCGAAAGTATTTGCTAAGCAATTGGGAAGGAGTCATCTGACGAAGCTGACGACATCTAATGGTCGAGTCGTCACATCGAAAACGGATGTACTTGTTGAAGCTGAGACCTTCTACGGACAACTATACTCCTCACATGCACCGAAACCCACAACTCTCGATAGGAACAATAAACGTGCCCAACTAACGCGCCACTTCACGGACGAACTACCGGACTTCGAGAGCACAGAGATCGAGATGGCTCTTGAGCAGCTCAAGAACAACAAAGCAGCTGGATATGACGGTATTACAACCGAGCTTTTAAGAGTTGGAGGGTGTCCAGTCCTAGACCAGCTACGGAAGCTATTTAATACTCAGAAAGGCACAACGCCGAAGGCGTGGTCCAGAAGTGTGGTCATCTTATTATTTAATAAAGGTGATAAAACGCGCCTATAGAACTACCGATATCACTTCTGAGCCATGTCTATAAGCTCAAAAGTCATCTCGAACTGTCTTGCCCGAAGATTTGACGACTTTCAGCCCCCGGAACAGGCTGGGTATCGAAAAGGCCTACAGTACGATGGACCACATTCACACACTGCGGCAGATCGTACAAAGGGCCGAGGACTGCAATCGCCCTCTTTGTCTTGCGTTTGTGAACTACGAAAAAGCCTTCGACTCCATCGAAACCTGGGCTGTTCTAGAGTCTCTCCAGCGTTGCCAAGTCGATTGGCGATATATTGAGATAATCATATGTCTATATAAAGCCGCTACGATGACCATCCAAATCCAAGATGTCGAGACAAGACCAATCCCATTACAGCGTGGAGTGAGACAGGGAGACGTTATTTCTCCGAAACTGTTCACCAATGCACTGGAGGACGTCTTCAAAACACTGGACTGGATCGGAGGAGGCGTCAATATAAACGGCGAATACATCTCACACCTTCGATTCACAGACGACATAATTATTATGGCTGACAAGGAAGCTGACAGAAGAATACAGTTGGGCTGGGCAGCTTTCGGAAAGTTTCGCCAGATCTTTAAGTGGCCACTGCCCCAGTGCCTCAAATCGAAAGTCTTCGACCAGTGCGTCCTTCCGGTCCTTACCTACGGAGCCGAGACGTAGACACTCACAAAAGGCCTCGTCCACAAGTTCCAGGTTGCTCAGCGAGCTATGGAGAGGGCTATGCTCGGAGTCTCTCTGAAGGATAGAATAGATAGATAGAATTTGGAGTGGAGACCGCGAACAACCCGCCCCGTAGGACGACCTCCCGTGAGGTGGACCGACGACCTAAAGAGAGTGGCGGGAAGCGGTTGGATGCGGAAGGCAGGGGACTGAGTATGGTGGCGCGAAATGGGAAAGGCTTATGTCCAGCAGTGGACGACTACGGGCTAACGATGATGATGGTGATGATGAATTACTTTGCAATTATTTCATGAAATATTTATATTATTGCATAAAACCGGCTACTAACCTGTGTAATGACAATGGAGATTGATTTTTATTATTTAATGCATCATACCTTGCAATACAACACGGCACTTTTACAACATTCAAGTTAAATTTTAAAGGATAAGTTTTTATAATCTCCTGGAAATTCTTAATTATACAAAACATAAAAAACCTTTTGAAAGAAGACCTACCACAAAAAGTGAGCATAAAGGGCCGCTTAGGCTACTCCATTTAATATAAACCACAATGAATTTTGGCGAGTTTTGCTGAGAATGTCAATTTGCGACGTTGTTGTTTTTGTATATCTCCAAAATTTGTGTAAATTTGGTTTATAATGTGTAATACGAGGGCGGGTCAATAAGTCCGTGACTTTTGGAATAAAACACAGATTTTTTGATAAATAAATCATTTTATTTTTCAACGTAGTCCCCCTTGAGCTCTATACACTTTGTCCAACGCTTCTCCAATTTTTTTATCCCTTCCAAAAAATATGATTTGTCGAGGTCCTCAAAATAGGCCTTTGTTTGCGAGATGACTTCATCATTGTAGTCAAATCTTTTTCCACCGAGCAATTTTTTCAGGTTTGGGAACAAGAAGTAGTCACTCGGAGCCAAATCTTGAGAATAGGGTGGATGTGGGAGCAATTCATAGCCCAATTCATGGATTTTTGCCATGGCAACTGCACATGTGTGCACCCTTGTATTGTCTTAGTGAAAAAGAACTTTTTTCTTGGCCAAATGAGGTCGGTTTTTTTTCAAATCCTCATTGAAGCGGTCCAATAAGTTGGCATAATATTCCCCATTAATTGTTCTTCCCTTTTGAAGATAGTCAATGTGGATTATCCCACGTGCATCCCAAAAAACAGTCGCCATAACTTTATTGGCTGACAAACCCACCTTGGCCTTCTTTGGCGCCGATTCACCCTTAGAAACACACTGTTTTGACTGTTGTTTGGTCTCTGGTGTATTGTGATGGATCCATGTTTCGTCCACGGTTAAAAAACTCCTCCATATGTGATTAAACAACGCCAAACCTTCCTGTGAAGTTGTTACACGATTGCGTTTGTGGTCGACTGTGAGCAAACGCGGCACCCATCTTGCGGAAAGCTTTCTCATGCCCAAGTGATCATTCAAAATTGAAACCACTGAGCCATGCGAGATGCCTATGGCTTCCACAATCTCTTGCACTTTCAATCTTCGGTCGGCCAACACCATATCGTGAATTTTTTCGATTGTTTCGGGTGTAGAGACCTCAACTGGGCGTCCAGGACGTTCGGCATCTTCAGTGCTTGTAAGGCCACAACGAAATTCAGTAAACCACTTTTTTACCATTGAAATCGATGGTGCAGAGTCCCCATAGTATTTATCAAGCTTAGCCTTGTTCTCGGTAATGGTTTTTTTTCGCAAAAAATAATGCTTAATAAGCACACGAAATTCCCTTTTTTCCATTGTTTCCTTAAGTTACTGGATAGTCTGATAAAGATAGCTGTAAAACACAAACTAACTGACGCAGCAAGTTCAAATTTTGATAGGAGTCAACTGACAGATGCCTGTTGACAGGAGTAGTGTTGCTTTTTCAGTAAGGAGGTTAGAAATTCAAAAAGTCACGGACTTATTGACCCGCCTTAGTATTGATAGAATATTAACCATTAGATATTCGTTGATGTGCACAAGTTGGGCAAGTGGTACAACTACAAAAAGCGTGCTATTTTGTGTACGATCCAAAACTCTATACGAACTTTCAGTCAGGGCCGGACCGTGAGTTTAGGGGGCCCTGGGTAGCGTATTACTTGGGGTCCCCCCTTTTTACTCAAAGTATAGAAAAAAATAAGACAATTTTATTTTTATTTGTATTATTATAATATATTATTATGTCTCAGTGTTGTTAAATACAACCGGCAGCAAAATTGACAAATTATAGTGCAACTTTTCTGCATTTGTTATATAAAAACAGAGTAGTTAAATAGGAAAACAATTTTTCTGTACTTATTTAAGAAATTACTACACGAAGCCATATATGATTTCGTATGCATTCAAAAAAATTAAATTTTATTATATGGAAATCTTAAAAACAATTCCTTTTATTGTTGTAACATAAGTTAACTTTAGATTTCCCACATTTGGTTAAAGAACGCAATTTTGAACAATTTTGACCAAGTTGACGACTTGATTTCGTCCACTCGGGGTCTGATCGTACTGAATCTAGTGGTAAGTTTTATGTCTGTTAACTCCTAGCTTAAGTTTTTCGTCCCTTTTATTTGGTACATAGAGATGCCGATGGAGCTTGTAAGATTTGTGAGTAAATATTAGCAGAGCAATCTGATTTGGATTTAGGTATAACAATTTTGAATATATAACGGAGAAAAAAATAAATTATTTATTTTTTTCTCCAACGAGCACGAAGTTGGAAAGATTCATATTCAGGATCAGAGTTAGAAACCAGATCATCGTCACTGAAAAAACTATCGCTTGAAATAAGATTAACATGCTTGGAAGTACCATAGAAACGAGAAGGGTTCATTGCTGCAAAGAAAACAAAAAACATCTGAATGCATATATGTTTTTGACGTAAACGCATACGAGTCCAATTAATAATAATTGGACTCGTATGCGTTTACTGTCCGTGTCTTAGAATTTTCACACGTTTAAAATTATTAAGATTCTAATCTTTGTATTCAAATTATTAGCTGAGCGGAGCAGGCGGGATACTTATAAAAATATAATACCGGTTCCTATTTATTAAAATATTATAATAATATTATTAAGTAATCTGTAAAACTTACTACTGTAAGTTTTACAGATTACTTAATAATATTATTAAGTAATCTGTAAAACTGTGTAACTATATAGGTACTTTACGTAATTAATAGCGAGCGAGCGAAGTGAGACGAAAATTTGCGTATTTATTAGTTATGGAAACCTCGAAATAAAAAAAAAAATACTGATCATGAAATTAACAGTGGAGTAACGCGAGTGGGAGGAGAGAAAGAGAGAGAGAATTGAAAATAAAATATTTTAGATATACTTCAAAATTTAAGATTCTGTCCATATCTAAAAGACTTAGTTTCTTAGAAATCATTACTTGCACGTTAAAAACACTGAGTGGTAATAAATTGACATAGGTGATAGGAGCAGGCCTGATATTTTCTTACCTTAGACACACAATATGAAAATATAATTTGATGAATTGAATGAGTTTGATTGATCGCAGGATTCGCAGGGCGGAAAATCTTACGATCTGTTTAACCTTCCGTATACAAGGTGAGGTGTGACAAACCCCAGTCACATGGAAATCCTTGTAATTCTTTGAAAACTAATGCAATGTTTATAAAATTTCAGTAGCTGGAGCGAAGATATCACTACATTATTTAACAATAGTGCTTTAGATCTCACGTCGTTATGGGACCGTGCAGATGTCTGCAAAGTTGCGTTTAGTGTTATAAACGCCACAACGCCGTGTTGTAATCTACAATAATTTTATTCATAATTTGTTGACATTTTCCGTTATAACCTCAGATTATATAAATAATAGCTATTATTTATATAATCTGAGGTTATAACATAAAGTATATTGTTTAACATATTTTTCTTTTATTATTGCACCGTAATAGACAGTAAATTAATACCTTTACCAAATTTGCATTCTTTGTCCTGATAACTGTTGGGTTGTGACTAACCCCACATGGTAGAGCATGTAACTTTTATCTACCTGGTACACGGAAAGTTAATTTAATATAATTATGAATTTTTTCACTTTATCGTCTATATTTTGACTTTGACTTGACTCAGCTTGTAAGTCCTAAGTCCTAAGACCCCTAAGTCCGCGGGACCCTAGGCCAATTAAGCCATATGGTAGATCCTTTTAGATGCTTTCAGTAAAGCTTCTACCACTTTACTGAATCGACTGACTTGACTCATTGACTGCACTGACTATTTATTTAGACGTGACGATTGAGAAATGAAATATTGAAAATTTAAACAAAAATTCTATTTCGCGCCTTTTTAACTTGACACTGGCAAATGGATAAAAGCCGATGCTATATTTTATTAAATGGTTAATTTGACAAATGACCGTCGCAATTCGGATTGACACTCGTCACCCAAACGTCAGGTGGTCAGTTGACAGTTATGTCAAATTTTAGGATTAGATAGCAATTTATTTTGGAAAGTTCAACAATTATAAGTTAACGTGCTCAATTTAAGTTTTTAAAGCTGTTAACAATTGTTTTACCCGACTTAATTTAACTTATGAACTTAAAATTTTTAAATCGTATAAAAGTGCAGATTTTTTCGGACGTCACCTTGTGTTTTGATAAGTATTGTGAATATAAAGTGATTTGTGACGTAATAAAAAGTGTAATTTGCGTTAATTGATTCAATAAGAATGGCAGAAACAAGCGAACCGAAGGCGAGCCCTTCGGCGCCGGGCGGGGATGCCGGGGGCGAGGAGGACAAGCGGGATGAGCGCATGCTGGAGTGCAACATCTGCCTCGACACGGCGCGGGACGCTGTCGTCAGCATGTGCGGACACCTCTTCTGGTAAGTGTCAGCCCACCGAAACCAGAGGATCAAGGTTCCAGTATTATAGGCCACAACAAAGGCTGATTTTTATACTTTATACCTATCTATATCACATGATTACTGATATGCTTACTGCAACATGACAGTTTGTGGTCCCGCCAACATTACCACCTATATTATAAATGGAGACCATTATTTAATTTATTGGCTATAACCTCAGCCCAATGTGTACACCGGGCATAAACGAAGTTGTTTAGGCTTTTCCTAAATTGGTAACATACAATGATTATTCTGCTAATAGTTTTCCATACTATAACTGCATGTACATAAGTATTATAATTTTCTTGCAAAGGAAAAAGATTACACTATCAAAATGTTACTTGTTACAAGTTCTGCTTCCCGCTGGTTAGTAATAATATAATAAATTATTTGACACAATACACATAAAAATATTTGAATTGTTATGATATTTCAGATTAATTGACCAGCTTCTTAGTGATCATTATTAGTGGTTTATTCTGCCAACTTAGAGATAAAATTTTAAATCATATTTAAAAATCAAATGTATTTTATCAAATATGAACCTGTGTATGCCCTTAGCATTGTTGCTACCAAACGGATAAACTGATTTTGATCAAGTTTATTTTGTTTAAAAGTAAACATCATTGAGAGTGTCCTTAGCAAACGTGGGCATTAACTGAAGAGAACTTGAGTAACATACAAATATGCCATAGATGCTTAGAAGGAAGCTACACAGGTACAAGACTTACAGACAAAATCCACCACAATGTCATAAGATCAATAACGAAGGCCACAGAAGTCAAACAGAGAGTACTTAGTCTCTCTAATGGGTAGGCCACTTACAGAGGGTCACTGATGATAGATGGACCAAGACTTTAACCAATTGGTACCCTGTAAACAAAAAACGTAAGAGGGGAAGTCCTTACAAAAGATGAAGTGATGATATATTAATCAATGTAGCCGGTAAACTTGGTCCTGCACAGCTCAAGACAGATCAATGTGGACTAAAATGGAGGAGGCTTTTACTGCAGATTGTGGTCCTTACCACTAAGACAACAACTGCTAACAATATAGAATATGGTATTTTCCTGTATTTTTTTTATTACATAAATGAATAGTGCTCTGAAAAATAAGACAGTTTACAACAGAAATAGTATACTAAATATCAATATTTTCAAAGATATTGTGGATTGTTTGAAGCACTTTTGTGAGTCTCGTGAAAATGCCCCATATATAAAAGTCATTAAAGTAGGTGAAGTCACACACTACTAATGTTGCTACTAAATGTATGGCCATATGCACAAAATTTGTGATATCTCGTAATTTTGCGCATTTACGTTGATACATAGCACAGTAAATGTTTTTGTATTTGATGTAAGTAAACTAATTATGTAGGTTTTTTAAACTAATGTTGTAAAAAAATATTTCAACTTTTTTGTGACTACAAAATGCATATTATAATTACTAAACTACACATAAAATCTTAATTGTTTTTAATTTTATCAAGTTGTAATGTCTCATTATTTCTGAATTTATTTAAAAAAAACTCAATTCTTACATGTAGGAAAATAGCCAATTTAAGACAAACACTAACAAAACTGATAAATGTACAATTTGTAAGGAAATAATAAAGCTATTTTATTTATTTAGACAAATATTTTGAGCTCAAATGAAGAAATACGATTGGGCACAAAACTTAATGAATTTGTGACGAAACGAGACAAACAGGTGCATAAGAATATTACATCCTTTGTTAAGTTATTCGAAAAATCAAATTTGCCTAAGTTCCCCTCTTTATTTAAAAGCATTTTGTTATAAAAATTTAAATAAAATAAAACAACCAGGAAGTTAGTATATCAAGGACATGTTAAACATATT
Source organism: Phengaris arion (assembly GCA_963565745.1). Classification (NCBI taxonomy): domain Eukaryota; kingdom Metazoa; phylum Arthropoda; class Insecta; order Lepidoptera; family Lycaenidae; genus Phengaris; species Phengaris arion. Next base: position 2,679,849 of record OY751442.1, read on the forward strand.
CTTACAACATTAATATTATGTAGGTTAAAACCAGTCTCTACAAAGTTGAACCAGATTTTTTTTTAAATTATTGACTGACATATTATTTAATTAATTATTTTACATGACCCATATCGAAATTACAAAAAATTGACAAAATCAATACCTATCACCACAATACAATTGTGTCCGACACGGCATAGTAATATTTTTGCATGACAGTCAAAAGGAATAATCTTTTCAATGCTGCAATAATTTTGGTTACCAAAAAAAAATCAATCTAAAAATAAACAGTGAGTTATGTGCATAAATACTTCAGAGTTTTTCCATTAAAATAAATGAGTCAATTCCAGCATTCAACATAATATTTTAAAACACAACCATTTTGGTTTTGTTTGTACCTTAAGTTTTTCATAATGTTAAAGGATTCAAAATTTTATGGATCGTAAAAAACTTGTCTTATTCAACTGTCAGAGGATTATAAGACACATAAGTATTTAACAACAACATAGACTAAAATTAATTTGAAATAATCAAACTTAAGTTATGCACATAGGTACATTGTATCTGTCATTAGCATTACATTGACCTCATGAATGTATTTATGACTGGCTGTTCTTAGGGGTTATCACTCATTATGTTCATTTGGACAATGAGACAGAATCACCTTATTCTGTGTAGAAGTGATTGGTTTACAATATAACCTGTAAACTTACATAATTTGATTATTAATAGAAAGACGGGCATTGGCGGGCACTAGTCTTATCACATAAATACACACAAGTTATATGTCATTATAAAGGTCTTTTTTTATACTTCATTTATTTCCAATAACACATTTAATGTACATAAATAATGGGTTTCTTTATGTATACATCAAAAACAAAATAACAGATTGTATTCCCTTTACTATGAGCAGACATACCTACTATCTGCTGCATTTTCGGCATACTTGAAGGAGCCATACCCATACTTACTTCCATATTCCCATACTTATCTTCAAAAAATATTTTTTTCCAATAATATAATATGGCTTATTAGGTAGTCCAGCGACCATACTTACATTTTTTCTAATCATCCTTTATTTATTTAAATATATATTTACATCGGTAGGTGCCAGGTGTAGAGACGTGACATAGCAATTTTCTAGGTTCCTAAAAAACAGTTTTTGTTCCGAAATCAAAAGAAACAAAAGGGATCCCATAAGTGCAACTGTTAATCTGTGGACTGTGTGAATTTTACTATTTATAATAGTTTGGTATGTACTTACATATTATGTTTAAAAATCCTTAATTTACCTTTTAAATGTTAATTTGAGGGTATCTCACCAGCTGGCCCTGTCTGCATCAGTGGCTGGAGACGCGACCGAGTCGCCAGGTGTGTCCGGTTTGCAAGGCAGCCATAAGCAGGGAGAAAGTCATCCCTCTGTACGGCAGGGGAAATACTAAACAGGAGGATCCTAGAACAAAGGTATGTAGCTTTCCTAGGACGCTTGTTAATTGCTGATGTTTTTAATGTACAAATAAGATAATGCTTGATTGTAAGAAAAGGAGTCTGATGGTAGCAATTGCCGCTGCCTATGCACCCGCAACACTAGGGGTTACAAGTGCAGTGTCGGTCTTTTATGTCCCTTAAGCCCACGTTCCCACGAGTGTTTTCTTTTGTGGTCGCGACAGAAAGAACTGTCAACTAAACTAAAATTTCGAGTTTTGCCGGGGAGTTCAATGGGTGACGTTGTGAATTTGTAATATTTCATAAATTTGTGTATCTCGGTTCTTAATGTATTATTTTTTTTTAAATTGTACCACTTGCCTACACTTGTGCACGTTAACGAATATTTAATGGTTAATATTCTACCAATATTACATATTAAGAACCGAAATAACATAAATTTATGAAGAAAATACAAAAACCACAAAGTCACCCATTGAATTCCCCGGCAAAACTCTCATTTAAAGTTCATAATAAGGCAGCTGCATTGTAATTCTTCTTTTTCTTTTAATTGTGGCGGCCTCGGCGAGTTGCCACTGTCAGATAGTGTTTTCCATTTAAAGAAAATCCCCTCTGTGTTTGACACTGTCGCACTGTGTCGATTAATTTTATAAATGGAACACAAACTACCTAAAACAAACATACAAGTGTTAGTAAAAACGTCAAATCATAAATTGTTAGAACGAATATAATAGGTCTTTACCTATGAAATTGCCGTTCTGCAGTACTGGCCATTTCAAATCAAAATAATTTTTGTTTGGCTAAGAATTCTAATTTCAAATTAATTTTATTTTAAAAATATGGAATTCTTTTTCCAAAAGTAGTCATTTGTTTATTCAATAGTGTTACATTTTCATCGCATTTCAATCTTTTTCGTCATCATGGATACGTTAAAAATTCGAGTAATTATGGTTACGCGGCACAAGCGGCACGCAACATTAATGACGTTTACGGATCGAACAAACCAACGCACTACCTGTTATTGGTTTGCTCGCTTCCGTTCTGGAAATTTCGACCTGAAAAATGAACCTCGCGGTCGTCCGAAGACTTTGGTCGACAATGACGAATTAAAAGCGATTGTGGAAGCTGATGATACACAATCTACGGCTAAATTAGCAGCAGCTATCGACGTTAGCGTCAAAACAATATTGATCCATTTGCGTCAAATTGGCAAGGTAAAAAAGCTTGACAAATGGGTGCCCCACGAACTCAATGATCGCCAGCGCGAAGTACGCGTCGAGACGTGCCTTGCACTGCTCAACAGACACACAAATGAAGGAATTTTGAACCGCATTGTTACCTGCGATGAAAAATGGATTCTGTTTGATAACCGCAAGCGCTCAGCAAGTTGGTTGGATCCTGGTTCAGCACCTAAACAATGCCCTAAACGAAAACTTACCCCTATAAAAGTGATGGTCACTGTTTGGTGGTCTAGCGCCGGTGTGATTCATCACAGCTTCTTCGGGTGAGTCAAACGGGGTGAGCATTACTGCAGATGTGTACTGTGAAGAACTGAACACAATGATGGAGAATCTGGCACATCTCCAACCAGCATTGGTCAATTGCTCGTCTCCACTGCTCCTGCACGACAACGCGCGACCTCATACTGCACAGCAGACAATCTCCAAGTTGCAAGAACTGGGGTTGGAAGCTCTCCGTCATCCGCCCTACTCACCAGACCTTGCGCCTACAGACTACTAGTTTTTCCAGAATTTGGATAACTTCTTGGCGGGAAAAAAATTGAATACCCGAGAGGCAGTACAAAATGCCTTTGAAGAATTTGTTGCCTCCCGTCCAGTTGATTTCTTTAAGAAGGGCATCAATAAACTGCCACTGCGTTGGCAAAATGCATTGATTGCATGGGTGATTACTTCGATTAATACAAATAAAAAATACATTTAAAAAATTCGTTTAAATTTTTTCATACAAAACGGCAATTTCATAGGTAAAAAGACCTAATATGTACATAAAATTTCAATAGATCTAAGTGTTTACTTAATATAAAACTGATTTAAAATTGATAGGGTGAGGAATGTAATTGGGAAGAAAGTCATATAGGAAGGGGTGGTTTATTAGGCAACAGAAAAAGCACATCTTTTAAAAGCATATCCAAGGTACCCTCGTCTAGGCCACACTCACAAAAAGAATTATCCTTGACCCTGATTTTGGCAAGGAAGACAGGTGAGCAACAATGATCTAGTCTGACTCGGCAGACTACCGAGCACACTGGTTTGCTACACTGTAAATATTTAAAATACCATGGTCTAACTGGTACCCCACCTTGTATTTTATAGTAGTATTTGCCTTTACTCTTTAGTATTACTTGAGATGGCCCACTCATTATTCCACCAGATAGTTAAGTGTTTTTTAGCTAGCTGAATTAAACCCTGGCAGTACAGTTTGTAATGGCTAAGTCAACATGATGTTATGGCATCTTTAGAATAGGCGTCTGCACTCTCATTGCCAATAATTCCACTATGACTTGGAATCAATGCTAACACAACATAGATATTTTGGACACGGCATCTAAGGAGTAGCTGTCTTATTTTCAAGATCAATGGGAATTTAAACTTCTATCGGAACTGGTTGGCTAAAATACCCTCTAAAACGCTCCTGGAGTCCGAAAGGATAAGCGACTTGATCAGGCCATGAGACTTAATAAGCGAGTGGGCCTCAAAGAAGTCCTCGCCTGTGAATACAGATGAAGTAGGAGACAATTTAAAGTTCAAAATCACATTAGCCCTCGGAATCCAGACTGCCGCTCCAACACAACCATGCAACGAATGGGTTTACATATACTCAACGCTGGAGACACCCCAACATTCGATACCGTCAGAGGGGGAAAAAGGTACTCCAGTTACGTGGATGTGACAGCGTGCTCCGACGACCTGCTGGACCGAGTGGGCGACTGGAGAGTTGAAGAGGGACTGACGAGCTCGGACCACAACGGCATATCATTCGGCATCAGACAACAGAAATCCACAGGCACAAACATAATACATACCACACGCATGTTTAACACACAGAAGGCAAACTGGACTCAGTTTCGTGAGAAACTGACCCAGCTGATGTCAGACAGACAATTAACTGTACAGGACATGGACACAATACCCAGCACATAACAAATAGAAGACGCAATAGACAGATACACGGAAGTCATAACGCAGACATGCAGAGACACTATGCCGACCAAAAAACACACACAGAGATTCACCTTTTCGTGGTGGAATGATGAGCTCGCGCAGATGAAGAAGGAGATCGCCACGAGGAAACGCAGGATCCGTAACGCTACGCCTGATCGCAGAGACCGCGTGGTTGGACTGTACCTGGAAGCGAAAGAGAAGTATGAAAAGGCAGTAAAAGATGCACAGACTGAGAGCTGGAAGGAGTTTTGCCGGAAACAGGATAGGGAGGGGGTCTGGGAGGGCATCTACAGGGTGTTGAGCAGAGTCAGAGGGAGGGAGGAGGATCTGCCCCTTACGAGGGACGGTGAAACCCTCGACGCCCGAAGCTCCGCGGAATGGCTGGCGGAGACCTTCTACCCCGAGGACCAGGAAAGTGGTGAAAGTGAGGAACATCGGCGGACGCGCCGGCGGGCGGAGTCCTTGGACACCGAACCGCCGGCGAGTCCGGACGACCCTCCTTTCATCATGGAGGAGTTGAAGAGAGCCGCAAGGTCCTTCAACCCCAAAAAGGCCCCCGGGGCGGATGGACTCACGTCGGACATCTGCCTACACGCTGTGGAATGTGACCCAGAATGGTTCCTTGCTCTGCTGAATAGGTGCCTTACCGTCGCCTGCTTCCCCAAACAGTGGAAGCGGGCGACCGTGGTGGTGCTAAGGAATCCGGGCAGGGAATCGTACCGGGTACCAAAAGCTTATCGACCGATCGGCCTCCTCAGGCAGGAGGCCTCTTTTCTCGGCAAAATCTTCGAAAAGATGCTGGTCGCCCGACTTAGGTTCTACCTGCTGCCCAAGATTAGCCCTAACCAGTATGGCTTTATGCCCCAAAGAAGCACCGAAGACGCCCTCTATAGGTTGGTGAACCACGTAAGAAAGCAGAGGGAGAAGAAGAAAATTTCTGTCGTGGTGTCGCTGGACATAGAGGGGGCCTTCGATAGTGCTTGGTGGCCGGCCATAAAGGTTAGGCTAGCTGAGGTTGGGTGTCCGGGGAACCTGAGGCGGGTGATCAGCAGCTACCTGAGTGAAAGAGGAGTGAATGTAAGGTATGCGGGTATGGAAGTGAGCAGGGAGACCAACAAGGGGTGCGTACAGGGATCCATAGGCGTACCAATCCTGTGGGACCTCATGTTGGACCCCCTGCTATGGATGTTAGAGGAGATGAATGTTTTTAGCCAGGCTTTTGCCGACGACATTGTGTTAGTTTTTGAGGGGGACACCGCTCTTGAAATAGAGCTAAAGACCAACGGAGTTCTGGAGAGAATAAATAAGTAGGGAGAGTTGAACAAGTTGAAGTTTGCCCCCCACAAAACATGTGCATTATTGGTTACACGGAGGCTTAAACACGACACCCCTCGACTCGCTATGGGGGGTGTTTGTCTGCAATATTATGACCAGGTAAAGTTATTAGGTTTGACAATAGACACCGGCCTCACCTTCAACGCCCACGTCGGCAATGTATGTAAGAAGGCCATTATTAGGTATAAGCAGCTCGCAAAGGCTGCAAGAGTAGGATGGGGGCTTAACCCCCAGATAGTCAAAACAATATATATGGCCGTGATAGAGCCGACTATTCTGTATGCATCGGCAGCGTGGGCACCCACTGTGGAAAAGATGGGGGTCCAAAAAAAGCTCAACTCCGTCCAACGGTGTTTTGCCCAGAAGATTTGCAGAGCATATCGGACCGTCTCCCTGAACTCCGCAATGCTGTTGGCTGGGATACTCCCTCTTGATCTCAGGATACTCGAAGCTTCGAGGCTCTATGAGATCAAGAAGGGGGTACCACACCCGGTGTTGAAGGACAGGGCGGTGGAACGAATGGCTCCAGCGGTCGAGGACCCACATCCGGCAGAGCAGGTAGAGCTGAGGTTCGGGTTGGTGGACGAGGACTCATATGCAGACGTGGTTAACAGCCACGTCCATAGGATCTATACGGACGGCAGCAAGATTGAGGGTCGAGTCGGAGCCGCACTCTCCGTATGGAAGGGTGAGGCCGAGACGAAGGCCGTCAAGCTTGCGTTGCCGCCGTATTGCACCGTCTACCAAGCCGAGCTTCTAGCGCTCCAGAGAGCTGTAAGTATAGCCTGCAAGAGTGGAATGGCGAAGGTCGGTATCCTTAGCGATTCCAGATCGGCTCTCCAGGCTGTCACCCTTAGTTCCCCTCATCCCCTGGCAGTACAAACAAGGGAGGCCCTCCGAAAAGCTGCATCGCAGAGGCGGGAGGTCTCCCTGTTTTGGATTAAGGCGCACGCAGGGTTGAGAGGGAATGAGATGGTTGACGAACTAGCCAAGGAGGCCGCGCTGCGATTGAAAAGGAAACCTGACTACGATCTGTGTCGTGTTTCATTCGTCAAGCGTATCTTAAGAGAGGATACGGTTGGGGAATGGGACAGGAGATACGAACTGGGAGGGACGGCTGGAACCACGAAGCTCTTCAAGATTCAAGTTGAAGGAGGACCCGTCGTGTTCATATCAGCCAGGAGTTGAGGAGACGGTTCCTCACCTGTTACTCGAGTGCCCAATTTTTGCTAGCAGTAGATACGATACTGAGCAAAAATTGGGCATATCGATTACGGGTGAGAGCCTGTCTTCCATCCTGGGGGGAAAGAAGAGGGAAGTTTTTCTCTCCTACTGCAAAAATATTGTAAACTGTGTAAATAAGAAAAACTGTGATATTTTGGTGTGATTTTAGTATAGGCTCTAGATTAAGTATTATTGTGATAGTAGGTTTAAGTTGAATGTGTGTGCCGTTGTTTTTATTGACATTTTAACTGAATTGTATTTGTATATTTTATTATTTATTGATTATTGTCTTATTGACATTGAATTTGAATTTAAATTTATTGTATATTATCGAAAAAATTTTTATTGGAATTATTGTGTTTACTGCGTTTTAAATTAATATCTGTTGACTTTTTACCAATGTAAAAACCGACAAGTACATAGTTACAAGTTAACTATGCAAGAAAATAACCAACTGTATATATATAAAACTAGATATAAGATTTATAAAAAATAGAAAAAGAATCAAAAAGAGAAAGAATAAAAAGATATAAAACAAGCCCTGATACTGTTAGGGGGATGGAACACCAAAAAAAAAAAAAAAAAAAAAAAAAACATGCAACGAAAGTATGGGCATCTGTAAAAATAAGCACAAAATCCCCAAAATGCAAATCAATAATTTCTTTTTATTGAGTATTAGCCAGAGAGGAACAAAGGTTAGATAAAGATCTATGGAGAGGTTATTGATAATGTTTGGGGAAATTGTCAGGGCATCATATGGGGTGGTAAAGAGGGGATTAAGTCTGCACTGGAAAATTGGACAAGGAATTTAGGTTAATTTACGGTAGCCACCCTGTCTCTGATTAAAAGATCTTTATGAAGCCAATAATCAGATGATAAATTTAACTGATATAGTGTGTGATTTGCCTATGAGAGAAAAGGGGTGAAAAGAATTTTGAAAGGCTTTTAAAAGGAACCTATCTGATGTTATGTTATATCAATCAATATCCTACAAGTCGAATGTAGCATACTACATTCGACTTGTAGGGTATTGATTGGTGATGATTTCATTCCTCCTACAATAATCCTTAATGACTTGGATTTAATTTTTCTAGTTCCTTTAATGGGACCTTATTGCACGGCTCTAGTAAGAAGGATCCATAATCAATGTTACTACGGATAAGAGCGTTGTAAAGCAGATTTTGTGTATACGGGTGTGAGCCTCACCAAACACCACTGATCGACCGCAGAACATTAATATTTTTCTCACATTTCTGGAAGATATGATTAATTTGGCAGGCGCCAGTCAGTCTTGAGTTCACGTAATTTGGCAGGCGCCAGTCAGTCTTGAGTTCACGTAAACTCCTAAAAATTTAACCCTGTTCCTAATCGAGAAAATTTGTTGGTTATACTAGATATTGACATCAGGTATAATTTTAGACAAAAAGCTTTTAGAAACCGAGATATTCAAACCATGTCTTGTGTGATCAGTGAGATAGGCAATGGCAGAGCTTAGGCGAGCAGAACATTTCGCAATATCTTTCGAAGTAATGTACAATGTCAAATCATCCGCATACTGTAGGATCTCACAAAAACTACTTACGGATAAATCTAAATCATGGGTATATATTATATCATAAAGGAACTAAGTGGAGATTCTTGAGGAAGGCCTTTATATGGATCGGCAGGATAGGGAATTACATATATAATTAGTCATCTTCACTGGGTAGAAGGGTGAAGTACGTTGTCGTATGTGGATGACGTATGTGTGTCAAGGAACATTCCCACCACGTGTTCCCTTTTCGAAAAAGCAATGTCTATGTCGTTCACAAAGGTACCGAGACCGTTCATTGTGCTATAGCCCTTCCAAAAACCGAACTGTGATTTGGATGCCCTTGCTCTCCATCAGCCATTCAAACCTGTTTTTGATTAAATGTTCTAAATTTTTTGTCAAAGTTATTGAAAGAGCGATAGGTCTATAAGTAGACGGATCACTACTAAGTTTTCCCGGTTTGAGTATAGGTAGAATTATCTGTGTCCTCCATTCCTCTGAGGGTAACCTAAGACTGGAAAATGCCATTTAAGACATTCAGGCGCAATTCTCGGGTAATTGGGGAACTGTTAACAAAAAAGAAATATGGTATTCCATCACTGCCTGGAGTGGTATCTTTCAATGAACTTAAAACCAATCTGAATTCTTCCGGAGAAAATGGACTATCGGAATAACTTAAAGAAGAAAATACATAATTTCGACATCCGTCGAAAGATGAAACCGACTGTGGTGTCACCCTCGGAGAAAAAGCCACTCTGTTGGGTCATTAGACTGTTGGTAAATCTTCTAATATTTTTTCAGACGGCGGGACAAGGGCGAAAGACTAAAACAAAACTGGCACCAACCATCTCCCTTTTTTTCAGAAAGTAAGTGTCGCACTTCAGCTGCCACTTATTTATAATTTAAATATCTAAAGTCATAGACCTAGAAAACACTTTTTCGGCATCTTTGCGGCGCTTACAGGCTGCAGGGCACTTTGCATCCCACCATGGAGGAGAGAAAGTTCTATGATCTCCTGTTGATTTTAGTGGAATGGTCCTGTTCGAAGCCACTAAAAGGACGTTTTGCAAATTTGAGTACATCAAAAGAGTGTCATTCATCATTGTTGACAGGCAAGAGGTTAATTTCTTAATCTGTGATGGCAGCGAACTGAGACCAGAGTGCTAAGTGTGAGTTTTTCGTTTTGCATTCGATCGTGAGCGCGTTTGGCGTTTACTATAAATTGATTGATTTGTACAGCGCCACCTAGTTGTAAACGCGACAACTAGGTCAAATCACATACAAATTCCTAGTTAACGCCAAACGCGCTCACGATCGAATGACAAAAGAAAAACTCACACTTAGCACTCAGTACGCATTATAAATTTTGAATTTAAGTCGAGGAGAATGGGATGTTGCTACCTGTCTAGTCTGTCTGTATGTTATTGATAATAAAATGAGAAAATTATCACTACCATAAGAGTTAGGAATGACTGCCCAGGATCCTACATGAAGGAGAACGAGAGGGGCAGCATAATGGTAGATCTACCACGCTCCTCGGGTTCTGCAAAGGAGAGATCCGACGAGTAGGAGATCCATCATTGAGGATAACTAGGTTATCCTGATCAATTGTATCAATCAGGAAAGAGGAATAGGAATCCATGAAGTTTCCCACTTCAATGATTCCTATTCCACAAGATGTATGGTGAGTATTAAAATCACACAACACAACCAAGGGGAAGGAACAGAAGGGAAAATGGAGAAAACTTCAAATAATATAGAGGAATTGGGATGAGGGACATACACAGACATAAAAATGGTATCTAAAACTCGGACAGCCACAATATTAAAATGACTACTATGTACAGGAAGAGTATATACAGAATGTATACATTGGCTGGAGACCAGAATAGCTACCCAGTTCTACCATCAGACCTGTCGTCACAGACATAGCCTGGGACCCGAAAACGAGTGCCAGAGTAACGGCTGCCAGTTAACAAGTTGGGTCAGGTTGGCAAGAGTTCTGTACGGTAGGCAGTCGCTAGACCTTGAAATTAGATCAATTAAGAAGATTGTCAAGTTGTCAAGTAGGTTATCGTTCGGAGACATAGATATGGCGGAGGTGTTATCGGAACTAAGGGGAAACGCACACCCATTAGGTGCCTGAGAAGCAGGTTGCTCAATTATGTTTCTATGCGCCTGGTGGTCCAGGGGAAATGTAGTAGGAGACTTTGTCTGTCTGTCAGTCCTGAAATGCTAGCAACAGCAGAAGGAGAAGTCCTGGCAGAGTTGGCAAAGGATCTTCTTACATGTGGAATCGAGCCGAAGCCTCCAAGTAAGAGATACTCTCCTGACTCATAACCAATTTTATATATTTTTTCCTAGAATATTCCGGGTAATAGACATCATTGGCTGCGGGCGGGCCTAGACAGGAAAGTTAGAGACGTTGCTTTACACGTTGCTCCTTCATGCTTCTGCGAACATTTGTAGCACCGGGTGGTGGTGGTGGTTGTGCTTTAACATGGCCGAAGCGGCAACAGTTATTGCACTGTAGAGTATGTAAATTGTAGGTTTCTACAGGGAGTGAAGTGAAAAAAACGCGATTGCGGCCAATCTTCTTAATCCCGTCCATTTTTATGTTATGTACATTATTTTAAATAAAAATTGCCCAAATAAAATTGGACTAAGATTCGAATCAGTCTCTGTCTTCGACAAGTGTGCAATGTATGGTGCAGCATTACAGCACCGTACAATTAAAATTTTTGTTTGCAAAATCGGGGTTCACATAGTGAAGTTGAATAGACGGCACGGAGAGAGAACTGTTTCCTATTATTTTGGCTAATGGCTCATTATTGTCCTTGTTTGTGCGTTTTCTACTACCTCCACCAGGATCCGAGTCTGATCTGAGTCAAGATCCTTTTCAGATCAAAAAGAAAAAACGAACTACTTACTTAACCTAAAACAAATTGCAAAATCGGGGTTCACATAGTGAAGTTGAATAGACGGCACGGAGTGAACTGTTTCTTATTATTTTGGCTAATGGCTCATTATTGTCCTTGTTTGTGCGTTTTCTATTACCTCCACCAGGATCCGAGTCTGATCTGAGTCAAGATCCTTTTCAGATCAAAAAGAAAAAACGAACTACTTACTTAACCTAAAACAAAAACTTATGTATACTAAGTACTTACTATATGACAAAACAAAACAAAATTTAATATACAACACAAAATATTATTAATTTAATTCAATAAATATAAAGAAAACACTTAATAAACAAAAACAGAAAAAAACGCTTGTTGAAAGCAAGTGCTTTTTTTTAACCAAAGAGCAAAGTCCTGCACTGTAATTAGAACTCTGCGCTAACAGTAGAGCAGTGAAAATCGAAGTGTCAAATGTCAGATTTGACAGCTGTACACAATTTTCATCTCTACTGTATTAGCGCAGAGTTCTATATTTTATACTGCTGTTTTTTCTGTTATGAGCACAAAAAAAATGCTCGTGGGAACGTAGGCTAAGTCCCACTTGAATAGGGTCACCATTTAGAATTTTAAATAGCCTGACATCAAACCGGACTGTTAAAAAAAGTCCGGACGTTTTAGTAAAAAAAATACAAGCAATAAATATTAAAATTTCGCACACTTAATTAAAACTAGAGATTATTAATTTACGTCTAAAGTTTTTGTTTTTAAGCAGATTTTTATTTTATGTTTTAACTTGTTGATTGCAATCGCAATAGAAAATCTATAACAATTCGAAGAAATTTAAGTTGATTAATATTAAAGAAAATTTCTATTTTGTTTCGAGGTGAGTGGGAAGTTAGTAAAGTTTAAAGACTGATCTGATATTACTGTGAGTTTTATAACTCATATTCAATTTTAACAAAAAAAAAAACAAATTCAAAAGTCGGACAAAGTCCGGAAAAAAGTCTAAAGACCCAAGTCTAAAAAACCCATGTGTCTCGGTTCCCTCGACCTCACTCACTAGATGACTAGACGAAACGCATCACGCAACCAAAACTCTATTTTTCGCCGGTTTTCTGTGATGCCATATTTCTCCGGTTGAGCCGGATCATTCACGTCCATTGCCTACGCAAGGCTCGCCCCCACTAAAATTATATAAATATAATAAGATACTACTAAAATAAAGGGTCGTTGATACCTAATTTTTAGATATTTATGTAAAAGACAATATATGTGTGACCTATGTAATATGTATAGTGGGTCAGTCACCTCAAAGTAAGATTTCGATATGTAAATTTTATTTTTGACTCTCTTTGGGTGATTCAGAACCTGGTACCTAATATGATAATCGTTATCCTTCCTTATGGCTTCACCGTAGTCGGGTAAAAACAAAGATTTTGATATCGAAATTATACACACGAAATTATACACGAACATAGGTGAGTGCCGTCGCTCACGGCCGCTGATGGCCGCTAGCGACCGTAGCAGCCATCGGCGGCTGTGAGCGGCGGCGGTTGTCTCAAGCGAAACTGCGTTTTATAGTAATGAAGATAAAGTTTGAAATTAAGTATATGACGATTATCCTGCTCGCCGCTCCGCTGCCACTTCGGTGTGAATCGGCCTTAAGGGCGCAATTTAACTAGGCAACCTATTTGCAATGTGTCAATGTCAATATCACGGTCAGTATTATCTATAATTTATTTCTTATCTATATACAAGGTGTCTCAAAAGTAAGTTCACATTTGCTTATCTTATTACGCGAAAGCAACTATTCTGAGGGGCGCGGGGGGTATGTCAGTCGGTAGTCTGGCTCTTGGGAATTTAGTCGCTATGGAGCGTTTCTCTGGTGCGGACCGTGCGTTGTGCGTACGTGAGTTTTACAAAAACGGTAATTCGGCGACTGTAGCGCGTAGAAAATTCTGCAGTATTCGACATATTCGTCACTTAAATGATGCGCCTAGCACTCGACTCATTGCAAAATGGGTTGAGAAGTTTGAAGAGACTGGGTCAACTCTGGAGAAACCAAAATCTGGGCGGCCAAGAACATCAAGAACAGCCGAAAACGTGGACAGTGTTACTCAGTCTATTCGAGATGATCCAAACCTCTCGATTCGGAAGCGTGCTGTTGCTTTAAATGTGCACAGATCTTCATTATGCCGCATTTTACACAAAGATTTAAAGCTGCACCCGTACGAAATTCAGTTAGTGCAAGAACTGAAGCCTCAAGATGCTGGTCAGAGGCTTGCCTTTGTAAATCAGATGATTGAGCGCTTTCCAACGTTCACCAACATCTTGTTTTCCGATGAAGCCCATTTTCACCTGAATGGGCATGTAAACAAGCAAAATTGTCGTTACTGGAGTGCAACCAACCCAAAACAAAAACATCAGAAACCGCTACATTCACCCAAAGTCACCGTATGGGCAGCGATGTCGGCGCGAGGAATTATCGGCCCTTACTTTTCTGAAGATGGAAGGGGACGCACACTCACAGTGAATTCAGAGCGTTATGTGGAGATGTTAGACGAGTTTTTCGTACCCCAACTGCAAAACTTTCCTGGTTACAACCAAAGAATAAGACTAAATGAATGCCGAGAGCGCAACGGTTTACATTTGGACGATGTTATTTTTAAAAAATAAATTCCCAAACAGTGTACTTCAATATAAAATAAACATTTTTTCAATAAAGCTAAGACTTTTCTTTTAAAAAAAGATTTAAATGTGAACTTTCTTTTGAGACACCTTGTATTTATAAGAAAGTGGTGTTTAGTTACACTATTTATAACTCAAGAACGGCTGACCCGATTTGGCTGAAAATTGGTATGGAGGTAGCTTAGAATCAGGAGACGGACATAGGATACTTAAGTATCTGCCCCGCCGAATCTGTCTGTCTGTACGTTCGCGATTATCTCAATAATTACTGAAAGGATTTTCATGCCGTTAACATTTACCGAACAAGTAGTTCCTTAGGATGGTTTAGGTCGATAATAATTTGTTACGGTTTTGTGGAAATTGTTTCATTTATGAAGATAATTGATTAAGGTGTCGGAAAAAATCAAGCCGTCTGAGAACTTTTATCGAAAACGCTGCCTAACCTAACCCGTTGGACATAAATAACAAAACATTGTATTTTGGTATTGTTTCTCTTTTTAGGTCTACAAAAAAGTCCGCGATGGCATAGATATGTTTAATGTATATCTTTTAAGGATAAGTTATTACTATACCCATTCTAAGTTTAAAAAAAAAATCAGAAATAATGCAGTATTTTCAGAATCTATTTAGACGGATACAATTTAATTATCCTTATCTAGGAGATTATATCTAAGAGATATCTTAAAATTAAAGGGTGCGTGTGAAAATTTATTATAAAGTATATATTTTTCCTCTGTGCTATTACTATATCGCAGGTATATTTGCTAAAGAAGTTTTTTGCCACGAACACTACCACGCCCCGGTGAAGCTTCGGGCAAAAGCTAGTCACTAATAAATAACAGATGAGGGTGTATATTTCTTATCAGGATCTTAGACCATTATCAATTTTCAGGTTTACTCTGTAGAAAACATCTTGAAAAAACTAAGTTTGAGTTCTTTTTTGTATCTTAACTGACTAATTACTATCATGAATTTAGTTAGAACCAATGTGAAAACGCTCAACCTATTTCGCGTAAAACGGTACATTCTTTTAAGAATTTGCATAATGAGTACGGTAAACGGTAATGTTTTGTTTTGAAATATTTTATCGCCAGATTTCTATCTGGACGTGGTTCTCCACGTCATGTGAGGTGACGTCACGAGCCAGGTATTTAGGTATTATGTGGCAAACGGCATTGTAAAAATAGGTAAATAATCGATATGTTTTACTAACAAACGAGCGGACTGATCGCCTGAGCGGTTAACGCCGCCCATGGCCCTGCAACCACATACCATAAAGTGGTTGAATACACCATACTAAATACTAACATGTGAGTTGTGGTTTCTAGTCTACCTGCGAATAAAATATGGCCAGACAAATTGACACACTTTCTCGTGTGTTCTCATGTTCAAAATAAGGTAATATCCAGTTGGATTATGTACTCCTATCACCGATTTCAATAAACCACTGACCAAAAACGTAGCTAAAATTAAGTACTTACGTAGTATATTTTAGTCATACAGCAGATGCTCTTTCAGTCTTTCCTGAGTCCATGACGAGTAGGTTTTTAGGGTTCCATAATACGACAAGGAACCCTTAGTTCGTTCTGTCCGTCCGTCAGTCAGTCTATCTGTCTGCCTGTCCATCCGTCCGTCTGTTCTGTTATTTTTACTCTGCGGTAGTATGGCAGATGATGAAATAACCATGAAAGAAATCTAGAGCGTAAGGCTGGCACTATATGATCCGGAATCCGGAAGGCCATAAGAAATTCTGAACATCGTAAATAGAACTATGCGCTAATTCAATACAGTTAAAAATCGAACACATGAGTGTCGAGTCAAATGTCAATGTCATTTATGACAGCTCGACACTCGATACTTAAATTTTCAACTCTATTGTATTAGCGCAAAGTTCTATTTTCAGTGCCCTGATGTATAGTCACAGCCTAGGCGCTTTTTACACGGCGCGATGTCTTTGTCCTACTACTATTATAAATGTGCAAGTTTGTGATGATGGATGGATGTTTGTTACTCTTTCGCGCAAAAACTACTGAACGGATTTTGATAAAATTGGGTATTGTAATATACTATATATATGTAAGAAAGAATCTAAACAACTTCCATAAGAAATGTGATAATCATTGTGTAAACACTAGAAATAAGAACAAGTTAGATATGCCAGTGTTCAGATTAAGCAAAGTTAGTAAATCCTTTAAAGGCCAATGTATACGCTTATACAATATAATCCCAGAAAAGGTTCAAAACCTTCCCATTAATAAGTTTAAAAAAGTAGTTAAAGAACGTTTGTGTGCCAAAGCGTATTATAAAATTAATGACTTCATTCAAGACGGCACACCTTGGGAATAAGGTGGCTCCTTATTTTATCTTATTATTTGTTACATAGACATAAGTAAACATTGTAATAATTTTGATTTTAAAAGAATAATTTTCCATCTTTTTGGCCTTTCATGGCCCCAGACGAGTTTCTTGCCGGCTCTTCTCGCTGGGTTAGTTCCCGAACCGGTGGTAGGCATCACGTAGTAACGACGTTCAAAAAGAGTATTTAAAAATACCAATTTTGAATAATTTTTTTTTTGATTTTGATTTTACTAGTAGTTTAAGCTCTGGATTAACACATCTAAGGCTTCTTTTTATCCTTATACCTGGGACTCAAATCCCTATCTCGTGGGACACTGTATTTACGCGGACGGAGCCGCAGGCTAAAGTTTTATATTCAAGTACAATATCTGGAAACTGGAATAAATTGGAAAAATTTGCGCCGTGCCCTCAACTATCTATAGGTTATGGTCGCATTAAAGATCACACCAGTGACTCTCCGAGTCTCGGCTTTCCTTTATTAAAAAGGCAAAAACGAGCCGAAACCGTACACCGCCAAACTTGTTCCGAACACCGAAGTACCGTACCACTTACTGCAAAACAACAAATATTTATTCGGGTTATTAATAAACACCCGAGGACCTTGCTTGACATTGTTCTGATATTCAGACGCAGAAGCCCACGAGAGTTTCTTTTAGAGAAAACTGCACTTGAAAAAGATCTCTGCGCTGAAATAATAGAACTGAAAATCGTGTAGAGTTGTCAAATCTGACATTTGACACTTGACCACTTCGATTTTCAGCTTACTGTTTCGCTGTACCTACGTACTGTTTTTTCTGGCGCGACCACAAAAAACGCTCGTAGGAATAGCCTAAGGGGCATCCATAAATAACGTGAGGAATTTAGGTGGGGGAGAGGGCCGAATCTCACTTGAAGGAGAGAGGGTCTCAGCAAATATCACGTCTTTTTTTCTGGCAAAGAATGTGCCAAAATGCGAGAAAACTGAGTTAAATTAAAATGTTTGGAAAATCCAATTGTGCACGTGTGAGACGTTGTAATTGAAATAACCTAACCTAACCAAAGAGCATGTCACGACATGTCTAAGGAGGGTTCCGTAACTATCAACGTACAAGAAGTTTTCTTTGAATTACTTCAAGTTATTGTCCGATTTGTTCAAAATAATTTTCAGAATGATGTTTTTAGCATGATCTATCAGCATGGATACTTACAAGTTTATATCTCCAATACAAACCACTTTAGAGTCCGATTACATGAAAATAGTTGACTATGTAAAAAAGTCATGTATGAAACCTTGCCTTTATTTTAAGACTATTTAACGATACCCCACACGATGGGGTAGAATGAAAAATTATTTTTCATCCCCACTTGCACACTTCATGCATGGAGAGCCACCCATAAAATTATAATTAAAAAAATATGATGCCAAAAACGAGATCTATACACAACCTATAACTATACCAAATTTCATCCATATAATATATTTATAATTACAGAAGATAAAAGACCGGACAGACAGACGGACGGACAGAGCGAAACTATAAGAGGTCCCTGAATATTACGGAACCTTAAAAAAAAAATAGTATGAAAAATTAGTAGCTACTGATGCGGTGACGCTCGGGTCGTTGTGCTACTATCGACTTGGTAAAGCAGCGTTACGTTGAAAAGGCCAAAGAATATTTTAGTAATGAATGATGACTAATACTATAGAAATTAGTATAAAGAAATTTGGTTTTATATTGTTATATGATCCGGTTCTGCCACGTGTTATTTTGACGTGCTAATTATCCTTTTGGCGTTTTTGTTGTTGACCAATCAATGCTCGGGAAGTCTGGTCTAGGCTGACTAATAATAAAATAAAATAAAAATCTTTTTATTCAGAATAAAAAACAAGGTTTTGTTTTCTGAAGAACCGGCGCGGCGTAAGACCCTCGCGCGGGTTCCACCTTTTAGTAAAAAGGATAGCCAAAATAGTTCTTTTAAAAAAAATATATGTATCATACAATACAACAAAAATAAAACATGTAAAAAAATATGTAAACAAAAATAAATAAATATTAAATTACAAATCTACAATATATTACAGTACAGAAGTAGATTTAGAGATTAGTTATTGTATTGTTGTCCTCAATGAAATCTTTAACTTTATAATAACCTTTGGCACACATGTATTTTAACTACTTTTTTAAATTTATTTATTGACAATTTTTTCACATTTTCTGGGAGTTTATTAAAGAAACGTATACACTGACCTTTAAAAGAATTGCTTATTTTACTTAGTCTAGTCACTGGTACAGCCAGTTTGTACTTATTCCTAGTATTTATGTTGTGTTGGTCACATTTTTTATCAATTTCATTACTATGTTTTTTTACAAAGATACATAACATTATCAAAAAAATGTATTGAGAGTGTTCAGTCAGTATCCCTATATATCTTTATATTTATTTTTTTGTGACTATGGTTCGGTTCGGTGAATGCCGAATGTGCTGGACAAGCGTTTAAATGTGGGACCGCACTAGGCGTAACTACATGGCAGCGTAACTACGTTTAGTGTTTAGTGCGGTCTCACCTCAAATGTCGTAGACATTTAACCGTTTATCCCAGGCACTACAGCCTGTTTTGTATTTAAATAGTGAGAATGCTTCAGTTTTTTTTACATTCAGGTGCCGCCGCGGCCGGCCGGGCAGCGCACTGAGCCCGAGAGCGGGGGCGGGTTCCCGGGCTTCGGCTTCGGCGAGGGCTTCCACATGTCCTTCGGCATCGGCGCCTTCCCCTTCGGCGTGTTCACATCCACCTTCAACTTCGGCGACCCGCGGCCCAGCGCAGGTGACTATCCGTTTTATGAAATATAGACAGGAATCAGGACTCACGACGCTTTCACACCACGTCAAAACTGATCCCGTGCAAAGTTCTCGAAGAACACGAGTGTCACGAGTACCGGACGACATTTAATACGGTTATAGGTACTTGTATATACATTTTGATTTTTATTATTTTCCGCACCCGAACGATTATTGCGCTGACGCGTTAACCACTGAGGCACAGAGGTCGAAATATAACAGGAAAATTAGGAGCAAATAGATCGCCGATCATCGAACAAAATTACAATAGAACACTGTAATGCTACCAATTTAAATGTTTTATACTCACTTCAAAAACAAATTGTATTGTTTACTGTCTGGTAGATAAGTAGGTAGGTACATATTATGTACAGAAAGAAATATTATAATGGTCAATGAAAAATTAATTTGGTCAAATGTTACGTTTTTGGTTACAAAAACATTCATTTGGATTGAACAGAGTTGTCGGTGACGTCTCCGCGGTCGAAGTCGTTATAAAATTATTCTTAAGGTCTCCACAGACGACGCAGAGGCCGATCGTTTCAGTTAGAACTGACGTCAGTTCGGCCTGAACGTATTCGAGCACATACACGGAGAAAATCGCATCCGACCGAACTGACGTCAGTTCGGCCCTTAGATAAATAACGCCTAGATAGTCTTCAAACAAACGCATCGTACAAAGTGAAGCAAGCAACAGATAGATGTAGGCGTAAGCATTACATACCGACACGCACACAAACAAAACTTTAAAGTTGCGGAGTGTGTACTCTTAAAATTGGAATTATTGGATTTGTTTTTCTTAATATCGTAAGATGTAAAAAATAACTTATATTTCATTTTAAACCATCTAAACACAATTTGTGAACATTATTTATATTAAACTGATATTAAGGAATATATTAAGGATTATCTTAATACTGGCAATACTTTAAATTAGGGATCCCCAAACTATTTTGGACAAGTGACCCCTTTTTCAAAATGAACTGTTATCTCAGACCCCCATGGCCAAATTACATACTTTTAAGATCAACCCCCTTATTCATAATGGTCCGCTAACTTAAAACAGCTGCTACAGAGTGTTATTTTTCATTCTGACTTAGGCCAATAGAAGAAGACAGTAATTAGCAATGCTTTAAGTTAGGAGACTATTATGAATAAGGGGGCCTATCTTTAGTTTTTTCCTATTGATACAAAATACCTAGGTACTAAGGTACCAACTGGAAAACTTTGCACTTGTTTAAGTCAGTAAAGTTGACTTAATTTTCTCATCAAAATTTAACAAAATAAAAAGACATACAATTTAGTAAATATCAAGTTTAATTCATAATGATTATTACAAATTAAGTACTTAAAGAAGAAATCGTAAGTAGGAAATTATATTTAAAAACGTATTAATTCGCAAAGAGAAAATAAACATTCAGTTTGCTGGATGAACCTGGTGACTATCTACCAATCTAGCTACATCCGGTTCAATATTGGTGAGTTGCAGCCTTAAATCTCCACGTTAGTTGATTTTCAAACGGTTTCTTTGTTTCGTCAAAATGTTTGTTACCACACTGAAGCTTTTTTCAACTAGGTATGATGATGGAAAAGCGATAAGGTATTTTTCAGCAATGTTCCACAATGTAGGATACTGTGTTTCAATGTTGCGTTGCAACCAGAACTTCTGATAGCCTTGGTTGAACTTCTGCTTAAGCTCTTTGTCTGTGCTGATGGTAATCAACTCTTCTTGCATTATCACATTGGCTTCTTCTATGGCTGTGGTATTGTACGGATTTATTATCCATTTGGAGGAATTTGTAAATTTAAAAGATCCTCAAACCTCTCCGTAAAATCCTTGTGTAATGCGTCCAAGTGAGTGACATATAATAAAATGTCATCATCTTGAAGCATTTCTGGTAATTTTGACAAATGCGGAAACTGCTAATATTCTTTTCTGCCTAAATTTTGTTTATAAAGGATTAGTTTACCCACGAAGGCCGATATTATTGATTTTGTTTTAATCAAGTTAAGATCGTCACCCTGCAGCTGCAAATTAACTTTGTTGAACATTCCAAAGATATCAGTCAAGTAATAAATATCTGTTTTACAATTGTTCAGATTTTCTTTCAAATTCGGATCTTTTTCTTGTAAAAACTCCAACACAGATTGAAAAATGGCTGAAAATCTTTCTAAGCAATAGCCTCTTGATAACCAGCGAACTTCAGTGTGCAGAAGTAATCGAGTAAAGACTTCGTCGTTTACCTCACATAGCTGAGCAAATAACCGAGAGTTCAAAGAATTGCTTCGAATCTTGTTGATAGCATTTATAACATATTGTAAAGACTTATGCAATCTAGGACTCAGCTTTTTTGCTACTAAATGCTGCCTGTGAATCACGCAGTGAATGACCAGTACATCTGGCAGTTGTCGCTTTAAGTGAGCTATAAAACCACGATGACGACCAACCATAGACGGTGCACCATCAGTCGCAACAGAAACAATGTTCTTCCATGGAATAGCTTTGTCAGTAAAATAATGTTCCACGGCCTGAAAAATCTGTAATAACTTTATGACAATAACTTTTGTAGTAATTCAAAGAAAACCTATTGCGCGTTGATAGTTACGGAACCCTCCTTAGACATGTCGTAACATGCTCTTGGTAAGTTTAGGCTATTATTTTATTTATTAAATGTATTTTGCTGCAATTGTAATCACACTATTGACGAAACCGAATTATTGTGTCATACATTTTTCTCTTTGTTTTATAGTAAATAGTCTTTAGATTTTATCAACCATAGTGGCTCTAAAGTTTTAAATACTTCAATGAACTTTAGTAAATTTCTTTAGACCAATTGCCATTTTTAGGGTTCCGTACCCAAAGGCTAAAAATGGGACCCTATTACTGAGACTTTGCTGTTCGTCCGTCTCCGTCTTCGTCGCCAGGCTGTATCTTAACCTTCTTATACCGTGATAGCTCGACTGTTAAATTTTCACACATGTATGATGTAGATATTTCTATTGCCATTATAACAACAAATACTAAAAACAGAATAAAATAATAATTTTAGGCACACACACACATACAACAAACGTGATTTTTTCCGTTTTGTACGGAACTCATCTATTCATAATCATATATAAATCTCATTTATTTTACACTCGAATTTTATTACTATTCAGTCCAATTTTATTGCCGTTCACTGTTCAGTCTATACGTACAGGTCAGTATTAATGTTGCCAACTTGTTTTACAATGTTTTACTACTAAAATTTGTATTTTATACCCTCCTTAGTAGGAATTTAGTTGTTAGTAGTGGTTTTGTAGAAAATAGCTAGACAGTAAATATAATATGCAAAGTGGCCTGCTTCTATGTGCTATTATGACACCTTATCATAATAGCACATAGTAGCACGCTTCCGTAAGTCGCTTAAAACTACCGATTTAATTTCTATATACGTAATATATCCTACTATATTTTTATAATAAATTGTTTTAATATTAAAACTGAAAATGTATGTATGTTTGTAAACACAAAATCCCTAAAAAAACTTTTAGGGATTCCTAAGTTTAGTAGCTTTTTTATAGTTATTGGTATTCTTTTAGTAGAAAACGACGCGAGTTTAGTAGTTTCGCAAGAACAGAGTTGGCAACACTGGAACGAATCGCTTCATCGCGCAACTTCCATACGGCCGACTGATGCAATCTCGAAATTGCACACAGATGACACGATTTTGCATACGTTCAGGCCGAACTGAAGGAAAACCGGACCGTGTATGGGACCCCTTACATGAGGCCTGGGCTAAGTGACATGTCGCTTGCGATGCCTTATGTCAAATCCCATACATTTTGTCTTCAAACTTCGCCGTCGAAATTATCGAATGCATGTTGACTAAAGGCCCAGATCTCATTAATGTATTCAATAATTAAACAATTAGAAATTTAAATTCGGCGCGGTGTTAGTATATTATCATCTACTTACATCAATAAAAACTCGTGCTGGGAACAACATATATTTTTAATTTATATTTCAACCTGGGGCCTTACTCCCGAAGCTGATACGATTTCGATTTACTAATTATATATTTAACTAAGTAATTATATATATAAACTCGAAGTGCTCAAATCAGAGCACTTGAATGATGAATGATCCAAAATTCATACTCGCATAGAATCGAAGCGCAGCGAAGCGAAATTCTAAAATTTAATGTAGCACAATCACCCTCACGTCTACAACGTAATACACATATTATTTCTGAGATAAAAAGAAGAGGCTACTTTTAAGTCAAAATGGATGTACACACCGTTGTGGACATATGAGTGTATTTCGCTATATTCCTTTACAGAATTTCGCTAGGCTGCGCTTCGACTCTGCGCCACAATGTATCGATTCTTTAACTGTTTAAGAATACCACGACAAACTTTATACAAACGAAAATATGGGGTCACGAAAAATCCGCGAAATGCTTCGAGAAAAGATCGTACGGCCGCTTAAATACTTAAGACTAAACGATAGCGCGACTCCGCTATCAGATAGAGCTTTACTTTTCAAAGACGTAGCGTCATTATTAAGTACACACGTATATATTCCAGCGCCCCGCGGCACGGCGCAATACGAGGAGGAGCAGGTCCTGTCGAAGATATTCCTGTGGGTGGCCATCCTGTTCGTGCTGTGGCTTATCTTCGCGTGACCGCAGGCGGCGGGCTTGGTGGGCTGGCGGGCGCTCTGCGCGGCGGACTAGTCGGCATTAGTAAGCTGATCGGCGAACTACGAGTCGACCAATTTTTATGTTGACCAGTCGACCAACTCCGCTGGCTGACCCACCAACCAGTTCTGTTTGGCTGGTTAACCAGAGTCGTCGACCGCTCAACATGCTAGTCCGTCGACTCGTCGGATTGCCATGAAGTCTACAAACTGGTCGACAAACTGCCGCGCTCTTGTGCTCGTGAACCCCACATTGTTAAAGTATTTGAGGCATTAAACTGGAGAATGACTGTTTTGAGGTTTTTGCAAACAAATCGTCGGGTTAAAGATAAAATATTCTCACTCGTTTTGTCTATGAACTCCAATTTTTGTCTATTATAGGGGGAAGTATTGCCTCTTTTAAGCAGTAATACAAACGAACTCATTATATCGGCTACTTGGTGAAATAATTAATAAAAAAATGTATATATCGGTGAAAATAGTAGTGGGATGCAGTGGTAAAGGCTGGTTCTCCTCCATAGGGAAGCCCTAGTCTGTATTATAGGAAGGGATTTGGATGAGGGTCTTCAAAAGGTAAGTGGTAAGTGAAGCCGATAGGAATGTAGTTATAGGAACCAAACGCCACTGGTGTGATGTACCTATCCGGTTCTGTGACATTTCGACCCCATAGCGACCGTCCGTGTCAATTATAGCAAATCATTATTACACCATAAATTAATATAATAATATCTATGGACGCTTTCACACCACGTCAATCTAGTCCCGTGGTAAGTTCTCGAAGAACTTGTATTTCGAGTACCAGACAACGGAAATATATTTAATACTTTTTATACTATACTTATATTTAAGATTTTTATTATATATACATATATTTAAAACACATCCATGATCCAGTAACACAGAAAACTTTGTTCCCTGGCGGGTTTCCAGCCCACGACCTCCGGCTTGAGCATCAATGCGCTAACCACTGAGCCACAGAGTTCGTCAAATATCAATATGAATTGCTATTCAAAATTTCCACTGAGTACTGAGTAGTTTTTAGTTTTGAGATTTTTCGAGAATTTTGTTGTTGCTGTGAATATAATATTAATAAACTTGCATACGGACATTAAAATACACTTATGTCGAAAAATTCAAAACAATAGCTATAATTATTTTATCTTTAAGTCGACGTATTAATAATGAATTTTGAAAATGTAGTGATTACGAAATTAATTCAAGAGTGACGTGTCTTGAAAAATTTCAGTTCGGGGGTTCAAAAAGGGGTATTTTTAAGGTTTCTCAAAAATGCGACTCCTGACAGTTTAAGGAATGACGTCATCCTCCAGTACTTGTAGACTAGACGCTTAGCTTAGTCAGATCTAGTGTATGTATTCCAACGGTAAAATTAGACATAGTCCGGTCAATAGGTAAGTTCTAATTTTGACCACAGTGAAGGTAAAATTTTGATGGTCATACATTAAATTTGGCCAAAATATTGTTATATTTATTTGGCCAAACTAGATTATGGCTGGCTATATTTAATCAAATCAATGGACGCCACAAATTTTCCAAATAAAGTGATTTTATAATGTCTAGAAGAATGTGACATTGGGTCTGACAAAGACGACATTAATCAGTAAATATTATACTAACATCAAATTGGTATAAAATACTTTACTGAGGTCAAAATCAGAAGTACTGACAACGAAGGATCGAACATTGTTAACCTTGCCCATTGATCAGACTAGTGTATGTATTTATTAATGTTAAACGTTATTGTATATTGTGATCATAAATTATAATTTAAATTATAGCAACAGTGCTATTATAATTCGGACCATAAAATTATATTTACAATACTTACCGCAGATCGCCAGTGGACTGGTCAACTTTGTATGTTTCCGCCATTTTTAATTATTTTATTTCTAGCGTGTATTTAATTTTACTGCGCTAGTAAAATTGTTTTTATGAATGCAAGATGAATTTAAATGTCGAATCATACAAACATTGTAGAATTACTTTTAGGATTTTAAAAACAATTATATACCTATGCATTTTTAAGCTTTCATAAAAAATATAAATAGTTAAATACTCAAAATCTATTTTTGCGGCCAGCGGCCGCTTGCATACATTTCGGTGGCCGCCAGTGCGCGCTTGGGCTTATAGTGCTAACAGACGTTCGGATTTGATTCGCTCCTGAACTGTAAACTCTGAACTTCGGTGAACATAATAATTACAAAATTAGTTAGTTGAGTTCACCGCGGTCCGGATATGGTTCGCTTCGTACCAAATGTATGGGCCGCTCCACAATCTCAGTACTGCCAATTTAGGGGTTTTCTCCCTAAATTTAGGGACAAAAACATCTACAAGAGGTTTTCTAGGGGAAAGGTTTTGGGGCTATTTTTAAGGGTTTCTATTTTCTTGTTTTCAATTAAATTATGCTGTCGAAACAGTTGTGTCGACAAGCGATTTTAAAAGGCAACCTGTAGAAATTAAAGTTTTGGAAGTATATTTAATCTACATAAAGGACAGAATAATATTACAAACCATTAATTTTTTATCATTTGTTTGTCAGTACTCATTGATTTTTGTAGTATTTATAAGTAGTAGTTGTTGTGATTTTGGGTTTTCGACTTAAGTTTGAGGATAAATATTTTTAAGAGTTGGTAGACCGGATTCGGTACAAGATTTGGTCGCCTAAACAAATCCGAGCACTGGTAGCACTATTCATATTCGTTATAATATTATGACAGTTTATTTTTTTGTTATTACATACTAATATATATATATAGTACATAGTAAACTACTTATCTAATATTGATTGTGAACTCGAACACATAAATTCAACTTAATACTTAATTACAATTTTTTAGTGTGAAATGTTAATTGTAAATAATTTTGATTTTTATGGTATTGGTTGGTTCAAATATTCCTTGTTAAGAGTTAATCATATAATACAACAATGGCTTGTATCCTGTAAAGTTATCTATTATATGGCCATTTTTGATCAATGGAGAAATTACGAGACTATTTGTATGGTTAGATGGGGCAAGAGGATCTTTTTTTTCTGGGTTAAGAGGAGCATACATTTTGTATTGCAATCATAGACGAGGCAAGTCGAGGCAAAAACTATCTCCACTTAAATGGCCCCATTTTTGGGGTTGTTTAGGGCCAATTTGACATTTAAGGTATGGTGAAATCAAGATGGCGTAACCATTTCAAGTATGAAGATTTGTTCTGTCAAATGTACGTCATAACTCATAGCCCATCCATTATTTTGAAATCATTGATTGTAATCGCCACCAGCCGTCTTGCCCATCTGACAGAGAAGGTTTGCTATGGCATCTTCACTTCATGTATGTCGATGACTAAATTATTTTATTTTGACCGTGATATGCAGATTGTGGCTGTCAATGTTTATGTACGATACAGATAGTGCAATCCACGCGCCCCACTATTCCTCCTAATCGTTTATAGTATATGTGTGCAAGCTTTCGCCAATGTTTGAGTGTTATCGGTACACACTAATTACCTATGAGTGGAAGCGCACACTACAATAAATAGACCAATTAAGATAAAGCGTCACGGTCAAAGAGAAAGACTCTCTACTTCAATTTCTTATGTTTTTATTATATTTAGGTGTGGATATTTTATGTAATTATTAGTTAATATAATATGGTGATTTTACCATTTCTACAATAAGAGGTAATTATAGACATAAATGAAATGCGTAAAAAGTTTTATTGAACTTTATTGAAAAATAAAAATCGTTAATCACTCGTTTCAGAAATATCTGATTCAGAGTCTGATGAATCACCGACGTTTATAATAAAACTGAAATCAAGATCACAATGGCTCATGTATTCATCTTCTATTTTTTCTACGTGTTGACAAGTATTAAACCAGACATCTTTATTTACTCGATCAAATGCTTCATTTAAAATGGGCATAATTGAATTGTAATTTTGATTGATATTGCGGCTAGCAACGTCGTTTTTTACAATACCCCAAATGTTTTCTATTGGGTTTAAATCTGGATGATAAGGAGGCAGGCGAAGCACTGTGAATCCGTTCTTTTAATAATTCGTCAACTTTGTACTTGCGTAAGTTTTCTTTGTTTTTTATTATTAGGTCATACAGTTCAGGTTTTTTAAAGCTTGGTTCGAAATAGATATTTTTTGCATTCAGCCAAGTCTGCATGTCTAATTTGTTTGAGTTGGATGTTGGTATATTTTCCGAACTAGTGTTGTGGTAGGCTGCATTATCTAAGACTACCACGGCATCATTTGGGAGATTTGGTATTAGTTTCTCCTTTAGCCACTTTAAATAATTTTCTGTGTTCATATTTTCATGGTAGTCTCCGGATTTGATATCTGGTCTGTATGTCAACAACGCATTTGGTACAAAACCCTCTGCAATTCCGGCATGTACTATAATTATACGCACTCCTTTTGTTAAATTTTGTTTTATTGCCTTTTTAGAACCTTTTTCGGCCCAAGATTTTTTTTTGGCACGTGGTTGGTATGAAAATATGATTCATCTGTGTACACAATGGGTCTACCTGCATTCTGAAAAGACTTTACCTGTTTTAAATATTTCAATCTCAACATTTGAATATCGTGTTTTTCGGTAAGCACCTTCCCGTTATTTTCAGTTTTTCTCCATTTATAACCAAGTTTACGTAACAATGTTCTTAGGGTTGTTATACATCCATCAAATTGTATACGGTCTTTTAAAACAATATGGGGTCGTGATAATGTTGGAAATTGACGATGTTCTATATGATAGTTTTGGATAGTTCTTCGGACTACACCAATATCGAATTCGTCTAAATTAATTTTTCGTGGTTTTACCTTTCTCTTCTTCATAAGGGATGTAAAAATAGAAGCACTTCTGCTTTCATATTCGAATGCGACGTACTCGCTTCATTTTCGGACTCAATATCCGCTTCGGTAGTAGGCTCCGTTGTACGCTCCATACTTTGGACTACAGGAATTATAGAATCCGTTTCTATAGTTATATTAGATTCCATAGAAGGTGCTGTAGTTTGCTTCATAGTGTTAGTATGTTCCTTTCTTTCGCGTAGGATTCTAGTCACTGTGCTTTCAGATACTTTAACAGCCTGTGCGGTTCTCCATCGCGCATCAGTGAGTTTTTCTGCATAATTATTGCTTGCTTCTTTTTTCATAAAATCATAAACTTTTGAAATAATTTCTCTTGCCTAAAATTAAGAAAAACATTAAATAATTTAACTTATTTTTAAACATGAAACAAAGTCTTCTTTTAGTAAAATTTGCTATTTTCAAAATTAAATTATTTTCCTCTGCTTATTTCATGTGTTTTAGTAACTACAAATTTCTAAACAATGTAAATATCATTAACATACCTGGCTTTTAAGTACAACACGCTGAGATTTTCTCGATATTTTAAAAACAATTAAAGTAGAGCAACTTTCGTTTCAAGTCTGCATTTTTGCAACATAGACTGTACTACTCGTGCACATCGAACCGCTGACGGTTCGCGACTGACGCTCGGGTGAAACTCCCCGTACCCCGCGATCCCCTCACCCAAAAATTGGTGGGGCGCGTCTTCGTGGATTGCACTATCTGTAGACGAATATATAATTGCTATTTCGTTGTAAATTACAAAATAAAATACATAAACGAAACATTCGTTTTATTGTATAAACTTATTATCCTCCTAAAACAGCAATGAATTTAGGGTTTGTAATAATTTTGAACTACTAGCCTACTAGATCTTTAATCAAAATAAAAAAAATCAAATAAAGTCACTCATTTATTTTCTTATTTAAATCATATTACAATCTATTTAAACCTTAAACTTATCTTATTAAATGACCGATTTTTCAATCTTCTGATAAATAATAGTCACATAGCTTGGACATAAAGTAAGAAAACGACAAAACATGTGTATAAGGGTCAGTTCACACCGAAACGAGATTATACATGACGCGTCGCTGCAATTTTTAAGATGGCCTTTCAAAATAGCTATTCTAAAAAATGTAGCGCCGCGTCATATATCATCTCATTTCGATGTGAATTGACCTTAAGACTTTCGACACTTATCTGAATATTGAAAAATCGGCCCTGAGTAATATAAAAAAATATTTCTTTATACCTATCTATATTATAGTCCAACTGAATTACAATCAAAAGACCCACTTTTATACAAATAGCGGTCATTCAACTAAACAGAAATGACCTTTAATTTGTCGGTTTCAAAACATGTGTTTTAAATTAATATCTACTACTTTCCAAACTTTCCGTTCTATGATTTCAGCAAATCATTATTTCATCATATTTAGTTTACTCACATCTCAACGGTCATTTACTCTAGTCCATACAGTTTGAGCGTGCGGTCCATACTCGTGGACGCGAGATAATTGGCCCGTGCGCCGAACCGCACGCCCGTAGCCGTCGCCGTGTGGTCGTTGAGTAGCAGCAGCTGCTGCCACTGCCTGCACAGGAACACTCTCACATCGGACCCAGCAACGGCCAGGTACGTACCGCTCTGGTCGAAGCACAATTCCTTGATCTGATAACCTTCTTCCAACTGAATCGTCTTGAAGTTTTTAAGCTTACGAAGATCCCATAGCTTCACGCAGGCGTCTTCAGCGGCAGTGGCCAAGTAGTAACCATTCTCGGAGAAAGATATGGAGGTGACTGGGCCCACGTGTCCAGGGAAGTTGGCCACGTTGCTCTGCTCCTTCAGGTCCCAGATCTTTACCTGCGAGTTTTCAGTGCCCGTGCCGAAGATCAGACCGTCAGGGTGGAATTGGGCTGTTGTAAGGCTCACACCTGAAGCATCGCTGACCTGAAATATTTATAAAGAGGACTTAAAAATAGCATAATTTAAATAAGGGATAGTTATTTGTCTTATTCACATTACCTCTTTTATACAGTCACAAGATAACCTTACCTATTTAAAAAAATAGATAGCATTTATTAAATGAACCCTCTTCGTATCTAAGGCCGCTGCCTCGAATTTCGCGGTGAGCGGCGCGCCGCACAATGGTCCCGATTTAATAAAACATGGACATTGATGCTAGAGGCACGAACATTTTATCGATGGTTAACACTAGGATAACTAATAAGACAAAAAAGAAATATTATCCTACTACTATTTCTGGTAAAGAAAAAAAATTTTTTTTTGTATGGAAGAAATTACGTTTCTGTTAATTTCTCGAAATTCTTAAAAGTTGTCAAAGTGACGATCTCAGATGTTAGAAAACAAGTGATTCCGAGTGTATTATGCGATTACACTTTTTACTTTTCTCTGCGTACTTTCGAGTTATTGCGGGTTGAAAAATGTTTTTTTTTATATATATATATAAATTATGTCCTAAATTTTGAATTACATAATAACTGAAATGCTTACAATGTTTGAAAATTTTAAAGGACCATGCAAAAATCTGTATGGGCAGTATCTCAATGTGTTACAATGTTTGAAAATTTTAAAGGACCATGCAAAAAACTGTATAGGCAGTGTCTCCACCCACCAACAGATTTCAAACCTATCTTAGTTAATAGCTCTTGCTACGCTGATAATTATTTACCACGGCAACATTCACCTCAGGAATTTTGACAGAAATTGGAATGTTATTTTTATTGTTTCATATTAGCGACCCACTCCAGCTTCACATGGATGCAATGTATTTTTCTATACAAAGAAAGCTTTCTCTTGAATCACTCTATCCATTAATGAAAACTAAGCTAAGAAGACTAAGAAGCTGATTTTAATGCAGTTTTCAGAAATGGATAGAGTTATTCAAGAGAAAGCTTTATGTGTATAATACATTGCATCCCTGCGAAGCTGGAGTAATATAAATATAAAATATAATATAAAACAATAAAAAATAACATTCCAATTTTTGTCAAAACCCTACTCCTGAGGTGAATGTCGCCGTAGTATTCAATATTCAATCGGGACCACTGTGCGCCCGCCTGCGCGCGTGGCCGCTGCTGTCACTGTCCGCCGCCGTGCCGATAGACCCGAAAATCGAGGCAGCGGCTTAAGTGGCAGTAACGTTTCAGTCGTCCTACCTCATTATGCCATTTCTTTCGTTTGGCAGTCGCGCGGCTGCCCTACTGTGTTACGAAGGGGTACGTTAATGTCATACCTTAGTGAGCAGCTGGCCGGTGCGGATGTCGGCGAAGGCCCAGTGCTGGTCGGCGGAGGTGGACAGCACGTAGTCTCCGGCCGGGTGCAGCGACAGGCCCGTCACTGCGCCGCTGTGCACGCGCAGCACGCAGCTCGTCGACGACCTGCAATTGTAGTGGTTTATTTAAGAAAATTTGTTAAAATAATAGAAAAGGTGCATAATTTCTTTTTATTGGCTTTTCCGAAAGTACATAATATATTTATTACACTAGATGTTGCCCGCGACTTCGTACGCGCAAAATAAAAATCTCGCGGGAGTCTAAACTACCATACCAAATTCCATTAAAATCCGTTCAGTAGTTATTGTTTGAAAGATTCATACAAACTTTCGCGTTCATAATATTAGTAAGGATGGGAAATATTTAACTTGCAATGACATATTTATAATCAACGATTGACGAAATACAGTCATCGCAAAAGTAAGATCGTTTGAGGGCAGTAAAAGGCTCTGAACAAAAAAGTAGACATGTTATATGTACTACTACTAGAATACCGTTACCGCACTAGAAAATATATGGAATATTATAGAAATTTGGTTTTATTTACGTACGTACCTACTAGATTTATATATAATGAAAACTGGTTCAATTGGGAATTAATTTTGAATCATTTAAAGAGGTTTTTCTAATCAGACAGGTTTTAAATTATTATAGTTTTCTCATTTACAGAGGCATCCCGCTTATAACTGTCGAAATGTACCGTTATTCCATTTATACAGTTCACGTCTTTGTAAATAAACGTGTCGAAACCTGTCCCAACCTGCTACAATATCTCACTTATACAGGGCATTGACCTACAGAGCCCCAATTATAGAGGTAAACATCGTCAAATCCTAGAAATCATATTTCACTTAACCAGGCTCAAATAGTCCTATTTACAGAGGTAGTTCGAGGAAAAAGTGTTGACCTCATTGAAATTTTCATTATAAGAGGTTTCTCACTTATCCAGGTTGCATTTATCCAGGTTTCATTGTATATGATTGTTATAAGAAAAACATTTACAAATAACGTTTATTTGGACGGTAATTTTCGTGTATAGCAAAATTAGCCATTGTTTTTTTTGTTCTACAACTTTTTAATTTACCATATGACTACTGGAGTCCGTACTTTTCGCATTTTGCAGTCCATATTTTTGTGTTTCCTTTCGTACAATATAACATTTTTGCTGCTTTAAGACAAAATCAAGTTCACTTTTATTCCCTATCAACATGTTAATTAAATGTGTCTTCTCGATAAAGTGCCATTTGAGGTGTATAGGTAAAATAATATAATGACTGAAAGTCTATAAGCAATATAACTATACGAAATTTCATCCATTTATCATAGAAGCTAGACGGGCGGACAGACAGACTGACGGACGGACAAAGTTTCCTTGTAGTACTACAAAAACCTAAAAAGGGGCGTTCTTTAAAAGATCAATGACTACATTTCGGGTGTCCATGGGCGGCGTTACTCGTTTACCATATCAGCATCAAGTGTGTTAATGTTCACGAGATTGCTACTCACGTGGGTACGTTCCATACGCGTATGGTGTGATCCGGTGAAGCCGTGATGACCGTGTCCTCATCGGGATGGTAGATCACTCGGGTAACCTTCTTCGTGTGACCCTTGAGTATAGCGACCACTTGCTCTGTGTCCTTGTTGAAGACAGTAGCGTTCTTGTCGTTACCACCAGTTAACAAGCGGCTGTGGTCGGACGGATTGATGTCCAATGCTAGTATACCAGGCACACTGGCCGAGTGGAGACCCTGAAATTAAGTATTTATTTTATTTTGAGAACTCTTTAATAGTTTTCATCGACTCTTAATAGTTTTCATGGTATTAATATTCGTTCGTATAGTATAATCGACGCCCTACTGTATTACATTTTACAATTTTTGAGTTCTAGATTCCCAAGGATAAAAAGCTTACTTTTAGCAAACAAAAAGTCTGAATACCACGCCCAGAAAGCAATCCTAAAAAATGGCTTTGGTTTACAGTGAAAAATCGAATATCTTATACCTATACTGATTATCCTTTCGATAGTAATTTGTTTGGTTTGTCACAAATATATTATAAGTGTTATGCAAATTACAGATAAAAATAAATATAATACATACAGGATGCGAGGCGAGTGTTATGAATGACTTGATCTGGTCCGCACCCATCAGCCCCTCTGGCACGGTGCGGCCGCGGCGCTTTCGCTCCTGCGTCAGCGCCGTAGCCCGCTCCTGCAGCCGCGACACCACCTCCGCCGACATGCCCACTGCCGCCGCGCCCGCGCCCGCCTCCGCCTGACACACAACACATTTATTTTATTTATTTAGATTATATATACAAAAATTAGAGCTTAACACCTTAGAGCTTGACGGGTCACTCACAGCCTACGAAAATGTGTGTGGTGTGCCAATAGAAATTTACACTTCAAAAGTAAAATTGAAAGTAGCAAATGTATATACGATGCGAAATTGTACCACTTGTGCAGGTTGCGGTGCGGTAATCCCGGCCTGTGGTTTGAGAGTCGCCAGCGCCTCACGAGCGGCCGTGACCTCCTTCGTCAGGCGAGCTATCACACGACATGCAGCGTCATGCTGGTACAAGGCATGGCTTAATTCCTGTAAAAAAATTACTAGTTATAGAACAATCCCACAGAGATGTTTGGATAGCTACTGATGATTTTACATCCAAAATTAATAATGTATATTCCATAGTCCATACAGGTCCAATTTAGCAATAGCATCCTATATTGCACCCATCTTAAATGTCACTTATTATTTGCAGTGCAATAAAGAAACACAATGCAACATTTTTTGGACAAATTTCACCTTTTCGTTTAAGTTTAGATTAGATTGGATCAGAACAAAGTAAAGAAATTTCGGGTTGCTGCCTATTGCTCAATAGATCTCCCATAGTAATGCTAACCCTTGGATCAGATTTTTGATAAATTGATAAAAAAAATTATCTTAGCAATATTATCCAGCTTGAATTATTAAATTTGACTAACAATGACACTAAAGAAACAAGACAACTCGCCTGTCTCGCCGTCTGCAGCTGCTGTCGTTGAGTGAATGTGTGTAACATGAGAGCGTCCCACTCATCTTGCATACTCTTCAATGTAGCTGGAATAGATGTTGCACTCGGTGGTTTTGGCTTCACTATTGGTGGAGCTGGTAAGAAAATATTAATTGTTTATGTATTAAATATATGTTGTTAGCTATAATAGATTTACAATTGCAATTCCTTCAAGAGAGTTTAGCACTAACACTATACAACACTACTCTTTGAAAATTAAAACATAAATAAAGAAAAATAAAAAAATTATATAAACATAAAGTCACTTGGAGAGAGTACACTTAAGATAATGTCTAGGTAAATTTAGATTAAATGGGTTTTGATACACACAATGTAAGCTTAAGATAATAGCTTGTGACAATAATTATTTAATGAAGTCCATACAGTTTTATTTATATGAGAGCCTCACTAATCCAGACCACTGTTACTTTGGTGTACTCTGTAATTCAGGCACAGGTGAAAGTATTTACGCACTGAAAAAGTGTGAAGTCGTCGTTGCAGGTCACATAGTGTTTATATTCAGTCATCTGCAGTCAATTAACAGACTTTTATTTATTACCTTGCAGTGTTAAATAATTTAAAGTATGTTTAGTAACAAAATGAATGGCACCACTTTTAATTAACTAACACTGCAAGGTGAACAAGTAAAAGACTTGAGTGACTGCAGATGATTGAATATTGATAGGTTGTAACCTGCAGGCAATTGTTGCAACAATTACTCCCATTCTGGACACCGAAAGACGGTGACGAAGAAGACGGGGTCTTCTTTTTACCCGACTATGGCAAATCCAAAAGGAAGGGTAATGATTTTGGCAGTCTATGTTTGTTCCACCATAGCGCCTAAACTACTGATCCGATCTTAATTAATGAGGAGTCAATAGATTCGCAATAATGACCCAGGTATGGCTATATTATTTACATAGGTTAGTTTTTTTTTAATAAGATATTTCGTTATCCAGATGAGAAGCCCTATATAACAAACATAAATGTAGTAACAACTGTATATTCTATTACTGTTGTTCTGTTAAATTGGATTCAATTTAACAATATGAAAAAAAATTATAATATTAATTTTATAATTATAAATTCAACCAAATTAATGTGTTATTGGACTGTGCACAAGTGAAATTTAAATTAGTAGCATAACAGAGCTCTATTGTTTCTATTTTTATGTTTGGATTTAATCAGATCTGAACAGTCAACAGAGTATTATCAACTTTTTGAAAGCTTTAATTAACAAATGCCCATTCACTAAGGTATTTTGTCAGTAGTTTATCTATTCAACGCAACGCAAATACGTTAACCTATAAAAGGCGCTTTGAGTAGACAGGCATTAAACACAAAACCAAACTTGACTTTTATGCCACTTACTTTTAATTTCAATAAGATCTTCCACTCTCAAATCCTTGCCGCTTATAGGGTCGACACCATTTTCAATTATATATTTCTCGATTATCCTCCTTTCAAATACAGCTCCCGATGAGGGTGACACTACTGGAACTTCGGGGACCTCATTTGATACTACAAATAAGGTTACTTTATATTATCGAACATAACTTTCCCTAAACTATTTTCATAACTATTAAGATAATAAATTATATTTAAATGGTAATGAAATTGCTTAAACAACGTATTTGAACATGCTAAAACCAATAGTGTAAAGCCGGTGCAGAGCGTGAGAAAGGACATAAATATGTTTCAATTAAATTATTTTCTTACTTACTTGCGCAGTATAAAGCCATTTTAACTGTAGTTGAATAACTAATACTATTCACATTAAAAACTTTTAATTCCACACTATTATATGTTAAAAACCGTAAGCTGAATTCCCTCCGCTAGTTTTTGACAAATCACAAATGACATTTGACAATTGAAAGTTTTTTTTTATATATATGGCGTCGGCTTATCTTAAAATCATTTGCCAGTGTCAAGTAAAAAAGGCGGGAAATAGAACTTTCGTTTCAATTTTCAACACTGTATTCCTATATCGTCAAGTCTAAAGTCTAGTCAAAGTCCAAATAAATAGTCAGTACAGTCAATGAGTCATGTCAGTCGATTCAGTAAAGTGCTAGACGCTTTACTGAACGTTCCTAGGGAGTTTTGCCGGGAAACACAAAATAGCACGTTTTTATAAGTTTTACCACTTGCCCACACTTGTGCACGTTACCGAATATTTAATGGTTAATATTCTACCAATAATACACATTAAGGCCCGTATTAATAAAGCGTTCTTATCTCTAAGACAATTCTCAAGAAAGTACTTATGATGTTGTTTTAATTAATAGACCGTACTTAAGTACAGCTGTAGGTACGGCGTATCAAGTGAGTGCGAACGTATTATACGAGACTCGTTACTCAAGTACGCTGTCATTGCTGTCAAACTGTTACTTATGACGCGGTTTCGTGGGTACAGTCAAACCTTGACTTGAGAACGGCTTGCTTGGGAATTGGGATACAGTACATTATTATTTGTGGTGTTTTTGGGTGTGTTACAATTATGTCAATTAAAATCTAAATATTTATGATTAAACAAACTCAGAATTTACACTACTTACTCAACACAAAATAAAGTTATAAAAAAAGATGCTATATTGATACATGATTGATACTTATTCTTCTTTTTTTTGGTAATCGCGGTTGCAAAGGTTTTGCACCATTCTGCCAGTGTTGAGTATTTGTAGAAATATTTTCGATTTTATTTATAATTAAAAATTAAATAAAATATATTTATTTATTTATTTATAATATTATACGAATTACCTATTTGATTTATATTGACTTGATTTGACACTTGACAGCAGAACTATTTTCGCTGCCAAAAAAACAATCCTCATTATATGATCCCCCCTCCTACAATTCCTCGCCCTATCAACCTTAAATCTATTCTGTGTTTTGTAAATACTCATTTTACTGAAACATTATGTACATACTGTGGTACTGGCCCTAAATTTGTCTGTTCTAGGTTTTAAATCATTCAACAGACTCCCTCCTGTACACCGTACCCTTGTTTATTCATAAAACCCACTCATAAGATAGAGTTTTCATCAACACAACACTGGCGAATCACTAAGGAGCCACTTTAAAGAATAAGAAGAAGATAATCTTTTTTCGAATGGCAATAATCCGCATTCCGTTTTACGTAGTTGTTAAAAAAATATGGATTTAAATATGCTAGACAATAATAAATATTAATATCTACGTAAAAATTAATGAAAATCAGATTTTTGCAATAAAAAAATACAGACTAAATATTTTTTGGAATTTATATTATTAAATATTACATTTTTAAAAAGAAATATTGAAGGAATGTATAATCGATAAATCCGTTCTTTGTAGAAGTGTAAACGAAACGTTATTTTATTCGTTCTTTGTCGCGTAGATGACGCTTAAAAGTTGAGTAAGTGATCTCAATAACGTTATCAACTGAGACGGTCTTGAGATTAATAAAAGACATTCTTGAGAAGCTAATCGTTACTTGAGACCGTCTCAGCCAAGAAAGGTCTTGAGATCGAGTTTGAGAACGATTTATTAATACGGGCCTAAGAACCGAAATAACACAAATTTATGAGTAAATACAAAATCCCACATCACCCATTGAACTCCCCGGCAAAATTCAATTGACAGGTTGACAGCATAGAAAGTAATTTTTTTAAAAATTTGGCATCGGCTTATAACAAAAATATCTTTGGCTTATAACCATTTGCCAGTGTCAAGTTAAAAAGGCGGGAAATAGAACTTTCGTTTCAATTTTCAACACCGTATTCCATGTCAGTCGATTCAGTAAAGTGGTAGAAGCTTTACTGAAAGTTTCTAGGGAGTTTTGGCGGAGAACACAAAATAGCACGTTTTATAAGTTTTACCACTGGCCCACACTTGTGCACGTTAACGAATATTTATTGGTTAATATTCTGGCAATATGACACATTAAGAACCGAGATAACACCGATAAAACCCTTGCCAGTGTCAAGTATACATATTACGAATTCCCAGAATTGTTTTTCAATTCTTGTTAGACTTCTACTAAAATTTGCTATACTTATTTTGGGGAAATTCAGGTAGGTCCATCAGTCCACACGTACACCTTCCCTGTGCTCTACTCTATATCTGTGCTAAATTTCATCAAAATTGGTCCAGTAGTTTTGGAGCCTAATCGATGCAAACAAACAAACCTTTCCTCTTTATTATATTAGTTATAAAGGCAAGGATTAGTTCTAAAGATTTGAATTGAAAACAAAATACTATATACTAACACTAGTAGACAGTGTAAATCTGTAGTTTCATTCACTAGTTATTTTTGGGGATTCTGTTTGGATATTATATGAATAAATGATAATATTATCATAATTATTGTCATTTTCATTTTTCGCCTGCAACTGAGCGTTTGACCAGTGTGACCAGAATAAATTATATCGACCACTATCCGAGTTCTGCTAAAATCTACAAAAACTTTTAAATAGCGTTTTCAGTTTACAACCAGGGCAGCATGCCGAATATACATGTTTGTTTTAAAAACATTTTTTTGATGCTCCTAAAAACTGCTTATTTTTTCAGATCTGCGATACAATCTACAAAATTCTAAAATTGTATTCTGATCCTGCTAGAATCGCAGGATTTTGCTAAACCTGGCCACACTACCGGGCGCCGTGCTGCGAAAGTCGAATGATACCCAACTTTGGGGCTTGCTGCTTTTAGTCACTCGCAGCCTCACCGAACACGTTGTCTAGTATAGTACTAGTCACCCGTGTAAAAGTTAGGGCTTGCTGCTACTTTCGGCCTCGCCGGTCGATTTTCGCAGTGAGGCACCCGTGTAAATACCCCAATACGAGACAGATAACTGCTTACGGCTTCGATTTTAGTACTCCATCCATGTATTATTCTTCTTTAATGATTAAAAGTCTCTATGATAATAATTAATAATCACATAACATTTTAGAAAAGTTTTATTTAATTAGAACAACAGTTTAGAATAGATTGAGCCAAAAAATGGCACATTTCAGCACAAGATGTGTAAAAACTTACTTTATCTCCTAGTTTTGTACATGGCCACTGCAAAAATAGCATTGAATATACATAATACTATATTCTATTTACATATAACAAAAATAAGTAACAATTCTTAATATAAAGTGGCTTTTATAGTCTTATAATAATATATTAGAAGTTACTACTATCTTAATAGATAGAAGTAAAAAAAAATTTACAATGTTTTAATGATCAAACAGTACAAAATTATTTTAGCGTGATATAAAGACTATTTTTTAATTATTTCTTGCCAATTAATTTCACAACTTGTAACACCTTACATTCCAGAGTGATTTAATACCAAAACACATTTTTATGTACTGCATACACAACAAATTCAAATTTCTCATGCTAAGTAATAAAGCTGGATGGTATTTACTAATATGTAGAAAGCTGTATAGAGAAATTATTTTTATTGGCAACATAGATCTCTGTGCACTTTCTTTTACTTGATCTGTAAACATATATTTTATGTAGCCCAAGCTATTTTCAAATCTACACCATTTTGGTCTACTTATTATATGATATTACATGATATTTATGAAATAAAATAATAAGCATTAGTCAGATTTTCGTATTTAAAATGTTATGAGAATACCATTTTGCCGTTTTAACATATTTTAATAGTAAAAGTTTTAAATGATAAACATTCACCAAAAAATAAAAATATAATACCAATTAATTATTATTAAGAACTAGTTCTTGAGAATGGTACTGTGTCCAAACAAATGTTTGAAGGGCATGTTTTTACATTGCCCAAACCAAAAGGCTGGATTTGTTTTCATTCTAAAATCTAAATAATATCAAGTGCATAGTGACTTAAATTCAATTCATAATATATTACATATTATGTACAATAGTTTCTATCTAGATCTAATCTATTTACAAAAATATTACATTTCTTTGGTTTTGCAGAATAAAAAATAATATTAAAATGGGTGTAGGTATGTAGCAAGGTTTGCAGTAAATAAATTTAGTAGCATTCTAGAATTACAATCCAACATTCAAAAAAAAAATTCCTTGATCAAATAATATAACGTGCATAACGTTACATACATTTATTGTATAAATTAAGATGTGTAAATGAAAACTGATTCAACTAATAATGGAAAGGTTTCATTGAATAATTATTTTCATAATTGTAATCTGTAAATAAAGTAATGATTTTTTCATGATTTACTTTAGTCTCTCATGTGTTTTTGAAAAGTTAATTATTTTAGTATAAAACAGTGTACGAAAATAATTAACTTTTCAAAAAGAAAAAAAAAAACAATATTTATTATGAGATTTAAAATGAAAAAAAAAATTATAATAATATGTGACATGAAAATCTTTTGTTAAATAAAGCGGTTTTGGCAGTACATCTTACTAGATGTATAGATATAGAAGAAAAATCTGATTTAGAGAGAATTATATTACAATATCTTTGTAATGTTTTCTCTAATTTCCTTAATTTTATTTTTAATTACCATTTACCATTACATTACCATTGCAAACGCATTTGATTTGTCAGTGTAATCATTTTAATTAATTAATTTTATGGTATATCACACTATAGGCAAAACATAGAATTAAAACTACATCACAACCACAATCGTGACTAATTTGTGCTTGGGTTCAAGCAGTAATGGAAAATCACTAACATCATATTTTTATAATAATATTGTCTAGTATTGACACTTGTGTACTTTTAGATAAATCCAATACTATTTTATAATGAAAGCAACATGGTACTGCGATATAACTCACTTTTCACTGAAACTTAGTTTTCTTCGTAAATAATTTTTGCAATAGCAAGCTGTTAGTATTCTTTCCTCGTGATCATAATATGAGACTGATGCCCCATTAGGGAGTTGCGTTGAATGGCGTCGTCGCATACATGCGGATTAACGCATTATACGCCGACGCATTTGTATTGCGACGAGGCGACTCCTTAGGAAAATCATATTGCACCTAAACATAATATATTGAACATACTTAATAAAATAAACATTATTCTAATATTTGAGGAGGTCCTTTGATTATTTGAATTGATATTGTAATACTTGATTTATCGCAATAACCAAAGACTATTCTAATACTTCTTCCCAAAGGGTTTAATAAACATGAGCCTAAAAATAAATCTTTGTGATTTATAATGTATGAAATTAAACTGCCACTGACATTTTTCTAAGAGAATAAATAAATAAAAAAACTCAACATAAAACTTTTTCTTACAAATATAGTAATAACCCTGAAAGTAACTTTTGCATTACACAAGAAGATACAGAGTGTTTTAAATAAAGATAAAAATTCTTTAGTACCTACATGTCTTTTTGGGTTAAATTTCATACAATTCATGTTATCTAAATCAAATGTGAATTGACTAGAGGACCCTTATGTGTAATTTACTATAAGGTAAAAATATTGATAGTCATATAAAAACATACAGTACAATGTTTGTTGGCGCTAGTTACGTTTTTATGATTCATTGAGCATCAAGAATTATTTTTTTAAGTCTGTCTTTATCATCTATATTATAGCAAGAATTCTTGCTTAGACTTCCGTTCTGTAAGTTAACTAATAATTACAATTACACACATGTGACAATTTAATATTTATGTTAAAGAACTGAACTAAGAACACATTTTAATTAAATGTAATTACATTTAAGCCAGCAGGCTGTCTTATATAATATTTACAATTCACTATTGTATATCTAAATTTCTGCATGTTTTTTTTTTTAAAGTTATGAATGTTACCTAAACACTACATACGTTGGAACATATTCACATAGTGAATATGTTTACACTTATGCCAAACAGCTGTCTGTTTATATTACAATTGCACTATAACACTACTTAGGTTGCCATGACAACAGGACCTTTTACCCACAAAAAGAAAAGTAATACTTGTATTGTTTGTCCGTTTCATTAACCATTTATTACACTTTTATGTTAGCGTAAAACTATGCTCTTTTGCACACAAATTTACAGTAGCTCTTACATATTTGCAGCATAAACAAAGATGTGTGGCTATATCACTAGGTTCTATTTGACACACAACCATTCACTTATATTCTTGCTGCAAAGATGATGTTACTACGGCTTATATTCTTCACCAGGTCTTATTCATTCAATTATATTCTCGCGGTGTATATCCAGGAAGCGAGCGCGTCGGTAAGCGCACGCAGGCGGGGCAGGGGCGGGAGGCGTCACGTGAGGCGGCGGCGCAGTTGGCGCACAAGCGCGTGCACCTTCACCGCTGGCCCCAGCCGCAGCCGCAGGCACGCGACCAGCTCGTCGCACGACGCCATGAGTAGCTCCGCGCCTGACAGCCGCGCCGCCGCTGCCGCTGCGCCTGCTGCCGCACCGCCGAGACGACCCACCAGTGCCGCTGTCTCTTTCTGTTGACGTATAAGACGTTATTACAAAATTCATACTATGTCATTAAAAGCTGTATAAAGTTATTATTATAATAATTTCAGTATAATTTTAAAATGAATAACTCTATCTACTTTTCAGCCAGCTGTTGAGCCCAAGGTACCTTTTACAGTTATTTATTAATACCTTAGTCCACGTGTATCACACATGCTTATGTTATGTTACAGGCCCGTTCGTGCAGGATTGATTGCTGGCATCATACATTGTACAGTACAAATACGTTCTTTATGTCTTTCGGGAAACTGTCATACTACAAAGAGAAAACAAGCGATGGTAAAAACAAAGAAAGGTAGGTAGTGTAAT
This sequence comes from Phengaris arion, assembly GCA_963565745.1. Classification (NCBI taxonomy): domain Eukaryota; kingdom Metazoa; phylum Arthropoda; class Insecta; order Lepidoptera; family Lycaenidae; genus Phengaris; species Phengaris arion. The sequence goes on from OY751442.1 coordinate 2,723,959, forward strand.
TCACAAACCGTCAAAGTGGATTGATGATTCTTAATGATGATGACACTAGATTCTTAACGCGAATAGACTATAGGTACATACTATAATTATTATAATACGGTTTACGGTTATATTTTCCAGTTTTTTTTTACATAAATGAATAGTGCTCTGAAAAATAATAAGTTTACAAAAGGAATAGTAGGTATACTAAAAATCAACATTTTCAAAGATATTGCGGATTATTTGAAGCACATTTTATGAGTCTTGTAAAAATGGCCAATATCGTTACTTATTACGTATAGTCGTACAAGCAGTCACACACTACTAATGTTTCTACGAAATGTATGGCCATATTCAGAAAATGTCTGATATAATATTATGATATTTATTAATGTTTTTTGTATTTGATGTATGTATACTAATTATGTAAGTTTTTTACATTTATATTGTAAAAAAATAAACTTTTTTGTGACTTCGAAATGCATATAATTTCAAAACTACACATAAAATCTTAATTCTTTTTACTTTTATCAATTATATTAATATTTAAAAAAAACTAAATTTTTACATGTAGGAAAATATACCAAAGGGAATGTTCAATGTTAATATACCTGCGACCACAGCACGGGGTTGTCGGGCAGGTCGAGGTCGGCCATATGGCGGGCGAGGACGGCGCGCGCGGGCGAGGGGGGGTCGCGCGGCGCGGGCGAGCCCCGCCACCGCTTGCCGCCGCTGGACAGCGACTCGTCGTCGGAGCCCTGCAACGAAACGTTCACATACAAATGAGGTTATTCGCGCGTTTATGCCATTTTTTATTATTACAATCATATTCACGAATTCAGTAATAACGTAAATAAATCATTTCTTTTCCCATACATTTTCAAATGCAGCGACGTCATTCATGACGATACTTCGAGGACGACGATGACGATAGTTTGTGTGACGTCTTAAAATAAATAAATTCGATATTTATTAATTTCCGTCTTCCGTCTGTCCTACAAGAATCTTAATTTTGTAATGATTGTATCTCGTCAATGGGTGACCGTATTTCCCAGCTAATTATGAGCTACCCGAAAACTCAGTCGGGCCATAGTGGCAGGGTTGACAATTGCTTAAAACTATATAATAAATATAGATATCCTTACTTCCTTACTAATACTATACTAATACTATACTAATACTAATATTTATTATATAAATGTGAAAGCGTGGATGTTTGTTACTCTTTCACGTAAAAACTACTGAACGGATTTCGATGAAATTCGGTATGGTAGTAGTTTAGACTTTAGACTCTGGATTAAAACATAGGCTACTTTTTATCCCGAAAAAGTAGTGTTCCCGAGGGATACTATATTTACGCGGGCGGAGCCGCGAGCAACAGCTAGTAAGAGGATAAATTAGAATTTGAGTTAAATTCTTCAGCGAGTCGTATCCAACCTGCTACTTTCTGAGAAATTGTAAAGGCGTCAGTCCGTTTATTCTCTATTATATTCTTGTATTTCATTACAAGTTTCTGTACTTGTAATGAAATACAAGAATATAATATGTTATCTGTTACAGATAATCTGTAACACACTCTTTTCATTGTTGCTAAAATTAGTTGTTCGCTTTTTCTTCTCATCCATATTTATTACAAGAAAACAACAAAACTTGGTTCACTATAATTGTCTACACGATACTATATTGACATAAGATATACGTAAATATACGTCCTAGTTAAAATGAATTACTCTTTAAACAAAAGAAACAATAAACAACAACTTTCACATTTTGTAGCGTAAAATTTTACGTAACGAAATCAAAACGTCAGAAACATAAATGTCATTTTATGTTTTAGCCTTACATTTATATTTAGTTGTATTACATTTCTCACTCATTTATTCATAAACGGCCAGTTTTGTCTCGATTTACTAATCAGAGAAAGAGGCGATGGTGAACAGGAAAAAATTACTCCTTGTTTAAAGTCATGTTTAAAATTTAAACGACCGGTTACAAAATCAATGGTGAAGTTACTTTTGGTGAACTCGAGCCTTAATCATTGTTTAAAACACTGAAAAAAAAAACCCTTTAAAACATTATGTTTTAAACATACATAAAAAGCCTATACCTACTTACACTTCTTAAATTATTTCATACAGTTTTTTTGTTAATTTTGCAATACATTTTGAGGTTGTGCCGCCTCTGTGGACTTGACTCACTCAACAACTCAAAAACACGCAACCGACTTGGCAGAGCAAGGCAGCAAAATTAGTCACGGTCATGACAGAGCTCAATCCGAAGGAACAATCAACTGTGGACGATATAGCTGATGAAGCTGACGAAGAATAAGTCAAGTACAATATGATAAGGAAGGTGAAATGAAACATGTTGATTTTCCTAAAGTCATTAAATATTAGTAATTAAAAATTAGTTTCATAAAAACATCTGATTTATTAGGTAATATATTTATTGGTGTTTCAGTTTATATAGTATAGAGATGAAACGGATAGATGTCGTGCCGGATACCGAATACCGAATATTCGGCCAACCTTGAAGCCGGATAGCCGAACATAGTCGTTCCGCGACTCGTTACAAGAGTGAATCACTAAGCGATCGGGTGGACTCCGATGATTTCGGGCCCTTTCGTTTATGAGTGACATTAGCGCTTTATTGTCTTCTTGAATTGATTGCAAATACGATCTTAAGAGGTTATGAAAAAACGTGTTCTTGTTGTTTGAGTTTGTGGTAATTTTATTAGTGTTTTTTTTTATAAATTTAAAGCAATGATTCGAAGAAAAAAAAGATCACCTTTATGGAAATGTTTTGATATAAAAAGTGACGATCAAATGTTTGCTATTTGTTCGTTATGTAATGTTAAAATTCTCGTAGCGGGGAAGGAAAAAAGGCAGGTATGTACCAAACAAAACTAGTTTCTCTTTTTTTTCGTGTTTAATTATTTGATGGACTTTATCACCGATGGAACGAATTATTAAATATTGTGGTTAGGTAAATAAATAGGTTGAACAGGTGTAAGTTAAGTTATTAACATTACGTTTCGAAAATGGATACCTCGGTTCGGACTGGTAGTTAGTTAACTTGTAGCTATCTTGAAACTGATAAATTCTTCAAAAAAAATTAATAATGGGTTTATTTATTTTTTAATGAACCTTCAGAATTTTGGTAATTAATTCTGCTTTTGCACTTATCTTTATACCACTTTTGTATAAGACAAAATATATTTTTTGAAAACTTTCGTCGTTTGTCGCGTTTCATCATATGCACTGCACTTTTAAAGTCGATCGCATTTACAAGTCAAGTTTGTAGGTAACATAGTTTTGTTAACGATATAACCAACACTCTATTTTCTAGGTACTACTGCCATGAAGAATCATCTAAAAACAAAACATCATGAATTTCAATCAAATCAAAAAAAACAAACATGATGAATTTAGTACACTGAATATGAATATAGATTTAGCCAATGCCGTGCCAACTACAATTGCGTTAGCTAACCTGGGGACAAGTTCTTCGAAAAATATGCAATTGAGCTTGAAAGAATCATTCGAAAAAAATCACTTTGGGACGTAAATGATCCAAAAGCCAAGAAATATTATTTAATAGCAGAAATGATTGCACTTGACAACGAGACATTATCCATAGTAGAAAGAACCGGATTCAACAGACTTCTAGAACAAGCTTTACCCCGCTATAAATTGCCAAGCCGTACATATATTACTCAAAAAATTATTCCTGACATCTATGACAGAATTTATGAGAAAATCAAACATTGCAGGTGCTCCTGCAATTTCGGTGACATCTGACATATGGACTTGCTTAAATAATAACGCCAGCTTCCTGAGCTTCACAGCCCATTGGTTATCTTCTGATTTCAATCTAGAACATGGAGTTCTTGCAATGAAGCCCTTCTCAGGTACACACACAGGAGAAAATATAGCAAAGGAGCTTAATGCTGTCGCGGACCGCTGGGATATTGGACATGATAAAAAACATTTGCTGATTCATGATAGTGGGGCCAATATGGTAAAGGGCGTTCGATTAGCCGAGTACAACTCGGCTAGATGCTTCATACATATGCTCCAGAGAGCTATAACCGAGTCATTCAAAGTCCAATCTGAAGTAACAACAATGATTACTGCCGGTAGACGGCTTGTTACGCACTTTAACCACTCGGGTTTAGCTCCAGAAAAACTACTGGCGATTCAAAAAGAGCTAAATTTACCCGAGCATCAATTGGTGCAAGATATTAATACAAGATGGAATTCCACTTTTTATATGATAGAACGTCTTTTAGAACAAAAGCGGGCCTTATCGTTGTTGTTCATGATAAAGTCACCAATTTGACTCACCAACAGTGCTTGATGGAGCAATGTATCAAATTACTGAAACCCTTTAAGGAAATAACCGAATTAACAAGTTCTGGTTTGTCCTGCGTATCAGAAGTGATACCACACGTTGCAGCCCTAAAAAAGTGTTTAGACAAAGATGAAATTAAGCAAAGAACACCTGATTTACCAAACATGAGGGTCTCATTGAGAGCAGAATTAGAAAGTCGTTTCATCTTCTTAAATCAAGACCCCATTGACTACTTGACTACTTGCAAATTACCTGGACCCCTGATTTAAAACAAACTTTTTAGGTGTTATTGATGCGGAGAGAGCTCGCCAGAATATTCTATTGGAATTAATGAAACTGTCTTGCGAAGAAACCTCCAGCAGCAGTTCATGTTCATCGCCAGTCAAAAAATTTAGAAAGAGAAGAGTCGGCTGTATCTCGCGAGGCTCATGATAACTTTTGGGATTGCTTTAATGAGGTAGTGACAGAAAACGGCACTAGTCAATGTTACGATGAAGGAAAAAACGCAATTGCGTGTGAAATTTATTCTAATCTGAATTCAGTGCGCATTGGTCGCGATCCTGATCCTTGTGTTTGGTGGTCAGCTAATGCTGTACAATACCCAAACATAACGAAGTTTACTAGAGTTTATCTTTCAGCGCCCTGCAGCGAACGACTTTTTTCGGAAGCTGGCCTTATATACGAAGAAAAGCGAAACCGTCTGTCGCCTATTAACGCAGAGAAATTGGTATTTATTCATCATAATTTGCCCTTAGTGCAGTTTGAGATTTAAGTTTTTTGTTTTGTTATTAAAAAATCATGAGTCTCTATGTTAAATAAAGTGCCTTCAATCTTTATATCGTATTTATCTGAAATCTGGTATCCGGCAGGATACTCGTTTCTTATCCGGTATCCAGCCGGATTTAAAATTTGAGCCGGATAGGCCGGTTACCAGATAGTTACCGAATATCCGTTTCATCTCTAAAAAATACATTTTATTGTTTTCTTTTGTGTTTTTACATACCGTACTTAATAATTTTTTTAAGAAGTGTCTTAAACGATGTTTAAAACATGTAAATTTAAACATTCTGAAAAAAAATCGTAGAAAAAAACATGGTGTTTTTTTTAAGAAGTGTCTTAAACGATGTTTAAAACATGTAAATTAAAACATTCTGAAAAAAAATCGTAGAAAATAACACGGTGTTTTGTTCTGTAAAAAAAACGTGTTTTTTTCCAACCCTGCATACTGGTCTACTAAGTATCAAATAATTTCTTACGCTCGCGCCGATTCAAAATACAATTTATACCTTAATTAAAAACGATTTCAAGAGTGTGCAATCAATTATAACAATTAAGACAATACATACTGGGTCATTCTTAATGACTTCCTCGACTCGTTTATGCTTCGGAGGTCGTCCTCTTGGTAATCTGTAACAAATCACATACATTTAGTAACAGATTAATTAATTTTTTTTTGGTATACTATATACAATCATACTCAAATTACTATAATGATACTTTAGAGAACATACTCATACTACATTATTATACCTATTTAGGGAGAAGGGGCCCGTCTTCAAAAGTATTTCGCTTGGTCACCGGAGGACGGGAGTGGGTTTAGATTTTTGTGACGTAGTCATCATCTTCTAGTAAAATATCGCGCGACGGCCATAATTACCGTGACCGGACCGTGACTAAGGCGCTTTTACTACAAGCTGCTTTAAAAATGTGTTTTTATTTTTCAAAAAAAAGGTTATTTAAAAAAAAAAACATTTTTAAACCATAGTTACGAAGTACTACGTGGAAAGAAAGGCAAAGAAAGGGTAAAAAGTGGTCACGTATGTAGTATGGGTGTGTTCCCTTAAGCAATAACATTATTTTAAACTTACTTTTCTCTCTGTGTGTCACTAGTAGGAGTACTCGACTGTATGGGTTTAGGCGGTTTGCTAGGAGGCCTGCAAAATAATAATTAAAGTTTAGTTAACATATACTTCCCAGCTTTCCGTTGTATGAACTTGTAAAATTTAGCAATAGACAGCAATTTCATATCACATTTGAACAGCGGTAGCTGATTTAAATATTTACTGTTATTTGTCCTACAATATTCATTTGGACTTAAGAAGCAATCGCGCCACATGAAAGCAAAAGGATCAAATGATTACGTTAAGTGAGACCTCACTACTACTATGCATAGCGCGCAGTGGAGGGGCGTGGCCATTTTAAGGTATTTTTTTCATGTACAACGTACGGCCGTATTCATAAGTCATAATAAAGCAATAGTACCCCTTTCGCTACTTATTGGGCAGATGATTTCCAACTGATCTTGTATTTACGAAAAAGCTGACCAGTAACATAAAAATAAAATTGCTCTGAGCTTCATTTTCTATTGCAGCAAAACGTAGTTGACATGTGATTGGTTAAATATCGTAGATTTGACATTAATGTCAATTTATTTATATTTCGTGAATTTTCCAAAAATTCCCGAAAGTAAATAGATAGACAGACAGTTGTCTATATTCCTGGTAGTATTCACGTACAACGAATGAGGTATTCGGGTGAATGGGGAATGGGGAAGGGAGTGTAGTGTGTACTAACCTCGGCTGCAGGCGATCGGGCAGCGGCGGCGGTGGCGCGCGGTAGGGGCAGGCGGCGGGCGCGGCATGCTGCTTGTTGGCGCCGCCGCGCACCGAGCCCAACCCGCGGCACCCGCCCACGCCGCACGGACCCGCCAAGCGCAGCTCCTCCGCCGCTGTAAAGCAAAAGAAGCTAGTATAGTAACACAAAACAAGAAAAAACCATTGTATGTGAAAGCCTGTTAGGGTCAGCTCACACGAGACGCAACGTGACGCAACGCGCACTAGCAATACAAAATATAACTTTATTACTACATTAAAAGATAGACGCGCGGCGTCGCGTCTCGGTGTGAAAACTTTTATGGACTGATGACGTTCATTTGCCACTGAACGGGTTTACGGTACTTGCGGATCAATACGATCTTCATATAAAATAAAGAGCATGACGCATATTATACTGTATGAGTGCACCATGCACATAGGAGAAATGAAACCTTATTTACCATTTAGAATCCAAAATGGCGTTGTTCGTGTCGTGAGCTTGAAATTTTACTCTTAATGCGTTTAAAGCAGTTACACTGTGAAAAGCACTCGTAAAGGTCGGTAACTACGGTAAGCACTCGTTCTTGTATATTTAATGCGCCTCAAGTATTTGGAGAGCTCGACTCCTGCACCATTAAAAAGGGGGATTGGATACTCACTGAGCGGCGGCTCCAGCGGGTGTCCGGTCTTGAGGCACCAGCCGACGGGGTGAATGTCGGGCGAGTCATCGTCCAGCCAGCACGACAGCTCGTCCGGCCAGCCGTCGAACGACACGCGCACGCGGTGCCCGCGCACCGCGCTCACCGTCGCCACGCGGATCAGGAACGGCACCTGGAAACGTGACAACCCTTGTTGTATACGAGGAAGAGATCCTTAGGAACGTTGCCAGACGACCCGATTTTAAAATAAAAATTAAATGTCCCGCGCGGGACAATCTCAGTCATGCTTTTCGAGAATTTTTATTGAAAGCATAATTACTCATCCAGTTTAGTCTACAGAGTTCTTCATCTTTATCAAAAAGAAAAATAATACTTTAAAAGAAGTTAAATCTTCACAGAAATATCATGATTATATTTTTTTCAGACACAGAAATATCATGATTATGTTATTATATTCTTTTAAATAATTATTATTCTCTTATTGTAAGTTGCAATATGTAACACTCACTCCTCAGACTATTGTTTGAAACACCATATTTTTCCAATGTATATATTTTTTTATTATTTTGACTTGTTTTTTATTTTTTTATTCAGAAGACAAATAAAACTCAACTATGTAACGATAGGGTTAATCTGATTTAAAGTAGCATATTTAAATATTTTATTTAAATACATTTTTATATAAATTTTATATTTTTATTTAAATAAATTTTCTAAGACTATTTTGCTATATTATAATGTCACGTAAACGTAATTTGAACTAAAAAAAATATTAATATTCGAAAACTTTTGATTACATATACGTTTTTTTTTACTAGTGACAGCCTTCGTCGCCACGATAATTAGAGAAAGTATCGGCGATTGGCGCCATTTTACATCGTAAATCGAGAAAAGATCCAGCCAAATCTCACTTGGGGAGAGGGGGAATCTCAGCAAAACAATATAAAAAATCCTCGAAAATGTCTGACGCAATTTAAGGACGCTCCCTTATCGACATTTACAAGGCATTGTGTTTCTTTGTAAATAAACATCGTACAATTTCTCCGAAGGCTTGTAACACGCAATGAAAGCAAAAGTTTTAAATAAAATTAGGGCCAAGGTTAGCTCAAACTAGATTTCCATGTCAAAAGGTCGCAGTTACTTTAATCCCTAAGACTAATTAGTAATACCTAGACCTAATCTTTACATAGACATTTGTTTTTGTATAGAATATACGATCTAGTCTAGACTTATTTTTATTGTAGATTGATAAAAAGAAACAATATGATAGATACGGAACCCTCCTTAGACATGTCCTGACATGCTCTGGGTTATTATTACTATTTGGGTACGGAACTATAAAACCACGCTGTCACAAAAAAAATATTACTACCGTCATTGTGAACGACCGAAAACTTATTACTAGTTACTACAGATATACACACTGTGCAGTTCTTTGGAGTGTCTTCCTGTGGATAGATCTATGAAATCCCATAGTTGGTATGGTCGGTATTCGGTACACGCCTGATGCACGAATCTCACATAGCCATGGGGTCTCTGCCGCCCCGGTAAATGACTTCAAATACTTAGGTAAGTTTTTTAAATCATGTGTTTTGGGTACATACGTTTCGGCGCTGTAGACACTCATAGTTGCGTATTTCTATTGATATAAAAAACCTTAATGCACGTCATATGCGCATTTAAAATACGCCGTGTGCTTACAGCCTTAGTTTCACAATCTTCTGATAAATTTCAGACATATTACTTACCTACATGTTTAGTCTCTGTCGTTTGATATAACGTAAGAAAGTGACAAAACTTCCGAACAACCTATTCGGCACTGTGAAGCAGGCTTTAAATATGAGCTTTTTGAAAATACTCACCCTCTTGTCAACAACTTCCAGCTTCATGCCGGGTTTGAAACCAACCGGCGCGCGAGTCTTAAACGCGCGGGGCGGCGCCGCCGTCGACATCGTCTCCGCCAGGTACGCCTCCCACGAGAACACCTCCTCCTTGTAGTCTGTGGACAAAGATGGCATTAGGGAAGGAATGAGATAGAAACCTATGACAACATTGGGACTACCGGCGTCCTAGCACAATTTGCGAAACGTGAGGGAGCCGAGATGGTTAAAGCGCGACAAAGTCCTTGGAGTGGTGTCAAATTTATCGCTTCTTGACAGCCTCTATAATCTTTACTTTTTTGCGCTTATGGAGTGTAGAGGAAAGGAGAACTATCTCTGTATTTTTATTTTTATTTTCAAGGAAAACTTACAGCTACAAGGCAAGACTAGTAACAGAGTAAGTGGTATAGGGCCAATTACAAGTTTTTACGATTAACTATTATTATAATGTTGAAATTAAGTATGTAAAAAGTGTCCGCTGAAATGCGTCAAATAAGGGTGGCGCCACAGTAGCAACAGGGTACATTTAAAATCAAATGAAGTTAGCAATAATAGATGGAGTGAAGTTAGTTGAGAGTTGAGTGAGAGAGTTAGAGAGAGTTGGTTAGTTATTTAACTCAACTAACTTTATTATTATTGCTAACTTCATATCATATAAGACTCTAGCGCCACTATGGCCAGTTTTGGAACTGTTATTTGACTGACTACTTTTGTCGGACACTTTTTAGCTTTTCTGCCTTAGAGAGATGCGCTGAATTGGATATTATCTACATTTTGGGTATTTTACCTTTTGTAAGCTGTCTTATTTTTCAGATCACTACTTATTCATAAATGTGATAAAAAAATTACAGGAAAATACCGTATTCTGCTAGGTCGACTAATGCTCTTTGAGTAGCAGTTTTTTAAGTTGAGTCTAAAAGACAAGCTTCTGTAATTTATAATCTTTGCAATGCAACAACAATATTAAACAAAAATCCCTATTAGAATCGAAAATTTAATATAGGTTAATTAGTAATTGCCTACATGTCAAAATTTAGTTTTTTTTAAACATTAAGAAATAATGAGGTACTTTTTTTACTTACATAAAATACAAAATGATTTACCAATAAGTATAAACATAAACGCGCAAACTTCGAAACATTAGAAATTTTGTGCATATGACCATACAATATTTCGTAGCAACATACAAGCGTCGACGTCACATGCTTGTACGACTTTTGTATTTGCTGTTTTCGCAAGACTCACAAGTGCTGCAAACAATCCGCACTTACTTTGAAACTATTTATTTTTAGTATACTATTCCTTTTGTAAACTGTCTTATTTTTCAGAGCACTATTCATTTTGTGAAAAAAAAAAAAATACAGGAAAATACCATGTTGTTTCTAATAACTTATAAATCCCCAGAACACATTGTTCCTATATAAAATCAATAATAATCAATAACAAACATTACGTATACATACATAATACATATACTTATTATATGAAACTACCGTAAATAATCTGAACTTACCCGTCAAGAGTCCTTCAGATCAGAAGATATCGAAGAGATCTCTAGCAAACAGTTTAGTGATCATGTGACCCGAGACGGCCGCCAAGTGTGGACGACGAATAATTATTGTATGCTAATTACGAATGGCTGTATGAAATAATATATGACGATCTCCGTCATCAGTAATAAAAGAAAGAAATAAAAAAAAGAAAGAATAATAAAAGAAAAATGACTAGAAAAACAAATTCGTGTCTTCTAAAAGTGCAAAATAAATCTTACTAGTCCTACTACTATTATAAATGTGAAAGTTTGTGAGGATGGATGGATATGTTTGTTACTCTTTCACGCAAAAACTACTAAACGGATTTTAATAAAATTTGGTATGATTGTAGTTTAAGCAATGGATTAACTTGGATTAACACTTAGGCTACATTTTATACCAAAAAAGTACAGTATTCCCGTGGGATACTGTATTTACGCGAGTGTAGCCGCGGGCAAAAGCTATTAACAAAAATTTTAGCAAATATTTTCTCAATACCGAATTTCAGATATCAAATTTCGTCAAAATCAGTTATTGCGTGTAAGAGTAACAAATATCCATACATAAAAACTTTCGGGTTTATCATATTAGTAAGTTTTTTTTTACAAAAATATTAAATTGGACCTGATCATACAATATATTATACTAGTAGCAATGTCGGCATCGTTTTCTTTTTGTTGTAGACGTAAGAACATAAGTTGTACTTTTTCGCTCATTACAATTAACACGAATTCAAGCAGAATACTCAAATGGTCGTAACGAATAGGCGTTTAAGGTAACCTGCGTATAATTATATACATTACCGTTACTACCTTGTTACTTAATACTTGTGTTTTAAACTTATATTTGTAACGTCAAGGTTAGTGTTAATCACTTGGGTATTTAATTCGGTGAATTGAGTAAATTCAAGTTTTATGTTTAGTATACTGAGTGAGGGGGTCCATTAGTGCGTTGCGCTGCATCGTTTATCATTAGATTTTTAACCGACTTCCAAAAAAAGGAGGCGGTTATACGTTCGGCTGTATGTTCTTTTTTGTATGTTCAACGATAAATCCGCAGTAGGTTGACCGATTTTCAAAATTATTTTTTTTATGTAAAGGGTATACTTCGAAGTTGGTCGCTTTTTCACAAAAGTGGTGACATGATGATGGGATCCATGAGGAATCGAGGGAACTCCTCAAAATTTATATGGACATATAGTGATTTCGATTTTTTCTCAAGTGCATACCTTGGTGTAAAATCTTACTTTTTGGTAGCACATGCTTGGGTTAAGCATATGCTACCAAAAAGTAAGATTTACACCGAGGTAAACCCTGGACCCAAAAGTATTGAACAGAACTCTTGACTCCTTATAGATACATGTTTGGGGATTTCGACGTTGCTTAAAGAACTGCAAGCATAAGCCACTATGTCAATTAAAGTAAACATCGTCGTCACCACCATCATCACACCATAAATCATGACATAATGATGATATTATAATAGGTACTTCTCATAATATTTTAACACCGACACGGATATCTTTGAACATTACTCTGCCGTTTATGGACCGATTTTCAAAATTATTTTTTTGATGTACCTATTGCGTATATTCCGAAATTGGTCTCGTTATCACCAAAGCGGTGACCTGATGATGGCATCCATGAGGATTCGAGGGGAGTTCCCTCGAAATTTATATTATATTTTCAGAAGTAACCCAAGCATATGCTACCAAAAAGTAAGATTCTGAACCAAGGTATACCCTGGATCCAAAAGCACTTACAGAACTAAGTCTAAGATACGCGGTTTGGAAATTTCAAAATTGTTTAAAGAACTGCAAGCATATGCCACTGTGTAACTTACAGTAATCATCATCATTATCTTATATACAATGCCTAAAGGAAGCTTGGCGTGTATTCAATTATACATTCGATTTAACAAATGTCACTAAAAAGGACAAGATATTATTTTTAAACAAAAAATTAAACTGACTTCCAAAGTAAAAATGCACAAAAAAGTATGAAATAAACCTAATTTTCTAAATAATTCCCCTTTTAAATTTGGCTGAAATTTTAACTATTTCTATACTCAATCTTCAAAATTTTGAAGTCGGTACCAGCCAACTTGAACGTGTGTTCTATTTTAAATATTGTTTTATCAGGATTTTGTTCAGGCTGGTTATTTATAAAATAAGTTTTATTTCATACTTTTTTATGACTTTGCCCCATTTGCGTTGCGTCGTCGAACGCGAAATTTCAATGCGCTGCTCTATCACCCTTAAGCATTGTGATGTCGTACGTCGACGCAACGTAAGCGTGGGATACAATGCATTTATCCGTTGCGATGACATCAACATTTTAGACAACGGATAAGTTGTTCAATGTTGCTTTCTTTGTCCGTCGAGAGATGTTTCCAAAGTATCAGACAAAGACAGCAACATTGAATAGCTTATCCGTTGTGTATTTTTTTTATAATTAACATTTCCAGGAAGGCAGTTTAATTCAAAAGACATTTGTCGTTTGCACAACTAAACCGGAAGTTATGAATAATATTATAATGGAGGATAATATTGATTTACATGTATGTACCTATTAACCACAAAACGTGAAAAAATATTTTTAAATGGTCATTTATAATAACTGTCAATTATATTTTTGAACATAAGAGAAAATTGGTAAGTGAGACAAGATGCGACTCCAGTACTCCACAAAAATTTTAGTACACTTTACAGGAACTGTCTAGAAATCGGACAAATTGTTTCATTCTTAGTAAATATTCATTGATATTATTATATTTTACGTTTACTAATTCAGAACACAAAATAATATATTATGTATGTTAATAAGCATATGGTATATACAGCTTTTGCTGAGCGAGTTATCATACGTAAGACATTAATTAATTTTTGGATAGTGATAGAAACTAAAATGGTAATATGAGGGCTTCTATATGTCTATCTTATATTCAACTTAATAATTATATTATCTAATAAAAGTATTTGTAACATCTACTTATAAATCAAATACATAGTCATATTTTAAAACTAGTTCTCCGTAATGTAATATAATTGTAATCTCTATGCACATTAGTTTAATATTATTATCGCTTATCTCCTTGAATATAAATAGTAAAAGTCGACCGCAACTTTTATTTGCCACAAACACAACAAATAACTTTCGATTGTAAATAATTAATAAACGAAATAGAATTTATACACATCACAAATCTTTAACTGACTATGACGGACATTTTAAAATACTAAGAAATTAAGTTATTTAGTCCCTCTACATACATATTTTTACAATTATCATTTACCTAACAAGTATCAAGATCGTTCAGACCTCGTGGACATCCAGTCGGCGGGTCGTCGCGACGTCGACTGTGTGATGTAATTCGTAAACAAGCGCCGATAATAATATTATCCTGCTAAGTTGCAATATACCTCGTTTAATATCTCTGAGTGATCGGATCGAAACATTTTAAAATAATCGAACAGCAATTATTGTGAACGTCCGTCCTCTACTAGCGGCGCGGTGGGCGGGACTTCGACATTCCGAATTCGTATTCTGACAATAAACATCTTGTATTTTTTTTTAATTTCGTTACCGTGGCAAAGTGCATGCATACGCACGTGCCACCTCAATCATGTGTCCTCAATAACTGCATTTATAATGTAAAATTAGCAAAATAACTGTAGCAGCGGTAAAGTTGTCTTACGAATTAACTTGTCGACACACTGGCCCGCTATTGTAACTAGGTCAAGCAGGCCCGACTCTCGACTACTTATTTATAATCAGCTATTTATACAACACGTTGAACCTATGCCCGCTTCTGTGGGCAAAAAAAAATGGTGGTAGCTGCCAGAAATGACCACGATATTAGCACAAAAAAAAACAAATTATAATATATTTTTTCTAAATATACAACAATAATGATAATATATAATTGTTTATTTAGATATATATGACATAGTCATGTTGTTCGGGCCGGTACCGACTAACTACAAAATTATGAATATTGTGTAGAGAAATTGTTAAAATTTCAGCCAAATTTAAAAGGGGGGAATTTTTTTTGGAAAATAAGTTTTATTTCATTCTTTTTTGTGCATTTTTACTTTGGAAGTTGGTTTAATTAGTATTAATTTATAATTTATTTAAATTATTGGCCAAACACGAATATATTACAAAACAATGATAAGTGTTCAAACATTACATCGATCATAAATTCATAACTCGTGAGTATACTTTTACGATGACATTTCAATGGTGAACTAAAATGTTAATAAAGACGGTCATGAGAATTTGGTTAGCGCAGTTATGTCACTGTGGTTACGTTCACGTTACCTGATGGGATATTTAATTTCGACTTAAATTTCATTGGCTGTTGTACGTATAGTTGTTTTAGTTATAAGGCCCAAACCGTCCCATTAATATATTATTGTTATCCTATTGATATATATAGTAAATAGGTATGTTTTGTGGCAAAAACTTATCCAATGAAACAATATTAAGGTTCGGTGAAAATTCTTTATATTTTTCATATTCCTCATTTAGTGTCATGAATGTTTTGATCTTTTAACTTTCCACTGGTGTAATAAATTATGCTATACAGATGACAAATATGATGCTGCAACACTAAACCGTATCCGCGTAGTTGCTAAACGCTATCGTTCGTTTTATGGACTTCCACCCATGCCAGCCATGATGGAAACCATTTTCTATTCAAATCTAGTTTACAAAAATGCTGTTCCAGTCAACGGTAGGTATTAGCACAGATTACTAAATAGTTACTACGTAACAGATAAATCACTCCATACAAAAAACTCAATACCTACTATTTTAAATGCCTACAGTTACTGGAAGGTCGCAGCTGTTACCGCGCTGTTAGGAAGTTAACGAGCGCAAGTACATCGAGTGACAGAGGCCTGATATTAGTAACAGATCAGTATTACGCAAGTTAAACGATGGCATCAAGGCAGTGTTCGCTAAAAGTCACGTTTTCATGTATTTATGTAAAATAATTTCTATTTTTATAGCTCTCTCGTTTTAGCATAGACTTGTTGTTGTCGTTACAACTTCGGATTCAAGAAAATGTTAAGTTTCGACTTTTATCATAGTTTTTAGGGTTACGTACCCTAAATACTATGATAAATGGCTATTACGAAGACTCCGCTGTCCATCTGTCCGTCTGTGTGTCACCAGGCTATGACTGCTGAAATTTTCACAGATGATGTATTTCTGTTACTGCTATAACAACAAATACTAAAAACAGAATAAAATAACCCCCTTACTAATAAAAATATTTACACAATGGATAAGATATTCAATGTTTTGTCCTTGTCTGATACGTATGAAAAGTCGTTTGACAGACAAGGACAAAACATTGAGTAGCTTATCTCTTGTGTAAACATACAAAATACGTGTTTTTGCCGTTTGGTACCGAGCCCCACGTGCACTAGTCCGAGCGGTGAAAAAATTCAGTCCAGGTGATGAACTTTAAAGGAAAACTATAACGGCTTATGTAACTTTATTAGTTTGGGAGTTATAGACGCTTAACTTGTAAAATGCGCTTACCTACTTGGAAAATTTCGTTAAAAAATAAAATATTGGTGTAATGGTACGGAACCCTAAGTGCGCGAGTCCGACTCGCGCTTGTTTATACATCGTCTGTCATTTCCATATAAAAAAAAACAAGTTAGCCGAGGGCTATTAGCAACATGGTTTTACTGTAAGTACCTACATAATATCATCATATGGAAACTTTCGTTCGCGCAGGAGCTGTATATTTTGCCGATAAAATGTCTAAAATCAATCTAAAATCATTTAAAGAAAATATAGGTGTACTGAACGTAGCTTCTTATTATACGTTACAAAAAACTTAAGTCATTTCATGAAGATAAAAATACACAAAAAAGTACTAAATAAATCTTGTTTTCTAAATAATTTCCCTTTTAAATTCGGCTATAATTTTAACTATTTCTCTACACAATCTTTATAATATTAAAGTGGGTACCAGTCCAAACAATATCTAGAAAAATCATTATTTTACAGAGCTCACGTTTAAGTTGGCTGGTACCGACTTCAAAATTATGATGATTGTGTAGAGAAATAGTTAATATTTTAGCTTAATTTAAAAGGGGAAATATTTAGAAAACAAGATTTATTTCATACTTTTTTGTGTATTTTTACTTTGGAAGTCGGTTTAATATTTTTTTTTTTTTTTTTTTTTTTTAAATTTTTCCCTTTTTAGTAATATAAAAAGTTTTTTATAGAGGTATAGAACTTTAAGCTGGCAACACTTTTTTAACTGGCGGCCATTTTGTCAGCTGTCAAGTGATTTATGTTTAGTTTGGTTTGGCATTTCAACATGAATAGACTGACGCCTGAAGTACACTTCCAAATTGTGCTAATTTATTTTGAAAATCATGGTTCTGTTCGAAATACGTATCGCGCACTACGTCCATTTTACTGTCAACATAATCGTCCATCAGAACAATTAATTCTATTAACTATGGAACGTTTTCGCACCACGTTTACTCTAAATGATAATACGCATCCACAGAGACGTCGTACGGCGCGTACAGAAGAAGCCAATGCTGAGAGAATGCAATGTAAACCAATGTAGAGCGTAGCGTAGAGGAAGACCCGAATCAGTCTATCCGCCATCGAGCACAGGAATTGGGTGTGTCCATCCACTTTATGGAAGATTTTGCGGAAAGATCTTGGTTTGCGTGCTTACAAAATCCAACTCGTGCAAGAATTGAAGCCACACGATCACCTAGCAAGGCGTAGATTCGGTGCATGGGCCCAAAACAAGATTGTCGTTGATCCCGATTTCCATAAGCGAATTTTGTTTAGCGATGAAGCTCACCTTTGGTTGAATGGATAGGTCAATAAACAAAACTGCCGTATTTGGAGGGATGATAATCCTCAAGTGTATGTTGAGACACCGTTACATCCAGAAAAACTGACTGATTTTGATGGTTTGATGTGCTTTATGGGCTGGTGGAATAATTGGTCCCATCGTCAGGTTTCCAATTTAGTGACTAAGCGACCAATTTCGAATACCCTTTACATGAAAAAAAAATTTGAAAATAGGTCTATAAACGGCAGAGTAATATTCAAAGATATCCGTGTCGGTGTAAAATACTATGAGAAGTACCTATTATACCATCATAATGTGATGACGTATGGTGTGATGATGGTAGTGATAATGATGAATAATTTAATTGACATAGTGGCTTATGCTTGCAGTTTTTTAAACAACGCCGAAATTTCGATACATATATTTATAAGGAGTTCTATTCAGTTCTTTTGGGTCCAGGGTATACCTTGGTGCAAAATCTTACTTTTTGGTAGCATATGCTTAACCCAAGCATGTTCTACCAAAAAGTAAGATTTTACACCAAGGTATGCACTTCAGAAAAAATCAAAATCACTGTATGTGTCGATATAAATTTCGAGGAGTTCTCTCGATTCCTCATGGATCGCATCATCAGGTTACCACTTTGGTGACAACGGGACCAACTTGGGATTATAGTCTTTACATCAAGAAAAGAATATTGAAAATCGGTTAACAGACGGCGGAGTTATCGTTGAACATATATACCATTGCTATCTATGCACTTTTGCCATCTCATAGGTAGTTTATTGATTCCTTTACTAAAGAAACCATTCATTTGCGAAGAGCGTTTCCGATTCTCGTACAGAATCCACTTTTCATCACAGGTAATGATTCGATTTAAAATCCCTTAATTATTGTGCCGGTTGAGTAATGTAACGCAGCAGTCGACGCGCGTTTGTCGGTTTGCTGCACTCAATTCATGGGTACCTCACCCACCTTTCAAGCTTTTTCACCTTCCTAATTTGCTTCAAGTGAATTAAAACAGTTTTATCACTAACATCGCAGCCTGCTTCTAACTCAGACGTGGTTTGCGATGGATCCGATTCCACAATAGCCTTCAATTCTTCATTATCAACTTTGGTCTCCGGCCGTCCACGGGGCTTGTTCTGCAGGTTGAAATTTCCAGAACGAAAACGTTGGAAACAAAAAAACACTGTTTTCTTTTGCGACACCGCCGCCATACACATCATTAATCCTTCGAGCCGTTTCTGCAGCACTGTGCCACGGTGGAACTCGTACTCGAAAATAATACGATATTTCAAGTTTTCCATTTTGTAAACGGAGTGACGCAAAGAAAAAACCAAAAGAGGAAACCGAAATAAATGAATTACGGTTTTCGAAACACAAATGCATGAGTAAATAGCGGTATAAATTTTAAATTGGAATTCCTAACCAAAGAAGATATATTTGAAGAAGAAGTGGCCAGTACGACATATTCATATGTAAGGACCTAATATAAACACACCGGCATATTTAGCGGAATACAAAAAAAGGTCCATAATTAAAAAAATTGGTTTTATTTTAAAATCTACTTACTACACTTCTTTTGTTATTTAAAGATTCATTTGTTTTACTTAAAATGAGATCACATTAAGAACAGATTTTGCGAGTAAAGGCTATTTGTGAAAAATTGTACATTTTTGAACTTTTCATGTAACCGGGAAAAGTGAAAATTAATATTAAAATAACAAATAATTAAATTAGAAAATTTGTGATTAATATCGCGTATTTCCTCCACGTGCTCTTATTAAAGTTTCTTCCCGTCTAGGCATACTGAAAATGATGTTATCGATGGTCTCCTGGGATAGTCTCCGCCATTCCTCAACTACGATTCGCAGTTCACCCACGTTGGCAGGAGCTGGAATTCTGGACTTAACTTTTCTTTTCAGCAAGTCCTAAACGTGCTCTATTGGGTTCATATCCGGTGATCTCGCCGGCCACTCCATAACAGTGATATTCATATCATTAAGATAAGCTTCAGTTACCCGAGCGGTATCCGGCCGAGTATTATCCTGCATAAAAACAAAATCGTCACCGATATATGGGGCAAACAGTACGACATTTTCTTCTAAAACTTCTCTGATATAGCGGTCTGCAGTCAGACTCCCTCTGTCAATCACTACCAAGTCTGTGCGAGCTCCCAAACAAATGCCCGCCCAAACCATTATTGATCCACCACCGTATGCAACTGTAGTTTCAAAATTTGTCTGAATGTATCGTTCTCCTTTGCGTCTGTATATTCTTTGCCTGCCGTCAATTTGATTTAAGAGAATTCTGCACTCATCACTAAACAATACCTTACTCCATTGGTCCGCGTTACAAAGTCGATGTTCCTGAGCAAAAGTTAACCTGTTTCTACGATGCTTTACCTCGAGCCTTGGAGTCTTGGCGGGCACAAATGAACCCAAACCAGCTTCTTCGAAACTTCTTCGTACCGTACGCTCACTTACGGTTACACCCCGCACTGCTTCTAACTCATGTCGGGCTTGGACGGCCGTCAAACGGGGGTTCATACGTACACGAAGCCGAATGAAACGATCATCCCTACTCGAAGTGAGTCTTTTTCTGCCTTGTCCTACTCTTCTCACATAAGTACCGGTCTCCCTGAACCGTTGGATATGGCGATGGATATCACTCTGTAGGTTTGACCATTTCTTCGCATTTCGAGTGCCCTGGCAATCTCCGTTGGGGCTAAGTCAAGCATAATTCAGTCCTCAACTCCAAAAAGATACGCGATTAAAAAAAAACTACCAAAAACAGTATTTCAATGAAATTTTAAATCAAACTCAGAAGGAAGAAATACTCGAAGTTCGCTCCAGATAAGGTATATTTGAATAAAATTAAAACAATTGCATAAAATGTGATGTTCTGTTGTTTTCTTAATTTGAAAATATTTCTTTTTAAATTAAATGACGTATAAACCAGCCAGCAATCTTATATGATACTGATATCAAACCTTTATTTTATGTTCCGCTAAATATGCCGGTGTGTGTATATCCGAACGGATAAACCGCCTCCTTTTTTTGGAAGTCAGTTAAAAAGTGATAATCATTGCAGAAACACAATTAAGCATAAGCTAGATGTACCAGTGATAAGACTTAACAATGTAAGTAAATCTTTATGGGCCAATGGCCAGAAAACTTTCGAAACCTTTCTATTAATAGATTTAAAAAAGTAGTCCAAGAACATTTGCGTGCTAAAGCTCATTATAAAGTAAACGGTTTGGTTAACGATTGCACACCTTGAAAATAAGATCCCCTGCAAGGCTGTCTGTATTTGTGTCCATACTTTTGTTATATTATTTAACATAGATTTAGGTTTACAATGTAAAATATATATTTCTTTTAAAAGAACAATTTTCCATCTTTTTGCTAAAAGATGGCCCCGTGCGAGTTTCTTACGCCGGTTCTATTCGGCGGGTTAGGGTTGAACCGGTGGTAGCTTTTTCTTTTGACTTTCCGAAGAAAGCTTGTTAAGTTTCATTAGGAAATAAAATTTTTCATTTTCAATCTAATCTTTACGTGTACCCAAATCTCATCTAAATCCTTTCAGGGGTAAAGGTGGGATAGCTTAACAAACAGGCAGACGTGCAACTAAATCAAAATTCCTTGTATTTATTTTAAAATTGCTTCTTTTAAAAAGAGCTAAAATTAATAATTTTTGTTCACAACATATTACATCGTTTTTAGGGTTCCTTCTGTCTGTCTGTCCGCTCTTCTAGGTTCTGTAATTATGAATATAAGTTTATGAAATTTGATAATGTGTCTCCATGCTGATAGATCCCGCTATAAACTCCAGGAAAAATAATTTGAGCGAAATCATGATAGATCAATAGAAGTAATTGAAAGAAAACCTATTGCGCGTTGATAGTTACGGATCCCTCCTTAGACATGTCCTGACATGCTCTTGGTTAGGTTATTTTTCATAAAACGATAAGAAAACAAGTCTGCCCCTAGTAAATACACACTATAAACAGAAACTAACATTGTGGCCGCCATATAAAGAAAACAGACGAAATTAAGTTGTTTGTGTGAATCTTTATATTGTTGATTCTACTTCATGTTATTGATTTCTCTCATCAGTATGCTGTATGACCTTAAATTAATCGCGTTTTTAAAGATTGTTGTTTGTTTTAAAACGCGTTATTATGTTTAAACTTAAACAAATATTTTATGTAGAGCTAGTTTTGTTTCTTACAAGATTATAACTAAGTTTTCAATATTATATTTAATAGATCACACGAAGGATGCTGGTTTGATCTTCTGTAAGACAAGAGGGGATGGGAGGGTTTAACACTTGTAACTTCTTTGGTACTGCACATTACAAACTTCTTTATTGAACATAACATTGAGTAAATATACAATTGGATAGGCACAATTATATAGAAACATACAATTACTTAACTTACAGGCTGAGTGCACCTCTTAAAGCTATCTGCATGATTTTTATCTAATTTTATTTCGATGATTAGTAGAAAGAAAACTAAACTTGTTTACATACGGTAGTACTCGTAAACGCTTAGTTAGCGGTTCACTTTTAAAACGCGACGCGCGACGCTAGACCGCGACCCGAGACCGAAATGGGGTCGCGGAGTCACTTCTTAGTATGAATTTATATGGAGCACCAAGCAATCCACGCGACCCGCGTCGCGCGACCGGTGAGCGTAGCCAGAGATATGTTTGGTAGACCTGATTGGCTGGTTTGCTGTTCGCGGTCGCATGGATGTGAAGGCTACCCTGAGTGGTACTCACATTTGGGCGGCGTCAGCGCAGCTCCATGCTCGTCGGCCCAGCCCACCGGGTGTATGTACGGGCAGGCGGGGTCCGCCCAGAAGTCGGCGCCGCCGTCCGGGCGCACCAATACGCGCCCGTCCATCATGTCCGCCACCGTCGCCACGCGTAACGCTCCGCCGCGCTCCTCTGCCTCCAGCTTCATGCCGACGCGGAAGCTGTTCGGCTTCATGTTCTAGAGTAGAAGCATCAAATTATAAAATAACGTTCAATATTTTAAGAACAACGAAAAATGTAACGACATTGAAGGGACCGGTAAATTATGCTCGTAATAACCGATAATCATTAAAACCGATGGTAGTGTGTATATTTAGACATGACAAACATTAACACTTGGTCGCAATACCCGGTTCGTCGTTATAAGAAAAATAAAAGGTTTTTTTGTATTTTATAAAAATGGGCCTTAGCTCTTAAGATATACAATACATTATACAACATAGCAAAAGGAGTTTTAGTCAGATTTAATAACTATTAGGTCCTTAATATAAAATTGGCGTTTTGTCGTACTGGCCACTTTGATCTCAAATATATTTTCTTTGGTTAGGAATTCCTATTTCAAATTTATACCCGCTATTTACTCATGCACTTGTTTCGAAAACCGTAATTCATTTGTTTTCTCCTCTTTTGGTTTTTTCTTTGCGTCACTCTGTTTATAAAATGGAAAACCTGAAATATCGTATTATTTTCGAGTACGAGTTTCACCGTGGCACCAGTGCTGCAGAAACGGCTTGAATGATTAATGATGTGTATGGCGGCGGTGTCCCAAAAGAAAACACTGCGTTTTTGGTTCCAACGTATTCGTTCTGGAAATTTCGACCTGCAGAACAAGCCCCGTGGACGGTCAAAGTTTATAATGAAGAATTGATATGTGGAAGGCTATTGTGGAAGCGGATCCATCGCAAACCACGTCCGAGTTAGCTGCAGGCTGCTGTGTTAGTGATAAAACTGTTTTAATCCACTTGAAGCAAATTGGGAAGGTGAAAAAGCTTGAAGAGGTGGGTACCTCATGAATTGAGTGCAACAAACCGACAAACGCGCATCGACTGCTGCATTAGATAACTCAACCGGCACAATAATGAAGGGATGAAACCTGTGATGAAAAGTGGATCTTGTACGTTAATGGGAAACGCTCATCGCAATGGCTGAAGCATGGCGAACCAGCCAAAGCCTGCCCCAAGCGAAAATTGACTCAAAAAAGTTACTTGTGATCGTTTGGTGGACTAGTGCCGGTGTCGTTCACTACAGCTTTCTTAAATCTGGTCAGACGATTACGACAGATGTCTATTGTCAGCAACTGCATATCATGATGGAAAAGCTAGCTGCTAATCAACCGAGGTTGGTCATTCGCTCTAGGCCACTGCTGCTTCAGGACAACGCTAGACCACTGTACAACAGACGGCTACCAAATAAGAGGAGCTTCAATTGGAATGTCTTAGACATCCATCATACTCCCCAGACCTTGCTCCAACAGTTAACCAATTTTTTTCGAAATTTTGATAACTTCTTGCAAGGGAAAACATTCAACTCCGATGGGGCAACTCCAAAGCGCCTTCAAAGATTTAATGATTCCTGTCCAAATGTTTTTTTAGTAAAGGAATCAATGAACTACCTATGATATGACAAAAGTGCACAGATAGCAATAGTATATACTTTGATTAAATAAATATATAATGTTTAAACAAAATCTACTTTATGTTCCTCCTTTACAAAACGCCGATTTCATATGTAATGACCTAATATTAAGAATGTTAGTTTGTGAGGTTGTATAGATGAATGTTGGCGTCTCAGTTTCACGCAACAACTACGAAACGGATTTTGATGAAATTTGGTATGGTAGTAGTTTAGGCTCCGGATTACCTCATATGCAAATTATAATCGCGGCAAAATGTAAGGTTCCCGTGGGTTTTCATTTACGCGAACGTAGTCGCGGACAACAACTAGTAGTAAATACATCGTGCCTTAAATATGCACTTACCTGTCACCACAGTTCCATGGCTATAAAGCATATTAAAACTAAACCATACCACCACCCAAACGGTGGTGGTATGGTAAAATGCTAAAATCAATAATATGTATTTCATATCATATTTTACCACCTAGCATATAAAAATATGAAACAATATTTTCTTCATTCATTCAACCACAGAACGTTTTTGTAACTTGTTTTTGTAAGTGCCTGTTTCTCAATCTCAATAAGTGACAGATAACTTATTATATGTTTTGTCTTTGTAGCTTGATATAAAGTAAGTAGCGACAAAAAATCCGAATACTTTATTAGAAGACTAGATGTTTCATATGTAG
Organism: Phengaris arion; assembly: GCA_963565745.1. NCBI lineage: Eukaryota > Metazoa > Arthropoda > Insecta > Lepidoptera > Lycaenidae > Phengaris > Phengaris arion. The sequence continues at coordinate 2,748,929 of OY751442.1, forward strand.
TAAAATACTTACTGTAGCTGTAATATGCGGGAACAACTGTCGTGGGGCTGCAATAGCACGCATTTGCTTCAGGTACATTGGCCAAGAAAATGTAGAGTTCACGTTACTCGCCGGCGGCTTGAGCGCTCTACCGTTTTTCTCACACCAGCCCGGAGGGAAGATATCTACGGAGTCAGCATTCACCCAAAAGTCGTACATGTCCGGATACTCATCAAAGTGCAACCTCATCCTGTACCCTTGCACCTCAGCAACAGAAACCACACAGAACATGGCAGGATGCTCAGGGTCTATTGCCTCCAAACGCATGCCTAATTTGAAACCATTTTTATTGTACGGAAACGGGTCTTTGAACAACTTTACCGGAGCTGCCTTAGCTTTACAAACATCTAAATATCGCATCCAAGAAAACCCATTCTTTCCGCACATCCAAGGATATTTCTCATTTTCCACCATATCTTCAGCCATCTTCACCAAGTTGGCGTCTGACAGTTGACTATCACTGGCAGCTGAGTCATACTGTTTGAGGGGAGCTCCTTTTTCCTCTTTATTTTCCTGACCAATTTCAGCTTCCAAATTTTGTTTTCTCATGAGTAGCTTCTTCATTTTGTTTCTCTTTTTCGTCATTTCAATCCTTTCCCTGTCCTTCTTTTTCTGTAAGATCTTTTGATTTTCAGTTTGACAAGTTACGCTACAGAAGTTTGGAGTTATAAACTCGGCTGCCATTCCGTGGCATCCACATCCATCGCAGCGATATAAATCTTCAGGTGATGTCGGCTTCTTATCGCGACTTCTTTCGATCCTTTGCTTTAAAGGTGTATGATACTTGGTACTCGGATTGGTAAGATGGTCTAAATTGTTCTCGCCTTGGATCAAATCAATCATGCCGAACTCATTAGTTTGAAACTGTAAGTTACTTCCTCTCAGCTGTGCTACTCCATTGATCCAAACCAATCCTGGGGGATCCTCTTCAGTTACAGAATCAGTAAATTCTTTTCCTATATCTTTATCATATCCACTGTCTTTATGACTATACATGTTATTTTTAACACATTCAATTTTTTCCTTATACTCCTCAGTATCTGAGTCTCCTAGCACAACCTTTGATTCCAAATCCTTATCAAGCTTCTCATTACAAAAAAGTGACGGAACTCTGTGGTCATCATTACAGCCAGTGTCAAGAGCACTGATAGATTTAGAATGTGGCAATGACAACCTGAAAGTCTTGTTGGATATGTTGTCAGCACACAGGGAAATACGACGTTTCACATTATTGAGATTAGTTGTCTTTCGATCACTGTTGTCTGAATAAGAACGACGTAGAATCGCTGGTGCTGCTACCGTTACTGGGCCCATGTCATTTCTATCAATTAAGTTCTTATTCAAAAGGCTTTTACCCTTCTCTGGTATAGCCAAAGTGAATGATTTCTCTGTGGCTTGACCATCCTCCTCATCGGCTATCGATACAGTGTAAATGTCATCATTCATTGAAGCATTTGTTTCAGGAATTGAAAGAGTATACTCTCCTTGCTCACCGGTGGGCTCTGCCCTTGAACCTAAAATAGATGTAGCAAATTTCTCAGCTTTTGGGATTTGGGGTACAGAAGCTTCTTTCCCATTTATAGACACTATCTTTTGCAGGGGTTGTAGCGGTGGCATTTCTGAAGTTTCTACATTCCCTGTATCTCTCATTACAGTAATATTTCCTTGAGGATCATTTTGTATCTGACCATTTGCAATTTGGAGATTTATAATTGGACCTTTAGATGCCATAGTCGCTGGAAGAGTGACCGGCAGGATAAACTTGGTGTTCTGTATTTTTGGCATGTTCATAGGAGTTAAGAAAAGCTTTTGATTGTTTGAATTCACAGAATTTACATTATTTTGATTGCTGGAAATTAGAATGGATTGGTTTTCCACATTTTTTACAGTCGGTTTCTTCACTGTACTGAGATAAGCTATTGCCTGTTTCCCTTGATTACCGGGGGCAATACTCACAGGAACAATCATTTTGTCATTAACTTTGGGTTTCTGTATTACAATTGGCTGGACTGGATTTGCAGGTGCCAATATTGAAGATTTGTTTGGCCCCTGAACTTTTGGAGCAATGTTAGGTTTCTGTCCAACATTTGGAATCAAATTAATATTTGAATTACTTGTTACCTGCAAAAGTAATAAATGTCTTAAAATTGTGTCAATAAAAGTTTTTATTCATTAAATAATCAGCAGTTTATAAGATGTTAAAACACCAAATGTATGATAAATTAGTTTAATGCATTAACCTTACAAATATTCATTTTCAAATATAAATATTCTAAATTAATTTAAAATCTATAATATGTGGATGGTATGATTAAGACTTTCATATAATCTAGTTTAGTGTGATGTTAAACTTATGTCCTTATGTTGGACTATATAGAAATGTGATAGACCAGTGGCGACTGCTGGTTCTTCTTCATAGGGAAGCCCTAGCCTGTGTATATATGTAATAGGTAGGGATTTGGATAAGGGTCTTCAAAAGGTAAGTGGTAAGTGAAGACAATAAGAATGAAGTTATAGGAACCCCACTCAACAACTAAGCTAAAAAAAAAATTAAATCATTAAAGACAAAATTAATAAAATAATTATTTATTTTGTTTGTTTTTAATTATTTAAACAGAAACAAATGTGAATAATTTTTTTCTATACCTACTAACATTTCAGAATATCAATAACTGTTTCTGTAAAAATTACATATGACTTTCTTCCTATTTTGTGACTAATAAATAAAAGGGTTGGCAACTTTGATAAGAGAGTTATTTTGACTCTAAAATAATAGACTAAGTATCTGACAATTATTGATAAATAAGTATAAGCTGATTTTTATAAATAGTAAATAAAAATTAGGAAATACTTACAGGTCTGCGCACGATTATTTGTGGAGGGTTTCCACTTGTACTGGCCTGGCTGATAACATCAGTACTTGTAAAAGACTTCAGTCCAGTCGGAGTTTGTAAGTAAACAACATGGGGAACTTGTCTCTGTGCACCTCTCAAATGTACAGCTCCCTGTCCTCCAGAATTTGGCAGCGTCAACTGTATAGAGTTACTGGAAGAGTTCGGTATTTGTACTACTGTCGAGTTAGTTCCCACTTGCACTTGTGAAACTGGAGCTTGGCTCATCTTCATTTGTACTCCTTGGTCTTGCATCTGTAGGTGCCCAGAATTGTTCATTTCAGAACCTCCGTCCATGCTATTTGCCCTTGGATTAGAACCCATGTGCACATGAATAATGGAGCTATGAAGTGGTTGAGTTGTGTTTTGTAAGAGAGGCATTGATGGCAATGTCGGACCTGTGAGTTGGATATTTTGGCTAGCAGGAATTTGGAGAGGAACATTAATAGTTTCTCCAGCTGGCAGCTGGACTGGCACATTAGTAGTAGCCGATACTTGAATAGGAAGATTTACTGGTGCAATCTGTAATGGCACACTACTCGTGGCACCCGAAAGCTGGACTGGCACGTTTATGTTAGACGTCGACCCTGGGATCTGCACTGGCACATGTACTGTGGACAGCTGAAGCGGGTAAGGGGAATTGTTTGCGTGAATTTTAACGGGAGCGATAGAATGAGTAACGAGATTGTGAGTAATAGGCATCGAGCTCTGCGGCGCTTGCACCGAGGACACGAGCATGCTGCTCGATATGGGCGCCTGAAACATGGTAAACAATGTCATTGAGGGCAAACTATTCTCTTATTTAACTCTATCGTGATTTGTAACTCACGCGCAACGTATTCAATAGCACATTATTCTGAGAGTTGTTCTGTGTAAAATTGGCCGTAGCGGAAGCACTTGTCGCTTTCAATAATCTTTTTTTCAATATTTCTGATTTCGGATCATCAAAGTTTTGAAGTGAATTAGACTGCTGCCTTTCCATTTCTCACGTTAGGAAATGTTAGCGAATTCATTACAAATATTTAGTAATCATTTATAATTCATTACAGATGACCTGCAACGTACATAAAAATAAAAAATGTAAAGTTAAATTTATCAAGGCGTAGTGCATTCAAAATGTTTATCTCATGGCGAAAAGTATTTCTGAGTGATAAGATTATTTTTATTTATATTTAATTAGCAGTTAAATATTTTTTAAACATCGTTTACTGAAATTATTCATAATTTGCAAGTATCGCACTATATCAATTGTGCAGCTACTTTTACAGATCTAAACCTTTTAAAAAAGAAAAGTTCTATAAACACTTATACTATATTTTAATGCTTACCTTTAATTACATTATTGAAAATATTATCTTCAAAGATATAATTTTGCGTAAAACAATATAAAGTTCGTTGTGAGAACCACTGAAGAAAAATAAATTTTATTCAGTAGCGACGAATTTTACCTGCCTACACAACTGGTTTCGTTCTGCCAACATAGCCGAATTGATAAGTTACGTCCATAAGGTTGGTACTTTCAAATTTTTTAACCAATTGCGTGCGAGCATTTCCGTGACGAAGCTTTCGCGCCCGATTATTCAGCTAAAAATGGAGAATCAAACAAATTAATTTTTTTGATCAAAATAGGTTCCATCTGTCCTATTTTTATTAAAGTAAATGCAATTATAAAAAAATATTTTCGTAAAAAGCTTTTCATCCTATTTCAATACATTTATTTCTTTTTATTTTGCATTCAAAAATCAATTCCTATTAAGTTACGCATTTTTTTGGAGTTCTATTATTTATTGAAATAAGTTCGCACCATTAATACTACAAAATTTTCTGATTTTTTTACATCAGTACATAGATATTATTGTATGGTAATGTAAACTAAAGAGGTATTTGATTTGTAGATTAACTTCATCATCATTAACATCTGAGTTTAAAATAGTTCTTAAAAAATTAAAGTAAAAAATATACAGAAGTGCTTATTGATTTTAAACTAAATAGGTAGGTACCTACTACTCATTAATTAGTCAATACGATGTTGTGCTACTTTGTAAAAATACAAGCTGATTATTGGCTGTTTAGTATATTACAAAGAAGTTTTCATGCTATCACGTTTCTTCTTTGTCGAATCTTCTATTTGGAATATTATATTATATAATATATATACCGTAGATCAGATACTCGTCCCAGCATGCAAAAGCAAAAACATGAGATAGCAACATGGGAACAAGAGTAGCAATTTAAGTCACTCCCATTTTTTTAATTCCTACGCGTACGTAATAAAATAAAATATTAATTTTGATCTTTAATACATGAAATAGAGTCACAATAGCTTGAAAAATAAAGTTGCGGCTTACAAGCAGATAGTTATTTGCTGTTTGTATTAGTGTTTGTTTAAAAAAAATTACGTCAATTGTCAAAACAATATTTTTTTATGTCAGCCGTCAAAATTGAGAGATTTCATTGCGTATTTATTGTTTGCAAAATTATAAAATTAAACGAATTATGAAATTACTTTTTAGGTTTTAAATACAAATTTGAGAATTGTTATTCGATCTTTTTATTAAAGCCATACTCCAACATAGGCTTTGGTGGGTGGAGTAGGTCATAAGATCCTAACCATTAAAGTTTTCTACGGTATGTAACCTTAGGAAATATCTTTTGTAATACCTCATAATATCGTCGAGCGGGCCTATTGAATTGTAAAATTGGTTTCATAGATATTATTCGTCGGTATTTTAGAAAACCATGTGTGTAATGGGCGAAAATGCCAAGTGGTACATTGGACTTTTCTACATTTCCGCAGGTTAAATCCTATTGCTGTGCGAAGTCGTTGGGTTTTCTATGAATTGTAGCCGTATAATTTAATATAAAAAAAAATGGCATGTCATAAAACATAAAACTAAAAACTATTAAACAAATATAATATAACTGTGAAGCCATTACCATATGATATCTATCTATCATCTCTATAATTGTAAGTTATTGTATACTAGTAATTTCGCTATTGAAAACGGGAGATGGTGTTAAAGGCTGTTACATTAAAGTTATAATATGATATCATAAAATATAAACATAAAAAAGTTGTCAATTTTTTTTTGTTGTTCCATGTTACCTTTTTGTTGATATTTGTTTTAGAAACACTAAACAAGTGACATGTATTTTTTATTACAGTTTTGTAAAGATTAGATCAAAAGAAATGCGAGAGTTGAATTCCTAATTGTCTAGTGTGTCTCAATGGCTCACTGGGCTAGCTGCTGGTCGTTTTGTGCTTTGACATAATTGACAATATAATTTCATAAAATCTATGATAGATTTGTCTGATGCGACATTTAAAAATATTTTGGTGTCAACCTTAGGCTTACGTCAACATTGCTGACATACGCTGGTGCTCAAGCTGTCATTTGGAGAGAGTATCGCCCCTGTGATTCGGTTGAATATCTGAATTTTTCGACCCAATTTCTGATAATAAATTATTAAAATTTATGGCACGTTAGTATTATTCATTTATACAATAAAAAAAAATGTCATCTAGCCTATTCTACTCTTGCATTTCTTTTGATTGAATGTTTAAAAAATGTAACAAAAAGTAGATGTCACTTTTTTGGGGTTTATAAAACATTGCAACGTGAGCATTAGATCACATGCCCATAATATCCGTAATTGATATTGCATAACAATATATAATATATAAGATTGATCAAAATCATGTGACTACTGCTTATAATAAGAAAAAAAATTAATATTTTTTAAATTAAAATTACGTTACGCTCTTTACAGCGATATTAAGGTCATTGACCTCACAAGATTGATTGTGTCGATTCTTTGCTTTATTAAAAGTATTTAAAAACCTCAGACTGGAACGAGACCGGGCAAACTCTCTAGCTGCTCATAACTTTCTTAGCAATAGAGTAGTTCAGAAATGGAACATGCTGCCCGATGATGTTGTCTCTGCACCAACTGTTAACTCCTTCAACAACAAATTTGACCACTGGTTTCTGTCAAAAAGACAGTATAAAAGACATTGAGAACATCAAAAAACACAATTCCAACATTGTGAGATATGGTCATATCAGCCAAAAGCGGCTCAACCATAATCAGTAATAATAATAATTTTATAAAAATTACTTGATTCGTTTAAAATACAAATGTTTACCTCTAAATTGTATTGTCTTTTTTTTATTAATACAACACTTAACTTAATTCACAGGGGAAAATATTCATGGTTATGAAGGATGAGCAGCCAACACCAATATATGCCAGTGAACAAACCTTCAGGGCCCAGAGTGGGGGACATAGAACACATCAGTAAGTATATATTTTGAAAAGGAAATAATATTTCCTTTGTGTTAATTATGTGTGTGTGTGTTGTGTCGTGGATTAACACATTGTATGCCTTAAACAGTTAATAAAAATCTAAATAAAATTGCACTGCAGGGGACCTATGTCCTGCAGTGGCGTCACGACGGCTGAAACGACGGTGCCGACGCGACACAACGCAACACTCTAATGGGGCCTCAAACTTAGTTGTACATGATATTTATAAGTCAAGTGCAGCATTTTTTAATACTTTTTGTGTTTTAGATCATTTATCTGAACACATTGGGTCTCTGTGTTTATCGTCAGAGTACTCAGATGTGACATTAATTGTGGAGGGTCAACGCATTCCGGCACATAAAGTTATCCTGGCAGCGAGCAGTGATTACTTCAGAGCTCTACTGTATGGAGGGATGCGTGAAGCCAATCAGGTAACTAGGGAACTATGATTAGCATTTAATGTGTATTTCATCGTTTTATCAATAAAAAATAATATGCATTTTTGTTTTAGGCTGAAGTAGAATTGCAAGCACCGCTACTTGCATTTAAAGCACTTTTACGCTATGTGTACTCTGGTAAGTGTATTTTTGTAACAACTTTGTGAATTCGATTTTTTTCTGAATCAGAAATATTCTGCAAATAGTTGAGACACAAAAGCAACTGGCCTTTCTTTTAAATAAGGTTATAATAATACGAGTATGTAATTTGTGTGTATATTTCATCCCTTTAACTAAAAATTTTTGCTGGTGACTTACGTGTTGTTTGACTTGTCTCAACTGTAAGACTCAAAGAGTCATAGGTATCAAATTGAATTGGACAATTGATTTTGCATTTTATTTATATTTAAATTATCAAAAAAATGAAAAATCTATTTTATTTAAAGTACGTAGTGACTATACCTATGTCGCTTCCGTAGGCCACATGGGGCTGTCGCTGGTACGCGAAGACACAGTGCTGGACATGCTGGGGCTGGCGCACCAGTTCAATTTCCCGGAGCTGGAGGCCGCCATCTCTGACTACCTGCGCCAGGTGCTCGCGCTGAGGAACGTGTGCGCGGTGCTGGACGCGGCCAGGTGCGCCATATTATATAGAACATTTTTAATTTTATTTTTTTGACCTTCATAAATTAATTAGTAAGGAATAGTTTGAACTTTGAGCCATTTTAAAAAAAACTTAGCTTTTTAATTTTTTTACCTTTTAAATAAATCTAATTCTTATTAAGGCTTTTAAATTTAGGTAATAAGAAACAATTCAACTTTTATATTTCTAGACAGTGTCAGTACAAAAAAGTAATACAAAACAACACCTCTGTTTTTGACGTGATAACGACTTATAAACCGATGGAGCCGGCTGCACGGACGAAAAAAAACATGACTCATGCGTTACCTGTTACCCGTTATCGTTACCAAGTACCAGCGTTACCTCGCATTGCCGGTACCTTATTTGTTAAGGACAGCGGCCTCGTAACGTAATTACATAAGTGAATTGAAATGTGAACGATAAACAAGTGATTTAAAACAGTACATAAACTATAATGGTTAACACTCAGTGACTATAATGTATAGATTTCTATAGCATCAGTGTGCAAAAGTCGTGTTAAATGGTGTTTTATGAAGTGAAGGTTATTTTGCTTATATATTTTAAACTATAGTAAATTTTAACGTAGTTTCTTTCGATTTATATAGATAAACATAATACCTGGCGTGTAGACTGTAGAGTAACGATTTCGATTATATAATAAATGGATAAGTAGTTATTAAGAAAATAATAGTAAAAATGTAGAACATTTCATATATGGCGAACCTTAAGTTATGAATATCTTTTAGATGGAATAAGATTATTAGTATATAAGGAATTATGTAATTGGATATAACAATAAAGAATTTCACACATCGCGTTTTGCTTCACGTGGCTCATGGAAAGTAGGGAAAATTATGTAAAATAGCCGTATAGAGAGGCAAAAGTGGAGAAGAGCGAAAGAGGCGTATGGTACGGCTCTCTATACGGCATTGCCATGAGCACAGAGATAATAATATACTACGTACAACAGAGGGACAATCCCATAGGTCGATTTGACCCCCACACTAAGTCGCGCGGCGCGGGCGCCCGTGGCGCGAGCTTGGTACTACAACGAGTTCTATGATTGTCAGTATAATGTTATTTACTAAGAAAACTTACTAGATGGCACTTTACGTGGAAATTATAAATGACACTATTTTCAGAGAACGAACATAACAAAACATAACAAAACATAACTAAGTATATTATTATCTACGTACTAACGTAGTATATTATTATCTCTGTGCTATAAAGATAATTGTTAAATTAACGCTCACGCCTGCGCGATGCGTCGTCGTTTTAACTAGGCCATCTATCGTGAATTGACGACATTTAATTTGAAGAGTCCCGTAGTGCCGATGTACTTTATGAATTCAATTTTTAAAAATGTGGGCGTTGTATGAATTAAATATTGTTATAAATTCATATTTTATTCAGTAATCATTGAAAATTTTGAAGAATAAAACTAAATAAGTCACTGACGCGACGTAAAACAAAACGAGTTACATGGCGGTTTAATTGTGCTTTTCATATAATTTACTTTTCCATGGTTCACAATGCTTACTCGTAGCGACATCTTTACGTACTGAACATGTACTTCATTTTCCAATGTATGAAACTGACCAGACATGCCATGAGCCAGGTAAGCAAGACGAAAAAAGTGAAAATCGTTCTCCTCAAATAGTGTTTTTATTATCGCCCCGGCTCTGCCCAAATCGGTGTAACCTTGCTATCTTCGAGTCTAATCTGAGCCGGCGGTTGAAACCCTGTGGAATAATACAGTCCCCTTCATTATTATTATTATTATTATTGTTGTTGTTGTTATTGTTGTTGTTGTTGTTGTCGTCAGTAAATCGACTTTACAGACAACCGATGTTTTTGTTTGAACGTTTTTTTTTCAGGTATCATAGATATAATATTTAGGTGTTATACATTATTTAAAATGCAGAACATTGAATATGCTGACCAGTTTTTAATTTTAATAAATATTTTTCATTCTATAGTCGCGGTAACATCAAAGTGCAATTAAGATTATACAGATGTTTTGTAAAGTTAATGTTAAATAAAAAAATAAATCTTTTTCAGGTTTAAAATGTGCTTAGATTAGTTCGAAATTTTATTGCTGTTATTACGGATTGATTATATTCTTCCAAACACCATTTATAATATATATTTTGTTGTTGCCTAGGTTATATGGACTGCAAGCGCTCATGGATTACTGCTACAACTTCTTGGATAGGAATGCAGAAGAGGTGCTTAACCATGACACTTTTATACAGCTGTCTGTTGTAAGTTGTTTTTCGCACTTATATCTTGTTATGCAACATAACATGGTAACGCGTCAAAATATATAATCATAGTTTAGTAATTAGTTTGAAAATTGTTCGTATTGTGGTATTTTGATGGAACAATTAAGCGGTTGGTCGTTATTACCGATGAATGACGAAGAAGTTTGGTCGTTTTAAGCGATATATCGCTGTATCCGATGTTGCTATATACGGTATGTATACTTAACAGTTTACATAAGGATTTGGCCGCGACCTTGTCAAAGTGTAGTTTTTAAGTATTAATAATATATGTTAGTCTGTAAGGTATTTATAAAATGGGCTTATGCAGCCTAAAATAGAAGTCAGTTATTATATTTTTATTGTAATAACCGATTTGTCGTTATATTCGGTTTCAACTATTTATTCTATTTTTCATATAAGACACGTTTCTCTCGAAACGGAATAAAAATCACCCAGTATACAGTATAGTTTTTATTATGTAGACACGAGATGCTGCCCGCGACTTCTTTCGAGCAGATAATAATGGATATCAGAACAATGGATTGTTCAGACATCTTTACCTATTAAACTTTTCATTAATTTAGGTTGTCTTCGCAGGAGGCGCTGCAGGGCCTGCTGGAGCGCGACTCGTTCTTCGCCCACGAGGTGGACATCTTCAAGGCGGTGTGCCGCTGGTTCAACGCCAACCAGCACTGGGTCAACACCGACGCGGGTCGCGCGCAGGCGGTATTTATTATTGTCTTCTTAAAATTATTAAGAAAATAAACGACCGATATCAAAACTGGGTGATACAATTTGATGTACAGCTATATAATATGTGCAGAGCTATCTATTAATCTCCTTCGAAAATGAAATTGCATCATTAAATAGGTAAGAAAAAAAATACATTTAAAAATTAACTGCGGCGCATGTGTAAGCGTACTACCGCTTCACATAGACATTTCCAGGAAATTTATTTATATAATTTACAGGCGATTACTTAAATAATTTAAGTTTAATGATAAGTCCGCTCTACCATCAGCCAAAATTTTTCGTTTGACAAGACAAAGTTTTTAGATGTAAATAGCATTGCTTTAGGTAAGCAAACGTATAACGTACATTATGCGTATGCGCAGGACAAGATCCTGTCCGGCGTGCGCCTCACGCTCATGAGCCTGGAGGAGCTGCTGGGCGTGGTGCGGCCGTTCTGGCTGGTGACGGCGGACGCGCTGCTCGATGCCATACACGACAAGACGCGCACGCGCACCAGCGACCTGCCCCACCGCGGCTGCCTCGGTCAGTACTGGATTATACAGAATCTGAAAAATTGCATTATAAAGAAGAATGAATGAATGAAATATTCTTTATTGTGCACACAACATAAAAAAAAATTAAAATAAAAGAGATAAAAAATAATTATATACACAGGTAACACTATATAAACTTTATAGTCTTAAGACAAAAAATAATAAACGATAATAAAAACAAAAAAAAAAAAAAAAAGAATTATTGATTTACCTGACTACAAATAGTCAAATAATGCATCTTAACCATAGTTTTAAAATTAAAGCCATTTAATGTTTTAACAAGTCTGATATGTTTTGGTAACGAATTCCACAGCTTTACACCAGTAACAGCAAACGAGGAGGCATAATATTTAGTTTTGTGCATGGGTAATTCTAGTTGAAAATTGGATGCAGATCGTAATTCTTTAACAGTAGCTTGTCGAAATATAAAAATATCTTTTAAATATGAGAGTATACAAGGGTTATGTATAATAGAGAAAACAAGAGAGAGAATACGAGCGTCCCGGCTAAAACGTATAGGCAACCACTTCAAAATTTGACACATGGTCAAATTTTTTTAGACCGAAGATAAACCTTATCGAGAGATTCTGTAGTCGCTCGAGCTTATTTAGTTGTTCTTCGGTGAGATTGATTCGGTGAGATGTTTTACACATGCATCTGCATAATCAAGAATTGACAGAAACAGGGATTCAGCGATTTTAATCTTAGTTGGAATTGGAAGAAGGTAACGAAGGCGACAAACGGAGGACCAAGTTGCAAAAATCTTTTTACTAATTTCTTTAATATGCTGAGACCATGATAATGTGTCGTCAAAATAAACACCCAAATTTTTTACACATTTACTAAAATAAATGTTTACATTATTTAAAAGAACGGGGGGCAAGCTGTTCCAGTCAATCCTCGACACCAGCCCAGGGCTTCCAATAGCAATCAACTGTGTTTTAGCTGGGTTAATAAAGAGACCGCGACGCTTGCTCCAATTACAGATCGTTTCCAAGTCTCTGTTAAGGGAGTCAATAGCATTACGCAGATTAATCAAGGAAGATTGAGTATAGGTATATATACTTGGAAGTCATCAGCGTAAAAATGAAACAATGAAGTAGTAGATTTAGTAATGGAGTTTATAAAAATCGCAAAGAGAAGTGGGGACAAGACGCCACCCTGAGGGACACCGGTAGTGATAGAGGTCCAGCACGAAAAACTATCAGCCACTTTAACTCTTTGAGGATGACCCACAAGGTAACTGCGGATTAAGCCAATCAGTTGGGGAGAAAGATTGATAGACCTTAGCGAACTCAGTAGTACATCATGATTGACAGTGTTAAATGCATTGCTAAAGTCTAACAAGGCTAGAATGGTAATTAGCTTATTGTCCATACCAAGACGAATGTCATCGGTAACCCTAATTAGTGCGGTAGTAGTACTGTGTCCACGACGAAAGCCAGATTGAAAGGAGCTAAGAAGGTTATTGTCTATTACGTAGTTGCTAAGCTGAGGACTGATCAGCCGTTCTAAAACTTTAGAGAGAAAAGGTAAAACTGAGATAGGGCGGAAGTCAGACACCAGCCTAGGCCGCGATGTCTTTGATAATGGAATTACGTTGGCATCCTTCCATGCACTTGAAAAAACACAGGTATCAATACAATGATTATAGATATGAACAAGTACAGGCGTAATGATGTCAAGAATCAGAATTATCATCTTGCGACTTATTCCATCATCACCTACGGCATTCGAGGAGATGGACATGACATGTCTTTTGACATCATCCTCCGTAACTTGGCTAAGAACGAAAGGCGAGGAATCGGGGATTGGTAACCTAGAAAGGTGATTAAGCGTTTCAGATTTGATATAATGGTCAAATGAGTTAGAAACGGAAGTAAAATGTTTATTTAACAAATCTTCATTTATTAAACAAGAATTATCATCCGAGCTTTTGCCTACTCCAAGTGTCCTCAAAAACTTCCAGACTTTACATGGATCGCCATTTTCCACAGAAGAGTGGATGTAACGACGCTGGGCATCCCTACACATTTTATTGCAGCGATTCCTAATTCTTATATATTTCTCTCGGTGGACTTCGCAATCAGATTGCTTATATTTGGTTTTTGCGGAATGTTTTTGTTTAATTAATAAATTTAAATCATCAGTAAGCCAAGGAGCTGGCAGCTGTTTGATTTTAACTGGTTTAATTGGTGCATGAATGTCAAAGATTTGAGTTATAAAAGAATTAAAAATACTTAACTTAGTATCAACATGGTCAGCAGTAGAAACCAATGACCAGTCGATATTATTTGCGTCTAATTTTAAAATATCAATATTTAAGGCTGCGAAATTCCGCTGCATCACAACCTTCTTTCTTACCTTAGAGGCGCAAGCTAAATGAAGTATAAATAAGATCGTGATAAGAAAATAAATCTGCTGAGCACTGTCCATGCTTGACAACAAGGTTAGGGGACGACACAATAATCAGGTCTAAAAGAGACGGCGAGCAACCGGGAAAAGTATGAGTAGGATTAAGTGGAAGCATGTGCAAATTGCAACCATACAAAACAGAACTAAGTTTTCTAGATTTAAGATCGATTTTAACCATGCAGGTATTAAAGTCACCCATAATGATAGCGTGTGGGTAATAAGGTGTATACAATTCAAGAGTATGTTCAAGGACTGAAAAGTAATCCATTTGATATGAGGGACAGTAACAGACGCCCAGGAGAACTTTGTTATTAAATGATAATTGTACCTCAACAAATAAATATTCGGGTGAGTTAGGAGGCTGAGGTTGTACGGACGAACTAACAAGTGTGTACGTCAAATCAGACCTAAGATACATCGCGACGCCATCACCAACCCTACCAACGCGATCACTACAGATTAACTTAAACCCAGGCAAGCAGTAGCTTGATGACGGAAGACATGGCTTGAGCCACGACTCCGATACAAGGATTGCATCAACATGACGAGCTCCACCAAAGGAAGTCAGTAAATCAGAGTAGTGTGCTGGAATGCTCTGGGCATTGATATGTACTACGTTAAAGTTTTTCTTGAAATTTGCAAATATTGAAACAAGATTTTCATTGAGAGGAACGAATGTTGCACTAAGGTAACTGTCCTCGCTGTCACTAGACGAAAACATGATATTATGTATATATAACAATACAAATATATAATATACTCAAATAAGATACCTATATAAAATATATTTTATAACTTATAAATAGTTCAATAAATAATTAAAATAGTTAGCTACTCAAAAACACTTTATACCTACAGTGTTATGAGTTCAGTTCAAATATATTTAAACAAGCACTATTTATGCATTAAGCACTATTACAAAAATTCAGAAAATAACAAACAAAAACGAAAATGATCAAATTATCACCCAAAAAGAGAAACAGAAAATAAAAACAAAAAAAAAACAATAAAATAACCAATAAGTACAAAAAAAAATTAACTGACATCTAGCATCTGTTATTGTTGTCATTGTCGACTCCGACAGGTGACATTGTCAAAGTTTATAACTTAATAAGTTTAAGAACTACATTTATATTAGACCCAATAGTTACAGTACCGGCTAACAAAAATGTAACATTGTAGTAGCGGCAAAGGCTGGTTCTCCGTCATAGGGAAGCCCTAGCTATCCTGTATAATAGGTAGACATTTGAATGAGGGTCTTTAAAAGGTAAGTGGTAAGTGAAGCCGGAATGGAGTTATGGGAACCCCACGCCACTGAATTGTAGTTATTGTCAGTCGTATTGCAGTTAGCAAAAGATGAGCACATATTGACTTTCTTTACAATGTCATCATATATTTTTTTGTAGGCCAGCTCTTTGAATTTAGGACCTAACAATGTATGGAGCGTAAATGATCCTTTGGAATACGTACATTTGTTCCGCAGTGCCCGAAGAGAACATAGCAACGCCGAAGCGCGGTGCGCGCGTCATCACCGGCGATAACCGAGCGGTGCTACTCGACGGCGACACGGACAACTACGACATGGAGAACGGCTACACGCGCCACACCATCTGCGATGACAGCCCCGGCATCGTCGTGCGTCTCGCCGCATACAGCATCATCAACCACATTCGTCTGCTGCTGTGGGACAGGGACAACAGGTGAGCGCGCCTAGGGTGCGATAGAGACAGAAAATCCGCTGAAATATTCATAACAATAGAAAACATGTACTTTTGATTAAAAAAATTATTTAAAAAAAAAACAAAATGGCGAATATCTCCAAACGGTCCAATATCGGCCAAGCAGACTTTAAGATCAAATTATTTGTCTTTACCCCCCGGATCTCCTTTAACGAATTACTACCACAGAGTAGAAAATATATAAACTAAGTACAGAGAGACAGCATTCATGTAATGATCCAAATCAATCCATATTTAAAATTTTGACGTCCCTTTTTCCACACAATCGTGGACACACCATATGCTTGTAGTAGTGCATCAAATCGAAATCTTAACTATGTAGCCGTTTATTTGTTCCACTTTCTTTAATCTGGTTTACTACCCTCTATAACTAGATAATAACCTAACCAAGAGCATGTCAGGACATATCTAAGGAGGGTTCCGTAACTATCAACGCGCAATAGGTTTTCTTTGAATTACTTCAAAAGTTGTAGTCCGACTTCGCTCAAAATAATTTTTCTAAAGAGATTTTAGCATGATTTATCAGCATGGAAACTAACAAGTTTCTATCTTCTATAGTTTAGAAATGCCAGGGGGGGGGGGCAACTTATAAACCACTTTGGAGGCCAATTTCATTCAGATCTATTCAACGATACCCCACACGATGGGGTAGAATGAAAAAAAAATTCATCCCAACTACACATGTATGGAGAGCCACCCCTAAAATATAAATTTATAATTATTTTATGATACCACAAGCGAAATCTATACACAATCTATAACTGTACCAAATTAAATTCATTTATATTCATAATTACAGAAGCTAGAGGCGCGGACAGACAGACAGAAAGGGACGAACGGACGGACAGAGGTTGTGGTGACTAAAAAGGTTCCTTGAGTATTACGGAACCCTAATAAAAAGAGATAGGACTAGTAGTAAAATAAATAATCTAATTCCAGGTCATACACGTACTACATCGAGGTGTCGGTAGACCAGCAGGACTGGGTGCGCGTGGTGGACCATAGCGGCTACTTCTGCCGCTCCTGGCAGAACCTGTATTTCGCGCCGCGTGTGGTCCAGTTCATACGCATAGTTGGCACCAGCAACACCGTCAATAAGGTACTGGGAAGACATAACCCTTTCTACAAAATATGCGCTCTCCTCTACTGCTGTAAAACAAATGTACTGAAATCGCGACGGACAGCTGCGTGAATTTTTAGAATGATTTATGTGGTAGTTTAAAAATTATAAATTTGTATTTATGTATTTTATTAAGCTTCTTTACTCAAACCGCTTAATGGGTTTAAATGAAATTTGGCTAAAAGGAATTTTTAAGTCCTTGATAAAGATATAAGGCCTATCGTATACACTAGAGCCTATCCCGATAAAATGTACGGGTCTCGCGCTAAAGGAAAAAAAAATAATTACGCATAATAATTAGCGACTTTTTAGGTGTTCCACGCTGTGGCGCTGGAAGTAATGCACACGGCGCGCGTGCCGCCGCTGCGGGATGGGCTCGTGGCGCCGCGACACAACGTCGCCACCGTCGACCTGTCCGCTGTCGTCATCGAGGGTATCAGGTATTTTTGACGTCATAAGTCATAACTCACTACAGAGCTGTGACGCCATACTCAGTAATTACAGAGCTGTCATAATTTTGTATGTTCTATGTATAGAGCTGTGTTGAGACTTGAGGTAATGTGTGTCTGTATTTTATAAAATCAGCAATTTAGAGTGTCCCACTAGTAATTTTACATATGAAAGACTAACCAAACATGCAATAATTTGTTTCCTATCAAATTCATTACATTCATTTTTTATTTCACTGAACATAAGCATTAATGTTAAACAACATAAGAATAATATGGTTATATTATGATAAAAGCTGACAAGAAAAAAGACTAAAAGGCCGCTGACCGAATTTGTCAGAAATGCACTCCTGTCAAGCGGTGACTATGGCGCCCGCATGCGTCGCCGCTGCTGTCACTGCCTGCCGCAGCGCCGCTCACCGTTAAATTCGAGGCGGAGGCCTTATAGAAATAAACACCAAAGCCCACATATAATAACTTTAAGGGGTACCCCATCTTACTCCACAGTTTTGCAAGTTATGCAATACTATCTATGACTTAATTATTTGACAAATATTCCTAGTTATGTGCCATATTAATAGTCAAATAAATAAGGATTATTTTAATACTTAATATTTTTATGAAACTACAAGTCTTTGAGATATTATGCTCAGAAACATAAGTAGATAGCCCATATTACACCTCCGTCATAGGGGCGACACTTTCTACAAATGACAGCTCGAGCACCGGCGAATGTCAGCAATGTTGACGTGAGCCTCAATATTGTGAAATATGTATATTGATATACTCATGTCCATAGAACATGCTAAATGCATTTAAGGGCCGAATACTGGAACGACAGTTAAATTAAGTGACGCTCAAGTCACATGCTGTCCTTGTCATTTCGGCTAGCAGAGACAGTGACAGTCTTTGAATAGGAGGGCTCTTAATTTTGATTAGCGTTTCAGTGTTCGGCTGAGAGTCTGGGAAAATTTAAGAACGGCAACATTCTAATTCCTATAAAAAAAATTAAAATAACCTGATACTTTATTATTAATAATTATAATATAAATAAAAAAATATTATTAATAATGAATTAGTACTAATATGATAAACAAGATGCGAAATAAATGTTTTTTACTCTTTTAAGCAAAAACCACAGAATTTTAGTCAAATTTTTGTTTGTCGAATTAACTTTGAAGGTCGTATAGAGTTGTCAATTTAAAAGTTTGCAAATAACCCAGGTTCAACTTTTGTTTGCCAGACTCTATGAGTGCAACTTACTGAGTGCTCCTCTGCCTGACAAATGGCTCTATACAAATATATCCTACTACTATAAATGTGAAAATTTGTGAGGATGGATGGATGGATGTTTGTTACTCTTTCACGCAAAAACTACTGAACGGATTTCGATGAAATTTGCTATGGTAGTAGTTTAGGCTCTGGATTAAAACATAGGCTACTTTTTATTCCGAAAACGTCCAGTATTCCCGTGGGAATAATGGGATACCCGATACTACATTTACGCGGGTGGAGCCGCGGGAAAAAGATAGTATTCACATTATAATAACCCGAAGACACATCCTTTAACGTATCCCTGTAAATATGTGTACAGCCGCACACGCAACGCCCTTCTAAACGGCGACACAGAACGCTACGACTGGGAGCAGGGCTACACGTGCCACCAGCTGGGCTCGGGCGCGATCGTGGTGCAGCTGGCGCAGCCCTACCTGCTGGGCTCGCTGCGGCTGCTGCTATGGGACTGCGACTACCGCCACTACTCCTACTACGTCGAGGTCTCGCTCGATAATTGGCACTGGGACCTGGTGGCTGACCGCACGCGCGACGCGTGCAGGTACACATATATTAGCGTCTCTTTCTAAGAGCAGTCAAGGAAATTATATGTTAAGACTTTAGAAGAACATGTTTTCAAACCTAGTCATGTTAGCATTTACAACGTTAAGCGAATGAAGACTAATAAAATGCGATAGATTTGTCATCAAAATCCTACTACTACTATAAATGTGAAAGTTTGTGAGGATGAATGGATGTTTGTTACTCTTTCACGCAAAAACTACTGAACGGATTTGAATGAAATTTGGTATGTTAGTAGTTTACGCTCTAGATTAACACATATGCACATTTTTATCCCGAAAAAGTACAGTAATCCTGTAGGATATTGTTTTTACGCGATCGGAGCCGCGGGCAAGAGCTAGTCTAACAGAGTAATTCTAGGTTTTCATTCAATTTATTAATTGATTATTGTGACATTATATTTAATTGTCATATTGAACATTTAAGGTCGTGGCAGGTGATATACTTCCCGTCGCGTCCGGTCTCCATCATACGTATCGTCGGCACCAATAACTCCGTAAATGAGGTACGTACACATTCTACTGTATGTGTGTGTATCCACGACTCAGTGTGTATGATGTACTATCGAACAAGTTACCTTTCCTGAAAGATCTCGCTACGTATGGACACCGTTGCACAGAAATGGCCACGCTTTCACAGTTTGGTATATCCGCACGTATATGAATCAGCGTTCATTATTTTTATAAAATAATCTCGTTAAAATTTAGTCACATGTTAAAACATATTATATTTTTGAAACGAGAATACAGAACGAGCGTAAATTGAATACGTAATTTTGTTCGGGAACTGGCTAGGTATATAAGCGACTCGTACAGGGTGAATCGTTACTTCTTTACTAATATTATAAACGCGAAATTTTGCAAGTATGGATGTTTGTAGGTCTTTCGCGCAAATACTACCGAACGGAATTTAATGAAACTTTACATTCACAAATAATGTGGTATTTTCAGAAGCTATTTCGACGGATACAGTATTAATCATTATTAAATAAAATACGTTAGTTACATTAAGCATTATATCTTAGAAGTTATAATAAATTTTAAAAGTACGCGCGAGAATATAAATTCAAGCGAAAGCAAAAAGAAAAGCGAAAGAGAATATAAAATCAAGTCTTGCAACAACGATAACATACTTTACCAATAGAAAGCCACATTATTTCTGAGTATCACAGGCCATAAATTGTACAAAACCTAATTTAATGCATGGAAAGCTGAGGGCTAAAGCTAGTAATATTATATTTATTAGCATCAAAAAATAATTGAATTAAATACACATTGTAACTTTATAATGAATAGGTTTTCCATCTGGTGCATCTGGAGTGTCCGGCGCAGGTAGAGGAGGGGCGCGAGGACCCTGCAGCCAAGAAGCAGAAGCCCGACCCCCGCGCCCCCGCCGCACCGCGCGCCCCGCCTAGCGCCGGCTCCAGCGACAGCAGCAGAGGTCAGTGTAATGTTATGCACTAGTGTGAGTGGGGACTAAGATTCTATATCAAACATAACATTTTCTCTTACACCATACAGGCAACAGCACAGAGCGTCCGCGGTCGCCGTCCATATGCTCGGACGGGGGCGAGGCGGGTGCGGGCGGTACGGGGGGCACGCGGCGATCCCTCCCGCCCGCCGAGACCGCCACCGAGGCGGAGGAATGAATGTGCGCGTGCGCCGCGTATGCCGCGCGACTGTGCCGCGCGCCGCTGTCCGCGTCACTGGCCGGTGAGACACCACCGACTACTGTGCTAGCACAGAATAAGTAATAGTATGGGGTAGCGTAGCTTACAGAAGAATCACTTTATAACAAAAGTAAGGCTTAGGTGTAAAAATACACCTACACTTGCAATCGAGAATGAAATTTATAGCCGCGTGCTTATGGTGAATGTTGTATGCGCCTTAGCTGAATATCTCTTTTCAAAGGTGCATATTTTTAGTTTAGTACTGTTAAGTTTGCCGCATGTAATTACTTTCTAGAATTTGTTCCTTATAAGCAACACTACCGAATGTGTAATAAATAATACAGGTGTACATTAATGTTCCAAAATCAGTCGTTTCTATTCCTGGCTAGGAAAATTGATTTATTAAATCTAATGATGCAGTTTCAGTTTTTATCAAAATCGGGCTCGCATCGCCATTCAGCATTTTTCGTTATAGTTATAGATTTCGCCTATCATGTCCACTTGTAAAATTCACCTGTATACAACGGGGACATTAGTATGAGATGCTAATGCCTCAGAAGTCACAGTAACTACTCGTCACTTATGGAAGTCTGGATGAAGATACAGGCAGTGGCGTGCACAGGATTATGACACTGGGTATGCGGCGAAGTACTCGGTCACAAAAACTTTTTCGTTTATAGATTTTTAGCATAGCTACAGCCAAACGACGGATCTCTAAGTCGTAACCATGCCAACAGAGCAAGTCTCAGATGTACTACTATTCATGTACATCTTCTACGGCAACGCAGACAAAACAGCGATCGATCGTCGCGGCGGAAGAAATTGTAATAAGTAAAATAATAAGCATATTTTAAAATATTATAACTACTCACCAGTCAGTCAGCTTCAATTTTCACATATTTAAGGTTCCGGTTACTTGAGATTACTATATCCCGATGTAAATAAACGCAAGATTTCGGCCACCTCAAATATCTTATCCAAGTGAGTGAGGCCGCGGA
The DNA here is from genome assembly GCA_963565745.1 of Phengaris arion. Lineage (NCBI taxonomy): Eukaryota > Metazoa > Arthropoda > Insecta > Lepidoptera > Lycaenidae > Phengaris > Phengaris arion. Next base: position 2,771,044 of record OY751442.1, read on the forward strand.
ATAGAAATTATTTAAATCTGAGTATCCCGAATCAGTCCACACTGTACTAGAATTACTAAATAATATGCAAGGAAAACAATATAATTTAATCGTGTGTACACAACCACACAGCCAGTTATACGTTTCATAACTTTTAACATGAAATTTTCGAGACATTATTTTTTTGCTGGTTTAATTGTTGTAACTCGGGTACACACCTACCTTTAGACAGAATTTGAATCTTTTCACTGAATGACAATTGTGAGAACTTGTTATTTTTAATTTTTAATAAACACACATTATCAACGCAAACCTCACAATCAAATAACATTAAAAAAAATCAACAAACGCACTAGTAAAAGCAAATCACTACAATTATTATAGAAACTCAGTAAGAAACTGTTAAATGTACACACTTTCAAATGTTAAAATGAAAAATCTTTTAAGAAAACTATAAATAAACAGGAGCGATTAAATTTTAAACAATGCTTATCACATGAAATATGCAATATGGCCCCCGCGAAACACAAAACGTTTCTTCTATTTAAACAAATAAAACCTTACTAAACAAAAATGCATAATGTGCATACGTGAATTATTAGATTCGCGTCTATTATTTTTACTCGGATTATAGGCAACGAATAATTTCCGACAAGCCAGTTCGGCGGTTTTCGGAAGCGATCGGATAGCCGAACCGAAGCCGAGAGCCATCGCCTGCCGCTGGAGTTACCGCTATATAATCATGTCGATATTCATGGGTGTGTGCGTTTGCGAAGTATGAAAATTACACATACATGCGATGATTTGTCCTGCAGAACGCAACGGCATGAGATGACTTGCTATTTATAAAATATTAGGCGTTTTTAAGTTATTATTATTATTTAAGTATTTTTTAAATTAATTTATTTACTATTAATTAAAGTCATCTAAAACGTACGAACGTTTTATTAAAATATCTGTGAATGACAAGTAAAGCACTGCATTTCTGCCTACAAGGAGCGCACGCCCCTGGATACAGGGCTGGACACTTTTATAAACATTTGGTGTTTAAAGCGCTTACAAGTTGTGGAAATCCCTTACCATCCAGAGATTCATGTGCTTGTTTGTACTCTTGTAACTTAAAATAAACGTTTTTTTTTCTTTTTCAGATTATATTAGGAATCTTTTCTTAAGTCACCACTACTAGTGCTTTTAGAAATGGGAAGTTATGTAGTAAGTAGAATTGATTATTTAGTTTGTAAGCATTAGGGCCTGTTGCACAATCTACTGATAAGTGTCAAATAGCTTATTTGCATGTTTTGTATCTGTCGCTCGATATAAAGTAAGCAGCGACTAAACTTCAGAATAAGCTATCCGACGCTTAGATAGTGAAATAAGCCGTTAGGCTGGGCTATATGATCTGGAATCTGGCGGGCCTGGGAAAATTCAAAGCATTGAAAATAGATCTTTGCGCTAATGCTTTGAGTTAGAAATCAAAGTGTCGAGTGTCGAGCTGTCATATATGACATTGACTCGACACTTGTGTGTTCGATTTTCAACTGTATTGTATTAGCGCAGAGTTCTATTTTCAGTGCTCTGAATTTTCCCGGGACCGCCAGATTCCGGATCATATAGTCACAGCCTTAGAGTTATCTAGTCCTATTCGTTTTCTTTCTATTTTTTTAAAAGGTCTCTATTATCTTTCGATCAATAATACTTGTTTTCTTAATTGAATGCACATGGCTTTGGTAAGGTTTGAAGAGTAAAATGTAGGTTACGACAATTTTTCATTAAATTGTAAACATTTTCCTCTTAGATGCGCTTGGAAGCTTTATAAATGTATTTTTTACAGTTATTCATAAAAAAATGTAACTACTGCACAAATATATTTCTCTATTTTGTACTTGATGATTTTTCAAATGTCCGTTAGGAGTATTTGGATACAAGAAGAGCTTTTTACCCGACAGCGAAGTCAGAAGGAACTGTAATGATTTTGGCAGTCTATGTATGTATGTTTGTTCCATCGTAACTACTGATCTGATTTTAATGAATGAGGTGTGATGAGATTCGTTAAAATGGCCCAGGTAACATAGACTACACTTTTGGGTAGTCGGGTTATAGTTTTTAACTTTTAATCGTTCAATATTAAATGTAAAATCATGTTATCATCAAATCATCAAGTTATTAAATTACACTCTATAATAAGTTTAAAAATTCTGTTCTAAAATGATTGTCCCAGACATAATTTAAATTAGCAGTTTGACATACTAAAATTGGTAATTTTACTATTTCCCGTCGGTAAGCGAGTGATGACACCAGTCACATTTTATGGACTACATAATTAATATTATTTTGACGTGGCCTCTCTTGCGGGAAGCCCGTATGTTAATAAAATTTTATATTTTATCTGTGAAGGGTCGCACTTGATTACATAATGTGCCAAGTGCACCCTAAGCCTCATCAAATATATTAAATAAAAAACTAGACTACATTTCATTTTCTCAATTGTGCTTATTACTTTTCCTCTGCATTTACGGAACAGCTAAATAAAGTCTGTTGTATCCATCTTTTGTCTATTGTTACATATCAGTGTGTTGTGTTACTGTAGTGATAAATTATTTTTAATTATTGTTTTAATATAAAAGGTAGCTTTAATATGACTTATGGTGGATCATGGGTAGGTAGTAATTTTTTTTTCTCATGAGACTTAATTAAAACATGCACAATAAGAGGAAGAAATCCAAATAAAATGAAATGGAATAAAATTAATTTTCATTCATCATCTTGCTTTTACTAACCAATTCAGACTAAAATATTAGTCAATAAATTATTGTACATTTCAAGTATTATCGAAATACATATTTCAACTTCTATGTGAATGTAAAAATAGTAATAATATTAATATCTGTGCACGCCTGACACCATGTCGATCTGGCCCTGTGCTAAGTACTCAAAGAACTTGTGCTAACTTGTGTAACATTAATACTTTTATATAATACATAATATATTTAAGATTTGAATTATATACATACAATACACATCCATGACCCAGGAACACAGAAAAACGTTTTGTTCCTTCAGCGAGATTTAAACTCGCTACCCCTGGCTTGAGCACCAATGCGCTCAATCACTGAGCCACAGAGGTCGTCAAAACATTAGAGAATCAGTAAACATACACATAAATTTTTATGAGACATGATGATCATAAAATGTAATTATGACAATGCACATAGTGTCTGCTTTAAAAAATTGTAATATAATATGATCACCTTAAGCTTCCATGGCCATTTTTAGAACAATAATGTTGTACTGTTGTATTTAAGCAATGTTTTTTAGACGAACGAAGTTTAAAAATGATTCTGTGATAATTTGATGGACTTGAAATGTGAAAGGTTATTTCATTGAAGAAATAATATATTTTAAGCAAGTGTAATAAAATTGTATTTAGTGGTTTATGAATAAAATAAAAAAAATAATCTTCAAAAACAATTTGTATTTAGTTCTTTACTATCCCACTGTTGCCCTGCAAAATGATGATTCAATCATGATTATAAACTTCTAATACAGATTTTTATTGTATTTAAAGACAATATTTTCTTATAATAATAATTTAATTAAAACAATAAACTAAGTTATTTTTGGCCCTCTCTCTGTCACCATAGCCCTGTTTCTTCTTAAAACTACAGCTGGATCTTGAATTTCTGGATTGTTCTCCTCAGCAAAGTCATCCAAACGCTTCCTCAGGAGGTTCCTCAAGTCGCTAACACCTTCCCCAGTTAAAGCTGATATACCTACTATGTCTTCAAACTCAATAGGTGTTTTGGGTCTTACGTCTTCTGCTACAGAATCAACTATTTTAGTAATGTTTGAAAATGCTTCTTTAATTTCTTCAAATTTTTCCTGAGCACCTTCTGTATCTAATTTATTCACTGCTAATATTGCTGGCTTCTCTAAAAGCTCTGGGTCGTAAAATTCTAACTCTTTGTTTAAGAGGAGTACAGTTTCTAGACATGATCTCATAGGATATTTGGGACTTAACTGAAAACCATTGATGTCTGCAATGAACAGTAGTAGCTTAGTTCTTTCTACATGCTTAAGAAATTTGTGTCCTAGACCAACATTGTTGTGAGCCCCTTCTATCAGGCCTGGCAGGTCTGCCATAGATATAGTTCTTAGATCTTTAAACTGTATGATGCCTTTATTAGGTTTAATAGTGGTGAATGGATAGTTTGCAATTCGCGGTTTGGCTCTGGATATTGATTTCAACAGGGAGCTCTTTCCTGCATTTGGGAATCCAACAAGGCCAATATCAGCAATTAGTTTGAGGTCGAGTCTTATGTGGTGAGCCTGTCCAAAATGGCCAAGAAAATTATTTTCCGGCATACCTCCAGGGCCGCCTCTAGCCACTATAACAGTTTCATCTTCTTTATCTATTGAGCCTAACACTTTGCCATCTTCTTTGTAAATTGTTATACCAAGAGGGACTTCTAATTTTAAATCCACCCCAGGGGTGCCGACGATTTTCGTCTTCCGGCTGTCTTCCCCGTGGCCAGCGACTATTGACTTAGCTCGATGTGTAACCATTATGCTCCTGAGGTTAGCGTCCTCCTTACCTACACAGTAAACGCAACCGCCTTGGCCGCCGCGTCCACCGTACTTCGGCAGACCGGTACCACCCGTTCCGCCTTTAACGTGCAGTCTCACAGTATCTATAAATTTACTTCGAAGGTATTTACGCGGTAATTTGATTTCTTTTGAGGTTAGTAATAATTTTGTTAGAAATACCATGTTTAACTATTGTGATTATTCGAAGAAATAATTAGAGCACCATTTACATAATTCCTTGTAACAACAAACTTTTTATCTATAGATAAATACTTTTAATTTTTAATAAATTTGTGGTTCAATGAGTGTTGTTGAATTTTTTGACACAATAATAAAATTTAACTTTTCCGCTGACGTTAAACAGCTGATTTGTTTTCTTTTATGAACTTGTTTCACAGTGGTTTCATATCTGTTCAGTGTGCCACATAATATGTGGCACATATTGAAACCGAAGCATTTTTACGATTATTATATTTCATTAATAAATAAAATCATAATGGTACAACATGGACTATAGTTTATGAAAAAAATCTTTGTATTCTTTCGTAAAACGCTGCAAAAACCAAAATAATATTTGGCAATTTTCTAAGTAATCGGGTAAACTGAAATAGAAGAAGAACAACCGGCTTCATTGTAAATAGTCATTGTTTGAAGATGAAAATATTTATTAAATAATTTTAAATGCGTTTAAATTGAATATAAAATCATAAAATAAACTTTTAAGTTACCTCAATTAGTGTAGGATATTTAAGAAAATTATGCAAACCAAATTACTTTTATTTTTATCTTCATTTTCTTTTGCTTTGTGCAGTGAGGGTGATAGGTCGCCCTATTATCAGAATTGTTTAAGAGAATGTGTTAAGGATCGTTGTACTTCAGGTAAGAGTACATAAGAGTATCAATATCATCAGATACATATCCCTTTAAAGATAGATAGTTCATATTATCACATTTTCTTGCAGGCACAGTGAAAAGGTCACAGAAGCAGGTACCACCTATACCAGCGTTATGGACATGCGATGATAATTGTCGCTACTATTGTATGTTCGACACAGTCGAACGGTTTGAGGAAAGGGGCTTCCAAATACCAAAATTTCATGGGAAAGTAAGTAACAACTATATTATTTTGTCTATTTAATAAATTTACAGATACCTTTACAATTAATATCAACAATAATACACTAACTTAAGCAATTTAATATTGTGTATGATGGTATGTGCTATTTATTGCACAAATAGCAACTACCATCATGCATAAACGCAATAATTGATACCATTTGCTGTGTTACTCTAAAATGATAATATTATGTAGAATACATAAATCTAGGTGCTAAAGTAGACCCGACATTGTCACTTTTGCTTAAATGATTTATATTATGTGTTCTAGTGGCCAATTAGAAGAGTATTTGGTATACAAGAACCGGCCTCTGTGTTTGGATCAATTCTTAATTTGGTGGCAAATGCATACATGTACTCAGCAATAAGGAGTAAATTCAAAGTCCGTACCATGCCAGTTGTATTATTTTGGCATGCTTTTGCTTGGGTAAGTTTTTTTTGTTAATGAAATATTAAATTTATCCATCCAATTTTATTATTACACATACTTTTGATTTGATGATCTTGAGGTTATCTGGTTATAGGTTGTGTGGTCTTCACCACATTATAAAGAAGTAAAAGAGATTACAGTTGCACCTATTTCAAAAGCAGCTAGGTTATTGTACTAACTGATGTGTATCTTAAATTGTCCACAACTGATCTATTCATAAATTATTTAATAATTAAATTATTATATTTGGTTTTAGATATGTATGAATGCCTGGCTGTGGTCTATAGTATTTCACACCAGAGACATATACTTCACAGAATTCATGGATTATGCCTGTGCCTTGTCTATGGTTATGAGCTTGTTCATTGCAGCTATGATAAGGTAATTTTTTAACAAATATGTTTAATGATTAATGAGTAATAAGTGGACTAATTTTCAAATAATAATATGAATGAACCTACCACTTACTAGCAGCATTACATACTTAATTTTAAAATTTCTGATAACTATATAAAAATATATTAAGAGCGGGGTTCCATTTTTGCGTTGCACTGTGTGGCGTTTTGTATCAACGGAGCAATAGAAAAACAGAGAGGGATGGTGGATCTTGCACTGCCTTTTTGCTATGTGATGTTGCGTGTTGATTCAACACAAGTGTGGCATTCAATGTGTTAATCCATTGCCATTATGCGAAGCAACACAATGCATTGATGGGGCTTCAGCTTAACTTACCAATTTGTAAATTATTTCCATTTTTTTGTTTTCAGAGTATTCTACAGAGCCAAGAAGCTGGTGACGGTGATTATATTTGCAACATTGCTTTATTATGCAGAACATGTCAGATATCTCTACTCCGGACGTATTGACTATGATTACAACATGCATGTGAATTTATTCTTTGGTATGTATTATACCCATACATACTACGTCGGACTTTTACTACACTTCTCTTAGATTTTTTGTTAGATAGTAGAGAAAAAAAGAGTTATGTTTGGCTATCATTTTACTGGCAAAGATTGAGAATTATAGTTACAACATTAATAAACTTATATAAACTAATAGGTACTTTACTTTCTTCAGAATCAATTTAATCTAAATGTGAATAAAAATATATTTAGTTTTTTGTTCACTTATTTTAAATTTGTAGCATTATAGTGTCTATTTATTTACGTTTGGATTAGATAGATCTGAATAAAGTATAGTCCAGGCATGACCAACCTTTTCAAGATTGCGAGCCATTTATTATTTTAGCAAACCCCTAACGGGCCGCATATCTATATAAATCAATAATTCGTCCACAAAACCCCAAAAATCCATGTTTTTCAAACATTAGTAGGATTTGGTCCTACTAATATTATAAATGTGAAAGTTTGTGAGGATGGATGGATGTTTGTTGATGTTTCTTTCACGCAAAAACTACTGAACGGATTTGATAAAATTTTTGTTTGGTGGTAGTTTAGGCTCTGGATTAAAACATAGGCTACTTATCCTGTAAAATTACAGTATTCCTGCGGGATACTCGATAAGATATTTACGTGGGCGGAGCCGCGGGAAACAGCTAGTATTGTCATAAATGCAGGTGTATACTTTAAAAAGGCGTGCAAAAGTATATAAAAAAATATAATATCAATGGTGTAGCTGTGGACCCCTCCAAGTAATAATACGCTCGGCCACCAGGCGATATCGGCCGTAACTCGTACCGTTATACGAGGGCGGCACTGAAAATTTCGGGAATCAAGGAAGTGACACAACATTACTATTTAAAAATGTATTTATTGCTTTTCGAAGTATACTCCGCGAAATTCGACACATTTTTCCATACGATGGAACCAATCATTGAAGCAACCATTCCATTCGGAAGTTGGTGTCTCCAAAATGGCCGTTTTGTAGGCGTCCACAGCTTCTTCAGGTGATGAAAATCTCTGAACACGCAATTTATTCTTTATTTTAGGGAAAGTATAGAAATCATTAGGGCTTAGGTCGGGGCTGTACGGCGGATGATCTAATAATTCTATGATTTCTTGCTCTAAAAACTCTTTTGTTCTGTGCGCGGCGTGGGAACTCGCATTGTCGTGATGGAGGATGATGCGGCGGTTGCAGTTCTCTTTACGGAGTTCAGAAACGACCTGTGGCAAACAAATGTTAGCATACCATTCTGCATTAACCGTTCTTTGTCCCTCAAGAGGAATAGTCGCAACATGGCCGGTTTTGGAGACAAACGTGGCCATCATTTTTTTTGCAACACTCCGTGAACGAACAATTTTTGTTGGCTTTAACTCATTTTCGAACACCCAAACTCGTGACTGGTTTTTTGTTTCGGGTTCGTACGCGTATATCCAGGATTCGTCACCTGATACGATGTTGTATACAGCATTTGAGGATCCTGCGTGGAATCTTTCGAGAGTTCTGACGCACCAAGTAACGCGAGCTGCTTTTTGCTCTTCATAGAGCAAATGCGGTATCCATCGGGAAAACAACTTTTTTACACCTAATTGTTCATGCAAGATTATTTGTATTTGACTCATGCCAATGTCTAAAGTTGCCTGAATTTCGCGGTATGTCACATGTCGATCTTCCTCAATCAGCTTACGCACAGCATCAACGTTTTCTTGGGTGACTGCAGTTTTTGGACGACCTTGACGGGGATCATCACTGAGCTTGACACGTCCACGTTGAAATTCAGCAAACCAGCGATAAATTGTGGTTTTGGATGGGGCTTCATCACCAAATGCAGAAATCATCCGGTCAACACACTGTTTTTGTGTTAAACCACTTCGAAAGACATAATAAATCATCGCTCTAGAATTTTCTCGAGTCAATTCCATTTTCTCAACGACTAAACAAGTTTGACAAGACCTTGTGACAAGACCGATAATCTTTTTTTAAATAAATAAACGGTATTCGATTTTTAAAACCAAGGAGTTTTAAATTAAAAAGATTTTAATATGACAGGAAATATTCCATTCCCGATACTTTTAGTGCAGCCTATGTAAACATAGGGTCGGTTACTGTTTGTCCGCGAACATAGGTATTTTTCGATGGATCGTGTTTGTAAACAATCCTTATTATATGGTTCGAGGTTGTGGTTTGTCGAGAAAAATCCAAGCCATACAAAAGCCGACCGCTCGATTACCGAGTCGACCGCTAAATTTGTTGGTCACGCCTGGTATAGAGAGAGTATAGTCACATGTTCAGTTTGTCTCTTTCTACAAATTGGTTAACTTCTTAAAGATCGCTCAGTCTATCCTCTATGTTTATGTTTATCTCGTTGCAGGTGTGGTGGGTTCGTTAATTTGGATACTCTGGGCGTGTCGCGAGTGTGCGGCGGGGCGGCATCACGCGTGGCGGCTCCTGGCGTTCACGGCGCTGTCGGCGGTTGCGCTCACGCTCGAACTGTTCGATTTCCCACCGAAATATAACGCGTGGGACGCGCATGCGCTCTGGCATTTGAGCACTGCGCCACTGCCGCTACTGTTCTACAGGTAAACCGGGTTATATTTCTTCACAATAGCGTTTTTCAAGTGTAGGCGTTCGATGAACGTAGGCGCAGGGCAGATGCTGTTTTTATTTATTTAAAAATTCTTTATTTATTCAGTGCAAAGTAATACATAAAGTTTAACTTTTAAACTTTTTAATTAAGAAGAAAACTATAGTAGCCCGGTCTCTGTATCTGTGTATCTTTCTGTCCAAAAAGTGGACCAGAGTGGCATGCCAAAGAAGAGTGGCATGCCACTTTTTGCTAGCCACTTGCGACTATTTCGTCTTCCCTGTAATAAAAATAGATGCTGTTTTACGTAACGTTAAATAATTTAATTACAGCATCAAATTTTATTCACATCACTTAAGAAGTTTTTGTTATTTTCAGATTCGTAATAGACGACCTCAACTACATACAGACCTCGGCGTCTTTTGAAAAAAGCAATATTAAGTTGCCGTAACATGTGTTATGGCAATTTAATATTGCTAGTTACGGGAATGTTCCCGTAATATATTGGATCCAAACTTTGCCTCAAGAGTCTCGAGATGAAATCTAGAAGGGTAAAAGTATTAGACAGTGGAAATTACTTCTTCAGAATTCGGTGAACAAGGCGTTTGTTATATAGATTTGAATATATTGTAATCATTTATAAAAGTGTTGGCTGTAAGTATAACATTATAATATATATAACAACAACAGTATAATATATATTTATTAGACTGCTATAAAATGCACTTGGGTTCTTATAAGAGTTGAAATTGTATAGTGCTAAGCTAAATATTTAACTACACATATATACTGTATTTTGTATTTAATTGAACTAATCAAATAAGTCTAGTCCGCAGTTATTATGATTTGAATTCTATTATTTTGAGCAGTATTTTTTTTCAAACATTTTTTTTTGTTTAAATGCGCAATAAATATTTATTTATGAAAAATGTTTTTATTAACACAATACATAAAAAATTAAAAAAAAAAATTACGATTCTAAAATGAATTTCTTCCAATCCCTTCCACAACGCATTAATTTAGGATTTTTAAGGTACGACATTTTTTTTCGCCCTATTGGTAGTTTACACATTTTGTTTGCATTCTCATATTTAGGCCGATTTGGTATTTTATAATTGTATTTAGGCACAACGAAGGCCGCTCTCGCTTCGTAGTCTTGCCCATACACTGGTTTTGGGTACGATTTGTACGATTGTGTTTTGTTTTTTGGCGCGTAGTATCTGCTTTCTTCGTTCAACAAGTCTTCTATCCACTGTCTTCTACATTCCTCTTCTAATTTTCGTTTGTACTTGTTACGACTTGCGGGTACTCGGATGTTGATACCAGCAGCCGGTCTCTTCATTTTGGGCGTGTTATTTGCCTTATCGGTATACGCTGTGTACACAGTTTCATAGTCGTCTGTGTCACTCACTTCTGTTTCTTCGTCTCTATTACTTTTCTTTTTCTTGAAAACAGAGAACATTTTGGTCAGAACACCAGTTTTCTTTGCATCCTGAAATTTGAATACATATTTAATACATTAGTTATATATTTATAAATAACTTTGATTTTCGGATCGTTTTCGATCAACAGTCTGATAATTTGAAACATGCTGATAAATTTAGTTTTATTCTTTATATTTTGCTGTTTTACGTGTTGTACTGCTGTACTAACATATTATAATTGTTGTAGAACAATTAATTACCTTAACACTTTTCGTGACATCGCTAGTAGAAACAGTGTCGGTATATTCACCTTCTTCAGATATATCATTAGTTTTGCTAACTAACCTATGTACATCGTTTTCTTTTGTATCGTATCCAGATTTGGTTATCGCTGTGTATACTACATTGCTAGCTGTGTAAGAAGTTAGACTTGATAATAGAGCTTCTACTTGTGCATCTTTTTTTGAATTGGAGACATTCAGACTGGCATCTCTACACGCGCACTTAATGTTTGCGATTGGAATAGTGTCGTTAGTTGTAGTTCTGAGTTCACTCATATGGCACGATTCAACATTGCTTGGATTATCCGCGTTTGTATTTACTGATTTATAAATTTCTTTTATAAGTTTACCTGTTTCATTATTTTCGGATTTTATATTCTCTACATTATCTGTATTAGTAGACCTGGTAATGGTCATTTTTTGACATAACGTACAGGTTTGTGGTGTTCCTTTGGTGGGATACTTCATAGGCTGGAAAGGCATGTTTGAGAAACAATATTGGGTCATTGGTACTTGTCCTGCATACGGCAATAGATACGGATTCGTACAATAATTCGAACCGTTATTATACATAAAATTGTGAAGAAACGTCGAGCGTTTCATATCGTTGCGTGAGTGATCGTTTTGTATGACAGCGTCTCTTTTTGTTTTATCATCTTTGATATAACGCATTTCAGTATTAGCTTTTATTTCAGTCAAGACTGATCGTAGCATTTTCTTTATTTCGTTCAACATTGCTTCAGTTTTTGTACAGTCGTGGATAGCAGTTTTTATTTGGGAACTTGAAATATTCTCTTTTATTTTTTTTTTAACTTTATCTTTACAATGAGGTCTTGTTACAGGTATTAAATCTTTATAAACATTAGACGTTTTGAGATATCCAGTTTTATTATGACGTGTTGAATGTTCCCTATTTATGTGCATACATTTGGTTAGTTTTGAGACTTCAAATTCGATATTATTATCTGTTGGATACTTGTAGCAGTATCTATGTTTAGTATCCTCATGTTCTGGCCACCAATCCGCGTTGCTTGTATTGTAATCAGTTTTTAATTTTCTATATTCGTTTTTTAATTTAGGTTTATTCTCAGTCGACTTTTCTTTTACCGGTACTAAATCAATTAAACTTGGTTCATTTTTAAACTTTTTTGTTGTCCTAGTTTGGAAAACTGCTGCATCGTTTATATCTACATCGTTCATATAAATATCCACGTTTTGAAATCTTCCGTGACAACATGAACAAACCTCCGAATCATGTGGTGATAACTTTCTGCTTCTGTGTTTTAAATCTCTACAAATTGGTTCAGAAAAGTGACTTGTGTCTGAATATTCATGTAGGCATAATTTAGGGTCATAATGTTTTCGGAACACATCAGATAGGTACGAGTAGCTCAGTTTGTTCTCTTTAGGCAAATTCGGACCGTAATCTGTGTGTGCATAGTACACAAATTGAGTCTGGCCCCTATCCTGTGTTTGTTTCCTTTTCTTCCGTTTTTTGAAAATATTCCTAACGTATTTGTTGGCGATAAACTTGCGTTTATCCCATTTGGATGTCATGCTTTGCTCTGACACGGATCGTTCGTATATCGCTTCAATGATAGGTTTTGAGTGGGTGGAGAATTCGAAGGACATGTTCGACAAATTCCGACCTATAGTGTAGTCAAAGTCGAGAGAGGGGTTATTGTCACACTGGGAGATGGCGATGGATCGGTTTGCAGTTGACGAGTCATACATTGGTCTTCTTGCGCTGCCAAATCTATTACAGTCGAATTTGTTTTTGTGTTTGGTTGTACTTTTTTGTTTTTTGGCATCACTTAATTCTTTTTCTAGAAATAGGATTTTCTGTTGAAGATCCGTTACGTCTATTGGTATACATGAGATAATTTTTACTTCTGTCTGGGAGGGAGAGTTACCTAGATGAGAATGTAATAATTATAATTTTATCGACGTTGCCACTAATTATACATATTCTTAAATTTTAGCGTTGTTAAATAGATCAGCTACTTACTACCATTGTCATAAATTTATTAATTCATTTAACTAAAGTTAAATATTTAAATTTGTTCGTAATTACCTAAATTAAAAGCTATACGCCTCAATAAATTTTCAATGCCCTTAAATCTTGGTTTACAAGTATCTTCTTGGCTCATCATGTATCTTCTTTTGTAGTTTCTGAACGGTTACTTTATTCATATTAGCCTGTATAATTTGATTCCAATATATGCATTTTGATTAACTTAGTGGTATAGAATAATTAAAACACTTTAAAATTTATTTTCAATTAAACCGAAATCAGAAAAATAGGATACTTGTCATGTTTTGATTGATGAAATTCTTCTGTCACAACTAAAAGGGGCAAAGAGTATGAGCCATACTTATGGATCGCCACCACAAAAATGCTGTCGAGGGAACGAGGACTAATATTTTCCCTAGGGCCATTTAAAAAATTGAACATGATTAAGATCTTCTATGGGATCACACGTTTACTCCTGCAGATATGCTTTACGCCACTGCCTAGAATTAAGCAGCGCGTGCCGCCGCTCGCTGCTGCCGCCCCGCGCTATTTGCCGCAGCAGCGTCCTTGGAGTTACTTAATATTCAAGAGGTAAATTTACTTTTTTATTTAGAGGTAATTTAAGTACCTTCTAGAGACATGCTAGAGAAGTATATTTGCAGCATAGGAACATTTTTCATTAATCTCTGTTCAGATCCAATTTAATCTTAACGTAAACAAACATTAAATTTCACCACATTAATGTGTAATTTATTTCTTTATTGATCGGCAAATAATTGATATTTTAATTGGTAGCATTATAGCGCTTTTGTTTGTTTACATTTTTGATCTGATCAAGGGTATACGAGGGCGGCCTGAAAATTTCGGGAATCAAGGAAGTGACACAACATTACTATTTAAAAATGTATTTATTGCTTTTCGAAGTATTCGCCGCGAAATTTGACACATTTTTCCATACGATGGAACCAATCATTGAAGCAACCATTCCATTCGGAAGTTGGGGTCTCCAAAATGGCCGTTTTGTAGGCGTCCACAGCTTCTTCAGGTGATGAAAATCTCTGACCACGCAATTTATTCTTTATTTTAGGGAAAGTATAGAAATCATTAGGGCTTAGGTCGGGGCTGTACGGCGGATGGTCTAATAATTCTATGATTTCTTGCTCTAAAAACTCTTTTGTTTTGTGCGCGGTGTGAGAACTCGCATTGTCGTGATGGAGGATGATGCGGCGGTTGCAGTTCTCTTTACGGAGTTCAGAAACGACCTGTGGCAAACAAATGTTAGCATACCATTCTGCATTAACCGTTCTTTGTCCCTCAAGAGGAATAGTCGCAACATGGCCGGTTTTGGAGACAAACGTGGCCACCATTTTTTTTGCAACACTCCGTGAACGAACAATTTTTGTTGGCTTTAACTCATTTTCGACCACCCAAACTCGTGACTGGTTTCTTGTTTCGGGTTCGTACGCGTATATCCTGGATTCGTCACCTGATACGATGTTGTATACAGCATTTGAGGATCCTGCGTGGAATCTTTCAAGAGTTCTGACGCACCAAGTAACGCGAGCCGCTTTTTGCTCTTCACAGAGCAAATGGGGTATCCATCGGGAAAACAACTTTTTTACACCTAATTGTTCATGCAAGATTATTTGTATTTGACTCATGCCAATGTCTAAAGTTGCCTGAATTTCGCGGTATGTCACATGTCGATCTTCCTCAATCAGCTTACGCACAGCATCAACGTTTTCTTGGGTGACTGCAGTTTTTGGACGACCTTGACGGGGATCATAACTGAGCTTGACACGTCCACGTTGAAATTCAGCAAACCAGCGATAAATTGTGGTTTTGGATGGGGCTTCATCACCAAATGCAGAAATAATCCGGTCAACACACTGTTTTTGTGTTAAACCACTTCAAAAGTCATAATAAATCATCGCTCTAGAATTTTCTCGATTCAATTCCATTTTCTCAACGACTAAACAAGTTTGACAAGACCTTGTGACAAGACCGAGAATCTTTTTTTAAATAAATAAACGGTATTCGATTTTTAAAACCAAGGAGTTTTAAATTAAAAAGATTTTAATATGACAGGAACAGTGGAAATATTCCATTCCCGATACTTTTAGTGCAGCCCTCGTACACTCAAGCAGGGGTTTAAATAAAAGTTATCCTATAGATTTTTCACGTATATTTCATAAACGAACACTCATACAAAGTAATAAAACATACACATTTTATAAGGGAGACTTTACCTACTCCGATACACTATATAAAATATTTAGGTCTAATCAACTTTGGTGGGTTACCATAGCTAGATGGGTCATTGCCAAGCAGCGTTTTAACTATGAGATTTCTCGGGGAAAAAGGATTCCTTTTGTAAAACAATTTTTTAATTAGCGCGTTTTTCATCTTCGTATCTCCTTGAGCGAGATGATGTTGCGTTTTAAAAGTGAAATCTTTCGGAATAGCTCCAGTCTTGGCACTCTCCTTCAAAGTTTTCCAGTTAAAAATACCAGATTTAAATTTATCCGGTGAATTCTTATTAATATCCGATGGTTCACTCTCTACTTTAATTTTTTTAGTAAATTTTTTAAACAGGGACATTTTTCTCTCGCTCTGCGTTCCTGCACTTTTAACTTCTATTTCTTTCAGACATAATGGAACTTGGGGCATGGGGCGTTCGTGGTGGTAGCGTTGGTAGGGAGGAGTTTGAGGATTGTCGTGATAGTACAGAGGAATGTTCGAGTGATCGGGATAGTACGGAGAGTAGTGTCTTGCATCGTTACGAGGAGCAAACCGTGGACTCAATGGCGTACTTTGCTTTGGAATTTTCTGTGATTGGTGTTTTATTGGAGGCGGATTATAATATTCTTGCCTGTACATAGCATAGTTTGTAATGTTTTGTCTGAATGGAGGCGGCCTTACTTCAATATCTTCTTCCATGATATCTTCACGCTCGCTTATCTCTTCTATGGCGTCATTCTTCTTCTTTCCCCATTTCCAAGGATTAAATATATCCTTCAGCTTGTTAGTTTTAATCTGAAAAAAAATTATATTACTTAAAGAATTTGTTACATCTAAGGTTAGGTATGGCCATTACTTACTTCTCTCGTTTGTAATGTAGGATTAAAATCAGTCGTAGAACGCGTTGCTTCAATGCTAAACCTTTCAAGAACAGTATCAGAGAAACTTGTATTGGAGTAGAGATTGCAGGTGTCCCCACATCCAAGAGCCTCACAACTTTTAGAAATACATCTTTTTTTATCCTCTACATTTTTATTGTAATTAGACGCAATAGAACTATCCCCAACACTTCTCGTCACAAAATGTTGTCGGCGATTGGATCTCAAATGTTCCTTCTTAACTGTTATCGGATTTTGTGTAACAAAGTCATGAATTTCTTTAAGAAGCTCGTGAGTTTCGCTATTGCTATTACTATGCTTATGATCACACGTAGATGAACTACGTTTGGGATGTTTTGATGTCTTGGCGCTCGAATTACAGGTATTACTAACATTTGGAAACAGATATCCGTTTTGCAAATAGTTTACTGGGTAAATAGGCATTATAGGATAGCAACAATTGTTTGGGAAGATCGGCATAACAGGTGGTACGTTACAGTGAGGAAAGGCATTTCCTATAGTGTTATTATTAACATTTGTAGTTGTGTTTGCTTGATAGTTATTTGTATCTGATAATCCGTTTAATTTGGTATTGTTCCCACCATGTGTGGAATTTTGGTTTATTACTGTTAAAAAACTCTGTAGTAAATCTTTAATTTCAGCAAGGTTTCTGTCCGTATTTGTACTTTGTTTACTTTCGTTAACATTTTCCGCACGTATACCAATATTTTCAAATAGAAGTGTAGACATTCCTTTTCTCAAATTATTATTTTTCTCCATACGATTGCCAGATGTACCATTGCTTTCATGCTGAATTAGATTTTTATTCTGAACGTTTGTAGAACTACATTCGTTACTGTGACTGATTTCATCAATTTGTTTGTACATTTTTGCCTGTAAATTTAAACGAGGTCGTAAAGTTCTCGGTGACGGAGGAACTTCACTATATTTGTTGTGCGCAATTGATTTATATTCAATTCTTTTCCTTGCCTTGGGGCTTGATTTTTCTCTGACTGGAATTAGATCATAATAGTCAGCATTGTTATAATCATTTAATCCTTTAGAATTACCATATCGACTTTTTTTCTTCGAACTGTATAAACGTGTGTCGCAAATGCTTCTCATCTCACTGACATTACTGTTAAGAATCTTTTTATAGTCATGTCTTCTGGGTTGATCAAAGCAGCAGGAACATAAATCGTAGTCGTAACAAATTTTATCTCGCATCAAATATTCTTTATCACGGCAGACAGGTGCAGAAAATTGGCTCATATTAGAGGGTTGCGCACCAAATATTTTGATTGGCTTGTATTGTTTTTTTATTATATTAGATATAAAGTCTTGGTCTACCACGGTCACGTTGCGTCTGCATCTTTCATTGTTAGACGAAGGCTGAAAATGTCTAGGAATTTCGGTTTTGTGCGACTGTTTATATTTATTTTCTGTTTTGGTAGCATGCTGGTATTCTTTTTTTGGATCTTGTCTTTTCCGTTCGTCTGTACAAGTTTTTTGATTGTGAATGTTTGCCAGATGCCGTGCTGCTGTTTTTTTATAGTGCTGAAATTCATCATCTTGTTGTTGCCACATTTCATGGACTTTATGTCTTTTAGATTTCTTTACATCATCATTAAATTCTAATTCATTGTTTATCATTATAATATTATTATTTTTCACTTTACGTCTTGATGTGTTGTCGCTTCCATCGGTTTTTCCGTACTTACTACTTGTTGCTTTGTATAAAACTTTAGTTTCATTAGAATTTGAATGTCTATGAGATGCTCTATCACTAGTATTTTTACGTTTGCTTAAAGTTTGTTGAGTTGGATGATCTGTTAAATCATTTGTTTGCGTTGAGCTATAACAATGCTTGCTTATTTTGTCGAGTTGTGTTTCGAGGCCGCTGATTTTTTCTTTCAGGTCGGATATGCTTATTTTAAGTAACGAATGGTTTTTGTTGTTTGTTTCTGATTTAGTATCTGCAACAGTAAATAGTGACACTTAATTCGTTGACCTCCCGGAAGTGTGTGGTGAATGGCAGTATCTAATGCTATGGGATGCCAAATAGGGATAATAAAAAGAGTTCTAGTATATTTTTTATTTATTTAGATTTTAGAGAATCGGTAACTTCTTACTCAGTGCTTTGCTGAAAAAATTCTTGATGTTGCGGCAACGCTTTTTCGTGCGGGACGATATGCGGCGGCGTGGGCGGGTTGTTGTTATGGTCATTACAGATTCACTAACTGGAATATTGATAAAACAGTTTGATAATATAAGGAGTAGGACATTGAACCGACGTTATACATAGATTATCTCGGACTCTAGTACTACCATTGTGCATTGCTGATGTCGAATGGAATCGTAAAACGTATGCAACAGCCAACAGAGGAAAGTTCTATAAAATTTCGATTACTGGTGATATACAGTGTATTATGGTAGGTAAGAGCTCCGTGGCCTAGTGGGTAGACCGTTTGATTCGCACTCGAGAGAGTTCAGGTTCGATTCCCAGGTTGTGGCGTGTACCAATGAGACTTTTTCTGATCTCAAGTACATTATACGGATGCTCTAACGGTGGAGGAAAACATCGTGAGGGAACCCGCACATGGTTGGGCCCAGACGTATTAACCAGTCATTCCTCTGGATTAGGCTGTGTTGTGAGAATGCCGTTTGTGCTTGGGCAATCATACAACATTTAAAAACCAACTGTCTCAGGCACTACAGTATTGGTAGCCAGGCACACAAGAGTGGTATCCTTAGAGTATATATTTATAGTAAAATATTATCTAATTACTTAAATAGGTAAACTTACGGTTGAACTAGAAGAAATGTATGTCGGTAGTTCCATAACAAGCCAATACAATTTAAGTTGCAAAGCTTAGTAATTATTTCCTAGAATTTCACTTATAGGTAAATAGTTATTTCGAATAATTTGTATATTTGACTTTTGAATTTCATTTGTAAAATGTCATGATTTATTTTCCTCTAGTAAATACATTTTTTTTTTAAATATCGAGTGAGAATTATATTCTCGCTGAATGGGATCTTCATGGTTGAGTTATGTTCCCAATTCCTGTTTCCACCGATGTTGTTGAATGTTGATCTAATATCACAAAATAAGAAATAAATTAAACAGTAAATTGAATTTAAACTTGATCATTGAGTGATGAAAGACATGTATTTTTAATCTTCAATGCACAGACAATGTAAACGACGTGATACTTCCATGTTTACTCAATTGTCAGTTGTAATCGACGTCGAAAATCAAAATTAATTTCCTACACGCATTTTAAAATTTCCGTTGCAAATGTTCTCCAAGTTTCTTCTCAGACCTGTCGTGCGACAAGTAGTGCGGGTTTCTATAGTACCTGTACGTAAGGCGTACATACCGCCCACGCAGTATGACCAACCGCTGCCGAAGAGGCTCCACCTGTCTTACGTACTGCGGGTCTACTGGGAGACGGTACCCCTGTTCATAGTGACCTGCACTAGTCTTGCCTGCATGTTCCTGTCTATTGCGTGGGCGTGTAAGAACAAGGTAGTGAGTACTTGATTTCTTGTTGTTTCGATTGACTTGTTTTTACTTTTTTGTCATTAAAATTTGTGCTGTCTCCCGCTTCGCTTGGGGATGGAACTCTTCCTACTCCAACTACAATCTTTGATTAATTTTGCTGCGGGTCCCAAGACAGATTTAGCATGTCCTTCGGGCACCCCTTAGAACATATCAAAGGGTTTTTTGTGGTTGGTTACCACTGTAGATCCTGGCTACACAGGACTTGCAGTGGTGGGTATGTGTGGTGCGCCAATTGCCCGTCCAAAAAGAACTTGTTTTTGATGCGCAATAAATAGTTGTTTCATTAATTATATCACGACAATATCCAAAATGTACCCAGGTGGACGTTGTATTCACCAATTCCGGCGGCTGTCTCTCTCGCACAATGGACCTCCGTCACCCCACAGCTCACAAGATGGTCCTCATCAACCAGTACTACGAGCCCTGGCCTGAGATGCAGGACGTGCTCGACAAGATGGACAGAGCGGAGCGCAGGCTGACGGAGAAGCCCCTGTGTCCCTAGTGACGTCATTTTGTACTGTGACGTCATGCTGAGCTGTGCAGTTTTGACGTCACGATGTTGTATGATTTAAAATTTTGATTTGATAAATTTTCTTTTATTTAAAGTAAATACAAGTGAGTAGCTAGTATATGAAATATCGATTGTGGCTGGTCTGATCACAATAATATATAATAAATGGTACACTCACCGGGCCGTGCGCCCGCGCCGCTCGCGCACTAGACGCCTCATGCCTACCATGAGTGCGACTGACACTGTGAACAGCATTTGTTGTATATATTTACATTTTACTTTGCTATTAAACTAACATTTTGTTCATAGTAAACACATTTACACACAATAAGTAAAGTTATAATATCTAAATTGAGCATTTGATGATAGATGCACCGGTGTACGGACAAACCTTCTACGTTTTTGTGACACCGAGTTTGTATTCTACCTTGCTTTTAAAATTTGTTAAAATAAATAAATAAATAAATGAAAATAAATCTTGTTACGCAGCAAAATTCTCTTAAAATTGCGGTGCTTTCCCCGCTGAGGCTAAAAACTCACGAAGCTGGTTTGTCTCTTGCCCGCCGCGGTAGCGGAACTCTGGTTTTATTTTAAACTCACAAGACCGGCTATTTGCACGGTTACGCAACCGTCGCGGTTGATATTATCGCCCGCAAATGTGGCGATCGATGATCTGCATTCTACAGAAGCTATGTGCCCGCAACCGCGGCGGGCGCTTCGTGAGTTCTTAGCCTGAGTCTGTAAAACGCCCGCTTCACACTTCGATCGTTGTGACCAAAATAGGAGAGAAACTGACTTTAATGTTGAGTTGGTCCAGAAGGTCCGAGTTTAAAGGGCAACTTTAATTGAAAGTCCAACATTATCAGAGACGTTTATTGTCATTCACATGTGCATTATCTATCTCTACCTCTACCCATTCACCCTGAACAGATCTCGAATTATTTACATTAAGGCCCTGCGCACACTTTAAGCATTGTAGAATATATGTAATGTCTCTTACATTATTTAGGACCGTTCTAAAGAGTCGCCAATGCTAAAAGAATTTCAAAACCTTATAATAAGTACACAGGCGACAGTAACTAAAATGTCTTTTCATAAATAGTCTATGAGTTTTACAATTGCTATGTTACCTTAAATAATATAAAGTTACAAGCAAGTACAGTTGTATATTTAACAGTACAATCTCATCAATCTATACTGGCAGTATGATTATTTCACTTCATTTCGTTACTAATATACCAGTTAATTTAATTTAATTTTGAATAAAACGAATAACAATGTCATATAAAAACAACACACAATAATTATAATAACTTGTTAGGCCTAAAACTGGAATGTTGGCGAAAAAAATTATACCATTTAAACAAATCATAAGTATACAATCACAAGCACCTACAAAGATATGTGCTAAATTGTTAAATAAATATTTCCTATTGTTTACATAGTACATTTAGTATGTATCGGGTTGTGCATATTTAAAAGGCTTGTATCAGTGGTCAGATCTCCCTGCACTGCAGCAATTATAAGTTTATTTAATTATATAACATGAAAGTGTTAAAATTGACATTAAAATTGAGAATTTCTCTGCAAACATCTTATAGCAGACATTATAGTATCGTATAGTAAGTGATATTAATGTTAAAAAATATTATGTACAGAGCTAGTAAGTACAAGATAACTCTGATACCATCGCGCGTCGTTATATTTGATTAATAATTAAGGTGCAGCACATTACACAGCAGTTATATGGTACACTTAACCACCTTCCTAATGTCCTCCGAGAATCGTATTTTTCATACACGTGTCATTTCCATAGAAAAATCTGACTGCCGAGGGACATCATGAATGCAGTTGTACAATATATAACGTATTTTCTTGACTATTAAAAAACGTTGCAAAACGCACTGTGCTGTGATAAAATTTTATCGTGCTGCACAATGTTTTATTTAAATGTTTTATATATTTTGTGTGCGAGTTACCCTTATGTATAAGACACAAATATGTATTGCTAATATCCTTATGTGCACATATTGACAAAGTAGACAAGAAACGTTTGACAATAGTAATAAAAATTCATTTATAAATGGCAAGATTTCGTTACGTGGCACGTCACTATAAATTGTTTTATTTATAACGTGTTAAAATTTATTAAGAAAACAGGATGTGTTTAAATTGACTTTGAGAGTTTTCTAATACACGAATTCATTACTTGAAATATGCGTGCACATCCTACATATATTATGCTACTGGATTATATATATAGCTGGGCATTATCTAGTTAATCCGTTAATCGTTAATTAACGAAGTTAACTTTTAAAAATGTTAACGGACAACCTTCTTCCGTTAATATGCAGAAGTCCGTTAATCGTTAATCCAATGCCTAATATTTACCGCACGGCACCGACAAGTGCCGGGCGGCGCGTGGCAGCGAGTGAAACAAAAACAAAACTAGATATATTTTGCCGGCGCGTGCGAGTAAGAACTGCGAAGAGATTTGTTTCGTTTGATCATTTCATTACTTAGCGCCGGTGCTTAGAGTGACGAGTGTTTTGTTTGTTTGTTTGTGTATAAATTACTGTCAGTGATCATTTGCGTGTTGATAATTGATGAATGAATTAGAACCTAAACCAACAGGTTTTATAAGTTCACTAACGCAACGATATAAAGATGCAAGTTTACACATATTAACGGATTAAGGTTAACTTGCGTTAATTCTTCCGAAATGTAACGCTTTAACGTTTAACGAAGCTAACTTTTTTTGTAGCGGATTAACGATTAACGAAGTTAACTACTTGATTAACGGTGCCCGGCTATGATTATATATTCCACTAATTTAAATTCGCTTTCAATCTACGCTAAGTCTTTAGACAAGCCTTAAAAAATCAGTTCTTTATACATTACAGGTATATAGTGATCTCTCTGTAAAGGCTGTAATATTGTCTTTTGAAATTAAGAGAATCGATTTTTTGGATCGAAAGATTTAAATACTATTCTGGAACCGAGCCGTACCGGACCAAAATCGATATTCAATCGAACAGATTTGAACTTGTGAGAACAAAAACTGATATGAGATAAAATGGTGGACTCTTGGAGCTATTTCAACAAGCTGACGATATAGCGACGAAAATTTTTACAAGAATGGCCAGTAACCACTGAGTTCTTCGGTTAGATCTTCACACAAAAATACAACAATATTAAATCAAATAATGTTGATCTTTTATGGTCCCATTTATGATTTCAAAGATTTATGACGAATCCAAATCCAATGTACGAGAAATCCAATTCTCGAAAGTATTTGTGATCCCGTTTCGGTCTGCGCGGTGTCGCATTCGCACAGGCGTCTATCGCACGTGAGCGAGTGAGACAGCGCGCGGAACGTAAAATGATTATGATCTAAAATAGCTACGTGAATTGGGCCTTCTGGATTCATGCAAACTGCAAAACCATGCAATTATAATTCTTTAGTGCACCAAGAAAGATTCGAATTATTATATTCTGAAGTTTATAGATTAGTGAAAAAATATAAATAGTACATTGTGTATAATTGTAGCTAAGATTACTATATATACACTGTGTAGTAAACATACAAAGTAAACATAATATTGTTAAAATAACTTAAACCAATGTTATTTAAAACTTTATTACAGTGTTACGAATGCTATAAATAAAACATTGTAATAATTTAAAAAAATCCATACGCTATGCGTAGTCAAAGTAGAATAAAATAAATGGCATAAATTGCATTTATAACAACCTAAAATATTTTCACTGAGCTGTACGTACTAGTCAATATAAAATATCAAAGTATATTTTTCAGTTAGAAATTTCACCCATATTAAATTAAAGAAGGAAATATAAAGTAACATACAGCTCGATAAGTTAGAAAAAATACTAAACGCCAATGGTTTCTCTAAGCGACTAGAATTTCGCTCGTCTCGTGGGCGTTTTCAGGTACATATTTCAGTCAACTACAACCATGCTAAATATCGAGTTGATACAAACCTGCGGACAGGCACACAATGCCCTACGACCTACCAAGCGCAACATATCAAGTGCCCAAACATAAATCAGATTTCCTTCAAAAGATAGGGCTACGAACATTCGCATAAAATTTCAAGTCTCTTCTACTAAAACCTCAATGCCAGCATCGATTTCTAAAAATAATTCGCAAGAATTGACGACCAATCATAGACCAGAATCGAGGACCAATCATAGACCTGATACGAATACCAATCAAACACCTGAATCGGAGACCAATCATAGACCACAAGACCAATATCACAACAGAAGCTCCGTATCAAGACCTCGCTTCAAGAATCGGTCCCGCGTGGGGTCCGGGAATAATTTCTATCGAGTTCCAGCTCGATCGAATTCAGTTGTGCGCGGCGCGCTTACCGCTCATATAGTTCTCCCATCTTTTAGCTGTGTTTAGCAGTACGGGATCGGGATCTAACCCAGCCAGCAGGTATAGCTGGTTAACATGCGTCGCGTGGTAATCCCAACGGGCTAAATTGGGGCTGACGCCGAGGGTGAAGTGTCGCAGGTCGTAGAAGCTACCGCTGCCCGTGTCGAACAGGGGCAGAAGTGCCTTTAGTGACTTCATACCGTCGTCGAACATCTGCTTGGCGTCGCGGTTGCCGGCTATCACGTGTAGGTCGTATAGGCCCAGTAGCGTGTATATGAACCCGTTGAGCACAAATAGCGGCGGCGTCGTCGGGTACTCCTCGTACCTGGAACGCGAGGGTATACTTTGAGTCCATTGATTATTATTTAAAAATAATCGCCAACAAAATATTACCCTTATAAAAAAAACTGTCTCTTCTACAGCCAAGTGCGTTAGATTTACAATTTTGTATTATATTTCTTCCATTTATTACAAACATCTAGAACTTCTTATAATATGATCTAGTAGAAGACGGCTGTTTACACTACAATTATACCCCTACAAAAAATACACAATTGATAATATCTTGATATTATATATTGATAATATTGAAAAATACACAGTTGTGGAAATATTTTTAATAGTATTAATAGGATTTTAATAGGATTAGACTCGATACTTGTACCTACAGGTAATGTACACATTAAAGTAAGTTTTACACATTCAGCGGTTTGTGAGACGCACATAATGAAATAATTAGTTATTAAATATAATCCTGTATGTGTACGTTTAGGTCTATCAAAGCGACCGCGCGAGTTCGCACACCGAGACATTTGATAACATCAAGGAATCAATACATAATTTCGTATTACCAAGTAAATTGTAAGTTAATCAAGGACGCTTCAATACTCACCAGACGTACTTGTCCATGAACATTGCGCGCACGCCGCCCGCGCCGCTTGGCAGCCGCAGCACGCGCAGCGCGCGCCGCGCCGCCCGCGCGAACGCCGCGTCGCCGCTGCGGTGGTGCGCGCGCGCCAGCACCGATATGCCGTGCCCCTGGCTCATCGCCGAGTGCCTGTGGACATAACATGCCGTCGTTAGGTTGCCGTGGGCCATTACTTCACGGAATCGGTTCCTTATTAACAACATTATCGAATGATTTAATAACACAGGGTTCCAATATCAGTCGGTTAGATTCCTGGCTATAAAATGAACAAAAATCGAAAACTGAAGTTTAATCAGTTTTTAGTTTTTATCAAAATCGGGATATCCTTTCGGATTTCAGCTAACATGGCTATTTATCCTGTATAGTGTATATTATATAATATTTTAATTCCTTAGGTAAATATTGTTCTAATAAAGAATGGGACTGAAATAAATGATTAAATAATTTCACGGTCGATTGACGTATCGTATCTAGTCGTCATTTGTTTCAGGCCCTGTTTTTATTGAAACTAGTTAAAATAATATACTCTGTTTAGATTTAATTTAATATAAATGCAAACAAAATGATTGAAATTGACCAAATTAATGTGTTAATGTTTAGACTATAGAGTGTATGGAATTACTGCGCGGTAAATGAGTGATATTTAAATTGGTAAATTATAGTGTACTATAACTATCTTTTTGTTTACGATTAGATTAAACTGGATGTAAACGGAGTATACAATTAATGAGGGTATGTGTCGTTTACATTTCTTCGCTATGAAACGTTTTTGATTTTGCGGTCGAGACTTACTCATTAAAAGGAGGATAAACACCTTATTTATACTACAAAATTATCTACGCTTGTTTAATATTATGTATGAAATAAGTACGTAAGCCACGCGTTTAATTGCCTTTGTTGCGTTAAAAAACTAGGAATGCGTAAAGCAGATGTGACGTAGATGCGTTCACGCACGTTTACTGATGTGCCGTATTGCAGTTGGCACACTATTCACCAGATACCATCTATTCGCTCTGTTGGCTGTCATTAGGTTAAATATGAATTGTAGTCATTTAGAACGTCTATAAATAGCTTTATCTTAATATTAAGATACCTAGTAATGAATCAATGTTTGAATTAAAACTTTGAATTTAATTAAAATATAACTCCCCTACACCGATTTCGGTGACGGTGGCCGGTTTCATTGAAACCAGGCCAGTTACGCAGGAGTAATTTTATAGTGCCCAAGTGTGTGCGCAGTACACACGAACACTCTCTCCTCCTTTACTCTCATAAGCCAGTGGGACGGATTACAGATACGACTGGCGAGAGATCAGGCGCAGGTCCGACTTTTTACATGCCCATCTGACGCATGGATCATCTTTCTTGTCAGACAATCAGGTGATCAGCCAACATTGTCCTAACCAAACTTGGAACCAACATTTTTGTTGTTCCAATGCGGGAATCGAACCCACGACGTCGAATCGAGAGCCAAGCTCTAACAACTAGACCACGGCGGCTGTTTAATTACTAAGTCTAGGAATAAGGTAATGGCTTAGTCGAAAATGTTGTCCAGAATAAGTTTTTAAAAATAATAAAACTGAATGTGGAAAAGCTTTAAAACATAATTTTTAACCTTCCTGTATGTTCAAATAAATCTTTAAAACAGCAAAGTACTAAACGAACATTAGGGTGTAGCAGGGGCGTGCGCTCCTTGTAGGCAGAAATGCAGTGCTTTACTTGTCATTCACATATATTTTAATAAAACGTTCGTACGTTTTAGATGACTTTAATTAATAGTAAATAAATTAATTTAAAAAATATAATAACTTAAAAACGCCTAATATTTTATAAATAGCAACTCATCTCATGCCGTTGCATTCTGCAGGACAAATCACCGCATGTATGTGTAATTTTCATACTTCGCAAACGCACACACCCATGAATATCGACATGATTATATAGCGGTAACTCCCGCGGCAGGCGATGGCTCTCGGCTTCGGTTCGGCTATCCGATCGCTTCCGAAAACCGCCGAACTGGCTTGTCGGAAATTATTCGTTGCCTATAATCCGAGTAAAAATAATAGACGCGAATCTAATAATTCACGTATGCACATTATGCATTTTTGTTTAGTAAGGTTTTATTTGTTTAAATAGAAGAAACGTTTTGTTTTGCGGGGGCCATATTGCATATTTCATGTGATAAGCATTGTTTAAAATTTAATCACTCCTGTTTATTTATAGTTTTCTTAAAAGATTTTTCATTTTAACATTTGAAAGTGTGTACATTTAACAGTTTCTTACTGAGTTTCTATAATAATTGTAGTGATTTGCTTTTACTAGTGCGTTTGTTGATTTTTTTTAATGTTATTTGTTTGTGAGGTTTGCGTTGATAATGTGTGTTTATTAAAAATTAAAAATAACAAGTTCTCACAATTGTCATTCAGTGAAAAGATTCAAATTCTGTCTAAAGGTAGGTGTGTACCCGAGTTACAACAATTAAACCAGCAAAAAAATAATGTAACTCGAAAATTTTATGTTGAAAGTTATGAAACGTATAACTGGCTGTGTGGTTGTGTACACACGATTAAATTATATTGTTTTCCTTGCATATAATTTAGTAATTCTAGTACAGTGTGGACTGATTCGGGATATTCAGATTTAAATAATTTCTATCCCGCGGCCTCACTCACTTGGATAAGATATTTGAGATAATCTTACGTTTATTTACATCGGGATATAGCAATCTCAAGTAACCGGAACCTTGAATATGTGAAAATTGAAGCTGACTGACTGGTGAGTAGTTATAATATTTTAAAATATGCTTATTCTTATTATTATTAAATTATTTTACTTATTTGAATTTCTTCCGCCACGACGATCGATCGCTGTTTTGTCTGCGTTGCGGTAGAAGATGTACATGAATAGTAGTACATCTAAGACTTGCTCTGTTGGCATGGTTTCGACTTAGAGATCCGTCGCTTGGCTGTAGCTATGCTAAAAATCTATAAACGAAAAAGTTTTTGTGACCGAGTACTTCGCCGCATACCCAGTGTCATAATCCTGTGCACGCCACTGGGGTGTAGCACTGTAGCGTGTAAATTGTAGATAGTTAGCTTACTATTAGATTGCACTACTACAAGCGTACGGCGTGTCCACGATTGTGTGGAAAAATTGTGGGCCGCTGATTCGACGTCAAAATTTTCAAATTTGGATCGTCCTATGAAAGCTGTTTCATTGTACGTAAATGATTATCTACGCTGTGCTGAGAGCATTCGATTGATATACGTGAATCCTGCTTAATGCTTGTTAAGGGCAAACAATTTTCGACGATCGAATGAATAAGCGGCGACGTTAAAATAATTACACATTCTGAAAGTGTACAGTGTAGGTAGGTACTTGTTCTTTGTTTTCGGCATCTTATAGAGTTCCATCTTTTTGTGGAATATAGGTGCTGGACGGCGGTGGCGCAGAACAGAGGGACCTGGAAGACATTGGGGGAGGCCTTTGCCCTGCAATGGCACAGTTTAGGCTATTAATAAAAAAAGGTACTGCGTATTCAAATTTGAACTTTATCTAGACTACTTAGACTTCAAATTAGCACAAAAAGATACCACTAGACATGGACTGGTATAAAATTTGACTATTTGCAAATTTAAACTATACTTCAAGAACATACAGTTCGAATTCCCACTCACCAGCCGAGCAGGCAGTATAAAAACAATTGAAGCGCATGCAAATTCAAACTTTAGTACTAGTACGTAAAGCTGAAATTTCACTCACCAGCCAGGCGTGAGGTCGGGCACGTGCGGTGCGACGCGGCGGCGCGCGGGCACGGGCCAGCCGCCGTTGGCTCGCTGCGCGCGCACCAGCCAGCGCGCCGCCGCGTAGAAGTGTGCCGTGTGCGCGCTAGAAGCCACGCGCGCGCCGCCCACCGCGCCCGAGCCGCGCAAAATGATGCTCGATATCTACATACAAATAAACAATATGAAAGATTTATAGACAAGAAAGGTGAAATATATTTTTTGTAGTTTTTAACCCCCGATGCAAGCTGGGTTTATAATATGTTTTTACGAGTCTATGTATGAAATTTTAATGATTAAATAAAAAATAATTATTTGTATTCATTTGAATTATTATTAGGCTGTAAATGGACACGGGAAACGAAATCTAAAAAAATATCTAGTAAGAATCAAATAAATTAGATATTTTATTGATTGTACTGTAGGTTCTTGGTGGAAATTCATGTTTCACAGTAATAGCACACAGGACTTCTTGCACTGTTTCCAAGTTGAAATAGTGCAAGAAGTCCTGTGTGTTATTACTGTAAAATAAATTCGTTCTTAAATAGATCGGATCAGAAGTAACTGTAATCGACATCTACTTACACTAATATAATAAAGAGGAAAGATTCGTTTGTTTGCATTGAATACACTGTAAAACTACTGAACCGATTTTGATGAAATTTGGCACAGTCTAGAGCAGACCACGGGGAAGGTCAAAGGCGGCAAAATGTACGGTTCCTGTGGGATTTCCTTTTGCGCACACGAATTCGCGGTCAGAAAGTCTAATCATTTAAAAATACATTTCATATAACCTTGAACTTGTTCCTTGGCGACTTCCTCTTTGGCCGGTCGAGCAGCTGCCAGCCCTTCTGCATGTCAACGACGAGGTCGCGCGTGACGCGTCGCCACGCGCCCTCCTCGCCCACACCGTAGAATATGTGATCGTCCTGCAACATACTTACTAGGTACTCTTTTGGTTTCACTATTGGATGCATAGATTATAAAAGACATTGCCAAGATAAATTAAGTATTTAAACAATCTACATATGTACAAAAACCATTGAAATTAATAACACAACGTAATATATGGGACTAATATATAGGACTGGATTCCTTTATTATTGCACGATTTCATTAGCAGAATCGACCTTCTAGTAACAGGTAAAAATTAATTTTTTACCAGTGCGCTGATGAGCTGGTTGTTGGAGACGTAGTGTAGATACACCGTCTCCTTCTTATCCTTATTCTGGAGAACAACGGTCATCGATGCGTTCGGCTTCAACAGAAGGTCCATAGTTAGTACAAAGTCCTGGGTAATATCCAGCTTCAACCAGACTTGACTGGACACATGATCGGTGGTTGAAAAACTTAACACCTTCATTTTCAGTTCCGTATCAAACTCCCTACTGATCACCGCATCTTTGCTAACAACCCAATTCTGGGATATTTTGTCCCCGTCTTCTAGAACTTTAACTCGCGGCTCCGGCTCGGTGATATTCTTGCTGTAATGTGCTAGCGCGAATTGTGCAATTTGCGTGGGGTAAAAAAAGCCCTTGGGGTCCCATTGCGTCGATACTGGGACTCCTTCGATGCCGCTTATGCACTTAACCCTGTCTCGCACCTCGACGTTGTAGTTCTCGAAGGTCGTGAACGTGCCGCGCGGGTCGTACGTCCTCTTTGGATGGTATACTTTACTGTAGCTGTGGGACCACTCGAATTTCTCCACTCCGTTCACAGTAGTGAACTTGCCGTATACCTGCAAGATACAATCAGGTTGTAGCACAATATACTACGGTTGAGCGTGGCTGAGCGGAGCGCTAGGGCCGGTACGTCTACAAAGAAGGCGCTGATAGAGCGCAAGCGTCGCGGCACAACTAAAACTCTTTAGTCGTTCAATGTAGCGACAAGTATTGACGACGCGGCGCGACGCGCGGCATGACACTACATAATTCTCCTATTTGAGGTTGCGTTAGCGGCCGTGTAAATGACGCGTATGTGTACGCGCTTTGATTCGGGTGGTCTAGTATGAAGATGGTCTACTGAACATTATTTATATTGTGGTTGAAGTATACAGTATACTTAGGGCTTGTTTCAGAATCTTGAATCCTACTACTATTAAAAATGTGAAAGTTTGTGAGGATGGATGGATGTATGGATCGATGTTTGTTACTCTTTCACGCAAAAACTACAGAACGGATTTCGATGAATTTTGGTATGGTATTAGTTTAAGTTCTGGATTAACACATAGGCTCCTTTTTTACCGACCGGACCGTAGACCTGAGTATACGGTTTTAATTTCAAGTTTTCAACTCGATACCGCCACGCCTTCCCGAAATAAAGGGTCAAACAGACAGACAGACGGACATAAACAAAGTAATCTTATAAAGGTTCCGATTTTTTACCGACTTCCAAAAAAGAAGGCGGTTATACGTTCGGCTGTATTTTTTTTTTCTTTTGAGGTTTGAAAACCAAAAAATGTCAAGTCGCAAAATCACATATATTATATAATTGATTTTGCAAGCGCTCTATGCGCTATGATATACTGGAATTATATAAAGTAGAACACTTAAATCTTATGCCAAACATAGATTAATTTATCAAGTTCCATACATGGAATACATGTGTAGAAGTTGCATAAACATTTCATTCATATACCTCTCGTATATGAATCTTATCTCAACACGATAGAGTTAAAGTTTGCATGTAGGTCGTCTCAAATGGATTTGTTTTAAGTGATTGGCTATTACATGTAATAACGAGCACCGGACTTGCGGGATCCGGTCTGTTCAACGTGGTTCACTGCTATTCAATTATTATAAAAACGCATAAAATGATATATTAAGTATCTGGGAAACCAAGCTTTACTCCTCCGAGTAAGATTTAGTAGAACGATAAAATAATCCTACTACTATTATAAATGTGAAAGTTTGTGAGGATGGATGGCGTCGATCAATGGCGTGGATTGAGAAAAATCAAGAGATTTTGGACTTCTAGTTTTTTTTTATTGTAGGCTGTTTATCTCTTCTCCATTTTCCAAAACAAATAAATTTCAACTGCTACCCAACGAGACATGAAATTGAAAAAAAATACAAAAAATTATGGAATCTCTAACCCCATAAAAGATAAACATCGACTTAGCCTATAACCCTGTTAATACAAGATTGATCGTTTAAAGTAAAAGATAAAACATTGCTGGAAGACAAAGTGAGCTATTCTGACTAATTCAAATGTAGTCTTTCGTCATCGAGCTCAACAAAAGAGTTAAGGCTGGAACTATACGATACGGAATACGAAAGGCCGGAGAAAATTCAGGGCATTGAAAATAGAATACTGGATTAACCCGCGAGCGCTATAGCATTCCCCTCACGGCGAATTTAAAACTCGCGTCATTTCGTAAAAAATGGGCGTACGCATCTCATCCGCGCTATAGCTGAGTTTCGTAGTCCCCCGACACTCGCATAGTACCTAGTTGCATCGGCGCCGTGCGTCCTAGTCCATCAGGGGAGGAGGTTTGTTCGGCGAAGTCGTGTTACGCGGCATTTTGCTCATCGCGCGAGTATTCGCGGGTTAATCCAGTATTCAATCCAGTAAGGTAGTATTTTCAAGTAAATAATATTACTTATTATTGTAGTAAGTTGTTAATTTGTATAATTTAACATTTTTCCATATGGATAGACTGTAGCCATAAATTTTGGCGTGGTTAGTCGAAGGGAGCTTTTAGGGTCGTTATTGTGGAAAAACCAAAAAAGTGAGAAAGCTAATAATCAATATATTTACAAATAAATCTGGGGTTTCAGGGTCTCAAAACCTGATGGAATCTGCGCGATCTGTACAAGACGTCAAAAATCGCAAAAAAAAGACGAAAACAAAAAAAAATATATACGGAACATGCTTTTAGTTTGTATAATATAATATGTTAAGCTCAAGCATATGATGAAGAGTGATAACATATATTTTGTTTTGTTTTATATATATTGAATATAAAAAAATTAAACTTTGAAAAAGCATTTTATTTGATTATATATGATTGAATAATTATAATAAAGTCATAAAATATATAATTACTTATGTCTTGTGAACTATTGGCCTGTTTAGAAAACGTGAGCGAAATGCTGTATGCGCGTGTGCTCACGTAACTTTCAAGGGCGCGTGTGCTCCCGGGTTAATATAGAGTTTAAAATCGAACACACGAGTGTCGAGTTGTCAGATTTGACATTGACATTTTTACTTTATACTCGTGTGTTCGATTTTCAACTATATTATATTAGCGCAGTGTTCTATTTTCATTGCTCTGAATTTACCGGGCCCGCCGGATTCCGGTACATATAGTCCCACAATAAGATGTTGGGTTACCGGTCATCAAACATACGCTATATCTAGCTTATGCGGCAAAATTGTTACAGTAATCGCAGGCTTACGACAACGACGCGTACGAGGAATAGTGTATGCGCCGCACGCGGCACTCGTCATGGCAGCGTCCTTTTATAAGGAAAACCGCAATAGCCATTGCATAAATAGGTAACTTTATTTAAAGCGTGAAGGGTATGTCTTATAATTTAAGCGTGAATATATAAGCCTGACTAGTAATGTGCAAAACCTGCACTGAGGGCGCTTCGATATCACATTGAAGACTTATGCTATTAACAGCGAAAAATCCTATGAAGAACACTGAATAATGAATTGAATTGCAGAAACGTTTCCTTTATTTCTGGTGAGGCTATATGCATATGTACCTCAAAGTATTTCTTAATGAAGGAGAAGGGCAGGTAGAGCTGGTCGCGGTCGCGGCGACAGGCGACCGAGTACTCGCCGTTGATGCTGCACTCGATGGCCGCGAACCGCTCCGCCGGGGGCGCCACTGCACCTACTGCGATAGTGGACATTAGACGACATACTTAACGTAACTTTAGACATTACAAACACTCAGTTCGCTTGACTGTTTGCTAAATGTTTGCGATGTTCGAAAATTCGGAATATGGTGGGTTTGAACCTTGGTAAAATATTTGTTTTTTTTTAATCTACTAGAGCTCCGAGCAAAGCTCAGTTACCCAGGTCCTGCAAATCTAATCAACAAATTTAAAATTTAATTTGTAAAAATATGATATTCCACACTAGGCAACATGAGCAACATCCCTGTTACCGCTGTTCATCGCAATACGAGGAGTTATAAATCTGTTGCCACTTTCCGGCGAATATTTCACGATACGATATCATATTGGCTATAGACAGTGAAAATACTATAAAGAATACTGAATTATTAATATTAGGTCATTACATATGAAATTGGCGTTTTGTCAAGGAGGAAGATCGGAGTTGAATTTTTTTCCTTGCAAGAAGTTATCCAAATTTCGAAAAAAATGGTAATCTGTTGGAGCAAGGTCCGGGGAGTACGGTGGATGTCTTAGACATTCCAATTGAAGCTCCTCTAATTTGGTAGCCGTCTGTTGTGCAGTGTGTGGTCTAGCGTTGTCCTTAAGCAGCAGTGGCCTAGAGCGAATGAACAACCTCGGTTGTTTAGCAGCTAGCTTTTCCATCATAATTTGCAGTTGCTGGCAATAGACATCTGCCGTAATCGTCTGGCCAGATTTAAGAAAGCTGTAGTTAACGACACCGGCACTAGTCCACCAAACACTCACAAGTAACTTTTTTTGAGTCAATTTTCGTTTGGGGCAGGCTTTGGCAGGTTCGCCAGGGTTCAGCCGGTTCGCCAGGGTTCAGCCATTGCGTTGAGCGTTTCCGATTATCGTACAGGTTCCATTTTTCATCACAGGTAATGATTTGATTTAAAATCTCTACATTATTGTGCCGGTTGAGTAATGTAACGCAGCAGTCGACGCGCGTTTGTCGGTTTGCTGCACTCAATTCATGAGGTACCCACCTTTCAAGCTTTTTCACCTTCCCAATTTGCTTCAAGTGAATTAAAACAGTTTTATCACTAACACCGCAGCCTGCAGCTAACTCGGACGTGGTTTGCGATTGAACCGCTTTCACAATAGCCTTCAATTCATCATTATCAACTTTGGTCTCCAGCCGTCCACGGGGCTTGTTCTGCAGGTCGAAATTTCCAGAACGAAAATGTTGGAACCAAAAACGCACAGTGTTTTCTTTTGCGACACCGCCGCCACACACATCATTAATCCTTCGAGCCGTTTCTGCAGCACTGGTGCCACGGTGTAGCTCGTAATCGAAAATAATACGATATTTCAAGTTTTCCATTTTGTAAACGGAGTGACGCAAAGAAAAAACCAAAAGAAGAAAAAACAAATGAATTACCGTTTTTGAAAAACAAATGTATGAGTAAATATTGGTATAAATTTGAAATTGGAATTCCTAACCAAAGAAGATATATTTGAGATCAAAGTGGCCAGTACGACAAAACGGCATTTTCATAATGTAAGGACCTAATATATTATGTTTTGCAAGTAATCACTTTTTCCAATGGTCATACAGATATATAACAAGACTTTCTCTTTAGCTCTAAAATATTTGAATGTAAATTTTTGCTCAAGTGCCAAACTATATACCGGGTGTTTTTCCAGTCAGTATCCAAACTTTCAGGAGTGAATATACTCTTGAATATAACCAACTTTTACTATGGGATCAACTTTCCTACTTGAAAAAAAATCTGCTGTTTCATACAAAAGGGCTACCGCATAGCAGATTTTTTTTTTTCAAATAGGAAAGTTTTGTATCTCGCAATATAGTAAGGCAAAGTTCTGATTATTATCAATTAATGGATCAAAATTAAAATTAATAATTCATGACAGTGGGAGTCTTCACCAGAAGCCCTGATATGTCCTATGATCACCATAACTAAGACCATATTATACATACTGGGCATGTGGCGGTCGTCGGTGCAGTGCGCCCAGTACAGCATGAGGAGCAGCGCCACCGCGCACAGCGCCGCCAGCACCAGCTTCATGTTTAGCCGCACCATCATCATTACCGCCACCTGGACAACGTTAAACATTATTGCTAAATTATGCTAAGTTCGGATTGTGACACTTTGAGAGTTTCAAGGTAATGGCATCAGACAGCTGTTTGGACCCGACCCACAAAGTATCGAAAACTTCCATTGAGTGTTTTCAATATCCCCTCTGTCACCAGATGGTCATAAGGCACAACCTTGAAAGCTTTGCTGTGTTTTTTTAATGTTACGATTACGAGCACATAAACATATTCAAGTAAACAGGAAGCAAGGGGGGTTGTCAATTCCCGTAAATATTATCGGTTAAATCCCGTTTGGATTTTCAGGTTGTCCCACTCGCGCATGCACGTATTGACGCGTACGGGAAAGAGTCAGTGCGTGGAACGAACCTTGATTATATCGAAAAGTTGAGAGAATTGTGCTTCAGATTGCTGTGTTTATTTAATAGAAGATAGAGAATTATTTGTGTACCAAGCAGTACCGAAAAACAATGAATGAAAGAAAAACAATATCACAAAAGAAGTTTCTGTGGGCCTAGCAGGATGAGAATTGTATCAAAATCATGACAGTGCCCATACAAATTTCGTTAGATAATGTTACATTAATGCCGCTGTGAAATGTTCCTGCTGTAATTTTGACCCCCTGACCCCCTGTTATATTTATGCTTCACTTTTTTTGTATCAATCAGAATTTACCATCATTGACATGTTCAGTTAAATCCAAATTGTCAAACTATGACTCATCTCAATGACGCCAGAAAAAAATGTGACTTTTGTAATGTTAAAAGTAAATACGATAATACTGATGGATAGCCAATATCATTGTTAAAAGATTAGCATAGCTAAAAATAAATATTTGGTCATAATATATTTTAAACTATGAACTTGTTTGCAAACAAGAATTAGACTGAAATGGTTATTATTTTTTCTCTACTTATATTATGGTCATTTTTTGTTTTATTATTAAGTTTGTGCTAAGGTACTAAACGAATACAAGAAACAAAAAGAGTTAATACAACTTAATACAAACAAACAACTTACCCAAACCGACTGGTCCCCGTGGGGCAGTATGATCACCACCCTCCAGAAAATACAAAGAACGATCCATAAACCAAACACAAGTCGAATTACCTTCAACGTTACAACATTAAGAACACAAGAGAAATTGTTAGAACTCGAAGAAGTGTTAAAACTAATCAAATGGGATAGGACTGAACGAAGTACGACGTTTGGGAGAAAACATAGAATACTACGACTTTCTTTTGTACTATATAGGTGAGACACCAGGCCAATACGGTGTTGGCTTCATAGTAAAGAACTCCCTAAAATCTGCCATACGAGAGTTTCTTGGAGTCTCAGAAAGAATCGCGATGCAAAACATAAAAATCTCAGAAAATGAGGATCCCTTGTCTATAATTCAAGTCTATGCACCCACGGAAGCAGTTAATAGAGGTAAAAAAAAGTTCTATGAACAACTAGACGAAACTATAGAAACGGCACATAAAATAATAATAGTTATGGGAGACTTTAATGGACAACTTGTAACAAACATAACATCGGGATTAAATTTAATTGGACAGTATACTAGCGGAAAGAGAAATGACAATGGCCAGAGACTGATATACTTTACTACCAGAAAGAATCTATAAATTTTGAACACATATTTCAAAAAAGTTAATAAAAAGTGGACCTGGATATCACCAGGAGGAACATACAAAAATTAAATCGATTTCGTCTTAACAAACCAACCAAAAGCTATTAAAGATGTCGATGAACTAAACAAACTTAACATTAATTCAAGCCATCGCCTGGTTAGAAGCAAACTGCTCACAAAATTACCTAAACAATCAAGAAATAAATACAAAGCAAAAAGATATAAACGGCCAGATGATTATTGATATTATTGATTTTTATTATATGATAAAAATTTAACACAATTGAAGTATAGCCTAGAACCTCGTTTCTAAAGCGGGGGTCGCGACCCTTGGTCGAGTTTGTTTTTAAAGGGGGTTGCAGTCTGTTGAAAAATAATAAATATAAACTGCATATACCTAGGTACAAAAAAATCGTTTTTCGAACGAATCTTTTGTGTAGAACGTCGAAAAAATAGTTCGAACCAGTGAAGGCTAATATAACGTATAGCTGATAAAACTTTTTGCGACCCCGTCACTATAAAATTATAATGATTTTATAGTCGCAACACTTTTTACTCAACTTTTTGGCTTTTTCATGGGTCGCGACACAAAAATGGTAGCGTTTTTCAACCATTTTTATGTCGCGCGTGGATTAGAAGAACTGGAGCAAAAAGAAAACGCACAAGAAAGGTATTATCATGTAGAAAATACTAAAAATATCAAAAGAAAATACCCAACCAGAATTGAAACCTAAAGACAAAATAGGGGACAAAGCTAGAGATCTCATAGAGAAGAGGAAATAACTAATACAGAAAAGAAAACAAAATTAATAAAAACATTCGACAACACAGGATAAGAATACGAACAGAAACATTCAAATAATATAGAAAAATCAGGAGTGGTGAAAAAAGCTCTTAAAGAGCTTGAATAAAATACAACTTGGATACCAAACCCAAGAACTACGCAAGGAAAAACGGAGACAAACAGATCGAATATTAATAACGTTGCTACAGAATTTTACAAAATACTTATACAATGACGATAGCCAATATGAAGAAGAAGAATATACAGATGACTTATATGATGAAGAGATACCGCCAATATTAGAAAGAGAAGTGGAGCATGCAATAACATCACAACACAAAAATGAAAAGGCGCCAGGTGAAGATAAAATGTCAACAATAATGCTCTACACAAGAAAGGTGATAAAAACCAGATTAACAATTATAGAGCTATATGTCTGATGCCAAACCTATATAAAATATTCTCCAAAGTTATTCTTATAGGGCTAACTAAACGTCTGGATGAAAATCAACCTGAAGAAGGCGGTTTTCGAGCTAACTTTAGCACTATATACCATACATTTGTAGTGAAACAACTAATCGAGAAATTAAACAAGTATGGCATGATATATTATATATATATATATATATATATATATATATATATATATATATATATATATATATATATATATATATATATATATATATATATATATATATATGTTTTCATAGTGATTGAAGAATTGGTGGATAGACAGGTAAATAACACATTCTCCTATATATAACTACCTGTTAACAAATGACAGCACTGTATTAAGTTATTGTTGTATGTTTACGATCACCCACATGTTTATGCTAAACTAATCTTGAACCAACAGTCATTTATTTGACGGAAAATAATAGGTAAAACAAAGACAAAGCATGCTTCTCTTCCTTGAGGTAAGGTCATAAAACAAAATATTAAAGGTACCTAAGTATGTGTTTATTGTTGTTTTCGTGTGTTTTAATCTGCACAGATACCTGTTTCAAAGTATATATACCTATGTACATATATACTTGTATGTGTAATGGTTTTTGATTTCAGTATTGACGATTTATGTTTTTTTTATTTCCAGTTGGAGCGCACTGAGTTCATTTGCCGACCATGTTGGCAAAGAACAGAAAGAACTTACCGACGACGTATTCGAGAAGTTGAAGAGCAGGTTGACCAAGAAGACAATCCACCCGAAAATCCAAATCCAACATCTACTTCGTTGGATTTGCCGGGTCTTCTTCGCGCACCTAATACAGCGAATAGCTGTATATTCCAAGATTGTGCAAGTGAATCTCAATGTCGTGTTCCCGAAAACATCACTCTTCGCATGCTCTGCCGCTACAGTTATTTTATACCAGAAAGTGCACGCGTATGCAGTGAACATTTGGAGCAAAATCTGTGGTATTTACTACCTTTGCAAGACAATGCATCTACAAAGTTTACTGCTGCACAGATAACAAGTATTTTTTCAATACTACAAAAACATATTTCTCAAGACATCATTGATTTTGAATAGTTTGAAAATATGGCACCAGATGAATTTCATACCTAGGTTTGGTCAAAGCCAGTTTGCAGAATTACTGGAGGCCTTACCAAGCCTGGCAATAAACAAAAGAAAAACCATATTGGCCGCAGTATTGGTTAAGTTAAGAACGGGAGATTCGAACGCAAGGCTTGCAAATATATTTAAATGCGGTGAAACGACATTCCAGAGATGGTTACAAATCGGACGCAACGTACTTTTGGAAGATTTCGTGCCCTTAAACCTTGGGTTTGATCATATGACAAGGCAGGAAGTGGTTCAACGGAACTTATTATTGCTTATAATCTGTTCGGAAATCCTTCAAGTCCAGAAGGCGAAAGGAAAGCGATCACTATTTGTGATGGCACTTATGTTTACCTACAGAAAAAAAGGCAATTATTTTTTTCAACGCGAATCGTATAGCCATCACAAATATAGAAATCTACTTAAACCTTTCCTCTTGGTTTCTTGCGATGGACATATCATCGACGTGATCGGACCATACGCTGCAGTTACATCGGACGCAGATATAATGAATGGCTTAGTAAAAAATGAAAACAGTACGTTCCACTGGTTTTATAGAAGTGGAGACATATTTATTTTGGACCGTGGATTCCGCGATTCTGTGGCAAATCTCGAATCGTGTGGTTATGTAACACATATGCCAGAAACAAAGTATCCCAATGAGACTCAGTTAACCACAGAACAGGCTAACAAATCAAGACTGATTACGGTTTGTCGTTGGGTAGTTGAAGAGGTCAACGGAAGATTTAAACGAGATTTTCGACTGCTGCGTAGCATCTATAATAATAGAGCTCTTAGAAGCATGTTTGATTATTTTAGGATCGCGGCAGCCATATTAAATTGCTTTCATGTTTTAATTGAGGACAACCCACATGCTAGAGACATATTGGAGATTATACATGAAAGGAATAATACACCAAACAGATTGTCAGAACTCGTAGAACGGCATAATTACAACCGCAGACATGCTCAATTCAGGATGATGACAGCTGATATGGAAGAGTTCTCAGAATTCCCAAGATTGAATGAGCTAGTGTTGTTTTTTTTCGCTCTTGGCATATATCAATTAAAGCAGGCAAGAAGCTATTACGGGGAACACATCCTTGATAACGGATCCTGTAGAATTGAGCTCAACATTGATCTGAGTGATGAACACCTGAGTTACAGGAACAAGGAAATGATTTATGGATGATTCGTGGGCGATTACAATCCCGGCATGTCAGAGCCAGAACATATTATACATATATTGTGGTAGATAAATCACTCTCGGGAAGACGAGCAATCACCCACTATAACTGTACATGTATAATTGGAAAAAGAATGATTGCGTGCTGTTCTCATATTATGTGCATTATATGGTACATGAGCTATGCTCGGCATCTACAAAGTATAGTTCCCCCAGCTTTAGGATTAGAAAATATTATTGTTCTGCCAGATGATGGTGATATTATTGTTTAACTCACAATAAATAACCTACTTACCTATACAAAAAAAGGTATTTTCATTTTTATTAGAACCCCACCCTACCCATCCAACATTAACTATGGACTAGGATCCATGGCTGAACAATTGTTTGGTTTTTAATGATTTTTTTTCATCGAAAATGTCATGTTCTGTCAAGCTACTTCACTTGTTTTAAATTAATTATTTTTTCGAAAATGCTCGAAAAAATAGAATTTTCGAACTCAAATAAAATCAAGTACAATGCTGATACTGCTTTGGTGCCATAATAAGAAATGATTAGACGAACAACTTCTATCAGAATAACCCATTTTTTTTTTCTGGCCGGCACTTTCTTTTTTTGACCAAAATGTATGAAAAACGGATGATGTCATTTAATTATAATATTGGGTAATAAAGGCATTGAATTGAATTGTATTGAAAGTACTAAGATACTTAAATTAACTTTCAATTATTATGCGAAAATGAGATGTAAATCATATTAATCATAAAATTGAATCCAATGTGTATTAATTAATGCGGCTTGAAAGGTAGGTACCTCATGAATTGAGTGCAGCAAACACACAAATGCGCATCGACTGCTGCGTTACATTACTCAACCAGCACAATAATGAAGGAATTTTAAATCAAATCATTACCTGTGATGAAAAGTGGATCCTGTACAATAATCGGAAACGCTCATTGCAACAACTGAGCCCTGGCTAACCAGCCAAAGCCTGCCCCAAAGCGAAAATTGACTCAATAAAAGTTCCTTGTGAGCATTTGGTGGACTAGTGCTGGTGTCGTTCACTACAGCTTTCTTAAATCTGGCCAGACGATTAAGGCAGATGTCTATTGCCAGCAACTGCAAATCATGATGGAAAAGCTAGCTGCTAAAC
This sequence comes from Phengaris arion, assembly GCA_963565745.1. Classification (NCBI taxonomy): domain Eukaryota; kingdom Metazoa; phylum Arthropoda; class Insecta; order Lepidoptera; family Lycaenidae; genus Phengaris; species Phengaris arion. The sequence goes on from OY751442.1 coordinate 2,813,919, forward strand.
AACCAAGGTTGGTTATTTGCTCTAGGCCACTGCTGCTTCAGGACAATGCACTATCACACACTGCACAACAGACGGCTACCAAATTAGAGGAGCTTCAATTGGAATGTCTAATACATCCTCCGTACTCCCCGGAGCTTGTTCCAACAGATTACAATTTTTTCGAAATTTGCATAACTTTTTGCAAGGGAAAAAATTCAACTCCGATGGGGCAGTCCAAAGCGCCTTCAAAGATTTTATTGATTCCTTTCCGAATGATTTTTTTAGTAAAGGAATCAATGAACTGCCTATGAGATGGCAAAAGTGCATAGATAGCAAAAATATACTTTGATTAAATAAATATAGTATGTTTAAAAAAATCAACTTTATGTTCCTCCTTTACAAACGCCTATTTCATATGTAATGACCTAATACATAGATGTTAAGCCAAAGTTTAGTCGCCGTTCGGTGAAAGTAAATAGTGAGATCGGTGGACAAACAATATTTACGTGGGTGTCAGGTGCTGTTAGACGCTAAATGCAACTATAACTACTCTGATCTACTATTTTCTATCACACGAATTTATGATAGCGCTGGTATGTCTAAAAATATATCGGGTTCACAAAATTTTACATACTTGTCGCTCTCCGGTCCATTCGATAAATATTAATCGATGGATGCTGTTCTCCGAGGCTTTTTCATGTCCACGAACGCACTATTAGCGTATAAACATCACATATTCTTTCACTACGTTATAAATTATAGAAATAATAACACAAGAAAATGTGATATTATTTGTTTATTACCGAAACGTGCACATCAGATGCAGTTTTCAAGTTTTGTAATTTATTTTCGAATTTCTAGTTTTTGACATTTAAAATATGACGGAAGAATGTAATATTTTTTAATTTATATATGGCATCGGCTTGTAACCATTTGCCAGTGTCAAGTTAAAAAGGCGGAAATAGAACTTTCGTTAAGTTTTTAACACCGTATTCCTAGATCGTCAAATCTAAAGTCTAGTCAAAGTCCAAATAAATAGCCAGTGCAGTTCATGAGTCATGTCAGTCGATTCAGTAAAGTGGTAGAAGCTTTAGTGAAATTTCCAGGGAGTTTTGGCGGGTTTTGGCGGGAACACGATAGCACGGTCGCGAATATTTAATGGTTAATATTCTACCAATATTACACATTAAGAACCGAAATAACACAAATTTATGAGAAGATATAAAATCCACAACGTCACCCATTGAACTCCCCGGCAAAACTCCCTTGTAATTTTGACATTACAATTTGACAGTTTTCCTTCTTCTTCTAAATGGTTGAAAAACCCGAACAAAATAATAATAATATGAAAAACTCAATATCTAGCTAACAGATCCAATATAATGGTTATTATGTCCGTCACTAGTTAGTCATTAGTGTCAATAATTTTTAAGTTTTGCCTACTATTTCGTTTCTTGGCTGCGGCGCTGTATTTCCAGGCTGGACCGTGAAGGATTGCAGTATATCATGCAAATCCAGTGTAGCAGTCTTGAAGTGCAAACATTAAAAATAATTGCCACTTGCCACTATTGACGGTCAATTGATACTATGGACAGACTGTTGGATTTGCAGGCTGGATCGTAAGTACGGCGCTTAAGAGCCGCTTAAGTAATGTCTAATTGAAGCGGACTAGTAGGCAAAAATTATAGATGATTGACATAAATGACGCTTGCGGCGGCGTGCGGCGGCGGCGCGTCTAGATGCACGTTGACCGTGTTGGCCACGGTCAACGTGCATCTAGACGCGCCGCAGGAACCGCAAGCGCCGCATTCATCGTATTTTATAAATATTTATACGAAATCGTATGCAACGCCGCGCACCTACCCGCGCCGCACGAATAGCATTTCAGTAAAATGCTGTAGGTAGGTTGCGGATGACGTCATCAGCGAATTCGATGCGTGCAGCGAGTGCGGCGCGGACGGCGCTGATGACGTCATCCGTATTCTGACGTTTGAGTGTTTTACTTCGTTTTATATTTGTTTAGTTCTCATGTGACTTTTTTTTGTGATAAGCTTTATGTTTTATTTAATTTATTTGCTACGGCAGCCATTAGGTAGCTAGTCTTTTCCTTAAAACACGGCAATTTTCCCCGGCAGTAAGGCAGCCACACGGCAGTAAGAAATTAGTCGCTCTGCTGGTAACACTGGTATTCTCTACAAGATCAAGAGTTACGTAGTAACTAATTCTTAATCTGTGATCAAGAGCGTTCGGTGCGTACGGCGCGTTCGGCTCCTGCGGCGCGTATTGCGCGAGGCCATGAGAAAATGCGATGACTTCGGCGCGTGCGGCTCTTGCGGCGCGTCTACGTGCGCGTTAGCCTCTAAGTACCTACTGGCGCTGAATTTGCAGGCTGGACCGTCAGTATGGCCCTTTAATCTAAGGTGCTCCTTAGTGAAATGAAATCCAAATGAAGTGCCTCCAACAGCTTTGTTGCAAGCACACCATCACATCGGTATATGGACATTCTGAGAACTGACGTGATCGATGGTGTTCTTAGACCCATTGACACTAATGACGGCTTTTTGTACCGGGCTATTAGTGTCTGCATCTGCAGTTTGGACCGTCAGTATGGCCCTTCAGTTATAACTCATCACCATCAGCTCGCTTACAGCTTGACATTTGACAATGATGGGTTACATCATTTTTTTCTTATTTCTCTAAGTCCTTTGAGTTAGGTTAGGTTAGATTATAATATTATGTTCAACTTTCGTTATTCATCACAGTTTAAGATGTAGGTACCACGCTTGCTTGTATAGTTGAAAATATTATTATTATTATGGGTTAGTTAGTATTATTTGTTATGGTAATAAATAAAAATAAAGTAATATTATCATAGATGCGGACTCCAAACTATTAGGTTAATGGGGTGTCTACTTTATCTGCTAATATTATTATAGTAGCTACCATAAAATACTTTTATTCTATAACTCAGTTAATTTTGCAATGTGTTTGTTTAGATCAGGGGTCTCCAAACTTTCCAGCCTTAGGGCCATACTGATTACTCCAGTAAGTTCCGAGGGCCAAAACCATATTATCATTGTTGCCGGTGGTAAAAAGTGAAATAGTCCACTGATGAAAAAAAAAAGTCCGAAAAAGTACGCAACGTTTAAAAAAGCCTGCAAATCGGATTAAAGTCCGCAAAACGGCAACGCTGCATATTATTAATTTTCCTATCATTATCTGTAATTTCTAGATTAGTCGTAGAGTACGGAGCCATGAGGAGTAACGTGACACGACATCTGGTGGACACAAGCGGAAATAGGTAGTACCTTTTATCGCTAACAGATGGCGCTAATAGCACGTACAGAATAATCTCGTTGGTTCGAGAAAGTTCCGGTATCTTCCACTCACTTCTAGATGGCAGTAATTGGAATATATAAGAAGGCTAGTGGCGCAACCACAAGTCAGTTCCTATGACACTGTTGTGAAATAAAATAGTGCGTACCTCCTTAAAAAGTGTTTGTGCGTGTTTAAGTTTAAAATATCTTTGTAACAGTATTTTGATTTGAATTGTTGCTTTTGTGTGTGATTTAGTAGTATGGAAAAGAAGCAAAAAATTGATAGTGAATTCAGAAAATTCAAAGATCAGTGGACCATTCAGTATTTCGTAATGGAGTCCAGTAACAAGGCGCTATATTTGATTTGCAATGAAAGCATAGCCGTTCTCAAGGAATATAACATTAAACGTCATTATAAAACAAAACATTTTCAAAATTACTCAAAATATACAGGAAGTTTGCGGACAGAAAAATTCGAAGCTATGAAGCGCGGATTGAAATCGCAGCAATCTTCATTTACAAAACTAAAAACTGAACAAGAGGCTGCAACTCGTGCCAGCTTTCGTGTGGCTCTTGAAATTGCAAAACGTGGAAAACCATTCACCGATGGAGAAATGATCAAAGAATGCATAATTGCAGTAGCCGAAGAAATATGCCCTGAAAAGGTAAATTTATTAAAAACTGTCAGTATGTCAGCAAACATTGTGGCTCGAAGGGTAGAAAACATCGTTGAAAATATATCCTCTCGACTGTTCGACAAAATGTTGAAAATGTTGGAAATGGACATGTTAAGTGGTTTTCTTTGGCCTTGGATGAGTCAACGGATGTGTCAGATACTGCTCAGGTGTTGATTTATATTCGAGGAGTAGATAAAAGCTATGAAGTGCATGATGAACTTCTTGATATGTATAGTATTCATGGCAGAACTACTGGTACAGATATTTTTAAAGGAGTTGAAATGGCCATTAATCAAAAGAACCTTCGATGGAAAAACTTGAAATGTATTACAACTGATGGAGGCAAAAACATGAGTGGAAAGATAAAGGAGTGGTCGCTCTTGTGTCAATGGCTGTAGAAAATGACGGTGGTTCAAAACCATTAGTCTTACATTGTATCATTCATCAACAGTCTTTGTGCGGAAATGTTTGGATATGTCTGAAGTTCTGAAACCAGTCATATCAACTGTTAATTTTATCAGATCTTTTGGGCTGAATCACCGACAATTCCGACAATTTATTGAAGAGATTGGAGAAAATGACTTACCTTATCATACTGCCGTACGTTGGCTTAGTTGTGGGAAAGTCCTTCAGCACTTTTTTGAACTTCGAGCAGTGATCGAAATTTTTTTGAATGAAAAGCATCGCCCTCTTACTGAATTACAAAACAACGCATGGCTGTGGAAGTTAGCATTATATGTTGATTTGACAAAACATGTGAACGAACTGAATTTGAGATTGCAAGGAGAAAACCAGCATCTTCCTGATTTATACACTAATATCAAATCATTCCGGAAGAAATTGATACTGTTTCAATCACAACTACGAAGTAAATGTTTTTCACATTTTAAAACATGTGAAATATTCAGCCTTACCACTGAGACTGAGTTTCCTATCGATTCTTGCAATCGAAACTTTGAGTGCTTATATAAATAAAAATAAATTTTGATACTCGTTTCTCGGACTTTGATGCCATTGCGAATCATTTTAAGATTTTTCAGAATCCTTTTGATACTGACATTGAAACCCTAGCCCCGGAACTTCAAATGGAAATGATTGATCTACAGTGCAGTGATATAATTAAGAACAAATATCAAAACTCATCTTTGTTGGAATTTTATAAGGGTCTTCCACTGACACAAATTGATAATTTGCATAAATTTGCTCGTGGGCTGTTTTCTGTTTTTGGTACTACTTATTTGTGTGAGAAGACCTTCTCCAAAATGAAGTACACAAAAAATGTTTACAGATCTAAATTAACTGATGAGCATCTTAAATCTCTTTTAATAATTGGTACAAGTAAAATTAGTCCACAACTACAAACTATTGTCAGTGGAAAATCTCAATTACATAAATCTCATTAGTATTTAATATGTCATTATGCTTGTTATAAGTTATGTTTTTTATTTAAAATGTATAAAATGTTAGTTGGATTCATTTTAATAATTTGTTAGTTATTATATACTGAAGTTAAATTTTCTCTATATATTATACATGTCTTTACTCATTACAATTCTGTTTCTTTATCCAACTTATCACAAAAACAATAACAATAAGCCTACAACAATGTTATGAGTAGTTAGCCCATGACCATATCAATGTAGATGTCATATTAATAATTATTCAACATAAAATTAGAATACTTCAGTAAACTAAATTTAATTTGCTATAAAAAATATGTTCTCTAAAAGGAGTTTTCAAGCTCTCCGCGGGCCGGACAAAATCTGTCCGCGGGCCGGATGTGGCCCTCGGGCCGTAGTTTGGAACCCCTGGTTTAGATCAACAACAACAACCCAACCGACCGACCTACAACCTCTAGTCATTAGGAGTATAAACAAAAAGATCGTAATTTAATTTGGTGTGGGTAGTACCTACATATATTGTCAGTAAATATATTATATATAATTTAACATTATCCAGTATAATACTCGCTCTAAACTCCCTCCACACTGCTCGCGAAGTTGGCCGAGGTTAGCTGAATACGATAGCGTGGACACGCACTTCACTTCGCCTTGCAACCTCGCTTAACCTCGCCTTACTTCCGATTATTGTCGGGTTTTGCGCACGAGTTACGTGGTAACTATTTATTAATCTGTAGGACGAGTCAAAGGACTCGAAGCGTTCCGATTTCCGAATTCGTGCACGTAGTGTCTTACTACACTCCTCGGCTCACTTCAGTCGTACGTTCGGTAGCTGCCATTTCTGGTGTACCACTTTTCGATCATAAAATATAAGTGGCATATAAGGTCCAAAGGTGGTACACCGGGTTTGTCGGCGTTCATACGTTACGTTCCTTACTTAGTTTTCTTTTTTTTTGTTAAATAAAAAAAATCTATGTGTACTGAATGTTGAATTGTAATGTAAATTAAGTACAATAAGGTGTAGGCGTAGCTCTAACATTTATTATTTTTTCTAAATGAATTATATTAATATGTATTAATAGGTAGGTAAAATGCGCTAGAGTGCAAAATGTAACGACAATAACATCCATGTTGCTGTGAGGGCGTACTCCGCGCGACTGGGTTCTTCGCAAGATTGTCCGAATGTGTAGACACGCGCTTCGAACTTTGGGTTACTTCGGCGAAGCGTCAAAGCGAATAGCGTAATGGGCACAGGTAGTAGGTATACCTAATAGGAAACTCAGAGACACCCGACCATTTAAATTAATTTCTAACCGCCTACAAAAAAAAGGAGGCGGTTATACGTTAGACTGTATATATATTTAAAAAGTAAAATTTTGTGCCAAGGTATACCCTGAATCCAAAAGCACTGAACGGAACTCCTCGGTCTTTAACGATACACGTTTGGAAATTTCGGCATATCGGTTTAAATAACTGCAAGCATATGCCATTATGGAACTTACAGTAGTCATCATCATCATCATCATCATCATCTTATATACAATACCTAATGGAATCTTGGCGCGTATTCAATTATATATTCGGTCATTTATTTTAAATATTCTTAAAATGTATTAATAATAATATAACAAATATGACTAAAAAGGGAAAAATATTATTTTTAAACAAAAAATTAGACCGACTTCGAAAGTATAAATATACACAAAAAAATAAGAAACAAATCTTTCTCTTTTTAATATTATTTTCTAAATAATTCCCCTTTTAAATTCGGCTAAAATTTTAAGTATTTCTCTACACAATCTTCATAATTTTGATACCAACAAACTTGAACGTGAGCTATATAAAATAATGATTTATCAGGATATTGTTTGGGCTGGTACCGACTTCAAAATTATGAAGACTGTGTAGAGAAATAGTTAAAATTTTAGCCGAATTTAAAAGGGGAATTATTTAGAAAATAATATTATAAAGTGAAAGATTTTATTGTCAGTTTGTTAGCATTGAATTGGCTCCGAAACTACTAGACCGATTTTTATGATATTTTACCTTACCTTTTATCGCGGCAAAATGTACGGTTCCCACGGTATTCTCATTTGTGCTTACGAAGTCGCGGGCAACATCTAGTTTCTAACAACAATAGGTTTACTAGGTATTATTTTCGATCCACATGTGAATCTTCTAGTTAGTAGATAATTTTATATTCAAATTCAATAAGAATTGATTACCGAATTAATAATATCACAGCAGTCAGCGTGTGAAATCAACGCAGCCCCGAGTTTGCTTTTATTTCTCAGTTCGTTATTCATTGTTTGCTTTCCCGGCGTATAAATACTACATATAAATATAACTTATCATGCTGCCTTAACAGTGCAATGGATGGAGTCAAAACGCATCACCTCACAAAGGTTGCTAAATCAGAGCAAATCTACATACAATAATATAAGCGCTACCCCGTGTTGATAAGGGACAGAATCGCGTGCATGTGATCGGAAAAGAACGTGCGGCCGCGGCGCACACCGTGCATCGCATCCGAACGATTCGCTCCTCGCTCCATTAGAAGTGCGGAGAAGGAGGTCAGTGTGCGCGGAAAGTGGGTCAGGGCGGATGCATCGCCCTCGGCGGCGGTCGGGAGGGTTCGGGAGCGCTCGGAGGCGCATGCGCGCTCGCGCATCGATCGCCGCCCACGCGGCGCAGCGCGGAGTGCTGTGCGAGTCGCGAGCGAGTCCCGGGCTGTGCCCCTCGAAGATGGCGGCGTGAGCGCGCGCCCGCGGCCTCCGGCGGTCATGCCGCGATGGCCAGAGAGGTAACCGCGTCGGTCCGGCGCCGCCGCCGCTGCGCGTAACTGGCGGCCCCGCCTCGCCCGGAGACATGGTACACCGCCGAGCCCAGCTCACCCGCTTCGGACCCCGTAGTGCCTGTGCTGTGCGCGTGCAGAGCCTGGCAGGCGGAGCGGGTGCAGTGCCGCAGCCGCTGTCCCGCTTCCCCGCGCCGCGGCTGTATGCGCGCGTCCCTCTCGCTCTATCGTAGACCATGCACGAGAATCCCATTCCAAATACTATGTCAGGGTCTCCAATTTGGCCCCGATGCCCTAGAATCGAGCTTGTAGAGGAACATCGTTGAAATCATTTGTTTACAAAATGTGCATTTAACGGTGTGGTGATTGGCTGTACAATCGTTAAGTTACGTAAATAAAGTAGGCGTATCTCTACAACCGATTCGGATGTCAAAATTGGAAATGGTTTCATCAAATTATACAACTCTGAATAGTGTATTTTTACACTATATCTACCAATAATGTTGTCAAAACTAATAGTCAATGTATGGTCCATAGCCAGCCACACATTTTATCGATCGCCTCAGTTACATAGCCGTGACATAGTCTCATATTATACAGTATAATAGCATATACCCAGTAGCCTAATATTATATATATGATGCCGTCCACCGTTGCTCGTAGCGCCAGTAGCCCGTAGCGCCACCCGTAGCACACGCGTAGCATCCGCGTAGCGCGAGATCCAAAATTTAGCTAAGCGATAAATTATTATGTTTTTGTGCATAAAAATACGTATGCAAGTAAATATGGATTGTTAATTACAAAATGGAATCGGGTAAAAATTTACTGTAATAGAATATGTAAAACGAAAAACTGCGAGAAAAATTGCAAAACTTCAGAAGAGCTATATAATATGAGATAAATATTATAGTAGTAAAATAACTGAACATAATACATCTCACAAATACATAAATACCTTAATTTTTTATGAATAGGTATATATTTTACATTCGTTAAACCACAAAGTTACAATCGATAGTGACTTATAAGACAGTATCTGCACTAAGTTATAAGTAATATTTTGTATATCTGTATTTTATTTGCAACAACTCCTTGTTTCTATTTTTTGTAAAGGTATACATTTTTTTTTCGTCGGAAGTAACAGTATCCCCGTGGGATACCAGATACTATATTTACGTTGGAGGAGCCGCGGGAAACAGCTAGTATTTATTTATTTTTAACAATTCACACACACACACATTTACAATTCTCATTAATAACTACTTTATAGTGTTTGTATCTATTACAGACATGCACAAAATCTTTTTTTTTTAAACACAATTAATATAATATTATCATCAAATATAATTCCAAGTTAATTCAAAATAAGTATATGCAATAAATATAGGTTAATTTCCTTTCACATTACAATTAATATTATTATTCAATAAAACTATCATCATCAAAATTCATATCAATTCAAAATATATGTGATATAAATATAGGGTAATTTCATTTCACATTTCATAATTATTATTGATATTCAATAAAAAATGTCACCTAGTAAAGTAGTAATTAATCATCATAATAATGTCAGGGTATTAATGAGGTCAATATTATTAGATTAAGTCAAATAAAATTAGACTAAATTCTTTAGATTCAAAAATAAAAATTCAATGTGATTAGGTACTATAATATCATTTTTTTTTGTTTAATGACACGGAGTGGCAGTGATATATGTCTAAATTAAAAAAAATATGCCAATTATTATAAGTAGTAGCTAGTCTAGAAATATGACTGTCCAAGCCAATAATAGTTTTGTGCCTAGGAATGTTGAAGAACGGTTTGTGCCTCGATCTAGCATGTATCCTAGGTACCACAAGTTCAACAGACTAACATTTTCTGAAAGGGGGTGGAGCCAGTTATTATTTATTTAAAATGACTAGATCTAACATACGTCTGCGCTCGGATAGCTTGTTCATTTTAAAAACTTACGAGTCTTTCGTCTTTCGGTAATAAAAGCTAAGTGCCTAGTAAATGCTCTTTGAATGGACTCAATACGTTTTATTATATACGTAGTATTTATATTAGTCTAGCTTTTGTACGCGGCTCCGCTCGCTCGGGAATACTGTACTTTTTCGGAATAAAAAGTAGCCTATGTTTATTCCCAGAGCCTTAAGGCTAGTAGTAAATTAGTAGTAGTTAACTAAAGTTAACTTAGTTAGTTAAGTTACTAGCTAGTAGTTAACTACTACTAAACCATATTTCATCAAAATACGTTCAGTAGTGTTTGCGTGAAAGAATAACAAACATCCATACATCCATTCATACATACATACGTACATCTATCCACCCTCACAAACTTTCACATTTATAGTATTCATAGGACAGTTGGATTTAATTTAGTCTCATGAATGTTAAATGTCACTAAATAAGTAGAGCTTTTAATTTAAACGGGGTAGTTTTTATCTCGCTCGTAATCAACTATTTATTCTTATTTTAACATTTCGTATTATATTTCCATATTTAATATTTAACTTTAGCTCCATTTATATACAATGGATATATTGTACTCGCGTGGGCCCAGCGGTCTTTTATTACTTTTCACCTCCGATGCAAGAGACACGTGGGCGGATACTTTAGAGCATTAAACCATTTGGCTTAATGCTCTAAACTCCAAGGTGGATAAATAATGTATTTTTAATAATATTACTGCAGTAATATAATAAAGACGAGAGATTTGTTTGTTTGCATTGAATAGGCTCCGAAATTACTGGACCTGTTTTAATGAAATTTGGAACAACTTTCACGTACTTTTTATCGCGGCAAAATTTACGGTTCCCGCGTGATTTCTTTATGGACGCACAAAGTTGCGGGTAGCGCCGAGTACTGTTATCGGTTGTAATGAATTTGTATGTACAAAATCGACAAAGCACCTGCTCGACCAGTTTTGTATATTTCGGAGGGACTCAGGTTTGACTGCGTTTATTTATCTCACCTTCAGCAACACCAGACTTGCCTTTTGACATTTAACTTGTTTATTTTGATTAAAACTCCAGTTATTTTAATAAAATTTATTTATAGGATAACTGAAATTATCACAATCCATTTTGCAATATTTAGAATCACTTTTATAATTAAAACACGAAACTTTACTAAACTTTGAAACTTTAAGCAATTATAATAAAGTCAAAGTCAAAGTCAAAATTTTTTATTCAAAATAGGTGTTCGTCGGTCTACATGATGCCTACCACCGGTTCGGGAACTAGCTCGGCGAGAAGAACCGGTTTAAGAAACTCGCGCGGGGCCATCTTTTATCAAAAAGATGGAAAATTGTTATTTTAAAATAAAAAATGTATATATAACAATATAACAATATTATGACAAAACTACATAACAAGAGTACATTAATATATGTAATTTAGAAGTAGCCTTGCAAGGGGCCACCTCATTCCCAAGGTGTGCTATCATTCATAAGATCATTAACTTTATAACAGGTTTTAGCACATAAACTTTATTTAACTACTTTTTTTAATTTATTGATTGAAAAATTTTGAACGCTTTCTGGGATCTTATTGTATAGGCGTATACACTGGCCTTTAAACGAGTTCTTTACTTTACTAAGTCTAGTCACTGGTACATCAAGCTTATGCTTATTTCGGGTATTTCTATTGTGGTTGTCACTTTTCATTTTGAATAAGCTTAATCTTTTTAACATATAATACATTTGATAGAACATACTGAGAAGCTACAGTTAAAATTCCAGTTTCTTTAAACTTCTCTCTTAATGACGTGTTGGGGGCCAGCTTATAGATTGCCCGCACAGCTCGCTACTGCAGCACAAATATAGTACTTATATCGGCAGCATTTCCCAACAGTAGAATGCCATAGGAAATTATCATCATAGGGTGGGGCGAATCCCCACCATCCCCTTGTGGATTCATGGGTTCTCAAGAGTGGTTCGATGAGTAGCATTGCACGTGGGCATGACAAACAACAGCAGGTGCATTAACACCTGCGCCGACATATATATTTTCCTTTGCACTAGGACACCTCAAAATATTTAAACACACATAAAGTGACTGCAACGACTGCAGACGTGGTTGAACCACGTATTTACACGTGAATATGTGTGCGTGCGTACGTATCAACGGCGCCTTTATGCGATTTTCATCTTATGCCTGGTCAAGCGGGAACTTGTTCGATAGTACATTGAAGTCGAGTTTAGATGAGCTGTGGAGAAGCTAAGCTGTTGTTTTTTTTATGGTTTCTTACCTAGGAGATTAAAAACGGACACAATTACTAAGAATCCACTCTCCGTCTGTATGTAGTGTGCCCAGGCTGTATCTCATAAACCGTGATAGGTGAAATTTTGTCAGGTGATGTATTTCTATTGCCGCTATAACATAAAATACTACAAACAGAATAAAATATTATACTTTAAACGAGATAATATTATATATATTATCGTAATAACAGCTTGAATTTAAATTTAATTTAAACGAATTTACATGAAATTTAGTATGCATGGAGTTTTGAGGGAGAAAAATCGATCTAGCTAGGTTTTATCCCTGGAAAACTGCATCTTCAAGTTACCTATATATGTTTATTATCAGAACTCCGGGCAAAGCTCCTTTTTTTAATTTTAATATACTCTTGTTAGTTGCTTAAATAAATAATTATAATACTCACCTTATGAGACAGATTAATTTATGAACTGATCTTTATTTTATTTTTTTTGTAAACGTAAACCCCGTTTCAAGGATGTACAGAACAAAAAGTACCTACTGAATTTTTTTTAAGAATTGCGAAATATTTAGTTCATTGTTACAAAATAATTTTTTGTTATAAAAATACATTACGGAGTTCGCTCCTTTGTGGTTTCCTACAGCAAAAATGCAACAGTATGGCTCGTAACCTCAACGAATGCAAACTCGGTAAAATAAAAATTAGCAAAGTATTTTTTTTTCATTAAAAATTGGTATTTTTTCACACTTTTTGAACATTGGAATACGTGATGCCTACCACCTTTTCCTTGACACGTGTCCAACTGATCCGACTTATTCTAATGTAAAACGTCAGCGTGGCCGCCTTGTTAGCGACGTAACACGATTAGGGCGCCTCTCATTCGATTAGCACGACAATTAGCCCAATTCGCGGGATGTAGCAACAGGCGATGTTGGGAAACTTTTGTACTGAATATGTAAAAGTTTTTAAAATACTAATACGACTTTGTGAAATAAACCGTTTAACAGGTTTTATTGCGGTTGAATTTCGTTATGTTACTTTATTAGTAATCGTTTTCCTAGTTCCTGTAAAGTATTCAACATCAGCATGCCGGGAAAACTCCAATGAAAACCGCAATCAATTGTGAAAAATTAGTTTCATTTTCAATGAGTTATATTCTCGTAAATTATAAATTAACTTTAACCGTTTATACATTTTGTTAGTATCTTAAACAAACCTTTTAAATAATTTTAGTATTAGTTAACTAGGTATTTACACTTAATAAACTAAACTAAGAATTATCATTGAACATACGACAGAAGTATATAGACAGTATATAGACGAATGTATGACCGCCTCTTTTTTGTGGAAGTAGGTTTAATAAAATTTAAAGTTAATTCCCGTCATTGTCAAGCAATATGCGACTTGATTATGAATCATAGCTAAGTGAAAACTCACGATTACGTCAGCTTTCAAACTAGATCAAAACCGGTTCAACCTTTAGGGAGCTACAATGCCACGGACACACACACATACACACAGACACGTCAAACTTATAACGTGGGGTGTTTTTTCGCGGGTTAAAAAGCAATGCTATTAAACATAGCTCAAAATGCTATGCAGAAATTAATTTTACCTTATGTCTTGGAGATTACCGTCGCCCACGGCTGGGCGTGGGCGGCTACATAAGCATATTTCCCTGTTGTTTGGAAGACATTTAGCCCACGCATCCCACACCCGGATAAGCCGGAACATTATTTGTGTCCCTAAACAAGCTGCAAATTAAAAACACAAATATTTCAAGCTTGTCATATTATGCAACTTTCTAAAACGTGACAAATAACATATTTAAAGCTTTATGGCTAAGTAGCTTTTAGCATTTTTGACGCGGAGAAAAACCATTGAACTCGCGACACTGTAACTGACACCGAGAACAGTGTCGCGAGTTAACAGCCTCTCGACTCGGAGGTCGTGGGTTCGATTCCCGCGTTGGAACAACAAAACATGTTGTTTCCAAGTTTGGTAAGGACAATGCAGGCTGATCACCAGATTGTCTGACAAGAAAGATGATCCATGGGATGGTTGGATGGGATCATGGGCATGTAAAAAATTGGACCTACGCCTGATCTCTCGCCTGTCGTGTCGGTTATCCGTCCTACTAGGTAAAGAGTAAAGGAAGAGAGAGGCTCTTGTGTACTGCGCATAAAATAACTCCTGCGGCCTGGTTTCAATGAAACCGGCCACCGTCACCGAAAACAGTATGGGGAGCTATTATTATTATCGACACCGATGCGGTATGAGAGAAGTTAGGGCGGGCGGATCACGCGCCGCTAGCTTGTATATGCGCTATATTTGTTTTGACTTTTGCACCTATCAGCACCAGAGTGCCACTGTCTTTTAATTTATTTTTATAACCAAACAAGTAACAGTGGGCTAGCGGTGATGAACTATAAGCCTTATATGTATCAACAGAGGAGAAACTAAGAAAGTTTACTGATGACAAAAAAGCCAGGAAACCGTAAGAAGCAAATAAGTAACTGTTTTGTAATTTCCTTATATTAATTTGAACGTATTGTATAATCCCGTGTCCTCTATATTAATATTATCACGAGGGAAGATTTGATTGTTTGTTTGTTTGTTTACATTGAATAGGTCTCGAAACTACTGGACCAGTTTTGGTGCAATTTGACACAGATATAGAACAGATCACGGGGAAGAAGTATTTCCTTTTGTGTGCCCGAAGTCAACGTCTAGTCTTAAAATAATTAAAATACTAGATTTTGTGTAGCTCTGTGCTACGACGTAGCACGGCTACGAAGTACGTAGAGACAGTAGTTTAATTTTATTTTTAGCCTCCTCGTGATACCTATAAATGGCCATGGCAATATGAATGGGTCTCATATTACCATGGCCATTTATAGGTATCAAATGGGTTGTCTTGGTAATAGATAAAAATATGGGTCTATAAAAATCATTTAACGCACCTGACTAGCCTTGTTTCGCAAACCCATGCTAGTACTGCTATCAAGTATCAAACTATATTTTATGGTTTACTAGCTTTTCCCCGCGGCTCCACCCGCATAAATATAGTATCGGCTATCCCACTGGAATACTGTAACTTTTTCGGGATAAAAATTACTCTATGTTTAATCCAAAGCCTAAACTACTACCATACCCAATTTCATCGAATTCCGTTCAGTAGTTTTTGGGTTAAAGTGTTACAAACATCCATCCATCCATCGTCACAAACTTTAATGTTTATAATAGAAAGTAGGATTTACGTCTTCTTCCTTTCCACTAAAAGTTATTCTAGAGTAGGTATCTATACTATAATATTATAAAGTATCACTACATAGTATAACACAAAGTAGCTTTGTTTGTCTGTCCCTATGTATGTTTAGATCCTTAAAACTACACAACAGAATTCGATGCGGGTTTTTTGATAGATAGAGTGATTCAAAAGGAATGTTATATGTATATAACATGTATAATATAGTAGAGAAACACTGATCATTTTAGAGGTTTCTAATGTCCTAAATAAACACATTTTTTGCGCTTACATTGCAAACGCTAGCTGAACCTTACGAGATAAATCAAAATAATGTACCACAGTATTGTACACCTTAAAAAGGTCTATAAAAAAGTCCGCGATGGTATATGTCTATCTCTTAGGGATAACCCACAATAACCATCATTTATCCTTTACTTTTTACGAGAAATAATAGCTTATTTATGAAGCGATTTTAAGCAATACAGTATTAATCCTTATCCAATTAGGTACCATAAATACATTGTGCATTTAATATAGATCAATAGGGCACCCTACAGCATGTAATTTAAATGAATATTTTCGAAGATATTACAAATTTAAAATGCAGGGACATAGAGCTGTTGCGGCGGCACCGGCCGGGGGTGCATCACGCTTTTGCATCGCGCTATCGTAAACGCTAGATAATGTGTCAGTTTTTAAAAAAATTCCATGTAAGTGGTTGGATCAGTTTTGTTGGAATGTAAAATAACATTTAAATGGCAAATTTAATGATTAATCACTACATAGTATAAAACAAAGTCGTTTTTTTCTGTCTATCTTTAAAACTACGCAACGGATTTTGATGATGTTTTTTTTAATAGATAGAGTGATTCAAGAGGAAGGCGTATATGTTTATAACATGCATAATATAATAGAGAGATACTGATAATTTTAGAGGTTTCTAATGTGATGTCGTAAACACGTTACGTATGGTATTTTCAGAAGCTATTTACACGGATACAGTGTGATCCTTATCAAATTAAATACGTTAATTACTTTAAGCAATTTATACACATTATAGTAGCCCTTTAAACTAAACCTTTTTTTCCGTTTTTATCGTATATATCGTTACCGTATCGTACCGTTTATATCGTAACATTTATGTTCGACCGCGAAGAATATATATCAAGTGGTCTCGCACGTCGCGTCGAGGTGATAGGGTCGGGACCCGTTATTTAGGGTTTTTACCCATTGGGTACGAAATCCTAAAAAATTTCAATATTGTACACAGAAGTATATTGCAGTAAGTAGAGTTATTTGCTGAAGCAGTTTTTTCTCCAAGAACACTATTCCACGCGGACGAAGCCGCGGGCAAAAGCTAGTACTATAATATTATAAAGAGGTAAAGTTTGTGAGGTTGTAGAGGGAAATCTCTGGATCTACTGAAGCGATTTTGAAAATTCTTTACCAATACCTTTTCGTGGTAGCCGGATTTGCAAAGTAGCTCGGAGAAAAAATGCTCGAACAAAAACGTTTCTTACGGTACGCTGCCTTACCGATGGAAGATATTATATGATTAAGTTCTAGAGAAATGTTGTAGAGCTTGATAATGCCTACAAAAAAATCAGCGACAGCATATGCTTAACTTTAATATATAAATTTAAAAAGTAGTTTTTTATCCTACTTATTTATTATAAATGTGAAAGTTCGTTAGGATGGATGGATTTGTTACTCTTTCACGCAAAAACCACATAACAGATTGTATTGAAATTTGGTATGGTAGTTGTTTAGGCTCTTGATTAAAACATAGGCTACTTTTTATCCCGGAAAAGCGCAGTATTCTCGCGAAAAACCCGATAGTATATTTACGCGGGCGGAGGGTGGAAATAGCTAGTTAGGTAATACTTTTACTACAGTATATATATATAATAAGTCAGTATTAGTGGTGCAAACCAAATTCCGTTGGGTAAATAGCGGCGCTAACAGTTTCTGCTACCAATTATTTGCATCATTATTTTTTTATTTCCTATTTGGTTTGCCTGCAGATAAAATGCAAATATACAAATCTAGCTAAGTCGTAGGTAATTTGTTAAGTTAGTTAAAACTGTTTATAAAAAAATATCCTTTTTCTTTGACTGGGGATCGCCGCTTGTCGCGAATTATTAGGTATTTTTTTATAATTTTAGGCTCATAACAGTTTTTAAAGCTTCTTAACTAATATTGAAATTATATAAATTATGAAAAACGATATAAATATCAATTATTACTAGTTTCATTCAGTATCTCTATATCACGCACGGAAACCGTATATTTTGCCAGGATAAGAGACTCACGTCGTACCTAGCGCCCTAAGCAAGTATGCCAGTATGCCACACCGACCTGTGCCGAAAGACAGCACTCGAGGACACACCTTGAACTTAGCTCTTTGTTACGTGACAATACATGAGACGGCTGAAGAGCAGTTACGAAGGTTACGGCGAGAGTGGCTCAGCAGTATTAAGGCCTTGACAATAGGCTTGTTGACTGATTTTTGACTAGCCTTAGACTAGTAGACTTAATACTTGAACTAGCTGGTGCCCGCATCTTCGTATGCGTGGAACTAATGGAAACGGAAACCTATTTTTTTATAACTACGTAAATTATAAAGCCTTTGTTATCTGAGATATTATTACGAATAAATTGACACCTCATTTATTAAAATCGAACTAGTAGTTTAGGCGCTACGGTGGAACAAACACACATACATAGACTGCCAAAATCATTACCCTTCCTTTTGTCATTTCAACAGACTGCTAAGTGTGAGTTTCTCTTTTCGCATTCGATCGTGTATTCGTACATACAAATGCCTAGTAAACGCGCTCACTCTGGAGAGTGCAGGTTGATCACCTGATTGTCTGACAAGGAAGATGATCCATGCGTCAGATGGGCATGTAAAAAGTAGGCCCAGCGCCTGAGCTCTCGTCAGTCGTGTCGGTAATCCGTCCCACTGGGTTACGAGAGCAAAAGAAGACAGAGTGCTCTTGTGTATTGCACACACACTTGGATACTATGAGACAACTCGTGCGTAGCTGGTCTGGTTTCAATGAAACCGTGATCGTCCCGAAATCGTTGTGGAAAACTATTATTATGTAGGGTGACTGTGACGCACGTATTTTAGTCCCCATGACAACGCCAAAATATATAAAATATCCCTTCAGTGTATAAATTGTACGTACAACTTTACATATACACATATATATTACATATATATTGGGTGGTTTCCAACACGCGTTTGCGTTACGTGCGTTTTAGAACCAAGAGTTCTGGGGGCATAGCAGGAAATTTGTATGGGCGCTGTCATGATTTTTAACATAGTTTTTATACAATTCTCATTCGATAACGTGACCTTTACGCCGCTGTCAAATGTTCCTGCTAGGCCCCCTGTCGAAGTGTGTGTTTTACCTACGCGCGTCAGCGGACAGCGACTCATTTCTAACATTTTTACGGAAATTGTGTCTGTTTGTAATATATATCTAATTAACTTTTAACTAGTTTTTGTAACTCCCTACAAAATCAGAGATTATATAGTTTGACGTGTGTGTCTGTCCGTGGCATTGTAGCTCCCAAACGGATGAACTGATTTTGATTCAGATTTTTGCTTAAAAGCTAACATGATCGAGATTATTCTTAGCTATAATTCATCATCATCATCTTGCTCACTGCTTGAGAATTCGGGGATTACTTAAAATTTTAAATTTTAAATTTACTATATTACTCATATAAATACCTAATGCGATAATTAAGTGAAAATATTATATATTTTTATGTATATTGTTGAAACGGTTGGAGGAATTTGGCCGATCTTCACACTCCTAGTAGCTGATGTTAGATTAGAAGTAACTTAGGCTAATTTTACTTAAGGGTTCTGTTAAATAAAAACGTTAATAAAATCTAAAATGTGGGATGGCATGAATGGGCCGGATCGACCGGATAAATACCACGGCCTCACAGAACACCGGCGTGAAAGTTACCGGAGACCCAAGGGGGATTTTAAGGACCAGGAACGCAAGTGCGCAACACCAGAGGAGTTACACGTGTAACTTCTCTGGTGCTGCGAGTGTCCATGGGTGGCGGTAATTGCTTCCCATCGGGCGATTACTCTGCTCGTCTCCAGGTAGATTTCATAAAAAACGATGTTGCAGGCATACTATACTATACATTAAGGCATACTATACTACACACAGCTGTGGTACAAGTGTTAAGTGTAGTGAAGACGTCCAGGCCCTCGTGTGTAATTGGAGCGGGTGTAATTGCGTGCCACTCACGGCACGGACGTCGCTCATTACCTCCGCCGGTGACACTTTGTTTTTTTTTTTTTAATTTTTTTCTTAATTTAATTTTTAAAGCCTTGGTGTGGCGCACAATGTACAGCCGTGAGCACAACAGTGGGCTTAGTACAAAGGATTGACAACAACGGTTCCATAACGTTATAGCATGAAAATTGTATAGATGCTGCAACGATTTTCATACAATTCTCTTTCGAGAACGTTACCAATACGTTGTTGTCAATTGTTTGTGCTAAGCCCACTGCGCGCTTAACTTCCACGTGAATTAAACACGGCATAACTTGTGTTTTTGTTAAGACAATAATTGAGACAAATTAACTCTACATATTAAATTAGTAGACGTAACGTATGCAGACTTTATTTATTCCAGTCCGTCTCTTTATGTAAACGCCTATGCCATTGATATGTTATAAAACATTCCAACAAACTTTTGACATTTTACTATTTTACTTGTCCTGTCGTGTACATTTCGTTGGAAATAAACGCGTTACCCCTAAATTGACAAGCAGTAAGCGAGCTGATGATGATTTCAGATTCTATGTAATATAGAATCTAAAATTACGTTGTGGAAAATCAAAATTAAATCTTTAAATTGATTCCCGAATTTTCAAGCAGTGGGCGAGCTGATGATGATGAATTATATAACTAAGAATACTCTCGATAATGTCAGCTTTCAAACAAAAGAAAACTAGATCAAAGTCGGTTCCTCTGTTTGGGAGCTACGATGCCACGGACACACACAGACATACACGTCAAACTAACACTGTTCTGTTATCGTCGGGCGTTATTAAGACAAAGATGGGTATACATATATTATGTTTCATTTTAAAACATATTATACCAGATACCTGTATTTGTTGTTATCGGTCCAATATCGGATAGGACAGTGGGAAAACGTACTTATGTTGACGACATAAAAGCGTTTTCCGGTCCGACATCAGATCGGATAATGGGGAAATGCTCTAACTATAATTAAGTAGTAACGGCGAGCTGCTAAGTCTCAGAAATCACTACTACGTATAAAACACCCATTCTATGATGGAGATCATTAGTTGAAATCTTGGCATTGCAGGTAAATCTTTAATAATAAATAACATATTAGGACAATCATTAAGAAATACCGCTAGTGCCAGTTACACTCGACAAGAAGCTTATAAAACTGCAGAAAAAGACACGTCTGTTGTATGGGAGCACCACTTAAATATTTATTTTATTCTGTTTTTTGGTATTTCTTGTTATAGCAGTAACAAAAATAATGTAACATACGAGATTTCATAGTCAGTTTTGTGACAGACTGACGGACGGACTGATGGACGCATGGAAAGGGCCACGTTATTTATACGCAAAAGGTTTTGGGTACGGAGCCCTGAAAACGAACCATTTAAATAAGGCGTCGATTACAACAGCATATTATGCTCAAACAGCATCAGAACTAGGTAGCATCGATATTTGAATAGCAATTCTATATATTGTTGTAAACTCATGTCCTTTCCAAACATTATCTAAAACTGAAATGGGTCACCATAAGAACTCGAAAATCTCTTATTGGGTCAGCTATAGAGTTCATTTACTGTCAGGGACCCATGGGACAGGGTCCAAACAGGGCACAGAAACTGGGCCCTCCAACGGGGCCAAACATGGACCCACTAACAGGGCTACAAGAAACAGGGCACTGGCGAAAGCTTGTCGATCCGCGAACGAGGCTACTCCTTACATAATTTATCCGCTCCAACCACACGAGACCCTACCGCACGATTATCATCCTTAACACCGTGTAATAGAGCTCAAAGGGAGATAACCCGTTCGTTTGCTTAACCTGCTTGCGAGGTTTAATTTAAATGTGATAACATCTTGTCATTTTTATTTTTAGATAATGTTCGGTACAAGTCTAGGTGGTTTGGACGCTATCTACAATTTTGTACTTATATCGGCCTCTCTATCTTGATAACTGACATTGGGGAAAACATAATTAGTGGAGATCCTTAACATAGTTTAACCATTATCATACTGCTACTAATTATTTATATGCATTTATTTAAACTGTTCCTAGGTATTAAGCATGTAAGGTTAATGAGAAAACAAAGTCAAATAAAAAAATGGCTTAGATTTTTTTACACTAGAGCGTTCGTAGACGAAGCTAAAAGTTTGCCGGATTTTTTTATAATTAAATATATATTTTTTACTTTTATTCGAAGATACAAAATGTATTTCCAATTCCAATTCGATTAAAGCAAACTTTATCGGGTCATCTAAGGGCGCCTCCCTGAGCGGTCAAAAAGTGCATTATCGGCGGAGCTAATTTCGAAGATGTTACGGCATCGACTACGGGCCGGCGCTGCACTGCGGGCCGGGGCCGCGCGGGTTAAAGGGGGCCACCGCCCCCGCCCCGCTGCGTCCCGCCGCGGGCGCGAGGGGACGCCGGCGTGGGGGGCGCGGGGAAGGAGGCCGCGACCCGGTCACGAATCACAAATCGCAAGCCGACAGTGCGGCCCGGCGCTCGCCGGCGCTGCGCCGCCAATACTGGGAAACCGAAACAAATTCGTTTATTATAAAATTAATGGCTATAGTGAGTAGTGACTGTTAGTTCAGTGGTCGCCAGTGATTACAGGGTCGCGTTTGTATTGCCGTTGGACTTGTTAAAATGAAACAGCGAATGGTAAAAAAAGATTTTGCTTTAAATTCTTTTGTTTTACTTTTCTCTATTTTCGATTAACACCCACTTTTATTTGTTCCAAATATTTTGGTACTTTCTGATTTTGTTAAATCTGTTTGTTATAATTTCGAAAGTATTAGAATTTCAGGAGAAACTATAGGTACCATTGTTTTTGTGTTCGTTTTAGTTAGTGCATAACGATTTTGTTAGTAAATGCAGTTGAAATGAAAAAGTATTCGAAACTTTGCTAATCTAGGAAATAAATATTTCTATTAGCGTCACTTAGCTGCTATTTGTACCCTTACTACTTCTATTGTCGCTCTTATAGTAAAAGTGGTTAGGTATTAAGTTTCGTAAAAATTATTCATTTTTTTGTATGTTACTTTATCAACAGGTGTCATTAATTGTTTTGCTGATGTGAACTTTTGTTCTATCATTATCATTACCTACAAACCATCGTGACAGTAAATATTGTAATGATTTAATGACATTTCCTAACAGGGATTTCTTAGCAATAATAAAAACCAAGTGAAAATATAAGGTGGAAGTTTTGTGTGTGACCGTCAATATGATTGTGGAAATACAAGAGGTAACTGTAGAAAGTAGACGCATCATCACTCGCAATCATTATTGACGGCATTGCATATGTCCCTACAACATATGCATGCACCCCGCTGTACCTTTGTCGACGCTTACATCCGTTACGTCGTGACCTTCGATCAGCTGGTGTCGCCGCGGTGTTGCACGCCCTTTGCCCAGCGCTGGGAAAGTGCAGTCGGGATTAAAGATTGTGCAGAGCGATGTCAGTAGGTCGACGCACAGTGCGTGCGGTGAGGGGCGTGTCGGGCGAGCGCGGGGCGGAGGGGAGGCGCAGCGGGGCAAGAGCGGGCATAGCGGGTCGTTGGGGCGTTGCACCGCTGCATCTAGTGCGCCACGCCGGTTACGCTACGTAGGCGGGCTACGGCGTAGCCGGGCTACGGCGTAGCCCGTTGCTTGCATGTTCCGATGCTTGTAGTACAATTTTCTACTCGACCATGAGTTTACATGACATTCATAAAATATCATTACAAATGTAGAATTTTTATAATGATTTTCGCTTCGTAATCAAAGATTTTATTAAATACTTTATAAATATTATTGATATTAAAACATTAGATTAAGATAATATAAGGATTTACAACCTAGTTTTTAACTATAAAACTAATGGTCAGGACAAACAACCGAGAACATCTAAACCTTAAACTTAAATTCAATGTATTTTGTTTTACCTTACTTTGCTTATTCTAAACAATTTTCTTATAAAACTATTGAGTATAACACTGTGACATTTTCAGGAGGTTAGAGGGAAGAGGCCTTTTAAGATATGGGACAGCTCGAGGAGCGTGAGGAAGGGCTTGGTTGTGACTAGCTTCGAAGAGTTGATTCACAGAGGTAAGAATATACTATCTTACTATGTGAAAGTTTGTGAGGATGGATGGATGAATGGATGGATGGATGCTTGTTACTTTTTTACGCAAAAACTACTGAACGTATTTCGATGAAATTTAGTATGGTAGTAGGTTAGACTCTGGATAAAAAAAGGCTACTTCTTATCTCGAAAAAGTGCAGTATTTCCGTGGGAAAAAGTAAGGCTATACTCAGTTTCGATCCAATTTCAACTGAACATAAACACGAAATACGATTGCACTCTATTGGAATCTATAATGCTACCAATTAAAATGTTACTTATTTACCGAGCAATAAAGAAATACAATGACACGTTAATTTAGTCGAATTAAGCTTTTTGTTTACATTTAGACTAAATTGGATTGGAACAGAGTAAAAATAAAACAAGTTTTTTTAGATAATGTTCGTTTTTTGTTTGCAATTGATTATACTGGAGCCACACTACGGGGAAATAGGAATACTTTTAATGTGTATCATTATATTAATATGTGATGTGAAAAAAAATCAAATACGGTTTTACGAGAATTGTGCATACGGATGAGTGTGAAATTTGGCAGATTTAAAGTTTTAGTGGAGGAAGGCCGAAAGCAATAAATGAAGAAAGAAAATAAAATATCTTTACAAATAACGCTTAGAAATACATTAAATTGTAATGGACTTGAGGTAAGTTGTTACTAAAACTCACGGTAAAGTGGCAAAATTATAAAAATAATAACAACACACACTACCTCACACGTACACGTACACAAACATGCTAATGTTTGTTTATATTACAATTTTATTTTTATTTTTTATTTATGAACAAGATTCACCAACGATTGCTAACACTAGTTACATTTTTATATAAATTCTATTACATTGATGTTGGACGTGTCACAATCACTTAAAGGTAAATTACAGCATGCACGAACCAAATAACAAAAATGACACAATCATCTGCTGTTCATGTGTTTCTTAAATATAACAAGTTAGTTCTACTTCCAATCAATAGACTAATTACAGCAACATATTCAGATAAAAAATAATTACAAGGAAAAAACAACTTGAATATTATATTTTATGGTTTTTGTGTGGTGCGTAGTGCGTGTTTGTATGATGATTGATATACGATGTGTGCAAGTGTGCGAAAGTGTTTGGTGTTAGCTTGCGTACGACATAGCCATATAGTCAAGCTCTGTTTTTTTGACCTTGTTAAGAGGTTCCGACCAAATGTCTACTAGGTCACTAACATCATTCACAGCCTTACACATTCTTACACATGGGGATACACCGAGCACAGTTCTCCGCAGTGGCGGGCAGAGCGGGGTGCTAGGGTAATGCGGAATTCTTCTAGGACCCCGGAAATTAAAATACGCTAGTGTTTGTGCACAGCCTATTTCATTTTTTTTTTAATTTTGTATCCAAAAACTGTGTCATTTATTCGCCTCCTGTTTTCTAGAGAAATCATCTTAAAATGGGCTACTTTACTTTTGTAGGATATCAATATTTTTGCGTTACCTGCAGTTTATGCCAGATGCCAAAGAAGATATTACAGTAGGTTTGACACAAATATCAATGAGTGTCAATCTTTCTTTAACAATCCATAAACAACGTTTACATATTTTTATTGCGTATCTAAGAGGCAAAAGAAACATAAAAAAGTTGAAACTTTAAAATTGTAACATAAATTATGGTCGAATTTTGTCCACAGGGCGACCTCTGGTTAGATTAAATACGTGTATATTTTACACGTTCAAAATGGCAACATGTAATCGAGGCCTTAAAAGTGGACCCAGGACCTACAATAAATTTTAAACCGCACTATATATCATTAGTTTATATTAAAATTATGGAGACGATCGGCTGATGGTAAGCGATTACCGCCGCCCATTGACACTCGCCACACCAGAGTTACACTTGTAACTCCTCTGGTGTTGTGAGTTGCGTTCCCAGTCCTAGAAATCCCCAACCACCCTTGGGCCTCCAGTAACCTAACTCATTCGGCGAAACACAACGCACGCGTTATTTCAGTTTTTCTATGAGGCGGTAGTATTTACCCGGTCCAGCTGGCCCATTCATGCCGAAGCATGGCTCTCCCACAATTGAACCTTTAGCCTTCTCTTTCATTCATACGAAGTCGAAGTCAAAATTTTTATTCAAAATTGGTATTTTCATACACTTTCTGAACGTCGGTCTACATGATGTCTACCACCGGTTCGGGAACTGGCCCGGCGAGAAGAACAGCGTAAGAAACTCGCGCGGGGCCATCTTTTATCAAAAAGATAGAAAATTGTTCTTTTAAAATATAAATAAGGCATATTATGACTAAAACTACATAACAAGAGTACAATAATATATGTAATTTAGAAGTAGCCTTGCAGGGGGCCACCTCATACCCAAGGTGTGCTATCGTTCATAAAATCATTAACTTTATAATAGGATTTAGCACACAATCGTTCTTTAACTACTTTTTTAAATTTATTGATTAAATAATTTTGAACGCTTTCTGGCATCTTATTGTATAGGCGTATACACTGGCCTTTAAACGAATTCTTTACTTTACTAAGTCTAGTCACCGGTACATCAAGCTTATGCTTATTTCGGGTATTTCTATTGTGGTTGTCACTATTCTTTTTGAATAGGCTTAATTTTTTTAACATATAATACATTTGATAGAACATACTGACAAGCTACAGTTAAGATCCAGAAGTCCAGTTTCTTTAATCTTCTCTCTTAATGACGTGTTGGGGGCCAGCTTATAGATTGCCCGCACAGCTCGCTTCTGCAGCACAAATATAGTACTTATACTTATACTTATTTCCCTACAGTAGAATGCCATAAGACATTATACTGTGGAAGTAACTAAAATATACAAGCCTTGCTGTATTTTCGTCTGAAAATTGCCTTATCTTACTTATTGCAAATGCTGCTGAACTGAGTGTGTCGGCCAACCCAACAATATGAGGGCCCCACTGAAGTTTTGCGTCTAAAGTTATACCTAAAAAGATAGCTGTATCTACTAGTTCCATACCTTTTCCATTCAATAGTTCATTGGTTTCAGTTTGCCTTACGTTTGGTAACGTGAACTTTATACATTTAGTTTTTTTGCTATTTAACAAAAGATTTTTAACACTAAACCAGTGTACTATTTTTGAGAGAGCATTATTTACTTCGTCATGACCTGAGTTTTGGCGATTAATATTAAAAGTAAATAAGACTATCCCGTTTTTTCCATTAATAAGGTATGGTAGGTCTTTTATATAGACCAGAAAACGAAAGGTTCCTAAAATGGATCCTTGTGGGACCCCCATCTCAATTTTGGTACCTGTGGTTCTTTTTTCATTTATCTTAACCCTCTGAGTCCTATTTGATAAATAAGATTTTAAGAGGACGAGTGCTGGACCCCTTACTCCATAGTGGCATAGTTTCCTGATCAACGTTGTATGCTGCACGCAATCAAATGCCTTAGAGAGATCGTAAAATACTCCTAGAGCATCCTGTGACCCCGCCCAATCATCAAAATTATAACTAATCAGATCAACACCTGCATCTGTTGTAGAGCGACCCTTCGTAAAACCAAATTGTTTATTATGTAAAATGTTATTTATATTAAAGTTTACTAGTAGCTGAGTAAGTATTATTTTTGCCTTTATTTTACTTAGTGTTGGTAAAATAGATATAGGTCGGAAGTTAGATGGATCCGACTTACTACCAGACTTAAACAGAGGTAAAACTTTACTATGTATCATTAGATCAGGAAATACGCCACTTTTTATACAATTATTAAAAATAGTTGCTAAGTAAGGTGCAATAATATATTTAATAACTTTTATTGATAGGCCCCATAAATCTGCAGTATTCTTAATTTTTAATAAATTAAAATTTTTAATAATGTCTTGCGGTCCTATTTCTTAAAATCTAAATTCGATTTTACACTCTTTTACATTATCATTAAGAAGTAATTCAGCATCAGCAGGAGAGGGATACAAATTTTTGGTGGTCGAAACTGGAATGTCAGCAAAGAATTTCTCAAAAGCAGTTGCAACTTCACTGTAGATTTAATTATTATATCATCTATATTCAATTTAAAATATGTGTAATAAGCTGCTGGTGGCTCTTCCAGTTTTGGTTGTTTTAATGTTATTTTTCTAATTCATAATTTTATTTCTAATATGAAGAGATTTTGCAGAGCAAACTTGCTTAAATGTTTTTGAATACAACCTTACATAATTTTTAAACTCTTCACTTTGAGTAATTGTTCTTTCATTATAAAGTTCATACAATTTTAATCTACTTTTTAAAATATCTGCCGTTGCCTATTCACTGAATTTACTTTTATTGTTTTTTCTCACTGTCTTAGAGGTGAAAATAGTATCAAATTAATGTTTCATTAATTTAAACAGTTTACCAAACGACATATCCGGGCTACTATGATACTCTAAATGTCCAGTATTAGCTATGATTTCACTTCTAAACTTCTCAATATGTTTGACATTTATTGGTATACATGTGTTTCTGTCCTTGTGTAATTGTTAGCAATTATTATCTATAGGGAAAATGGCCCGCTGTCCACAGTGATCAGAGCTTAGTATGTTAATGACTTCTTTATTTAATGGATCTATGTCGGCAAAAATGTTGTCAATGCATGTTGCAGAGCTGTCACTGATCCTTGTTGGTTCAAAGAATAAATGAGTTAAGTTATATGATTTTAACAATGAAGTAAATTTGACAGTGGTGGAATTATTTTCTAAAATATTTATATTAAAATCACCACACAATAATATATGTTTGTTAGATACACTTATCATAGTTAATAACGTTTCTATTATTTTTTCAAATGAATCATATAACCCTAAAGGAGGCCTGTATATGCTAACAATAATAAAGTGTCCCACCTGTATATAGGCTATTTCAGTTGTTCGTTCTGTAGAGAGGCTTACTATGTCTTTACGTTCTTTATATTTTAAATTCTTTATGGCTTTTTCTCTGCAGAAAGAACTAGCCAGCTGGTGTATACCAAGATTTAACATAATTTCATTTTTCTTAAACCAATGTTCAGTTATACATAAAATGTCTAAATTATTGTTTGAAAACAACTCAATTTCTAATTCCTTACTAGACATACCTTGTATATTTTGATGCACCAGCGTAAGTTTACATAATTTATTATCTTTAATTAAAATATTATTTTCATGATAACTTATACCTAGTTACAGTGCTAGAGACTTCCTCTGTTGTCTAACAGGCTAATTTAAATTATTATTATTTGGAACATTTTCCAAGGTATTATAATAAGTCATATTATTATAACTAAACTGCTCAATAGAAGCAGTTGTCTCACTAGCCAAGTACTTGGCTGAGTTAAAATATAATAAAGTTAATAGCGTACTTGCTATAAGTCTTGTAAAATAAAAGGATAGATAATATCTATCTAATGTCAATTTACATAATTTATAATTTAAAATATTATTAATGTCAATTATATTTATTTTACTGTCGTATTTATTTAATAATATACAATTATTATTAACAGCAGTATACAATTGGCTGTTAAGCTTATATCTAATTTTGTTATCCCATGTTATTTGGCAACCGTTTTATGTAAGGAAATGTGAATAATATTAGGTCCTTACATGATTAATGGAATGATAAGATGGAAAAGGTAGCTGCTAAACAACCGAGGTTAGTCATTCGCTCTAGGCCACTGCTGCGTCAAGATAACGCTAGACCACACACTGAACAACAGACGGCTACCAAATTAGAGGAGCTTCAACTGGAATGTCTAAGACGTCCACCGTACTCCCGGGCTTTGCTCCAACAGAATACCATTTCTTTCGAAATTTGGATAACTTCTTGCAAGGGAAAAAATTGAACTCCGATGGGGTAGTCCAAAGCACACTCAAAGATTTTTATGATTCCTGTCCGAATGGTTTTTTTTAGTAAAGGAATCAATGCCTATGAGATGGCAAAAGTGCATAGATAGCAATGGTATATACTTTGATTAAATAAATATGTTATATGTTGTAAAAAATCGACTTTATGTTCCTCCTATACAAAACGCCAATTTCATATGTAATGACTTAATATCTTAATAATATTTTGCAGTTTGTTTAATGTTTCTATATAATATTATAATTAGTTACTATTCGCATTTCCCAGTCTCCCCATCAATATTATTAGTGTTGTATTGGGACAGTGAGTTGTACTTAAAATCTTTTTTATTATTTGTGAAAATGTTGCACCCGGCATACAGGTGTTGTACACTGACTGTTCCTCGTACAACTTACTCAATTGCACCCCGACTCCCCGACCAAGCTGATCGCTGTATATAGTGACTATGCCCGGACCCGAGGCGATTGGTGCAATCAAATATTTACTATGGGAGGATATAACATGAGCCTCCACACCTAAATTAGAATTATTATTATTATTAGTTGAATTATTTACCTGATGCTGACATAATGAGTTGTGTCTCAATAAAGACTTAACTCTTTCTTCATTGTAATAGCTGTCATCCAGTAAAATATTCAACGCAGATATGTGACTAGATATTTCTGATTGGGCCAGTTCATATTTTTTTGTTATGGATTTTAAAGTGTAATGTAAATCAGTAATTTCAGTTTAGAGACTGTATACACGTCTGCCTCATAGACACATGTGGTATTTTCCCACTTTTTAATGCTGTCTAAGTATTAATTTTCAATAAAGATTTTTTCTTTTGTCAACTTGGACAGTTTTAAATTATTTTTTTGTTTTTTATTAACAATTAAGAAGGGAGATAACATGATATTAAATCAACGATTACCTTTAACGTTTTTCGTAATACTCAAAGAACCCTTATAGTTTCACTCTGTCGTCCGTCTGTCTGTCTATCTGTCCGACCTTCTAGCTTTTGTAATTTTGAATATAATTGATCTTTGGTATGATTGTGTATATTTGTTCATATTTAGGGTGGCTCTCCAAGCATATGATGAACTGGGGATGAAAATATTTTTTTAATTCTATGTGATCGTAGGTCGAATAAGTAGGTCTTTTTAAATAAAGTCAAGGTTTCATACATTTGGAGTAATTACCCCCCAAAGTGGTTTTTCAGCTGCCTGACATTTCTAAACTACAGGAGATAGAAACTTGTAAGTTTCAAACTCTGGAACGAACTGTCACCAGCAGTATTTCCGGACCTATACGACCTGCAAACCTTCAAGAAGAGAGCGTATTCCCTCTTAAAAGGCCGGCAACGCAACTGCAGCTCTTCTGATGTTGCGAGTGTCCATGGGCGACGGTAGTTGCTTACCATCAGGTGACCCGTTTGCTCGTTTGCCCCCTTATTTAATAAAAATAAAAAATAAAAATCAATGCTAATGGGTAATGATAAAAACAATTGAAAAAAATATATTTTGAGCGAAATTGGACTACTTTTAAAGTATTTTAAAAGAACCCTCCTTAGACATCTAATGACATGACGTATTGATTAGGTTTTTTACCTATTTAAACTTGTCTAAGTACTACTAAATGAGAGTCTTACTTAATACGTTCTAACGTCAAAAGCACGGGACGTAACGTGGGAGTAGTGAAAATTAGCTGTTGAGCCGGCTAACTAGCCTGTTTAAAACACGTGTAGTGTAAACTGTAGGTCAATAAGAGTGGAGTGCAGTTGTGAGTCGTGACCCTGCAGTGGTCGTCACACTTTTCTGGTCAAGGACTGCATAGGACAATGTGACGTATCACAGCGGGCCGCACACTTCAAACAACAAATGGCCAGAGCTCGAGCGAAGAAACATTTTCTTAATAAAGCAGTTAAAATTCAAGAAAATCCTTCTGACAGTCGGTTATAATCTATAAAAATGTATAAATTAGGCTTTGAAGTATTTTTTGTGCGTTTATTTAAATGTCAATGAAAATAAAAGTGACAACAAATAGCACCATAAATTTGCAAGGGCCGGCTTCGCCGTCCCTCGAAGTGTGCAAGGACCCTTTTGGCCTATAGCTAGACTGCGCGCGTTGCACTGAGATGTACTGTGCTAGAATATTCGTATTGAAAATATTATTTTATACTCTTCCAGGTAAAGAGAAATTATCGGTAGCGGCGAGCGAGCCCGTGCGGCTGGTGCTGGAGAGCGACGGCACGCAGGTGGAGGACGGCGACTATTGGCGCACGCTCCCGCCCAACACCGTGCTGCTGCTGCTCCGCCCCGGCGAGCGATGGTACCCCACCGGCGTCGACGTCATCAAGGCTGGTGAGTCGCTGCAACACACTTGAATAGAGACATTTACTTTGTAGACGTAAAGGAGAATAATACCTTTGTCTCTCTCCGCAGCGATCTCGGCGATACCCAAAATAGTGTGCGAGACGATACACGCGCTAGAGCTTCACGATGAAACTCCCTCGTGGAAGATCATGGACAACAAGGGGCGCGTCACCGTGGTGCTGCACTGGGACCAGCGCCCGGCCGCCTCGCCAGCTGCGCGCTCGCCGTCGCGGCAGGCCAAACCCGACCGCCGGCCGTCGCTCGTTATCCAGACCTCGCTGGACCGGCCGCAGCCTCCGCCGCCGCACATAACCGTCGTCAACCACGACGAGCCCGGCCCGTCGCGCGCACGCCTCTCCCGTGCGCCCTCCTCGCTAGACCACCACGTGCACACGGCCGAGTGCCGCGCCGCGCCCACACTACCGCACGCGCACGCGCACCGTCAGCCGCCCGATGAGTGCGATTTCCACTGCTGCGCTCTGCACGAGGAGGGCCGCCGCATCGCCGTGCACAAGAGCGTCGCAACCTCGCCCATCCAAGACGCGCAGCCGCGCGCCTCGCCACAGGGCCGGCCAAAAGGCCACGTGCGCTTCCTGGATGCCGAGTCCGCCCGCCGCGGTGACCGCGACTCCTCCGAGAGCGAGACCGAGAACACGCTCGTCGAGGAGGAGTCGGGCACCTCCAACAAGTTCCTGCTGCTGATCGACCAGCTCAATGTCGAGCAGAAGCGCCACCTCACCATTAAAGACATCGGCATTATCCTCGAGCGGCTCAGCTCCAAGATCGTCGACGTGGAGCGCCTCGACCGCGAGACCGAGTCCGACGACTGCTTCAACTGGACAATCAAGGCGACGATTCGCGGCGAGGCGCTGCGCGAGCTAGGCGTGATCTACAACGGCAACTACTACGCCATCTGCGAGCACCCCGGCTACCGGGAGGAGAACGAGGAGGCCGGCGACGAGGGTGAGGAGGAGGAAGAGGAGGAGGACAGACTCTGATCGGGTCTGTGCGGCGCCGCCGTGCCCGCCGCCGCCGTGCTGCGCCTGGCGCTGTGCCGCGTCGCCGCGCGCTGAGCGCCGCACTCCCGCCACTCGTGACGACACACCCCACGCGTCCCCGGCCGCGGACGGGGCGCCGCTAGGTTTGATGGAACGACGAAATGCGTGGACCCATCTACGCAATGGCGTCGGAAGCTAGCGGATATGAGGAGCGATTTCACCATCGCGACTAGAGACATTTACGAAATTCGAGGCGTCGGCCCGCGCCGCGCGTCTGCCGGCCGGCGCCGAGCCGTAGGTAATAAATAGCGGAATTTATTGTAAGTAAAATTGACTTCCTATCGATTTCTAAGGTGACGTACCCTCACGACGTTCGTCTCGGAGCCCGCGGCCTGGGTACACGCGCGACAGGCGAGCCGGCGCGGGGGCCAGCACAAATATTAAGTAATCATCGACATTATACTCGATGTAATATAATAAATAGGTAATACATAATACACGTTTAGCACAGCATACGGAGAAGTTTTATTAACAAATACTCAACCTTCAGTCGTTCAGTTCGCTACCGATTCGGCCGGTCATCCGATGACAATCGATTCTCTTCCGCATCACTACGAAAGGTTTGGCCTAATGACACTGTTTTTTTTTTCTAAAGTTTCGGAGTATACCATAGGTTTACGCTATCTTGGAGCCCACGCTTATTTAAGACTTGTAAAACAATAAATGTGTAGCAGGTAACCGTAAATTACGTAAAATACGGCCGAGGCGGGAGCTGGCACTGTGTGTTGTGCGAAGTCGGAGGTAGACTGATGGGCGAGTAGCTCCTGTATTTTATCGGAAATTGCTGCGAGTCCGCACCGCGGCGGACGCGCTAGAGAATGGTCGCTACTACGATGTATCGCCGGACATAATAAACTCGATAGTTTTAAATTATAATAATAAATTGAATGTTGAAAAAGGTTGTAATAAAATACGATTATACCGTCGTCGCATCGTATCGTGAGGTATTTGGTAGGAGTAAGTCGATTCTTGTATTACTAAGCTCGTATGATATCGTAGAATTATTGTAATGTTTTTAATTTTTGTATAGTACTATACGTGAAAGAGGTGTATGATATACTAATTGAGGTTCGGATAAGTTTTACGGCCGTCGGCTGGTGGTGTATAGTTATGTAAGGTGAACGGTTACGATACGTTGTGTTACTCTCGATAAGTTTCACATTTATGATTTGTAACGCCGTTTCGTGTTGTAAAACGTAACGTAACTTTTTCGATTACGTTACGATAATTGTATAGAATTTACGAAAATAGATTTTCCAGAAAATAAAATACTATAGATTTTATTTTCAGCTTCCTAAAAGGATATGTAGGTACTATGCGGTGGGATTGGACATTATTTTTCTTTGTCTCCGATACTTCAAATATAATGATAATATACAGGAAACGATAGATTAAACAAGAAATTAAAACTAAATAACGATATGTAAGTCTACGTTATTGACACAATGCTAAACTAAATTGAAAACTGACATTTAAATGCCAAACATAGTAGGTAAAAATCTATTTTCGTGAATAAAAATGAGTTTGGATGTTTCGTAAGATCTAGTAATTTTGTTTAATATTTCGATATAAGTTGATATTCAAAGTTTAATCTGATTTTTAGGGTAAAACTAATAGTACTTATAACCATTGTCTAAGTTGTAGGGGGATTTTGAGAGGTTTTATTATTAAATTACATTTTAAACAAAATATAAATATTCGTTGTTTTGTACTTGATTAGTATTCGAAGAAGCTAATTTAAATGATTTCACCGCGATCCATAAAAGCTTGAAAAATCGTCGTACTCATAACCCGAATGTTGTACCTTTATAATTTTCCGGCTATAAATAATACTATGAGTAGTTATTTTGTAACTCTTTATAGGTTTAAAGAAATAAATAATATACGATAGGTGCGGCAAGGCATATGTGGTGGTGTCCTTACGGGCGAGGGGCGATGACCCCTACGGTCAGTACACACCGCGACAATACGCGATGCGACGCGGCGCTGCATTTTTAAGATAGCTATTCAAAATTTGTCTTTATTCACTACACGTTTCATATAACATCACTCATCAGTCATACACTGCCCATGCGCTGTGCAGCGCGGTGCAACTTGACATTCGAACTCTTACAATGAAACGTGTATGTGTGCAATTACTAAAGTTCAATTTTGAATAGTTATCTTAAAAATACAGCGCCCCGTCGCGTAGAGTTTCGTTTCGGTGTGAATTGACCCTTTAGGTACAATGGTACCTACACTTGTACAGCTGGCTGTTAGTATTAGTTCTGTGGTACGCACAATACCATGTTATATAACTTTATATACCTTAATAATTATCGGTTATAACTTATTTACGATGACGTAGGACTTGAACTCTGTTGAAATGTTCATCATTTTCCACCATGTTATTGTCTAAAGTGTTTATTACATGTTCAATGATTTATAATCTTTATCCGCGGTCTCAAAGTTAGTTTGTTCTTGTGCCATAACAACGCTAAAGCTGGGACTATAATGAGCATATTATGCTCTGGTAACCGGAAGGCCGTAGAAAATCCTGAGCATTGAAAATATAATTCTGCGCTAATATAATAGAGATGAAAATCGAATACATGAGTGTCGAGTCAAATATCAATGTCATATATGACAGCTCGACACTTGAAACTTCCATTTTGAACTCTATTGTATTAGGGCAGAGTTGTATTTCGAGTGCTTTGGATTTTCACCGGCGCTCCGGATTCCGGTGCATATAATCCCAGCCTAATGGGCGAATACTCAATCGCTATTTAAAGTAAGTGGCCCCTAAATCACACACTGTTACTGTCTCTGCTTGGTCGAATTACAAGGGCAACATGTGACTTGAGAACCTCTTAACTTAACTATGTGTGTATTCGGCCGGGTGTCATACAAATGTGGAATACATCAAACCAATAGTAGCTATTGGTTTGATGTATTCCACAGAGTAGAAAAAATATGTACTTATGTAGAGAGAAACAGCATTCATAGAACGAACCAAAACGATCCAAATTTAAAATTATTGACGTCCCCTTGTACGGCTCCCAATTTTTGCTCGTTACGGTTCAAAATCGTATGCTTTTAGTAGTGAAATCAAATCAAACGCTATTAATTATGTAGCTGTTTATCCGTTCGTCTTTCTTTAATCTGTGCCAACTTTTAGCGGCACTTGTAAAGGACCATTCAGACTCACTCCGAGCTTCCTGACACAGTGTCTTGCCTTTTTGCAAACACTTCTTACGAAAGAACTTCCACTTCTCGAATTCTCATCGTGAGTCTGGATGCCATAATACCTTAGTATTAAGTCTTGATTCAAGAGTCTTGCAAGTCCGCAATTGTATAAGCATCAAATTTAATAATTCCTATGTGAACTAACTGTTTTTAAATTCAAAACAATCGCTGACAAATTTAAAGTACTTTTGATTATAAACATAACGATTGATTAATTTGATTGATGGATTGGTTGATATGTATAATGATATTTAGTCCACATCAATAGGTGGACGGGGTAAACCTAAAGTAAGTAGGAGGCTATTGAGCGAATACTGAAATGGTAATCAAAATAAAGAGGCATGCTATCCACAGGCTGTCTTTGTCTCTGCTAGTCGAAACGACAAGAGCATCATGTGACTTGAGCGTAACTTAATTTAGCTATCGTTCCAGTATTCGTAAGTTTATTAAGTAATGCTTACCAGGAGACATTTGTTTAGTGCCAATATAGTTATAAACTGTTAGAGAGTTACAAAAGTCAAAGTCTGAACTGAATTTTAGGCTGTCCCTAAAATATTTAGATGTATTATTTGTATATTACACATAAGTAGGTATAACAGTTACAAACTTGGATTTTGCCCAGCTGTTGGAAATGTGAAGTAAAAGTCACTCGTATAGAGATTCTAATGTCTACCTTCTAAGTTGCATCGGAAATAGAAGTATCATTTTACAATTTATTTTTAATCGCAATAATGATTCTAGTCATATAATTGTATGTGCCATTTATTTAGATATAAGCATTACGTTTTCCTGTATTTTATGATGTGAAAAGTTTTTCAACATTTTCATCTAAGTATATTTTTTTCGTTTCAACTTTTTAAACCAACTGAGTGACTAAGGTGACGTTGATGTTTAATATACCTAAAACAACCGATTGTCACGCTAAAATAATACGTAATGCACATATATAAGGTTCATACTTTTAATTTTATAAAAAAATTAAAGCCGTTTAGTTAGTTGTTGCTTTAAATCACGTTACCTACTTTTGCCTTTTCACGAAAATATTTCGTTGGATCATACTTAATGATAATGAAAAGTGGTTAAATAAAGTTTGTATAATATTATGCTTGTATCAAATTTGATTTCATAGTGAATAATTTGTTTTGTATGAGATTATAAGACGTGTATGTAAGTATGTAATTATTCATTTTCGCAAGTAGGTGGAGTGAAATGTGACATTTGTTTTAGATATTAATCGATAACAATGATGATGACTGTGCGAACCGTTTTTTGTTTAAAATTCCCAACAAAACTTCACTGCCACTAACTTAAAATAAAATTATTGGAAATTGTAATGTGTTTTCATTACTGTCTTAAAGCGTTTTCGGCATCTAGAACTCCCCTGGGACAGGTCAGTGAAATAGATACAGAAATAGGCGAACGAAACCGACGATTCACGAAGCAATACATTTCCATCTTCCTTCCTTTCCTTTTTAAATATATGATTATGACAATGCTAAAGAACTGATTTAGACATTGACATTTAGCCCTTTCCGTGCACATTCGGCTGCCCTGCCCCGGGGCAGTTTTATATGCCAAAGACGCCTTAAGATAAATTCCACGCTATTCGACCACAGATTAAGAATTAGTTACTACGTAATATTCGACAACTAAATACTTTTGTAACCATCGCGTCGCTCACATTCGCTTGTTGTTACAATGTGATTCAAATTTGGTCACTTATCAGGTTTGATTACTTATTAATATAATTGTGTAGCCATTCATGCCTTTTTGTCGGTTGAACGGTTACACAGAAAATCGTCAAGTGCAAAGTCAAAAATCAAAATCATAATAGATCGTTAGTGCAGTTAAAAAGTCAAGTCAGTCGATCCAGTAAAGTGTTAGACGCTTTAGGTACCTAATGAAAGTTCCTAGGGCGACGGGAGTTTTGGAGGGACACAAAATATGTGAGAGGGACACAAAATATGTGAGAGGGACACAAAATATGTGAGAGGGACACAAAATAAGTGATATCGTTAGTCTTGATACCAATTCGCACGATCTTATAAAGGTATGTTGTTATGGTATGTTACCTTGTGTTTTATATTCCGTGGTATTCACCATTGCATTTTGAATCTCAATTTAAACTCATAACGTAATTTAAACTGCCTGTCTTTATATTAAATTAGCTTTTGCCCACGGCTTCGCCCGCGTAGTATAGTGTTCTTGGAGAAAAAACTACTTCGGCGAATAACTCTCTATTTACAGCAATATACCTACTTCTGATACAATATTGAAAATGTTAATAGGTTTACCCAATGCAAATGGTTAAAAATGGGACCCTATCACCTCGACGCGACATGCGTGACCGCTTGATATACATTATATTATTATATCTATCGCGCTTGAGTATAAAAAGACTATTTAAAAAACCGCATCAAAATCCGTTGCGTAGATTTAAAGATCTAAGCATACAATATAGGTACATAGGGACAGACAGATAAAGCGACTTGTTTTATACTACGTAGTGAATAATCATTTAATTTTCCATTCAAATATAATTTGACATTCCAACAAAACTGGCCAACTACCTCAATGGATATTCCATAAGAACTGCAGTACAGAATATTCGTTGAGCGAGCACCGAGTCACGACTCGCGAGTGCCGCCGAGACATGTCCCTGCATTTTAAATCTGTAATATCTTTGAAAATATTTATTTAAATTACATGCTATAAAGGGTCATATAGATCTATATTAAATGCTCAATGTATTTAAGGTACTAAATTGGATAAGGATTAATGCTGTATTGCTTAAAATCGCTTCGTAAATAAGCTATTAAATTTAAATCAAAGTAAAGGATAAAAAAATGGTTATTGTGGGTTATCCCTAAGAGATAGATATATGCTTTCGCGGACTTTTTTGTAGGCTTTTTTATGATGACCAAAACTGTAGTACAATATTTTGATCTATCTCGTAGGGTTCAGCCACCGTTTGCAATGTAAGCGGAAAAAATGTAATTATTTACGACATGACATTAGAAACGTCAAAAAAAACAGTATTTCCCCACTATTTAATGAATGTTATTATACATATAAACCTTCCTCTACAATCACTCTATCTATTAAAAAAACCGCATCAAAATCCGTTACGTAGTTTTAAAGATTAAAGCATACATAGGGACAGTGGCGTGCACAGGATTATGACACTGGGTATGCGGCGAAGTACTCGGTCACAAAAACTTTTTTGATTATAGATTTTTAGCATAGCTACAGCCAAGCGACGGATCTCTAAGTCGAAAGCATGCCAACAGAGCAAGTCTTAGATGTACTACTATTCATATACATCTTCTACGGCAACGCAGACAAAACAGCGATCGATCGTCGCGGCGGAAGAAATTCTTATAAGTAAAATAATAAGCATATTTTAAAATATTATAACTACTCACCAGTTAGTCAGCTTCAATTTTCACATATTCAAGGATCCGGTTACTTGAGATTACTATATCCCGATGTAAATAAACGCAAGATTTCGGCCACCTCAAATATCTTATCTACGTGTTTATCCAAGTGAGTGAGGCCGCGGAATAGAAATTATTTAAATCTGAATATCCCGAATCAGTCCACACTGTACTAGAATTATTAAATAATATGCAAGGAAAACAATATAATTTAATCGTGTGTACACAACCACACAGCCAGTTATACGTTTCATAACTTTTAACATGAAATTTTCGAGTTACATTATTTTTTTGCTGGTTTAATTGTTGTAACTCGGGTACACTACCTACCTACCTTTAGACAGAATTTGAATCGTTTCACTGAATGACAATTGTGAGAACTTGTTATTTTTAATTTTTAATAAACACATTATCAACGCAAACCCTTACAATCAAATAACATTTAAAAAAAATCAACAAACGCCTAGTGCATTTGTTAAAAGCAAATCACTACAATTATTATAGAAACTCAGTAAGAAACTGTTAAATGTACACACTTTCAAATGTTAAAATGAAAAATCTTTTAAGAAAACTATAAATAAACAGGAGCGATTTAATTGTAAACAATGCTTGTCACATGAAATATGCAATATGGCCCCCGCGAAACACAAAATGTTTCTTCTATTTAAATAAATAAAACCTTACTAAACAAAAATGCATAATGTGCATACATGAGTCATTAGATTCACGTCGTTTTATATTTAGTCGGATTATAGGCAACGAATAATTTCCGACAAGCCAGTTCGGCGGTTTTCGGAAGCGATCGGATAGCCTCGGCTAGGGCTCGGCGAGGTTCGGCCATCGCCTGCCGCATGAGTTACCGCTATATAATCCTGTCGATATTCATGGATGTGTGCGTTTGCGAAGTATGAAAATTACACACACATGCGATGATTTTTCCTGCAGGACTTAACGGCATGAGTTGCTATTTATAAAATATTAGGCGTTTTTAAGTTATGATATTTTTTAAATTAATTTATTTACTGTTACTTAATTAAAGTCATCTAAAACGTACGAACGTTTTATTAAAATATCTGTGAATGACAAGTAAAGCACTGCATTTCTGCCTACAAGGAGCGCACGCCCCTGCATAGGGATATAGGGACAGAGAAAGCGACCCTATATTTTAATATTTTTTTAATGATTTAAAAATGTTACAGTTTATTTTTCACTAATGTCAAGTGCATGATTAGAATACTTCAAGTGTCAACCGGAGTTTTGCCGGGGAGTTTAATGGGTGACGTTGTGAATTTGTAATATTTCATAAATTTGTGTTATCTCGGTTCTTAATGTGTAATATTGGTAGAATATTAACCATTAAATATTAGTTAACGTGCACAAGTGTGGGCAAGTGGTATAACTTCTAAAAACGTGCTGTCTTTTTAGGGACTTATCTTTCGAGAGTTTTGACGTGTGTTCCGCCAAAACTCTCTAGGAACTTTCAGTAAAGCGTCTACCACTTTACTGAATCGACTGACATGACTCATTAACTGTACTGACTATTTATTTCGACTTTGACTAGAATTTAGACTTGACGATATATGAATACCGTGCTGAAAATTGAAACGAAAGTTCTATTTCCCGCCTTTTTTACTTGACACTGGCAAATGGTTTTAAGATAAGCCGACGCCATATATTAAAAAAAACAAAGGTTAGGAGGAAAAATAAAACACTTCTTTATATGTCCTTAAAGGTTCTTAATGTGTAATATTGGTAGAATATTAACCATTAATTATTCGTTAACGTGCACAAGTGTGGGCAAGTGGTACAACTTCTAAAAACGTGCTATTTTGTGTTTTCCACCAAAACTCCCTAGGAACTTTCGGTAAAGCGTCCACTTTACTGAATCGACTCATTGACTGTACTGACTGTATATTTGGAAAGTCCAAATATACAGTCAGTACAGTCAATGACTAGACTTTAGACTTGACGATATAGGAATACGGTGTTGAAAATTGAAACGAAAGTTCTATTTGCCGCCTTTTTAACTTGACACTGGCAAATGGTTACAAGCCGATACCATATGTAAATAAAAAAAATGACATTTCCGACTAGTCAACTGTCAAAACCGAAAAGTGTCAAATTTATGTCACCAAGTTACTTCAAAACTTTTTAATTGTGTAAAAGTGAATTTTTTTTATAAAAGTATCTCAATAAGTTAAATTTTGTTAATTTCTAAACCATTAATTGATTTATACAAAACAATTTTCGAAATGAGTGCAGTTATCTATAAAATTTATTAGGTAATGAGGTGACCAAAATGAATTGTGATCAAGCAGTACTGAATGCTTCTCTGTCGCTTCTCACTATTGAATCTCGAAACTTGCTATCTTCCTTACTAAATACAAAAAAAGTGTTAACACATATAGGACCAGATGAGATTACCAGGCAAAGGTATGTTGACAAAACAAGTAGCTGTAGTTTTACATAAGCCCTTAAGCCCTGTTATTTACATGTTTCCAGTATTATTGAGAGACTGGAAGAAATTGGATGAAACTCATAGTTTTTTTTATGTATTTATATGTCATTTGTGTAAGAACTCGATGAAAGGTAAGTACTGGAAAATCTTCATGCTAATTGTATTTGTTTTGATCTAAATAATCTTCTGACTTGCAACAACTTCACTTCTTTACACTCCTGAGAAATTGAACTCTATGTTTGTGTGTGCATCATATTGAACCTTCCATTTTCCTCTGTCAACTAAGAAAGGAAGATGATACACAACAATAGTTATTGTTGTCCATCATCTTCCTTTCTTAGTTGTTTAGTACTTTTTTCCTTTGTTATTACAATTCCATAATCGAATTGGCAAGGGTTTGTGGAGAACTGTGGCAACTGGTCACATTTTAAACTGTTTGTTACAAGATTTATTTTTTAAAATAGATAAAAATTTGAAATAATTATTTAGCAGTCAAAATAAAACTGTAGAAGGTTCAAACAAAATACTGAGTGCTGTTTGTTATAATAAAGTTATATTTTTGTCAGCATTTCATCATTTTTTAATTGCAGAGATTGGAGAGGACTAGCATCACTAGTGAACATAACAAATGAACTAAAACTTAGCATCGACACACAATGCCAGGACAAAGTGGGCAGGGTTTTGGAGCTATGGATAGACATGAACGACGGGACAGCTACCATCCTCAATCTACTGAAGCACTTGGAGCTTATAGATAGGTTTGATGTACGGGATGATCTATTAACTTTAGCCAATGAAGATAAATTGCTAGGTATACTTTATTTTATTGCTATTAAGTATCATATTATAATTTATATTCATTAGATTAATTTATTTACTAGATTAATTAACATACTTTAAAATAAGAAGTAGCTAATTAAAAAATGAAACAAATGTTGAACATTCAATTGAACACCTTGACATATTTGCTACATTATCAAAAGGAGGTCATAAATTTGCCAGTGTCTTTTTTAATAAGTTACATTTTGGTATTTAATTATAGGTTATATTTTACAGATGATGCAGACAATGATATCATCACATTTGAGGACAAAAAATTTGGTATGCCGCAGCAATACCACGCCTATGTCTTATACGCACAAGAGGACAGGGAGTTTTTTGAGAGGCTTCAAAAATATGTGACGGATGAAGGTTTTAGGGTAAGAAATGTTAGATATTGCAAATTGTCTTATGCCAACAATCTACATATTGCTTATGTAAGCAAAATGTATTTTTTCATCCCCAGGTATGTTCCGAAGACAATCTCCTACCAGGCCATGCTTCCCGGTACCAGCCATTGGCTCGTCTTATGCTGTTGAGGTGCAGGCATATAATACTGATCTATTCTCCAGACTTCTTGAGAACCCCGGCCATCACATTCTTCATGAACCTGGCTCAGGCTGATGGCATAAGTAAGTATTCTGTAGTGTAGTGTTTTATATTTCACTGCAAAGAAAATTACTCATATGAATTACAAGCATTTTAAAATTACCAGCCTTGTTTAATATGAATAAAATTTACTGTTAGTTTTAATGACATTTTAAAGGAAATAATGTATCGAAAATATATTGA
Source organism: Phengaris arion (assembly GCA_963565745.1). Classification (NCBI taxonomy): domain Eukaryota; kingdom Metazoa; phylum Arthropoda; class Insecta; order Lepidoptera; family Lycaenidae; genus Phengaris; species Phengaris arion. Next base: position 2,857,980 of record OY751442.1, read on the forward strand.
TGATAAATTTTAATTGTTTTTTTTTTCTAGCAAACAAAAAAAATCTCAAGATAATTCCTGTGATGTACAGAGAGTGTGTACTGCCAGAACATTTAAGGTTCTATCATAACCTGCGTTATTCTTATCCTGAAGATAGGGCGCCTTTCAACTTTTGGAAGAAGCTTAGCAATACTCTGGGACCTGTGGAGCTCACTACGTATGTATTTTGTGTGTGTGAACACACACAAACACACAAAGAAATGACATTCTATTAAAAAAATTAATTGAACTACAATTTCTTTTCCAGTAACCGAACACTAAGCACTTCATCATCTTTTTCCGAACTGATGATGTCAGAACTGTCAAATGGAATGAATGGGTTCACTCCAATGAAACAGTTGCGTCCTAACGGAATCAACTCGAGTGCTCTTACATTGCCCAGCATTCCCACCGAATCAGTGTCACTCGGTGGTCTCAAAATAGATTTGACACCCGAGATGACACCTCTGAGCCATTCCAGTGTGGAAGGCACAAGGAAAAAGAAGTTGAATAGTTTAAAAAAATTTTTCGTGAAACCTTTAAAGCCATTCAGGAAACCAAAGTCAGAGAAACAAAAGGATGTTATTGTTGTGGACAACTGATCTACTGACTCTTCAGTCTTCAGTAAGGGTACCACAATAACATTCATTAGAGTGCTAAGTGTGAGTTTTTCTTTTCGCATTCGATCGTGAGCGCGTTTGGCGTTTACTAGGAATTTGTATGTCATTTGACCTAGTTGTCGCGTTTACAACTAGGTGGCGCTGTACAAACCACATACAAATTCCTAGTAAACGCCAAACTCGCTTACAATCGAATTCGAAAAGAAAAACTCACACTTAGCACTCTGGTAGATACTGGTTATGACATTTATGTCAGTGTAACTTACACTTACACGGTAAGTTGCAACATCATTTTAGTTATCATGGGAATAAAGAAAATGAATTTTGTAGTCCTATGTAACTTTAGAATTTTTTCATGCCATAATTAAAAAATATCGTAAAATGTTTTTAAGATTTCTTGTAAATTGCCGAAAAAAGTTCTTGTTATGTCGCAATTTTCGGTAGTAATTTAGTTTCTGTATGATGAAAAAGCGAGGGTAGTTTTAGATAGGATAAATTGTATATTGAAAAATTAATTTTAAATATATATTTTTTCCATCACGATATTTTAAATATGATATTATGCTTTTGCAATTCGAAATTTTTTATTGTTAAATATTATGTACAAAGGACTTAAGAGACTTGAGAATGTGCCTTATAACAAAACCTGAGATTTTATATAACTTTTTAACAACTCTTGTATATATACAGGGATATTTTTCTAAAGATTTAAACAATGTTAACTTGAAATAAAAATATGATATTGACATAAATGCATGTAATATTATTATTTAATTGCCGACGGAAGGCAGAAAACTCATTTTACACATGTATTTAGCACGGGTCCGATCTGGTACACCAGTAAAGTTATTGTATTTACTTTGAATTAGGTTCGAAATGTGGTACACCGGTACTGTCGGCGCCCGTACAAACTGTAGTTTCTTGATGCTAATTGAGTCTCTATAGGCAAAGCTTTTAATAAAATATGTTGTAAGTTGTTTAGTTGTACGTATCCAGATTTAGCAATTATTTTTATAGTTCCACTTATACAATTCTTTTTTACTTTTAGGCCAGTACCCAGTGCTAGAATTTTATATTCCTGTTGATAATTATATAAGTATATTTTCTTCGCCCACTTCGTGTTTCTGATGTCTTTCGGAAATTTCGTTTGTCATACGTCGTCTGTCAAACGATAATCGCCGAAGGCTAGTAGTAACGTGGTCGTACACTGTACTCTTGATTTATAATCTCAGGCACATAATATGACAGTCAATATTAATTCTGCGACCTGTGTCTATCATTACTAACAACCAGGAAACAGAATAGGAATAATAACAATTCACACCGAAATTCGTTACGAAATGTGACGCCGCGCTGCATTTTTAAGATTATTTTTTGAAGTTATTCAACATTAAACTTTTAATTACACAAAATGATACAAGTAGTTGCAAAGCGAATGTGCAGTGTATGACTGATGATTTTGAATAGCTATCTTAAAAATGCAGCGCCGCGTATCGTCGCGGTGTGAATTGACTCTGATACAAAAATAATTTCCAATTTTAAGTTACCATCTCAAAAATTGAAATACTAATAATGGGCTTTGAACAAATTGTAAAAAAATGTGATTATATATTATGTTACTTACTGTAATAATATTGTCGTTTTGTTACAAAAGTATATATTTTATAATACATTTCTATGAAGTTTCATTTTAACCCGTTGAAGAAGGAAATTTATTATATAAAATTACCCTGTTCAGTATGATAAAACTGGCTACTATAAGAAACCTTTTATTAACTACATTAGTTGAAATTGTTTTAGCCCTTTCATTTGATATGTCTTGTAGTGCTACAAGGGTGGGGACGTTTTGCCCCTTCTTCTTTGTATTACTGTGTACTATGATCTTTGTAGCGGTTTTTACGTAATCGTGCGTCAGCTATTTTACAATTAACATTGAGCTACTGTCCCGGCTGGACGACATTATCTTGCATATAAGGAAATTTAAACACGATAAACAGTATAAAATATATTTACAAAGCAATAGAATATATTCTGACGAGGTGGTCGCTGCCGCAGCTGGCCAGCCAGGTCTCGTCCGTGCCGGGGCGGAACGCCAACCTCCGCACTGTTAGGTGGTGAGCGGCACTAAAAAAAATATTAAATATTTTATATATTATTTATACCTCTGTTGACTTATCTTTTTAGGAGTTCGTGCCCAAATGGGTTAAAACGGGACCCTATAACTAAGAGCCATTAACCGTCTGTCCGTGATAGCTTGACAGCTGTAATTTTCACAGATATGTACCTATATGTATTTTATTAGCTACTGCTGACATCACACTGGCGACCCATTCGGTCTCAAATAGTGTGTTACCATCCTAATGTTCTAATAATGTGTCGAGATTATCAGACACAGATCAAAGATCTTGCACATTACCGTGTACCTCTACTATACCTATGTGCCTTGATTTTATCTTAAAAAAAAAACTAGTTGTCCCGAAACGCGTTGTTCTGTCTTAGCTATGAACTGGAATATTTAAATAACTACTTCTTCACCTACATCTACACGCTAAGCATTACCACTGTAGAAATTGTTTCTTTCTACGGAAGAGTAGACAAAATGACAGTTTGACAAACTAATTCTCATGTTTTAACTTAAGCGTTCTATAGATTTTATAAGTTATTACTTTTAAGCCAGCTACACACCTAAGGTTTCATCGTAATGATTTAAGCCGAACAGTGCAACTTTATCGATCGTGTGTATATCATATCGTTACGATTTGCAATACACACGGTAAAACTGCACAGTTCGGCTTATACCGATTTCACATACACACGATCGATAAAACAGCACAGTTCAGCTTACACCGTTAAATCGTACGATAAAACGTTAGGTATGTAGCGGGCACATAATCTTAACCAGATATTACATATAACTAAATAATAGATATAACTAGATAATAGATATAACTAGATATTACCTGTTATCAAGTTCAATCTTCAACGACCAGTCGCCGTTGAAGCCGTATATCCGTATCCGACCGGACTCGAAGCCGACTGCTAGTGTCCGCGACGCCGCGTCTCGGGAGGCAAAGTCCAACGCTGTCACTGACTCCTTGGGGATTTCTAACGGTGCTCCTGGAAATATGACGTAAAATTTTGATATATTATTCATTCTATATTCATTTCTACAGTTTAGGTTAGATCACTCGATATTTAGTATCGCTGGTTTTCACAGAGTAATGTTGCTTTTTTGTTTTTGTCGCTTACCCCTGAAACTTCATTATTTGTTTAATTTATTCTTTGGTCTAAAATAAGATGACCAATACTTACCAAACAATCCATATTGTTTCAGAGACGTTTCGGTCATTGACCCCGTTTTCGACCATAGACAAACCTGTAAAGCAATAAATGCCAAATTAACATTTTAACGTAGGCGCAACGCGACAATACTCACGCTAAAAGTTTTTTAAATGACAACTCTTGCGGCGTCTACGCGCAGTTTTACTAGGGGTGGAGTGGTATAGTCAATTTTACCTTCCCATCTCTAGATCCAGTACCAAAGATTTGTCCATCGTGAGACCAGGCGCAGCACCAAATAATCCTAGTGTGTACTCCGTTTGTTTTATCTGTGCAAGCTTCAATGTCAAACAAGTTTGAACCATCCCGCCTCTTGAATACGGTCCATTTTCGGTCGCGGGACACTGACAGCAGCCGTTGACTGTCGGGCGAGAACGCTAGTTGTGTCACTGTCAGATTATGTGACGGAAGTTTCTGTATTTGTTGCCAATTTTCTGTTTCCCTGAAAGTTTATGGGGATTATTTAATCTAAAAGTAATTTTTAAGCGAAAGCCTTCTTTTTAATATCGGCATGTCTTTCAATGCTGCGCAATTCGTTTAGTGGTTTGAGCTGTGAGTGCACTATGCGCAAGGCCGTAAAATTTGTGTATTTACCGCATCCATCCAGTTGCAATAAGAGCAAAAGTGAAGCATTGTACTCCGACTTCTTTTTTACTCTCAAGCTTATCCGGCTTACTAAAAAGGGTACTTTATTTCTATAGACTATTTGCCTGCCATAGCTTTAAGGGCATGCCAGACGGCGAAGTTACTACAATATTTTATGTTAAGATAAAGTATCGCTTGCTATACAGTTTGTATGAACTACCACAGACTGCTGAGATACTATACATTTTTATATTACGTACTTGTAATAAATATTTTATCTTAAGATGCCTGGAATTATTCATACATTACAGGCATCTTAAGATAAAATATTATAGTATCTTCGGTGTCTGTGACAGCCTTAATCCTTTCAGTGAGTTCAGCTATACAGAGTTGACCGACCACAGTATGACGGCGGCATGCTCGGCGTTTGTGGCGCGGCAGGCGGACGCGAGCAGGCGGCCGTCGGCGCTGGCGGCGAGGCAGTGCACCTCGTACCCATGCCCGTACAGCTTGTGCGTCTCCGGCCAAAGAGTGTTCTGCATGAGCGTTTCTTCTGTGGGCGGTTCTGAAGGAAATAAAATAAGCAATTTTTATTAAAAAAACTTTTGCCGAATACGTACGCCTATATTAACCCGGGCTATTATTACGAATCTATTGACACCTCATTTATTAAAATCGGACCATTACTTTAGGCGCTACGGTGGAACATACAAACATACTTAGACTGCCAAATCATTACCATTCCTTTTGGTTCCGCCGTAGTCGGGTAAAAACAACTGTTGACTGCAACTAACTGACATGAATACCACATTCAACCCCAAGATTTTCTAGGGGTTAACCGTAGGGCGCAGAACAACAGAATATGACCTTACCAGACAATTCCATCGACACGAAGTTATCAGCGTCGCCATTTTGTTGGTCGTCCTCGCTAAACACGGCCTTATTTGAAAGACCCAATGAAGGAACCGATGCTCCTTCAGGACCTGAAACAAAATGTATACATTTGTAAGTTTTAGTTTCTACTACAGTGGCCTTCAGTAGCTACAGTTCACCCAATACAATGGCGAGAAGGTTTACAATATTTCACAACATATGCAGCCGGCAGTCAATGCAAGCGTGCGATCACAACATGAGCTATAAAGTGACAGTTTCATTCTCTTATTCTTATTTTTCATTATTATCTTTATTTTTCAGTAAGTAGAGATAGACTGAATGAGAGTTTGACTAACTGAGATGATCAGTAGGTCGATTTTTGTAATAAAATCTTACAGTAATACAGTTTCGATGCAGCATTGAGATGTTAAAACAGCAAAATGGTATTCTCATAAATGTCAAATATTTCACGCATTTTTATTGGTCCAAACTCCAAAAATCACTTAATGATATCAAGACAGTCCCACTACTATCATAAATGTGAATGTTTGTGAGGATGGATGGTTGGATGGATGGTTGTTTGTTTGTTACACTCTTTAACGCAAAAACTAGTGAACGGATTTCGATAAAATTTGGTATGGTGGCAGTTTAGGCTCTGAATTAAACATATGTTACTTTTTATCCCGAAAAAGTACAGTATTCCCGTGGGATGCTATATTTAGGCTCCGCAGGAGCCTAAATTTATAATTAATTGAAAGTAAATTGAAAGTCTTAGTTAAAAACACGAGAAATGGGGTTCAGAGCATGCATTTTGAACTGCAAGATTTCTCTTCCCTAGAAAATGATCATACCTGCTTTAGCATCCTCTAACATATCTCCCACTATATTCCTATAGTTCAGTAGGAAGTTGTTGGGCGCTCGGAACACCCTTATGACTTTCTCCTCAGCGGCTGATACGAGTGTGGTGGGGTTTGGAAGCGCCAGCGCGGATAGATCATACCCGTGCACTTGGGGACGGGAGATCTCGTGCCAACGAGTCACGCCTAGAAAAAAAAATTTAAACCTTTGAGTGGTATTAATCAAAATTTCTGTCTAATCCTACTGGATGTTTGTGACTGTTTCACGCAAAACTGCTGAACGGATTTTGATGAAACTTGAGAGTAAAATAGAATAATATTGTAGCAAAGCTACATTTTCAACGTAGATAATATCGCTAATAACGACGCTTCTAGCGTCATCTATTAGCTGTTATTGCTAATTATAATAGCTAATTTACACTGGACCACGCCGTCTATTGGCAAACGTTTCTAACTGGAGCTTCATCTCCAATATTTCTTTATTGTGGCATATGGATTATGTATTACCGCTAGTTGCCAGCTAAAAAAAACAATATTATAGTAAACCCATAGGGCTGTCGCGAGATGACAGTCCTTTCTTTTGCTGAATCCATAATTTATTCAAGTTTTTCTGGATACAAGTGTATCATATGTCTTAATCCCGTTTCTACGGTGGTTTTTTTTATATCTGTGTTGTGAAGTTTTATTTGGTAAATCACGCTTGTAATAAAACACATTAATTTTTCATGTAAACTATCACATTGTAAAATTAGTTGTCAAAATTTGATTGGCCAAACCACATGCTCATTTGTAGTTTCATCTTTCCGTTCTTCCATTGTTATAATTTTAGGATGTTTGTATCCATACTTTAATTGTTCTTTATATCATCTTTTATTTTCCTTACCCCTTATTATGTGATGGTCACACAGCCAACAGATTTTGATTGTTTGGGGTTAAGATCATGGCGGCTTTGGGACTCCTGCTCCACATTTTTGTATGAATTTTTTCAGGGACCTATACTCCGAGTTCAAGGCACCGTTTTACATGGACTTATGGCTAGTTTCCATAACACACATCACACATCACACATCCGTATGCCTGAGTGCCGCTAGTTATTCCGGACTGATCTGACTGGCTTCGGACCCAGTCTGCACCGCCCCTTGGACGATCTACGTCGCGGCGAACATACTGGCGACGAACAATATTCCCGCGGGCGGAGTCGCGGTTTTGAGTAGTTTTGTCAAAATAAAGGAAAAGTGATAAAAGAGTCTCAATTTCAATTCGTGTGTTGACCATAAAACTATCATAATTGAATTTTGGATCATATAACTTTCGAAATGCAAATTTTTTGGGTGTGGGTGGGTTTCTAACCTCGAGAAAGGATGTGTGCGACTTAATTATTCAAAATATCTTTTTATTTATTTTGTACGGCCTTTTTTCTGTTTTTTTAAATAATTTAAATATGGCTAAATGTGTCCTGAAATAATACAGAATTCATCAAATACGACATGCTAGGTATGTAACAAATATAAATTATTATTTTACTGAATGAAGTCTATCAGACCATGTCTATTTTGATTCTACTCACCGTCCGTCCGTTTCCAAGGCGCATGTACGCGTGTGGTCTGATCTAGGGCAGTGCTCGCGAGGTACCGCCCCCGCCCCTCCCACCGCACCTCTTCCGCGCCGCCGAAGTGCCCGCCCACCACCACGCTCGGCACCCACGAATTACTATTCTGGAAAGGAATTATAAAAACAGTTAAAAACTAAACATTAAACTAATATTTTATATAAGGTTGTTAAAAATCAATGACAGATATTTTGGGCATATGATCTATTGCTTATATGTGAAGACATTTGGGTAGAAGAAAAAAAAAACAGGTAATTCAAAGAAGCAAATACTTTGCCTAAATAACATCAATACTGATTGTATTGATGTGCTGTGTGAGGTTAATGACCTTAACAGCGCCGTAAAGAGTATCATGTAATTTGATTAGTATATTAAGTACAATTTTTTAAATTCATTTTCCACCTAAACTTCATGAAATAAGCAAAAGGTCATATTCCCAAAATATCCGCAATTCATTTTAAAAACAACCTTATATAGTTGTTAAACTATTCAGTACAACTAAATTAGTGTAATAAAAAAGGAACCTTTGAATATAAAAATATTAAACCATTCAGTAGCATTTCATATCATGAGTAAGTGTTTACAAAGATCGATGAAGTATACTTTCAAGTATAAAATAAGGAAATTTTTGTTTGTATAATATATCATTAGTATATTATCATTAGTAGGAAATAATAATTACACCGTTTATATTAATTTCTTGGTTATTTTTTACATTTTCTTTGTTAATTTTACCTTATCAAGCACCCATATATGCAAAGATCCATTGTAGCCATGTGCCAAAATGGAGTTTGGTCCGAATCGGCTACCATAGAAGCCTAGCCCGTTGCCACCAACTTCACCAACCCTCACTTTCTCCACCCATGCTCCACCTTGACTATCCGTTTCCCATATAATAAGAGTTTTGTCCAGGGAGGATGTGAGGATTCTGTAGCTTGACTGACACTTGTTGTCTGTAAACATTAAGAGTTTTATAAAAAATAAGTTGCATTAAATATTAATTTATAAGTTATTCATTCATATAATATGATTTTGACTTTAATCTGAAATGTTTACCGTATTAAGTTTCATAAAGGCTTCAGGCTTTATTACATACTAAAAACAATTACTACATAATTTAATTTTTATGTTTAGGTATATATAACTGTGGATGTTATTATAGATAGTTTGACTAATGAGTCAATGTTCGAAATTCTATATGCTCCGCGACCATACTTAATCGCCGTGCGCACAAATGACATGTACTATATTTACTTTTTTCAACATATATTTTGTCATCATCATGAAAAATCTGAGTGATACATAAGAGTACTTTAATTCACAATGTGTTTTCCATAAAACATTACTCACTTTTAATTTCTTGCCATTGCACTCCATACACCCAACCCTCATGACCAGCTAATACTGCATCAAGTTTCACCGACCAGTCTATGTTATAGGCATTAAACACTTTCTGTTCCACTTTGATACCAAGAGTGATCTCTTCTACGTGCTTCTGTATTTTCCACACCCGGATGTACGTGTCTTGTGAGGCAGAGGCAAGCATTATAGTATCACTATCTGAAAATAATATATGTGATGGTGAAGATACCAATGAAGATATAATAATCAATTAAGTATTTTTAACAGATTTAACAAAATTTATGCCTTTGTGACACAGGCCACACTTATTTAAGAAGAACTATTCTTTGTATTTATTAAAATTGTAAATTTTAAATTCTAAAATATTACATGTAATATATTTCTTATACATTCATAATTGCAATAATATATTGTTACTAGTTACATACCAAATTTCAAAACATCAAGACCTCGTACCCAGTCTTCATGACCAACAAGCAGGTGGACCCTATGATACTCATCCGTCTTTGTAAATATGTGTATCTTGTGGTCATCCAGTGCACAAAACAGGATTGGTTGGTTTGTGATTGGTAACAGTGCTGCATGTAATGTAAGACACAACCCTGATTGTAAGTTTATTGTCTGCATCAGTGTTGCTACACCTGAAAAAAAATCCATAGAATTTTTTTTTATTAAATTAAATTAAATTCTGTTTATTTCGGGCTGCATAGGATATTTAATATTTAATAAACTAACACTAAAACTAACACTAAACACGTATTGTCTGCGTCGTGCGGTGCGAAGTGTTCGGGAGTTGTCCTCTAAATCTTCTGAAGACGACACCAATTGGCCAGAACTCCTCCTTCTCGAAGGTCGGTAAATGATGGGTTGGAACTCTTACCACAAAGGAACTAAAATTCACTTTATGGCGAGATTCCAAACCCTCGACCCTCAAGGCGAAGTTGGTTCTGCTCGGGTCCTCCAGGTGCGGTACCACGATGATTGCGGACAACGGGTTTCATCTTCTTCTTCTCGACTTTAATGAACCCATCATCATTGCACGTTCGGTCCTTTTTAGAAAGAGGACGATCTTTTGTAGTGGCCTTCTTCTTTCCTTTGTTTTTCTAACGCGGGGGAGGTAGTGGGGGGACGCAAGCAGCAACACTTGCGTAACTCAGCACCGAGTCCTTTGCGGGCGGTGAGTGGGCGGCAGGGGCGGCAGCGACAATGTTCGTTGACCCGTTGGTTAATGCTGATGGGCTAAAAGTGACCGCCTGCGCGCCTCGACGATGAGTGAAGTTTGCTGCATCAGGTGACCTACATATTGAATTAACACTTTTTAACTGTGATAATTCATTATGTAAATCACTTATGGTCGTCTCTGATGCCTGCAATCTACCTCGAACTTCAGGCAGTTCTTCCTTCAGAACCTTGATGTCTTTCAGTAGGCTGACGATGTCGACATGGTCCAGTGTCACTGGCGGCAGCTTATGCAAATCTTTCGCTACAAAAGCTGGCATTTCATTCGGATCCGTCTGCTTCAGCAGGGATTAATAATTATTGTAATAGTTATTGCAGTAATTATTCTGGCGTTTGAGTTAAGAGTTACTCTTCTATTAACAAAATATATATATTTGAAAAAAGTCAATTATTCTACTAATAAAATATATTTTAACCATAAATAAAAAAAAGGTAAAAATATACAAAATATGATAATAAACATACAATCTGTTCGTTCCCAAACTCTAACGGTTGAATCTATTGATCCTGTGTATACAATTAAACTATCCCCAGAATATAATCCATGTATACAATTGACTCCTTCTTCATGTCTTTTTAAAACACTAGAGACCTTCCACACTCCATCACTTTGTGACCAAATAGCAGCAGTTTTGTCAGCAGAACAGGACAGTAGCTCTGTACAGGTGCCATCTTCTTTTAGGATCCACTTAACAGAGTTCACTTTAGATGTATGATGGCTGAGAACTGTTAGAGGATCTTCATCTTTTGTATTCTGAAAAAGATTTTTGATATAATAGGGATTGTGGTAACTTCATATCTGTGGGAATAGTGAGGGCCACAAAAGAAATATCGGACCGAGCCGGTGGCATGCTCAGTCAGGCCGAAGCCAACTGTAGTAGTTTTCAGATGTTGTATATTATTATAATGCGCGGAACTGTGAAAACTTCGATAGCGCGATTCAGGATTGTGGTGCCAATTAGTCCGCCAGATATCTATTGAAATATCATACTGAGAGCTTACCCTATTGTAAATAACCACTGCATTTGTTGCTCCGAAGCATATGAGACCCTGTTCATTCCAGTCCACTATTTCAGGAGTACGGTTACAAGCGGCTGATGTGTATATATGTTTCACCGTTGTCTTCATGGTTATGTTCAATAAATACCAAATATATTCTTATTTTCTAAACATGTGATTTCGGGATTTGTTATGACATCAGTCATGACTAATGGAATTTGACATTTTTATTTTTATTTCAATAAAAAATTACGTTGCCTTGTCTTCAATAACACAGCAGCCTCAGTTAGGCCGTATGCTTATTTTCTAGAAGAAGAAGAGGGTGACAATTGACAAATGTAGTAAAAAATATATGGCGTCAGCATAAAATAATTAACCAGTGGGAGTTTTGCCGGGGAGTTCAATGAGTGATGTTGTGGAAAATTTGTAAAACTTCATACATTTGTGTTATTTCGGTTCTTAATGTGTAATATTGGTAGGTTATCAACCATTAAATATTCGTTAACGTGCACAAGTATGGGCAAGTGGTATAACTTCTAAAAACGTGCTATTTGTGTGTTTCCCGCCAAAACTCCCAAGGAACTTTCCGTAAAGCGTCTACCACCTTATTGAATCGACTCATTGACTGTACTGACTATTTATTTGGATTTTGACTAGACTTTAGACTTGACGATATAGGAATACAGTGTTGAAAATTGAAACGAAAGTTCTATTTCCCGCCTTTTTTACTTGACACTGGCAAATGGTTTGAAGATAAGCCGACCCCCTTAATTTAAAAAATAACTATAAAATATTTAATTGTCAATATTCTACTAATTACACTAATTACTACACATTTAATACTACTAATTACTACACATGTAGAACCGAAATAACACAAATTTATGAAGTTTTACAAATTCCACAACATGACTCATTGAACTCCCTTGAATTCTAACTTGACACTGGCAAATAGTTAAAGCCGACGCCATATATTAAAAATAAAAAAAAACAATCACCAATGTAATTGATAATGTTTATAGGTAGGTACGCTGTACGCGGGAAAAGAATTTTAATTACGAAACAAGGTTATGGACGTATTCTTTTGATTTAATTTGCATTACTATTCTTTTTTGGGTTCACACAGTTAACTTTACCAAAATGCCTGAGATTATGATAAATGGAATACCAGTTAATTTTCCTTTTGAACCTTACGATGTACAAAAAGCATACATGGAAAGAGTTATTTTATGTTTACAAAACAACACAAACGCTTTACTAGAATCTCCTACAGGAACTGGTAAAACTCTAAGTTTGCTTTGTTCCTCTCTAGCCTGGCTCCTGGTGAAGAAGGCACAGTTACAGATGAACGCCCAAATTGGTAACTTTTCTGAACACAGTGGCTTCAGTGGCAACTTAAAAGAAAATCTTAAATCTGGCGCAGGAAAGTCAAAAGACAACACATCATGGGGTATGCCTAAAATAATTTATTCATCCCGTACTCATTCCCAACTGACGCAAGCAATGCAAGAATTAAAAAGGTCTAGTTATAAACATGTGAAAGCAGCAATTTTAGGCTCAAGAGATCAAATGTGTATCCATCCTGAGGTATCTAAAGAATCCAATAATATGAACAAAGTTCACATGTGTCAATTAAAAGTTAAATCACGGACATGCTATTTTTACAACAATGTTGAATCCAAGAAAGTAGACAAGTCTGTAAAAGGGGATGATATATTAGATATCGAAGACTTGGTATCTGCAGGGAAAAAACTAAAGTGTTGTCCATATTATTTATCAAAAGAATTGAAGCAAGATGCCGATATAATTTTTATGCCATATAACTATATTTTGGATCCAAAATCTAGGAAAGCCAATGGTGTAGATCTTTTAAATAATATTGTAATTCTTGATGAGGCCCATAATGTTGAAAAAATGTGTGAAGAATCTGCATCTCTGCAGATCCAAACTACCGATGTAGCATTATGCATTGATGATATAACTCATATTATGAAATCATTTAGCGAGACGAGCGAGGAGCAAATGGATATCACAATTGATAACAATCAGCCAAAAGACTTCACCTGTGAAGATCTCTGTGTCTTGAAAGAAATGATGTTGGCATTTGAAAAGGCTTTGGATGGGATTGAAGTTGGCTCTGAGGGCTCCACATTTCCTGGTGGGTATATATTTGAGCTACTTTCCATGGCAGAAATCAAAGATCATAATCAATTGTCAGTTATAACACTTATGGAGAATCTTATTCAGTTCCTTTCCACATCAAGTGCTTCACCATTTCAAAGAAAAGGTCTTGGATTGCAGAAGTTTGTAGATTTAATGAATGTTGTGTTTAGTGGCACTACACATACATACAAAGAAAGAGTTAAAATGTGTTACAAAGTGCACATTCAAGTGGAAGACAAAAAGAATAACAAGAAGACTGATAGTTGGGGTGCTTTAAAAACAACAAACAGCAAAACTGCTGAAAGGGTTCTTAGCTACTGGTGTTTTAGTCCTGGTTTTGGAATGAAGCAACTTATTGATCAGAATGTAAGGAGTGTTATATTAACAAGTGGTACATTGGCTCCTTTAAAACCACTTATATCTGAGTTGGGAATCCCAATTGGAGTACAATTAGAAAACCCTCACATTGTTAAGTCAAATCAAATTTGTGTTAGAATAATTCCTCAAGGTCCAGATTCTGAACCTTTAATTTCAAACTATCAGAACAGAGATAATGCGAAATATATTTCATCATTGGGCAGAACAATCTTAAGTTTTAGTCGAGTGGTACCAGATGGTCTTTTAGTTTTCTTTCCATCATATACTATAATGACAAAATGTCAAGAAATGTGGCAATCTGAAGGCATATGGTCTAGTATAAGTAATATCAAACCAATATTTGTAGAGCCTCAAAGAAAGGATACTTTTAATTCTATTATTAGTGAATATTATAGTAAAATAAACGATCCTAATACAAAAGGAGCATGCTTTATGGCTGTATGCAGAGGAAAAGTATCTGAAGGTCTTGATTTTGCTGACAGGAATGGAAGGGCAGTGATTATAACTGGATTGCCATTTCCACCACTAAAAGATCCTAGAATTATTTTAAAGAAAAAATATTTAGAAGAGCTCAGAGTAAAAGAAAAAGACTGTCTATCTGGTGATGAATGGTATTCATTGGAAGCCACCAGAGCTGTTAACCAAGCTATTGGAAGAGTTATAAGACATCAGAATGATTATGGAGCAATTTTGTTATGTGACAGTAGATTCAATAGTCCCAAAATGAAATCTCAGTTATCAGCTTGGTTGAGAGATCACATTAAAGTTTCTAACAGATTTGGAGAAACTGTTAGTGAAATTTGTAGATTTTTCAAAAATGCAGAAACATCTTTACCAGCTCCTAGACTAAAACCATTGCTCCCAGATGAAGCTAATTTTAGCACACATGAATACAAAACAGTTAATCCAAGTGGTGTGTCATTTCCTACTACAAATTCAAGAGTAGTTGCAAAATCCTCTACTCAAAAGTCAGTTAGCCAATATCCAAATTCAAATGAGGTGTATGCAGACTTTTCAATAGATTTTTATAAAAATGCTCAATCATCCGCTTATGTTAATGAATTTAGACCTAAAGAAAGTAGAGATTTATTTAGTGCCCTTGACAAAGTTAATGATACAACAGTTCAGCCAGCATCTCAATCCTTGGTAACCGTTCACAAAAGAAGTGCTGATAATGTATGTGCAAGTGTTGTGGCCAAAAAGAAGAAATTAAAAATAAAGTCTTTTGGATTTGAAGAAAATTTAGAAAATGGGGGTAATATTGATGCAAACGCAGTTAAAAACGAGAGAATTGCACCAACATCTTTAATAGACTTTGTTAAAGAAATTAAAACATTACTTGATGCAGAAAAATATAAAAAGTTTCAAATATCCATCTCTGCCTACAAAAAAGAGGGAGATTATGCTTTATTTCTACAAACCATGTCTGAATTGTTACAAAACGGAAAGCTTTTTTATTTATTTAAGGGAATGAAAAGATTTTTACTAGAGGGTCATAAAAAATCATTTCAAGAATACTGTGATAATGTCAAATTATAATAATGGTAACTGATGTATGTAATATGTATATATTAAAAAAAAAAATTATTTTTATGTTTGTCTTATTAAAAGTTTTATTATTCATGAATGTAACATAAAATAAAAAAAATATAATATTAAAGTTTTTTATTCTATAATTACTATATTATTATTTCTACTGTAACATTAGAAAACATTACTTTTATTGGGTTCATTAATTTTGTTAGCTATTTCCACAGAATTTATTCTTAATATAGTTTGTTGTGCTCTTTGGAAGTTGATTCTCATAAACTGCTTCCTTCTCTTTTTCTTGAAGTGTGTTCTGGTGTGGGACAATCCCTTTGAAATGACAGTTGCAGTTACATTTACCAAGCCTTGCTGTACAAGAGGTCTTCCGATAAGTGAGAAATCTCTCGTGGCAGCAAGTAGCACTTTGTCTAAAGATAATTTATCTCCGATGTTTGGTGGCCAGTATCCCTCAACAACTAAAAGATCGCCATCACTAACTCTCCACTGCTTACCCAACAAATGCACAATAGCAAAATTACGGGATGACTTTTCTTCAATTAACTTATTGCAAGTGACAATAACATTTTTAGTTACTTCTGGAGCTTGAGTATGGGTGCTCAGCTGATTGCTTTTTATAAATCTTGATAATATGCCAGCTGAAAAAAATAAAATAATGAAATAGGTAACAATTTGTGCACTTTAAATAATTCAAGATTGTAACTCATCAATTTGAAGCAATAGTTTGCAATTGCATCAAAGTAATCAGTTACAGTGTTCGCGCAAATTGTTTTTACAATATTTTAAACTGGTTTTGGTCCTTCAATAAATAAATAAAAAGTCAATTTATCTAAGCTCAACATGGTTATAGCATATTATTTTTAGATTTAGAGTTGTGGGGTTTGTTTTATAATATTAGTAATATATTCATTTTATTTTTAGTGTAAAATGTGTTCCAATGCATGTTGAGGCCAAATGTAGTTAGGTAGTTATTGTATTATTATACTGTTTTTGATGCAAGACTATTTTTGGTCCTCAAATATTTTTTTTTTAAATCGTATTAACGTTTAGGGCTACATTATATAGTTAATGAGCATAAAAGAGTAAAGAAATAAAGTAAACAACAATTTACATTATATACCTTGTCCAGAAGTAAAGAGATTTGTTAGTTTTTGAAGACCCGTTCTAATCAATGCCATCTTGGCGAATGTTTTCAATGACTTGAAATTATAAGTGAAATACCATCATAATAGTTTTAGGAATCCATCGGTATAGGAATAATTCACAAAATGTTAACAAAATAACCTCAAAACAAAACCATAGACCACAAGAAATTAATATCAAGTGTCAAAACTCAAATGTCAATTGTAAACTAATGCCATCAGTTTTTTTTAAATGTATATATGGCATCGGCTTATAACCATTTGCCAGTGTCAAGTTAAAAAGGCGGGAAATAGAACTTTCGTTTCAATTTTCAACACCGTTTTCCTAATCATAAAGTCTAAAGTCTAGTCAAAGTCCAAATAAATAGTCAGTGCAGTCCATAAGACATGTCAGTCGATTCAGTAAAGTGGTAGAAGCTTTACTGAAAGTTCCTAGGGAGTTTTGGAGGGAAACTCAAAATAGCACATTTTTAGAAGTTGTACCACTTGCTCACACTTGTGCACGTTAACAAATATTTAATGGTTAATATTCTACCAATATTACACATTAAGAACCGAAATGGCCACTGTGGCCAGTAGGTGCTTGATCTCCCCACTCCTGGTTTACCACTTCCACTACATCACTGATACCACGCCCACAAGTGTGCGTGAATATATTTATTATTTTAAGGGTCAATACACTACAAAAATTAGCTAATAAACCAAATTTGATGTAATTCAATTTGTAAATAATAACATCAAATAATAAAATATTAAAATTACCTACATTAGTTAATACCCAGCAATCTAAGATTTGACATGTTTAGTATAATTTGATACTTGACAGGTGGTTACAAGAATGTGACGTCATGACAACACATTTTGGCGGCTTTATTAATTACTTAAACTTCTATGCTTATTTGCAAGGAATGGTCCAGTTTGTTGTGTTTTTGTCCATGGTTTGTTTATTTGCATTGAATAGGCTCCGAAACTACTGGACTGATTATGATGAAAGGGACAGATATAGAGTAGGCTATGGGGAAGGACATAGGCTACTTTTTATCGCGGGAAAGCGTATGGTTTTCGCCATAATATTTCAAATTATTATAAAAAACCACACCTTTAACACAGAGTAAATAATAATGAATACTCACATACAGAGGAACAACTTTCATAGAACGATCCAAATTTTGTCAGGATTGTCACAGGATATGGGGTATATCAAACTAAATCTAGCGGTTTTGGTTATTAAGAAATTAACTATACAATTAAGAAACAGTCTAATGCTCACCACAACCCGGCATAGAACCTGCACCATCACGTGTGTGACTCAAGGGGTCTATTCACAAGGTCATGACGTACGCTCTATATAAAGCAAAACTCCTACTAGAAAATTTTATATTTACTTACCTTTTATAATTCTTAGAATAATTAGGTAAAATATGATATATTTTATTTATTTCATTATTTTTCATGCACGCAGTACATTACATAACCATTTTTTGTTTAATATAGTTTGTATGTAATATTATTAGACACAAATATGTTTTATTTGTCATCATGACAACCAACATTAATCAGTAGCACACATCTCACATGACATAAAAAACTCAAAACTCGAAATTTGAAAATTTTGACGTCCCTTCGACGGACCACAAACTTTACGGGATTTTTACACTATTGCAGCGTACGCGATAGGAGATTAAATTTGTAGATACGCATACATTATTGCGTGCTTGTAGAATCTAACCTTAATGCCGAACCGCAGCTACGCCACGCTACGACGTAGCACGCGGTCTACGGCGTAGACGCTCGTATCTCAGACAACGGATCTTACTATTGGAAGGTAGTCGATAAAATAATCTTATTCAAGACATACATAAAATTATACTTCTATCTGTAGACAATGTATTGGTCTTGTAAATTAGTGGAGGTTTTCAATTTGATAGTTTATTTGGAATGTGGTAAACGAAAGTTAGATCAGGAATTTCTATTATCAATACGACAGTAAATACAAATAGTTAATTTCCAATAAAACATAAGCAAAATATTACAGAAGTAACGTTCCCCCGAACTGGGCGACGGGGGATCGCTATGGGAGACGTAGAGGAGTACAAAGTTGCAATTTGCGGCTAAAAAAAACCAGTATTTCTTTAAAATTTTAAACAAAATAAAACATTCAACATTCTATGGGGACCTACTTAAAAATAATAACATACATTATCATCATAGTTAGGTTAGTTGTCGATAAGTATTGTTATTATTGTATGTATCTCTTTTGGCCGGTTTCTGAAGAATTTACATATACTCTAGATAAACTGAGATTAACTGGCGCTGATATATCTAGTGGTCACAAGTACCTTTTTCAAATTATTTTGCAATAATTCGGCAATGTAACTAGTTTTATAATAAAAAATTGTTTCTTTGGGAGTGAAATCGAGAATGAGATGCGAGAAAAGATGGACTTTTCTCGCATCTCCATTTAAGGGACTTCTACCAAACACGCTGTATAGCCGCATGGTTAAATAATTCGCAGGTTAGTTACAATAAGTTGTGAGTTAGCCGGAGCTACTCAATTACGACTCAATATTAATGATGTTGCTACAAGTGAAGCTGTTACATAATTTAAATACATAGTACTTGTACACGGAGGTTAACAGACCCGGGGCAAATGAGTCTCACAATCCCGCCTCCAGGTGATTATCTAAAGTATGGCCAAAATCAGGTGGCCCCGGGCTCGGGAGCGCTCGGTCGGGCTCGGGCGCGCTCGGCGGCGTCTGGGGCGCGTTGCCATGCCGACGGCCGCAAGCCAGCCCGCGCCCGCTGCTGCCGAAAATAAACACAAGAGCCTCCATTATGCCACGAGGTAGGCGCTAGCTCCAGATTTCACATATTTTCAGGCAACGACCGAGCCAAGCACTCGAGTGAGAGCTACATTAGGATCGCCGCTCATAGCGCTCAGTCTCTGAATAGCACCGATGATTTCGAGGGCTTTTTGCGAAAGTTGCGGGAGGCTGTTTGCTCTGTAGAGCGCGGGCTAGTGCGGGCGCGGGGGTGTGGTGGGCGCGAGGGAGGGGGCGCGGTGCGCGCGCAGGGCTCGCGCGTCAGTCGCTGGGCGGCGCGGGCCGGCGAACGGTCGATAGTGCCGGGCTCGGGCGGCCATGTTGCGCGACTGCACGCGCCGCACGCCTGCACGCGCCGAGTGAGTGCTGTGGTGGACTCCGTGCTGCGTGCTCGACGCTCGTGCCATGCGCGCCCGCCGCTAGTTACGTATGGGCTCAGGTAATAACGCTCGCTGATTCTGATGATTTGTGTCCGTTTCGATTGATAACACGCTCTGGATCGCCAAAATATATCATTTACAGAACGAACGCAACAAACCTTATAATAGAAAAAATAAAAAACGTTGTGTGTTATAATATTGAGGTTAAGATGAGAAATGTTCGGTTGATACGAGCACAAAAATTTGTACGTATTATGTACCCGAGAGAATAGGAGATTTTAATAAACGCCCAAATGTGGAAAGGCTGTCACGTAAGCGCGAAGTAAGGTTATGAGGGGAATATTATTTTGTACAGTACTGCGTAAGATCTTTAATAGAGCTTACAGTCAAAATTTAAATCCTACTCAACAGAATATGAAGCTTTTAAGTCCTCTTCCCTGTATTATATTATGTCATGTGGTATTTCTTGCTTTTAATTAATAATCAACACTTAACAAGATTCAAGATAAATAGTCAAAGGACCAAACGCTCATAACTAAAGCATGCCTAAAGATAATTTCTACTTGCTTGGACGTTATTACAAAAGGCATACTTAAGCCATAAAAGAGGGTTGTTTGTACTGCAGCATACCGTAATATAAGCTATGTCATGTAAATATGACAACGTAATAGGTATAGCAAGGGAATATTATATACTTGTTATATAATATATCTGTATTGTTATATAATGTATCTGATTGTCAATTATTATCGAAGTTTACAAGAGTGTACATGCAAGTCTCTATGTCTCGGAATGTAGTTAGACGAGACGTTAACGCTTAATACGGACTATTTGAAGTACAATTAGATAGACAGATCGATAGAAAACTCTTTATTTGCACACACAATTATTACACTTTTTACAATTATCACACACAAATAATTAAACTGAACCAACTGCGGACAGCAGTTTCTTCCACACAAACTAGACTGTTCTTATGGGTATTAACTTATGTATAAAATATACAGGCTGTGTTTTTTCAGTCAGTGGTCAAACTTTCAAGAGTGAATATACTTCTGAATAAGTATAAGCAACTTTTACAATGGAATTAACTTTCTTACTTGAAAAAAAAAAATCGGCAGTATCCTACAAAAGTGCAATGGCACATACACATAAGAGGGTATATACATGCACATAATATATGTTTGTATTTGCTAGTCTGAGGGTCTGTTCTATAATCATCCGATGTCGGATAGCTTATTCACAAGTTTTCTCCCTCTTTGTCAATAAGCGGGAGAAAAACTTGACAAAACTTATAATTAAACTACTTAGCTCGTATGAGAAGAATCTGAACAAGCTCTGAAGGGCGAAAGCTAGTTTGGCAGCCTTCACAATGTAAAGATACTAGCTTTTGCTCGCGGCTCCGCCCGCGTAAATCAGTATTCCACAGAACACTGTAATTTTTCGGGACATAGAGTAGCCTATGTGTTAATTTCATCAAAATCCGTTCAGTAGTTTTTGTGTGAAAGAGCAACAAACATCCATCCATCCATCCATCTTCACAAACTATCTCATTTATAATAATAGTAGGATTACTTGCTGATCGTTCTAGTAATGAGGAAGCTAACGATAAGATGTTCATCAGGAACACAGATTAGCACAAGTTACGGAGAGTCGTTAAGTACAGACGTGGTCCAGTCATCGAGATAAATGTAACGGAACAATAAAAACTGCACCAAATTTCGTTTATAGTAAGTAGGTATTATATTCAAAATCATTAGGTTTTTATTACTTAAAATAAGGATAACATATAGATGATTATACCAGTACTTTGAGCAGGTTTCATAAACAATTTTTTTTTGTACGCACAAATGTATTTGAAATTATTGGTTGGCACTATCAGACGGTGATTAGAGTAACACAGTGTGTTTTATGTCATTTCAAAATAAATACTATTATTTACTTACCTTATTTCAAGTCTATAAGTTCTATAACTTCTATGGTTTTGAAAAAAAAATGAAATTTTAAAAGTGTAGTACTCTCTTTTGCAGGCTAGTTCGATTCCTGGCTGAAGATTAATTGTACAACATGTAAACAAAAAGAACAATTGTAAAACAATGTAAAATCTAACAATAGAGTTTTGTTTTTTAAATCAGTTCGTATTTTTATTTATTCCTTATAGTCTTAGATTCGACCTACCATGCCCAGTAGAAAATTCATTCTGTATGAGTATGATATAGTTCGAGAAATAGTCGAGCTTGTCGATATATAGTTTGTAGAAGTAGTGGCTCCTACGAACTTTTTTAAACACGCTGTTAAACCAGAATTTCCACTTTCATAATGGGTTACGCAAAGTTTTCTGACGTAAAAACAAGCGTTAAAGCTAAAAATAACCTTACCGGGCAAGGCTTTTTCTCTGCATTTTCATCATCATCATCTCCGACCTCTGACTACTCTTCCTCAATGTGAGGAAGACGGTAAAGAAAAATATAAGGACACAAAATAACATACTTTAACAAAATAATGCTCGAACGCACGTGAAGCCTGTCCACCCGCAATAGCTGGAATAAATAGATGAATCAATGATTTAACACAAAATAAAATACATTTTATAGTTAACTTATAAAGAAAAATGTTTTAATTGGCGGCCTTAATGCTGGAAGCAGTTTCTTGCAGTTATTAATCCTCCATACTTTTTGGTACATTACTACATAAAAAGAATATGTATTTTCTTATTTATGACTGTAGTATTTACAAAAACTGTTGCCGTTGAGATACGTTAGTCCTACTAATATTATAAATCTGAAAGTTTGTGAGGATCCAGATGGATGGATGGACGGTTGTATGGTTGTTATTCTCTCACGCAAAAACTACTGAACAGATCTCGATGAAATTAGGCTCTGGATTAAAATCCCGTAAAAGTACAGTGTTCCTTTGGGATACCTTATTTACGCGGGCGGAGCCGCGGGCAACAGCTAGTAATATATATTCTTTGGCTGTGACGACAGCCGTAATTTCGATAGTGTTTTGAAAAATGAAGATTTTTATTTCCAAAAGAAAATTCCAAAATATTTTATTTCTTAGCTCAGAATATCACAGGAAAAGGCACCACCGATGATGAAGACGATCGATTGATGAATGATTTAGTTTTAAGATAACACTCCTTTCGTGTCAGAACATAGGCCTCCCCATACACTCCTCTAATGAATATATTTTATATATAAGCCTTATTATATTGATATAGTCTATTAAAAATTTAATCATTTGTATATATATCGCCTCATTAGCTTTAACGAAGTCACGAGTGATAAAATTATATGTAATTTTTTCCCTCGCGTATATTAAACCCTTTTATGGATCGTTTATGTTGTTGTCCACCATAATTTTTATCTTATTACATACTAGATGAGGGCCGTATATCACACCTTTATTGTGCTGATGTGTGGGTCGATAAATTAAACAGAAAATTAATTAATTTGGCAACACTTCTGAACGGTTAGTTCTAGAAAGATGAAACTGCATGGACAATATGTGTATTTATCACGTCGCGTCGACAAAGTGCTAAAATTTTCACAAAGTTCACACGCACTTGGCCGGTTTTATGACTAGGCTAAACCGAGGGGTTTCATCAGCTTACACGAGGGATATTGTAACATCAACGGCGATAATGCCGATTACGATTGCGATCCGACAACATTATGTGTAACAACTGACAACCGACAACAAGATATAACGTTCGATTACAATGGAACGAATCACTTACGATAGTAAACGGAATTTCTCTTGAGTGAGGTCAAAGTATTACTATAATTTAAGAAAAAATGTGGATTTTCAGCAGCAGTGGCGTACTAAATGGATTTTCTATTGAGCTATTTCAGATTGAAGACAGTGAAAGGCATTGACATTAGGTCACTATTAAAAAGAATTGCACTGAATTGCTACTACAAGTCAAATTGTTCGAAATTGCCGGTCAAGCTGTTTTAACAAAGTACAGATTTCATTTAATGTAATATGTAGTGGAACTTTTTATTACAGTGTTTTTTTTTAAAGAAAAATACTGGCTGAATAACTTTTATAAAATATAAAAATATTTTTCTAAGTAGCCAGTATCTCGGTGAAATATATTCTATTATTCTTTTAGTATATATAAATCGGTATATACTGGAAAGAAAAAATACTGGCTATTTAAAAAAAAAAAAAAACTAAAATATTTGTATGTTGCCAGTGTTCAGCTAAAATATGAGTATCGTGTGCGACAGATGTCGCCGGCGTGCAGAATATGCTAAGTAGATAAAAGTGACACGCGATTACAGTTTCTGGCCGCAGTTCAATTTATGCAGCCTCCGTGTTGTTTTTTAATGAAATACTGTATTAAAAACATATTCCTCTTCACTTTTTCTGAAAAGTTGTTTATATTAATTAAGTACGATTTAATTACACGTGGTTTTAATATTCCATTTTAAATTATGGAACAATTCAGCGGGCCGATGGTACTAGCCGGAAAACCTTTTAATTTTAAAATGTATTTAGTCCTTAGTTAACGAGTTTTTAAGAGCCCAACCGGGATTAAGTAGAGCTAGTTATTTGAATTTATTATTACCTATTTCTCAATTATTATCATCAATTATCTTAGGGAACGTACCCATACCACGTGACCACTTATTACCTATTTTTACCCCCCACGGTGACCATCCCTAGTATATGGCGAGACCCCCCCTCTTTTTCAAGTAGTACCAATGGCGCGAGATTTTCGCGTGACAAAAACCAAAATCCCCTCCCCCCCTCCTCCCCTTACCCCCCCAAAAAGGTCGCGTTTAGTATGTTCTCTTACTATCTTTATCTACTATTATAAACGTGAAAGTTTGTGAGGATGCATGGATGGATGGATGTTTGTTACTCTTTCACATAAAAACTACTGAACGGATTTTGATGAATTTTGGTATGGTAATAGTATAAGATCTGGATTAACACATAGGCAATTTTTTATTCCTAGGAAGTGTTCCCGTGGGATACTGTCTATACGTGGGCGGAGCCGCGGGCAAAAACTAGCAATTTCAATAAAATAAATACAAAAGATCTAAATCCAGTCCATATGAAAGGAACAGAGTGTTACTAAAACTGTTGGAATGGAATGAAAAAATGGAATACTCGTAGTTACTACTGATCGACATAATTTGAGGTTATTTCCAAATATTTCAGTAATATAAACTCCATTCAAAATCATTCCTCCACCGCACTTACATTACAATCCTTCACTACAAACAGCACAGACTTCGATAGAAGCTCTTAGGATCTCTAATCCGAGTACATAAAACCAAGATATAGAATAATAAAGCTCGGCATCCACTCCGACATGATTGAGTCGCGCGCCTCAATAGAAATCGAATAAAAGGGGAAATATTCCGCAGCGTGAACAAGCTGCACGTGGCCGACAAGCTGTTCTGTACAATCGGGGAAATTAATGTTTGGTTCAACCTCATAATTTTGTTCGTGATTTAATTATAATATGGCGATGTAATTCTGCCGTCACACGGAAGAAGGACGCAACAAGCTAACTAAAAAGCAAGCACAAATCTAACATTTTTGTTAGAATTGTGTTATATACATATTCGGAGTTAGCAGAAAAAGGCGCATCTATTAGTGTCTTTAAATGTTAATAAAAATGAACGCAAAGTGCATTAATATAATTTGACAATACGCTTGGTTCCAATTTGAACCAACGCCTTTTAGTGTTAATCGTTCTCTAAATATCAACACATATTTCATTGATACAAATGACGAGAGAGACAAAATGATATAATCATCTATTACTATTACGATTTTAGAAGTAAAGTATAATTCTATTAAG
This sequence comes from Phengaris arion, assembly GCA_963565745.1. Lineage (NCBI taxonomy): Eukaryota > Metazoa > Arthropoda > Insecta > Lepidoptera > Lycaenidae > Phengaris > Phengaris arion. The sequence goes on from OY751442.1 coordinate 2,883,738, forward strand.
CAGCGTAGGATGTAGGATATTTTTTAGGATATTTTCAAAATGACAAATGAAAACAACATAATAATTATTACTATTATGCAGCCATTATTATCCTGTTTGAAACTTTTTCTGTTGATTATTCGAAAAAGCTTGTTAAGTTTTATTTGAAAATAAAATAATTTAATTTCATTTGAAACCAAGTCTAAAATATTTTTTAAGCTGTTATTAAATTTTTGATTACTTACTGAATGCAGAAAGCCGTAAATTACAGAGAAAATATTAATATAGTCTATTAAATAAAATGATTTATAGTCTAGAAAAAGCCTCTTTTGAGAAGTCAGACCTTTAGCAATAATACTTATCAATAAATAAACACACCGGCATATTTAGCGGAACACAAAAAAAAGGTCCATAATTAAAAAAAATATGGTTTTATTTTAAAATCTACTTACTACACTTCTTTAGTTATTTAAAGTTTCATTTGTTTTACTTATAATGAGATAACATTAAGAACAGATTTTGCGAGTAAAGGCTATTTGTGAAAAATGGTACATTTTTGAACTTTTCATGTAACCGGGAAAAGTGAAAATTAATATTAAAATAACAATTAATTAAATTAGAAAAATGGTGATTAATATCGCGTATTTCCTCCACGTGCTCTTATTAAAGTTTCTACCCGTCTAGGCATACTGAGAATGATGTTATCGATGGTCTCCTGGGATAGTCTCCGCCATTCCTCAACTACGACGATTCGCAATTCACCCACGTTGGCAGGAGCTGGAACTCTGGACTTAACTTTTCTTTTCAGCAAGTCCCAAACGTGCTCTATTGGGTTTATATCCGGTGATCTCGCCGGCACTCCATAACAGTGATATTCATATCATTAAGATAAGCTTGAGTTACCCGAGCGGTATGCTGCCGAGCATTATCCTGCATAAAAACAAAATCGTCACCGATATATGGGGCAAACGGTACGACATTTTCTTCTAAAACTTCTCTGATATAGCGGTCTGCAGTCAGACTCTCTCTGTCAATCACTACCAAGTCTGTGCGAGCTCCCAAACAAATGCCCGCCCAAACCATTATTGATCCACCACCGTATGCAACTGTAGTTTCAAAATTTGTCTGAATGTACCGTTCTCCTTTGCGTCTGTATATTATTTGCCGGCTGTCAATTTGATTTAAGAGAATACTGTACTCATCACTAAACAATACCTTACTCCATTGGTCCGCGTTCCAAAGTCGATGTTCCTGAGCAAAAGTTAACCTGTTTTTACGATGATTTACCTCGAGCCTTGGAGCCTTGGCGGGAACAAATGAACCCAAACCAGCTTTTTCGAACCTTCTTCGTACTGTACGCTCACTTACGGTTACACCCCACACTGCTTCTAACTCATGTCGGGCTTGGACGGCCGTCAAACGGGGGTTCCTACATAAACGAAGCCGAATGAAACGATCATCCCTACTCGAAGTGCGTCTTTTTCTGCCTTGTCGCTCTTCTCACATAAGTACCGGGCTCCCTGAACCGTTTGATACTGTGATGGATCGTTGAAACTGGTCGACGAAGATCTCTGGATATCACTCTGTAGGTTTGACCATTTCTTCGCATTTCGAGTGCCCTGGCAATCTCCGTTGGGGCTAAGTCAGGCATAATTCAGTCCTCAACTCCAAAAAGATAGCCGATTAAAAAAAAACTATCAAAAAACAGTATTTCAATGAAATTTTAAATCAAACCCAGAAGGAAGAAATACTCGTAGTTCGCTCCAGATAAGGTGTATTTGAATAAAATTAAAACAATTGCATAAAATGTGATGTTCAGTTGTTTTCTTAATTTGAAAATATTTCTTTTTAAATTAAATGACGTATAAACCAGCCAGCAACCTAATATGATACTGATATCAAACCTTTATTTTATGTTCCGCTAAATATGCCGGTGTGTGTAGATTTTGCCCGCGTAAACGGTGTAAAAAGTAGCCTATGTGTTATTCCAGCGCTTAAACTACTACCATACCAAATTTTATCAAAATCCGTACAGTAGTTTTTGCATGAAAGCGTAACAAACATCCATCCATCTTTCACATTTATAATAGTAGTAGGATATTGATGATAATGATCTCCGTGAAAAAACGATCCGAGGTTACAAAAGTATTAAATAACCAGCTAACCCTTAATAAAATGTGGCCTTTTAATGTGTTTTTTTTCAATTTTATGACCTACGTCTAATAGATATACGGTCACCGATCCCCAGCGTCATAAAATAACATATAAAATAATATATAATATGTAATTCAGAAGATTCATAAGTATTATATACTTATATATTCACAAGATAATTCAGAATTCAAAGTATATGTAATTGACTCATAATATGCTACAGTCGCCGATATCAGCTGCTAGACCAATTCGATTAGCATCTTAATGACAGATCTAACTATATCTCATATTCTATGCTCGAGTTATTCCATACAAGTTGTTGCCCGTGGCTCCGCCCGCGTATATACAGTATACCCATGGGAACGGGTACGATGTACTTTTTCGGGATAAAAAGTATCATATGTTTAAATCGAGAGCATAAACTACTACAATACCAAATTTCATCGAAATTCGCCAAAACTAACGGTAGGTCCGTTAGTTTTGGCGTGAAAGAGTGACACATCCATGCATCCTTACAAACTTTCACATTTATAATAGTAGCAGGATTATACGAACGTTTACTATATGCTAGTAGCCCCACTATCTACTAGCGTTTATACTAGTGGCTTTACTATGATCTAGTCATCTCACAAGTTTCCTTTGGTTTAATTTCATTAGTTTATCTTGTGCTTAATTTTTTTTAATACCTTTTTTTTATTTATATTCATTTCAAGGACGCTTTTGAAATATTGTTGTTTTAGAAATTCTTATTAACATTTAAAATTTAAAAAGAAAATAATTATTGTCTTTTTTACTACGTAGAAAACTTTATTTTATTGGTACAACATTGGAGAAATGATCAGTTATGTAGTTAATATGCATTGAAATGCAATACATCTAAAATCTGTACAAAAAACTGAAAACTATCTTTTAAAATCGGATCTGAGAATATAACCACTTAAAATCTCGCGATTTTATGTGCCTGCAGTGTTTCTGAGCAAGTTTATGGCCACATGAAAATCAAGATCTGATAGTATGGAGGCAATATCGAGCTGATACGGTCAAGCCTTTTGATTTATTTTATGATGCCGGTTTATGTGCGGAAATAAACGTGTCGCTGAGACAAACTGCAAAGTTGATCTAAGTTTCTTTTCTGTGCACGGCGCTTTAAACTACCACTTAAGGCACAGAGTAGAAAATATACACTTACTAACAGAGGAACCGCTTTCATAGAATGACCCAAATCGAACCAAATTTGAAAATTTTGACGTCACCTTCAACGGCCCACAATTTTTCCACACAATTATCTTAGACAAACTGTATGCTTCTAGTAGTATCGCTTGAATATTACATGAAAATCAACAGCCAAATATTCAAGTTGTCGATAGAGGAAGCTGTAATGAATATGTGTTTATCTAGCTTTAACCACGGTTAGAATAAACCACGTTAACTGCGTCCCCGGGGCAGTAAAAAGGTTTAATGTACCTCTAATTTGTTTATCAACCAGGTAACGTCCGCAATGTTTAACTTCGTTTAGCTGCTGCACTAAACTCAGCTTATTTTAATATTCACCAACCAAAAGAGAATTTATTCAGTATTTTGTTTGCTACCAAAATAAAGGAAGAAGCGTTTATTATATTTGAGAATTAAACCTATTTTTGAAGTAAATACCACGTATATACCTACGTATATACCTCCGTATAAACGTAAATAGTAAATGAATATTAAATAACTGCATTTTTCTTGATTTTTGACGTTATTCAAATCTAAAGAAAGTAATTATATATTAAACATCTTCATTATTACTGTTTTAATATACTGAATCAATTATTTTTAGCTTTATTGATCTACTTAAATCTTATATATGAAATTCTCGTGTGATTTTCATCACAGTAATAACACACAGGACTTCTTACACTATTTCCACTTTAATAAGTATTTTACATTAATTTTAACATATTACACGTTATATTCATCAGATTTAGTCGGTAGGTTCATATTTGGTAGGTATAAGAAATGAGGTTGTAAGCTATTTTTAAACCCCTAAGTAATTAGAGTGGTCCACCCCAACCACCCTTTTACCCACTAATTTTTTTAAATTTTTTAAAATCTTTTTTATAGGCAATTACATCTCTCATCAAATACATCTCTCAATTTACACCCTTCTAACACCACAATCACCATTGTTTAATAGTATGTATTGTATCTCCAACCATCAGTGGCCGATAACTCTTTCACCTGTAGGGGTAGAAGGTGTAGATTCCAGGTGTAGGTAGTAGGTGTATCTAACAATCTTGTTTGTGTAGGTAAGTAGATGTAGGTGTAGGTAATATAATTAAGTAGGTTTTAGGTGTAAGTAGCTGGTGTAGGTGTAGGTGTCGGTGTAGAAACTGTAGGTGTATGTAGGTAGTTATTTATTTATTGCAGTTCATAGTTAAGACAGAATAACCGTCGTCTGTTGGGTACAGAACTCAATAATATTAAAATACTCGTGTACGAGTAACATCCTAATGTGTCCCATTTGACATTTCTGATTCGCTAAAGTATTTTGCTTTTTCTGATATTGATGTAATTCTCAAATTTAATGAAAGCGTAAATTGAATGATTACTACCGTTATTACTTAAACAATCGTAATAAACAAACAATTTTTCTAAATTTATTTTGCCGCAGCCATTTTGTATGGTTCTGCATCGTCGTTTTATTAATTTAACATAACTAAAACCATTTATAGGCATATGAGGCAAGATGGTATATATAGGACATGACTAGACAGTGTCATACAAAAAGTATATTCCTTTTATCCCTAAGAAAAAATAAAGTATGCCGCTTTTACCTTATTCTAATTGCTAATTATAAAGTGCATTACAATTTAATTTTGCAATTCATACATTTGAATAAAAAAAAAGTATTTTTGTAATAAACTAAACGTGACATTAAATATCAGAACTAAAATGCCGGGTTTTTGAAGTGATTACGTCTTATAAATCGATGGAGCCGGCTACACGCACGAAAAAACATGACTCATGCGTTACCTGCTACCCGTTATCGTTACCAAGTACCGTTACCAAGTACCAGCGTTAGCTCGCATTGCCTTTACCTCATTATTATTACTATTGTTGTTGTTGTTGTTGTTGTTGTTGACGTTGTCACGTTCAACTATCGTCAGTAAACCGACTTTACAGACAACCGGTATGTTTTTATTTAAAATTAAAGTACTATAGTTTATAAAAGTATACTAATAGCTAAAACTATTAGGTTTCATTTGCACATAAAATATTATTCTAAATTAGAATTGCAACACTAATTTACATTTACCCCCGGGGGTGATGATAATAATCCGTAGTTTATACCCCGAAGATTAGTTAATACAATCGCAACATTTGTAATTCCGATCGGCTAACTCGCTATCAAGCCAATAGATAGGCCAATCCAATCTAATCTAAACGCCAGCAAAGAGACAATAGTACACTATAATGCTACCAATTTAAATGACACTTATTTACCGTGCAATAAAGAAATACAATAACACGTTAATTTCGTCGAATTAATTCTTTTGCTGCACAGAGTACGCTCGGTGTATACGGGCCGAACGCGACATGTTGCCACGATTTTTATACTTTTAACATAGACTTGCCGTATTTATTAATATTTTGTACTAATACGTTTATCCCACAGTTCCACCCGCGTGAAATAGTGTTTGTGTAAAAAACTTTAACAAATAACTCTTCCTACTGCAATATACTTCAGAAAAGTATATATTATATTATGATAAATAATTTTTCGTTCATAAAAAGTAGCTTAAGTGTTAATCCAGAGCATTTAAACAACTACCATACTTTTCATTTGAAACGGTCGTGGGTTCAAACCCTGCCAAAGGAGCAAAAATGGTCCCGGGTCATGAATGTGTATACTATAAAAGTACCCGAAACACAAGTTCCTGAAGAAGTTACCACGGGACCAGATTAATGTGGGGTAAAAGCATCCATAGATATTATTAGTAATAGTAGTAGAATTAAACAAAATATTATATTATTGTATACCTGAGGCCGGTTGCGGCAATTCAAAATGACAAAACCGGTCGCGGTGGTTTGTAGCCGGTCTGCACCGAGCCTAATTCACTATCAAATTCCAATAGCCCGCCAATTATAGCCTCTGTCGAGTCTTGTTAGTGCTCGGAGATTAAATTTACATGTTAGACTTCTCAGGACAAGACTTGACATGAGATAGCGGCATGTCCTTTGCCGAAATCTCATTAAATGTTCTTTCACTGCAAGCAAATTAAGCCATTTAGATTAGTCACCTTGTATAAGTCCCGGTGGGTTGGTTGGTTTCTATTGGCTCAAAACAAGTACAAATAAGGCAATATTATGTTTCGATAATGTTTTAGTATTTTTTTTTTAATATATTTTATATATTTGTCTTTTTTTGTCATTAAAGTGCATTTTGGAAGTAACAAAAAAAATATTTACAGACATTCTGACCAAAAGTTATACCTGATTTTAATAGTTATATATCAAACATTGCCTTAACGTATTAAACCACGTCAGTGTCAAGAGATTAAGAAATAAAAGGTGATCATAGGTTAGGCTTAGGTCACGTTAACGATCACAAGTTTGGCACTTAAAGTTATCCAGTGTGCTTGTACTGAAATTTGCATGCGAGAGGCGACAATATAATAAGGGATTCAGAGTTTACGTTTTACGACTTTAGAGTTATATGCGAAGAAGTTTGACATTAATATGTAATTTGTAATGTTTGAAGATTCTTCTCACATAGTAAACGTATCCCACGTGTATTGTGTGTGTTTTACAAATATTATTTTCAATCCTCTTATATGTGTATGTATAAATTTAATCGACTTCGTTCGCGTGAAACAAATAATGATAATAATTATATACCATTACCTATTTTTATACTTTACCTAAAGTTGCTTAGCCACAAGCCCACAGCTTTAGTACAATACGCCTGAAAAATTTAAAAAAAAAACATAATGATAATAATATATTTATGGACGCTTCACACCACGTCAATCTGGCCCTGTGCTAAGTACCTATCCGAAGAACTTGTGTAACAGGTACCAGACAGCGGAATATACATTTAATACTTTTATACACATATTTAAGATTTTTTTATTTTATACACATCTTTAATTAATACACATCCATAACCAAGGAAACACAGAAAACTTATTTGTTCGTAATGCGGCACGCGAGGCGGCTGTGCGATCGGCGTGCAATTTCACCCGTGAGTCGTGACGCAATTTATTAAGACTGTGGTGACGCGTCACTCGTCACATTTGCTTCACAATCTAGGTAGATTGTGAAGCAAATGTGACGTAGTGGGTAGGTACCTAACAGCCTTTTCATGCACGTACAGAATCACATTGAAATATATTTAACTTGCGCAGTTTTCAAGTATAAAACTTTTTTCTAACGTTGTATATCAATTAACATGGTATCGCGTAACTCGCCACACTATTTAGAAGCCTTTTTACACATGATAAATATATTTAATTGCAGCCTTGGAATATCAATCCCGTAACGCGTTGAACGTAAAGCGGCGCGGGGCGGCTGTGCGGTCGGCGTGCTATTTCCGCCCGTGAGTCGTGACGTCACTGTGACGCAGAGCTTTTTATACGCTTTGACCCTGTTTTAGTTTAGTGATGGGGTGCAATGTATCGACGTGGAGAGAGTTACATTAATGACAAGTTCAGAGACAAAACGATAGTAAGTATATAGCTTTCTATACAGATTTCAAGATAACAATTATGTTATACTCGCTGTCCCGACACGTTGTTCTGCCTTACCTATGAACTGGAAAAAATAAACATGTATATGTAAATAACACCTATAAATTTATATACTAATAACTATCAAAATCACTTCAATACCAAAATTAGCCAAACCGGTCCAGCCGTTCTCGAGCTTGAGCATGACATTGGAATTGCTTTCCATTTTTATATATAAGAAGAAGAAGATAATAATCTTGAACGTTACCTGGTAACAATTTCTTTGTATTTTTTATTAATTATCCATTTCATTTTTATATTATGTTACGTACAATTCTCATATTATATTCGTATGTAAAATATAATAACAAATATATTTTATAATTATAATGGCATTGTACAAAAAATAATTTTGTGGTATAGTTTTTTAGTTTAACAGTGTACGTCACGTCTACATTACGAACGACTTTTACTACGAATTTTTAAGCGAACATCCAATCTTGAAATTTGAGGTTATCTATAGTTTTTGCGCAACACTATTTCGGTTCGCGGTGGCATGGACTTGTTTACTGAAAGCCCAACTCGATTGAGTGCGGAGTTTTTCTATGCGTCGCTAGACACTGCGGCCGCTCATAATTGAGTTATTACATCACTCGAGTCCTTACTCGAGTGATGTAATAACTCAAGGCGCTTTATCAAATTTTTGTGAGTTGAAATGGTAATTACTCAGTATAATTATTATTTAGAACATTAGGTTTTTGTATTTTAAATTTAAAATTAAGTATTTTTCTAATCATTATGGTTTTATAACCATTAGATTAGAACCATTAGTAAAAACTCAGAACAGCGAGGATGCAATTTTTGGCAACCACGTAGCGCGAAATATTCATAGGCTAGCATAAAATGGTAGCATTTTACATGAACGTGAAAATTTGTGAAGATGGATCGATGGATGGATGTATGGTGGGATGTCTGTGAATCTTTCACGCCAAAAATACTGACCGGATTTTGATTAAACTTGGTATGGTAGTAGTTAAGCCTCTGGATTAACACATATGCTACTTTTAATCCCAAAAAAGTACCATGTTCTCTGGATGTACTGTATTAAGTGCAATCCACTTTTTCTTACTTGCTGAAGTTTCGTCATTAATCACGCCATATCCGTCTTAAATGGCATTTGTAGTTCTATAAATATCTAGGCTACTAATATACTTGATTGGTAACGCAAACCGCCAGTCGAAGGAATCATTTCGTTTTGATAGCATTTTCCTCTAGACCTCTTCAAATGTTTGGCTACTAACCGCTAGCGTTTTTGTGGGCTAAAGTCTCTTTTAAGAGTTTGTAAGTTTGAAATCTTTAAAGTGAAGCCTTTTAGCGCGGCGAGGAATATTAAAGGGTCAGATAGAAGATGCTTTTTAAGGTTAATTACGTATTATCTTACAATTTTTATTGATGAGATGCATATTAGTTATGTTGATGTTTGTACAAAAGTCGATCTAGAACTAATTTCGATATTTTAAAATTTAACGATTTACGTTAATTTCAAATAACGAGCTTATTATGTAACTGTTTATCTGTTCCTCTTGAGTCTGTGGCATAACGTCACAGTGGTCTATATTGCTAATGATAGGGTAAGGTATCTTGACAGCCTCCGTGATCTAGTGGTCAGAGCTTGGCTCTCGACTCGGAGGTCGTGGGTTCGATTCCCGCCTTGGAACAACAAAAAATATTGGTTCCAAGTTTGGTTAGGACAATGCAGGTTGATCACCTGATTGTCTGACAAGAAAGATAATCCATGCGTCGGATGGGCATGTAAAAAGTCGGACCTGCGCCTGATCTCTCGCCAGTCGTGTCGGTTATCCGTCCCACTGGGTTATAAGAGTAAAGGAAGAGAGAGTGCTTCTGTGTACCGCACACACACTTGGGCACTATAAAATTACTCCTACGTAACTGGCCTGGTTTCAATGAAACCGGCCACCGTCACCGAAATCGGTGTGGGAGAGTTAATATAAAAGAATTTAATATATTTCTAATGTCTGGTACCCGTAACGCAAGTTCTTCGAGATCTTGACGTGATGTGAAGCGTCCATAGATATTATTATTATATACTACTATATTATTAACAGTTAGTAACGTCACAGGCTATATCGTTTAAACATATCGCTGTCTTTCTTTTTGAAAACTAGCTTTTGCCTGCAGCTTCGCCCGCGCGGTAGTGTTCGTGGCAAAAAACTTCTTTAGCAAATATACATGCAATATAGTAATAGCATAGAGTAAAAATATATAATTTATAATAAATTTTCACACGTACTTCTAAATTTTAAAATATATAATAGATAAGGATAGCTTCTGAAAAAAACACATTTTTTCTGGTCATTTTTTTAAACTTAGAATGGTTAAAGTAACCTATCCTTAAATGATAGACATATCTATGACATCGCGGACTTTTTTTTATACCTATAAAAAGAAACAATCCCACCATACATTCTTTTGTTATTTATCTCCAACGGGTTAGGTTAGGCAGCGTTTGCGATAAAAGTTCCCAGACGGCTTGATTTTTTCCGACACCTTAATCAATGTCGTCATAAATCAAACAATTTCCACAAAACCTTAACAAATTATTATCGACCTAAACATTCCTAAAGAACCACTCTGTCGGTAAATGTAAACGGCATGAAAATCCTTTCAGTAGTTTTTGAGATTATCGCGAATATACAGACAGACAGACTCGGCGGGGCACTTAAGTATCCCATGTCCGTCTTCTGGTTCTAAGCTACCTTCCCACCAATTTTTAGCTACATCGGTTCAGTCGTTCTTGAGTAATAAAAAGTGTAGCTAACACGACTTTCTTTTAGTAGGCAACATATTGCCAATCAGATACTAAAACTAGTTGTAATTCTAGTTTCGAATATACTAAACTTGCATATAAGATCAAAATATAAAACGTTTTACAACAAGTAAAAATATTAGTACAGAGTCACCCGTTTCATCCTCCAGTTTCTATTTTAAGTTTGAAATCGAAATCCACATTTAAATTAGAGATCAAGATCAACGTAAGAAAGTTACGAGCTAACGGAACAGGTTCTGCAGTGTGCAGGAATAGCTCCACTCTCGCTGTTTCGTCGTGCTATTTTAAGCCGGCTTCTATGGATATATTTTTACCTTTGTGTAGTCGATAGCTTTCTTATGTTTCTTTTTTTTTCTTATATGATAATGTACTTATAGAAAGTATCTAATGTCAAATGTCAAAATGGCAGTGAGTTTGATGCCTGACTTAGTTTATTTTAGTGAGCCAAAAGGCTATGTATAGTGTTGATGTATCTGTGATAAGTATCTCTCTCATATGTAAACATGATACACGTAAATAAAGAAGATTGAGTATAAGTGTTGCTGTATAATTGTTATTACCACTCTAACATAAGATGGACATGCAAGAATCAAGACGGCGAGAACACAGCAATAATGTGTTTATCGATAGCTTCCTTATAATTGACGGCCTCTGTGGCTCAGTGGTTAGCGCGTCGGCGCTCAAGCCGAAGGTAGCGGATTCGATTCCCGCCGAGGGAACAAAAAGTTTTGAATGTTCCTGGGACATTGAACGGTTGGTTTCTTTCTACAAAATGGCAAATTGATTGGGTTATTGTGTAGACAAAGTGCATTTCTACGGTGTACATGCTACGCGTAACACAAGATCTTCGAACACTTAGCATGATGATGGATATTATTATTATTCTGTCTTCAGAAACGAGCGATAATGTGAAAACTGAAAAGATTTGTTATAAGAATTAGGGACCTTTTTATTACATATAAAGATAAATTATAACCAGTTAAGCAGGAGTAATTTTATAGTGCCCAAGTGTGTGCGCAGTACACAAGAGCACTCTCTCTTCCTTTACTCTCATAACCCAGTGGGACGGATAACCGACACGACTGGCGAGAGATCAGGCGTAGGTCCGACTTTTTACATGCCTATCCGACGCATGGATTATCTTTCTTGTCAGACAATCAGGTGATCAGCCTGCATTGTCCTAACCAAACATGGAACCAATATTTTTTGTTGTTCCAATGCGGGAATTGAACCCACGACCTCCGAGTCGAGAGCCAAGCTCTGACCACTAGATCACGGAGGCTGTCAAGATACCTTACCCTATCATTAGCAATATAGACCACTGTGACGTTATGCCACAGGCTCAAGAGGAACAGATAAACAGTTACATAATAAGCTCGTCATTTGATTGCACTACTACAAGCATACGGTGAATGTATGCGTGTTCAGCTAGCCTTCTATCGAGTACGCGGCAAGAGTGGAAAAATCCGGTAAAGCCAGTGGACCGTCGAAAGGTCGTAAAATGTTAAAATTTCATGTTTGAGTATTTGACATGACAAAAAATAACAAATTTTTGATATACTTGTGTCTAATGAGTGTTAAAGATTATTATACACTAGGTCGAAAGTCGGGAAGTCGTTTGAACTTTATTTAGGTTCTTTTGACTCTTAGATATGTAATAAAAAAATGGTTGTCTGTTAATTCCGTTAACGGACGATCATTACGATTTTACGTGATAACATCATCACAAGCCGAACGCTTAGGCCGATCGTGCCTCTCTATCGCTTGTTCCGCGTTCTCGCTTCCACGCTCGGCTCAGGCGGAACGTGACCTCAAACGTGACGATCAGACGGAACGTGACAATTTTTCGTGCGTGCAGCCGGTGTTCATCGATTTATACGAATAATATATACTTTCGTACAGAGAAATGGCTTCTATGAAAGCCATTTCTCTGTACGAAAGTATATATTATTTACTCTGTGGTCACGTGCTGAGGTGTCTAGGCGCTGATTACAGACCAACAGTTGACACACGACCGTGATAGCGCTCATTACTCAATACTGTAATTGCCGTAATGGCGACAGTAAATATTACAAATTAGGCCTTCAAGTGTGTAATATGTTTGTTAATTGGGTAACAATTACATATTTGTTTTGACAGTAAATATTTGATTAAATAATAACTAGGTATTTAAAGATGCGTGTTTAATATTGTAAAAGGAATGCTTTGCTATAGCATAATATTAGGTCCTTACATATGAAATTGGCGTTTTGTCGTACTGGCCACTTTGATCTCAAATATATCTTATTTGGTGAGGAATTCCAATTTCAAATTTATACCGCTATTTACTCATGCATTTGTGTTTCGGTTTTTTCTTTGCGTCACTCTGTTTACAAAATGGAAAACTTGAAATATCGTACTATTTTCGAGTACGAGTTCCACCGTGGCACCAGTGCTGCAGAAACGGCCCGAAGGATTAATGATGTGTATGGCGGCGGTGTCGCAAACGAAAACATAGTGCGTTTTTGGTTCCAACGTTTTTGTTCTGGTAATTTCGACCAGCAGAACAAGCCCCGTGGTCGGCCGGAGACCAAAGTTGATAATGAAGAATTAAAGGCTATTGGAAACGGATCCATCGCAAACCACGTCCGAGATAGCTGCTGGCTGCGGTGTTAGTGATAAAACTATTTTAATCCACTTGAAGCAAATTGGGAAGGTGAGAAAGCTTGAAAGGTGGGTTCCTCATGAATTGAGTGCAGCAAACCGACAAACGCGTCGACTGCTGAGTTACATTACTCAACCGGCACAATAATGAAGGGATTTTAAATCGAATCACTACCTGTGATGAAAAGTGGATTCTGTACGATAATCCGAACGCTCATCGCAATGGCTGAACCCTGGCGAACCAGCCAAAGCCTGCCCCAAGCGAAAACTGACTCAAAAAAAGTTAGTTGTGAGGGTTTGGTGGACTAGTGCCGGTGTCGTTCACTACAGCTTTCTTAAATCTGGCCAGACGATTACGGCAGATATCTATTGCCAGCAACTGCAAATTATGATGGAAAAGCTAGCTGCTATTGTTTAGCAGCTAGCTTTTTTAGGTTGGTCATTCGCTCTAGGCCACTGCTGCTTCAGGACAACGCTAGACTACACACTGCACAACAGACGGCTACCAAATTAGAGGAGCTTCAATTGGAATGTCTAAGACATCCACTTTACTCCCCGGACCATGCTCCAACAGATTACAATTTTTATCGAAATTTGGATAACTACTTGCAAGGGAAAAAATTAAACTCCGATGGGGCAGTCCAAAGCGCCTTCAAAGATTGATTAGTTTAAGCTATTTCATAGCTTCTATCACGGGCCTTGAGCGCGGGGACCGAATCCAGAAATTCCGTAACGAAAAAACCTCACGCTCCCCACTCCGACGGGCACGGAGGTGTGGCTTGAAGGCCGTGCATCGTCTAACGTCGTTTCAGTTCGGCAGTCTTCGACACGGCGTTGTGTGCGTGCGATAATGCTATGAAATAGCTTTACCGCGGCAGTCCCCGAGTGCCACACGTCTTTTTTTTTTAGTAAAGGAATCAATGAACTACCTATGAGATGGAAAAAGTGTATACATAGCAATAGTATATACTTTGATTCAAAAAATATTAAATGTTAAAAAAAACTACTTTATGTTACTCCTTTATAAAATAACGACCTAATATATATGGATTTACTCTATGTTAATAGAGAGTTGAGCTACACTACATTTATTCATTTTGTTTATTAATTTTTAGGGAGCTCACACAAAGTACAAAACAAACTCGGTATCACAAAAATCTTAAGGGTTGGTCATTATAGCAGCTATATGCGCGGTGCTACGTGCTACGATCCGCGCAGCACTTGTCTACGAATGGCGAACGGTGTGTTGCTTGGCGTAGCACTCTGCTACGAAAGACGTAGCACGGTACAGTACGACCACAACCTCAATGTCTTCCTGCAATTGTCGTTTTTTATGCATCGTCAATCATTTCCACAGAAAAAGGAAGATTGATGAGGGCCATAATAAACTCTAATGATTAGCGACATGGTTTAACTGTACTTTGTAGGCAGATCGACACCTGATTTTACGTGTAATACGAGTTTTGATTCAGATAAACAAAAAAAAAACTTTTAATTAGTACCTTCAAATAACTACCATTCGTTTCAATGTACGCAATGAAAATGTTAGCAAAACATAAAAAGGCTATTTGCTAGCCGTTTTAAGGTTTTCTACATGCCTAAATTGGCTCGGGGACGCGAGAATCCCCCTACAATGAAACTTCGGCATAGTTTTAATTCCGAGAATCTGTGACGGTATGATGTAATTTACATAAAAAGTATTTTCACAGAGCACATTTTATATAAAAGCTTTTAAAAGAATGAATCAAAACACAATAGTTTGTGTTATCTGTGCCGTGCTAATTAGTTCATTAGTACGCGTCGATGCACTGAGTACTGAGCGCTGAGTACCGGCTGCGTCGCGTACTGTGTAATCATCAGCATCACTCCTGACTCAGTCACTACTTACTCGGACATACCTCATAATACCGAGAGTTAAGAAAGAAAAATCAATTTGTCAGCCTATTCCTTATAATTAAACAGCCTATGCCATTAATTCTAAATGTTTAGAAGGTAGAAAAATAAAAATTATCAAAACAGAGTACACGTGGCAGAAATGAAACTTCATTCATCATTTCAAATCCAAAACTACTCTCATCGTGCCTAAAGGGCACTTTTTGACACAAAAAGGCACTTCGGTAAATAATAGAAAAATTAAAATTTTCGCACCTCGCGCCATCTGTGATTTGAGCCGTACTGTACAAAGTTCAGTTGTTTTGCAAGACGTATAAGTAGCTTCCGACAAATGTCGTTTTAATCAAAATCGTGTCGTGACGTGACACGATCAATAAATTCCCGCTAAAGCAGTTTCACTTCAAAATATTACTTTTTTGCATATAATGTTATTCAGGGAGAGTTTTGCTTCAGCACGAATGTCAGCCGGCTCAAACAGATAAATACCATGGCCTGATAAAAAAGCAAGCCGGGCTAGGCCCGGCCTAGGGGCCCAAGAGTTGAGGATTTTAAGGACCCAAGTGTGCAGCACCATAGTGTAACTCCTCTGTTCCATAGGCGGCGGTAATCGCTTACCATTAGGCAATCCGTCTGTTCGTTTGCTGACGCATTTTGTAAAAAACGCAAAACGCATTATATGCATAACAGTAATAAATAAAAATAATAATCTAAGGAAGCGCACAAAAGGGCGGTCATACTGTTCACAGCAGTTTTTTCTTTACTTGTTTTGAGATATTTTTCCGTTTTTATGATAGTGATCCTTATGTCGTCGGCAAAAAGGTCCTGTCAGAGGTAAAATAACTTCGAACGGGCAGTAAATGTATAGGTCTTAACGTTGTCTATGTCTTCGACAATCCATATTTTCATTTAGTCGTAATTTGTTTTACAGACTTTGTAGTGTTCGATTACAAAACTACTTTAAGTTATACTCATAGTCAAACACTCAGAATATTATGGATTTCCTAAATCATTTACCAAAAAAGCATAAATTCTCATCGCCATGGATAAAACTCGCGCCTACGAGGACATAAATTAAAAAATTTGCGCGCTAGTTACCGCAGAGTTGAGTCGGTCTTGGCGCAGATTTACATGATAAAACTCCGTGCAAATCTCGGATAATATTTTTACGCCAACTTGCCAACTTCTTGGCCGGAGATAATAAATTTACTTTATCTTTTACATATTAATGGCGGTACCTGCGTGCACGTGCTCTCGTTATCGTCGGTAAAACAAAATGGAGGACGAAAACAACGTTTTTTTAATTGTATTTTGTGACGGCTTTCTTAAATTATAACATAGACTAGATTATTAGATTGAAGGTGAGACAAGCACGTCATGAGTTTTTTGTCGCAGTCAAAAGTTGGTTTTTACTAAAATTAAAAAAAGAGAACGAATACAATACGGTAATGTTGCTCATGATGTTTATGTAGACGATTGCTGGTTACATTTGCCATCAGAATGCAGCGCGCGCGAAATTGCACGTTCCCGATCAAACAAAACGTTCATAGACTAATTGCCGATACGTGGGCCCCCGATGTGGGCCCCCGCGAAACCCCGGGGCCTTCTTGTTGCTTCAATCCTTTCCGTTACATGTAGCCTTAAGTAAAAATATGAAATTTTCTATTGCAACCAATATAGATAAAACGTATTGTTTACATTGTTTACATTTGATTGGCTCTATGATGCGAACATAATTTGATGCTTCAGCCTATAACACTTTAATAGAGTAGTTTTAATTGTTTGGTGAATTCCATTGTATTAAAAACATTTACAAAATTGGCATTAAAATTCGACGAAAAGCGGCGCGCCGGGAAAACTTAAGATATTTTTTTTGTAGATAAATTTGTATCTTACTAATAGGTTGTCATCTTAAAAATAAGACACAAATAAAATAACTATTCAAGATGGCCACTTACACGTTAAACGCGTTAACTGTAAAACTGCGGCTTCTTCAGCAGTTAAAAATATTTTATGAGCTCCCACGCCGAGATCTCGACGGGGTGCGGAGTTGAGGAGGAGGAGGAGGAGGAGGAGAGTTGACCTTGAGGAATTATTATGTCCGCGTGACTAATAATTTAATTAGCTAAATGTGCACAAATGATTTTATTAGTACGATAAATATTAATTACAATAATGTAAACGGTGTACTGTGAAAAAGTTTCTTAATTTCGCATTAAAACTAAAGTATGAAGGCACCAAATAAGGACCAAATAATCAAAGGCACTGGCCTCTGCTTGGCAGAATAACAATGACAGCATTGACTTGAGAGCCTCTTAATTGAAGAAGCGTTTGAGTATTGGTTCGTAAGTCTCAATCGTGTAATATTTGCTGTTTTTCTACTTACCAGCACCGGCCCGGCACCGGCCCGGCACCGGCAACCACACAGTAGAAAATATATATACTTACATACAGAGAAACAGTTTTCATAGAACGATCTAAATCGATCCAAATTTGAAAATATTGACGCCCCCTTCAACGGCCCACAATTTCTCCACGCAATCGTGGAGAAATATTATGCTTGAAGTAGTGCAATTAAATCCAAAGCTAATAACGTAGTTGTTCACTATTCTTCTCTGCCCAGCTACCGTTTTAAAATTAATATTTACTCATTTAAACATGTGGGCCAATTATTACAAAAAAGCTAGGTATATGGAATATATAATTTTAGTCGTTGATAATAATATATACCACATTTTTCAAAACCTTAACAAATAACCCAGTACATAAACTGGCCAAGCAGTTCCGGCGGCGCCGGGCCGGTGCCGGTAAGTGGAAAAATAGCCAATAGCGCCACACGTAAAATTAGGACCGCGGGAAACACCTCGCATCGTTACAACCCTCGCTCAGAAATGAACATAATACAGGTGCGCGGGGCTGACAGTTCGATCTGGCGTGTCGATGCGAGCGCATTTTTCACAGATTATTCGCGCAACCCACCTAAATATGTATGCTATATGTATCGCTCTTAAGTGCAGCGACGATAATTACGTTTGTCTATTCGTTTTCATCTCTATATTATACAAGTTCTGATCCTGCACCGTTCACACATCTAACTAGTTAGACGGATTAATTGAGGGGCGTCAAAGAAACGGACTGCATAAGTTACCCCTTACAGACGCTCTAATTTAACCTATTTTGTATTCGACAGAAACCCGCTGTAATGCGATTTACGGACACAGACGCAAGCTTTGAAACGTTTTAAATTGTATTGATTTGTGAATTATTGGATAGTGTGAAGATAGTGATAACGTTTGGACACATTTTGTCATGTAAAGGCTTTTGTAGTAAAGAATTTAATATGGTAGTCTCAGAGCTGCAATTCTTATAACAGCCACATAACTTTATAGGTAAACTATTTAAAGTTGAATGCCGATAAGTATTAAATAATATACTAAATTATAACACGTAACATCATACCATAAAATCACAAATGTGATAAAAAATCACTTCGAAACGTATTGCTTTGAGCGCTTTTGAAACTGTATCGACAATTTTAAAAGCGCCGTCACGTCACTATATCTAAACCTGAAGCATGGCTTCAGTGCACTTATGTGTGAGGCAAGTGAAATCGTTTTGGGAAATGCAAATTGGATCAATTTTTCGAGCGAAATTGTTTCCACTTCGAGGAGGGAGTGAAAACGTAAAGACTTCTAAACGCGCGAAAAATTGCTGCGATTTATCGGTTAAGGATGTTCGATGTTTTTGTCGATATTCTTTTATCGCGGTTCGCATCTTTTTATGATCATACGCCTATTATGATATGGCATAGTTTGCTAAAAATTCGTGAAATTGATAGGGGCGCCACCATCGTTCGTATGGCCACCCCATATACGGTGACAATAACGATTTTAATACTTTGAATTAAATGATGTTATGAAAAATTTCAATAATATTAAATAAGACTCGTTCGTCAGCTGTTATTTTAATTTAAAGTACATGGGTAACCGAGCTTTGCTCGGATAAATAAATAAAAATATAAAAAATTACAAACATATTTATTTGACCGGGATTCGAACCCACCATTCATAATTTTCGAACAAAGAAAAAATTATACATAGTACATACGCATACCAAACTGCCAATCGGACAGACATAACCGAGTCGAAATTATTGATATTATCTTGTTGCACGACGAATGAAAAAAGGGGAATATATGATCATTGAAAAAATGGAAAATTAAGCAAACAAAGATCACCGATCACAGAATATATTGACACAACATGTAGGTTTTTTGAAAAGTGTCAGAAGGATTAATGCCAGCGAATAAAGTTTTTAGTTCCAAGGATTGTTTTGCAAGCTGTACAGTGTTTTCGGTGGGATCAAAGATCGATGCTTTATTTACTTTATTAATTTGTTACAAATGTATGTAATGATAAAAGATAATTGATTAAATATAACCAAACCTATTGTTCAATAAATTGCCCTAGTGGCGGTTTGCGGAAAAGCGACATCTATTACTTGTGAAATCAATTAAGTAATGAAATTAATAAGTAGTTTGTTTTGAAACGCTATTATATTTTGAAATATGCTAACAGATAAATGATAGATGTCGTTTTCACATTACGAAAACCAAAAATATATTAATCTTTTTCTTGATATAAATATAAATAGTTTAGAGGGATCTATTTCACACCCCAAGTAATTGTTTTTTTTAAATAAAACTAGTACTAAACTGTTGAACTATAGATAAAGAAAATAACTTTGTACTCCAATAAAAAATAAATTCTATCTATTGGGGCACTAGATGGAGTTTTTACGCCTCAAATTAACAATTTGCAGCATAATCATTTAATATACAGAAAACCAAGCCTGTTTGAAAAACTATGGCAGTCGACAATTCGAGCGGCCCCTTGGACTTACCCTCCAGATGATATCGGAACTGGACCTCGCTCGATATATTAACACCAAGTATTCCAATGTTGGAGGAGACATTTATGGGGGGTGCTTTCAAAACGAGGACATACAACCATCGGTGACTTTTTAGCGGTGAAGTGTGAACGCGCACACTTGTGTCTCTTAGAGGGCTTGAATTGGACTAAGTTAAGTTGGCTTAAAAATACGCTTAACCATTCAGAGACTTACTCCAACGAAATTTTATTTACAGAAACAAGTTCGTTTCGACTCTCAATGGCGTTAATATATAATTATTTTAATTAAATACAACATCCCACGGAAACACTGCATTGTCGAGATAAAAAGTAGCCTGTGTTTATCTAGATCTTAAACTACTACCAAATTTAATTAAAATCCATTCAGTAGTTTTAGCGTGCAAGAGTAACGTTATCCATCTATCCATCCTCACAAACTTTCACATTTATAATAGTAGTAGTAAATAATAATTATTTTGTTTAGTTCGGCAAGAAAAAGTATTAGAATTAAATATGGCTGCGAAAACGGGCCACTGACAACCGCGACTGGTAGCCACCGCTACATGGTCGTTATACACTTTTAACGGATCGCTGTTATTCGTTTCACTTAAATCCGTTAACGGCAACACGAAATAAATGAAAATTATAAAGCTGTAGTAGCGCGACAGCTATTGTCGCCGGTTTGCGCCGAGCCTTAAAGTTTGCAGGCGACATACTGTGAAGTCGGAAGTTAATATATCAGCAGTAATCCAAGTCGTTTGTACGACAAATTTAGATTTACGAACTGGTACCCGTACACTCAAGATGTTGAATGTCAAACTCGGATTAAAATATAGGAATAATCTTATCTTTACATGCGTGAAATAATTAATAACTTTCTAGCTTTATTAAATGTCTAAACAATATTAGATTTAAAATAAAAAACCTACTTTAATATTAATATTTAAGAATAAGTTTAAACTAATCAGTAATCATGATTAATTAAACTACTCAAGTACCTACGCGGATTAATTTTTATGAGACCAAAAGATATTAATAATATTATTATGAAACTTAAATATTGTCTTCTAAATTTTAATTTAATTTTAAATGAAAATAAGACAAATATATAATGAAATAATAGTATTAATTTTATTTCATTTGAAGCATTTCATTTACTCGGAAATTTACTCCGAAAAAATTTAGTGAAACAAACTTAAATTGGCGCAGACATATCAAATAGTGGATTGTCACGGCGCGGGGCGCGGGCGGGGCAGGCGGGGCGGGACGGGGGAGGGGTGAGGATGTGAGCGGAATTCCGAAGCTGTGACCCCCCTGCAATATTGTCATTATTGCAGACTCAAAACTTTGATTGCTATGTTTTGTCTCATTAGCGACTTGGATAGCTTTAGGAGAGTTAAGGATCGGTTATGAAGTATTTTTTTGTTTCAATACGGCAATCGTAAGTATCATTATTGAGTTTAGTGTACCAATATTCTTACAACACCAAAGCAGCAGAACACAAACTTTACAACAAACATTCGTAGAGATTATCTTGAGAAAATGAAAAACCCTACGCGAAACTTTACTGCCACTGACCCTGTCACTGATAGATCCAGTGGACTACTTTTGAACCTTATTGAAAAGTGATAAGGTCGAAAAGTGTTACACCGGATATGTCGGCTACTGGAGATACTTACATATCTAAATGTGAAGTTAAAATGAAAGATTAACGACCCGTTTCAATAACCTATCTACCAATAACTATAATTTGTTAACAACGTCACATTTCGTATCGCTATCAGCGATCTCGCTGTCACAGACAAAGATTCCTTAACTATGTTAGTTTATTGAAACGCTCAAAACCGGCAAATGATACCAAAGGTGACGTTTCTAACAAATTATAGTTATTGGTAGATAGGTTATTGAAACCGGCCGTTAAAGTGTGTATGTTAGCTCTGACGCATGACGGGAGATTACTCCTTACAATCAATTTCAAAATACAAAATATATTTTATTATTATAATTTCCATTCACACAGTACAATAGGTACATAACCATTTTTTTTGTTTAATGTTATTTGTATTTAGAATTATTATTTAGTTTCTATGTCTGTGTAAGTACGTACTTTAACGTGAATGTTTTTTATTCTTTTTTATGTTGGTCCTTTTTTTAATGTATGTAATGTTATTAAGTGTAATGTGAGCGTTGAATAAAATATGTTGCTATTCATATGTATTATTATTAACATTTATAACATTTAACATTCATTATACAGAAATATAATATCAAAAACTTGATATTTGTCGACAAATCACCAAACGCCTAACGCGTCACTTTTGAATTTGGTTTCTACTCCTCATACGTTTCCACAGCTCGGGCAATTTTATATGAAAATCGATTCGTGCGCTAGGAACTCGCGGAGCGGTTTTTTCCCGCGCCCGCGGCAGTCGTCGAACTGCGGTTTTATTTTTAAACTCACGAGATCGCGGTTTTGAGCGGTTTTCTCGCAGCCGCCGCGGTTGAGATCATCGTCCGCAAAGATGGCAGGTGAAAATCGCAAGAACGGGCGGTTGCTGAAAGGCAAATACATATTTACAATAGAATTTTTGAATTTCGCCCGCAAAATCGAACGCAGAGCGCGCGGGCGCAAACCGCCGAGGCTGCGGGTGACCGCGGCCCGTGCGATTCTTCTAGTTGCCCGCCGGTCCAGCGGGACCCGCGAACAACCGCGCACACCGCGGGCGTAAAACGCGCCGTGAGTTGTGCTTTCATTTTTTACATACAAATCTGCATTCTACAGAAGTAGCGGGCCCGCAACCGCGGCGGGCGCGGGTGAAAACTGTGAGTTCTTAGCCTTAAAGAATAAACTCCGAAAATATATCAAAACTTAATTTTACGTTATCTTTAGTTACAAAAATGTATATTTAATAGAATTTGTTTAGATTTTAAACTCGCAATAAAGATGAACCTCTATGTATTTCTGAAAGTGGCTTAAACGAGGTTATTCTTTCCCGGGGGAGCGTGAGTCGAGTGTTTTCTCTACTCCTTACTCCTTTGTCAAGGCTCTTTGACAGTTCCCAGTACTGTCAAAGACTTACCCGCTTGCGATATTTTTACATCGTAACGAGTTTAAAAGCCGAGCAAAATTATTTCCGATTGGATCTCTTACCTTTTGATGTTCGATGCGGATGTGTGTATGTGCGTATTACATATAATCAAAGAAGCATCATTACACTAAGCCGATGTTTTGTTCCTTTTATTATTTTGTGATGAGGAATATTGTTATATTTTGTTGTGGATATGTAATTCGCTTTTATTTCTGTACACGCGGCGTTGTATTGTAAATTTTATAACAATCATCAGGTCTAAAATGGCCACTTTAAGTGGCCTAGGTAATCTCTATGAAACATCAAATTTTGAAGAAATTGCTCTTACAGTAACTTCTAATAATTCTCTTATCTGACAATCAAGCATACCTTATAACGTGTACCATTTTATGCATTTCTATTGAAAACTGTTAGAAGTAGGCATCGTACTTAGCTATTTATTCAAAAGTTGATATTTTATTGTACGATTCGCTTAAAGTGGCCATTTTAGACCAAGTGTAGATACAAGAATAATCTAACAAATGTATCTTACTAATATATTATTATAAATTTGAAAGTTTGTGAAAATGGATGGACGTTTGTTACTCTTTCACACAAAAACTACTGAACGGATTTCCATGAAATTTGGTATGGTTACGCTACCGCGGCGTCAATGCACTAGAATTTGTATGGATCTTTCCGCTACCGGTGCAGCTGCGGCACCAGCGGTAGCCGCAACGGCTGCAGCGTATGTGTAAACGTACTCAGGGTTTTATAGAACTATACCTACATGACATTACCGCATCACAAATAATGAAACAGTTACTAGTATTACAAAAGGTCTAACCGTTCACATAACAAAGGCGAGAAGCGTTACTATTTTATATTAGGTAATACGTATGTAATAGACAAAAGACTGTACTACAATACATTGATGTAAATCCTATTAAATATGAAATACGTCGACGTATACATTATATATTACAGCGAATGATTTTATTGGGTTAGTTCGACTCCATTATAAGCGAGTGGGTAGAACACTGAATACTAGCATTTATTTCATTTTACTAATGCTTATCACGAACGGGCGATTGACCGACCGCGACTGTCACACTTTCTCGCTTTGACGTGTTTACTTTGTTGACGTGTCGCCGCTACTGACCGTACGTGTAGTCCAGGCAATTGTGCGGCAGCGTGGGATCACGTCGGGGGAGGTGATGTGGCGGACCAATTAGCGCCACAATCCTGAATCGCGCTATCGAAGTTTTCTATGATCGGCACTATATATAAGACATCTGAAATTCATATAGCACCTCGCTCGGTCGGAGATCTCCCTTTGGGGCTTGCCATCACATCCCACATTGGTGACCCTCAACAGAACACGCCTCCTTTTGGACATCATAATCATCAGTCCCCACCCCTCCGCTCCACGCCAGCCAGCTTCAGCCTCATTGGGTACCTCGACCACCACCAGCCTCAACGCACCGAGGCCTGGTCGAACCCTCACCGGTTTCAACGGGAGCTCTCACTACAACGACCGGTCAGCAAGCAGAGCACATCTCTCCTATGTGCTCTGATGCTACGTGCTGACCGCACGTAGCATCGGCGCCGCACGGAAGCACTCCGACTCACCGGTGCCCGTGCAGCAGCAGCACAGTTCCGACTCACTGGGACTCTCTGGCACTGGCGACTCAAGCAGAAGACTCAAGATTCGACCTCCGGTCTTCGGGGGGGAGTCATGTGGCGGACCAATTAGCGCCACAATCCTGAATCGCGCTATCGAAGTTTTCTATGATCGGCACTATATATACGACATTTGAAATTCATACAAGTGGGCTTCGGCCTGACCGAGCATAGCACATCGCTCGGTCGGAGATCTCCCTTTGGGGTTTGCCATCACATCCCACACTACATTTGCTCTTAGCACGTAGTCACTTAATTCACAGCACAGTTTTATCCTGTTTTGTCACATAAACTTAATTTTATATTTAAAAATAATTTTAAATAAGGAGCTTAAGTTTTTGCCGCTGAAGATAGAAAGGATAACTAATTAAATACTATACTAAAAGTTTAAAATACGTTTAACTACATATTTACGATTTTCATAACTTTAAATTAATAAAGGAGTTTGGTTCACCAATTTTTAGGAAACTTACATAATATTGTATTAAACATAAAAATTATTATATAAATGAGGGTTTTTGCGTATGTGTACGCGTATGTATCTTATCTGTAAAGTCAGATATTGAAGGGATCTTGAGGAACGAGAAAAGCTGATCGGGATTTTACAGAATAAAGCAGTTGTCTATTCTTAAGTTGTTCAGAATTAATTACTTACCTGGAACTTAATATAAGCACGTTTGAGCTCAAGATGAATTTCACTCTTAGATTGTTTTACAACAGTTCCTTACTGTACATCTTTAAAGTTAGATGTAAGAGGAATATCCTTTTTGTATGGAACTGGCGCTCTCACTACATAGACCATCATACCCTCATCACTATACTCCATATTACATAACAGCAAAAATACATTACAAGAATTTAATTTCACGTCCTTAATTGTTCTTTATGTCAACAATTGGTTTCATATGAAAATGACAGACAATGTATGAAAAAAACCAAGAACGTGGCCGTGCCGTATAAAATTAGCTGGACTATGCAACATCAATAACAGATAATTAACGGCGACAATGAAACAATGTCGCAAATAATGAAATATAAAGTTTGAGAGGCATTATACAAAATGTAACGTTTCCTCACCAATTAGGGCGGCCAGGCTGGGCGGCTGGGCGGCTGGGCGGGCGGGCGCCGTGATTTATCTCCGAACTGTTAAGTAATGGCCCGGTAATTGTGTATTAATTATTTTATTACCGCGCAGATATTGTTTATTGTGATTTATCGGCAAAGTTCTTTCCGATCGTCATGCCACCTGTTCCCGGCCATGCGCCTCACCTGCATTGAAGTAATAATAATAATTAATATAAATAATTATTTCATTCCTCTCGTGATACTTATTAATAAAATTATATAAATATCAAAATTTTGCCTGTGAGTTCGTGCGCGCAATAGAAAATTCCGCGGGAACCATACATTTTGACTCAATTAACAGGAGCCTATGTTTTTCCCTGTGGTCTACTCTGAACATGTGCCAAATTTTATGAAAATCAGTGCAGTAGTATCGGAGCCCATCTAATGCAAACAAAGAAAGATAGAAACATACAAACAAATCTTTCCTCTTATACATATATTGAAGAGCTTAAGAGCTATATTTATTTTATTTTAAACTAATGACCCTGCTGACGCTTACCTCGGCCATCGTATCAGTTTGGCCATACAGCGAGGCAATGCTGCCAGCCTCTTAGGTACTCTACCCGCAGCCTCCAACCTAGATTCAATTTTTTACCTATAGCCCTTTTTTATTTTTTATTTAAACAATAACTCATATATAATTATGTAGTTTAGATAATAATTTAGTTACTTTAATTCATTCATTATTATGTAATATCCTTAAATATATATATTATATTCATGAATCATACCATGCAAATATAGATTTTATTTTAATTTTATTATTGACTAGCATTAATTGCCCGCAGCTTTGCCGGCGTGATATTAGGTTTTAAATTTTCATCCCCCACCTAGGGGCTGAATTTCTGAATGAAAAACGCTGAAATTCATTATATTTCCGTTCTTAATTCATACCAAATATCATGCAAATATGTCCAAGGAATAAAAAGTTTCACACAAACTTTTATCACCTATTTTAGCCCCTTGGTGGTTGAATTTTGAAAAATCCTCCCTTAGTGGATGCCAAAGTCATATCAGAAATACGTGGGCAAATTTCAAATTTCTAGCCTTAAGGGTTTGGGCCTGTACTTTGATACATCAGTCAAGCAGCTTTGCCTTTTATATAATATTAGGTCCTTACATATGAAATTGGCGTTTTGTCGTACTGGCCACTTTGATCTCAAATATATCTTCTTTGGTTGGGAATTCCAATTTCAAATTTAGAGCGCTATTTACTCATGCATTTGTATGAAAAACCGTAATTCATATGTTTTTTCCCAGTTTTGGTTTTTTCTTAGCGTCACTCTGTTTACAAAATGGACAACTTGAAATATCGTATTATTTTCGAGTACGAGTTCCACCGTGGCACCAGTGCTGCAGAAACGGCTCGAAGGATTAATTATGTGTATGGCGACGGTTTCGCAAAAGAAAACACAGTGCGTTTTTGGTTCCGTTTTCGTTCTGGAAATTTCGACCTGGAGAACAAGCCTCGTGGATAGCCGGAGACCAAAGTTGATAATGAAGAATTGAAGGCTATTGTGGAAGCGGATCCAACGGAAACTACGTCCGAATGAGCTGCAGGCTGCGGTGTTAGTGATAAAACTGTTTTAATCCACTTGAAGCAAATTGGGAAGGTGAAAAAGCTTGAAAGGTTTGAAACCTCATGAATTGAGTGCAGCAAACAGACAAACGCGCATCGACTGCTGCGTTACAACTTTACTTATTTTACAAATTGAATCAAAAAAGTTACTTGTGAGCATTTGGTGGACTAGTGCCGGTGTCGTTCACTACAGCATTCTTAAATCTAACCAGACGATTACGGCAGATGTCTATTGCCAGTAACTGCAAATCATGATGGAAAAGCTAGCTGCTAAACAACCGAGGTTGATCATTCGCTCTAGGTTACTGCTGCTTCAGGACAAAGTTAGACCACACACTACACAACAGACTGCTATCAAATTAGAGGAGCTTCAATTGGAATTGTGGCGTAATATGTAAGACTGTTATAATAATGCATGTATTAGGTTTAATGAGTCAGTAATAAACGTAACTTTAATCGGGAATGTAGTCTTTTAATGTCCCATCCTCACATGGCGACCCTGCAAGTCGAGCCGCGACGGTTCACATTACAATCGCGCGCCGTGAGATCCGCGTAAAGAAAATGGACTTTTTAATTTTATTATATTGTCAAAAAATATTTTTGATTTAAAATGGGTAAAACACAATCGAAGGAAGAATTCATTATAGCCCAAAATGCCGCGGGTGGTGTAAATTCTGCCGATGTTGAACTTATACACAAAAATTTAAGTGGAAACAATACCATATTGACTGTGATTTTGGTGATTCTGATGTTGGCTGTGATAGCTGGACTTTACGTTATATACAAGAGGTGCCATGTCCAATGGATTAGACAAGAGCTGGCGAGGAGTGCATTTCGGAGGTCAGGAGCCAGGCGCCCAGGTCGAGCGGACGAGCCCAAGGAGGTCAGAGTGTAACGGGACTACAGGCGCAGGGTGCCACCGAGCTACAGAGAGGACACCGAAATGTTGGACTATGGACTGAAGACTATCTACTAAGAATTTTGGACTACGTGACTCTAATGATTAGGGTACTATTCTTCTTTAATGTTATTTTTCTTGCTCTATAAATTTTGAAAGGTAGATAAAATAAGTAAAGTAATGTAATATTATATCGTAGTTCATACTTCAAACGAATTTAGTTCATTTATTTTTATATAATATTTTAAAGAGTAGACAGATTTAATTTTTTTTTCTTGTTTAATAAATGGAAATTATTAATACTTGCGAGGAAATAAAAAGTATTAGAGTAAATTTGGTTAAGCTAAGTAAAGTAAGAAGAACAAATATATTGTTAGAAAATAAGTTGAAACAGACTCAGGTTTTATACGAGAAATATATTTTAAAACGTAAGGAGTTAGAAATAAGTATTGAAAAAGGAGACATTAAGCGGAATGAAAGTTTAAAATTATTAAAAATTTGTGAAGATATAGAATAGAATTATCAACAAATTGTTGACTTTTGTATTGCGAATATTAATACGGTAACTATGGCTGAGTTTGACGTGAAAACGGCGGCTTTTCTTCTCCCTGTTATGACAGGCGAAGAAGACGTCACCAAAAAATTAATTGATGCACTAGAATTTTATAGGACGACCTTGGATATTAATGAGGAGCAGTTATTAATTAATTTTATATTAAAAACTTGTTTATCGGAAAGCGCTAAATTGCGACTTAGTTCTAGTTATAAAACTAGTATAGAGCTTATTTCTGACATGAAAAAACATCTTCTATCTAAGCAGTCAGCAACTGCCCTACAGGTAGAGATGATGAAAACTCGTCAAGGTTGTAATACTATCGAGGAATTCGGTAAAAAGTTAGAAGATATTTTTGTTAAGTTGACGATTTCCCAAGCTGAAAGCGATGAGAAAGCCTATCAAATATTGCGACCATTAAATGAAAAATTGGCTGTAAAAAGATTTACTGAAGGCTTGAGAAATAGTCGACTTAGCACCATTTTAGCGGCCCGAGATTACACCCAGCTGAAGGATGTAATCGGAGCGGCGAAGGACGAAGAGTGCTCTCGAGCGGCCGAATCCAGTGCTGTGGACCAGGGAGTTGGTTCTATCTGCACGAGCCAACATAATTAACATACACATACAACAACAACAACAACATATAACACAACAAAAGTTTTTAAACTTCTATAGGCAGCGAGGTTCATACTATGCTCGAGGCCGGGGGCGAGCCCGAAATATGATGCCACCGCGGGCAAATCAGTGGCAAGCGACAGTAAGGCCTTCCCGATGGGGCTCTAGGCAAGGCCCCGTGTCTTCTTTTAGAGGTCGAAATTATAGTTTACAGGGTAAAGAATATAAGCCTCCAAATCAGTTTTTTCGAGGCTAATAATTTTAGTGATAGCTATAGTAATAATATAATATTAGCTAGTAGTTTTGATAATTCTATAGATTTATTCGTAAAAGGTAACACGTATAGATGGCTGGTTGACACCGGAGCATCATTGTCAGCGGTAAAATTTGATACTTTAAAGGACTTGAACATTCCCATGCATAAAGAAAACATAAGCATAAATGGAATAGGCGGACAATTACAAAGCGAAGGATATGCTTACATTCCGCTTATATTCTGTGGGAATGAAATATTACACAAGTTCTATGTTTTAAGGAATTTACCGTGTCAACAGAATGGCATTATCGGCCAAGATTTTTTAGTTAAATATAATTGTATTTTAAATTACGAAAATAATACTTTATCTTTAAATTTATTTGGTAATCAGTTAAGTGTAAGTTTAAGGATGGGAAAGTTAGGTTTTAATAATTTTATATCGGTGCCAGCTAGATGTGAAAAAATATTTGAAATAAGTGTGAGTCAGAATGATGAATGTGTAGTGTTGCCAGAGGAATTATGCGATGGAATATTTGTAGGTGGAAGTATTTGTAGGCCTGAACAAGGACATATTTTTGTTCAAATTTTAAATACACGGGACGAGCAGGTTAATCTCAGTTATTTTAAGCCAAATATTCATAAGTTGTCGGAATATCAAATATGCTCTTTTAGTAAACAAAATAATATAGACGAAAAAAGAGTGAAAGAATTACTTTCGCAACTAAATTTAAATCATTTAAACCTAAAAGAAAGTAAATCAATTCAAGATATTTGTACAAAATTTTCTGACGTTTTCTTTATTCCCGGTGATAAATTAGGAACTTGTAATCTATATGAGCAAAATATTCAATTAAAACCAAATACGGAACCAATTTATACAAATCAATATAGATTGCCTTATTCACAACGAGATGAAATTGAAAATCAAGTTAAAAATATGTTAAATAATAATATTATAGAGCCGGCAAGCTCTGAATGGAGTAGCCCAATTCTTTTGGTTCATAAACCATCATCTAATAACACAAACAAAAAGTGGCGGCTTGTGATTGATTTTCGTAACTTAAATAAGTGCATTTTAGACGACAAATTTTCCCTACCAAATATTACGGATATACTTGATTCCCTTTCCGGTTCCATATATTTTACACAATTAGATTTGACGCAGGGATACTTTCAGGCAAAATTAAATTCAAATAGTAGAAAATATACTGCCTTCACGACACCCTCAGGTCAGTATCAAATGACTCGTATGCCGATGGGGCTAAAGACGAGTCCGAGTGCATTTTCTCGTATGATGACTGTTGCCATGGCGGGTCTCAATTACGATAAATGTTTTATTTATTTGGACAATTTAGTATGTTTCGGTCGTAGCTTAGATATTCATAACAAAAATTTAATTGATATTTTGACTAGATTACGCAAAGTAAATCTTAAATTAAATCCCGAAAAGTGTGATTTTTTACGTAAAGAAATTTTATACCTTGGTCACGTTGTATCAGCGAATGGTATCAGTCCCGATCCAGAAAAAATTAGGGTTCTAAAAGAATACCCCACTCCAAAAAATGCTGACGAAGTTAAGCGTTTTGTTGCGTTTGCTAACTACTACCGTAAATTTATTTCTAACTTTGCTAAAATCTGTTTACCTTTGAATAACTTATGTCGGAAAAATATACATTTTATATGGGATAGTTCTTGTCAAATTGCTTTCGATTCGTTAAAACATTCGCTTACACATCCGTCGGTGTAACAATACCCAAATTTTAGTGCTAAAAATAAGTTTATTTTACAAACCGATTCATCGGGTTATGCTATTGGGGGTGTGCTATGTAATAGTGACCGTAGACCAGTAGCGTACGCTAGCCGAAGCCTTAACAAGGCAGAACGTAACTATCCTACTATAGAGAAGGAATTACTGGCTATCGTTTGGTCAATTAAATATTTTAGACCTTATCTTTATGGCAGGCGTTTTATTATAGAAACGGATCATCGTCCCTTAATATATTTATATAATATTTCAGATCCTTCTAGTAGATTAATGAAGTTTAGGTTATTATTACATGAATATGATTTTGAAGTTGTTTATGTGAAAGGTAAAGATAATGTGGCTGCAGACGCATTATCGAGGATACAGGTGACGAGTGAGGAATTGAAGGAGATGAATGAACATGTGATGGCGGTATTGACTAGAGCGCAGAGTAAGAGATTGAAGGACAGTGCGGTCGTTAGCCCTTCGATAATTAATGTTCCTACCGACGATTGGACTGATCACCCGAGAGTCGTAGAAATAATTAAGTTACCGAGGGTCTATACAGAGTTAATTTTTGTGAATGAAGTAGAGTGGAAAAAGTTTAAAAATAGTGATATACGAGGGCGGGTCAATAAGTCCGTGACTTTTGGAATAAAACACAGATTTTTTGATAAATAAATCATTTTATTTTTCAACGTAGTCCCCCTTGAGCTCTATACACTTTGTCCAACGCTTCTCCAATTTTTTTATCCCTCCCAAAAAATATGATTTGTCGAGGTCCTCAAAATAAGCCTTTGTTTGCGAGATGACTTCATCATTGGAGTCAAATCTTTTTCCACCGAGCCATTTTTTCAGGTTTGGGAACAAGAAGTAGTCACTCGGAGCCAAATCTTGAGAATAGGGTGGATGTGGGAGCAATTCATAGCCCAAT
Organism: Phengaris arion; assembly: GCA_963565745.1. Classification (NCBI taxonomy): domain Eukaryota; kingdom Metazoa; phylum Arthropoda; class Insecta; order Lepidoptera; family Lycaenidae; genus Phengaris; species Phengaris arion. The sequence goes on from OY751442.1 coordinate 2,916,325, forward strand.
TCATGGATTTTTGCCATGGCAACTGCACATGTGTGCACCCTTGCATTGTCTTAGTGAAAAAGAACTTTTTTATGGGCCAAATGAGGTCGGTTTTTTTTCAAATCCTCATTGAAGCGGTCCAATAAGTTGGCATAATATTCCCCATTAATTGTTCTTCCCTTTTGAAGATAGTCAATGTGGATTATCCCACGTGCATCCCAAAAAACAGTCGCCATAACTTTATTGGCTGACAAACCCACCTTGGCCTTCTTTGGCGCCGATTCACCCTTAGAAACACACTATTTTGACTGTTGTTTGGTCTCTGGTGTATTGTGATGGATCCATGTTTCGTCCACGGTTAAAAAACTCCTCCATATTGTGATTAAACAACGCTAAACCTTCCTGTGAAGTTGTTACACGATTGCGTTTGTGGTCGACTGTGAGCAAACGCGGAACCCATCTTGCGGAAAGCTTTCTCATGCCCAAGTGATCATTCAAAATTCAAACCACTGAGCCATGCGAGATGCCTATGGTTTCCACAATCTCTTGCACTTTCAATCTTCGGTCGGCCAATACCATATTGTGAATTTTTTCGATTGTTTCGGGTGTAGAGACCTCAACTGGGCGTCCAGGACGTTCGGCATCTTCAGTGCTTGTACGGCCACAACGAAATTCAGTAACCACTTTTTTACCATTGAAATCGATGGTGCAGAGTCCCCATAGTATTTATCAAGCTTAGCCTTGGTATCGGTAATGGTTTTTTTTCGCAAAAAATAATGCTTAATAAGCACACGAAATTCACTTTTTCCATTGTTTCCTTAAGTTACTGGATAGTCTGATAAAGATAGCTGTAAAACACAAACTAACTGACGCAGCAAGTTCAAATTTTGATAGGAGTCAACTGACAGATGCCTGTTGACAGGAGTAGTGTTGCTTTTTCAGTAAGGAGGTTAGAAATTCAAAAAGTCACGGACTTATTGACCCGCCTTAGTAACTTCTGATTGTAGAGATTTTGCATACTCATCAGTAAATAGTATTTTATTTGTGAAACTATTTACCCAATCACAGCGAACACGAGCTGTCTCTGTGAGGGAAATGGAATCATTTTGTTTACGTCTAAATATAGACACTGTGTATGTTATTAAAAATGAGAGAAATGAATTAATAATAAAGGAGCTAGCTCAGTATATAAATAAAAAGCGTAAGTGGTCCGGACCCCGCTTATGTGTCATTAAAGGCATTAAAAAAAGAACTGACGAGGATACAAAAAGAATTATTCTAAATGACTTTCATATTCTTCCCACGAGTGGGCATGCTGGAATTAGGCGCATGATGAATAATATTCGTAGAAAGTATTTTTGGAGTGGACTTGAAAAAGATGTGACTGAGTTTGTAAAAAAGTGTGACAAATGTCAAAGGTACAAATATTTGAAAACGATAAAAGAACCGATGGTTATCACGGATCGTGGATCATCAGCGTTTGATAAGGTGTATTTAGACTTAGTTGGCCCATTAATTAAGGACAGTAGATATAAATATATTTTAACTCTTCAGTGTAGCTTAACGAAATACGTGGAAGCGTATCCGCTAGAATCAAAAGAAGCCGTTAGTGTGGCCACGGCCTTAGTAAATAATTTTATATTGAGATATGGAATTCCGTCTGAGATTGTGACCGATAGAGGGACAGAATTTGTCAATTCAATTTTAGCAGAAGTTTGTCAAATTCTAAAAATTAATCATATACAGTCAACGGCGTATCATCATCAAACATTAGGTTCTATAGAAAATTCACATAAACATTTATTATTTTATCTAAGAACGCAAATAAATAACAATCAAACTCAGGAATGGAGTATATGGCTTGCGTACTGGTGTTTCTCGTATAACACAACAGTACATACGGAGACACAATACACTCCATTTGAACTTGTATTCGGAAAATCATGTAGTATACCGAGTAATCTCACTAACAATATTGAGCCAGTTTATAATTTCGATAGTTATCCAATAGAATTAAAATATCGCATACAAAAGTCACAATTGGAAGCAAGAAATAATTTGTATAATAGTAAAGTTATAAGAAAAGACAGATATGATGGCTATGTGAATCCTATTGTCTATAAACCAGGAGATTTAATTCTAATAAAAAATGAAAACTGTAACAAATTAGATTCTTTGTATTTAGGACCCTTTACAGCTGTAAAAGATGTTTCCCCTAACGTTGTTATTTTAGTGGACGGTAAAGAAAAAACCATACATAAAAATAGGAGTAGATTATATCATATGTAATAAATAAGTTTAAAATAATAGCACTTTTCTTTGTGTCTGTACTGGTAGTAATAAGAACTAAGTAAGTAATATGAGAAAACTATGAATGTTTTGTAATCTTAATTAGAAAATGTAAGCAAGTTATTACTATTACTTTATTTTGTATAAAATTTAATTTGAATTTAAATAAGTTTTTTTTTCTCTTTCTGTGTTATAATTAAAAATATATTTTTATAATAATTTTATATTAAGTATATTCAAAAATATAGTTAGTAAATAAAAATAAACATTTTGTTGATTTTTATTTTTTATTTTGGAAGGGCATGTGGCGTAATATGTAAGACTGTTATAATAATGCATGTATTAGGTTTAATGAGTCAGTAATAAACGTAACTTTAATCGGGAATGTAGTCTTTTAATGTCCCATCCTCACAGAATGTCTAAGACATCCACCGTACTCCCCGGACCTTGCTCCATCAGATTACCATTTTTTTCGAAATTTGGATAACTTCTTGCAAGGGAAAAAATTCAACTCCGATGTGGCAATCCAAAGCGCATTCAAACATTTTATTGATTTCTGTCCGAATGGTTTTTTTAGTTAAGGAAACAATTAACTACCTATGAGATGGCAAAAGTGCTTAGATAGCAATGGTTATATACTTTGATTAAATAAATATATTATGTTTAAAAAAAATCAACTTTATGTTCGTCCTGTACAAAACGCCAATTTCATATGTAATGACCTAATATAAGGAGTTTCAAAGAAAAGTACCTGAGCGACCGAGATTTACTCGGTTATTACTATTTATTGTTATATGGTGAAACTCGAAACCATAAATCTTATTCACGTAATCAGTATAGGTAAATGTTAGACATATTTATGAGAAATATATATTGTTATCTCAAATATTAACTTCATTTTTTTAAACTTGTCTAAAAACAATAAAAATTAAAAAAATATATATAAACTTGAACATATAAAAAAAACAAAAGTAAGTCACCGAGCGGGATTCGAACCCTTAACCCGGCCACGTCTTAACCCGCTGAACCAGACGGACAGTGGCCGGCAAGTCGAATTTAACGACCATAATCAGCGTGGACAGAAAACGCATGAAAACTCGAAAACACCCGTTTTCCCAAACATAAGACTAATCTAGATCGATTGTTTACCCCGAAAACCCCCATATACCAAATTTCAGCGAAATCGTTAGAGCCGTTTCCGAGATCAGAGAAACATATATATAAATAAATATACAAGAATTGCTCGTTTAAAGGTATAAGATATACAAGTTAATATTAATATAATATTTCAAGTTCCTGCTGTTAAAGTTATTAATATCGAGAAAAACAAGGCAAAAAATAACGTTTGTTGCATGGGAGCCTTTATTATGTTTAAATAGATTTTGCCCGCGGCTCCGCCCTCGTAAATACGTTATCCCACGGGAACACTGGAACACTTATTCGAGATAAAAGTAGTCTATGTGTTAATCCTATTACCGTTTCATCACAATGCGTTTTGCAGTTTTTGCGTAAAACTGTAAAAAAAATCCGTCCATACATTCATACATCCATGCTCCTAAACTTTTACATTCATATTAGAAGTAGGATTCTTCATACCTTGACAAATAATCATAATTATTATTGTCGTATTTGAATGTCGTAGCAGCTCTACGTCATTGCTTAGCTACGAAAACAATTTATAATATCTTGTTTTTATATATACATGTTTTTAACCAGTTTTGAAGCCTGTGGCGATTACAATTGACACATAAAAACATCACACATCCTACTGCTATTGTAAATGTGAAAGTTTGTGAGGATGGATGGATGTTTGTTGCTTTTTCACGTAAAAAGTACTTAACGGATTTTGATGAATTTTGGTGTGATAGTAGTTTGAGCTCTGGATTAACGCATAGGCTACTTTTTATCTCGAAAAAGTACAGTATTAGGCCCTACACAGAAGTTATTAGCAATAAAATATGCTTATTATTACACGGCAAAACCCACTGTTATAAAATATTATCGTGTTAAGCAATTATATACATAGTTATCTGTCTCTATATGTATTTTGGACATTCAATAATAATTATTATTGATTGTATAATAATAATTATAATTAGAAAATTAACACTCTAACTAGCAACTCACAGTTAAATTAGCTAAACAAATTAAACCAAACAACACGTTGGCGATATTTCACTCACATAAATTCGCGGTAGTCAGCACTTAATTAAAGTCAGACGGAATGAAATACTGGTCTCACACTGCTCTCACACAATCAAATATCTAATTCATTATTTATAACATTAGAACTTACAAATGAAATGCAACAACTTCCTAAAGATGTTGCCCGTGACTTCGTGCGCGCAAAACCAAATCCCGCGGGAACCGTAGATTTAGCCGCAATAAAAGTAGCTTAAGCTATAATTAAAAATATATATATATATATATATATATATATATATATATAAATATTATATATATATAAGGGGAACCTTGGTTTACTCTATACGTGTGGCATATTTTCTTAAAATCGGCCCAGTAGTTTCGGAGCGCATTCAATGCAAATAAACAAACAATCAAATCTTTTCTCCTTATAATATTAGTGAAGTGCTGCTGGGACTTCGTATCTTCGAATGAGAATAGGATTGGATTGTAACCCACTATGTTAGGAGCCTGCGGGTTGGCAGACATCACGGGCTATTGGATTGTTCGTTTTTACGCGCAGGTTCCTCACGATGTCTTCCTTCGCCGTGTAGACTTTAGAGCGCCCGCACTATGTAATTGAGCAATTTATTTTATTAACCGACTTCCAAAAAAAGTGGCAGTTATATTTGTTAATTACAAGAGGGTGCTTGACACAGGTTGTGCCATGTACAAATGTTTGATTCAGAAAAGTCTCATTAGTACATGTCACAATTACCCGTGTCAAATATGCATTCTCTCGTATGCAATCCGAGTGGTCTAACTTAGCGAGTTGCATACGAGATGTTTTAGTGGCCACGGGAGCTCATATTCAATAAAAATACAAACATTAAATACAAACCTTATATTATTTTATAAAGCTATTATATTTTTGCTTATTAATTTTGTTAAGATTTATGATCAATAAAATAACTAATAATATTAAAATGTAAAATAATTTCAGCGTCTTTAATGAATATTCGTCGAGATTGGCTTTAATTTGAAGATAACGAATTGCTTCTCCGTAAATCTTGTTTTAAATCTGACCTCCGAGTCGAAGGCTAATTTAGTACCAGCGAAAGTGATCCAAGCTTAGCTCAGTCTAAGTTCACTGAACTTTCTATTTTAGCGTCGCAATAAATATTTTAAAAGCAGATGCGAGCGCCGTTAAAAACTCTAGTAAACAACATCACTTCTATAGCTTTAATTTTTTGATGTGAAATTTAAAATGAAATGTTTTGTATTTCTGTAATATATTAATTCTCGTAAAATTCGTAAAATTTTCAAATGAGACCGTCAAGTCGCCATACATTTACTGCCTGGTAATTAAAATACGTGAACACAAAAATATTTATTGTAATTTGTACTTTATGAACATAGGAACAAAAAAATAATAATATTATACATCAAACTCGGGGTAAATTATTTTCTTAGTTTAAATATAAATAGTTTAGAGGGATCTATTTCACACCCCAAGTAACATTTTTTTTTCATAAAACTAGTACCTTTGAACTATAGAAAAAGATAATGACTTTTTGACGCGATAATGTCTTATAATTCGATGGAGCCGGCTGCACGCACGAAAAAACATGACTCACGCGTTACCAAGTACTGTTACCAAGTACCGTTACCTCACATTTTATTATTATTATTATTGTTGTTGTTGTTGTTGTTGACGTTGTCACGTTCAACTATCGTCAGTAAACCGACATTACAGACAACCGTTATTTTTTTTATTTAATAATATTTTATTTATATTTTATTTAATAATTTATGTACACACAATAACAAACTATGAAATCTTAAAACTAGGATACAATTTAGTACAAAGGTACTACTAATCCCATGATTGGAATTTCTTCCAGCAGACCTGATAGAGGACAAAATAAAGAAAAGTAACAGTATCTGGTACAGTCTTGCGTATAATTATTAACAATAAGAAAAAGAGATTAAGTTATTTAATATCATACAAATACTTACATAAAAATATTACAATATACTAAAATATACTATATTTTATAATAGTATAATAAAAACATAATATTATATTAATAGCATAATTTAGGGGTTGGGTACCTTAATTATCAGTTTAAGCTGAGATAGTGCTTACGCAGTCTTCCCTTAAAGAGCCCAAGTGTCTTACACTCCCGTATCTGAGCTGGCAAGGAGTTCCAGAGCTTAGCAGCATGCACCGTGAAGGAGTAAGCAAAGAAGTCGGTACGATGGGGAGAGATATATATAAAAGTGCATCTAAAGGGTCTACAACATAAATTTTGGAAATTAGGAAAGGAGAAACGCTCATTTAAGTAAGAAGGAGACGTAGGACTAAACAGAGTATTGAAAGGGGACAGAGTATTCTATAGTTTCTCCATAGACAAATAGGGAGCCACTACAACTGATTGGTGTATTGAGACACGTGATCTCGTTTTTTTAAGCCAAAAATAAAACGTATGGAGAGATTCTGCAACTGTTTTGTTCAAAAAATTCTGTTTAGAATCTCTAATTCGTCGTAAATAGCAATCGTCAGCGTAGGAAGAAAGTTTTGGAGTAATTTGAGTGAATGCAAGGTGTGGTACACTTTACGACTAATGTTGTTACGGCATTGGCATTCAAAGACAGGTGTGCCAACTGCCAACTTAAAACTTCAATAAAAAATAAATCTATCTAATGGGCCACTAGATGGAGCTTTTACGCCTCAAATTCACAATTTACAGCATGATAACCACTACACAGAATGATGACAAGGATTACCACATATAGGTACGAATTTTCCACATGATATTCGGAGATTCATAACTTTTTATTCCAAAGTCCCAAAAAATTTTTTTTATATAATATTTTTTTAACTACTACTATATTACTATATACTACTTAACACAACATGTTTGAAACTTGGCCGCTCTTGATGGATAATCGAGCAGGATTCGCCAGTGTCCTTTGAAGCGTACAGATTTCTAAAGAAACACGTAATATAAAATAATATTATGTACCTAAGTATTTAAATCTTATCCCTTTCCTACAAGTTAAGTTGTTTACTGAATCTAAAATCTGCTATATAAATAAAATGCTAACCAAAATCGTTCGAATCTGAGGACATAGCGGATAGAACTGCGAATAAAGTTAAGAATTTAGCGGCGCAGAGATTGGCCGGATTAATGTATTCAGGTGAGGAAATAACTTGTTTTGTTTATGTTATACAGTTCCCCTCTTCACCTCTTTCCCCATGGCCCTCCAGGGTTTACTATTTCGAAGTACGAGCTAGCTGTCACCCGTGATTTTACTTACAGTTGTAGTAGTATTTTACGAAATATGAGTTCTTTTTATCTGCTCATGATTCCATTTTCTTCATCAAAATTATTACATTTATTTTGATATTAAAAAAAATGCAGTTGCATTTGCAAACGAAAGGGAAAGTTTAATGTTTTTCAACTCAGTGTAAAACAAACATACATTTACTATTATATATATTGCTTAGAATGACTCTTGAATCCTATTACGACTTTATTCCGGCAACAAAAAAGGTATAACACAACCAATAGGAAATGAAATATGTATAATATGTGTAGGGTGTGCCAATTTGCCACAAGTCCATAAACAAGATTTAGTTAGGTACACAATTACCGTGAGCTTAGAGGTCGGATAGACATTTTATGTGCGCGTTAGACTTGCGCCATTTTGTTGGAGAAAAATGTCGTGTAGTCAGTAAATGGTTAATATGTGGGTGTCACGGGAATGTGAGAGAATTGGGAGGGCTGAATATGGTATAGCTTCTAAAAAGTATAATTGAGAAGTTATGGGTAGATGTTTAGTCAGACCAAGATGCCTTACTCAATAATAATAATAAAAAAAATAGCTCCCCACACCGATTTTATAGTGACCAACTGTGTGCTCAATACAAAAAAGAACTCTCTCTTCCTTTACTCTCGTGTACAGTGCGACGGATGACCAATACGACTGGCGAGAGTTCAGGCGAAGGACCGACTTATTACATGCCTATCTTTCGTGTCAGACAATCAAGTGATCAGCCTGCATTGGCCTAAAAAGTTCCCAGACTTTAAAACAACATTTTTGTTGTTTTGGGGTTCAGATGTCACATCCATTTTGTAGCTGAATGTCAAGGAAGCGATCAATCATACGCCGCCACTGAAATAATAACCCGCTGTCTTCACACTCGACACGCCGAAATTGTTCAGAACAATGCCCGTAATGCGCTTTTGTTGTTACAATTAATGGAGCCCATTTAATATACTGTAATTTAACCGTTAATTATTTTATGAAAATCCTTTTTTATTTGTTGATAGATGACAGCACTGAAGGGTCGAGTGCGAGTAATGGATGTGGCTGTTACACCGTCTATTTTATTTATTACTGGCTTTTGTCCGCGGCTCTGCCCGCGTAAATATAGTATCCCACGTTAACACTACTTTTTCGGGATAAAAAGTAGCCTATGCGTTAACCCAGATTTTAAACTACTACCACACTAATTTTCATCAAAATCCGTTATGTAGTTTCTACGTGAAAGAGTAACAAACACCCATCAATCCATACATACATCCATCCATCCATCTCACAAACTTTCAGATTTATAATAGTAATAGGACTAGTCATGGTCTGCGACTTCGTTCGCGTTGAATGAATTATAATTCCATGCATCTTTACGTAGTGTAAAATGCAGTCGCTTCCCTTCCTGTTCGCTTAGGGTCAATTCACACCAAGAAAACGATACTCCATACGGCGCTGCATTTTCAAGAGAGCTATTCAAAATTTCACTTTGTCTATTACACAAGTAGATATACGTTTCATTGTAAGAGTTCGAATGTTAAGTTGCATCGCGCTGCACAGCGCATGTGCAGTGTATGACTGATGACATAATATGGATCGTGTATCTTTCTGTCGAGTGAATGAAGTTTAATTGTGAATAGCTACCTAAAAAATGCAGCGCTGCGTATCGACTCGTTTCGGTGTGGACTGACCTTTAATCTTTTGAACTACTCAAATTTTAATGTAGTGGAAAGATAGAGTGATTCAAGAGGGTGGTTTTTCTATACTAATATTTTATAGAGGAAAAGTTTGTTTATATGTTTGTTTGTTTGCTCTGAAACTACTGGACCGATTTTAATTAATTTGGTACAGATACAGAATAGACTACGATGAAGGACATAAGCTTTTTATCTCGGAGCCATGGCGGGTTGCTATTGTTGTAATATAGTCTTCCTCAATAATATTAGTACAGATTTAGTATAATACTATCTGTATCCCAAAGGAACACTGTACTTTTTCAGGATAAAAAGTAGCCTATGTTTTATCCAGAGCCTAAACTACTAAATTTCATCGGATCCGTTCAGTAGTTTTAGCGTGAAAGAGTAACTAACATCCATCGATCCTCACAAACTATCACATTTATAATATTAGTAGGATTAGTAGAGATTTAAAATTATAACCAATTTACACTTCTGGTTGCAATAAGTAGATTTTTGAATAAGAAAATATTACACATTATGATATTTTTGTTCTGAATAATTTTTTTTTCATATGCGGATTAAAAATGTATACAAAACTGGAAAACTTAAGAAAAGTTTCCATTTCGGTCACGTATCCGTCTCAGTGTGACCTTAGAGTATAAATAACGCTAGTGCCGCCCGCCCGCTGCCCGCCGCCCGGCGGCCGCGAACACTGGAACAATATGCATTACTGAGCTAAGTGCTCAATACTTAAGCCCTTTTGGACGGCGGCCAGCTGATACTTATTTTTTGAGCTAAGACTTTTGCCAGCTATTACAATTTTATAAGTCTAGTTCTTCCCACAGCTCCTAGCTAGTTAGCTACTGTAGGGCTCGCACGAACAATTGACAAGTACGTATTCGTAACGTTATTGTGAGGGAATTGTATGAACATTATGACAATGCCTATACAATTGACATTCAATAACGTTACGAATACGTGCTTGTCAATTGTTCGTTCTTACTTGTTTTATATTATGTAAAGAAGATGATCTTAGAGCTTGTAATGCTTAAACTTTTACAGCAGAGCTAACGCATAGTATTTCAACTCATATCAATAAAATTTTTCGATATTGCTGATGTCATTGGTCCTAACTAATAAACTTATGTATCGCCATTCGTTTACTTAGAACTGTACGTATTCTATGTAATCGGTGGCTTTAGTAGGAACTATTGACAATTACGCATTCGTAATGTCATTGAAAGAGAATTGTATGAAAATTATGACAGCGCCCATACAATTGACATTCGTTTCGAATAAGTTGTCAATGGTTCCTGTACTAGTGCTCAAAACACTGTTTGTAGATATTTTAATTCCAAATCATTTGGAACCAATTTATTTTTCTTTGTAAAAGTATTTTACCTCTTCGAGTAAGTTGAGCTCTGCGTCAATGTTTTAACTGCGTCGAACGGGGAACTTTAGAACGACAGCCTGGTGTATTTTTAAACTTATGTTGTTACATCTGTTATATTATCATCTGTTGTTTATACAGCTTAAACTGGCTTTTATACAAATGGCATGGCATGATAAGAACTATAAGGTGTTGACCGGAATGTACTGAATATTTTGCATTGCTGAAAAATTATAAATTTAAAAAAAAAAACCTTGAGTAGAAGAGCCATCATCATCATCATCATCGTCAGCCCGTAGTCGTCCACTGCCGGACATAAGCCTTTTACCATTTCGCACCACCATACCCGGTCCTCTGCCTTCCGCATCCAACCGCTTCCGGCCACTCTCTTAAGGTCGTCGGTCCACCTCGCCGGCGGTCGCCGAGGGGAGGGTTGTTCGCGGTCTCCACTCCAAAATCTTTCTGCCCCATCGGCCATCGGCTAAGACTAAGGAGTCTCGTGCCGTCTGCTGACCGATAAGCAGCTTTTTCAAATCGCTCCGCAGTTAAAAATACAAAAAAGTGGGTTAAAGTGCTCCGATTTGGACGAACGAAGTACCGCTACATTCGTTTCGGCGTCCCCCACATGCGGGTGATATGGTACAAGCTTAAAAAAGTCCAAAAACTGTAAAAAAGTGCGAAAAACTAAATAAGAATTAGGTAAATAACTTTCTAAAAGTGTAATTAATTAAGTGTTTTTTAACGGATTTTAAATTAAATAAGGGGACATTGTGCAGGACAGGGACCTCTATTAGTATAGTAAAAATCGTAATTATAGACCTAGTGGAACTACCATTGACCTTGATAAATAGTTTTAAGCGTGGTGACGCTTAAAACTATTTATCAAGGAGTCACGAGGTCAGTGATTTAGTGACTTGTGATAAATGGAGTGAAGTGTACCAGAAAGTCACACACAAGCCAACCAATATTCCGGAAAAATAAAAAAATTTCGTCATCAGGGGGGTGAGTAATTAAAAATTGAATATCCTAAATTAAATCAGCAACCACACCGTAACCACAATAGACGCGTGGGTTCTGAGGGTTTGTAAATTAGTGTCACACCAAGACCTAAGAACCGCAACAAAAAGGGTAAGTCCCCCTTGGAAAATTTTTACAAACCAAATAAAAAACCTTTTTCCGCTATAGCACTCGACAGCGAGAACTGGAGACCCTGGGCTAGTTGAGACCCATAACAAGCAGGTAGAGCACAACTAGACGCTTCAAACGACATATCGATCGTCTTCCTGTGATAACCTGGTCCTAAGATAAAAAGAAAATGGTAAAAAATAGGGATAATCCAGGAACGACGGGATAGATGATACCTAGCCTACAATAAGACAGCCAAAGCCAAGACAAAGCTCTAGATACCTTGCACGGCCAAATCGGTGCACGGGATCGGGAGTTATCAAAGAAAAACATTTGACAGCCATTTTGTACGCCATTTTGGAAAAAGTTTAACCTCTTATAACTCCCGAACCATAAAGCGCCCAACTTCAACATTTGGGAGCTTAAATCCAAAAAAGACCTGGAACACCTGCAAGACAATAAAATACTAAAGAAAATAAACCCAAACACCACCCTCGTATGATAAACGGTTCGAAAGTTATAAAGGAATAAAAATTTCGGCGGCCATATTGGAAGCCATTTTGGAAATCTTTAAACGCCAATATCTCGACTTCCGGAGGTCGTACGAGAACGCGGTTTTTACCGCTAAAAGCGGCAGGAGAAGTTGTATCCAGTCGAAAGAAGTTGAACACCTGCAAGAACACCTCAATACCTGGAAGACAAAAAATAGTTATCTCAGCATCAACACATCGCAGAGAGAAGCAGTTTCGGATACCGGAACCAAAAGAAGCAGGCGGACGCGCAGATACTGACCGAACACCTGGAAACAAACCGGAACACCTGTAAAATAAAAAAGTTAACATACTTACCTGTAAGATAACAGCATCAGCCTCTCCGGGAACTGGAACATCTGCAACCTGGAAAAGAGCTTAAATAACTAATGGTACTATTGTAAATAATAAAACTCAGACCAGTAACCCCTATTGGAGCTACTGCTTAATTTTAAGGAACAACTACATCATTTTTGGTGTAGTTGCTAGGTTAAGGGAAAACTGAACGCTTAGGGATCCCCCTAAATACGCACTTTATTCGTAACAAGTATAAATCTAGAATAGGACAGCTGTCTCCCTATTGGAGCAATTGCTAGGTTTGGAATTTTTGACATTTTAATTATTATAATTCAATTTCATTTTATTTCGATGATACAATTTATTTTATTTTGACTTGCACAGTTATTTAATATCAATTTTATTGACAGCTCCCCCTAAAATACATAAACATGTTCCACACTCCCCATAAGCGAGCCAGCGACACTTTTACCATATCGTCACCAAATAAGAATGAAGTAGACGAGGGCAGGCCTCATACACAACCAATAAAAGCCTCCGCAGTGCGAAAAAGCATAGATAAGTTAGAGGCCCTTAGTATACAGGCCTTATCCCCAACCAAGAAGCTACAACAGGAGCATTTGGCACCCAAAATAAAAACAAACAAAAAACAGGTCCTTGTCGAAGTTGTTTCTACCCAGTTGGACAATCTGTCCCAGGTATGTGTATTTATGAACAACTTCGAGGCTAACATTTTCGACGGTGACTGGCATTGGGTCTACGAATGAATTGAATATGACTTTTGTCTTATCCAAGTTCATTCCCAGACCCAGACGGGTGTCTGGAAGAAACACTTAGGCTTTGCAGCGTCCCCAGGCAGTAGCGACTTAACGATCTGGCGAAGCTTTTCGAATGCTGCCCAGCCCAACTGTATTCTTCTATCAGCTTTTTTGTCGAAGTTGTTCCTACCCAGTTGGACAATTTGTATTTCTGAACAACTTCGATGCTAATATTTTCGACGGTGACTGGCATTGGGTCTACGAATGAATTGAACATGACTTTTGTCTTATCCAAGTTCATTCCCAGACCCACCCGTTTGGAAGAAACAGGCTTTGCAGCATCCCCGTCAAGTCCTCCAGCGATTCAGCCATAATGACTATGTCGTCTGCGAATCGAAGGTGTGACATGTATTCGCCGTTTATATTGATGCCTCCTCCATTCCAGTCCAGTGTTTTGAAGACGTCCTCCAGTGCGTTGGTGAACAGTTTCGGAGAAATAACGTCTTCCTGTCTCACTACACGCTGTAATGGGATTGGTCTTATCTGAACATCTTGGATTTGGACGGTCATCGTAGCGGCTTTATATAGACATCTAAACAGCTCAATATATCGCCAATCGACTTGGTAACGCTGGAGAGATTCTAGAACAGCACAGGTTTCGATGGAGTCGAAGGCTTATTCGTAGTCCACAAACGCAAGATAAAGACAAAGAGGGCGATTGTGCTCCTCGCCTTTTTTACGATCTGCCGCAGTGTGTGAATGTGGTCCACCGTACTGTAGCCTTTTCAAAACCCAGCCTTCTCCGGGGGCTGGAAGTCGTCGAATCTTCGGGCAAGACGGTTCGAGATGACTCTTGAGAACAGCTTATAGATATGGCTACGAAGTGATATCGGTCGGTAGATCTTTAGGCGCGTTTTATCACTTTTCTTGAAGAACAAGATGACCACACTTCTGGACCTCGCCTCCGGCGTTGTGCGTTTCTGAAGGACGGTATTAAATAGCTTCCGTAGCTGGTCTAGGACTGGACGCCCTCCAGCTCTTAAAAGCTCAGTTGTAATACCGTCATCTCCAGCTGCCTTGTTGTTATTGAGCTGCTCAAGAGCTACCTCGATCTCTGTGGTCTCAAAGTCCGGTAGCTTGTCCGTGAAGTGGCGGGTTACTTGGACACGTTTATTGTCCCTATCGAGAGTTGTGGGTTTCGGTGCATGTGAAGAGTACAGTTGTCCGTAGAAGGTTTCAGCTTCAACAAGTAGATCCGTTTTCGATGTGACGACTCGACCATTAGATGTCGTCAGCTTCGTCAGATGACTCCTTCCCAATTGCTTAGCAAATACTTTCGAGCCTTTGTTTTGCTTTATTGAATCTTCGATTTCTCGAGTACTGCTTTGGTGCAGGTTGAAACGTAGCCGCTTTATTATACGCTTATTGAGAAGGCGACACTCTGACGAATCCGCTACCATCTCCCGTCTCTATCGCATGAGATCTACTGTTTCTGCTGAGATCTTGGACACTTTACTCCCATGTTTCCGTATGCAAATGCTTCTCCCACCTCTCGGACAATATTCGTGAATTT
Source organism: Phengaris arion (assembly GCA_963565745.1). Classification (NCBI taxonomy): domain Eukaryota; kingdom Metazoa; phylum Arthropoda; class Insecta; order Lepidoptera; family Lycaenidae; genus Phengaris; species Phengaris arion. The sequence continues at coordinate 2,931,390 of OY751442.1, forward strand.
ATTGACACATCGATCAACGTCTTCCGTGGTTTCCAGCAGGCTGAATTGATTCTCTAATTCCAGCTGCAATTTTTGTGATCCCGCAGCGATCTTCATTAGCGACATTATTAGACGATTTCTCTCAGTACGGAAGTTTTGAATATAAACATATTCAGAGTGCCGCGCACAAGTCAGTGATCACTACCAGTATTAAACCTGTTGATCACAGTGACATCTTTGAATATATACCTCCTATTCGTCATGATGAAGTCTATCTCGTTTTTGGTCACACTATCGGGGCTCCGCCAGGTCCATTTCCTCTGAGGCTTCTTCTGAAAGAATGAGTTCATCAGAAAAAGCCTCTGGGCTTCGAGAAAATTGACCAGCATCTACGACTACGACATTTACGTGCGAACTGATCACCGATTCACCGCATTTATGTACTCATACTTTGGCGTCGAAGTCCCCCATAATAACAGTGAAGTGAGTCTTGGTGGTGTTATGAATTATGAATTGAATTTGAATGAAAATTATGAATGAGGTCCTATTCTACTCTGCCAGGGACCATACGGCTTTCGCACGGAGTAGAAGAATAATGCCTATATTAGCATGTTTTATGGACGCATATGGGCATATTTTTATGAATGTTAGTACAATTATTATTAAATGTCACCCTGTGGTCGAAATTCGCCCTTATAAAGTTGGAACTTTATAAGGGTTTGTTTTTCAGTTAGAAACAAAAATGTTAACGTTGTGACAGATTGACAAACTTCAACGTGTAACAAAATTGTATCTATCAAACGTACGGTAGTGTGTGTTAATAATCTGAGGTAGTGTGTGTTGTTAGTATATTTATTTATTTTATCTATTTTTAAGCATTATTGAAAAAAAATATATTAGCTTTCTGCACACCTTCCTCCGAATAAACTTTAACTATGTCAAATATCATACTCCTACGTTCGCATAATTCTCGTTAAACTGTAGGTACTGAAAGTTTTTGCTTCACGTATTAATATTTAATATGATGTAGTAAAAAGCAGACTACGAAATAACTTTTAAAGCACGTCACATACGATATTTATCAAACGAAAGACTTAAAACCTTATATTAAAAATATTTATTACGATTGTACACAGCGAAAATTATTTTCTAGAAAATATTAATACTATCTACTTATACCTATAGAAGTGTTTATGGACAACACGACCTTGTTTCAGGGGTGATTTTTGTGAGTTGGCAACACTTTAATGTGATAGTTATTATTCGGCATACGTGAAGGGCACTTTTCATGTTGCTGTATCAGCCTCCGCTGTCATGATCGTCGATAAGTTCCATTGTCACTCGGAATAAAATTCGATATTACTTTTTTGGTAGAGGCGTTTTTATGTTATACTAGATTAATTTTCCTGCGACTTTGTGCGCGTAAAAGGAAATCCTACAGTAATCGTAAATTTTGCCGCGATAAAAAGTCCATATACTAAGCCTTTTATATCTGTGCCAAATTTCATCAAAACCGGTCAAGTAGTTTCGGAGCCTATTCAATGCAAACATACAAATATTTCCTTTTTATTATATTAGTATAGATATAGAAGTATAGATAAGTATAAGATTTTAATATAATATAGACTATTAAATGAATCAATGAATGCCATATTGCCAATCCAGTAAGGCCGCCGAATGAGCAGATGTTTACACCCACAGCACCTGGGGGTATAAGAGTTCGTTGCTGGTATTACAACCACATGATCCTGGGCCTCCAGTACCCACACAGTGCTAGCGTTCTTCTACGCCAATTTCTCTAAGACCCCTGAACATCTATCCGCTCTAAAATTACGAAATATACAGTAGGTATGAAGCAGTGGCAAAGGCTGGTTCTCCTTCATAGGGAAGCCTGTATAATAGGTAGGGATTTGGATGAGGGTCTTCAAAAGGTAAGTGGTAAGTGAAGCCGATAGGAATGGAGTTATAAGAACCCCACGCCACTTGTATGAAGTAGGTATGTCTGAATTGCATTTTTTTTAATGAAATGGACCATACGTGCAGATGGATCTTTTGATGGTAAGCTATTACTGCCGCCCATGAACACTCGCAACACTAGAGGAGTTACACTAGTAACTCCTCTGGTGCTGCGCAATGAGCATCTTTCCTTAAATTTCCCAAACCCTCTTGAGCCTCCGGCAACCTCTCTCACTCTGCGAAACACAACGTTATTAGCCAGCCTATTCGTGCAGAAGAATTGCTCCCCCACGATTAAAAGGTTATGGTAGTCTGCAGATCTATCTAATTAATGAGACGGAATTAGGGAATATAATATATTACATGGATTATATGTATTATGTGGATTGTGGTAAATGTAAAGACATCTACAATATCTGTAAATACGCAGTTTCATCGCTGATCTGTAAATTCCCGGCCGTAACTACTATCCAGTAGAGTTTGATCAATATTCGTGAAATAAAGAGGGCTGGCTGGTTGCTGCGGAGTTGATGGCTTACAAGCTATAAAACACGCGTACGCACCATTTTATGGCGGGAAATTTTAAGTTGCAGAGTCCTTAATATCAATGACATACCGCCATGATACATTTATAGCTGTCAACACGTTGTCAAAATATAGGTATCAGTTCGGCCTAGGGATTCATATAGCGTTATCGGCATCTAAAACTGCCATGGGGCAGGGCAGCCGAGTACGGAAATAGTTGAACGAAACCGATGATTCAGGAAGCACTACATTTCCATTTTCTTCTTATATAATATATATGATAATCGGCTCCAAACGTACGTAGAAACTATTAATAATTTGTGCCCTAACCAAATGTCATAGCAATGATTTAGATATTGACATTGAAATTCGGCTATTTCCGTATACACTCAGCTGCCCTGCCACGGGGCAGTTTTAGATGTCGTTAACGCTATTACCTTCTCAGTAATATATTATTATATAGCGTTTTCACATTATGCGATAGCGATATGTTATATATTGAAACATATTATTATACATGTCTATGTCATTACATACATGGCTTGAATAATGTAAAACGCATAAGAGCGTTTTCCGGTCAGTTATAATATATCCGGCTATCGTATCGCGTCAGTATGGCCTTTTACCCTACATATTGTTTGTCACTGTAGTGTCCCTTGCGCACACCAATCCGTTTTGAGATTATAAAATATTTCCAAAATGTGTCCTTTACTTTAATGCTTCGAAACAAAATCCAGATGTTATCCTAGCTGCTTAAACATTTATTCCGAGTCCAAATATTGTGATCTAATTTAGTTTTTACTGCATCTGGAGTGCGTCGAGACTTGAGAGGGGTTAGTTAGGGAGGTTAAATAGAGGGGGTTGGTTTGATGAGGGAAGGAGGGTTTCCAGCTGCGCCAGCCGCTGACTCGCTGTCTACAACCTAATAACGGTTATCCATGTAAAAACATGTTCCTAAAACTTCGGAAACAGAATTCACAGATTTAATTTGGCGAGTTTAAATGATTATAATTGGGTTATGAAGTTTTAATTCGATTAAACATTTAAATATATTATTTGTGATCGTCGAAAATGGTTTGGGCTAATTAGCCCAAACCATGGCTCCATAGTTGGAGCCTCTGTTTTTGGCTAGGACTCTCTAATAAGTGAGTAAAAACATTATAATGATTTTTATAAATGAATTAAAAATATATATATATATATATATATATATATATATATATATATATATATATATATATATATATATATATATATATATTATTATTGTTAAGATACTTCTTTAGAATCAACTCTTTCCCACGCACATTCGAAGACGGTATTAGCCTACAAGAACAATAAAAGCCTACGAGCTATTAGAAATTATATTTTTTTCCTCAACTTCAACACGAGTGTATAAGGACTCAAGATTTAAGGTCCCCACAGACAATATGCCGATCGTTTCAGTTAGAACTGACGTCAGTTCGGCCTGAACGGATTCGAGCACATACACGAAAAAAATCGCATCCAACCGAAGTGACGTCAGTTCGGCCCTTAGATTAATAATGCCTAGATCGATAGTCTTCAAACAAACGCATCGTACAAAGTGAAGTAAGCAACAGGTAAGATATAGGCGTAAGCATTATATATACTTTCGCCGACACACACACAAACAAAACTTTAATGTTGTGGAGTATGTACAATTTTAAAGGACAATTTCCCCGAATGTCACTCTTAAAATCGTAATTATTGGATTTGTTTTTCTTAATGTCGTGAGATGTAAAAATATAGCTTATACTTCATTTTCAACCACATAAACATGATTTGTGAACATTATTTATATTAAACTGGTATAAGGGATTTATTAAGGATTGTCTTAATACTGGCAATATTTTAAAGTTTAAATTGATAATATAAAAATAATTCGATAATATTAAAAAACTAAGTTGCAACAATTAGTTAGCCATGAAAATTTTGTAATAAATTGCTTATTACTAGTAACACTTTTATAATTCACAATAAGGGAGCTACATGGCGACACAATATGATTTTTTTTTTAATGTTTTAAATATTTGACTGATTACAAGTCAAGTTGCAGTACTTACATATGAAATGTTATGTCCGAAGCTTTTTTATTCTTTTCTGATGAATTGTGACATCCAATAACGACACAAACCGTCATAATGTATGCACAGTCGGAGATGTATGCACTAGCGCTTAACCTTGACAACTGACCGGTAGTTCGAACAAACTAAGCCGATATGGCTCAGTATGATTTGATTCACTTTCATGCGCGTACCCGGTTTCTATGCGTTGTAATCTAAGGTTCCGCCTGAACGGATTCGAGCATGGCACACGGAAAATCGCATCTGGTTTGCCCCGAGCTTCGGTCGTGTTTTTAGGTTAATACTTTAGGAACCCTTATAAAGCTCTGTCCGTCCATCTGTCTGTCATTAATGTTGCCAACTTAGTTGTTTTACAAAGTTTTACTTTTGAATTTAGTATTTTATTCTCTCTTTAGTAGGACTTTAGTTGTAAGTTGTGGTTTTGTAGAAAATAGCCAGACAGTAATCATCAAATGCAAAATGGCCTGCTACTATGTGTAGTAGTTTTTAGTAGAAAACGACGCGAGTTTAGTAGTTTCGCAATATCAGGGTTGGCAATACTGGAACGAATCGCTTCAGTCCATCCGGCCGACTGATGCGATCTCGAAATCGTACACAGACGATACGATATAACATCTATCCAGGCCGAACTGAAGGAAAACCGGACCGTATATGGGACCCCTTATATTGTTACAAAAACAAACACACAATTTGTAATATCTAGATTTTATCCGCGGCTTCACCCGCGTGAAATTGGACTTAAACACTAATTTTTTCAAATTAAAATTAATTTCTAATTTTAAGTTTTATTAGAAATTTCCTGCTGTTTTAAAATAATTTTTAAGTTTCCAAAATATTATTACTTTATAAACTTTATAAGAAAAAACCAAAAGGTCGTGGGTTCGATCTCCACGTTGGAACAAAAAAAGTTGTTTTCAAGTCTGGTTGAGACAATGCAGGCTGATCACCGGCCACCGTCACTGAGATCGGTGTGAGGAGCTCTTATTATCTTAAGCCTGGGACGTCTATATCGTCCGGAACCCGGTAGGCCGGTGAAAATTCAAAGCATTGAAAATAGAACTCGGCTAATACAATAGAGTTGAAAATCGAAGTGTCGAAAGTCGAGCTGTCACGAATGACATTGACATTTGACTCTACTTATGTGTTCGGTTTTCAGCTCTATTTTATTTAGCGCAGAGTTCTATGTCCATGCTCTGAATTTTCCCCGGTCTACCGGATTCCGGATAATATAGTTCCAGGCTAACATAAGCACGTCGCAACAATCGACGTCTTGCCATGGAAGCTTGCCATTACAAACCTATGTATCTGTAATTATTTGTTTCAGGATTTCGTTTTCAATAATGCGGCAACCCAATGGATCCTAGCTTCAGTGGGAAGAAAGCCGGTAAGCTATTTTTTGTGGGCCCTTCACCCCTTCATACACCGCGCTCGCCTCCGTAGTCTCGTAGGGCCGCGGTAAATCAACACATACAATAGCAGTGCGACGTTGATGGATTGATGTATGAAACACGGCCCTACTAATGCCGATCTTAGATTTGTACGAAGATTTCCCCTTGACGTTTATGATAAAGAATTTTATTTATAGACGAACATATATGTGATGTATTTTTGTTACACTACATCGCATAATATTATACCAATGGTATAATTTAAAGTTTTTACAACAGTAATCCCATACACTCATAAAGGACACTGGTGAATCCTGCCTAATTTTCCATCAAGAGCGGCCCAGTTTCGAACATAACATTATGTGGTATTATAGTACTTAAAAAGATATTACATAAAAAATATTATATTTTTAGGACTTGGGAATAAAAATTTATGAATCTACGAATATTAGAGATTTCATGTGCAAAATACGTACTTATCTGTGGTGATCATTATGCTGTAAATTGTCAATTTGAGGCGTAAAAGCTTCATCTAGTGGCCCAATAGATAGATTTATTTTTAATTGATGTATAAAGTTATTTATATTTTCTATAGTTCAGCAATTTAGTACTAGTTTTATGAAAAAAAATGTCACTTGGGGTGTGAAATAGATACCTGTGTACTATTTATATTTACACTAAGATAAATAATTATTATGTTTTTGGTTTTCATAACGTGAAAGCGACATCTATCATTATCTGTTAGCATATTGCATTTCCAAAGAAACTAGTTATTAATTCCATGACGTAATTCATATCACAGCTAATAGATATTGCTTTTCCGCAAACCGCCACTAGGGCAATATATTGAACAATAGCTTAGATTATATTTAATGAATTATGTTTTATCCCCCGAGTTTGATGTTTAATATTATTGTTTATTTTCTTCCTATGTTCATAAAGTACAACTTACAATAAATACTTTTTGTGGACACGTATTTTAATTACCGGGTAATAAACGTATGGCGACTTGCCGGTTTCATTTTATGATGATAAATTATAACGTAAAATTTAGTTTTAAAACCGTTTTATTTTATCACTTTTATAACACGTTGAAAAGCGCACTGTTACCAAATAAAGTTTAATTAAAAAACTAACTATACTTAACTGTAATTATTATTTAACGTTATATAACCGCTGTGTGGCAGCAACTCAATATTATATTACAAGGTTTATAAAAATGTACGCAAATTACATTTTAATCATACTCCCCTTTACGTTTTAATCATCACAACTTCACCCTTTTAATAACGCTCTAAATTATAATTGCAAAAGTAACGTAAAGTCTGACTTTATAAAGTTTTATACTTATGCTGTTAAAAAAATATTTTTATACGAGCACCGCACTCAACACGATTCGGTTGTAAATTCTCAAACTTCAAAAAGTTCTAAATGAAAAAATAATTTACGACTTTCTTTATAAACTCCTGTAAATTTAAATGTTTAATATACCTAAATCTAGCGTGAAATTACATAATATATCCATTTAATTAATAAAATAAGTACCTTTTAAAAAATTAAGTTAAGTCGTAGGGATCGATTATAAGAGTAAATTTAATAATCAATACCTACGACCTTTACCTAAGTTATAATTATACCTCACAAAGGCACAATATTATACGAAATAAACACACACATATTTAGCGGAACACAAAAAAGGTCCATAATTAAAAAAATATGGTTTTATTTTAAAATCTACTTACTACACTTCTTTTATTATTTAAAGTTTCATTTGTTTTACTTAAAATGTCATATCATTAAGAACAGATTTTGCGAGTAAAGGCTATTTGTGAAAAATGGTATATTTTTGAACTTTTCATGTAACCGGGAAAAGTGAAAATTAATATTAAAATAACAATTAATTAAATTAGAAAAATGGTGATTAATATCGCGTATTTCCTCCACGTGCTCTTATTAAAGTTTCTACCTGTCTAGGCATACTGAGAATGATGTTATCGATGGTCTCCTGGGATAGTCTCCGCCATTCCTCAACTACGGCGATTCGCAGTTCACCCACGTTGGCAGGAGCTGGAATTCTGGTCTTAACTTTTCTTTTCAGCAAGTCCCAAACGTGCTCTATTGGGTTCATATCCGGTGATCTCGCCGGCCACTCCATAACAGTGATATTCATATCATTAAGATAAGCTTGAGTTACCCGAGCGGTATGCGGCCGAGCATTATCCTGCATAAAAACAAAATCGTCACCGATATATGGGGAAAACGGTACGACATTTTCTTCTGAAACTTCACTGATATAGCGGTCTGCAGTCAGACTCCCACTGTCAATCACTACCAAGTCTGTGCGGGCTCCCAAACAAATGCCCGCCCAACCCATTATTGATCCACCACCGTATGCAACTGTAGTTTCTGTAGTTTAAATTTGTCTGAATGTATCGTTCTCCTTCGCGTCTGTATATTCTTTGCCTGCCGTCAATTTGATTTAAGAGAATTCTGCACTCATCACTAAACAATACTATTCTGCATTGGTCCGCGTTCCAAAGTCGATGTTCCTGAGCAAAAGTTAACCTGTTTCTACGATGATTTACCTCGAGCCTTGGAGCCTTGGCGGGCACAAATGAACCCAAACCAGCTTCTTCGAACCTTCTTCGTACCGTACGCTCACTTACGGTTACACCCTGCACTGCTTCTAACTCATGTCGGGCTTGGACGGCCGTCAAACGGGGGTTCCTACGTACACGAAGCCGAATTAAACGATCATCCCTACTCGAAGTGCGTCTTTTTCTGCCTTGTCCTGCTCTTCTCATATAAGTACCGGTCTCCCTGAACCGTTGGATACTGCGATGGATCGTTGAAACTGGTCGACAAAGATCTCTGGATATCACTCTGTAGGTTTGACCATTTCTTCGCATTTCGAGTGCCCTGGCAATCTCCGTTGGGGCTAAGTCAGGCATAATTCAGTCCTCAACTCCAAAAAGATACGCGATTAAAAAAACTAACAAAAAACATTATTTCAATAAATTTTTTAAATCAAACTCAGAAGGAAGAAATACTCGAAGCTCGCTCCAGATAAGGTTACGTTTTAACGTAAGGTTAGGATAAGGCTCCTCCTCCAAGCTCCAGGTATTTGAATAAAATTAAAACAATTGCATAAAATGTGATGTTCAGTTGTTTTCTTAATTTGAAAATGTTTCTTTTTAAATTAAATGACGTATAAACCAGCCAGCAACCTTATATAATACTGATATCAAACCTTTATTTTATGTTCCGCTAAATATGCCGGTGTGTGTAGTAGTTTGGTAAAATACTTAATAAATCGCCATACTTATTGTCCAGCCCACAAATCCAGCACCCGTACTGATGGCCGTCATTAGTGTCAATCATTTATAATTTTAGTCTACAAGTACGCTTCAAGGCCACGGCTTTAGATTAATTGGAGGCTGGAGGGTAAGAATGGCGCTTTAAACAAAGGCCACGCGTTGCAAACGTCATAACGTCACGCCTTGCAACTACTACTTGGTCTCACGCACTGCATTATTGCCTAAATATGCCTACATCGCGTACTGCACTGCGCGTAATATCAGCTACGGCACTATTGGCCGTGATGTTTGTGTGTCGAAAGTTCACTGCAACTCTGTACAGTGGATATGCCGTGGCCATAAATTATATAAAAAACGGGATATTTGATTTTGGATTTTGAACATTAAAATTTAGATTTTTTATTAGTGTCGGATCCGTAGAAATCAAAGTAAAATACTTTTCATAACAGATTTAATTAATTTTAAGATTACTTATTAAAGTACACGTCGTACTTTAATAAATAATCAGTTGTCTATCTCTAGATTAATAGATAAATTACTTCCACCAAGTTAAAACTTATCTAGTTAACGAAAGTTTATTTCAATTAAAAAATACAATATGGCTCTATATTGTATTTTATAATAATTAACTAAATGTTAATACTAAAAAACGAAGACTTATCTACAATTATACGCTGTAACATACCCTTAAGATTCTAGTGTGTAAGGGTCAGCTCACATCGATGATACGCGAAAAGTGGCACCGCGCTATAAAAAAAAAAAATTAAATACCGTTTATTTCAGGCTGCATAGGCCCATATTATAAATACCTTATAGACTAACATACATATATAATAAACTAACACTAACATTAAACACGTATTGTCTGCGACGTGGGGCGTGAAGAGTTCGGGAGTCTTCGGTTCGGTTCGGGAGAGGGAGAGGAAGAGCGATCTAGTTTGACATTGGAATTCTTGAAACGTCTATCTTCTAGTGTAGCGAATAAAGTTCGATTTTAAATCGCTATCTTAGAAATGCAGCGCCGCGTAGAGTATTGTCTCGTTTCGGTGTGAACTGGCGTTAAAACGTGATAGCGGTAAAAGTGTCTTTCAAACCGTGCCAAAATTTTAACACAACTAACGGGACTGTCTCGTGCAGTACGTGAGGTATGGTCTAATTGTGAACTTTTGCGATATTGGCGACTATAAGTGACTACCGAGTTCTGAACGCTGCCAAGCCAATCTATAGGATCATCTACACAGTACAGTTCGGACCGCGCATCTGAGACTGCATTCCAAACCGCGGATGGATCTGTGACGTTTTGTACTGCGGATAAAACTATCGTGATCATAACGATTAAAAATGCGCCCGCAGTTTCCACTGCGAACGGATTTGACATATTAGGCGAATGTTCCAAACTGTGCGTGTAAATGTGATTTCAAGAGTTTAGACTACAGTTTAGACTGGCGCATGGAATATATTAAATGTTGAAACCTGCACTCACATAGATATGCCAGATCGGACTGTCAGCCTCGTGCATTAACACGTTTGTTTCAGAGCGAGAGTTGGTACGGCGCGGGCTGTTTTCAGCGTTCAGAACTGTACGTGTGGATAACGCTTATACCTCTCTAGTTTAGCCGTTGCATAATATTATTAGGTGCACGTACTATAAGTGACATTGCAGAAATCAAAATGCACCGCACGTAGACTCTATTGAATGCTATCATCATTATCCTGCCGCAGACCCATTTCATTTGTCTTGTCATTTTAATTTTCATTAAAATGTCTAGCCGGAAAGATAATCTTATATAATATTTAAGTGGCTAATGAATGACTCGTGACATTGGGTAGTGGTAGCTAACAGAACAGTATGGAATGTATGCGCTACACACGCTAATTTATGTAAAGACATAAATTAGTTTTTAAGTACTTCGAAGTCTTTGTTGTAAATTAGTTTGTATTTTCTCCTCATTTTGTCTTCATTGCTCGTTTGTTATCGGTGTTAATTTTAAAAATAATAAATTTTGCATTTTCACAATATCTCTCATAGTACCTACATACAACAGATAACTAAATATGTACATATTGATTAGGTACAAAGTTATCTTACAAGTGTAAGATATTTTTTTTTTTTTCTGACTCATGGCCGCCAAAAGGATACCGTTAAATCGTTACGTGTGTAGCGGGACTAAGTTTGAATAAGGTTATATAATGTAATAACTAGGTTATTATAACGTATTGACCAATTTCGTGGTAGTTGGATTACAAGCGCCCAACGAAGCGAGTGTTAGCTTCTATAGGTAATCCCATACATAATAGCTCATCGAAGCAGACTGAAACAGGCGGATAACATACCCGGCGTATTATTCGGCCGCTTCGCATACGATTAGCTCAATTAGTGTCTGTCACGGTACATTAGCATGTACAGTTTTTAATTTGGGCCGCAGCCGATCAATCATTGGGTGACGTGGTGACGTCATCCATTATCAATTACCGACTCCTCCAGGCTGGCGGGGCTGGCCTATCGCTCATCCAATCCTGTTTGTTTTGTTTGATGCGTGGATCTTTCGAGACTTTGTATTAGTTTGAAAGTCGATTTATGTTTCGTCCCTTTATAGCGAATAAACTCGGAAGATATTATTGTGTGTCACACTCGTATATGATGAAATGGATTGTTTACTTAAACGTAGCTCTCACACGTTATTATAGTTGCTGATTTATTGTATTTATGAACCTCGAGTGGGCGCACTATGAGCATTTTGCCACCCTTGCCATAAAACCTTTGTAAATCGTAAAACAACAACCTGTTAAGTTCGGGCTTCTTAGTAAGGAAGCCCGAACGTTTATTGTACTGGCCCCACACTCGTCCCCTACCCGTGTCAAAAATATGAATGCCAGGACTCAGGAGTGCGCACGAGACCGCTGACGTAATAAAAGTAAATAATTATATTGATGTATTCCTACTTTAAATGCTCAAGGAAATCGGTCAGCAAAATGCTCTCTACACGCCCACTGACGTTCGGAATAAAGACGCCTTTTAGAGTGTTAATGACTTGATAAACTTGTCATGACAACCCAAAATAATATAAGAAAAAATTATTAATTCTTTAATCCTTGTGTAGGTTTTGCGTGTCTGATGAGGTGTCCACTGTCCACAGTGTTTGGTGTCTTTGGTTCACTGGCGCTGCAACTGCGGAAAAAAATGACACACAAATCTTAGTGCAGCGGCGACGCGTGTGTAAACGAACAGTTGAACATCTTATAATATGTTGCAGACATAAACTATTGTCTACGAATCAAACATAACATCATCAGTCATACATTAAACAAGTTAACATTCAACTATGTTAAAATGACATTGTTATTAAAACATCAGCCGAGGTGCTTGACAATTAAGCTGCATGACGCGTCGGCTTCAAAGTTTTATCCTACAGCGCTCATGACTTGTTAGGTTTTAATTTAATTAAAATGTTATTACGATTTTATATCTCGTGTCGTGTTAAATACAGCAGAGCTTTTAGTAGTTATAGTAAGACAAATTGTTTGCATAATATAAGTAGTTTGTAGAGTCATAATTTTATCTTCGTTATCAGCTCTCAAACACATAACTAGTTGATCGAAATCAGATGCTTAAAAATATTATGCAAGAATCAAATAAAAAAACTAAACTTAGGCCTTTGCGTCCGTTATTGGATGATTTATAAAGTATTCTCCATGCGAACTCTTGAAATACTGTAGTGCCTGGGACAGTTGGTTTTTAAATGTAGTATGGTTGCCCAAGCACATACGGCATTCTCACAACATATAGTCAGCCTAGTCCAGAGGAATGACTGGTCCAATACATCTGGGGCCAACCATGTGCGGGTTTCCTCACGATGTTTTCCCTCACCGTTAGAGCGTCCGTATAATGTACTCGAGATCAGAAAAAATCTAATTTGTATTTCTAAAAATCTATTTGTGGGAATCGAACCTGTACTCTCAAATATATATATTACATAATATAACAGTTAAATAACCAAATTTTTATAGAATTCTTTTACAACTGCCGATATTGGCATATTCCATTATATATTTATATAATTTGACGTTTTTTCGCGTTGAACTAAGTGTACAAATATGTATGTGACTAAAATCTATCGTCAAGCTAAAATGTAAACGCCGCTGTACTGTAACCCCAGCACGAACAATTCGCGAAAAAGTATTCGTATTGTCATTGAAGGAAAATTGTACCTAACTATTCAGTGCCTATACAATGTTCGTGCTTGGGCTACTGTTTTATATAGCGCTTGTGTGAACTCAGTATTAAAATAAATTTAAAATAAAAATAAAGTGAGTACCAACCCTATTCATCGCGATGGCTGCCCATTCGATCATACTAACTAGTAGAGATCCTTTGTGTTGGACGATTTATTATCGCGTGGATCATTTTTAACCGTGACACTCACTTATCGTATATTTAACGCCTTTTGACGCGATGGGTTTAAAGTGAATAGAGGGATCAGGTTTAGCTAAACAAAGTGGTGAAAATTTACACTGTAGGTGTTATATACATACGTTAGGTACTATGTTTGTTATTCATATTGAGCCATCTCATGTATTTCAGAATTATTGTAAATATTTTTCATAATGTGAAAATATTACAAAAATACGTAAAAATAATATGCCTTTTTGTTAGCTAATTTAGTTTCACTTTAGTAGATAATGTAGTAGGAAAGTTTAGTAAGACAATGGAGAATGGGCACGTTGGTATACCTACTCAATACGAACAAGCCATAATATGTCATCGGAAAAGGCATTTGTTGTACATTATTTCAATATAAAAATCAGTTCTTTTCTTTACTAAGGGCAAGTACTAAGATAGGATTACCTAAATAAAACCCGGTGTATGCTCATTATATTATTATTTCGATTTGCGAAAACCTAAATTGGCCCAATTTACGAAGAAAATAAGCAATTTTAGTTGAAAAAAGAGGTTTGCGAAAATAGTACGTAGTTACGTATGTGTATCTTTAGGTAGGTATTAGTGAGTTAACTAAATGTGATCCCAAAACTTAAATCTTTACCTGTTAAGACAATTTACCTTTACCCTAACTTACCATCTTAAAAATATAAATAAATTTATTAAAATATTACGTTATCCTTAAGTTTGCTGCATTTTACTTTCCAGAATTTGTTTTTTTATTAGCAACACTATCGAATATAAAGATTGTTTTTTTTCAAATTATTCGGTTTTATCACGCTAGTTTTCTTTGAGGTCGTGTCATTTTTCCAGTCGGGCCAGCCTATTCGTACCGAGCATGGCTTTCGTACGATGAAAAGAACACTTCCGTGCCAATCCAACTCCAAATTATTTAAAGTGTGATCAAACAAAAGGAAATAAAGTTGTTTTTTTTTTTTGGTTTTTGGCATCTACATTGCATCTTACAAAATAACACTTTTATGGCCATACAAACTAATGAAGTATAAAAAGTTACCTTTCTAATGACAATATTATATATTGCTTGTATTGTGTAAGTAGACCGGAGTGCCCATACTCCTTTAACGATTTCTGTTTACGGATAATGTGATTATTTTAGAAGCAACAGGCACGTGCCCTTAAATAGTCGTACTAAGCCTCGACTAATGGGTTCCGATATATTGTGACCTTTGCACCGAGACCGAAAAACCTCATTTAAGGGGTCGGTTTTATTGTAACCAGTTGTCGCTGGGCGGTTATGGCAGTGACGGGTTAGCGGCGGCTGCGGGTTAACCCGTAATGTACCTGTTGAGAGACGTTATGTAAGAGTTACCCCGTGTATCCTTTACCCTTTGTAACATATAAATTTGTAAGTTCAGGGTTCTTAATATATTATTCTGGATCTATACAAAGGAAATCTCTCTATCTTGCAGGAATCGTAAATTTTGGAAGGGACAAAAAGTGGCTATAAACTGTCTGTGTGCCAAATTTAATTCAAATATAGTAGTCGGTTGCATTTGTGTGAAAGACAGTCAAATATACGCACAATGCACATACACAAAAAATGTATTTATCCTACTTATATTATACATGTGAAAGTTTGTGAGGATGGATGAGGATGTTTGTTACCCTTTCACGCAAACACTACTGAACGGATTACTATGGAATACGGATTACTATGGATTAGTACGGACGAATGAAACACGTGTTCTGCTAATCAACTTGACAACTAATTTTAAAATCTGATGGTTTACATGAAAAATAATAAGTAAGTGATAATCTATTACAAGCGTGATTTACTATACAAAACTTCACAACACAGATATTAAAACTCACCGTAGAACGAGATAAATAAATAAAGTTACACCATTACATGTTAACTATAATGTTATCCCATATGAATTTTAATGGAAAAAAGAAACGTCATTTTGTGAAGTGCCTTTTATATATTTTTTTATTTAAATATATGGCGTCGGCTTGAAACCATTTGCCAGTATCAAGTTAAAAAGGCGGGAAATATTCTATATATATAAATATAACTTTAGTTTTAATTTTCAACACCGTATTCCTATATCGTCAAATTTAAAGTCTAGTCAAAGTCCAAATAAATAGTCAGTACAGTCCATGTCCATGTCCAAGTCAAGTCATGTAGAAATTGTACCACTTGCCTATACTTGTGCACGTTAACGAATATTTAGTGGTTAATATTCTACCAATATTACACATTACGAACCGAAATAACACAAATTTATGAGGAAATACAAAATCCACAAGGTCACCCATTGAACTCCCCGGCAAAACCTCGTGCCTTTTATACTCTTCTTCTTTTTTTAGCATTCAACAAAGCGTAATGGGCAAAAGTCCACAAATCAAAGATATTTTGGAGGTATTTGTGTAGAGAGTAAAACTCGATCTACAGTTGTGAAATGAATAATTTATTTACCAAATGTACAGGCATAAATACAAAATTGTAGCTTAATTATAATTATTAAACAAAGAATTTTACGAACATAAATGATGGTTTCTAATTGGATGTAAAACATTTGATTGGTTATCCGGCTGGGCATATCGCCATCATGTTTTTGCGCATCGCTCTGTCTCATCTCCGCGGCGCGCAACGGTCGGCTGTAAGACCTTGTCCAGAAAGGCGAATTACGCGCGTTAACTTACGTGCGCAGAGCTTCAAGACGAAATGTCTGGCGGCCTACATGTGATGGACGATACGCGCGTTAGTAAAAAAATACGCTTCTGGACGCATTGTATGGGGGCCTAGTACCTCGACTCGCGTGTCAGTCTAACGTGCGTATGATTACGCGCTTTCTGGACATAGACTAAATATGCTTAGACGCGCCGCAAGGCGTCCATTTCGTTCGAGCATCAGCGGGGTCACGACGTCTTACTGCTCCTCGCCGCTCCAACTGTTGCCATGTGACATAGTGAAGAATGTGTGCTGTGTAGTGCTACGAAGTGAAAACTGCTTGATGAAGAATTCTTATTAGAATTTCCAAAACTCCTTTTTAGGCCTGCACTGTGTTGAAGTTGAAGATAAACTGTAGTGAAGATGTTTTTATTCACGAATAATAAGTGATGTTATTCGGACACTCGTTTCTTTCGCAACGAACGTCGCTTTTATTAAAGAATTTCTCGTTTCTTCGCAACGAACGTGTATCGCTCTTTTCAAAGCGCTTCTCGTTTCATTCGACGGACCGGCGCATCCGCATAGCAATCATTTAAACATAAAAAAAAACATAAAAAAGGAACAAAAATTGAATACTTATATAAACATATTATAACTTTTAAACTTAACAAATATGTCTCAATCCCATTCATTTAATATTTTATCTAAATACAGAGCATTTATCTTATTTTTAATATTTTGTTTGTTTATTTTCACTACTAATGAAGTGTCTAGTTTCTTAAATAATCGAGATACAATGAATTCGGTAGTTATTTCTTTATAAGCCCTAATAAAAAAAAATAGGTTGTCTGTATAGTCGGTTTACTGACGATAGTTGAACGTGACATATAAATAGAACGCCTCAGAGCGAGGTAACGCCGCATGAGTCATGTTTTTTCGTGCGTGCAGCCGGCTCCATCGATTTATAAGACGTTGTCACGTCAATAAAATAATTTGCCCTTGTTATTGTTAATTTTTTTTGAGTTTTGTCGCGTTTAAATGATGTGAGTTATTTTTTTACGAAGGTTTTCATCAAAATAATGCTCTTTTAAAATAAAATAGTTTAGTTTGAGTTTATGTGGAAGAACCTTACAATATTTAAATAATTCAAGCTCGTTATTTTTACACTTATCTTTTGTATTGTGTATAACGTTTTTCAGAATTGTGATTTGAAGGTCTTGTATTTTAATGAGGTATGTCTTGTAAGTCCTACCATAGCTGCTTATTCCGTATCCGATGATAGAGTCAGTGAGGGCATTGTGCAGCATGTTTATGATTTTAAATGCTATTTTATTCTTAATTAAATATATGTTGAAGAGAAAGGCTTTAAGTTTATTGCATATTCGGGTGATTTGGGGTAACCAAGAGTATTTGTTATCAACTATTAGACCTAAGCAAGTGTGTTTATCTACTATTTCTGGACAATTGCAACTGCTATTAATGTTGTAATGAAGGCATTGATGGTCATGGCTCAGTAGCCTTCCTTCGGTTGTAGGTTTTTGTTCTTATATGGCGAACCAATATGAACCAGTTTTGTTTTGTTCGAATTTAGGACAAGCCCGTTGTTGTGACACCACATGATGATATTATTGAGGTCTTCTTGCAGTTTAGCTATTACCGAGAGAGGACCCGCATCGGATATCAAAACACAGGTGTCATCCGTGAACTGAAATGATGTGTAGTGTCTTAGTACATTATGCATATCGTTAACATACGCAATGAAATGTAGTGGTCCTACTACGGAACCTTGGGCCGTGCCTTCATCCACAGAGACACGTCACTAAGATCATCGTTGATGCTTACACGAAACGATATATTCAATAAATAGTCTTTATACCAATTAAGTAGTGCGCCGCGTATTTCAGTATTTTTTAGTTTTTTAATTAGACTTGTGGCATAAAGTATCAAATGCGCAGGAGAAATCGACGAAGAGAGCTAGAACGTGATTTTTAGTAAGTAAACGTAAGTTTGGGGATGAGTTGATGTGGTCGGTGAACAGTGAAAGGAGAGAGGTTGTATTTTTACCAGGTTGGAATCCTAACGGAATTGGACGGTAGTTCGAGATGACATCGTGTTTGCCTTTTTTACAACAGGACGTACACAACCTTGTTTGAGCTCGTTCGGATATTTTCCTGTTTAAATAGAAATATCAATAAAAACATATTAGATTAGCTATAACAATAATTGATATTTTACTACTTATTCTTTTAATATCACTTTGTATCAGTCATGGCCGGGAGTTTATTTATATTAAGATTTTTTATTATCTGCTGGATTACCTCAGGAGTAGCTTTTTTAATATTTATGCTTTTATCAGCTACTCTGAAGAATTATTTTCATTAACAAAGGGCGTATTACAGCGAGTGAATATTTTACTTGCACCGTTTTGAAATTCACTTGCAAAGTTATTTACTATACCTTTAGATGTTAAGTTATAATTGCAAAAAGTTTGATCGATCGATTGGGTCATACTGCCACATATTGAGTTTATTAATTGCCATAATTTTCTAGGATTAGTGTAATTACCTTTTATATGATTTTGATAATATTAGGTCTTTAGATATAAAATTGGCGTTTTGTCGTACTGGCCACTTTGATCTCAAATATATCTTCTTTGGTCAGGAATTCCAATTTCAAATCTATACCGCTATTTCCTCATGCATTTGTGTTTAGAAAACCTTAATTCATTTGTTTTTTCCTATTTTGGTTTTTTCTTTGCGTCACTCTGCTTACAAAATGAAAAACTTGAAATATCGTATTATTTTCGAGTACGAGTTCCACCGTGACACCAATGCTGCAGAAACAGCTCGAAGGATTAATGATGTGTATGGCGGCGGTGTTACAAAAGAAAACACAGTGCGTTTTTGGTTCCAACGTTTTCGTTCTGGAAATTTCGACCTGCAGAATAAGCCCCGTGGACGGCCGGAGACCAAAGTTGATAATGAAGAATTAAATGCTATTGTGGAAGCGGATCCATCGCAAACCACGTCCGAGTTAGCCGCAGGTTGCGGTGTTAGTGATAAAACTGTTTTAATCCACTTGAAGCAAATTGGGAAGGTGTAAAAGCTTGAAAGGTGGGTACTTCATGAATTGGGTGCAGCAAACCGACAAACACGCGTCGACTGCTGAGTTACATTACTCAACCGGCACAATAATGAAGGGATTTTAAATCGAATCACCAAACCTGACAAAAAACCTGTAATGAAAAGTGGATCCTTAACGATAATTGGAAACTCTTATCGTAATGGCTGAACCCTGGCGAACCAGCCAAAGCCTGCCCCAAGCGAAAATTGTTTAAAAAAAAGTTACTTGTGAGCGTTTGGTGGACTAGTGCCGGTGTCGTTCACTACAGCTTTCTTGCTGTAGTGAACGACTGGCCAGACGATTACGGCAGATGTCCGTTGCCAGCAACTGCAAATCATAATGGAAAAGCTAGCTGCTAAACAACCGAGGTTGGTCATTCGCTCTAGGCCATTGCTGCTTCAGGACAACGCTAGACCACACACTGCCCAACAGACGGCTACCAAATTAGAGGAGCTTCAATTGGAATGTCTAAGACATCGCCGTACTCCCCAGACCTTGCTCCAACAGATTACCATTTTTTTTAAAATTTGGATAACTTCTTGCAAGGAAAAAAATTCAACTCCGATGGGGCAGTCCAAAGGGCCTACACAGATTTTATTGATACCTGTCCGAATGGTTTTTTAAAAATGGAATCAATGAACTGGCATATTAGATGGCAAAACTTCATAGATAGCAATGGTATATACTTTGATGAAATAAATATATTATGTTTAAAAAAAATCGACTTATGTTCCTTCTTTACAAAACGACAATTTCATATGTAGGTAATAACCTAATATTAACCTAATCTAACTAACCTATGAAATTGCCGTTTGTATGAAAAAATTTAAACGAATTTTTTTCATGTATTTTTTATTTGTATTAATCGAAGTAATCACCCCTGCAATCAATGCATCTTTGTCAACGCAGTGGCAGTTTATTGATGCCCTTCTTAAAGAAATCAGCTGGACAGGAGGCAATAAATTCTTCAAAGGCATTTTGTATTGCCTCTCGGGTATTGAATTTTTTCCCGCCAAGAAGTTATCCAAATTCTGGAAAAAGTAGTAGTCTGTAGGCGCAAGGTCTGGTAAGTATTACAGAAACGGACGGAAGTATTAAGGATGACGGAGAGCTTCCAACCCCAGTTCTTGCAACTTGGAGACCGTCTGCTGTGCAGTATGAGGTTGCGCGTTGTCGTGCAGGAGCAGCGGGGACGAGCGATTAACCAATGCTGGTTGGAGATGTGCCAGCTTCTCCATCATTCTGTTCAGTTATATACAGTACACATCTGCAGTAATGTTCACCCCGTTTGGTAAGAAGCTGTGATGAATCACACCGGCGCTAGACTACCAAACAGTGACCATCACTTTTCTAGGGGTAAGTTTTCGTTTAGGGCATTGTTTAGGTGCTGAACCAAGATCCAACCAACTTGCTGAGCACTTGCGGTTATCAAACAGAAACCATTTTTCATCGCAGGTAACAAAGCGGTTCAAAATTCCTTCATTTGTGTGTCTGTTGAGCAGTGAAAGGCACGTCTCGACGCGTACTTCGCGCTGGCGATCATTGAGTTCGTGGGGCACCCATTTGTCAAGCTTTTTTACCTTGCCAATTTGACGCAAATGGACCAATATTGTTTTGACGCTAACGTCGAAAGCTGCTGCTAATTCAGCCGTAGATTGTGTATCATCAGCTTCCACAATCACCTTTAATTCGTCATTGTCGACCAAAGTCTTCGGACGACCGCGAGGTTCATTTTTCAGGTCGAAATTTCCAGAACGGAAGCGAGCAAACCAATAAAAGGTGGTGCGTTGGTTTGTAGTGTTAGCTCCGTAAACGTCGTTGATGTTGTGTCACGACGGTACTCATATTCCATAATAACTCGAATTTTTAACGTATCCATGATGACGAACAAGATTGAAATGCGATGAAAATGTAACACTAATCAATAAACAAATAATTACTTTTGGAAAAAATATTCCATGTTTTAAAAATAAAATTAATTTGAAATTATAATTCTTAGCCAAACAAAAATTATTTTGATTTGAAATGGCCAGTACTGCAGAACGGCAATTTTATAGGTAAAGACCTATTATTTACTTTTTTCGTAGCCTAATATTTTATGTATTTTATTATATTGTTGGTTAATGTAATGCTTGGTTGTGTCCTTTCTCCATATCCTAAATTACTTATCCCTTTCTTCGCATTGTTGTATAATGTTAACTGTTCATCCACGGAACTATTTATTTCATTTGGAGCTGTTATATTTGATATCACAAGATATATTATAATATGCATTATTGAATTTAGTTTTAATAAAATTATAAATATCGTCAGGGCAATCTATGCTATTGGTGAGGGACCAGTCTGTGTTATTCAATTCCCTTAGTAAGATTTCACTGTCATGACAATAAATCTTGGTGTTTTACGGACGATGGTTTTTACTCTACTACAACAGGCTATCAAGGTTACGCAATGATCAGCTACCGTGTCTATCGCGGCTGTGTATGCACTTGATGTATGAAGACGAGAGAAGACGTGATCAATGCAAGATTTAGTTACTCGATTGTCTTTAATATCAATTCTAGTGTAGTCTGAGATATCAGACTCGAAACCGTTTTCAAACAGCATCTGTGTATACGATTCTGAAAGTGTAGACGCGACTTTAAATCTATATTCATGTCACCAAGTATTATCATGTCAGTGGAATCACTTTTATTTATAACAGCCGACAGTTCTGTGATGTATACATCTTTATTACACGAGGGCGGTCTATACACTGCTCACAAAGTTACGGATTGATTATTATTCCTTTGTATAATACCTGTAATACTTTCGAAAGAGTATGTTTCGTTAGATATATTTGTAAATTTTTAGATGTTTTTTACATACACTATGATATGACTCCTCTCCTATTTTGTCGTAGCTGCATGTTCATTGTATATATATCCCGGTATTTGGTAGAGATCACATATTTCATTCGAAATGCTTACTTAATTCACTATAATAACATCTAATGACAACATTGCGGAGTTTATCAAGCAGATTAGCTTAGTAAAATTTTTGATTAACGACCGTATGTTGACATGCAAGCAAAATAAATGTACATTCTCTTCTTTTATGTGTTCAATAAAGAAGTTTACAGATATGCAGTTATAAATTTCGTTATTATTACTCCCTATTAGGTATTTTAATTACAAATAATGAAAATATTAAAGTAAATAAATGTATGTAATGTGTATTTTAATTATCTCTAATATAATTTTTAGGTTTAGGTAAATATTGTTTCAATATCATTTTCCGATCGAATTATTATTGAATTCTCAGACTCATCATTCTTTTTTACATATATTTTGCCTTTGTTGCACCATATGTATTTGTGGGAACCTGATAATCGTTGTTTTGCTTGACAAAGTAGAGCCTTCGTGTGTGGAGTTAGAGCCGGCCTCACGTAGACGCGGTTTCTCGCTTTCGCAATAGATTGATTTGGCATTATGTCGTTAATCATGTGTTTGGTGTTTCTAGCAGTCGATACCCATTCTTCGCAATTTCCTTTAGACTGTAGCTCTACTATTATAGGGCCCGGTTATTCATCACGACGGCGTGGTATCCTGCGGGCGCTTACCATCTGATGGCAGTCAACATTTAGTTTTAAACTATTTCGGTAGTAATATTTTTTACATTCTCATTGGGAGTTTTTGGAACACCTGCTATCTCTAACGTGTCTAACGTCTCTAACTTGTTGCTCCATTGTGCATACACAATGCTCCAGATTTTTAGTTTATAGATCCGTGTTTTTATTTAGCAGCATTTTTATCGTGTTGACTGGTTCTTTAACGATGTTCTCCAGGTCGGCGAGTTGACTGTTCATAAATTCAACCGAAGATGTAAGAAGACCCTCTAACTCGTCTTTTATTATTTTGCGCATTTCACGCGTTACATCCTTAACAAGTCGATTCATAGTTGTTGATTCCATGGTGACGAGCCGCTCCTCCTCTCTGTCCTCTTTGTTGTCAGAATCACTCGGTAGAAAGAAAGATGATCGTTACGAAGCATCCTTTATGCATCCTTCACAGCTCCACTCGAGACCGTCAGAGGTGCGCAGGGCGCTAGTTGTTTATTGCTAAGTTTGGTACAGGTAGAAGTTGCATGCACATGCTTATGACATCTGCTACATTCCAAGCCAGGTGATTTTTGGATGATATTTTTGTTACATATTGAGATACGTTAAGAAGTTATCTCAACCCCCGGGATCGAACTAAGGTTCACTCACTCACACTAGGCGGAGCGCTTCCCACTGCGCAGCGCGTCCTTATTTTAAGCTTCGGAAATTAGGGTACTATCACTTGCGTTATTAATAGTACTAGAAACTATGGGTATGAAACTTAAAAATTAATATACTGATTGCAGTAGCGTGAAAAACTTTTCACAGATGGCCTTTTTACGAACGCGACTAATTTTATTTTTATTTTATTTTATTTGGGACAACAAACAATTGCGTACATGCTTAATACTAACCATAAGTAAACAATGAAATTAAGATAATTACGCAACCAACACCATTATCCAAAATATAACTTATTTTATGAACAATATAACAATAACTATTACAAGCAAATTGGCACACCGGTAACGTCTACATCATACGTCGACAGTTTGATTAAATAATGAAACATAATATGAATTTTGTGGTATCAACAATCTTTGATTAAATTCAATGAATGTTTTTTAACAGCTGTTCTTTGAACTGAAACAAAGATAATACAAATATATCGATGTTCGTGAAATTATCGTTGTAGCTTTTCATAATTCGCTTTAATGGTGCCCTATCACCAGCATTCGTCCTGCTCGGTGTAGGAGCAAACAGCTTATGAGTGTAGTTGTTACGGATTCGTTGTGAGCGACTAGGTATGCGAAGGTAAATTTTGTTTATCAAATCATTACAGTCAATTAGATTATGACAAATCTTATAGAGAAACATTTGATCAAAGTATATTCGTCTTTGTGTAAGAGTTTGAAGAGAAAAATTTTCCAGAAGTGTGTTGTATGGTAATCGTTTTCGTTCGAATTTATGAATTAAATATTTTAAATATTTACGTTGCACTGATTCGATTTGATCATTATATTTATCATATAAAGGACTCCAAATGCTTGTAGCGTACTCCAGTTGCGATCGGATGAGCGTCTTGTATAACGTTAACATAGTTGCAGGTTTTTTGAACAAAGTACATGTACGTCTCACGAAACCAGAGAGTTTGACTAATGAATTTATATCAGTTTTGTATATTAAACATTTATTTAATATTTATTATGTATTATTTATTAATTGTTGTCACATTTTTTTTTGTTCAAGGTTATTACTTAGAATTTAATGTTTTATAATTGTACACTATAACACTATTTTCTTCTTATTTCCTTTAAGTATTATTTTCTTAGTGTAAAACTTCACTGGAGGATTTCACTGTAAAACTATTTTTTTGTATTTTTTAATACGGAGCGAAACAAAAACAATACTAGCCGCGATAATACGCCTTAGGCATATATCATAGATAACGCTATAAGCTTATAGATCAGAAATGACGCTAGAGCGCTGAACTAATTAATTTTACGGAGAGGAAATGTTAGATACATTTCCTCTCCGTAAAATTCGTTACGGCGTTACCAAAGGGTAAAAATGGTCTATTATTCTGCTGTCCGTCCGTCTGTCTGTATTTCACTAGGCTGCCTCATGAACTGTGATAGACAGTTCACAGATGATGTATTTCAGTTGCCGCTGTAACAACAAATACTAAAAAAAGAATAAAATTAATATAAGTGGGGCGCTACCATACAATAGACGTGTTTTTGCCGTTTTTTTTGTACGGAACCCTCCGTGCGCGACTCGCAATTGGCCAATTTTATTAATTAAAACTGCTGTCAAACGTAAAAGTTCAAGCGTAGATTACACCTACGGATCTGCAAAAATTCTTTTAATTTACCACTCCCACACTATGAACTTCTAGGTAATACAAAATTGATTACTTTGTAGATTATATTTTATTAACAGAATACTTACTTTGTGCAAAATTACTGTTGAGCACGCTAATTTCTATTAGGGCTCGGAGAAGATGAACTACAAGGGAGGCGGGGTTTTCATTAGCAATTCTCCTACTATTATTAATGTGAATGTTTGTGAGGATGGATAGATGTTCATTACCCTTTCACGCAAAAACTACTGACCAGATTTTTGTATGCCAAAAAAGTATAGTGTTTCCGTGGGATACAATATTTACGTGGGCGTAGCCGCGGGCAAAACTAGTAAATTTTGGTCGGGACATAATATCTGATACGTCGTAATGTAGATTTTTGTTGATCTAGGGTGTGGAATGTAGCGCAGCGTGACAGTAGCGGGTGTTGTCGTGTTAAATCGCCTGTAGGGAATCGCGGATTCAGCTTTTTGATTTGTGATTTTCTCGTGTGTACGTGTGTGTGTACGTGTGCGATGTGTGTGTGCGAATCTATACAAAATGCATGAAAAAAACATTCTGTTGCTTGTCACTGGTCGCGGTCGCAAGTAGCGGCTATGCGCCACCCCTAATGCTATGTTACGAGTAGTTTCTATTTAGCTGGAGCCCGCTTTGTGTGGATTTTCCATACAGAATGGGATCCTTCATAAAACTTAATCTGAAGATTTATCTCATTACACAATAGATTTTTCACGTTCCGCGCGGCCCACCGGGGCAGGGGCGTAGAGTTTAGTGACGTCACAATGCACGGCTTTGTCTTGTCCCTGATTAATGTACTCTTAGGCACACTTAACGGCACTTATAGAAATTGTAGCGAGCTTGTGGTATTTTCTATACTTCTATAACAATACCAATAATATTATTATAAAGAGGAAGGATTTGTGTGTTTGTTTGCATTGAATAGGCTCCGAAACTACTGGTCTGATTTTGATGAAATTAGGCACAGATATGGCTACTTTTATCGTGGAGAAATTTACGGGTTTCGTTCTGCACACACGGAGTCACGGGAAACGTCTAGTTGGATATAATCCATTATTGTTCGTTTAAAACGGTTTAAAACTGGTTGACTAATTAAATATCATCATGAATTATTTTTTGATGAGTAACATCTTTCTTCTCGCTTTCTTGCAATTTGTGGGAGTGATTTCGTGAAATGGGACGGAAGTGTGTAAACAAAGTCGCGGAATTTGAATTGACGAATAAGCACGCGGTGGTAGAGTTGGCCGTCAGATTTGAAAATTTCGAATAAAATATTTCAGTATTTAGCTTCTGTCACTGTAGTGGAAGAGTTTCAATTTTTTTTGTTCATATTAGAAAATCATACTAAGTACAATGTAAAAAACACAATTTTTTTTTTTTATATTTTCATAAAATGTTACACATCATATGCGACTACTGTAAGGTTCGTTTTTTTTAAACTAGATTTTTTAAAAGGTAGTAAAAGTAGTCTTGTAACACTTAAAATCTTATACTTTTGTTTCAATCCTAAAATTAAAAAAATATATAATTTTAAGTAAGCCCAAATTGTCAAGCAGTGAGGTTTCTCTCTATTTTTAACACTCTCGATCTCGATCAGGTCAGCTTTCAAACAGAAAAAACCGCATCTAAATCGGATAGACACATGGATAGACAGACAGACACATAAAACTTATAACACCCTTCTTTTTGCGTCGTGGGTTAAAAAGTTATCAAGAGTATATAAAGCTATAGAGGCAGATATTCCGTTAAATCGATTGAGAGCCAAAAATGTTGTTTTTTACCCGACTACGACGAAGCCAAAAGAAAGGGTAGTAAACACTACTTCTCTGATTTCAAAAAATTAGGTGTCAATTGATTTGTAATAATAGCCCGGGTCACATAGGCTATAGAATTTACGTAGTCGGGTTATGGTTTTTTATGAGAAATTGTTATTCAGTTAACTTCAAAAAGCCCTTTGCACTATGTATTATAGGCGAGGCCAATCGAGGCAAAAAGTGTTCACACTTAAATAATTATTTTTCTGTCAAATGTCCGTCAAAGCCCATCAAATCCATATACAAGAAAGAGTTACGCCATCTTAATTTCAAAAGATTTTGTTAAATAAATGCGAATTGATGCGAACCAAAACGTGGAACGCAAATGTGAAAATGTAAAGATGAAGAATGTCAAACTTCGACTGCCTCAAACAACCCCAAAAACAGGGAAGTGTGAGTGTGGACGTTCCCTATAATATTATATAGGTCTATGCATTATTGTGTAAATTATTTTGACACGGAGTTTGTAGTTTTTTCTCCGAAAAAGGGACTCATATAATGTTTAATACGAAACCTGTAATAATAATAATTATTATATTAATAATAAATAATGCGTGATTACGCAATCAAAATAACGAGTACATAATATATAAAAGCTATATTTATAAACCATATAAGTGATAAAAATAAATCTGGTGTGGTAAAAATTCTGTTTTATTTTAATTAAATTATATATCTTATTAGGAAAAACTGAAATCGCGCAAATAAAATCTATATTTGTAAACGTTAAGAGTGATATAAATAAATCTGGTGTAATAAAAATTCTGAGAATCTTATGAGGAAAAAATTAAATCACTTTTTTTACTGTTTATACATAGCTTTCAATTTTTCCGCTCTCTATAAAATTTAATGTTTATTTAATAATTTATGTACACAGAATAATAAATAATGAAATCTTAAATGTTTTTTTTTATTAAATCGAAGGCAGCCCAGCAAATTGAGCCCTGACGTCACTGCGACCCAAGTGGATCTATTGTGCCTCTGCCGCGTTATATTACCGGCCCCAGACCTATGCTTCTCACAAACTGAACGATATGTTTGGGGTTGGTGCTACGAATTTTCTCTGTGGTGGAGTATTCTTGATCCCTGAGGTACTTGTTTCTAAAAACTTTACTGTACTATTAGTTTAAAATATGCTTAAATGATATATCATTACATAAACCATAGGTTTGCACGCATTTTAGATGATAGAAGTCAAGAGAAAACAATAATTCGTTAAAATATTTCAGGACTAAACTGTTAACTATTGCGATTGAGACTGGAGCCGTCGTGATTTGCAAGCATGCCCTGTATCAGAAACTTGTGACCACTGAAAATAGTGACCAAGTTTATTTTGTAGGTCGGATTGTGCTTTTATATTAAGTGTCATGACAACTTCATAAGATTATATTGTGCTTTGCAAGTACTACAAATTGTCATAAAAATAATTTAACTGTAAGAAGATTAAGTTCTTTTTGATGTTATTGCTTATCTTATTAAATTTTCCATTAACGCAACTATAATATATTTTTTTAATCTAAACTAAACACACCGGCATATTTAGCGGAACATAAAAAAAGGTCCATAATTTAAAAAAAATATGGTTTTATTTTGAAATCTACTTACTACACTTCTTTTGTTATTTAAAGTTTCATTTGTTTTATTTAAAATGAGATCACATTAAGAACAGATTTTGCGAGTAAAGGCTATTTGTGAAAAATGGTACATTTTTGAACTTTTCATGTAACCGGGAAAAGTGAAAATTAATATTAAAATAACAATTAATTAAATTAGAAAAATGGTGATTAATATCGCGTATTTCCTCCACGTGCTCTTATTAAAGTTTCTACCCGTCTAGGCATACTGAGAATGATGTTATCGATGGTCTCCTGGTATAGTCTCTGCCATTCTTCAACTACGGCGATTCGCAGTTCACCCACGTTGGCAGGAGCTGGAATTCTGGACTTAACTTTTCTTTTCAGCAAGTCCTAAACGTGCTCTATTGGGTTCATATCCGGTGATCTCGCCGGCCACTCCATAACAGTGATATTCATATCGTTAAGATAAGCTTGAGTTACCCGAGCGGTATGCGGCCGAGCATTATCCAGCATAAAAACAAAATCGTCACCGATATATGGGGAAAACGGTACGACATTTTCTTCTAAAACTTCTCTGATATAGCGGTCTGCAGTCAGACTCCCTCTGTCAATCACTACCAAGTCTGTGCGAGCTCCCAAACAAATGCCCACCCAAATCATTATTAATCCATCACCGTATGCAACTGTAGTTTCAAAATTTGTCTGAATGTATCGTTCTCCTTTGCGTCTGTATATTCTTTGCCTGCCGTCAATTTAATTTAAGAAAATTCTGCACTCATCACTAAACAATACCTTACTTCATTGGTCCGCGTTCCAAAGTCGATGTTTTTGAGCAAAAGTAAACCTGTTTGTACGATGATTTACCTCGAGCCTTAGAGCCTTGGCGGGCACAAATGAACCCAAACCAGCTTCTTCGAACCTTCTTCGTACCGTACGAAGAAGGTTCGAAGCCGAATGAAACGATCATCCCTACTCGAAGTGCGTCTTTTTCTGGCTTGTCCGGTACTTATGTGAGAAGAGCACTTCTCACATAAGTACCGCTCTCCCTGAACCGTTGGATACTGCGATGGATCGTTGAAACTGGTCGACGAAGATCTCTGGATATCACTCTGTAGGTGATGGTCAAACCATTTCTTCGCATTTCGAGTGCCCTGGCAATCTCCGTTGGGGCTAAGTCAGGCATAATTCAGTCCTCAACTCCAAAAAGGATTTAAAAAAACGAACAAAAAACAGTATTTCAATGAAATTTTAAATCAAACTCAGAAGGAAGAAATACTCGAAGTTCGCTCCAAATAAGGTGTATTTGAATCAAAGTCAAAGTCAAAGTCAAAGTCAATTTTTTTTATTCAAAATAGGTATTTTCATACACTTTCTGAACGTCGATCTACATGATGCCTACCACCGGTTCGGAAACTAGCCCAGCGAGAAGAACCGGCGTAAGAAACTCGCGCGGGGCCATCTTTTATCAAAAAGATGGAAAATTGTTCTTTTAAAATATAAAAAAGGCATATATAACAATGTTATGACTAAAACTACATAACAAGAGTACAATGATATATGTAATTTAGAAGTAGCCTTGCAGGGGGTCACCTCAATCCCATGGTGTGCTATCATTCATAAAATCATTAACTTTATAATAGGCTTTAGCACACAAACGTTCTTTAACTACTTTTTTAAATTTATTGATTGAAAAATTTTGAACGCTTTCTGGGATCTTATTGTATAGGCGTATACACTGGCCTTTAAACGAGTCCTTTACTTTACTAAATCTAGTCACTGGTACATCAAGCTTATGCTTATTTCGGGTATTTCTATTGTGGTTGTCACTTTTCTTTTTGAATAGGTTTAAATTTTTTTTAACATATAATACATTTGATAGAACATACTGAGAAGCTACAGTTAAGATTCCAGTTTCTTTAAACTTCTCTCTTAATGAAGTGTTGGGGGCCAGCTTGTAGATTGCCCGAACAGCTCGCTTCTGCAGCACAAATATAGTATTTATATCGGCAGCATTTCCCCACAGTAGAATGCCATAAGACATTATACTGTAGAAGTAACTAAAATATACAAGTCTTGCTGTGTTTTCGTCTGAAAATTGTCTTATTTTACTCACTGCAAATGCTGCTGAACTGAGTCTGTCGGCCAACCCAACAATATGAGGGCCTCACTGTAGTTTTGCGTCTAAAGTTATACCTAGAAAGACAGCTGTATCTACTACTTCCATACCTTTTCCATTCAATAGAAATTGCCTTACATTTGGCAAAGTGAACTTTATACATTTAGTTTTTTTGCTATTTAACAAAAGATTATTAACACTAAACCAGTGTTCTATTTTTGAGAGAGCATTATTTACTTCGTCATAGCCTGAGTTTTGGCGATTAATATTAAAAGTAAGTGACGTGTCATCGGCAAATAAGACTATCCCGTTTTTTCCATTAATAAGGTATGGTAGGTCATTTATATAGACCAGAAAAAGAAAGGGTCCTAAAATGGATCCTTGTGGGACCCCCATCTCAATTTTGTACCTGTGGATCTTTTTCCATTTATCTCAACCCTCTGAGTCCTATTTGATAAATAAGATTTTAAGAGGACGAGTGCTGGTCCCCTTACTCCATAGTGGCATAGTTTCCTGATCAATGTTGTGTGCTGCACGCAATCAAATGCCTTAGAGAGATCGCAAAAAACTCCTAGAGCATCCTGCGACCTCTCCCAAGCATCAAAAATATAACTAATTAGATCAACGCCAGCATCTGTTGTAGAGCGACCCTTCGTAAAACCAAATTGTTTATTATGTAAAATGTTATTAATATTAAAATGTGCTAGTAACTGAGTAAGTATTATTTTTTCATATATTTTACTTAGTGTTGGCAAAATAGATATAGGTCGGAAGTTAGATGGATCCGACTTACTACCAGACTTAAACAAAGGTAAAACTTTACTATGTTTCATTAGATCAGGAAATACGCCACTTTTTATACAATCATTAAAAATAGTTGCTAAGTAAGGTGCGATAATATCGATTATAGATTTAATAACTTTCATTGATAGACCCCATAAATCTGCAGTATTCTTAATATTTAATAAATAAAAATTTTTAATAATATCTTGCGGTCCTATTTCTTTAAATCTAAATTCGATTTCACACTCTTTTACATTATCTTTAAGAAGTAATTCAGCATCAGCAGGAGAGGCATACAAATTTTTGGTGGTTGAAACTGGAATGTCAGCAAAGAATTTCTCAAAAGCAGTTGCAACTTCACTATCGGATTTAATTATTTTATTATCTATATTCAATTTAAAATATGTGTTGCGGCTGGTGACTCTTCCCGTTTCATTTGCAATAATTTGCCAAGTTGTTTTAATCTTATTTTTCGAATTCTTAATTTTATTTCTAATGTGAAGAGATTTTGCTGCAGAGCAAACTTGCTTAAATGTTTTTGAATATAACCTTACATAATTTTTAAATTCTTCACTTTGATTCATTATTCTTTCATTATAAAGTTCATACAATTTTAATCTACTTTTTAAAATACCTGCTGTTGCCCATTCGCTGAATTTACTTTTACTGTTTGTTCATTGTGTTGAAAATAGTATCAAATTTATGTTTTATTAATTTAAACAGTTTACCGAACGACATATCCGGGCTACTATGATACTCTAAGTGTCCAATATTAGCTATAATTTCACCTCTAAACTTCTCAATATATTTGACATTTATTGGTATACATGTGTTTCTGTCCTTGTGTAATTGTTTGCAATTATTATCTATAGGGAAAATGGCCCGCTGTCCACAGTGATCAGAGCTTAGTATGTTAATGACTTCCTTATTTAATGGATCTATGTTGGTAAAAATGTTTTGAATAAAATTAAAACAATTGCATAAAATGTGATGTTCAGTTGTTTTCTTAATTTGAAAATATTTATTTTTAAATTAAATGACGTATAATCCAGCCAGCAACCTTATATGATACTGATATCAAACCTTTATTTTATGTTCCGCTAAATATGCCGGTGTGTGTATATTAAAACAATATAATATATTAATTTAAGTTATATAAATTTAATAGTTAAATTAGATTTAAAAAAAACGAGCGAGCCTTACAGTAGTCGCAAATGATGTGTAATATTTTATGAAAATATTAAAAAAACACAATGCTTTGTACGATTTTCAAATATGATAAAACAAATACGGAAACTTTTCCAATAAGCAGTGACAGAAATCAACGTCAAAATTTATAAAAACTAAATACTGAAATATTTTATTCGAATCTGACGGCCAATACTACCAATGCGCGCTCATACGTCAATTCAAATAGCGCGCGCTTCCACGACTTCCTATTATACACCTCTGTCCAATTTCACGAAATCATTACCACAAATTGCAAGAAAGCGAGAGGAAAGATGTTACACATCAAAAAATAATTCATGATGATATTTCATTAGTCAACCAGTTTTAAACCGTTTTAAACGAACAATAATGGATTATATCCAACTAGACGTTTCCCGTGACTCCGTGTGTGCAGAACGAAACCCGTAAATTTCTCCACGATAAAAGTAGCCATATCTGTGCCAAATTTCACCAAAATCAGTCAGCAGGTTCGGAGTCACACAAATCTTTCCTCATTATAATAATATTAATGGTATTGGTATAGAATATAATATAAGATTATATATATACGAGGGCGGCACTAAAAATTTCGGGAATCAAGGAAGTGACACAACATTACTATTTAAAAATGTATTTATTGCTTTTCGAAGTATTTTCCGCGAAATTTGACACATTTTTCCATACGATGGAACCAATCATTGAAGCAACCATTCCATTCAGAAGTTGGGGTCTCCAAAATGGCCGTTTTGTAGGCGTCCACAGCTTCTTCAGGTGATGAAAATATCTGACCACGCAATTTATTCTTTATTTTAGGGAAAGTATAGAAATCATTAGGGCTTAGGTCGGGGATGTACGGCGGATGGTCTAATCATTCTATGATTTCTTGCTCTAAAAACTCTTTTGTTCTGTGCGCGGTGTGAGAACTCGCATTGTCGTGATGGAGGGTGATGCGGCGGTTGCAGTTCTCTTTACGGAGTTCAGAAACGACCTGTGGCAAAAAAATGTTAGCATACCATTCTGCATTAACCGTTCTTTGTCCCTCAAGAGGAATAGTCGCAAAATGGCCGGTTTTGGAGACAAACGTGGCCACCATTTTTTTTGCAACACTCCGTGAACGAACAATTTTTGTTGGCTTTAACTCATTTTCGAACACCCAAACTCGTGACTGGTTTTTTGTTTCGGGTTCGTACGCGTATATCCAGGATTCATCACCTGATACGATGTTGTATACAGCATTTGAGGATCCTGCGTGGAATCTTTCGAGAGTTCTGACGCACCAAGTAACGCGAGCCGCTTTTTGCTCTTCACAGAGCAAATGCGGTATCCATCGGGAAAACAACTTTTTTTACACCTAATTGTTCATGCATGACTCATGCCAATGTCTAAAGTTGCCTGAATTTCGCGGTATGTCACATGTCGATCTTCCTCAATCAGCTTACGCACAGCATCAACGTTTTCTTGGGTGACTGCAGTTTTTGGACGACCTAGACGGGGATCATCACTGAGCTTGACACGTCCACGTTAAAATTCAGCAAACCAGCGATAAATTGTGGTTTTGGATGGGGCTTCATCACCAAATGCAGAAAACATCCGGTCAACACACTGTTTTTGTGTTAAACCACTTCGAAAGTCATAATAAATCATCGCTCTAGAATTTTCTCGAGTCAATTCCATTTTCTCAACGACTAAACAAGTTTGACAAGACCTTGTGACAAGACCGAGAATCTTTTTTTAAATAAATAAACGTTATTCGATTTTTAAAACCAAGGAGTTTTAAATTAAAAAGATTTTAATATGACAGGAACAGTGGAAATATTCCATTCCCGATACTTTTAGTGCAGCCCTCGTATATATGGTCGACTCACATAAAAAAGTAATATTTAAAATTTTAGATATTTC
Source organism: Phengaris arion (assembly GCA_963565745.1). Taxonomy (NCBI): domain Eukaryota; kingdom Metazoa; phylum Arthropoda; class Insecta; order Lepidoptera; family Lycaenidae; genus Phengaris; species Phengaris arion. Next base: position 2,966,214 of record OY751442.1, read on the forward strand.
AAAATGCAGCAGCAGTCTCGTCAAGTCTCTCAGCGGCCATACTATCTTTTATACAAAGAATAAGAAAAAAAACAACTTATCCAAATCGGTTAAAAAAGCAGTATAATATTTTTCTTATATTAATTTCATTACAGATGCAATCGGTTTTGGTAAATTATTACAGACTAGATGTTGCCCAAAATTTCTTACGTGAAAAAATTAAAACCGCAGGAACCGTATTTTGTGCTGCGATAAAAAGTAGTCTATGCGTAAATCCAGTGTCTTATTTGATTTGATTAGATTTATATGAATTGAAATTTGATTGATTTGATTGAAATTTGATTAGATTTATATAAAAAAATGAAAACATAGGGACACAGTTCAAGCCTTTTAGAATTTTTAATGTAAAAAAGAACTTAAATCGGTTAAGTTTTGGAGTCCTTCTCCAAAACTTAACCGATTTAAGTTCTTTTTTCAAGAGACTACGTTTGTATGCTTTCCATGGCCCTTTTGTAGGAGGAATCTTAATGCGTGAAAGAGTAACAAACATCCACACGCCACACATCCAAAAAAACTTTCGCGCTTACAATATTTGTGAGGAGTAGATCTGTAAGAAAAAATTTTGTGCCTTCGGACTGACGTTCGTAGGTTTCGCGTGCACCACAAAAGTTAGTTGCAAAACATGTTTACTAGACGCGAACCTTTGTAACTCACGAGATTTTCACTTTCTGCTTCGGTGCGTTTAAAAACTTACCCACTTCAGAACGAAACTCTTTGGATCGTATGAGCCCCTGGTACACGGCAGTGTTTCGAGAGGACTTGGCCTTAAAACGTCGGTGAAAGGAGACAGGTGAAGGATTATGTATTGCGTGCAATTATACTTGAAAATTAAGCAGTTTCATATTATGCATCTGAATTGCTTTAAATTAGAAATATTTTTCAAATGGCCTTTTTGTAAGAATTTTTAATTTTAAATCAGTGTTGTTATTCGAGAGCACCCGTGACACTCGAAATGAGAAGCTAATTCCAATTGGTCTTCTTATACAAGGGTTTTATATAGCATGGAGCAACACATAATATGCATGCATGCACAGTTGGTATGTTCGGACTGGCGTGGTGCGCGGTAGTTTATACCGCAGCGAAGACAATGGCCGCGGATTATGGACGTGCAACGGCCGATAGCGGACACTGAACTAGGCACAGCCCTACAATAAACACAAAATAAGATACACCCTTACTAATACCATAATTGCGAAAGTTTCAGTTCAGTTCAGTCAATTCAGTTCAATTTAAAAATTTGGTATGGTGGAAGTTTAGGCTCTGGATTAACACATAGGCTACTTTTTATCGCAGCAAAATGTAAGGTTCCCGCGGGATTTCTTTTTACACGTACAAAGTCGCGGGCAATATTTATTAGGCATTAAATAAAATCGGATCGCAATTTTCGTAACACAAATTTACTTATCTTTTTCTCACTTAATATATAATTTGAGTGCATTTGCGTGTGTGATTTGGTATGTATTTCTCAATACGGCGAAAGTCAGTCATAGTCTGTTGACAATAACTGTTGCTGGCCGTCCGATATTTCAGCAGAACAGAGCAGGGAACAAGTTAAAGCCGTCGCTATGAAAATTTTCCGCGGTTTTTTGCGGATTACGTCGAGCGGGCGGACGGCACAATGCTTTTCGGTTTTTTCAGTAAGACAGGCATTAATTTATAATCCTATTAAATGCATTTTCGTTTTTCATACAATATGCACGGGTCGTGTCGTGTAAAGTGGTTTTAATACCGGCACTATTAACAACAGGTTTTTCATTTCGATAAAATGTCGCTCGGGATTCATGTGTTTTCTTACAACTATTTGTAGGTACTCTAACACGATTCTTGCGTCACAATCTATACAAATAAATAAAATTGAAGCGTGTTGAATTGAAAATAAATAAAATGTTTGTAATTTTAAATTAACAGATTTGCTTTTATAGCATCAGCTAGAGATTTCAATAAAATAATGGTTTTGTATATATTGTGGACTAACTAGCTGGTGCCCGTAACTTCATTGCGTGGAACTATAATGAAAACGGAAACCAATTTTTTTAACGGAACCCTAAGATAAAAGTAGCCTAAGTTACTCCTTATATTACCAGATATCTGCCCGTGAAAGTTCGGGCAAAATTGGTCCAGCCGTTTCAGACATTAGCCGGAACAAGAAGACAGACAAACGAGCAGCCAGACAACTTTTTTTTGTGTAGGTACTGTATATACCTATTATCATATGCATTTATTGCAAAGATAGTTATTTAAAATTACAAACAGACAATTTTATGCATTTGTATGTAAATATTCGTAAGTGCTTGCGATCTATTCGATATCGATATTTTCATTTTGAACACGAAGTTTGCGCGCCATAATGCGAGACAAGATGGCCGACTGACAGCGGCAGCGTCACGTGTTTAAGTGAAAATATTTATCGATGTGCTCGGAACACGTACGTTGGACGTGTAGCTCAGCGCCGCCACAACACGCTATTTTACAATATTATTTACGATTCTCTGATGGTTCCAGCTATGCACGTCCGATATCATTAACTATTTATATGGATAGAATTTTATTGAATGTTTATATGATCAGTTAAACGGTTTGGGCGATATAAGGTTTAGGGTGAATACCCTTATGGATACCTATATGGATTCCGTACTGTTAAAGTCTGAAGGGAATCCTTCAGACTTTAATACAATAACTAATAATAAAATAAAATAAAATTAATAAAACATATAATATAATAATAAAATTAATAAAACATATAATAACAATTTATTGTATCTTCGGCACTACACACTATCGTGTGAGGCTTCGTAAAATAACGTGTCCACGTTGATAATTGTGAACGTTTTTGAGCTTTTCATGCGTGCCATTATTAGAGACACTAGTTTGCCGTGAATTTACTGCGATGGCGCTGACCCGTCAAAGACATATATTATTATACATTTTTTAATTGCTAACTCTTATCTACTAATCCTTACTGATATTATAAACACGAAAGTTTATATGTATGAATGTTTGTAACTCTTGCCCGCTATAACTACTGAACGGCTTTTTATGAAATATGGTATGGTATCTAATAGTTTAGACTCTGGACACAGGCTTTTATCGCAGCAAAATGTACGGTTTCCCGTTTCTTTTTGTGCGTACGAAGTCGCGTGCAACATTTAGTTTATTATAAGCTAATGTTTATTATAAAATAATGTTTATTACATTCCATAGCATTTATCATAAGCCCTATAAGTGTTTGACAAACATAAACAAGCACTCTAACTCCAAAATGTACATACATTTTTGAGTTAGAGTGTATGTTTATGTTATATGCGTGATATGGACATCCATATCAGTAGACAAAAGCAAACCGTAAACAAGTGTACACATAGATCAGTGATTTCCCAAATAGTAGACTATTTGTAAATTATAAATTAGGTTTCTCTTTCATTCTTTCAACACTGCATTCTCTTTCCGTACTTGGCGGATTAAATAAATACTTATATATTAATAAAATACTTAACTGCAAGACACAGATTCAAAAGAAACGTTTTACTGAATCGGTCATTAATCAGCGGAAAAATAAAATACAAAGGAGATTGAACTGCAGAACCCTAATTAGCTTTACAAATCTGTTGTCGAACCTTTGGCGGTGAAAAATCTCCAGACGATGCATGCGCTCGAACATCGAATTTGTTCTCGCCCGCGTATATTTTAGGTACTTGCCGCCATTTTTACCTTCCCCTTAAATCCGTCTCCAGTTTACAAATCTGCCTCGACAATATACAACTTCTTTTTTATACTTAATAATGAAGTTAGATCAAAAAGTTATATTTTTATCATCAATAGATAAATATATATATAATTTAATTAATTCAAAATCTAAATAATATCATTACATAAGTCAGAAACTTATATAAGTCAGAAAATATTTTTAGATTTTGAATTAATTAAAGATACTCCTCAGTATAATCGTGGGTATTTTTTTATCTTATATATATATATAAGCTTTGTACATTAATTATTATTCATTGGATTTAGGCGGATAGCTCCAATCGTTCCCGTCCGACTGCTCTCCGAATACCAAACGCGGTCCCCGGAGACCGCCAACTTCTAAATAGAAAAACTTGCGTCGTTAGCGCCGCCGTCAAATTGTACACAATTTCACTTTTTATTTATGACGCCAGTTACTAATATTTTATGGTGGCAATTACGCCTTAATCATCAGCAATGTTGCGCCTACTTTAACCCTCGGTTTGTCGCGCTTTTTGTATCCTAGTTGGTAACGTGGGGTCTTTAAAGACTCCAAAAATGAATTGCTTTTTTTTCCTGATTTCGTAAACTGGATTTTACAGTAAAAAAATACCAGAGGGTTAATTATAACTCCCTGTATTCACGTGGGATTAATTGCTGGTGTAATTATATGTAATGTTGATGTATAGTTAATTGGAAAATAAATAATTGAAACGGGTTAAAGGTCTCTCATTGAAATCGTCACCTCCTTTAGTTACAGGGTCCTCTATAATATCTATATATTAACAAGGCAATAACTGTCGATAAGTTTTAACGAGCGAGCCCTGCGACGGCCGGCGCCGGCTGGTGAACTTTGCTGGCAGTTTGTACATTATTTACATTGTACAATCAGGGAATCTAATTCATAAGCAGGTTGTTAGCTGTCATAATTTAATCGTATTAAAAAAATGATATCAAACTGACATTTCATTGACAATAGGCTAGTCAACTGTTTTTTTATTGCATAAATGATTAAATATGAGTAAGTTCTCAGAAGAAACAGTATATTAAAAATCAATATTTTTAAAAGGCACAGCTATTTGTTTGCAAAGTCTCGTAAAAAAGCTCGACACGAAAGTCGTACTTAACTATGACGTCATAATTAGATAAACGTGTTTGAAATATAGGGTCGCTGGAACATATTGATTGTAAATATATCCGAAATTTGTGCGAAAAAGGTCATAGTCACGGAGCCAGATTGGCGTGATGTGAAGCGTCCAAATATAATATATTTTTTTCTCTTATATTAGAGAATAGTACCTGAGTAACCGAGCTTTGCTCGGAGTTCTGCAATATAAATAAAAAAAGAAATAATAATAAACAGAAAACGACCCGTGGTGGGTTCGAATCTCGGTCAGATAAATTTATTTACAAATTCCGATTTTCCAAACAAAGCAAAATGCATACCAAACTGCCAATCGGACTGATAAAACAGTGTCGAAATTATTGAAATTATTGTTGCGCGATCAAAAAAAGAAACATATAAAGCTTAAAAACGCGCAGTTTCTGAGGGATAACACCTATCTAGATCGATTTTTCTCCCCTAAAACTTCAGGCATACTAAATTTCAGGGTAATACTTGCTGCCGTTATCGAGAAACGATTATATATACACAAGATTGTCTCGTTTAAAGTATAAGATAAAATTATTATACATTTGAAAGCTGCACTTGTGTAACGGGTGTCCACTGTCCAGTGATCACTTTCTATAGGGAGTGATCATTTGCTCCCTTTATTACCTAAGTATGTTGTCATTTACAGCCTTCGTGGTCTAGTTGTTAGAGCTTGGCTCTCGACTCGGAGGTCGTGGGTTTGATTCCCGCATTGGAACTACAAAAAATGCTAAAAGTTTGGTTAGGACAATGCAGGCTGATCACCTGATTGTCTGACAAGAAAGATGATCCGTGCGGATGGGCATGTAAGAAGTCGGACCTGGGCCTGATCCGTCGCCAGTCGTGTCGGTTATCCGTCACACTGGGTTTCGAGAGTAAAGGAAGAGAGAGTGCTCTTGTGTACTGCACACACACTTGGGCACCATAAAATTACTCCTGCGTAACTGGCTTGGTTTCAATCCGTCACCGAAATCGGTGTGGGGGAGTTATGTTGTCATTACTAACATAGTTGTCCGGCAACACGGTAATTGCTTTTTGGTGAGGTTGGGTGAGGATTCTGTTTAATAGAAATCTGTGTTTTCCAAAATTCTATATCTATATGTAAGACAATAAATAAAAATTATAAATACATAAGGAATACGCATTTCTAATACCTAAACAGTTGCACGCGCGTGAAATACGTATCCTACGGAACCACTGTACTTTTCGGAATTTAAAGTAGCCTATATGTCCTTTTTATGATCTACATTCTACTATATAAATCAGCCCAAAACAAATATTTCCTCTTTATAATATTACTAGATGTTGAGCGCAAAAGTAAATACCGCGGGAACATACATTTTACCGCGATAAAAGTAGCCTATGTTCTTCTCCAAGGTCAGAATCGATCCAGTAGTTTCGGAGCCTATTCAGTGCAAACAAACAAACGATGAAATATTTCCTATTTATAATATTAGTATAGACAAACTGATTAAACAAACTTTCTGCTATTAGTATTTAGTTAGTCTCTTTCCCGTGCTGGTTTTATAGAATAAGCTCTTTGACCGTCCTCAGCCTTTATATAGCGTCCAATACTTTGGATTCGCGATCTTATCAATTTCCCTCTTGATTTTCCTCGCCTCAGAGCATTCCAAATGAATTGATTCATAACTGCTGAAAATTGAAAAACATTTTCAATAATGGTTACGAACTTACGACGGGGTGTGTTACTGATATCGATAAAATATGGGGGCTACTCAATACTTTAACTATCAGAAATACCCTTTGTTGATATAGTCTGCTTGTGCTAAAATAAAAACTGGGTTCCGGTCAGGGTTCCGTACAAAACGGCAAAAAACACGTTTGTTGCATGGGAGCCCATCTCAAACATTTATTTTATTCTGTTTTCAGTATAATATCTATTGTTATAGTAGCAACAGAAATGCGTCATCTGTGAAAATGTCAACTGTCTAACTATCACGGTTCATGAGATACGGAGCGAAATACGGACGGACAGCGGGAGAGAGGGTCCCATTTTACCTTTTCAGTACGGTAGCCATCAGTGCGAATGTAAAAACTGACCAGTGGCGCATCCGTACTGATTTACGCATCCGTCACGTTAACTCAAACGAACTATAAATAAATATTTATCGCAATTATGTTACTGCGTTCCAGAGAGAATAAACAACCTGACTTACTTTATTTACTCTGTGACAAGACTGTCAATTTTCTTTCATATTATCACATCCTACTTTTTCATTAGCGCCATTATGAGCGTTTCAGATATAAACGCTAAAAAGATCACGCTATTTTGCCAATTTTTACCCAGCGCTCTACTTGAGCTAAAACTGTTAATTTATGACGTTTGTATGGACGGATTTCGTAGAGATCTGATCTGTTAATTTCAAAGTCAAAGTTTTAGTTATAGGTTGTTTTATTTTTGCTAATTAATAACAAAAAAATACCCACACATGTTATGTATGTATGTAGGTTGTGGGTATTTTTTATATTAATACATATATTAATTAAATTGTAAACTAAAATTTATTTCTCTTCATGTTTTACAACTGTGCTGCTCGCCAGCTACTTCTGTTAGCTTGAACTTGGCTTGACACGCTACCGCGTGTCTTAATAAAGTCATCTCAAAAGTTTTCGATTTTATCTACTTACTCACAAAAAGTTTTAGGTACTAAAATCTCGATACAGCCATTTTTTATTGCGTAGAATCGTTAAACCAAATCCAAAATCTTATCATTAAAAATTATTATCAGCGTTCATAATTGAAATCTCACTTAGTTTTATGAAGCGATTTAATAAATTATAGTCTCTAATGAACACTTGGTGAAGTTTAGTCTATACCAAAGTTTACCTTGCATTAGGTGGGATGAAATTTTAACGCAACCCCAAACTCGTCCGCTAACTTTGTACAGTTAAAAGTTAATTAATCGGTAAGTTAAAGGCGCTGTCTTTTCAATCAATCAATACGAGTTTTGCAAGTTCTAAACGTAAACATAAGTTACTGAATTGTGTTCAAAGCTTTATTGTAATATTTTCCCTAGAGACTAAAAAGTTATTTTACTTTTCATGGCGTGGAGTTTTAATACATAGGCTGCACTAAAAGTATCGGGAATGGAATATTTCCACTGTTCCTGTCATATTAAAATCTTTTTAATTTAAAACTCCTTGGTTTTAAAAATCGAATACCGTTTATTTATTTAAAAAAAGATTCTCGGTCTTGTCACAAGGTCTTGTCAAACTTGTTTAGTCGTTGAGAAAATGGAATTCACTCGAGAAAATTCTAGAGCGATGATTTATTATGACTTTCGAAGTGGTTTAACATAAAAACAGTGTGTTGACCGGATGATTTCTGCATTTGGTGATGAAGCCCCATCCAAAACCACAATTTATCGCTGGTTTGCTGAATTTCAACGTGGACGTGTCAAGCTCAGTGATTATCCCCGTCAAGGTCATCCAAAAACTGCAGTCACCCAAGAAAACGTTGATCCTGTACGTAAGCTGATTGAGGAAGATCGACATGTGACATACCGCGAAATTCAGGCAACTTTAGACATTGGCATGAGTCAAATACAAATAATCTTGCATGAACAATTAGGTGTAAAAAAGTTGTTTTCCCGATGGATACCGCATTTGCTCTGTGAAGAGCAAAAAGCGGCTCGCGTTACTTGGTGTGTCAGAACTCTCGAAAGATTCCACGCAGGATCCTCAAATGCTATATACAACATCATATCAGGTGACGAATCCTGGATATACGCGTACGAACCCGAAACAAAAAACCAGTCACGAGTTTGGGTGTTCGAAAATGAGTTAAAGCCAACAAAAATTGTTCGTTCACGGAGTGTTGCAAAAAAATGGTGGCCACGTTTGTCTCCAAAACCGGCCATGTTGCGACTATTCCTCTTGAGGGACAAAGAACGGTTAATGCAGAATGGTATGCTAACATTTGTTTGCCAGAGGTCGTTTCTGAATTCCGTAAAGAGAACTGCAACCGCCGCATCATCCTCCATCACGACAATGCGAGTTCTCACACCCGAACAAAAGAGTTTTTAGAGCAAGAAATCATAGAATTATTAGACCATCCGCCGTACAGCCCCGACCTAAGCCCTAATGATTTCTATACTTTCCCTAAAATAAAGAATAAATTGCGTGGTCAGGGATTTTCATCACCTGAAGAAGCTGTGGACGCCTACAAAACGGCCATTTTGGAGACCCCAACTTCCGAATGGAATGGTTGCTTCAATGATTGGTTCCATCGTATGGAAAAATGTGTCAAATTTCGCGGAGAATACTTCGAAAAGCAATAAATATATTTTTAAATAGTAATGTTGTGTCACTTCCTTGATTCCCGAAATTTTCAGTGCCGCCCTCGTACTAGTTATTAACTTATAATTTACTGAAAAATTATCTACGTCAATGGTAAATTTAGTAGCATTAAGGCACAAATATTATCCCAGAGCCAACACAGCTCATAATAGTATAACAAAAACTTGCCACTCATGCAATATTTTAAGGGAACGTAACACGCGAGCAATGACTTAGGCGTACGGCTGTCAAGTGATACATGCAGAATTAATGTTCCGAGACAACGTGCAGTATTCCCCTCTCGCGCCGCACCGGCCCCCGCCCGCGCCTATTGTGAATAATATATCTACCCGCAAAGATAATATTATATTTTTCAGCGTGTTCCCGTTGCTGATATTTTTTCCAAGATAATTTTACAACACATTAGTTGATCCTTTTGCGAAAAAGTGAATTAGAAAAACACTAAAGAAAAATGTATTCTGTTCCTATTTTAAATTTTTAAAAATAAAACAACCTACGACTAAAATATTTCATTTTGACTTTGAAATTAACGGATCAGATCTCTAGAAAATCCGTCCATACAAACATCATAAATTAACAGTTTTAGCTCAAGTAGAGCGCTGGGTAAAAATTGGCAAAATAGCATGATCGTTTTAGTGCTTATATCTGAAACGATCATAATGGCGCTGAAGAAAAAAAAGGATGTGATATATGAAAGAAAATACCGAAAAAAAATTAAAAGTCTCGACACAGAGTAAATAAAGTCACTCAGGTTGTTTATTCGTCTATATCGCATTACATAATTGCGATAAATATATTCTATTTATATTTCGTTTGAGTTAACGCGACGGATCCGCAAATCATTACGGATGCGCCATGGGTCAAAAGTCAAAAAGTCAGAAGTCAAAAAAAATTCTTCCAAGTTTGTATTATTATACACTTTCTGAACGTCGGTATACGTGATGCCTACCACCAGTTCGGGAACTAGCCCGCGGAGAAGAACCGGCGTAAGAAACTCGCGCGGGGCCATATTTTACGAAAAAGATGTTAAATTGTTCCAGTAAAGCTATTTAACCCCTCTAACAATTGAATATTTGAATTTACTTCTAAATTTCTTAATACGTTTTGTGTTCATAGGAACAAACACATGCTTGTCCTTGATGTTACTGTCACAAATGACATTAAAGGAGCTAACTGTCCTCGATGATCAGAGCTTAGCTTATTAATTATTTCCTTTTAGTGCGTTGTATCAAACACTTTTGTCGATTCATGAAACAGATTAAACATATTATACGACTTTAACAAATAAAATATGTGAATCTAATGGTGGTGGATTTCAAGTATAATAAATTAATGTTAATATCACCACATACTATATCTTTTTATTAGATGCACATATTTTAGTCATTACTGGTTCCATAATTTCTTCATAGGAATCGTATAACCCTGATGGAGGTCTGTATACGCTTACAATAATAAGTTGACTCCACTCTATGCAGGCTACTTCAATTATTCGTTCAGTGGAGAGACTCACAACGGTAAATTTTGACATTCGCACTGATGGCTACTACATTCATAATATAAACAAATGCGTTATTGAGCTCTATAAAATCTGGTTATGTGGGGAATATTCTTTAAAAGTGAAGTGTGAGAATTTATTCAAAGAGTATCATGTAATCTTGTACCGATAAGATTACATGATACTCATATTATCGTAAATCTATGTATGTAATGTAATGTCTTATTTTGTCGAATAAATGTTTTATTATTATTATATTACAAAAAATGAAAATGTAAATAAGTTTTACAACAGAAGACACTATATAATAAATGTTTATTATTATTATTGTTATTTTATAGTATCCATATTAGTTCCTGTTAGCAATGTAGTATAGAACTAAATTGACATATTATCCTATATTTATTTATACATTGACGTCACTTGTATTAGAATGTATTTTATCTTTATATTGGCAAGTGGATTTCATTCGGTAAAATTTACATAATAATATGTAACTAGGTAATATTATTTATTTGTTTTTAAAATCATCTAATTATTATTATTGTAATTATTTTGTATTATTTGCTAATTTATCCTTTACTTATGCATTGTAATAATTTTATAACTATTAATTTTATTTTTACATTCATACCAAATCGACTTTTTATTCGAATCTTTAATTTTATATGAATTCTTCTTAACATTGTGACCTAATTTAACTAACAAAAACAACTATTATTTTTAATGCATTGCACGCTATTGTAATAGCAGAATGTATCAGCAGTTCTCACACAATATAAGACCATTATGTACTACATTCTAGCAATATAGAAATTTATTTGATTTGATTAGCATATTTTACATCCAGATCAATATCTAGAATCTAAAAGTACTAGACATTTTCATTTGATACTTTCTGTAGATTGGCTTCATTTAGTGTACTTTTATTTTATGGTTGTCGTATGAATTTTATTGAACTAATAAATATACTCAATATGCTCGCTATAAAGTGGAGATAATAAAGCGTAACTAACAAAACTACACTAAACGGCTCAAGTCGGTCGCAAGATACGACATTTTACGGTCAACACTCTAAAAATACTAGGTAAAAGTCTAGGTAAAAGTTTAGGTAAAATACTGTGTAAAAATTGCTCGCACGTATGTCTTCACAATTCAAACTTTTCTAGATAGCCATAATTATAATAATCAACGTCATTTCGGCCATTGTGAACCTTTTGTGTGCTACTGAAACGATCGACCATGGGACCTTATGTTTTTAGTTCATTTTATATTTAGCATTAATTTTGATAATATCAAGTTTAACGCTGTCCTTGGCTTATGGTAGATTAATTGATAAGTTTCGTCATTCGTCTTTTCTTACAGCTGAGCTGATCTGTCCGCCATTTGCAAATACCTTTCAGTTAGAGCATTCTGAACTCAGTTACAGTTGAGAAGTGGTCGACCGCGAAACTCTGCTCCGCTGATTGTGTTACATATTAGCTTTAAATATTATCTGAAAAGGAGTTTGGTGTTCACAACGTATAAATCCTAATACCATTATAAATGTGAAAGTTTGTGAGGATGGATGGAAAGATAGATGTATGATAGATGAAGGAACTCTTTTACGCAAAAACTACAAAACGGATTTCGATGAAATTTAGTATGGTAATAGGTTAGGCTCTTAATTTAAACATAGGCTACTTTTTATCCAGAAAAAGCATTCCCGTAGGATATCCGATCATTTATATACGCGGGCGGAGTCGCGGGAGAAGCTAGTGTAAAATACAGCAGCGGAACGTTCCGTCTGTAAAACTAAATCAATGTACATCACAACTTAAAATTAAAAGATTACGAGTATATATAATATTATAATACTATATTATGTGTATTTTTTTAATTGGATAGAATTTACACAGACAAAAAAGAAAAAAAAAATCCTTTATTGAAAAGGTATTTTAAAGTACCCATGACTTTAACCTAAACTTTATCACTTTAAAAACATTTTTGTTACTAGCATTTATTCCTTTAAAAAGTGTAATTTTCAGTCATAACATAATAAAAAATAATGACTAGCAGAACGACATTCTCAATATTTGAAGCGTGAAACACCACCAATTCTTCACGTTTAATATGAAGAACACGTACCGTTAGAAAATTCACTTCAATTCTCTTTACAAATATGAATAAGACAATAATTATAAAATATAAATTATAAAATCTTACGTAAAATAATAAAGCGCAAAAAACCCATTATCCTAGGCTAGTATATTTGTAAAAATATAAAATATAATTATTATCATAAGTTAAGTAAGACGTGGGCTAAATAGTAAACCAAATAACGAAAATGTGGAGTGTAATAAAAAGAAATCGTTATGTTTTATGAAGTAAATTATGACATTTGTACATTAGAACCCTTACTAATAAAAATATTTACACAACGATAACTTAAACAACGTTGCTGTCTTTGTCTGATGCGTTGGAAAAGTCACTTGACAGACAAAGACAGCATCGTTGTTTAAGTTATCCTTTGTGTAAATCTTTTTATTAGTAAGGGTGTATGCTTAAGATAATATTTAAGGTTGCTTACTTATAAGTATATAAAAGTGAAAACGGTTATTTGACAATAATATTATACATATCTACAAAGGTAACTTAGCCTTGATGTCAATTATAATATAGTGTAATTCTTAGCTTCTATTTTTCTCATCTTTACTCAATCAATTGGGTTATTTTTTTGGCATATTGATTAATTTTTAATTAGTTTTTTATACTTTGTAGCTAATAAGAATACATTGTTACAATATTTAACAATACAATTAACGATGAAACATATTTTAATGAGTTCGTTGTCGTTGCTGACCGTACCCAACAAGTGACGTTTGGCGACTGTAAAAATATTTACGACTGCTTCAACCATGTAACGCTTAAGGGTATTTCAATTTATGTCGTTATTCTAGTTGATTTAGTTTTAAAGCGTGTTACATTTTTCCCATGTCTGCCCTAACTGTGGTCTGTCCGCGTCCGCATACTATATTCATGATCAACCGTACTCATATAGACATGTCAAAGGTATAATAATATGAGATGACCGATAGTTATTGCTAATAAATACAATTTTATGTATTCCTTATCTTATCTTTTGTTTTGTAAATAAAATTAAAAAAAATTAAGTAACCTCCGAACAGACAAGCAGTGAGCGAGCTCGTTTAGGATCTAAGATGCCACCGACATATACACAGACAGACACGTCAAACTCATATCAAAACACATCTATCTTTTTGTATGGGGGACTTAAAACAAATATTTTAATTGATATTTTTGTTGGTATTGGGTGTCTTCATGTATTTAATTTTAGGTAAATTTAATTAGATTATTATTTAATTTTGCTCTATATAATATAGTGACACGATCACTGGATTTGATGAAGCAAACGTTAGCTGCTATCAGCTTGGATTACTATGTGAATATAATAGACAGATGATTTGTCCATTAATCTTCTTGATAATTATATTTTTATATAATCTCAGATATAATCTCTTTCTCTAAACATTTTCTAACCCAAATAATGCTCCATTCAACTATAGCTGATGACTGCGGCTTAGTTCGCTTAGATCTCTCATCTTATCAGTATAGATCATGCGCTTATCACTAGATGATATGATTAATGTGATATACAAAAATCAGGTCAATAGATGCGTGTTTCTGATAAGAATTTCTATATTTTACAAAATAATAGTAACAAATAAAAAGTTAGCTTCAATAAATAAAAAGTCATAAACGTAGAAAAATACACAAAATAATATTTTATTCAATATATTAGGTATATTTTATTCATTTAGTAACAACTTTTGTGATAAAAATTATCGAGACAAGTTAACACAAGAATTTAAAACGTGGAATTAAAAAAATATAAGAACTATTTGCAAAATAATTTTAAACTAGATATAATATTGTTTTAAACACTTACGGATTGTGTCGCGGTGCACTTTTCTTTTTCCCGACGTTTCGGCTACTTTCCAGCAGCCGTGGTCACGGGAGGACTGAGGTGTCAAGTTAATATAAAATAATAATAAAATATTAATTAAAAGTTTTGGAAAAGGGCTTGAATTTTGCAATAACACCGCGAAAGATACCTTTTGAGGAAATTATCTGCAGTGTAGAGGATTGTTTATCGAATAATAACATAAACAAGTATGATTTGGAGGCCATACGACAGGATATATCGTCAGTCTTACGACGAAGCTCGGCGCCCAAACCAAATCTTCCTCGTGAACAAATGAAAGCGTTACAAAACTTGCGCACCAGATCGGATTTGACAATTCTCCGCGCGGATAAAGGTAATGCCACGGTGATTATGGATACCTCAGATTACAGTGATAGAATACAGCATCTATTATCGGACGAAAGCACATACAAAAAAGTCAGAACCGACCCGACTAACAACGTTTTAAAGACTACTCAAAGTCTCATAAAGAAATACTCCGACTCACTGACTCTAGACACCAAGTCTTTATTGCCTTCGTGTCCTAAACCCCCTAAGTTGTATGGTTTGCCAAAAATACATAAACCTAATGCTCCACTTCGCCCAATTGTAAGCCAAATTGACTCACCAACCTATAAATTGGCTCAGCTAGTGGCTAATGTACTTTCACCACTACGTGGACACACTAGAGCTCATGTAAAGGATTCCTATCACTTTGTTGATGAGATTAAACACCTATGTCTCACAGACAATGAACAATTGGTCAGTTTTGATATACAATCCTTATTCACTTGCTTACAATTACAGGAAACAAATACAGGAATGTATTGAAATTGTAACAAGAAAGCTTAGAGAAAAGAACTTAACTGTTGAATATGCAGAATTATTAGAACACTGCCTTACATCTGGCTACATGTTGTGGAATTATGACTTCTACAAGCAAGTAGATGGTGTAGCGATGGGCTCCCCATGGAAGAATTCGAGGAGACTGCTCTTGAGACCTCATACGTGGATGATACTTTCACAATTCTACCATCTGACAAAGTAACCATATTCCTTAATCATTTGAACAGTCTCAACCCCAAAATACAATTCACTATGGAGTTAGAGACCAATAACTCTTTAGCTTTCTTGGACGTATTAGTAATAAGGAATCCCAATGGCACCTTAGGTCACACTGTGTATCGCAAACCTACACATACTAATAGATATTTAAATGGTGAGTCCCACCACCATCCTTCACAGCTATCTACCGTTGGCAAAACTTTGTTTAGAAGAGCACGAGGAATCTGTGATCAGCAGCATTTGGATACCGAGCTTCATCATGTCACAAGTTCTACGTGACAATAAGCTTCGAGTCTCACGCCTGCATCACAGTGACCCGAGTGAAACCAGCCACTGTCGAACGAATACCTGCAGTTCTACCTTTTATGAAAGGAGTCACTGATAAAGTTGGCTATATTCTAAGAAAAGCTTCTATAAAAACATATTTTAAGCCACCCAAAAAGATAAGTCAATTTTTACTACCAGTGAAATGTAACATTCTCCTTCAAGATGCAAGAGTCTACAAGCTCGACTGTGACTGCGGTCTCTCCTATATAGGGCAAACTAAAAGATCCATAAACACCCGCGTAAAGGAACACATTGCAGATGTTAAACACCGTCGCAACAATAAATCTGCAATTTGCGAACACACACTGGATCAACCTCGTCATTACATAAGATTTGATAAGCCACAAGTACTGGCAAAGGAACACCGTTATCGCCCAAGAATGATACGCGAGGCTATAGAAATTAAAAAGTACGTAAAGTAGTAAGTAAAGAGAAGATGGCTGGGTGCTGCCATCTAGTTGGGATCCAATAATTAACAAAATAAAATGTAATTTAAAATCACCGCGGCTTCAAGATACTGTTAGTATGTTTTGCGTGGATCGGAACACAAATAATAATTGAAGAATCTTCGGGTAGTTTGAATAACTTCAACAAATAGACAATTGACACCTCAGTCCTCCCATGATCACGGCTGCTGGAAAGTAGCCGAAACGTCGGGAAAAAGAAAAGTGCACCGCGACACAATCCGTAAGTGTTTAAAACAATGAACAATATTCGCGTAAACCTAAGAAATCAATAGATATATTCGCCAATCACTGAACAGTAAATAGTTACATCAAGTTCATCCAGTTTATTAGTTATTTTGATCACACAGTAGTCACTTCAACAAACGGATCTCCATTCCATGGCATTACATTAAAGTTGCTCCATACGAAATTACCTTTTATAGTCAATGGTGCTTCCAAAGCTAGGTATAATATGGCGTTTGCTCCATTCTCAAACACTTTCACTGTCTTCCTGTCTTCACGACTGCTTATATCACCCGGGTTGACACAATTTATTACGATTCCTCTATCCGACCATTCTCTGTGCTGTAAAAATGTTACAGCATTAAGAGCTACTTTGCTCACGGCTTGTATTTTGACTCCCCAACCTTCTGTTTTCTCAGAACCCCTCCTCACCGCTTCTTCATATTCTTGCATGATCTCCACTAATTCATCTTCTGTTAATGTTGGATCACTAATTCTTGCCCTTTTTTCTTCACTTTCAATGGTCGCTAAGAGGCCTGCAGCTCCCGAGACATTTACAACTTTAGCATTGTCAGTTAGCAGTGGATAAATTAGTTTACCAAAATTTATGTAGCCATAGAACATTACACTGAGTATTCTTCGTACCTTTTCCGCGTATGGCACCTTTTTATCTTTCGACGTATAATCTGTTATGTTTATCAGCAACTCTATTCTCTCATCTAGATCTTGCATGTGATGTCTAAAATTAATAATGCTCTTTGTGTACGTTACGTCAACTCTGTAGTGTTCGATGTTTGCGTGTTTGCCTTTAAGATTTTCGTAAATTTGATATCCTGCCGCGTTGTCTTCGGTAGTGAAGTAAATTTTTCCATTGTATTTATTGATTAGTTTCTTGAGTACGTGAAAGCCGAGATTGCTCGCGGCACCGACCACGACGGCTACGTTGCTCATAGCTGACATAATACTGGCGCTAAACATTATCCTTATCAGTGGCCATCGCATCCCGCGTTATCAGTATTTGACAAGTGACTATGCAGAGATAAGTGTTCTTACAATGTACGAAGTTTTGCGCAGATTAGTAGATGCTGCGATGACAATACTTGAGCCTGATTAGGTTACGAACAGTTCTTATTCCAATTAACGTATTTGATTAAAATATTATCAATATTATTTTTAATTGGCTTAATATTTTCTAGATCTTTGAAATATATTAAAATCGTAATTACTATGAATACAATTATTATAAATAAATTATTACATTATCTCGGGAATTTGGTAATCTTATCATAATTACGTATTTCTACTACTAACTATTAAAAAATTATCTTAGAGATAACTTAAAACGCAATTGTTGATAAAGTTAACGACAAGTTTGGCAGCAGCCATAACATTTAAAAATTTCAACCGAAACATGAGTTTTAAAAATCTTCAGGTAAAGGTCAGACACACCGCGACGATACTCGGTACAACGGCACTATATTCACTACACAAAAAGATACACGTTTCATATGACATCAGTCATACACTACACATGCGATGAGCAGCGCGGTGCAACCCTTAGAGCATTAAACGAACGTGCAACCTGACATTCGACCTCTTACAATGAAACGTGTATCTTCTTGTGTATTGAATAAAGTACAATTTTGAATAGCTATGTTAAAAATGCAGCGCCATGTCACGTATCGTTTCATTTCGGTGTGAATTGACCTAAGAGACATAATAATATTGCATGAAAGGACTAAAGCTTCCCATTAAATGCATGCCACTGAAAAAGGCTAGTTTTGCAATAAACCGAACTGACCATTCATCTCGATAATGCTAATAACCGCGGTATTGATTCACCTCGCCAATTATTGTGAGTCACGACTCACTGGGCCTGCAAAGGTCTAGTTAACGAGTTGTACCGTGGACTCCCGCATCCCGCGAGTAGAGTGGACGGCAGAGATGAATATTGTAGGAAGTTTTATGATATTTTAAATTATATTTATTTTTGTTATTTGTAAATGGATGTTGATTATTGACACTGGCATATACGCCATAATAGAAGTGGGATCTAAATGGTGCAGACACACTGGCACAATTATTATTAGAATTCTTTATGACACTCCTAAGAAGTAATTACGTTTCAGGGCATTTTTGTACGGTTTTCTAGACCTATGGATATTATAAAGAGGAAGTAATTGATCTTTAGTTTGCGTTGAATATGCTCCAAAACTACTGGACTGATCTTGAATCTTGATGTTTGACACATATATAGAGTGGACCACTTGGCTTTTCAAGGTGGCAAAATTAAAGCTTCCCGCGAAATTTCCTTTTGCGCGCACGAAGTCGTAGGCAACATCTAGTGTAATTTAAATTTGAAAGAGTAGTTACAGAAACACTTGCAAATTTAAGTACTTTATTTAATTTTTTTTTCCTTTTTAGTCAAAAACTAATTTAATCATACCATTTAATCACTTAAATTCGCTTTTGTGCTCAGTTTCTTTTAATACTTGCGGCGTGGTCACTCGTTTCTCTTTGTGCAATATTTAAAAAATTGGTCAGTGATTTTATCCGTTCATTGGTAATTCATTATTTTTATATTTTAAACGAGAAATTCTTGTATATTTATAATCAGAATCTCACGAAACGGCAACATCTATTCTATGAATGTTCTACATCTATCACAAAAGAAAAATGACAACTGTCGAAAACTACAAGTACCATGGTTGCACTGTACTTATATAAGAACACAAATAAGCATTACGCGATACTTAGAAATCGATAGTGTTTAAATTACAAATATCGTATTGATTCAGAGGGAGCAGACAAATATAAAATTGGTCGCGGGTTTGTTCCATTATAGCCGAGAAACTTTTTGTGGTCTTAGGTCATAGAATTAAACATAATAATATTATACGGTAGTGGTAAAATTTACTAAAAGCCTCAAAATATATACTTTCTGTTACCGCAGATCTTTGAAGCTTTGCAAAGAAGCTTGAATATAAGCGTAGTTTTACAGGGTTTGTCCCTTCGAATTTATAGGGGCTTAACTTTGTTTACGACATGTAAAGCTACCATAACATCTGAACACAAGCTCTTTGGATGCCATCATTGCAAGCCACGGTGCCAAAATAAAGTGGCGTAAAAGCGGCCAAGGATATTTTTACAATTTATATTACCTATTGTAAGCTTATCTACAATGATTTCAGTACAGAACAACTTGAAGAGACAAACACACAAGCATGTTAAACATCATAATTTTTGTAATAACTTCACTAGTTTCAGTCGTTAGCGATGATATTGGCGTATTGGCATATGGGATTATTTTCCCAGGCTTTTGCATGTGTTTGCGCACTGCTAATGAGACGTTCGCGCATTTTGTGGGAATCGTGGGAATCTTAAATTGCCTGGGAATATTAATTCTGGGGATGGATTTCATAACGCGCTAATTTTTTATTCGTAGAAGGATCTTCTTGTATTGCTTAAGATCCTTGAATATAGTTTGTGTTAATATTATTGTAAATTATGAAAGTTAAAAGTAGAAAATGGCCTGGGACATTATATTCTTTTTGGCTACGAGTGATTCTTGGACAGCTACTTACTTATTGTATATACAATATATATATCTTGATATGTCATGTTTATGGTTTCAAGGCGCCACAAGGATCCTATTAGCGTAAAGCTACGTTCCCATGAGCGTTTTTTGTGGTCGCGACAGAAAAACTGCACCGTAGCAACCACAAAGAAATGCTTCTGGGAACGTAGCCTAAGTGTAGCCGTAGAAATTCTAAAATAAAGCCTTAAAGACTGGTCTTACAGGCAATACCCGTAGGTAACCTTCAGAAGACCGTCTTTGTCACTGTCAAGTGGTATATGAGAATTCGTGTTATAATTAAATACACGTTCACCACAATATATTAGAGCTCTGTTAAGCTTTCGAAGGCTCGGTATTCGGTAAATAGGGGGACGCTTAATAGCTCTGATAACGAAACTGAGAGCGAGTGTACAATAGATATATGGGGACATATAAAACTCTGTATCTGCGTGATAAACCAATCACTTTACGACAATGTTTTGTCAGGAAATGTAATGAAAGAGTTTGAGTTTGACTCAAATAATTAATTAATATATTAAATATTAAAAAAAATATATACTAATAATTTAGTTACTTAATTAATTTAACAGCGTCCGTAGTCTAGTGGTTAGAGCTTGGCTCTCGACTCGGAGGTCGTGGGTTCGATTCCCGCATTGTTCAACAAAATTTGTTATTTATTTGTTTTTATTTGTTCATTTAACAAAAAAGTTTTCCCAAGTTTGGTTAGGACAGTGTAGGCTGATCTGATTGACCTGATTGTCTGACAAGAAGGATGATCCATGCGTCGGATGGGCATGTAAAACGTCGGACCTGCGCCTGATCTCTGGCCAGTCGTGTCGGTTATCCGTCCCACTGGGTTATGAGAATAAAGGAAGAGGGAGGAGTGCTCTTGTGTACTGCGCACACACTTGGGCACTGTAAAATTACTCCTGCGTAACTGGCCTGGTTTCAATGAAACCGGCCAGTCCGTCCGTCCAGACCGTCACCGAAATCGGTGGGGGGAGTTATATATTAAACAATACAAATCCTACTTTACTATTATAAATGTAAAAGTTTGTGAGGATGGATGATTGGATGGATAGAAGGATGGGTGTTTGTTACTATTTCACGCAAAAACGACTTAACGGATTTCGATGAAATTTGTAGTTTAGGCCTTGGATTAAATGGCAACCATCAGAGTATTCACAAGTGTTCGTGGTCATCAAACATGGCACATTCAAACATACAGTAATTTTTCCTCCCCAATACGGTGTTTTTTAATCAGACAAGTATCAGCTATCAATCAGGTCTAACTCGTGCATTATTCAAGCCGGCATCAGAAGGGGGATCAGGGCATTCATTTAACACGTTACTAACACGGCGTATAAGGAGACTCAAAGAACATAATATTGTATAAGAATTAATGCAGGGTATACGAATTTACTATGTAAGCTAACTTCAATTATTATAACTTAACTTCAAAATAATTTAGCAAGACTGAAATATTTTTTGAGTTATAACTGCTAGTAATAATAAGATACTTAAGACCTGTTTCACAATCTAACGATAAGTGTCAGATAGCTTATTAGCATGTTTTGTCTCCGTCGCTCGATTTAAAGTA
Source organism: Phengaris arion (assembly GCA_963565745.1). Lineage (NCBI taxonomy): Eukaryota > Metazoa > Arthropoda > Insecta > Lepidoptera > Lycaenidae > Phengaris > Phengaris arion. The sequence goes on from OY751442.1 coordinate 2,988,166, forward strand.
AGCAGCGACTAAACTTCCGAATTAGCTACTGACAATTATTAGAAGATGAATTAGGCTCTTACAAAAGGTCAATTATTAGTAATTTATTAGGTCAATCTGACAATACTTTAATTATAAAGTTTTGTATACCATTATGGTATTAAAAAGTATTGATAGGTCATTAAAACCATAGACCTGTATAATTATTATAGACGAGGCATATCGTGGCAAAAAATTTCACTTAAACTGCCCTACTTTTGGGGTTGTTCGGCGCAGTCGAAGTTTGATATTTTTCATCTTGACATTTTGTCATTTGCTTTCCGGAGTATAATCAGTCCGTGTTTTATTGACAAAATCAAGATGGCGTAACTTTTTCTGTTAAATGAAGATTTTTCCATTAAATCTACGTCCCATCCTTAGTTTTGAGATCATTGATTAAAACTATAAATCAGGGTGGCCACCGCTGATTATGATGGTGCTTATCCATCTACATTTCAATGAAAACTCGAATATATAACACAAAAACTATTAATAATAAAGGTGGAAAATATTAGCACAATACAAATACTCGTATTTTTGACATTAGCCTCCGGGGCTGGGAAGGGCTAAGGTCGAGAGGAATCCACGAGGTTTATTCGACGGAGAAATAATAAAATATATCCCTCAAGCGGCGTATTAAAAATAAATAGGTGAGTTTTCTCGAGTCTACCCATAAATATCAAGTGCTCTCAAATGTTACGCTAGTTATCATGTATGATTTATGTGTACGCTGAGATAACGAATTTTCTTTCTCGCATGAGTACCAATTTATTGTTTATGTGTACTCCGTCAACGTTGATTCTGTTTAGAATTGTTCCTCTGCTTATCTTACAGAAGCCATGCACGATACTGCCTATCGTCCAATCGGCATGACTCTACGTAGGAGAGCCATGCTTCGGAATGTATGGGCTGGCTCGACCGGATAAATACCACGTGAAATTGCGCTTCCGTTGTGTTTCGCCAAGTAAGTGAGTTACCGGAGGCCCATGAGGGGTTGGGGATTTTAAGGACCAGGAACGCAGTGTGCAACCAGAGGAGATAGAAGTGTAACTCCTCGAATGTTGCAAGTGTCCATGGGCGGCGGAATCGCTTGCCTTCAGGCGACCCGTCTGTTCGTTCCCTGGTCCATTTCTTTAAAAAAAAAACAGTACCGATTCGATCAGTTAGAACTAACCGTGTACGGGTGTGGATTGGCATGACAGTTACTGTATATGTTCAAGTTATAATTGATCCAATCGGTATCGTAATATCGATAGGACGATAGGCAGTGTAGTGTATGGCTACTGTGAGGATACATTCACGCTAGTTATAGTGTATGATTTATGTAGACAGCTGAGGATAAGGAATTTTGTTTCTGATATGAATAGTAGGCTATTGGGTACGTGTACTCCCGACTCCGTCAAAGCTAAGTCTGTTTAGTATTGTTCACAGACTAAGATACAGCTCGGCAAAAAAGAGTGGGATGCGATGACAGCAGGAACTAAAAAAATCGACTGTATCATATTTTATCCTAATAGTCTGGAATGACATTTAATTGAAATATATTAAAATATAATACATTAGTAATATATCTTTATATCATATATATAAAGATATATATCTTTATATCTATATAAAGATATATATATATATATATATATATATATATATATATATATATATATATATATATATATATATATATATATATATATATATATATATATCTCATTCCAATCTGTTAAGGATAAAAGCGATACAGTCGAAAATGTTTTAGTTCCTGCTGTCACCTTCCTGCGTCACACTCTTTCTGTCAAAGCTAAGTCTGTTTAGTATTGTTCACAGACTAAGATACAGCTCGGCAAAAAAGAGTGGGATGCGATGACAGCAGGAACTAAAAAAATCGACTGTATCATATTTTATCCTAATAGTCTGGAATGACATTTAATTGAAATATATTAAAATATAATACATTAGTAATATATCTTTATATCATATATATAAAGATATATATCTTTATATCTATATAAAGATATATATATATATATATATATATATATATATATATATATATATATATATATATATATATATATATATATATATATATATATATATATATATATATATATATATATATATATATATCTCATTCCAATCTGTTAAGGATAAAAGCGATACAGTCGAAAATGTTTTAGTTCCTGCTGTCACCTTCCTGCGTCACACTCTTTTTTGTCAAGCTGTATCTTAATCTGTGAACAATAAAAACGTAAATAACGCCTTAAACTTCAAAGTCAAAGCACCTTGTAACGTCCTTGATTATGCGGGCACAGAGTAGAAAATATACATAAACAGAGAAACAGCTTTCATAGACCGATCCGATGAGAATTTTGACGTCCACGGCAGTTGAAGAACTGCCTACAATTTATGCACACACCGTATGCTTGTAGTAGTACAATCAAATCAAACGCTAATTGTGTAGCTGTTTATCTTTTCGTCTTTCTTTAATCTGTGCTGCGGGTGTCAATGGGTCTAAAATAACTTTTCACCAGGCTGTTTTAGGAGGAACTTGCATAATATGCGGATCTAGTACTATCCGCAATTATTAATATTTTTGTAAAAAAATAATATTATTTATGTATTTGCCTGCACTGTTTATATCGTTGGAACGTTATTTCACTCTATTATGCCGGGTTTCTTAAGTGAATTTGTCGGTAGCTTATCTATTCATTAGCGCTGTAGGTTCTATAATGGGATTAACCCAACAAAAAAGTGACTGTATATAAACTAAGTTTAACTTAACCACCAATGAGGTATATTATCGATTCCATAACTCGTAATTGACACTTCTACTGATAGATGGCGCTGATACAGAAAGGAATTAAAAAGCTTTACATAAATTGATTAATATTTTTCTTAGTATAAATCTCAATTTCACTCAGTAACAAAATATTATGTTATTCATAAAACTTTACCCTCGAATTTGACAAAGATTTATCTAGTGACCATAAGATGGATCTTATGGGACCTCGCACCAGATAAACTTAGTTTATCTATTATTTATATATTAGTTTACGCAAAATCTTAAAATTAAACCGGCCATTAGTATTGTAGATTCTGCTTTCATTGAATTTTGAGAACTGTTGCAAACTAAATGCCACGAGTGCCTTGATAATAATTAATAAGTTTAATATGAAATATGAGTTTCTGTACATAGCGATTGTTCCACGTATTTGCTTAAGATGAATCTCTAGAAATATGCAGATAATATCTTTAATGTAATATTGTATAATACTTTTGTCCCTTGTTCAACAATGCGAGAGATCTTACTTTAATATTTGGATGTTATAAGCACTACTCTTATTGCTTCAGTTATATATCTTTCTTTGCGGAGTCTGCTTTTTTATTCAAGATTCTCTGCTTTATTCCTTTGTCGGTACACTAAATAAATTACTGGGAATGTTAGGTATTTGAATTTAGAGTACTGAGAATAAGTTCGTGAGTATAAGCCGACTGTGGTCCAAGTGTAGATAGATTGAATTGTAAGCATGAAGGGTGCCGGTTAGATCCCGCACGTCACAATAATTACAATTATAGGTATGACACACGAAAATTTGGAGTGTTCCAACTTCCAAGGCACATCCTACTATTTATATAAATGTGAAAGTTTATAAGGATGGATGGATGGATATATGTTTGTTGCTCTCTCACGCAAAAACTACTCAACGGACGTCGATGAAATTTAATATAGTAGTAGTCCAGAGCCTACTCTGGATTGAAACATAGGCGATTTTTTATCCCGAAAAAATACTGAATTCCCGTGGGATACTCAATATTTTACTAACGCAGACGGAGCCGCTGGAAAAAGCTAGTAATATTCTAGTCACTAAACTGCGCTAGGCAAGCTATACCTACGAATTACCCAATAGCCTTTCACACACCGAGTGGACACGTTATTAGTCATGATAATATGAATGGAAATAAGGTCAAGGTTCGTATTAATATTAGTCACTGATAATTAGTGTATCACTAAGTGTCGGTTCACACGTCGCGTCGCGTAGCGTCTCTGTGTGAACTGACGACCTCAAACTGCGCGCATAACGACGAACCGCATATTATTATTATAGCATCTTCAAACATTGTCGTGCCGCGTCGCATCTCGTCGCGAATCGGTGTGAACTGACCCTAAGCTTCCATAAGCAGCTAATGAAATGCTTAAAAAAACTAACTAGTTTATAATCTACATATCTATTCTTATATAACAAGGACTTCAAAATTATGAATATTGAGTAGAGGAATAGTTAAAATTTAGACGAATTTAAAAGGGGAATTACTAAGAAAATAAGTTTTATTTCATACTTTTTTGTGCATTTTTACTTATTAAGTCGGTTTTAATTTTTTGTTTAAAAAGAATAATTTTTCTCTTTTAACTATATTTATTAGGTACCTATTTTATTATTAACACATTTTAAGAAAGTTATAAATACAAAAAGCCTCCACTATTCCTAGTCTCTCGGCAAAACAAAGTCAAGCGTTATTTTATGTTAGTTTTCTGAGAGGCCGTGGTATATCCCCAAATAAGCATTACCGATCTGTGCACCTACTTAACAATTACCTGTGATATTATTGATTAGATACAATATTATTAAATAATTATTAAAAAAATGTAGCAGTGAGCATTAAATTGATATATTATAGTGATGATGATGATCACGAATATAATTTTAGCAATAGCAAAATTTCAAAGGCATTGATATCGGTGCACAAAACTCTGATGAGTAGTGAGTACCTATGTCATCATAATAATATGTTGGTGTTTCTTGTGAAGATGGTGGTGATGATTACTGTAAGTGGTATGATGGCATATGCTTGCAGTTCTTTAAACAACGCCGGAATCCCCAAACATGTATCTATAAGGTCTCCGTAGTTCTGTTCAGTACTTTTGGATCCAGGGTATACCTTGGTTCAAAAGCTTACTTTTTGGTAGCATATACTTGGAATACTCCAGAAGAAGTCGAAATCACTAGATGTGTCCATATAAATTTCGATCGAGTTCCCTCGATTTATTAAGGATTTCCTCATCCTCAGATTTATTATGGGTGACTAAAAGACAAATTTCGAATTAAAGCCTTTCCAACAACAAAACAATTTTGCAAATAGGTTCACATACGGCAAAGTAATGAGTAATGTTGAAAGATATCCGTGTCGGTGTAAAATACTATAAGAAGTCATAAACGTATATATTATAGACGAGGCATGTTAAGGCAAAAACTGTTCCCACTTAAATGACCCCATTTTTGGAATTTTCGGGGCCATTTTGACATTTGAGGTATGGTGAAATCAAGATGGCTGACATTTGAAGTATGGTTAAAACCAAGATGGCGTAACATTTTCTTGTATGAAAATGTGTTCTGTCAAATGTACGTCATAGCTTATCTTTAGTTTTAAAATCTTTGTGAGAAGTACCTATTATATCATCATAATGTGATGATGTATAGTGTGATGATGGTGTTGATGATGATGATTACCGTAATTGACATAGTGCTATATGCTTACAGTTTTTTAACAACGACGAAATCCCCAAACATGTATCTATATGACGTCAGGAGTACTGTTCAGTACTTTTGGATCCGGGGTATACCTTGGTGTGAAATTTGATTTTTTTGTCAATATCACTATATGTGTCCATACAAATTTCGAGGAGTTTCCTCGATTCCTCATGGATCCCATCATCAGGTTTCACTTTGGTAGAAACGGGACAAACTTGGGATTATACCCTATATATCAAAAAAAGAATTCTGAAAATCTGTCCACAGACGGCGGAATTACAAAAAAAAAATACAGCCGGAAAACAAACTTCCTTCTTTTGGAAGTCGGTTAAAATGTATGGATTTTGACATAAGGCATCGCAAGCGATGACTCATGTCAAATCCCATATATTTTTGATTTCGAACTTCGCCGTTGAAATTATCGAATGCTTCTTGACTGAAGACCTGTTGCCTGAAACCTATTGCTGTGAATTCGGAGTTCTATTGGTAGATAGAAGTCGTTACAAAATGTACCCTAAAAGCAGTAACAAATCCACAAATCTTCCGAGTTTTAGATTACGTTCATAACTGTTGAGCTGGATGTGATTTAGGTCTCAGTAATTAGACTATCGATTAGAGCTAGACTAGACCCCGGGATGGGATTAAACGCTCCGATATGATTGCTTACTTTGGATACTTTATCTGCATTTCGTTTGACTCCATTTCGGGTATTGGTTTTGTTAGACTCAGCTTTTGTTCATCGATTGGATTATGAAAACGCTCTAATAAGAGCCTCAATCCTGATTATACAAAGATTTCAAAATGAAAGTACTTAGAGGTATTGTGAATGCACCTTGGTACATTAGAAATGACGACCTACATCGGGACCATAAAGTGGATATGGTCTCAATTATTATCAAAAATACGCCAAGCTCATGAAAAAAGACTTTACCATCATGTGAATGTTGAGGCTATCCAGCTCCTTGACAACACGGGCATAGTCAGAAGACTGAAAAGGATAAACCTTTCGAGTGAGTGTTAAAGTCAGTGAAGTGTGTGACTGTGACAGAACACAAACAACAATGTGTATTCTCCTTTATGGAGACTATAAGGAATCTGTTGATGGACGCAATCTTAGTGATACTGTACTTAGCAATTTAAGTTAACGTAAAATTACTAATTAGTCTAAGCTAGGCTAGATTGTAATGTTTATGAAATACATAAGCAGGTACTTCATGTAATAAAAAAATAAAAATATTATAACATATTACACCTTTTCGTTCTTTATCATGTCTACGATAATTATCGGCGCGATAAGCGTTATCGTATCTGAAAACGTAGTGTGAAAACGCTCTAATCGGATCCTTTAGCCAAGTTGTCGTCGCTAATTACGACGACGAAATTCGAAAATAAAAAAATATGGGATTTGACGTAAGCATCGCTTAGTGACATAACATCGATATGTATATACTTATCATAGATATGAGTAAAACAGGTATATGTTTTAGTACCTATGTATAAGTACTTAAAAATGTTTAATAAATATTGCTGTACTACTTAGGTCATAAGTTTTAATATAAGCAAACGCCTGCACAAGGCACTGAGTTGTCTTATCTTATGTACACTACTTGCTTGCTAATAAAGTCTTTGAATATTTGAATCTTTGAATCTAGAATCAAATACCTGTCTTTGTCAGTATCGACGCGACATGAGATATCGAATTGGATAATGGGGAAACACGCTTAACAAATATGCCGACGATATAAGAGCATTTCCGGTCCGATGGGCGATATCGCTATCACGCTCAGGTTTTGGGTGTGTTTATAGTCGTATAAATGTGCGCATAATATATTATGATAATAATAATTGTGTTACAGTCGAATGAACGTGTAGCAGTGATCATAATTATGTAGTGTCGTCATCGGTGGCATCCCGTCGGGAAAAGTGTGTAATTTAAGCTTGCTCATATTCAGTAGGTTTTTGCACTCCGTGAACATCGTACTTCCACATTGAATAACTTTTTAGTTTTAACTTTGAGCCAATAAGTATATATAATATAACGTGGGACGTAAGGATAACCGAATTTGAAAAATTGCCCGGAATTCTAGGAGATTAAAAAAAAATACAAAAAAGAAATACAAAAATATTCGTCTGACCGGGGTTTGAACCCGAGACCAATTTGCTAAATACCAACCGCCATATGAACTGACATTAATAAAGGAAAAATATTAAAATATTGTTTCACGACGAAAGAAAAAACATATACAATTTAAAAATGCGCGATTTCCCAAGGAAAAACCTAGCTAGATTGATTATCCTCTATCAAAACCCCCTGCATACTAAATTTCATGGAAACACTTGCAGCTGTTTCCGAAATTCTAATTATATATACACGAATTTCTCGTTTAAAGTATAAATTTTAAAGATCACTGATAAAAACAAAAACCTGGAAGTATAAAATGTTTACTATTGCTACTGGGTTCGGAGAATACGAACCGCCCAGAGCGCCCATTTGCGCTGTCAATACAAATATTAAATAATTTTATTGAAGCCCTCTCGTTTTAAAAATAAAAACGGAATTGATTTTTATCGCCGGCAGTTTGTGTATGATGTTAGATGACAACAAATATGATCAGCCCTATTTATGTAATATTCGTAGGTATGTGTACAATATTCGTAGAATACAGCAAACATCTTTTAGGCATGGCCATGACATGGCCGGCCCACTTCCACTTCAGCGTGCTAATTCTATGAGCAATGTCGGCAGATTAAATATGGTCACATATAATTATTGTATTACGCTGGACTATTATGCTTATTAGCTGACCGGTTAGAGTGAGTTCACACAGAGACGTGACGCGGCGTGGCATTTTTAAAAAAGCTATTCAAAATTGAACTTTATTGACTTCACAACATGAGCTGACCCTTAAGCCTGCGAATCACATTACGCCGGTTTTACGGCCTGCTGGGAACTACTGACCCACAGCTTAAATAAATAAAACATGAAAGGGATTCGCGCCTAATTTAATGGAACCCATTGCACCTCCCGCTGTAACATACGTGAACAAGAAACTATTTTTAATTATTCTATTACTCCTATCTTTGCTTCAATTTTTCTCAGTTGGGTCTTAGCGCCTTACACACTTTGGATTTTGCCGCCGCCGCCACAGCGCATCAGCGCGTATGACCAACATTGGGTATTTATGTAGATAACCCTATCGGTTATCCTACTACTATTAATTATCTACTATCATTGTGTGATGTGTGTCTCGGAAACGGTAAATCCAGGCTCGTTATTTCTTATTGTATGTATAATTCATCTGACATTTATTATAGGTATATTACTAAGGTAAAGGCACCTAATACCGCGGTATTTTCACATAAACTAGAAAGGACATTTCATGTACGTTTTTGAGATATTAGATATTTTTGTTAGAATCTTCATTTATTTGACTTTTAAAATGTGCTACAAAAATGTCGTTTAAAATTTGATTTAAATCTCAAATTAAATTAAATATGGAAAAAATCAGAAGCCCCTAATACCGAGAATATTTCGGTCCTAACTCCGAGGGTACATAATACTAAGTGGAAGGGTATAGAATAATACTACAAGATGTTCAAAAATCGAATGTTGTTAGGAAAATCGGTGTAACAAATTTATTATTATGATTAATCAAAAGATAATATTAAGTTGCCGAATAACTATGCTAAGTCTAGACCAAGAAAACTTTTCTTAGTAGAAATTACAATACATACTTTTTTAAATATAAAAATTACTTAACTTTTAATATTTTTATTTACTTAAAAATGTTTTGAATAATTTTTAATAACTAATTAATACAAATCTTATTAAAATATTTGCATGCTACAAGGTTTTCATTCAGGAGAATCTATTTTATACATCGAAGCAAATATTGATTCATTGAATTACTGAAATATGATTAATACGAAAATATATGATTTAACGAAATATCCATTAAAAAGTAGTATGCTGTCCGTTTAGTTTATTAGTTTTGACCCGATACTACTTTTAGAAGCTGAGTAAATTTGTGGATATTCTGTATTTGTTTGTATCTTTACCACGGTATAAGGTGCCCATAAACCTAATAAATAAGGTATTTACCTTGAAGTTGCGTTTCGTGAAAAAAATCAAATTTCCTAATTCCGAGTGTTAAAAAATAAAAGATATATGCAAAAGCATAAATATGCAAAGCATATTAAATAAACAAATGAATGCCACAACATCATAGTCTTAAATAAAAAACAATAATAATCATTTATAATTACGTGGAAATATGTATAATCTTGGTTTTAGCCTATCTATATTTCCATACATAAAATGCGAAGTGTTTCGAAATACTCCAACTTTAATATGATAAGATTAGAGAATATAAAGTAATAGTACCTCGTAATTAGGGTTTCATATTAATTAATAATTCAAGTATTTATATTCAAAGCAAGAAGTCATGAATCTTTAAAAAAAGCAGATATAATTGAAAAATACAAAAGGTCTATGAAATCCTAACCATACGGTATTTATCAAAGTTAGGAACCACCTTGAATATTTGGCACCTAATAGGTTTTTTTTGTAATATTAATTACCTAAGTGGTATTTTTAAATCTTTATTTCTAAATGATTTAATCAGAAAATAGATGATAAACAAGTTTTTTTTTGATAAAAATATAGTTTTTAAGATATTAAAACCGAAATCAACACCCTCAAAATACAAATTCAGCTTGTAAAACACTATTTGAAAAATCGTGTTACTCACATGCACAGCTGACACATGCACATGACTCGCTGTTGCCGCAAAACTAATTGATTATTTAAAAAAAATATGCATATAAAGTCAACAATGTGGCCGGTATAACAATAGAAAAATAAATTTTCTATTTCGTATTGAATGAAAAATAATTAAGATTTTCATTGAAATTGTAAATTAAGTGCCAACTTTAGAACCCCTCGGTATTCGGTGCCTTTACCTTATGTGATATTTATTATTCTTATTAACTAATTATATCTATATATTGTGTATACGCTGTATACATAGCTATAGCTCTGCTAGTGTGCCTCGTCGTTCGCCTGACACTTGGCACAGAGGCGACACTCTGTACTAACGACAGCTCGAGCACCGGCGAATGTCAGCAATGTTGACGTGAGACTAAGGTTGACACTGAAATAATATCAAGCATCGCGTCAGACAAATCTATCATAAATATTATGAAATTATATCGTCAATTATGTCAAATCACGAAACGACTAGCGGCCAGACCCATGAACGAAAGTCCTGGCTAGGAAAAACACACAGCCGCGAGCTGGCATTTGTGCAAATCGGTGGAGTGACGAATCTTTACGTTGGTAATATATGTATATTCTTTGCTCATGGGGATCCACAGAATACCAGGGATCGCGGTATAAATTATGTCGCGATCGCATACCTGACTAGAGTCCTACTTCAATTGTTTTCATTGCACTTTTTTTCCCACCTAAGTACCTAACTAAATTCATTTTTTGCCATTATATTTTGTTTGGTTAGGTAATTGTCTATTTTTTTTTCTTAGGCTGTTTTTTTGTCTCTGTAGGTACGTACCATTTATATTATTGTATTATTGTATTATTTTGATACTTCGTTTTAATGTATGTAATGTGTTTAAGTATGATGTGAGCGTTGAATTATCATTATTAAATTTAAAGTGAAAGTTTGTCAGGATGGATGGATGGATGTTTGTTACTCTTTCACGCAAAAACTACTGAACGGATTTCGTTGAAATTTGACGTGGTAGTAGTTTAAGCTCTGGGCAACACAAATGCTAGTCTTCATTCATAGTTAAGTATTATTTATACTAGCTTTTTCGGGATTAAATGAACCCCTTTGTGTTAATTCAGAGCTTAAACTACCACCATACCAAATTTTATCAAAATCCGTCTATCCACTCCGTTCAAAACATCTATCCATACATTATTTGATACATGCATCTATCCAACCATTCAGCGATCCTCATAAACTTTCACATTTTCGATAGTAGTAATAGATAAACATTTAAATTTTTGCCATCTATTCTACCCGGCTAATTTTTAAGGTTTTCCGCAACAACAAACTGTCACTGTCCGCTTAGCAGAATGTCAACTTTAATGTGAGGCTAGAGATAAAATATCTATATCATATGTATTATAGGCATGTCGAGGCAAAAAGTGTCCAAACTTAAACTGCCCTACTTTCGGGGTTGTTTGGGGAAGTCGACGTTTGATCTATCCATTTGGTGCCAGCTTCACATTTTGACATTTGCTTTCTGCAGTCAGTTTTTATCAGTCCGCATAATCTGCATTTAATAAAAATCTTCTAAAATCAAGATGGCGTAACTTTTTCTTGTATTTATTCTGTCAATCCTACATAACAGCCCATCCATAGTTCTGAAATCATTGCTTTTGAGCCTCTTACCTTAAAATACGTTTTCTATTACCGCATGTGGTTGCTATTGCAAAGTGTGCGTGAAGTGTGAGTTAAAGAACCACACACAATCTACGAGTATTATTAACCTGTTCCATGTCTCAATGCTAAGCTCTAGCCATTATTTTAGTACCTATTCTTTACATACAATACAATATTGTGTAGCAACAGAGCATACGAATATAATATTTGAATTTCTTCGCCTTCCTTTTATTAGAGTCCATTTGAAACGATACTGAAGGAATGAAAGCCTATTTCTAACAATATACGTTTCAGAGCGATTCTAGATTACGACGGGCTGCGAGCGCCGGGCTGGACCTGGAGATAATAGGAGCGTCGATATCTCCGGCTATCTCTTATTTACCGATGTTATAATAACTGTATTTAACTTTTGTATAATATTGGACCTCTTGGTTGAATGTAGGAAACATTTTCACCTTTATCGTGATTGTGGGGTTAAGAGGTTTTCTTTTTGATACGGCAGCATAATTTGCAAGGTATATTTTTATTTAAGAACGTAATATTTTATGCTCGACGCTCTTAGACTAAGATACATGGGCTTCAACTTCTAAGGTTTATTCCGTGTTCAACCCTTAGATTTTAATGTACAACACTCTTAGACTTAGATACATGGGCTAAAACTTCTAAGGTTTATTCCGTGTTCAACCCTTAGAGTTTTACGTACGACGCTCTCAGACTTAAACTTCTTAGGTTTATTCTCTTAGACTTAGTACATGGGTTAAGCCTATCTTATACTTTTTACATCTAATAAAAGTAACAAGTAAGTTTTCATTGTCAATGGAGCGTAGCTTAGTAGCTATACATAATACGTTTGCATTGTTATTTTTATATTAATACAAAAACTTTCAGTACAGTTTTAGACGAATCGTGCAACCGGAGTGGTTTGAAATTTGACTGGTAAATTAAAGTTCATGTGGAGGAAAGTGTACAGAAACTAATATTTTTTTTAAATAATGCTTAATGTAGAAATACATAAAATTTATAATATTAATAAAAATTACAACAACACACACCATCTCAGATTATACATTAACACTAAACACACACAAACACATACAACAAAATTGTATTAATCAAGTGCACGGTGCATTTGATAGATACAATTTTGTTACACGTTGACTTTTGTGAATCTGTAACATTTGTATTTTTTTAATTTTTTTCTATCTAAGAGGCAAAAGAACCCCTACCCGTTCTTTTGCCTCTAAGATAGAAAAAAAACTAAAAATTATATGAATCATTGACTGAAAAATTATTTATGAACTTAAAAATTATATATTATATTATTATGGGCAAATTTTGACCGCCGGGCAACCTCTAGTTAGTATAACTATACAATAAATGGACTGATGACGAAATCCCAATTCGCCAATGACTGCTGTCATTTCGAATCAAGTCAAATCGCCAATTATTCCTATTTTATGAATAAAAAATCTTACAACATAATATCAAGAGATGAATATGAAGATGCATCTTAAATAGTAACTGGAGCAACGTACTCTTGTGTATACATTTTAATAGGATTAAAAATATATAGCAATTTTAATATGTTGCTTTTTATGTCTTAGTAATGGAAACAATTGCTATAAAATATTATTGAGGATACTATTACTTTAGGAAAATATTACTTTAGGCTAGGTTAATTAATATAAATATTTTTTAAGTATATAACATTTTTAACGTTCGCATAAAAATATCTGTCATATGGGAACTATTCGTTAATTTATCAGGATAAAAGGTAGCCATTAGTTTATATAAAGCTACTAAATATGCGACTCTAGCAGCTTAAGGAGTCTCCCTGGCTCATTCAAATCTCTTTTATCAACATACTTTTAATAATTTACAATATTGCACTGCAACGTAGCTTGTTGCGAGTTGCAACAATATGCCGTCAGTTGCAATTGTTTTACACTCGAGTCGCGAGGTCGGTTTTAATCTCCTGGAGTTTTGCCAGGGAATTATGAAATGATAATGGACAAAACAACCGCTCGGGTCGTTCTTTTGCACTATTGAGCAACGCAATATTCCTCTAAGTCCGTAATCTCCGCCTTCGATTCTCAATAATTCTATTTATGTTAATAACGGTAGCTCTTGCAGTTAATAATTGTAGTTTAAGCTTTCCGTCTCCGAACATTGACGAAAGGTTGTATTTAACTCGAAAAGGAGGTTGACTCAATTTTTAGGGTTCGGCGTGTGCGCAAAAGTAAATCCCGCAGGACCAGTGAAATTTTCCGCAGCAAAAGTAGCCTTATTGGTATTATCTGTGACAAATATCGAAATTGGTCCAGTAGTTTCGCAATCTATTTAATTCAAACAACCAAATGAACAAATTGTTCCTCTATATAGTATATCAGTATAAATGTGCATTTTATGAAAAATTGGTACGTAGCAAAAAGGCTTTTTAAAAACCTCAATACGACAAAAACTTCACATGGTCAGACTCAGTACATGAAGGCTCGATATTAAGTTACATAAGACCAGGGAAGGTTATTCGGCCGCAGTCACGTAGCAATATCGGCCAGGAATTGACATTATACATTCGATTTAAATGCATGACCTGAACCTGAACGCTTTAAATATCTTTTGCTTTGGGAATTGCCCACTTGATAAACAATTTTGAAGTGCGTTGCATGCGTTAGACGTAAAAGGATTTTAAATTGATAAAAATACTGTTAGTAGTTGGATGAGGACCGATATTATTTTTCTCGAAATTAAAAAAACACCCAAGGAAATAACAAGAATGTCTATTAAACCCCATACATTCTCGATGATAATGTTATATAACAAATGTCTTGTGAAATTCCATTTTGTAGTTAAATTAATTAATAAAATAGACCTCGTTTAATCATGAAAATTACAAGTACAAAATTGTACGAGATTTTATACTGCTTGTATTTGCGAATACAAATAGTCAATATTTGTACCCGTAGATCAATATTGTTAGATTTAGAATATATGACGATTATTACTAGCACACATCGTTTGGTTATTCAAGACTGAGTGATTTAAAAGTTCCTTATAGCATTTCACGGTTTGTGATATATTCGCCCACAAACCTCGTACTATCGTAAAAATCTATATGTTCCTGCAACCAAAAGGGAATACAATATCTCTCATATATATTCAAAGCCTACATCAAAGAAGATAGAAAATAAAAATTTGTTGAGCTGAAAGAAATGGTGTCGGAATTTCGCGCGAGGCTGCGGAGGAGGAGGAGGAGGAGAGGAGGTGCGTTATGGGACGATGAATTAGTTTATGATGTCTGTGGGGTCTCGCACTCGCTAATACCTCAAGTAATGTATCTCCTGGGCCCGACCTTTTGGCAGTGTGAAGAGCACAAACATGTTTTTAATATAGCCAATTAAAATTAGTTAACAGTCGGAAAATTGAATGTTTATCGGTTTGACATTTGAAATTGGTAATATTATGTTATTTCCCGATGGTGATTGTCCTTGTTTCCTAGCATAACGTTGCCGTCACAAAGCGGCCGCAATACTGTGGCCAATCAATGTTTGTCTATGTTATAACGGTGACACCGTTAAAATGTACCATTTTTGTTATAATATAGAAAATGTACCTTTACTGCTGTATGGCGGCAGCACTATACCTACTAGGAAAACAGAGCTTTAGTGACTGACGTCGTTACCACGTCGTTAGAATATGAACAAATTATGAAGCTTCTAAGCATTAATTTTCTCCTTGCCTAAATAATCAGGAGCCTTAGCCAAAATGCAATCACTAATAACAAGGACGAAATTAGAAATCAGGAATGTATGGGATTGACGTATCGCGCGCTATGTCACTTAGCGAACGTTAAATTTCAAAGATCGTCACTGTTATTCACGACGGCATGTTGGCTAATCCTCAGTAAACCTAATTAATGTTCTGTACTTACTTACGCTTAAACTTATTACTAAGTAAGTACGGCATATATTTTACTAAGTTACCCGTTAGTAAAATATATGCCGTCGACTGGGAATGTGCATATCTAGTTTAGGTCACCTTGCAGATGGCATCTACATAGATTGTCAAACGAAACCTTCGAGTTAAAATAAAATGACACCGCGAATTCTTATATATTTATTAGGTTCTGTTTCAAATGGCACTTGTTAAAGTTTTGATGTAAGCCGTTGGCAGTCTCACGTGAAATTAAAAATGAGTTTACCGCAAAGTTCACCGCCTACCGCTACCTGAGTACCTACCGCTACCGTCTAGCGCCCGGCTAGACTTGAGTTCGAAACAGAGAGCTTAGCCAACATGCCATCGTTAATTACAATGACGATCTTAAAATTGTACATATATGGGATTGACATAACGTTCGCTAAGTGACATATAGCGCGGGATACGTCATTATCATACAGTCTTAATTTCGAACTTCGTCATCGTAATCAGAAAAGTTACCTTGACTAAGCCCCCTGGTCCGATATGAGATTGACGTAAGAGATTTATCCGTAAAGAAGTAAAACGAGAGTTTTTTAGTCAATGGCCTTGTTAACATAAGTGAAAGAGATTTAAAAACTTTTTAAATAGCTCTTCCATGGTTTAAAAGTAGATGTTTTTAAACAGGAAAACAAAAGGCCCACCACACATACCGTGGGTGGGTGCAACTTTTGTGTTGCCAGGACAACAACAACAACAGTGGTAACCAACCACAAAACCTTTTGGTGGATATCAGGGGCGCGCGACGGACATGTTAAATCTGTCTTGGGACCCGCAGCAAAATTATTCAGAAGAATGTAGGAAGTGTTCCAGTTTCCACCTTATATTGCCTATATATTTTCCCATTATAATTAATTACAATAAATTATAATGGCAAAGTAGTATTGTATTGTTCGGAAGTTCCTCGCGGCAGTCCACGAGTACTTCGTAATACACTACCCTAGAAACACAATGGACGCTGTTCAATAGTTCGTCGTTTCTTCGTTCGTTCGTTCGTTCGTCGTCGTTCGTTCGATTCAGTCGTCATAGCAGTGATCACACACAGTTTGTGTTCGTAAGGGCTGCCACATACACATACACTTATAACACACCTCTGTTGGTATCGGCGGTTAAAAAGAAACAAATTCTCCAAATGATTATAAGCAAACTTTATTAATTTTAATAATTATGTACATTGTACGATGTACATATTATTTATTAACGTTCATTAAATTATTACTTTTTTTTTCTTTTCAGATTCATGTCTTGCGCTGCATCCATACGCTATGCTTTTTGACACATGTAAGTTTGAACAATATACAAGGTATTTACATACTAATTACAATTTGGATATTATTTTTAGTTACTCTATATCTTGTCGATAAAAATTAAAATATAAATTTTGATTACCATAAAAGACGATGATAATAAAATGTTTGTGCAGTAAAAAAATTAATAATAGTGCGGCCGTTGGCTTAAATGTCGTAAACAGACGGCTTACAGCTCTCGTAAAATATACCTACATAGTACATCTTGAGGCCTAAGATTATGTGGCCTCACCGTTAAATGACTGAAGTTGACGTAAGATGACATAAACTTAAAGTTGAAATAGCTAGGAAGCTGGTGATAATTTAGGTTTTGAGGAGGATTTCACTGTCGATTATACTAAGACGTAATGTAGTCTGCAACTATGTGAAAAAAATAAGAGCCGTCGAGCTTAGGTAGCTCTTATTTAAAAAAAACGCGGATGCATAAGACGTTTTGTAGTCTGCAACTATGTGAACAAGAAAAAATAGGTAGCGAGCTCAGGGCCTTCAGTCAAGATGTATTCGAAAATTTCGACGGCGAAGTTCCAAAACAAAATGTATGGGATTTGACATACTTATGGAATCGCAAGCGACATGTCACTTAGCGATGACTTATGTCAAATCCCATACATTTTTGATTTCAAAGTTCGCCGTCGAAATTATCGCATACATCTTGACTAAAGGCCCTGAGCTCGTACCTATTTTTTCTTGTTCACATAGCTGCAGACTACAAAACGTCTTATAGTAAATAATCGTTAATAATATTTTCTATTATTAAAAGTCAAATATTACCAGAAATATTCATAGCTTATTAAAATACAAAACTGTTTTTGTAACGGTTATTATTTGAGTTGATACGTATGGTACGGACGCGGACGTATGGTAATGGTGGTATGGACGCAACTAAGTTATAAAAAACAAGTCCGTAATAGCAAAACTATGACAAAAATTTATATTACCTTTATTTTATGTGAAATTAGCTACTTACCAAAAACGTTCTTAACAAAATTGCACTTCACAACACACTGTAATCCAGCCGTGAAGTGTACTGAACAATGAAAACAATTTGACACCACTTATGTTGTTTTGTGCTATCGCTTTTGTTATTTGTTAGGATTATAAATGTATGTACATTAGATTTGTCATCCTTTTCATTAGCTTCAATATTCAATACATTAAAAAGAGACCATCATATATTTTTCGCACGTAATTGAATTGTTTTTGGTACAACTACTCAAACGCCGATTCAACCGTACAACGGTGATGGGGCGCCCGAGTTTTTGTGCGCAATGCGCAAATTTTAACGTGAATATTATATCCATAAAAGTCTACATGTTGTATGAAAACATTTTAGGGTTCAGTACCCAAAGGGTAGGAACGTCCGTCTGTCTGTCTGTCACTAGGATTTATTTCACGAACCATTATACATTTTTACATATATTTTTGCAGATGATGTATTTATGTTTCCTTTATAACAAGAAATACTAATAAAAAAACCCCTCTACTATTTTGCTGTCTCTGTCTGATGCGTTGGGAAAGTCACTTGACAGTCAACACAGCAATATTGAATGTAAGTTGTGTAAATATTTTATTGGTAGGGAGTTAATTAAGGATGTTTTTATTATGTGGGCTTCCATACAACAAACGTGATTTTTGTCGACTCACACTTGGCTGGATTTTTACTTAATTAAAAGACTAATGATAACATAATCGGGAGATACTCGGTGTTGCAAGTAGATACCTATAATTTCCATCTATAGAGTAAACTAAAGCTTAAAAAATATCGAAGAATTCGTTACGCTCAGTAACGACTGTGCCAAAAATATCTTCGTGGGCAGCTCTACAGGACATTATGTCACTGATATTAAAGTATTTATTCGAACCTAAACAATCAGATTACAATATCACGGCCATCCGTGAACTCCATTATTTCAAGTGAGTCAAAGATGAAAGAAATTTTGGTAGTTGAGCGTTACGCGTTTACGATCCTGAACTCCCATAACGCTAAAACACAATTTCCTCTGATCCACCTCCGCAAGTTTGCTATGATACCTACAGTTGTTTAATTGTGACCGGCTAAAGAATAGTCTGTCTCCTTATCTTCGCCCGTATCCGACTTCGGAATGGCCAAGATGGCCAGCCAATGCCCTAATAGGTAACTTGCTATCGCCTCCTGTCTTTTATGCTCTGCTTAGAACGGGGCTAATTTCATCTTTATGAGTTTTATATGAGTCAAGAATCCTAAACGTTTAATTTTAAAGTGATCATTAAAAAGGCTCTCGCTGAAATTCCCCGAGAGAGGTGATGGTCAAAAACGGAACCAGAGTCGACATCAATGAAATGGTTGCAAATGTGTTTACTTTAAATAATATTTGATGTCGCCAAAAGGGCAATCCCGAAATACGCCGGATATTGAAGTGTCGCCGGTGGGATTTTTGTATGGAGTTTTGACCAACTCCTATGTATGTGCACGGTGCCTAGCATTCTTCTTCTCGATTACACGTAGACTTCTTCAGAGAGAAACTAAATCTCTTAATATACTGTATAAAATCTACCCAATTCAAAATTATAATTAAACACAACGTTAAAATTTACCTTTGTTTTTCTTACCTACATTTCAATCTCTGTAGCAACAAAAATAACTTTTCATTATTTTGTAAACAGTGAAACTTAATTGGTGAGTAAATTTTTCCTACCTTGTTTGTGATTTGTGCTAAGTAACTGTTTACTAATAGCTGTGTTTATTTAGGACGGGTCTAGGTTTGTTTAAAATTGATCAGAATTTTGTTTAAGCGTTGAACGTTTTAATTGGTGTTCCTCGTTAAACAAGCTTTAATTAAGTTTTATGAAATTATGGATTGAAATGGTCTATGTGGGCGAAAAATTATGGAACATTTTTATAAGATATTTTTAAACCTATTGAAAGCGGAAAATTTCTGGAAATTCTCTCCCACCTGCAGCCTTAGGAATGATTGAAACTGACACAATTATAAGTCAAACGCCAGGTATAGGTATCGCGCTTATTTCAAGATGTTAGATTTTCTGTAATTAATATTATTATATTCATTATCACAGAGGAGTATGATATTTAACATAGTTAAAGTTTTAATAATAACTACAAATACATAAAATTATCTGTACAAATACATACAAATAAATAAAATTGAAGTGTGAAGTTTTTTGCAAAAGAGGCAAAAGAAAAAACTTCAAACTTAAAAATTACAAACTTAAACTTCAAACTTAAAAATTAAATGATTAATAATTATGGGCGAATTTCGACCCACTACCTATACCTATGTAATTATGTATTCCAAACCACTGTAGGGAGCGGACTAGGCGCTTTATTCTTCTCATATCAATTTTGTTTAGTTGACATTAATTGTGGTTAGGTGATGGTGATGCCATATATTTTAAAGTGGATTACAAAAAATACATTAACGCTATTCTATTCAGCACAGACTCAGCGCTAATTTGCAAGTCAGTCTTATTTAACTCAGCAGGGTTGGAAGATAAACAGCGCTCAATCCCTAGTTTATTTTCAGGAATACATCAAACGAAATTAAAATAACATTTTAGTATTTTCCCGCTGAATTTGCGTATGTACATAAGAAAATTCTTATAAGCTCCGCAAACAACTAATGAAGGTTTGAATGTTTGCGTTTACAGCTGAGCGCCCTCGCCTCATGATTGCAGCGAGCTCAGATTTTGCGTTAAAAATAAACTATTTTTCAATATTAAGTACCCACTCGAATATTCAATACAAGTAGGTGGCATATGGTGCGCCGTGTTACATTATTTAAGTCTTGGCTGCTGAGCGGTGTGACGCTGTGGGTACTTAATTCAAGTACATGGGCGACACTACAAATGACAGCTCGAGCACCGGAAAATTTCAGTCATGTTGACGTAAGCCTTAGGTTGGCTCTGAAATAATTTTAAACGTCGCGTCAGACAAATCTATCATAAATATTATGAAATTATATTGTCAATTATGTCAAAGCACGAAATAACCAGCGGCCATCACTGTAAACGAAAGTGGCTGGATAAAAATCACGCCCCGCTCGCCGCGTGCACAACCCGCACACGCCTAGCCACGCACACATAGCTGCGAGCTGTCAATCGTGTAAGTCTATCGAATGACGGTTCATTACGTAAGTAATATGTATTATTTGATTTAGGTAAGTATTTAATAATATTAATATGCCTAAGCAGCAAACATTTAACAGAGCAGCAATCATTACCCTTCCTTTTGGCTTCGCCGTAGTCGGGTAAAATATACGGCCTTATCTTTTAGACAATAAGTCGCAAATTCAATGATGCAACAATACCTAGAATTTACTGAAAATGAGATATTTCAAAATCGAAATATAAGTTACCACCACCGCCAGACACGCTTAAATTGTAATTATCTATATTTTAATAAGTGAAGCGAAAATTTCAAGCACAGTTTTATGAGAATTGTGCGTACGGATGAGAGTGAAATTTAGCACAATTAAAGTTCATGCTGATAAAGGCGTGCGAAAAGCTTAAATTTCTTAAAATAATGATTAGAAATAAGTACATCAAATTAATGAAAATATCAGCAAAACACTACCATGGATTTGGTTCACACATACACACACATAGTGTATGTATGATATGTGTATGAAATTTGTAGTGGTGTACCCTTAAGAAGTTTAATCGATATCGTTGTCCCATTGTGAAAGCTATTAGTTGAAACCAAATGGATTTTCCAATCGCCGTCAAACAAAAACGAGTATTTGAATTGTCAAAGCTACTAAGGCGGGTCAATAAGTCCGTGACTTTTTGAATTTCTAACCTCCTTACTGAAAAAGCAACATTACTCCTATCAACAGGCATCTGTCAGTTGACTCCTATCAAAATTTGAACTTGCTGCGTCAGTTAGTTTGTGTTTTACAGCTATCTTTATCAGACTATCCAGTAACTTAAGGAAACAATGGAAAAAAGTGAATTTCGTGTGCTTATTAAGCATTATTTTTTGCGAAAAAAAACCATTACCGAGACCAAGGCTAAGCTTGATAAATACTATGGGGACTCTGCACCATCGATTTCAATGGTAAAAAAGTGGTTACTGAATTTCGTTGTGGCCGTACAAGCACTGAAGATGCTGAACGTCCTAGACGCCCAGTTGAGGTCTCTACACCCGAAACAATCGAAAAAATTCACGATATGGTGTTGGCCGACCGAAGATTAAAAGTGCAAGAGATTGTGGAAGCCATAGGCATCTCGCATGGCTCAGTGGTTTCAATTTTGAATGATCACATGGGCATGAGAAAGCTTTCCGCAAGATGGGTGCCACGTTTGCTCACAGTCGACCACAAACGCAATCGTGTAACAACTTCACAGGAAGGTTTGGCGTTGTTTAATCACAATAAGGAGGAGTTTTTTAACCGTGGACGAAACATGGATCCATCACAACATACCAGAGATCAAACAACAGTCAAAACAGTGTGTTTCTAAGGGTGAATCGGCGCCAAAGAAGGCCAAGGTGGGTTTGTCAGCCAATAAAGTTATGGCGACTGTTTTTTGGGATGCACGTGTGATAATCCACATTGACTATCTTCAAAAGGGTTCATCAAACAATTAATGGGGAATATTATGCCAACTTATTGGACGGCTTCAATGAGGATTTGAAAACAAAACCGACCTCATTTGGCCAAGAAAAAAGTTCTTTTTCACCAAGACAATGCAAGGGTGCACACATGTGCAGTTGCCATGGCAAAAATCCATGAATTGGGCTATGAATTGCTCCCACATCCACCCTATTCTCAAGATTTGGCTCCGAGTGACTACTTCTTGTTCCCAAACCTGAAAAAATGGCTCGGTGGAAAAAGATTTGACTCCAATGATGAAGTCATCTCGCAAACAAAGGCCTATTTTGAGGACCTCGACAAATCATATTTTTTGGAAGGGATAAAAAAATTGGAGAAGCGTTGGACAAAGTGTATAGAGCTCAAGGGGGACTACGTTGAAAAATAAAATGATTTATTTATCAAAAAATCTTTTTATTCCAAAAGTCACGGACTTATTGACCCGCCCTCGTATATCGATTTATGGTCGATTCATTATTGTGAATCCCTATGAGTTTTGACGTTCAGTTTCATTGTAAAAACATGAGTGAAATTAAATTTTTCATAATTTTAATGGACTGGACTGATATTCTTTTAATTATTATATAGTTATCTCAGTTACCTCACACTACCTGCCGTGTGCGTTAGATATAATTGCATTACGCATTGACGTTTGTCAATCTGTTACAATAATAATTTTCTTTCTAAGAGGTAAAATAATAAATAAGAAGGTATAAGTTTCAATATAAAAAATTATATAGTTGTCTCTCACATTATCGAGCCCGATAAGCTACATCGTATCGCATAATGTGAAAACGCTTTAATGCGTGAAGCACAAATCACCATACACTACACTACACTACTACTATTTTAAACGCCGTCCTCACGGTCCAGTCTTCAAATCCAGCAGCCTGTCAATAATTTGTTTATATCTGTTAACTGTAAATGGTAGTAAATATCCGAGCGGATTTACCAGAAGGCTTGTAGCTTGGGGCGGCAAATTTTAGGGGGCGGTAAATGTGGCCTAAACATTTTTTTGTCTTACAGAAATATAAAAACATTATTATTTGAATACAAAAAATATTCTCAAAAAAATTAACAAAAAAAAAATTAGTACGGTATACTTTACACTCCCACGTCTGAATACAAAAATTACTAAACGCTCTGTAAACTATACTTTTGCGGTAATATACGATGCAAAATATTCCAAAAGCGTTTCAATATTATAAAATACAATTTAAATTCAATATTTTTTAGATGAGAGCTGTTGGTATTGAGAAGATATGCGCCTCTGCAGATTTTGACAGTGTATTACTGTGTGTTATTTGTAGCCATCAGAAACCTGCTAAATTAGAGACATTTTTGTTAGCTCGCTCTGCTCGCTCGCTTTCAACGTATAGTACATAATAATGTTATTTCTAATATTTAGTAGTCTAGGGGCTGATATTTTGCGCTGTTGATTATTTAAAAGAATAAACCCTTTCAGATAGGTATTTGTTACAAATTAAACCAGTACAATAGAAAAAAAATATTTATCCAATTTTATCCTGCGAAATTAGAAAAATTTTTGCCCGACTCGCTCCACTCGTCGCTTTTGACGTATAAAATATAATGTTATCAGTATCATATATTTTGCGCTGTCGTTTTATTTAAAGAATATACACTTTCAAACAGCTATTTGGTACAAAATTCAACCAGGACAGTTGTAAAATACAGTTGTAGTCTTGATTAGTATAATAAGAGTAATTTTGAAAGGAAGGTATGGGTAGGGGCAAAAACTGAATAGCCTATAGGCGGTAAATCTTTAAATCTGGCACTATAAATATATATCATGGACAAAATTACAAATTTTCAATTGCGTATTTAAGAGGCAAAAGAACCTAAAATTGAAACTTAAAAAATTAAATATGAATTATGGTCGAATTTCGACCATAGGATGATCTCTAGTATTTTGTCATTACCATGGTCTCTGAATATTAAAGAAAGGAACTTTTTGTTTTTCCTCATCGAATTTTACAAAGGATTCGTTCGCGAATTTCCCTCGTAAGATTTGCGCGGGAAACCCATGAAGGAAATATTCAATATGGCCGCCGGGGTGTGAGCATCTACATAATGTATTTATCCCTCATAATATTTATTGACGTTCAAAACGAAATACCTCGGAACACGATATTGTTTTTATAATGGCCAACGTGGACTGTCAGGGTGTTTAATTATCTAGAAATATGCTTGTCACACGCGATCTAACCCGACGTCCGTGGGTTATGTCGTACATAATATATTCAAACTGTTCGATTCGGGTACTTATTACTAACGTAATATTCCTAGGTAGATTATCACGGGGTACCTATGGCCATTTAAAAAAAATTAGAATGACTGTAATAATTACACACAAAAACATGCTAATGCTCATTTCCCTAAAAACTTTACGAGGCCCGTAAGTGGAGGCAGACTCCACACATTCTTACAAATAACCTCATTGTCGATAAAAAAACCGCCTGCGTCCATTCGACCCAGTATCCAGTGTTACTCTCATGACTAAGACAAATCTAATGATACCTCACAAACTAAAAAACGACAAGCGGTTTAGGATCTAGAGCGAGCTAAGTATACATACGTACACTCGAAAAACATAATCCTCCTTCTAGCGCAGTCGGGTAAAAAAGTTCATGCAGCAAAGATGACTCTTGGTAAAAAATTGCGTAAATCCCACAATCTTAAACCAAAATGTTATCTAACCCTAACCTGTATCACGCTATAATTAGATAAAGGGTTATATAAACAACGCCTATAAATATGCGTTATCGTGTGTAAGCGGCCTTATCATATCGAGTTATCGATCACGAGGCACGAGGGGGCGATCTAATAAGGCGGTCCACAGGCTTTGTGCACATTGTCCCTCGCAGCACACTTCATTTAAGTACCAGTGAAAAGATCGTGAAGAAATAAATGGCTGCGATGATACGTTGGCCCATAAAAATGCGCCTCGGCGATCTCGTAACCAGAATTAAACTTTAAAGTCGGCAGCAGTAAGATGGGTTTCTCAATGGGGTTTAATTTAATAAAACATTTTTTTTTGTTTATATTGTTATTTTATGCATTTTATGTCTCTATTCATAATGTATTTTGCTTTATCGCATTAAGGCTGCTTTGTTTTGGTACGTTATCTCTGAAATTTAATGTCGAGATATGAATTAGATAACCTTACTTTTTTTATTCCTGAGAAAAATGTATTTAAAATTGTTTTGATCTGTGCATAACTGTGTAAACAACTCTTAAAAAAAACACGTGACCAGGACAAAAGTATTTTCAAAGTGAGTCTTTAAAATTGTGTGAACAATTTATTTTTACACTGTCACGTGCGTCTATATAAAATTATGTTCGCCCACATTTTGACGTGATAACGTTTTATAAATCGATGAACGATGGCTGCACGCACGAAAAATTGTCACGTTCCGCCCGATTCTCACGTTTGAGGTCACGTTCCGCCTGAGTCGAGCGTGCAAGCGAGAGCGCGGAACAAGCGATAGAGAGGTACGATCGGCCTTACCGTTCCGCTTGTGATGACGTTATCTCGTAAAATTATCGTCCGTAAACCGACTTACACCCGAAATTAATAACATATCTTAAATCTTAGATTGACTTCAATCTTAGATTTTCAAACAAAAATTGACGTAAATCGACCTGTAGTTAATCCTAGAATTGTTAAAATGTATTGAAATCTTGATCTCAGATAGCTAAAATGAGATTAAGATTTATCATTGATTTAGGGCGTTAACAGACAACCATTTTTTTTAAAATTAATTACAAATTCACAAACAACGCTTACACTTTAAAATAGAACAAAACGCGCCGTAACCGACTCTTTCGCTAGAATAAAGAAAAAACTTTTTAAAATCCAAAGCTAAATGAGAGCTGTTAGTTAATTTTGGAGATGAATTCAGTATTTTAATCCATTTTTTTGTGTTGCCTTTGTTTTTAAGTAACTACCTACTATAATAGACTTGTGCTGTCATCTTTTGAATTTGTTGTAAGATTTCGTTAATAAAATGAAGATTGTTGGTTTTTCTAGGAGAGTTAGCTGGATTCAGGGTGATCACTTACGCATAATTTTTTTTTTTTTAATTTTCCCGAATAACTTGTTGGTGATCGTACAGGATCAATAATACTATGTTGGTATAAGTTGTAAACGAGTACGTTAACATAATTTTCACAAAATCGGCCAAGTGCGAGTCGAACTCACACACGAAAGGAAAGGGAGAGAGAGGAGAAATCTAGAAATATCTCGCGAATTTTTTTAACCTAAGTATACCTAAGTAATATTTTATTAATATTTTTTAATATATTTAATAACCTAAGTAATATGTCGAAGGAGTACAGATAGCTTGTAATTATTGTTATACTGTTAGGTCTTTATCTATAAAATTGCCGTTTTGTATGTATGTATTTTTTATTTGTATTAATTGAAGTAATCACCCATGCAATCAATGCATCTTTGCCAACGAAGTAGCAGTTTATTGATGCCCTTCTAAAACAAATCAGCTGGACGGGAGGCAACAAATTCTTCAAAGGCATTTTGTACTGCCTCTCGGGTATTGATTTTTTCCCGCCAAGAAGTCAAAGTCAAAGTCAAAGTCAAAGTCAAAGTCAAAGTCAACTTTTTTATTCAAAATAGGTATTTGTATACACTTTCTGAACGTTGATCTACATCATGCCTACCACCGGTTCGGGAACTAGCCTGGCGAGAAGAACCGGCGTAAGAAACTCGGGCGGGGCCATCTTTTATCAAAAAGATGGAAAATTGTTCTTTTAAAAATATAAAAAAGGCATATATAACAATGTTATGAACTACATAACAAGAGTAAAATAATATATGTAATTTAGAAGTAGCCTTGCAGAGGGTCACCTCATTCCCAAGGTGTGCTATCATTCATAAAATCATTAACTTTATAATAGGTTTTAGCACACAAACGTTCTTTAACTACTTTTTTAAATTTATTGATTGAAAAATTTTGAACGCTTTCTGGGATCTTATTGTATAGGCGTATACAATAAGATCCCAGATGGCCTTTAAATGAATTCTTTACTTTACTTAGTCTAGTCACTGGTACATCAAGCTTATGCTTATTTCGGGTATTTCTATTGTGGTTGTCACTTTTCTTTTTTAATAGGTTTAATTTTTTTTAACATATAATACATTTGATAGAGCATACTGAGAAGCTACAGTTAAGATTCCAGTTTCTTTAAACTTCTCTCTTAATGACGTGTTGGGGGCCAGCTTGTAGATTGCCCGAACAGCTCGCTTCTGCAGCACAAATATAGTATTTATATCGGCAGCATTTCCCCACAGTAGAATGCCATAGGACATTATACTGTGGAAGTAACTAAAATATACAAGTCTTGCTGTGTTTTCGTCTGAAAATTGTCTTATCTAACTTACTGCAAATGCTGCTGAACTGAGTCTGTCGGCCAACTCAGCAATATGAGGGGCCCACTGTAGTATCCAAGCATCAAAAATATAACTAATCAGATCAACGCCAGCATCTGTTGTAGAGCGACCCTTCGTAAAACCAAATTGTTTATTATGTAAAATGTTATTTATATTAAAGTGTGCTAGTAACTGAGTAAGTAATATTTTTTCATATATTTTACTTAGTGTTGGTAAAATAGATATAGGTCGGAAGTTAGATGGATCCGACTTCATACCAGACTTAAACAGAGGTAAAACTTTACTATGTTTCATTAGATCAGGAAATACGCCACATTTTATACAATCATTAAAAATAGTTGCTAAGTAAGGTGCGATAATATCGATTATAGATTTTATAACTTTTATTGATAGGCCCCATAAATCTGCAGTATTCTTAATATTTAATGAATTAAAAATTTTAATAATGTCTTGCGGTCCTATTTCTTTAAATCTAAATTCGATTTTACACTCTTTACATTATCTTTAAGAAGTAATTCAGCGTCAGCAGGAGAGGCAAACAAATTTTTGGTAGTTGAAACTGGAATCTCAGCAAAGAATTTCTCAAAAGCAGTTGCAACTTCACTGTCGGATTTAATTATTTTATTATCTATATTCAATTTAAAATATGTGTTGTGGCTGGTGACTCTTCCAGTTTCATTTGCAACTGTTTTCTTGTGTTTCATTTGTTGTTTTCATTTGCAAAGTTATCCAAATTCTGGAAAAAGTAGTAGTCTGTAGGCGCAAGGTCTGGTGAGTAGGGCGGATGACGGAGAGCTTCTAACCTCGTTTCTTGCAACTTGGAGACCGTCTGCTGTGCAGTATGAGGTTGCGCGTTGTCGTGCAGGAGCAGCGGAGACGAGCGATTAACCAATGCTGGTTGGAGATGTGCCAGCTTCTCTATCATTCTGTTCAGTTCCTTACAGTACACATCTGCAGTAATGCTCACCCCGTTTGGTAAGAAGCTGTGATGAATCACACCGGCGCTAGACCACCAAACAGTGACCATCACTTTTCTAGGGGTAAGTTTTCGTTTACGGCATTGTTTAGGTGCTGAACCAGGATTCAACCAACTTGCTGAGCGCTTGCGGTTATCGAACAGAAACCATTTTTCATCGCAAGTAACAATGCGGTTCAAAATTCCTTCATTTGTGTGTCTGTTGAGCAGTGCAAGGCACGTCTCGACGCGTACTTTGCGCTGGCGATCATTGAGTTCGTGGGGCACCCATTTGTCAAGCTTTTTACCTTGCCAATTTGACGCAAATGGACCAATATTGTTTTGACGCTAACGTCGAAAGCTGCTGCTAATTCAGCCGTAGATACTAAGGCGGGTCAATAAGTCCGTGACTTTTTGAATTTCTAACCTCCTTACTGAAAAAGCAACACTACTCCTGTCAACAGGCATCTGTCAGTTGACTCCTATCAAAATTTGAACTTGCTGCGTCAGTTACTTTGTGTTTTACAGCTATCTTTATCAGACTATCCAGTAACTTAAGGAAACAATGGAAAAAAGTGAATTTCGTGTGCTTATTAAGCATTATTTTTTGCAAAAAAAAACCATTACCGAGACCAAGGCTAAGCTTGATAAATACTATGGCGACTCTGCACCATCGATTTCAATGGTAAAAAAGTGGTTTACTGAATTTCGTTGTGGCCGTACAAGCACTGAAGATGCCGAACGTCCTGGACGCCCAGTTGAGGTCTCTACACCCGAAACAATCGAAAAAATTCACGATATGGTGTTGGCCGACCGAAGATTGAATGTGCAAGAGATTGTGGAAGCCATAGTACATAGTATATAGGCTCAGTGGTTTCAATTTTGAATGATCACTTGGGCATGAGAAAGCTTTCCGCAAGATGGGTGCCGCGTTTGCTCACAGTCGACCACAAACGCAATCGTGTAACAACTTTTGGCGTTGTTTAATCACAATATGGAGGAGTTTTTGCGCCGTTTTGTAACCGTGGACGAAACATGGATCCATCACAACACACCAGAGACCAAAAAACAGTCAAAACAGTGGGTTTCTAAGGGTGAATCGGCGCCAAAGAAGGCCAAGGTGGGTTTGTCAGCCAATAAAGTTATGGCGACTGTTTTTTGGGATGCACGTGGGATAATCCACATTGACTTTCTTCAAAAGAGAAGAACAATTAATGGGGAATATTATGCCAACTTATTGGACCGCTTCAATGAGGATTTGAAAAAAAACCGACCTCATTTGGCCAAGAAAAAAGTTCTTTTTCACCAAGACAATGCAAGGGTGCACACATGTGCAGTTGCCATGGCAAAAATCCATGAATTGGGCTATGAACTGCTCCCACATCCACCCTATTCTCCAGATTTGGCTCCGAGTGACTACTTCTTGTTCTCAAACCTGAAAAAATGGCTCGGTGGAAAAAGATTTGACTCCAATGATGAAGTCATCTCGCAAACAAAGGCCTATTTTGAGGACCTCGACAAATCATATTTTTTGGAAGGGATAAAAAAATTGGAGAAGTGTTGGACAAAGTGTATAGAGCTCAAGGGGGACTACGTTGAAAAATAAAATGATTTTTTTATCAAAAAATCTGTGTTTTATTCCAAAAGTCACGGACTTATTGACCCGCCCTCGTAGTATATCATCAGGTTCCACAATCGCCTTTAATTCGTCATTGTCGACCAAAGTCTTCGGACGACCGCGAGGTTCATTTTTCAGGTCGAAATTTCCAGAACGGAAGCGAGCAAACCAATAAAAAGTGGTGCGTTGGTTTGTAGTAGCTCCGTAAACGTCGTTGATGTTGCGTGCCGCTTGTGCCGCGTTGCTGCCACGACGGTACTCATATTCCATAATTACTCGAAATTTTAACGTATCCATGATGAAGAAAAAGATTGAAATGCGATGAAAATGTAACACTAATCAAAAAACAAATGACTACGTTTGGAAAAAGAATTCCATGGTTTTAAAATAAAATAAATTTGAAATTAGAATTCATAGCCAAACAAAAATTATTTTGATTTGAAATGGCCAGTACTGCAGAACGGCAGTTGTTGTTGTCATTTTTTACTTAGACAAGCCTTTCTTGAAAAAAAAACCGCGTAAAAATACTCACAAACTGCAAACTGCACTTATTATTTCGTAGCAACTAGACCTAAAGGTAGCCTTCCGATCTATGCGACCACTGTTCTCTGGCTACGCTCACCGGTTGCGACATGCGACCCGCGGGTCGCGGGGATTGTTATGTGCTCTATATAAATTCATAATAAGCAGTGGAACCACCCTATTTTGGTCTCGGGTCGCGGTCTCCAGTCCTTCCTCGCGTGCATCGGAAAGCTACCTTAAGGCATGAAATTGTGCCCAAAAATACCTAACAGCCCGAATGTAATATGCTTTTTTCGTCTAGTCCAGACATCTGTCCCGTAAATAACTGCGCCACGTGACAACAAGCCACGCTACGGGAATCACGTAGCTACAGCGGCTTCTACAAAAACACGAGAGAACCCGATAAATATGCAGTTTTATCAGTAGTGAGTTAGTTACAGCGTCTTGTTACTTTTTGATTCTTGTTACTTTTTTCAGTACCAGTAAAAATATAGACCGCGCCTTGTCGGTCACTATTTGAATATAACTGCGTTAAAATTTATATTATACTGGTTGTTGCCCGTGGCTTCGCCCGCGTAAATACAGTATCCCACGGAACACTATTTTTTATCGGGATAAAAAGCATCCTATATTTTAATCCAGAGCCTAAACTACTACTATACCAAATTTCATCGGATTCCGTTCAGTAGTTTTTGCGTGAAATAGTAACAAACATCCATCCATACATCTATCCTCGGAAACTTTTACAATTATAATAGTAGTAGGAAGTAAAATTTGCAGTTGGGTTCCAGTGTCCGATATTGCTCACGGTCTCGTGCACACTCAGTTTGAGGCGTGTGTGTGCGACAGCATACGTTGACACTGCGACCGTACTACGAAATGAATAGCTATTCCAAATTGAACTATATTAATTATACAATAAGATACAAGTTTCATTGTAAAAGCTCGAATATCACAAGTTGCACCGCGTTGCACAGTGTATGTGCAGTGTATGACTGGTGTCGTATGAAACGTGTATATTTTTGTGTAGCGAATAAAGTTCAGTTTTGAATAGCTATCTTAAAAATCCAGGGCCATGTCGCGTATCGCCACGGTGTGAAGTGACCCTTACAAATGCTATGACAATGGTTTAGTGATAAAAGTAAAAAAGGTTATCGTCATTATTTTCACCACAAAATAACAATGAGTCAATTTAATGAACCGATTCAAATAATTATTCGGAAATTGTTTATTACTTTCAATACGTATGTATAACAATATTTACGTATAGATCTGAAGTATTGTTGATTGTTATCAAAAAAGGATTTATTGAACAATTTTGCATGAAAACAATTGAACAAATATGAGACGTATTGACAAATCGTTGTTAGTTTTAGCTCAACAAATAAACAAACGAGCCTGCTCACGTCTCATATTCTATATACTTTTGGATTTAATTTCAATTGATAAAAATAAATAGGGCATACATTACTAAATTTCCTATCATTACTCGCGTTAAGAAGACAATGATTCATGCGTACATAATATGTTAAAATGGTTGACTTTAATTGGTAAATATGAACACGGCTAATGCGTCATTGGTCAATTTCAACATGTGTACGTATTATTCACTGTCTCCTTAACGCGAATAAACTATTATAGTTTATCTGTATCTTTTAAACCTACTATCGAAATTAGGTAATACCTATTTCTGTGCCTACTGCGTCAGTATTATATGGATATCAGAAGTTTCAGAACTAGGTTTATTTCATTTTGCTATAATCTTACAATTACGTAAGTTTAATTTTGTTGATCCAATTCTCTGAAATAAGGCTTTATTATCAACATAATTTTCAATCAACTAAATTAATAAAGAAAAACCGCAAAGTTCAATATCGCTTTTTATATAATTAAAAATATTTAATGAAAATTCTGGTAGATAAACATAGCATGTTCGATTTTAAATATAATATTAAAATTTTATGACATTTTAAACGCTTCTCATTATATTAATAGACGAGTTAAATTGCCTACGAACAACGAGTTTGCATTTTACCGATATTTAATTTTGTTATGTTCGCTCTCAAAAATTACATTTAGAATAATGTGATAGCTCAATTATTGCAAGTTTGGTGACAGCACAACAGAAAGTGCTTGCTAGAAGATACAGGTTCGAATTTCACATATGAATTGAAAATATTATAAGAGTCATGAAAACGTCGTCTATATACTATCTAAATAAATACTGAAATCATGATAACCTATTTTGTACGATATTTTTATGTATATTTAATTTTTTTAAATAAATAAATGCTATTATAAATAAAACAAAAATAAATGAATGACACCTGTCTCATATGACGTTATGTTAACTCTCAAACAGATTGCATTTTATATTCAATTATAATTATGAAAATTAATGGCTTACCATTTGTAATTTATTTTAATAAGTAAAGTAATATTTATTAATGGTCGAGCCTACGCGACACCTGCTTGTTTATGTATGTATGTTTATGTAATGAACTTTAGATGAGCTATTCTTAATTTAAATTATAAAAATAAATCTTTATAAAGCATAATTAATTTATTGCTATTATAGTCTATTCTATATAAAAAGAAAGTAAATGTCAATAAATCACGCGTATATAATATGTAAAAAAGGCTTAGTATGTTTGGTTATTGTGAACACCATGGCATATGCGCCATTAGTAATTTTTTTTTTTTTTTTTTTTTTTTTTTTTTTTTTTTTTATATTTCAGTGTCCTCTTAACGAGATTTGGTGTATTTGTGAGGAGATAAACATTTCCAACTTGAGGAGGAAAATAATTTAAAGGGAAGATGTTAATAATAATTTTACATACATTTTCTGACACTTTCATGTTCCTGATCTCCCCTGGTTCTCTCCCCGTTTCACTATCGAGATCTACCACTGATATCTCCGTTATGGTCTCTTCTGGTCTATGGTCCTGCTATTCTCCTGAAGGAGAATAAGGATAGCCTACGCGGACTTGTATGTAGATGATCAACAAGACTTATTTGCAGACAAAAATACAAATGAAGACAAGATCTCAATCATCAAGGTAAATTATCGTCATTCTAAAGGATGATATCCCCTGAAAAGGTGATAGAAAAAGCATGATTAGGCCCCTAACGAGCGGTTGGCGTGACGGCCGCAATGTCCCTCTTTGCCTTTATATACCTAATGTTTCGAATTGCATACTTTTCTTGTCTCGAGTATTTTGGATTTTGCATTCTTTTCTACTGAGAGACTAAGGAAATCTATTAAGCGTTTTTTGTTGAAGTTTTTAAATATCTAGCGTAAAAAAATCTGAATTTTAGGTGTACAATTTACAACCAGTTACAACCAGTCTACAAAGTTATCTTTGTTAGTAAAGTAGAATTTGTCCCCTTTTGAGATGACAACACAATCTGCTGCATAAATTCTTTCTTAAACTTTAAATTTAACAAACCATTTTGATCTTATTTTTCAACCTGTATATTTTTTTGTATTAGGGTAATTTAAAAACTTATAACTCTTACTCCTACTTTGTTTGCATGTCATTTAAACGATGTAAAATGTTAGAAAATAAATATGAATGTTCAAAGGCACGTGAAGTCCGCAGGGCATAAGTAATTGGTTAATGATGATGTAGAAAATATACAAATCATTTTTAAAAGTTTACTAGCTTTTACCCGTGGCTCCGCCCGCGTAAATACAGTATCCCCCGGGAACACTGTACTTTTTCGGCATAGAAAGTAGTCTGTGTTAATCCAGAGCTTAAACTACTACCAAACCAAATTCTATCAAAATCCGTTCAGTAGTTTTTGCGTGAAAGAGTAACATCCATCCATCCATACTTTTATCCATCCATCTATCCTCACAAACATAAACATTTATTATAGTAGTAGGATTTCAAAGCAATTATTAAAATTACGTATGAAAAATTGACTTATTTAACTGATATACTTAATAATATTATATTTTTTAATGTGATATTGATAGCGTTCTTATGAACGTGATAATATTGATGTTAAAATTAATTTCACGTAGACTGCCTCGTCGGCAACTTGCGAGGCTTCAAGTAAGTTTATGAGCTACTGACACTCTGACCAAACTTATAATGTACAGTCTAAAACAAGTACAGTCACAAAAGCTTAGCAGTTTTTTAAATGTATATATTATATTTTGATTTCATCGTCAGTCGTTTACTACACATTAAATTTATTAAACTGTATAATCTTCATGTCTATTTTAATTTTTCAATCGCACGCTTAAGTTTTTTTTTTCATCTGTTATCCTTTTTATTTTAGGTCACCTTCAGGTTTAGTGTTCATCTTCAGATTTCAATGTGAAAAATACTTGGGCAAAATGAATTTCGTATAACACTTCTAGCGAAGGCGTTGAGCTCTGCGTTGTCTCGAACTCATTACCGACTCTGTAAAGGAACCCTGACAAAAGAAACATCTTAAGACGTATTCTGTGAGATTTCATTATTTTACACGGAATTTTCGGCACTGCATTCGAATAGGAACTTTCTCGCGTTTGCATAAGGTATAATTTTGCGTGGGAGCTCGCCCCCTTGTGATGGAGGCGATGACGCTTGCTCTGACTGGACATGTAACGGATCAGTTGTTGTTGTATCGGCTGGAAATCATCTAATAATACACTTACTGCCTGCCAACTATTCACTTTTTGGTTTGGAAATTTTCAACTTGGCATCTTTTTAGTCAACGAAACTTTTTAGTCAAAAAAAAAAGTTTTATAGTGCAACATTAAAAATGTTGCAAATGCGACGTAGAAGTTGAAAGGGAGTTTCATAAAATCATGGATGGTCTAAGATACATTGTTTCATTTTATTTAATTAATATAGAGAATATATTAAGTAATTAGTTGTCCTATATCAAATCTTTGTTTAAAGCGTTCAGTATCGTGACAGTATAGTGGACTGTAGTCTGTAAAATATGTGAACGTCACTTTTTTGACTTAACGCAGGCAGCTATTGAAGCATTAGTAGTAAAATTAAATATCCCCGAACTAATTCGCCGGATCCTCCCATTACCTCAATCTGTGGCCCGAAGTATCCAATATGAAATCACAGAATGCAAACATTAGTTCGACCCGATCTTGAAATGCAATGAGCGTACGTATATATCTCGAATATGATTCCGTGTCGGGGCCAGGTGTCCACGCTCGCCGACTTCCATTTCCGTCCACACCCCACCCCATCCCATCCCACAACACGCCATCCTACCCGACTGCACCGCACAAATGAACAGCCCAATAGATTTAGGATTTGGAAAATTCATGAACAAGTGTATATCTTGTATAGGCGTTGTTAACGTGACAGCTACGTTTGAGTAACACGGGTGCAGTCAAACAGTGTCATAGATGCGGCGTATATTTTTGACAAATAAATATTATACAATGGGGAACATGCATATTGCAGTAGTTTCTTTATTGGATTTTCGAAAAGTACACAATAAGCCAGGAAATATTGTCTTTGCAATTGCATATATACGATCAGCCTTTGACGAAATACAGTCAACATAAAGGTGAAATCGTTACGAAATCGAAAAACCACTCTGTACAAAAAAATGATGCACGAGTGACGTCATAGCAGTTAAAAAGGTTTGAAGATACATAAAAACTTGATTTTATTGACTTAATTTGTTTATAACATTGTTTTAACAAAAACTTACACAAATATATAATAATTTTCAATGAACAATAGTTTTTGTTTTTCAATCAGAGCAAAAAAATATCGTCGTTTTTTGTCTGTTTAGTCCTGTAACATATTAATTTAGCAACGGATAGGTTATTATTTTAAAGTTATTATAAGTAGGACTATACTTTTGGCATTTTTCGGCCCACTAAATGTGGGTCTTTCGTTTGCCTTGCCTTTCGGGAAATATGAGAATTTTGCTGATACATGTTCCATATTTCCATTTGACAACATTTATTTTTTTAATACATTCAGAAATATTGAGGTATTACAACTTAATAAAAGCACAATATAAGAAGGAATGTAGTTTTGAAGTTACATGCATTTCAAAGTCACAAAAAAGTTGAAATATATTATTTTACATTATTATGTACACTATTGTGTAAAAAAACCTACATAATAAGTTTACGTGCATTAAATAAATAAAGAAGGGAACATAAATGCAAAAACTTCGAACATATTATAACTTTTTGTATGATTTTGTACATTTTGTTATCATACTACGATCATCATACGAGCAATGTGACATCACAATCGCAGTTACTTTTGTATTTATTTCAAGACTCACAAAAATGCGTCAGCAAAACATAGTTTTTTTTTAAAACTGTTGATTTTTAATTTCCTTTTCTTACTTATATTTCAGAGCACAATTCATTTGTGTATTTAAAAATGTATACAGTAAAGTACCCAATTCGTTAATAACACAAACGAACGCCTACATTTATTTATTATTATTTATTTATTTATTACTTCATACCAATAAACAAAAAATATTAAATAAAGACCTACAAAACTGTTCTTCAGTTTGTGTGTGTGTATGTGTAGGATCAATGTTACAAAACTTAATATTATAGACAGAGTATAAAAATAAAATTAACAAGATACAACATTAATAATACTAATAATACAAAATTAGATATTGTAATAACAAAAATAAGCAAAATAAAATTAGAGTAATGATTAAAATAATGTTTTAGGTGGTGGGGGATGTACAATAAGGTAATAAAGTAAAAAATGTTGTCAGTGAGCTGTTAATAGTTCTTCAAAAAATTAAAATGATTCGTTGGGTGGCTTTAAAGATCTAGGCTTGCATAGGCAGTTAGATGTTTATACTAAGTAAATATTAAGTTTAGGTGTGGATTATATGTAAAACAATTAGTGTAAAACCTTCAAAAATCACGAATATAGCGCATATTAAGCGTGGTAAGTAAAATTATCAGCACTTACAACAAACACGTGATCCCACGCGTCGGTTTACGTGTTATTGGCGTTTAAAGCGTAATTCGTCGCGCGTGCCACACGTGTATACAAATTACCTTCAAGTACACTTATTATGAAAATGACATATAAATGAAAACAAATTACGATTTGGATAAAATATCTTTCTTTTATGTGTTCGTTATTATCAGGAGAAGGTTTATATGAAAAAAAAAGTCTAATATATAAAATTCTCGTGTCATAGTGTACGTATATATTATATATTCATCACACACTCCTTCGAAACGATTCTTATGATTTTTTTTACATATTCGGTAGGTCTGAGAATTGGTCGTATTCTATTTTTTCAAACCCTAAATATAAGGGCGGGGGTACCCAATTTTATTTTTTTTCGTCAATATTTTTAAATTTTTATAATATGTATGTGGCTTTAAAAAACATATAACCCTAAATTTTTATAACCCTTCTGCTAAAAATTATCTTATAGAAATAATATTTTTGGCAAAACAACGTTTGCCGGGTCATGTAAGTGTCATGTAAATGTCAGTAATATATAAAAAAATCTTATATACAAAAATTGCAAAACCTGTGTCTCGCAAAACTCGAGAACAGCTGGACCGATTTGGCTTATTTGGACTATAAATAATTGTAGACGTTCCGGGAAGGTTTGAACGGTGAGAAATATTTGAATTTCTTTTTGTCTATATCAATTGATTTGTTATGGGAGTTCCTTATAACAAATACAAACCCCTTAAGTGAATAAACGAATTTCTTAGTGTTTTTTTCTAAAATATTACTTTAGCGGTTTTTTTCGTACTGTCTGGGAATCTAATCTTATATCTGGTTGACCATTCTCATTCTTTATTAGTATTATAATGATATCATATTTAACTTTGGCAATATGTTTATAATTGACTGTATTTCGTCATTATAATATAAGTTCTGAGAGCGGTCTACTTACCAAGGCATCAAATTCCCTATAGTACAAAACAATCCGCGAAATGAATATTCTCAATTATTATTTACAAATATGAAATATTCGTATACAAATCACTACTGTATGTAGTTTTAAATTTCTTACTGTCTCTTGAGTCAGATATCGTGGGCGTTCATTACGAATTCAGGAATCAAAATAAAGAGAATAATAAGAAATAACAAAGCCTATTTCCAGTGATCGTTCAAACGTGCTTCAAACTCCTGCCCACTCCGCCCCCTGGTCCCTTGTTTTGTACAACGTATCATATTGTGTACTTAAGTCGGCAATTATTGTATTTTACGTCGTAGAAATAATTAGGAGAATTATATTTTGATGTCCTGAATTTCTGTTTTGTAATTGAATAATCGTCATTAGTGAGATAGACATTTTTAATGTAAATATTCCACCCATAGGCACTCAAAACACCACAGTTATATGCTTAAACAGAACTTGTGTATTTATTTTTGTTCATAAAACAGGACTGAATAAATAAAATTGTTTCAATTGGGAATTTTAACCCAAAACTGTTACGATATATTTTAACCACCTTTGTGCAAAGTGATTTATTGTTTAATTACGGACTGGACGCGGATAGATAGAAATACTATCGAAAAAAACATTTTCAAACTAAATGCCATTTAAATGAATCTGTGTCCGTCAACGGATTTCGTTTTTATGGACGTGAAAAACCATAGTTTTATCTACTTTTGCATATGACAACATCTTAACTCCTCCAAAACGCCTTGATTTATATGAAATTTTACAGGTGTTTTCATTGGGTATCAGAATAGGTTGTAAGTTACTTTTCATACCTCTAAGTGACAGAGGTGGCCTTACCCAAAAAAATTATATTACTTTTGTGTATTTTTTTAAATTTTATTATATTATGAGTTGGTGCAGGCTGTAAATGTAGGTGTTGGCAGTAGGCGTAGGTGTATATAGTAGGTGTAGGTTTTAGGTGTAGTTATTATTCATTATTCCTGTTTATAGTAAAAATAGAATAACGTCTATCGGGTTCAGCTAGTAATAACTGAACAGTTAACTGTTGCCTATTAAATTGTTTTGATATTCCTATAACCTCTTTTTATATTTTTTTTATTTGAACTTTACACATTTATAAGTAAAATTGATTTTCTTACTTTACCGTAGAGAGTTTAGTTTAAATACAAAACAAGTAAGTACACAATATGTTATTACTGGCAATCAAAGTTTAAAAGCAATTACTTGTACGATCGCGGCTCCGATACAGCCTCCATCTCCGCCGCCTGCCACAGACAGTCACTCTCGAGTGCGCTGGATTGACGACGATTACTTGCCAATACTGATGCCAAGTCAGTGATCTAGCTGTCAGCTAGTCAGGGTAACAAGTAGGGCATTTACGAGTATATATTATATTATTTAGTTTTGAATCGATATATTGATTCTTTTGTAACGAAATTTAGAACACAATATCCTATATAATATGTATGGACGAATGGATGTTACTCTTTCACGCAAAAACTGCTGAACGGATTTTCATGAAATTTCGTATGGTAGTATTTTAAGATATAGGCTATTTTTATCCCGAAAAAGTTGGTAGGTTCATTTGGGATACTGTTTTTACGCGGGCGGAGCCGCGGGCAACAGCTAGTATTATTATAATGACGATTAATATATTTTTTAAGTATTAAAACTACAGAGATGTAATAATAAGTTACATTCTCTGCCGTTGTAGGTCAGTTATTAGCTCGTAGATGAGCTACTGTGCTGCTACACTACTCGTAGATCAAGCTACGCGGGTGCTACGCGGCGAGGGCTACGATATCGCTATGCTCGTACTCGTAGAACACTAGCTCGGACATAGTTTGAAACTTTCTACTTTAATATGGTTAAAATTACTAATTATTTCCTGTTAAAGCAATAATTAATACAGGAAGTGATACGGGAAATATAACTGTATTTTTTATGGTGTGACTAATTTTTTTCGATATACATTTTAAGATGATATTGAATATTGATGATATTGATGATATTGAAGTACATAATGTTTTTATTACAATTTTTTGAATTTACAAAAATGCATAGTTCAATTTGCCCCAGATATGAGAGTTTATAATTTAAGTAGTCGGCCTGTCATCCAATTTCTGAAGTTGGAGTTAGTACTCGTTTAAAGTTGTAAGTGCTAGCCCGGGCGGGGCGCGGCCGCGCGCCTGCGCCCCGCGCGCCGCCCAGCGTTTTCCTAGAATTCCAGGGAGATATACCAGGCTAATTATTTATACCACGTAAGCTTTTTACTATTTTAATCTTTAGATTATTTCTGGAAAAAAATCATAATGTCTTATCAAGTTTGCTTTTATAGTTTTTATCTTTTTGTAAAAAAATTATACTATTTATATTTATATACAATTTATATTTGAGGATGGATTAAAAAACAAATGTGAAAAAAACATTTTATTTTAAATCCAGTGGTAGCTAATGTAATGAGGAATATATTTTTTCGTATTATATTTCTAAAACCTTTAATTCTCCCCATTTCTGGTTACGCAATCGGCAGTTCGCCCCGCTAGTCTGGCAAGCCCGGTCGCCAGCGGCAGTCGGGTGGCGGGAGTCGCGGGCGCGGGGTGTCGCGCGACGTGTCGAGCGCGCGGCGTGATGGATGACTGACACAGTGACAGTGCGCGAGCGTGACAGACACAACCGCCTGGACTATGTACACGGTGTTTATGATTTTATAGTGATCATTGGTAAGTATTAAGAGTTTAAATTAAAAAAAAAATTGTGGATTTAGAGTAAAAAAAAATGACGTGCCAGCGTCATATTCTTTAAATAATATAATATTTTGATTAGGTTATTTAAACAAACATAATATGTATTTTTTAATTAAAATAAAATGAAAATTGATTTGTTTGCATTTAAAAAATTATATGAACTATAACTGTGCCCCATATTTAATAATTAAATTTCAAAACTATTTTTAATTCTCTTATAATTTAAAACATGACATAAATGTATTAAATATATATAATAAATGTATTCTAATTTAATATTGAAGTACAGTTTCCAACATTTATACGGCATTATGAAGACGGCGCGTGTGGGTCGCACCAATTAACCCAGGTCTTTAGCGTACGTTTTGCCTCTACGAGCTGCGTAGCAATTAGTGCTACGATGTAGCAAATTTGTCATTATAATTATGTACATTTTAGCAGTAAAATGTGTTTAATTTTAGCATTATTTTGTACTAGGAATATAATTCATTTGTTAATTCTAATTTGTTTCAAATTATCATTTAAATATCATGTGTATGGCAGATTTGTTTTGATTTGAATAATTATTTTTTAATGCATACGAAATTAATTTTAAAAGAAAATGAAATAAAAAACAATAGAAAGTTTAAACAAAACACGAATAACGACGCTTAAATAATAATTTAGTTCGTTATAATCTTCATTTTCTTCAGCTTACATGACCTTATAATATAAATGAAAAAATACAAGTATTTAAAATACACTTAATGTTAGTATAAATTCTATCATTAAGTGTATATTAAACACTTGTATTTTAGTCACTGCTTTAAAAGGGCGTAAAATATTACATAATTGAAAAGCTACAAGTGCTACGACGTATTGCCGTAGCTACGTATCTCGTAGTAACGTAGCTCGTAGCACCGTAGCACTAATCGCTACGGATATTAGGTCCCGGGGCGGCGCGTGATTGTTTCGTCTCGAACTACTGACAAAATTTACTTACGAAGTAACAAGTAGTGGTACTTCTTATTGTATACCTATATACGAAAACAATGTAATTGTGCATCTTTTTAGCAATGTTTCATATTGTCACTTAATTACCGTTTGTTTTCCTGTTAAA
This sequence comes from Phengaris arion, assembly GCA_963565745.1. Lineage (NCBI taxonomy): Eukaryota > Metazoa > Arthropoda > Insecta > Lepidoptera > Lycaenidae > Phengaris > Phengaris arion. Next base: position 3,031,257 of record OY751442.1, read on the forward strand.
TAAAACAAAATATATAACAAAATTAAATCAAATTTTATGTCACCAAAAGAGCAATCCCGAAATACATCGAGTATAGAAATTATGGACACGAATAAAATCAAAAATAAAAGTTTTTCCATGGAAATAACAGACGTGAGACGTTGTATGAAAAATAAAGTTTACAAACCTACCTCACGTCAATACAGGCAGACACTTAAAACGAATGCCTTAAGCGTGTGGTCTACGTATAATTATGTACATATTATGTTAACAAATCCAGCGAAACCGATTCTAAACAAGAACCATTTTTTCAAAATAAAATGTCGTTTAATAAATGATATTACTATTATGCGTTTCGCAAGGACTCTTTTATCTTTGCGATATTAAATCGAGAGGGTCCGCCGGCACGAATTTTATTGTTTCTTATATTTGAATAGTTTCCACCACGTGCAAGATGATTTATTCGAATGATACAATCATTTGAATACGATTTACGTAAAAAGAGTATCCTCGTCTTCTACTTTTGATTTATTTTGATGACACCGTAAAATAGGTTTTACTGAAAACTAATACGGATTTAGTCTCTTATCGAGAAATCGTACGAATATACGAAGTTCGTATGGAGAAAAAAATCTTTCGATTTAATACAAATAGGTCAATGCACAACCAACGGGACTTTGTTTGTTTGTTTTTTGTTGTTTGGGGCGTTTGTTGTTTGGGAGCTTAAATATTTATTTTATTCTGTTTTTAAAATTTGTTGTTACTCGTATAGCGGCAATAGATTACATCATCTGTGTAAAATGTCAACTGTCTAGCTATCACGGTTCATGAGATACAGCCTGGTGACAGAAAGACAGATAGACAAGGGAGTCTTAATTATAGGGTCCCGTTTTTACCCTTTAGGTACGGAATCCTAAAAATCATTAAAAACTTAAAACAGTCAAATATGACGTAAATAACTTTTCAATACACGAGCCCTGAAATAAACGCAACTCCTACGTTCTTGTAGCGACAATATACCGCGTCGAGAGATTTTGCAAATGAAAAAAGGCAAGGCTATTCACGATAATGGTACGTAATAAATAATATTTTGCATGATGAATTTTTTCCATTATTTGCCACGGAATGTAGGTTACATGTTTTTTGTTGAATGAAAAGTGTATTTGGTTTCCTTATTGCGCACATTCGTCGTCACGTGAAAGTGTTTTTGGATGGGAACCTTCAGTTTCTGTTGAAATAACGTTTTGTATGTGTGCCACACGTGTATAAATCGGAATGATTTTTGAGACGTTCTCTTTTGTTACATTTTATTAATTGTGTGTTAAAATCTGAATAACTATTGATATTTAGAATTTCTTATGCAATGTAAAATGTTTCTGAAAAATAGAAAAAACAAATATTTATGAATAAATGAAAAAAAAATATTCATCTATTTGAATTGAATGATTAAGAAAGTTTTCCATTTCCAAAGATTTGTTTGTTTATTTTTTGGATTGATTAGAGTCAGAAATTAGTGGACTCATTATGTTGAAATTTTCTACAGATATAGAATAGACCACGACATAGGTTACTTTTATTGCGGATAAATGTAAGGTTCCTGCGAATTTTCTTCATTCGCATGAACGTCGTGGGCAACGTCTAGTTATATTTAAAATCGTAGCTCACACGACCATAGTGATTAGTGGGATATAACAAAGTTTCGTCCCAATATTAATTAACTGTTAAGATCTGCGTTATTGTTGTTACATAATAACAATTTCGCGAGGCCGTTCAATACAACAATAAGTTGGGGATATTCTGGTCTCCATAAACCTATCCCGGCACCCCATTGTACCCCATATCCCCAAGTTCCCCAGGTTTGTGATTCATTATTATAATACGCAGCTTTAATTAAGGATGTAATTAATTCAAGGATGTATGCTTTTTCAGAGAAACACCTATTGTTGCTATCGTCCAATAGGTGTTATGTTTGGAGTTTTTATTAAGAAAATGTGGTTGGAATTCATAATTAAAACAAGGCTTTATCTGTTTTGTGTTAGGTTATTGAAATCTTGAAAATAAAGTGTTATACTAGTAGATATAATATTTTATATATATTCCGGGGTTTTTAACTATGAAATGGCTACAGGCAATCGTTAACTTAGACTTAAAATTAAAGTCTGATTAACTATGACATATCCATATTAATCCAATAATATATAAGTGACTGTAATGATAAATTTGACTTAATATTTATAAATCTTTCTTACCTTTATGAAAGACTCTGTTTTCGTTTCAGCTGACAAAAGCGCCTAAAATCACATTTTCCGGCTGTGAGGTCCCTTGGGCGAGAGGATCTATTTACTCCCTCAAAGTCTCTCCTAAACACACTCAAATTTACGATAACATTATAATATTGTATATAAAAATGTGCGAAGACAAATTGATACTAAAAAAAAACTTTAGGAGCGTATAATATAGGGCGATCCTATATAGGGCGACTTTTGTATGAAGTGTTTTCAGGATACTTGTTACATTCTGTAAACAAATCGCTGTACCTTTGAAGATATTGATTTTCAATATACTTTATGTTTCTTCATAGAACTTACTCATATTTTAGAGTACTATTCATTTATGCAATAAAAAGTCAGTCAACTAGTCTATTGGAGTAGCCTGAGACCACCAAATAGGAAAAGATCAAAGAGCAAACCTGTTGCCCACTTTAATCCCACGCAGGAACAACAACGGATGGCAAACCGTGACGCCGCTTATAACGGAGTTTATTAATTTTCGAAGTGAGTTTAGTTGTCACAAAAAGACTGAAACTGTCTCAGATGACTACTACAACAATACAATGTTCAAGCAGTGGACCTCTGTCCACAAGGACCAGAATAAGAACTTACCCAATGTGATGATTATCATTACTATGACTGGTGACCCCTATACAGTGTTGATAGTTAATTTTAATTATTTTTAATAATAATAATAATAATAATAATCGTTTATTTGCATAGAATGTAGGTTACAAATGTTCGTATATTTAAATATAGTGTCACAACATTCTACTTTAAGAAGCGTGCAAATGTCCTCTTAACAATAATTTGACAGAAATACAAACTGAAACAAGTAATCCATTATTCTACTGATAACATACAATTTTAAACCATTTCATCGCATAGGTATTTAAATTCATCATATACAATTTTGTCAGTCACTTATCCATTATTTAATATGTCAAACTTAATTTCACAATTTTCACTACATTGAGGTACAAAAAAAAAAAATTAAAAAAAATAAATAAATAAATAATCTTCAGATTTCATCAAACCATCATAATATTATGCACCTCATTAACATTTAAATTCTTAGGACTTTACGCTACATTACCCTTAATTGATTCTTATTTATACTAACCTATCTGGAATAAAATTAATTAAATTGAATAAATAGAAAGAATAATATTCATAGTACAATTAATAAAATAAAATTGAATTAAAAAGTCACATTAAATTGTGTATGTAAAATTAACTTTCAATATCTATTATCAGTACATAATACCTACCTAATTACTAATGTAAGAATACTTAAATTTTGTTGACATTTAGTCAAAAATCAAAGAAATTTTCTTGTCATTAATGAATTCATCTATGCTATAATAGCATTTGTCAATTAAAAAATTAAATATTCGATTTTTAAATGAGTTAAAGTTCTGTTGTCTTAGATTTTCGGGTAATTTATTATATATAGTTATAGCCATACAATATGCACTTTTAGCAAAAATATTCAATCTTTTGATTGGAATTTGTAGCTTGTCTCCTCTATGTGGTCTTTGGCTTACTTCTTCTTTTTTTTTAATGAAAAATTCTGTGTGTTTTTTTACAAACTTTAGTATCTCAAAGATATATAGACATGGAAGTGACAATATTTTATATTTTTTTAATATTGGCTTACAGCTCTCAAATTGTCGGGCACCACATAGTGCTCGCAAGCAGGCTTTTTGTTTTATAAAAACATTCTGGCTATGGTAAGAGTTACCCCATAACACAATACCGTATCTTAAGTTGGATGATACATAGCCATGATAGGCTATCAGAGCTGCCTTTTCACTAACATTTTGAGACAAAGTACGCAGTACATATATAAATCTATCAATTTTTGTGCACAATCTCTCAGTATGTTGTTTCCAAGAGAAGTGTTGGTCCAATATAATACCTAAATATGTCGTTTCGTTAGTAAGCGCGATATTAGAACCTTGATAATTTATATTTATATTTATGTTTGCACTATTAAATGGTTTGAAGTGTATCATGTTTGTTTTATCAGCATTTATTTTTAGATTGTTTAATTGTAGCCAGCTAGAAACTATTCTTAAACTATTTTTTATTTCATCAGATAAAAGTGCTTTATTCTTGTTCACATAAACAATCGTAATGTCATCTACGTACATAGTGCATTTTTGTTTTATAAATGCCGGGAAATCATTTATATAGAGCAAGAATAGCAAAGGCCCTAATACACTACCCTGTGGTACGCCATAAGGATTATTTTTCCTATATGTCGAAACAATGCTATTTACACGATGACCTTCTGTTTTAATTATTTCTACTCCTTGTTTCCTATCTTTTAGATAACTGTTAATCCAGTCAAGTCCTTTACCTCTGATTCCATATTTTTCTATTTTATTCAATAACCTTTTGTGACATACTAGATCAAAAGCTTTTGACATGTCTAGAAATAAAGCCACCACTGAATAACCCCTGTTAATATTTTCGGTTATGTCTTTGTTTAGGCAAAAACTTGCCAAACTAGTGCTACTATCTTTTCTATATCCAAATTGAGACGAGTTAAAAATATTTTTAGACGTTAGAAAACTATAAATTTTATTGTACATTATTTTTTCAAAAATTTTTGATATGTTGGATATTAATGTTACAGGACGGTAATTATTCATTTCATCCTTAGCGTTCTTCTTAAATAAAGGTTTAACTATTGAGTATTTCAAAATATCTGGAAATTTGCCTTCAAGAAATGACAAATTTATTATATGGCTTAACGGTTCACCAATTTCATTACTTATTTTCTTTATTATTTTCGTTGCTACATGGTCATAACCTGTCGAATATGTGTTCCTCAAACCTTTAATTACTTTAATGACCTCATCTTTAGTGATTGGAGATAGAAATAATGTTGTGTCGTTAAATGTTAATAAATTATTATTTAATAAATTAAAGTTATTATTATTATTTGGGTAATTTAACCGACTTATAGAAATAAAATATTTATTAAATTCATCTGCTATTTTTTCAGGATTACGATATGTCAATTCATTAACTTTGACACATTCAATTTCATTCAAAATCTTAGCTTTATTGTCAACGTTTGAGTGTATCACTTCCCAGGCTGCCTTATTTTTATTTTTAGCTTTGTTAATATATTTCATGTTACCTATGGCCTGTGATTTAGAGATACATTTTTTTAGTAATTTGGAATAGTTTGCGTATTTAATTTTGTTATAATATTTGTTGTCTTTCGAATATAAATATTGTAAATATAACTTTCTTTTAACTATACATGACCTTTTTAGACCTTTGGTTATCCATTTATTTTTAAGTTTTTTACTTACTACTTTTAATGTTATCATAGGGAAGCACAACTCATAAAATAAAATAAGTTCATTGTGAAAGATATTATATGCAATATTAGTTTCACTTTGTTCTAAAACTTCCTTAAAAGATAACGCTGATATGCAATCCTTAAATTTATTTATGTTACTTTCAGAATAATCCCTAATTTTTTTAAAATAGTAATCTAATGTATTGCTATTTTTAGAGTTTACTTGTGGAATTGTAAATGAAAGTGTTTGGGCTGTCTCATGATCTGATAAGCCTAGGTACCACGTTTTTGATGAAGTGTCCCTAATATTGCTTACTATTAAATCTATACATGTTTCCTTTCTTGTTGGTTTTAATATGTGATTAATTTTATTCTAGCATAATACTTATTATTTTGTATATATTATACTATAAACGAGATAATCTTGTATATATTATATAATCGTAATATCGGAAACGGCTGCAAGTATTTCCATGAAATTATCATTTAGGGAGTTTTGGGGGAGAAAAATCGATCTACCTAGATCTTATTTCTGAGAAACTGCGCATTTTTAAGTTGTATATGGTTTAGACTCTAACATGACAGTCCGATTGGCAGTTTGGTATGCGTATGTGTAAATTTTGCGTTGTTCGAAAATTCGGAATGTACACATTTAAACCCGGGTCAAATATTTTTGTGATTCTTTTTTTTAATCCACTAGAGCTGCGAGCAAAGTTAACCCAGGCATTATAATGGGTATACATGAATATTGCCTGAAATAAAGACTTTAATTTTTTTAAATGATTTTTAGCGTTCCGTAATTATATATACCGCTCCTTCTTAATGCAATGTATAGGCAGAATCAACTAACAATCGTCACATTTAGTGTGCAGCTCAAATCAAGCTCAAATACAAAAATGCAACATCACGTGCACACAACGAACGCAGCAGAATACATTTCTAGTAACCGCGTATTCAATAAGCCGAGGTCAGAAAATGTAAAGTGGATTTGTGGGGTATATAAAATTTCGCTTTACGTCCGGCCTTGGTCACTCAGTGTGTTTATTTTGAGCGTGACAGTTATACGGCGTGACGTGCAGCGTGACGTGTAGCGTGACATACGGCACGCGACCTGTTGAGTGTTTACAAACATCTGCTGGGCAGTAGAATAAAGGTAAGGCCATTAGTCTTATAAAATGGAAATTTTATAGAAACTTATCCTTGCCATGAAATCGTAATTCCAACGTCGAAAAGAAGAAGACCCAAAATATCATCAAGTCGGGATACCCTTTGAAAATAGCGAAAAGACAATGGATTTGCTTTCTCTTTCACTCTTATAGGTTTTTGTCATTGGTGTTTTGTGAGATAGATTAGCTTACGGATTCGATTTTAGTGCTCCTTCCATGTAAATTATTCTTCCAATAGAGAGATTTTAAAAGTAAACCTTCAATCTAATCTTTTAAATCAGTGTCGTAAATCGTGTTTATTATAATTAAACGCTCTTGTGAAGTTTTAAAATACCTAGGAATATAAGCTAGAATTGTTATTGAATTTATAATTTTTCTGCAAACTTTTTTCAAATTATAAAATATAAAATCTGTTTTGGCATCTGATTTAACACTTCACCCTATGTAATCGGTTTCCGAAACCAGCCAACGTAAAATTAAAATAATGATTTTCTATAAAAAGCCAATTTACACATTTAGTTTATTAAAAAAAATTAGAAAGAGCGTGGATAACTTGATTTATTTTTAACGTTATACGCAGATCACAATCAATCAATCTTGGGGTCAATTATCTGGTCTTGGGGTAAATATATGACATGGCGCTGCATTTTTAAGATAGCTACCTATTTAAAACTTATCTTTAGTCATTGCACAAGAAGATACACATTTCACTGTACAAGTTCGAATGTCAGGTTGCACCGCGCTGCACAGCGCATGTGCAGTATAAAACAGATGTCATATGAAACGTGTATCTTTTTGTGCAGTGAATAAAGTTCAATTTTGAATAGCTATCTTAAAAATGCAGCGCCGCGTATCGTTGCGGTGTGAACTGACCTTTTAATAGTTTGGATAGAACACAATATATCGGTGTGCTCTATCCAAAAAAAAACTCGGCTTGACCATATTTTGTGGGACAACCTGTATTCTGTGTAGACTGTGTTGGTCTATGACCTCTTGATTGTAAGTCCTTCGTGCGCTCGTGTGGTGACGATAATAATACAGCAGCAATTCTTATACTCTCCTTTATTGGTGCTTACCACAAATACGTATTACAATATGTAATGAGATATGCTTAGCACAATATATACGTCTACACTATGTATAGCCCTTTGGCCAACTCAAATAAACTATAATATAACTATATAACAATAAACTATATAACAATAAACTCGATAGGCTTTACTTATGACATCTGTCAATGTCAATAATGACATTGATAGTTACATCTTACTGTTGATATATGTAACATAGACTATGCCGAAAGTCTATAAATAAACAAACATACGTTCAAATCGATGTGTGTGCGTGCCCTTAAATCGCGTGTAATTTGATTTGCTCGCTTTCACGTGCGTAAATTTGTTCCGTCAGGAGCGATCTCAGCGGTAATATCGTTTGGGAGCGCCAGGTGGACTCGCGTATACTCATTGCTAACAAAATATAGCCTATAAGGGTAAGGGGAAAATTTACGGAATTTTGTGAGTCGTGAGTCGCAGAATTTCTGTAAAATACGCAACACACAACTCACAAAATCAGGCTCATTTGGCCTTATCTATAGAAAAAAATGTTGGTACAGTCAGCGTAAAATATTTTCTGTCAGATCAGAATCTAGGATCTAATAATATGATACTAATTCTACCAATTAATACTATTTGCCATGCAATAAAGAATAATAATGACACGTTAATCGAATGGTCGAATTCAATTTGGTTTACGTTTATGTAGTATTGAATTGGTTCTGAACTGAGTATCCTACTATACAGAACTTTGAACTCAAATATATTTGAGTTCGAATTAATATAGAGTATGGCGGCAAAGATTGAAGCTTAAAACAAAACAAAAACGAACTGTAGGGTAAAGTATAAGTATAAGTATAAGTAGGGTATTAATGCGAGAAGGATTATGTAGTAAAGGTATACCGCGCTGGCCTGTAAGTTAAGGACAAGGTTAGGAATTATCTCCCGATGTGCATTTAATCAGTACTAAGTAAGATACATCAGCAGTTATCGAATTACGCTATTAGCGCTAATTAATAGCATTAAGCCAGTGGCTCCTGATACATTCAATTTGCCTGAACACAGCCTCAATCACGCTAATGTACCAAGCCCATTAGGACAGAAGGTAGTATCAGCGATAGAGGTTGCCCACTATTTCTTCCGGAACCGTACATTTTTCCGCGTTAAAAAGTAATCTATAACCTTCCCCGTATTCTACTTTATATCTGTCCGTGAAACATTTCATAAAAATCGATTCAATTGTGTCTGAGCCTATTCAATGCAAACAAAAAAACAATATTTCCTTTTTATAATATTATTTATACTCGTATAAGACTAAGGGTCGGCTTACATCGCGACGATAAGCGAGGCTACGTGGCGCTCCATTTTTAAGATAGCTATGGAAATTTGAAATTTATTTACTACACAAAAAGATACAAGTTTCATATGACATAAGTCATACACTGCACATGCGCTGTGCAGCGCGGTGCAACTTGACATTCGAATTCTTACAATGAAACGTGTATCTTCATATGTAATGAATATTGTTCAATTTTAAATAGCTATCTTAAAAATGCAGTGCCATGTCGCGTATCGTTTCGTTTTGATGTGAATTGGCCCTTACGACTGCGACCGGACAGCCTGGCGACAACAATTTTTCATACGTTTAGTACAGCGTACACGTGTAGCCGGTCGCGGCAAGTACGTATTAACATTGTGCATTGGCTGTTTGAGCTAAAGTCAGTAGCTCGCCGCCGCCGCCGCTTTGTGCCGAATAGTCATAAGAATTTAAAAAAAAAAGGATTGTGTGGTTTTATGAAACCACGGTAAAAGTGAAACTTAATAACAAAATAGCGTGGAGCACTGTCACAAAATATGAGTAGTCTATACACTACACGGTCAGCTGATGCGAACTATAGGCGCCGCCATATTGGCCTCAGCTGCTCTGACGAGTGTCTTTCACTTTATCCCTACTCCGCGGCCGACCGTCACGCGACATGCAACACACAGACGAAAAAGTGTGTGTCAGCTCCGACGCACGACTGGAGTTTACTCTAAAAAGTAAAACACGTCCCTCAGAAGGAACATAAACTTTAGCGATCGATTTGAGTTCAAAAATTCGCGCCATGTGAAAAAAAGTGACAGGTGCGCAGATTAGGTTACGCACGAAAACGTAACGAGGTCATTCGTTCAGTAGATTTTACATCTCATATTTTTTTCATACCGGGGGCCTTATAGGAAAATCGATTCTTAAGGAGTAAACTCCAAAAATGGTGTATATGATAGAATAGATGTTTTTATCAAAACGGTGTGAAACATTGAGTCAGTATTAAGTAGTGTACGATATAACTACTGGGCCTTATCAAAAATTGATTTTATTTGCTGAAAGTGACATGTCGCTAAGTAACATGTATATTGCGATGCCATATGTTTACCCATTATTTTGTTTTCGAACTTCGCCGTCGAAAGTATAAGAAAATATTCTAATTTCGACAATTCGTATCTTTGTGTTCAATTTGGATAGCGCTTACCAATAATGAACAAAATATATTGGTTTCACTTTGAGACAGCGAAACAGATACGTTCAGGTTTAAATGATTATCTGCGTTGATACGGACGTTTCGCAGCGTAGCAAAATACAGAGGGCCAACATACAAAATATTGAAAATAATTTATATTTAAAATAAAATCTTTTAAGCTATTTCGCGATAGATACAGCAGTTCCAAGTTTGGATGCCGTCCAAGAAGTGCCCTAACCGACCAGCGTACCGCGATCCGTGGCTACCTTTCGATGTGTCTCGGGACGAGGGAGTGATTGAAAACCCAGCGGTCAAGTTATGATGGTCGTGAATAGATAAACTGCAGCGGAAAAATAATTTATTTCACGAAGAATACAAGTTAAATCGATTCGAATCTGCATTATCATCAACATCAGAAAATTGAAATAAGGTCAAAACCCTCGCCAACAATTTTTAATATTCGGAAATAAATTAAAAATTTCATGTTCAAATATGAATGTTAAAAATGAAAATCGTAGTTTTCATGTATGTATAAATATAATAGAATTACAGTTACTCCGGCAGTCCGTGTTACTTGAACTGCCAGACAATTAGGCTAGTTTCATCTATCAAAATTAAATAATATACATTTGTTATTTATATAGTTTCTATCATAAGAAATACGAATACAACACTATTATGTTATGTAAATATGCGATTTATTCATAATTTCGAAAATAAAACTGTAATTTAATTATCTGTATGTCACGTGACCGAAAACACCACCAGCCATATTTTTCTTGTAAGTGACGTCATAAGAACATAATCAAGTCGAATAAACAACAGCGCAAGGGAAATCTAAAGTTCATGCACTACACACGCACATATGGCATTTGTTTGTTTGTGTTCTTATGACGTCACGATAATAGTGGCTGCCATTTTGGCGCAAACATTTATCGTTTAAATTTTAATAATTTATTCATTGCATAAAGAGATATTATTTCCAGGAAATTAAAATACTAGTTGACTATTGAATCGATACGAACATTTTAAAATATATTTAAAAAAAAAATAGAATAGCCTATTGTACGTAACGCACGAGCAGGTTGGTAGTTGGACAGTAAAAATAATCTACTTCTTCTTCTTATCATACTAAAATTATAAATGTGAAAGTTTGTGAGGATGGATAGATGTTTGTTACTCTTTCACGCAAAAACTACTGAACGGATTTTGATAAAATTTGTTATGGTAGAAGTTTAGGCTCTGGATTAAAACATAGGCTACTTTTTATCCCGGAAATAATATTATAAATGTGAAAGTTTGTGAGAATGGATGGATGTTTGTTACTCTTTCACGCAAAAACTACTGAACAGATTTTGATGAAATTTGGTATGGTACTAGTTTTAGGCTCTGGATTAAAACATTGGCTACTTTTTATCCCGGAAAAGTACAGTGTTCTCGCGGGATATTCGATAGTATATTTACGCGGGCGGAGCCGCGGGAAACAACTAGTATTATATAAAAATGGATTGCAATTCCAATGTCTCGCTAAACCTTGGTAACAGCTAGACCAATTTAGCTAATTTTGATTTTGAAATAATTATGGAAGTTCAGGGAAGGTTCAAACGGAAGAAAAGGTTAAATTTTTCAAGGAAAGTACTAAAAACCACAATTTTATTTAAATTTTATTACAGTTCATAGTTAAGGCAGAACAATGTGTTTAAGAATTATTATTAGACTAAATAACAAAGCAAACACGAAATAAAAGAATTAAAAATACCTAGAAGGTTTTTAGGGTTCCGTTTCTGAAGAGTAAAACGGGATCCTATTACTAAGAATTCGCTGTCCATCCGTCTGTTTGTCTGTGACCAGGCTGTATCTCATGAACCGTGACAGACAGTAGACAGTTAACATTTTCATATATGATATTGCATTTCTGCTGCCGCTATAACAACAAATACTAGAAACAGAATAAAATAAAATTTTTATCCCATGCAACAAGTGTGATTATTTTGCCGTTTTTCGCTCGATAATATATAATATTAATAATAATATGAGACTAAAAATAACGTCAACAGGTAGACGCTTGAAATATGCACTGAAAATTCTCTTGTATATTCTCTTTAAAAATAAATAACAAAATAAATATTTAATGGAGGCGTACCGTACAGAAAACTTAATTTTTCGCTGTTTCTGCTCGATATTGATGCTAGTGCTCGATATTAGTACTAACAGCTGTACGGAACCCTGCGCGCATCCAATTCACACTTGGCCGGTTTTTATTAAATGTTACTCGCAACTGTTGTTGAAAGCTTTCCAATTTAAATATTTAATAACGCTAAAAATGAATTTAAAATACACGAATAAAACTGTTAAATAAAATTCCCTTTGTACTTATTGTAACAAATATTACATTTTAATATCAACGAATAAAGGATTCATTGTCCCGCGTGGGCTTTGAAGGTTTTTAATCTAGGCTAGAGTCTAGAATCTAAGAATGCATTAAATATAGACGCTAGGTCCCACAATGGCGGTTATAAACACTTTTATTTCTTTTTGTGGACTTTGGTACAATGGGAGAAAAAACTTGTTTACAATGCATGGGCCACAGTGGTGCAATCATCCTTGAGATGCGACTTAACGCACAAGCGGCTGTCTCACAATATTATGCTTTGTATCGCATAGTCAATATTTTCCCTCTCTATCTATCTCGTAGTTTAAAGATCAATTGTGCTGGGTGTTTCATAAAGGTCGTCTGAGTGATAATTTTTTTATATTCATTCTTCGTTTAGTCACTGAGCTAGGGTTACGTCTTTCTTTAAGCACTTACGAGATATTTCCCGCGACTTCGTACACGCAAAACAAAATCGCGCCGGAACCGTACATTTTTCCGCGATTAAAAGTAGCCTTTGTCCTATTTTGTGGTCTACTTCGTGTCTGTGCCAAATTTTATCAAAAATGAAACAAAAAAATCTTTCCTGTTTATAATGTTATAAGAGTATACAGTGTTTTTGAACGTATTGCATAGAAAAACCAATTTGCTAATGGTTCTTACAATCTTCGTTTTTCTGTAGAAATTGACGATTTATGAAAAATGACAACCGTTCAAAAACCATTAGAAACATGGCCACATTGTAATTATGTGTTAATGACAAATTCTGCACTGGAAAGTTAGCTGTTTACGAACCAAAAAGTTTATAATGCAAACCATTCCGATTGAAACATATTGTGGTCTGATTTCGAAAATAGAACACAATATCACAAAGTAAAATATAAAAATAACAGCTCCATAAAGTACATAAATATACTGTCGCAAGGCCTTATGAGGTTGTCAATAAATATTTATTAGATGTATTTTATTGAACATCTAAACCTACATCATATGCGGACATAGAAAACAACTCGTTACAAGGAAGACATATCGGTTTGTGTTTTTATATACTGATTGTTACTGATACATTAAAAAATCAAATAAAAATTAGATATAAAAATCTTAATAAATCTGTGGAAAGTCTATTAGCTTGCATACGGACTACCTCTTGTAATGGACTTAAATAATTTGAAAAACATAGGTCTCATATACTACGCAACGGATATTTTATGCGGTTTTCACCAATAGAGTAGGTACTAAATTTAAGAGGAAGGTTCGTATATGTAAAACATGCATACGCAGTAATTGAATCTAATGCGACTAAAGTGTCGGTCAAAAGCTAGTCTATGCCTTTATCTATTAATATTTTATTTAGAGTTTGTTTGAAATTTTTTTTTTTTTTATTGAATAGGCTCCGAAACTACTGAGAAGATTGTGATGAAATTTGGTACAGATATAGATTAGACCACGGGTAAGGACATAGGATACTTTTTATCGCGTAAATATGCATGGTTCCTTCGGGATTTCATTTTGCGCCCACGACGTCGCTGGCAGCATTTTGTATTTAATGAAGATAAGTGAACGATTAACTCTAAAACTTAACCCTGAGTATCTCGGAGTGTTTTTGTCAATACGAGACAAATCGTTCCGAAGTTATTGACCTAAATAGTTGCGAGTCGGGCTTGAACAATCTGTTCTCTGTCCCATGTTTTGCCTGCGGTTTTATCTACTAAGTCGTCGGCGTGATAAATTTTATCCTAAGCAATGTTGATAATCTCTATTGTGTTAGTGAAGGGTTACCCTACCTTGTACAGAGTAATCAACCCATTATTGTCAAATTGTACATTGGACTTTAGTGCTATGTTTCCGATCAAGATATTGTGGGGTTAGTTCATTCAGTTCACACCGAGACGCAATTTTGAGATAGCGATTCAAAATTGAACTTCATTCACTACACAATAAGATACAAGTTTCACTGCAAGAACGGCGCCGCGCTATGTGTAGCTCGAAATTTGAACTCTTACAATTAAACGTATATCTTCTTGTGCGGTGAATAAAGTTCAAAATTTAATCGCTGTCTTAAAAATGCAGCGCCACATCTCGTCGCGACTCGCATCACGTCTCAGCGCGAGCAAACCCTTAGTATATTACATGAGTTTGATGACCATCAATTTAAATCCTACTAATATTATAAATATGAAAGTTTGTGAGGATGGATGGATGTGTGTGTGGAGTGGGATACCGAAAGAGCCGCGGGCAAAAGCTAGTATTTTATAAAGTATAAATTATTATATATGTATAAATATAAAATGTAGAAAAGATATAAATATAGGGTATTACATTAATTATCTCATAATAATGGACAACTTATATTTTGCACTACGGTAGTACCTGTTCCTCGTTAATTATGTGAATATGAGTCTAGTCCGGTTCTTCTCGCCGGGCTACTTTCCGAACCGGAGGTAGGCATCATGTGGGACAATTCTATAAGATTTATATATAGGCACCACGCTAGCCTGCTGTAGATCTGTGGCCAGCTAAACTATTCAATTTCATAGGGCAGTTCTCTGAGCTGAGTCTGAGCTCGCTCCGCTCGTGTCTTACGCCATCGCCTGAGGGAGTCGGTCGTTGATTGCGTTTGTACTAGAATTTTAAGGCGCGTGTTTTACATTACAGCGGGAATTCATTTGGGACCCCCGACCAACATCACAAGGTACGGTGTTTGTCGCGCACGTCAATTTCCTCAAGGTACATTCAGTAGTCATGTAAATTAAGATTTTATTTGCCTGTGTCATATTATGCAAATGTGGCCTTTGGTTTTTGAGGCATAAAAGAGTATAATTAAAAAAATCTTTTATTTTACACTTATTAAATTATGTTACATGTCCCAATGTTGGTAAAGAAATGTAATGTGAATTCTTTAATGTTACTCTTAAAGTACTAAAAAACTTATAGGACATAACTACACTTTTCATAAAACACTATAACCCGATACGTAAGTTCACGAATTCAATACGAATCTATTGGCACTTCATTTATTAAAATCGGACCAGTTGCTACCAACAAACATACATACTAACATAGACTACTAAAATCACTACTACCTTCTGGCTCCGTCGTAGTCGGGTAAAATGTTGAGATTTTAGGTGCATACATTTGGTTTATGTGTTATTGATTACACAAAATATCTTGCATTTACTCAAGGATATGAGGAGACGAATAGAACTGTATAAAAAATTCAATGATGTAAAAGTTAAAAACCGCAGAAATAAATCAACCCTTACAAAGTTGTGTGCATTCGTAAGCAGCTCGCTCCCATGAGGTGAGGGCGTACTGCGATGGACGAGTTAGGGTAGACTTACATTTTATATGTTCAGCTTTTGCAGTGAACTGACATATTATTTATACCTAAGAGCTCCGTGGCCTAGTGGGTAGACCGTTTGATTCGCACTCGATAGAATGCAGAGTCTTTAGTCAAGAAGCATTCGATTATTTCGACGGCGAAGTTCGAAAACAAAATGTATG
Source organism: Phengaris arion (assembly GCA_963565745.1). NCBI lineage: Eukaryota > Metazoa > Arthropoda > Insecta > Lepidoptera > Lycaenidae > Phengaris > Phengaris arion. The sequence goes on from OY751442.1 coordinate 3,047,419, forward strand.
AGATTTCACATAAAAACATCGCAAGCGAAATGTCACCTAAATCAAATCCCATAAATTTTTATTTGCGAATTTCGCCGTCGAAATTATCGAATGCATCTTGACTAAAGGCCCTGGTTCGATTCCCAGGTTGTAGAGTGTACAAATGAGACTTTTTCAGATCTCAAGTACATTATACGGACGCTCTAACGGTCATGGAAAACACTGTGAGGAAACCCGCACATGGGGTTGGCCCCAGACGTATTGACCGGTCATTCCTCTGGACTAGGCTTACTATGTTGTAGGAATGCCGTATGTGCTTGGGCAACCATACGACATTTAAAAACCGACTGTCCCAGGCACTACAGTATTTCAAGAGTGGTTGCTTCGCTCGAAGAATACTGTATAAATCATCCAATAACGGATGAAAGGCCTAGTATATGTACTTAGTCTGGCCATAAATACTGATACAATTAAAAATAAACAAAATATTACATTTGAATTTGGAATCTGTCATTTATAAATTATTGTTCATTGTGTTTCTCATTTTGGCGCCAATACATTGTACAATATTTTGCGATATTAAAATGGAGTGGGGTGATAAAGAGAACCGAATCGCTGTGATTGCATTACGCAAAGTAGGTATGGAGCCAAATGCAATTTTTAAAACTGTCCATACGCTTGGTATTAGTAAAATGTTTGTGTACCGGGCTATTAATAGGTACAATGAGACCTCCTCTGTTTGTGACAGAAAAAGATCTGGCCGTCCACGTAGTATTCGTACGAAAAAGGTGGTCAAAACAGTAAGGGAAAGAATTCGAAGAAATCCTGTCCGAAAGCAAAAAAAATATCTCGGGAGATGAAGATAGCACCTAGAACCATGTTGCGTATTTTAAAAGATGACATAGAACTTGCAGCCTATAAGAGATGTACTGGTCATTTCTTAACTGATAATTTAAAAAAGATTAGGGTGGTAAAATCGAAATAACTACTGAAGCGGTACGCAAAGGGAGGTCACAGAAAAATTTTGTTTACGGATGAAAAAAAATTTACAATTGAGTAACACTTAAAAAAAATGACCGTATTTATGCTCAAAGCTCTAAGGAAGCTTCCCAATTAGTCGACAGTGTGTAACGTGGGCACTATCCGATTTCAGTGATGTTTCGGTGGGGTATTAGCTATGAAGGAGTGACTGAGCCATACTTTTGTGAGAAAGGTATCAAAACATTGGCACTATTATACAAAAAATACCATTCTTGAGAAGGTAGTGAAGCTCCATAACAAAATCATGTTCAATAACAAAGAATGGTCCTTTTACCAAGACTCGGCGCCGGGTCATAAAGCTCGGTCTACGCAGTCTTGGTTAGAAACGAACGTTTCGGACTTCATCAGAGCTAAAGACTGGCCGTCGTCTAGTCCCGATCTTAATCCGCCTGATTATGATTTATAGTCAGTTGTAGAGAGTACGGCTTGCTCTAAACGCCATGATAATTTGGAGTCCCTAAAACAATCCGTAAGATTGGCAGTGAAGAATTTTCCCATGGAAAGAGTGCGTGCTTCTATTGATAACTGGCCTCAACGTTTGAAGGACTGTATTGCAGCCAATGGAGACCACTTCGAATAAGCTTTTTATATTTTAAATTGTTTTATATTTATCTATCAAACTAACACACTGTAAAAGTAATAAATGTTATTTGCAATATAATTTCTTTTTTCTTTGTTTCAGTATTTATGGCTAGACTAGGTATACCTACGTCAGTTCTCTGTTTCAGTTTCAGAAATTTTGACATATTATTTTTTACGTAAATAATTGAAAACATTTTATAGAAAACTAGATTTTGCCCGCGACTTTGTGCGCGACAAAAGATGTCCTTTCCCGTGGTATTTTCTATGTTTGTGTCAATTCAAGTAGTTTCGGAGCCATTGAATAAGAAAAACAAACAAGTCTTTCCTTTTTATAATATTATAGTATGGATTTTTTAAAAGATTAATAGTTAATTTTAGACATGATTTATGTACTATTAGTAACTATTGAAAATGTTAGTTTATCATTAACTAGCGACCCGCCCCGGCCTCGCATGGGTGCAATGAATCTTCCTCTTGAATCACTCTATCTATTGCTGGAAACTGCATTAAAATCCGTTGAGTACCTAGTGAAAAGATCTAAGCGAACAGCAACGGAATCGACTTCATTTTATACTATGCAATAAAAATCGGATTCTTATGTTGACTGTACATCTACGACATTTTATTTATAATAGTAGACAATATTGTTGTTAGCGCCAAAACCGTTAAGTAAGTTATGACAAAATGTTGGAAACTACTTAAAATAATAAAGTCAACTTGAATTTAACGGCGTCCAAGAGCACGTGCAACTCGTGATGAATGTGAATGCCACAGCCGCATCCCGCATACATGAATACAAATCCCGCTGACAGCGCAGCAGTGCGCAGCGCAGTGAATGCAGCGCAGCGATATGCAGCAAGCGCAGCGAAGGCGGCGGCTCTTGAAGAGCATTTAAATTTCATGACACGATTATTTTGTTTATATAACGGAAAAATACTAACCGTAATGAAATATGGCTTTTATTATACAAATATGCTTATCTAATGTTTCGAAGCGTGTTTAACACCTGTTGGTAAAATCGTCAAATTTTGATTTGACAAAATTCTAATTAATTCATTATCGTATATAATATTAATAGAGGCAAATAAAATAGACAACTTTTAGAAGCTATATTTTGTGTGATGTTAAAATACTGACACAAATCAAATATTACAAACAAAATCACATCACTCACTTGTATCGATTCCATGAAATCCGCAAGTCCGTTTTGATTGGATATTCCAGGATACCTTGAGCTGGTTACGCTGATTACTGAATGAAATCAGGGAGTAAAGGAGGGGGGAGGGAGGAAATTAAACGAGGTGGAAGGGCTGTAGTGAGCGTCAATTTAGTTGGCTCGTGTTTGATGTGATACTTGTCCGAGCGATGAGGTTAGCATGGATATATTGATCTAAAAGAATATACTTATATACCCTTTGGTTAAAATACACTAATAGAAAATATAGATAACTACGCAAACATTGTTACGCTACTAAATACTCTCAGACCAAATATACACAAAACAAACCGTTTCGGAGAAGTTTGGTTACAAACACTTTGACATGAGTATTTTATATTAGATATTATGTTTGGAGATTTTGAGAGCGGAATAAAATATATTTCTCCATATTTTAATAGATGATGATTTTTGATCTACCAGAATTGTTATTGGTGAAATTACAAGACGTGCATTGTACATTTTCTATCTCATCCTTATTATGGCTTTTTAGTTGATATTGTATTAATATATAACTTGAGGTCGCCCTGTAGTCGAAAATTGACCATAATTCATATTTTAATTTTTATGTTTCAACTTTTTTACGGATCTTTTACTTCTTAGATACGCAATAAAAATATGTAAATGTTGTCTACGGAACGTGAAAGAAAGATTGACAATTGTGTCAAACCTACTGTTATCATCCAAACGCATGGTAGTGTGAGTAAGGGTGTGAGTAAACGCATGTGTTTAACTTTATTTTTATTTATGGTATATGTTTCTAAGGATTACTTAAAATATATTAGCTTTCTGCACACTTTGAGTAACAGTTAAAGTTTATATGGAGGAACCACATAAACTTTAATTGTTACTCAAAGTTTTAGCTTCACGTATGTATATTAAAAATTCATAACATTATATGATGATATGGAGCTATTCTAGGTGACAGTTGGACTGTTCATGAGGTGTTTGTACTGTAATCAAGTGGGTGTCGCGCTAATCTGGTCTACGTGCTCGGGGATAATCTGTCTGATGCACTTCATCAGTCTCAGACTGACTGGTACAGGGAGTTCATAATTTCTATGTATTCTAATAAGATTGCTTATTATACATATAAGAATGAATATAAGATATTTTGGGCCTAATATTATGATCTACTGCTTATATCAAGATATTTAGGCTGAAAAATAATACAATATTTCGAAAAAAAATATGTACTAAATAATATTACATTAAGTCAGGCGCTGTTAAAGTCACTGACATCACAAAGCTGATTATATTGGTGTTATTTAGGCAAAGTCTTTGCTTCCACTTTAAATCACCTGTTTCTGTGAGATTAACGACGCGCCAGAGCTTTTATTTAGTTTAATTATTTTTTACCCGACTACGGCAAAGCCAAAAGGAAGAATAATGATTTTGGCAGTCTATGTATGTATGTATGTATGTTTGTTCCCTCGTAGCGTCTAAACTACTGGGGCGATTTTAATAAATGAGGTATGTATAGATAAATTATATAAAAATAAGTTAAAAAATCTATAACTCGACTAGGTACAACATGGGTTTAAAAAGGCCGAAACAAGAAAATAATTCAATGGTAAAGGTAGAGCCATGGTCGCACCTACTTTATAAGATTTGGCTATCTATCTAGGGGTGTAATTCTAAAAACTTTTCTAGGCCTTAGCGACGTCTCGGTGTAAACTGCAGCTTAGATGCCATTAGTGGGTGCGGCTCTAGCTTGACCATTTTTGTACCCATGCATTAATGGATTTCTATCTGAATTATTTTCTTTTTTCCGCCTTTTTAGACCACTTTGTTACGTAGTCGGGTTATAGTTTTTTTTAATTTTTTTTTTTGGAAATTTTTAAATATTTTGTGTCTTAACATTTTTACATAAACAGTATAGAGCATATGCCCAAAATATCCATAATTGGTTTTGGACAACCTTAATATTCCCCCATCAAGTCCATCCCCCGCTTAAATGGACCCACTTTTGGGGGTTGCTCGGGGCCATTTTGACATTTGAGGTATGATGAAATCGAGATGGCTAACATATGAGGTATGGTGAAATCAATGAACATTTGTTCTGACAAATGTACGTCATAGTCCATCCCTAGTTTTGAAATCTTTCTGTTATAATATAATTGTATGAAACACGGCACCTCTCTTTAGCCGTGCACCACCAAGCAACTTCAGCGAGGTTATTAGTGAGCAGAATAATAAACTAAGATTTATCAAACTTTAGGGTGTAGCCTTACTTCGAATAAATTGTTTGCTACAACTTTATTTAGTGAATAGTGAGAAGTACTTGGAGATTAAAGTAATTAATACTTTATCACGAAGATTTCAAAATTAAGGACGCGTATGACGTAGGTACATTATTTTAAAAATCTTCAAGAAATAGTTACGCCGTCTAGAGTTCGGAAGATGGTTATACTGCGGAAAGCAAATGTCAAAATGTTAAGATGAGAGATGTCAAATCTAAATGGCCCCAAACAACCCATTTAGGTGTAGACTCGTCTATAGTATATACGTCTATGCTTTATTTGCTATTTATTAGATTAAAAAATAGGAGTTGCTTTGCCTTTAAAATAAGAAATTTTACCCGTGACTTCGTGCGTGCAAAAAGAAATGCCGCAGGAATCGCACATTTTTCCGCTATAAATAGTAGCCTTCTCCGTGGTGGTCTACTCTACGTCTGTGCCTAATTTCATCAAAATCGGTCCATTAGTTTTGGAGCCTATTCAATGGAAATAAACGAACAAACAAATCTTTAGTGTTATTATATTAGTGTTGATAGGATATTGCAGTTTACTGGCTGTAAACAACGAATTAAAATAACGATGCCCCGTCATTAGTATACAACTGAGTTATGGGAACGATTAAACTAGTAAAATATTAATTTCTTCGACTGTAAATTGTTTAACATTTTTTATTTATTTACTAATTATAGATCACTTTACTCCTTCCTACGCCGAGTTAAAAAGACAATATTATTATTTTTTCACTTAACACTGGATAATATTATTATATAATAGGTCTTTACCTATGAAATTGCCGTTCTGTAGTACTGGCCATGTGAAATCCAAATAATTTTTGTTTGGCTAAGAATTCTAATTTCAAATTTATTTTATTTTAAAAACATGGAATTATTTTTCCAAAATTAGTCATTTGTTTGTTGATTAGCGTTACATTTTCATCGAATTTCACGTTAAAAATTCGAGTAATTATGGAATATGAGTACCGTCGTGGCAGCAACGCGGCACAAGCGGCACGCAACATCAACAACGTTTACGGAGCCAACACTACAAACCAACGCACCACCTGTTATTGGTTTGCTCGCTTCCGTTCTAGAAATTTCGACCTAAAAAATGAACCTCGCGGTCGTCCAAAGACTTTGGTCGACAATGACGAATTATGAGCGATTGTGGAAGCTGATGATACACAATCTACGGCTAAACAGCTAGCAGCAGCTTTCGACGTTAGCGTCAAAACAATATTGGTCCATTTACGTCAAATTGGCAAGGTAAAAAAGCTTGACAAATGGGTGCCCCACGAACTCAATGATCGCCAGCGCGAAGTACGCGTCGGGACGTGCCTTGCACTGCTCAACAGACACACAAATGAAGGAATTTTGAACCGCATTGTTATCTGCGATGAAAAACTGAATTCTGTTTGATAACCGCAAGCGCTCAGCAAGTTGGTTGGATCCTGGTTCAACACCTAAACAATGCCTTAAACGAAAACTTACCCCTAGAAAAGTGATGGTCACTGTTTGGTGGTCTAGCGCCGGTGTGATCCATCACAGCTTCTTACCGGGGGAGCATTACTGCAGATGTGTACTGTGAATAATTGAACACAATGATGGAGAAGCTGGGACATCTCCAACCAGCATTGGTCAATCGCTCGTCTCCGCTGCTCCTGCACAACAACGCGCGACCTCATACTGCACAGCAGACGGTCTCCAAGTTGCAACTGAGGTTAGAAGCTCTCCGTCATCCGCCCTACTCACCAGACCTTGCGCCTACAGACTACTACTTTTTCCAGAATTTGGATAACTTCTTGGCGGGAAAAAAATTCAAAACCCGAGAGGCAGTACAAAATGCCTTTCAAGAATTTGTTGCCAGTCCGTCCGTCCAGCTGATTTCTTTAAGAAGGGCATCAATAAACTGCCACTGCGTTCGCAAAGATGCATTGATTGCATGGGTGATTACTTCGATTAATACAAATAAAACATACATGAAAAAAATCCGTTTAATTTTTTTTTATACAAAACGGCAATTTCATAGGTAAAGACCTAATATAAGGCAATATAATTTTTTTTTTATATATTCCCACACAGAAGTCAACAATGACTTGACTGGTTGCTTCAAACTCGAAAGTTATTTATCGTTGTTTGAGTATTATATTCATTGCCAATAAATAATCGACACGAAAACTTTGCGTTTGAACATGTAAAATACACCGACAGATTATTACGAGGGCGGGTCAATAAGTCCGTGACTTTTGGAATAAAACACAGATTTTTTGATAAATAAATAATTTTATTTTTCAACGTCGTCACCCTTGAGCTCTATACACTTTATCCAACGCTTCTCCAATTATTTTATTCCTTCCAAAAAATATGATTTGTCGAGGTCCTCAAAATAGGCCTTTGTTTGCGAGATGACTTCATCATTGGAGTCAAATCTTTTTCCACCGAGCCATTTTTTCAGGTTTGGGAACAAGAAGTAGTCACTCGGAGCCAAATCTGGAGAATAGGGTGGATGTGGGAGCAATTCATAGCCCAATTCATGGATTTTTGCCATGGCAACTGCACATGTGTGCACCCTTGCATTGTCTTGGTGAAAAATAACTTTTTTCTTAGCCAAATGAGGTCGGTTTTTTTTCAAATCCTCATTGAAGCGGTCCAATAAGTTGGCATAATATTCCCCATTAATTGTTCTTCCCTTTTGAAGATAGTCAATGTGGATTATCCCACGTGCATCCCAAAAAACAGTCGCCATAACTTTATTGGCTGACAAACCCACCTTGGCCTTCTTTGGCGCCGATTCACCCTTAGAAACCCACTGTTTTGACTGTTGTTTGGTCTCTGGTGTGTTGTGATGGATCCATGTTTCGTCCACGGTTACAAAACGGCGCAAAAACTCCTCCATGTTGTGATTAAACAACGCCAAACCTTCCTGTGAAGTTGTTACACGATTGCGTTTGTGGTCGACTGTGAGCAAACGCGGCACCCATCTTGCGGAAAGCTTTCTCATGCCCAAGTGATCATTCAAAATTGAAACCACTGAGCCATGCGAGATGCCTATGGCTTCCACAATCTCTTGCACTTTCAATCTTCGGTCGGCCAATACCATATCGTGAATTTTTCGATTGTTTCGGGTGTAGAGACCTCAACTGGGCGTCCAGGACATTCGGCATCTTCAGTGCTTGTACGGCCACAACGAAATTCAGTAAACCACTTTTTTACCATTGAAATCGATGGTGCAGAGTCCCCATAGTATTTATCAAGCTTAGCCTTGGTCTCGGTAATGGTCTTTTTCGCAAAAAATAATGCTTAATAAGCACACGAAATTCACTTTTTTCCATTGTTTCCTTAAGTTGCTGGATAGTCTGATAAAGATAGCTGTAAAACACAAACTAACTGACGCAGCAAGTTCAAATTTTGATAGGAGTCAACTGACAGATGCCTGTTGACAGGAGTAGTGTTGCTTTTTCAGTAAGGAGGTTAGAAATTCAAAAAGTCACGGACTTATTGACCCGCCTTAGTACAAGCGCAGTTTGAAGTTTTATTTATTTTCTCTAGGACTTACAATATTGTTTTTCACATAATATGTATGCTATCTACAAATATCTAACAAAGGTTTTTTTCCTATTCTATCAGCACAATCAGATTTATCTTAATTTAAATCTAAACAAGCGAAGGTTATTAAACTACATAGTCGCGAGTCAAATTTAATATATTGTACATGAGGATTAGCTAGGATGTAGTTCAAAATCCCATAAATTCCAAGAACTAACCTTAAATGAACTTTCTAATAAACTGCGTTTGATTAAACATACCAGAGATATCTTTGTAGTTAATAACTGGAGTTTATTGATACTAGCTGCCGCTTGTGGTTGTACCTGCAGCCTTATATGGAATCTAGTAGTTAGTATTTTAAGTAACTTTAGTATTGTTCTGTTTCTATAAAACTACAACTATATCTACAACTAGAACCTACCAATCAACCGCGGCCGGTATTTTTCTGCAACAAACCAAACTGATAATCTGAACGCACCATAAATTATTAGTGTGGGAAAATTTAGTGTCTTTTAAACATTTTTTTTTCAATTTTTCTCACTTTTTAAACCTTCTCTGAACGTTCACAATTATTTCAAGATCAAAATTAACGAAATCGGTTCAACCGTTCTCAAGTTATATCGTGCGGCGGTAACGAATGATACTTACGTACTCATTCGTTACCGCCGCCGCTCCCGTGCCGCTTGTCGCAAAATTCGAGGCAGGGGCCTTATATATAAGGTCTCCAAAAACCAATTACGCATACTTCAGGCACACGATCCACTTCTTAAGTAAAGACGTTTAGGCAGAAAAATAATTGTCATACTCAAACTTAAAAAAATCATCTCATGTGACTCTCCACAAAACGCAAATTCGCCATATAAAGAAAAAAATATTTTTTCGAGTGCCTATGACGATTACTTTTCCGCTTAAACGTAATTGATATTACCAAACCATATATAGCTTTTCATTTATATTAGCTCGCCATGATACATACAAACCGATCTATAGCGTGAACATCTTAAGTGCTGTAATTACATTTGGTGACCCGATAGATGGCGCTAGATTGTCTTTCGTGATTGATTATTCCGGTAATTGAGTTAGCGCGTATTTGTAGACGTTAGTCCGGGACGGGTGTACATTTGTAAATTCTTATTTGGACTAAAGTGGTGAGAATATTGATTAATAAACTATCGATAATTGCCACGATAACACTTACGTTGGTGGTCGCGGTAATTTTTATGAAGTAATGAACTAGAAGAAGTGGAAGTACAAGAGAACAAAAGTCGAAGCCACATACTACTTACATATTTAATTCATGCGAAATAGATGACTTTTGATTTCAATTTGAAATCAAAAGTCCATATAGCTTGAAAATATCAAAGTATTACTAATACAAATTTATACGTAGCTGATAACGAATACATAGGTGATATGAAAATAAGAAAAGTACAGTCAAATCATGTTGCTAAGGTCTCTGGGAATTTGTCATTTTTTCATAGAAAAACGAAGATTGGCGAGAGCCAATTAACAAGGCGTTTTAATACTAAACGGCATCAATGTAGGTTAAAACAAGTTCAAAATATTGTAAAACAAAAAACAAATCTCACATAATTGGTACATTCTGCGTAGTAATTTGTGGAACATTCTATCAGTATAAAACGTAAAGCTTTGGCCGTATAAATGGTGACCACGACGATATATTCAGGTATTTGGTGACGGGATTTGTCGCCGTGAATAGTTGCTACTAATCTAACGGATTGCGTTAGCGTGCGACAGTTTTAGTTCAAAATACATTTAATTAATCTTTTCCTATATTTTATACTAGCTTTTGCTAGCGGCTTCGCCCGCGTATATAGAGTATTCCACGGGTAACTTTGTACATTTTTTGGAAAAAGAGTAGCCTCTGTGTTAATCTAGAGTTTGAATTGCTACCATACCAAATTTCATCGAAATCCATTTAGTCGTTTTTGCGTGAAAGAGTAACAAACATCCATCATTATGGCATGGAACTGATCTGATACTGGAGCTGGAAGATCACCATAGGATCTCCGCAATAAAACGTTATAGCCCCGTCGAGTTTGGACTCGAATAATTAGTCTTGACGAGCACCTATTTTGTCTCTTAAATATGGTATTCAGGGTCTTGCTATTAAGTTGAAAGATGGTCACAAGAATACCGTTATAAAAAGCTTGTTTTCTATAAAAGTTTTTTTTATAATCATTATTATTCAAATAAAGATTTACAATCTTATATTTTTTCAACATTCCGCGTATTAAAGTGCACATAACAATAAAATATAGACTAGGATCATACAGAGTGGTCACTCGTCAGCATAAAATAATTACGCGGTAGACCATCAGATAGCGCGGCAAAAACTGCGTTCCTCATAATAAATTATCGCTCCCGTAATGATTAGTGATTAATGACGTCACACAGATAGTAAAAACGACATCGGTATTCGTTTGACCTACATAAGCACCGCGTAATGTCTCGTTAGCACCGTCATTTCGACTCATTCTGACCTCAATGTGACAAAGAACAGGAGTTTTTGATATTAAGGTACTTGCTGTCCTTATGGCTTCTTTTTTCTTTATATAGTATAAAATGAAGCCGCTTCCTTTTCAGTTCGCTTAGATCTTTTAAACTTCTCAATGGTACTCAATGGATCTTATCAGCAATAGAGTGATTCAAGAGAAAGTTTATACAGCGACACCGACACAAATAATGTGCGAAGCTGGGACAGGTCGCTAGTTTAAAATAAAATTCAAAATAAATTAAGTTCTATTTCAAATTCCAATTTTAAACTGTGTGCACAGTGATGAAGTGCAATAATTATGACGAAAATTAATTGCTTTCTTTCTGAACTGCTAAAACTATCATTTATAATTAAAAAAATAAAAAATATTATAAATTTATTTGGCCCGATTTTTAACTTAAATGCGTAATATCCGCGCTAAGTAATAAAGGGGGTTTCAAATGGGACTCTCGAACTTACTTCTTCTTCTTCTGACTTTGACAGCGCATAGCGTATAGCTTTATGTGTTAAATTTAGCAGGAATAGATATTTAGTCATGACAAATTACGTAATGAACGAACCACAGTCAATGATTGCTGCCCTAGAAGCCAACAAAACTCAGGTCCTTTGTGAAATTCAGCCTCATTAAATGCGAAGCTGTAGTCAAAAATTAGTCTACAGCGGAGTCACGGGCGCACGGCGGCTGAAATTATTTTTGTCTTCTAATATTCTTAACATTTTTATAAAAATTGTGGTTATATCACTTAAACAGGTTGTTTTAATTCATTTCAAAGTTCGAGCGCTCCTAATGAAAAACACTTTAAACATTACATAGCATACATCTAAACATTCGCGCGCTACGCGTGATAACGCTGTTACTGTTGGCACCTGTATCGTGCGACGTGACGTTTAATTAAATTTGCAATACCGAATACAATTGACACGTACACTCGTCACCATTTGTATGGATTTCTGGATGTTTAACACAGGTTTGTGCTCCCGATCAATTTACGTACACTTACGATCACCGACAGACCCGGTGCACCATTTAGACCTTATCGCTATAGTAATAGGATCGAATCGAGTGACCTACGTAAATGTGATTCTTCTACGAGAATTGATAAGGTACAGATAGTACATAGAAAAGAGCGTGAAGTGGCTAACAGGTGTTAAAATAAGGCCAAATACGCTGCGATGCACTTTAACCTATCTATAACGAGTAATGTTGCGAGTAACCATTCAAGCTCAGCAAAACCATAACGCACAATGAATATTTTTTCAATAAAATATTGACAGGCGTTGAGTACGCGTCGCACTGTACAGGGCTCATAAAATCGAGACACGTCCTCGACATAAACATGCTAAATCAACATCTCGTTCTCTCGCGTCAAATAAATTCAAACTTCCACGCTTAGCTGTTGGCTCTTCGACTAGATGGTTCCGCGACTTTTATTGGTAAAGTACAATTGATGGTCATTGCTATAGTTGTTTCCAGCTATACGATAATCTTTGGATAAATGTTGGAGCTATACGATAATCTTTGGATAAATGTTGGAGCTATACGATAATCTTTGGATAAATGTTGGAGCTATACGATAATCTTTGGATAAATGTTGGAGCTATACGATAATCTTTGGATAAATATTGGAGCTATACGATAATCTTTGGATAAATGTTGGAGCTATACGATAATCTTTGGATAAATGTTGGAGCTATACTATAATCTTTGGATAAATGTAGGAGATATACGATCATGTCTGACTCGAATGTCAAGATTAATTAACGAATACTGTAATGTCTTGGACTTGCACTTCGATTCTCCGACGTCTTTTTTCCACCATTTAAGAGATCATCTTAAGTCTTACTAAAATTTGAAATCGTTCTCAAAAATCATTGTCATTCTTTCAATATTAATTATTTTGAAATTACAATTAGATTTCTTTTTTGTCACTATTAATTATTTTGTAATTACAATTAGGTTTCTTTTTTATTTATTTTATCAATGATTTTACTGTTTTTTTTTTTTGGTATTTTAATTATTTTTTTAATTTTAAAGAAGGTTTGTATCAATTTTAGTAATAAAAGTTTTTTTTTTTGCGAATTGTAATGCATGAATTTTGTTTATTTTAATGTAAATTTTTTGTAAGCAGGTTGTGTTTGTCTTTAAGAAATTGATATACGTTTCATTGTGATTTTAATTGTATTTTTTAAATGTATTACGTGTAATCAATTGGTGACAAACCTAATAAAATAAATAAAAATAAATAAATAGTGAATACTCAAGTAATAATAATAATACCTATGGACTCTTCACACCACGTCAGTCTGGCCCCGCGGTAAGTACCCGAAGGACTTGTGTTACTGGAACCAGATAAAGGAAAGTATATTTAATCAAAATCAAAAAATCAATAATTCTTTATTTGCTTTACAATATATATAGTATTAAATAGTGTGGGGACCTCCTTTTAAGTTAAATACTTGTGTTAGGAGAATCCCGCTCCTTCCTTCCGACAATTATTACTATTTTTATTAATAGGTACATATATTATATTATAATTATTATTTTTATAAATAATATATATTTAATACATTTATACTAAGCACAATATATTAAATATTGTTTTATATTAAAACATACTAGCTTTTGCCCGTGTGGGAGAGTGTTCGTGGCAAAAAACTTCTTTAGCAAATATACCTACTGCAATATAGTAATAGCACAGAGTAAAAATATATACTATATAATAAATTTTCACACGTACTTTTTAATTTTAAGATATCTCCTAGATAAGGATAATTAAATTGTATCAGTCTAAATAGCTTCTGATAATACCACATTATTTCTGATCATTATTTTAAACTTAGAATGGGTATAGTAACCTATCCTTAAAATATAGACACTACATGCCATCGCGGACTTTTTTGTAGACCTATAAAGAGAAACAATCCCACCATACATTGTTTTGTTATTTATCTCCAACGGGTTAGGTTAGGCAGCGTTTTCGATAAAAGTTCCCAGACGGCTTGATTTTTTCTGACACCTTCATCAATTGTCGTCATAAATAAAAACAAATTCCACAAAACCTTAACTAATTATTATCGACCTAAACCTTCCTAAGGAACCACGGTCGGTAAGCGGCATAAAATGCTTTCAGTAGTTTTTGAGATTATCGCGAACATACAGACTGATAGACTCGGCGGGACTCGTATCCTATGTACGTCCCCACCAATTTTCAGCCAAATCGGTTCAGACTTTCTTTTATATTTATATAGATTTAATACACATCCATGACCCAGGAACATTGAAAACTTTTTTATTCCCTCGGCGGGATTCAAGCCCGTGACCACCGGCTTGAACGCTGACGCGCTTACCACTGGGCCACAGAGGCCATCGCTAAAAAAACATATTAGATTATAATTATCTGTGTAGTCAGCGCAATATGTTCACAGATTTAAAAATCGAATACCGTTTATTTATTTAAAAAAAGATTCTCGGTCTTGTCACAAGGTCTTGTCAAACTTGTTTAGTCGTTGAGAAAATGGAATTGACTCGAGAAAATTCTAGAGCGATGATTTATTATGACTTTCGAAGTGGTTTAACACAAAAACAGTATGTTGACCGGATGATTTCTGAATTTGGTGATGAAGCCCCATCCAAAACCACAATTTATCGCTGGTTTGCTGAATTTCAACGTGGACGTGTTAAGCTCAGTGATGATCCCCGCCAAGGTCGTCCAAAAACTGCAGTCACCCAAGAAAACGTTGATGCTGTGCGTAAGCGGATTGAGGAAGATCGACATGTGATATACCGCGAAATTTAGGCAACTTTAGACATTGACATGAGTCAAATACAAATAATCTTGCATGAACAATTAGGTGTAAAAAAGTTGTTTTCCCGATGGAAACCGCATTTTCTCTGTGAAGAGCAAAAAGCGGCTCCCGTTACTTGGTGTGTCAGAACTCTCGAAAGATTTCGCGCAGAATCCTCAAATATTGTATACAACATCGTATCAGGTGACGAATCCTGGATATACGCGTACGAACCCGAAACAAAAAACCAGTCACGAGTTTGGGTGTTCGAAAATGAGTTAAAGCCAACAAAAATTGTTCGTTCACGGAGTGTTGCAAAAAAAATGGTGGCCACGTTTGTCTCCAAAACCGGCCATGTTGCGACTATTCCTCTTGAGGGACAAAGAACGGTTAATGAACAGAATGGTATGCTAACATTTGTTTGCCACAGGTCGTTTCTGAACTCCGTAAAGAGAACTGCAACCGCCGCATCATCCTCCATCACGACAATGCGAGTTCTCACACCGCGCACAGAACAAAAAAGTTTTTAGAGCAAGAAATCATAGAATTATTAGACCATCCACCGTACAGCCCCGACCTAAGCCCTAATGATTTCTATACTTTCCCTAAAATAAAGAATAAATTGCGTGGTCAGAGATTTTCATCACCTGAAGAAGCTGTGGACGCCTACAAAACGGCCATTTTGGAGACCTCAACTTCCGAATGGAATGGTTGCTTCAATGATTGGTTCCATCGAATGGAAAAATGTGTCAAATTTCGCGGAGAATACTTCGAAAAGAAATAAATACATTTTTAAATAGTAATGTTGTGTCACTTCCTTGATTCCCGAAATTTTCAGTGCCGCCCTCGTACAAGAGCCCGCCCGCTTTTAAATTTTCTCTCGACAACAGTGTGTATACACTGTATACAGAAAATTTAAAAGACCTGATCCTCCTATCTATAAACGTCTGGCAGCGCCTTAATTATTCGGCTCAGGTGCCGGCCCGCGATAAATATTTCTTCACCATCAATCAGAGCCAAAGTTTTCTCAACTTTAATTGTTTATTACAACATAAATTACGGTTATGCAGTTCACTACAGATTAAAATATATAGGTTAAGTTTCATAACTATGAACTGGAATAAATAAATAACTACCTACATACACCTACAGTTTCCACACCGACACTTACAAACTACATATACTACGTACATTTAGACCTACACCTACAAGAATTTCTCGTTTAAAGTATAAAATAAAATCGGTCAACACTGTGACAAGAGAATTTTATATGGAATAAGGTTCATTAATGTTGTTACAAGCTTATATGCGCTTTTTCACCCGTGTCATTAAAAAAAAAGTGTGTGTCAGCTCCGACGCACGACTGGAGTTTACTCTAAAAAGTAAAATTTTGTGTGCAATGCAAAGCGACTAGCGATCGATTTGAGTTCAAAAATTCGCGCCATGTGAAAAAAAGTGAAAGGTGCGCAGAATAGGTTGCGCACCAAAACGTAACGAGGTCATTCGTTCAGTAGATTTACTAGTCATATTTTTTTCATACCGGGGGCCTTATATGAAAATCGATTCTTAAGGAGTAAACTCCAAAAAACACGTATTAAGGGCGTCACCGACGCGAACATACTATAATATAATATTATCTTAAGATGCCTGGATATATTTCATATTACAGTACGTAATATGAAAATATTTCGTATCTTATAGCCGTCTGTGATAGTTCATGCTATCTGCATAATAGTATAGTATGCGATATATTTTTATGTTAACCAAAAATATTATAGTATCTCTATCTGTACGCCTTTAGAGCAAGGTGTAAGAAATATTATGATCAACTTCGCCGTTTTGTAGGACAAGCACAGCCTAGTACCAATAATAATATATAATTTTATATCATAATATAAAATTAAATAATTATTATTACACAGAAATAAAACTAATAATAATGAATAATAATTAAATAAAAAAATATTATTAGTACCTACGTAAAACTAACTTTTGACTGTGGTGAAAACCATACTTTTGCGTAGTTAAATCCAAGCATTCCGAGACAAAAGAGTTTTTCATACTACACTAGGAAGATTAAAATCGACCACATGCGATTTGTTTCATAAACTGATCACATTGATTATGGATATTATGTTTATCGAAAAAGTTGTCAACTAGAAACCTAATAATCTGGAATATGCGGCAACGATTTATCTCGAATGTTCGATGTTGTTTGATAAAATCCACTGCAATATCCGATGCGGTTTGGCAATTATACCACAAATTACCGCAGCCAGGGCATTCAGGACTCAATGGTTCACGTAATAAAGTAGAGTATACATCGGTAGCCAGTGGCAATTTACTACAATAAACCATTAAAATTTACCTTTCGCCGGCTGAATTACTACACCTACCACTAAACAGTGGGCCGCAAGTAATTCATTCGCTTAATTAAAGAAATAGCGTTTAAAAAAATCTACAACATTTTGATTGACCTTATTCGCCCTTTAATCAAATTAAACGTTTAAAATTAATATATATATATATATATTTAAAAGGTTTTGGTAAAACCATCTATCGCGTATATTATGAACTATGTAAGTTATGTCGTCGTTTGTCGATTGGATTGGAAACTAATGGACGTATATATTGAAATAATTATTTTCCGAGTATTCTACTTATAAATTACTAAATTTCAACGGAAAAACATACATTAAGGTAACATAACAAGGTAACATTCAAATAAGGGACGTTCGCAAACTACTATTTAGGATGAAGTTCATTAAACTATAGCGATTAAGATTAAAAATACTTACTGTTTCTAATAAAGGCTTACATGGTTATTTTATTACATTTTATTGTTATTATTTATAACACCCTACAACAGTTTTCAGACCTTTAGAATATAAATTTGTGTAAGTCACTTACTAACTTTCATCCCCGAGTTCAAGAGGTCGGAGGACAAGTTTGACAATTTTTATGTTGTTTATGTACTAATACTAGCTTACATACGAAATTTCAGCTTCCTAGGACATTTAGAAGTACCCTATAATTTTGTTGATCGTCAGTGAGACAGTGACGAAATCAGGGGTTTTAGATATCAATAAAATCTGAAGTGTAAGACCTATGCAATCAAAACTTTACATGTGTGATAAGTCCACTGTTAGAAACGTATCTTGAAAATTTGATTAATCTGGTATAATCCAAATCCAAGTTATGAGGGTTTAAAAATTCGAAGAAACGCTTCGAGAAAAGGTGGTCTGGTAGGTAGGTCTTGCGCTTCGCTTGGCTCGTCATGGCGGGGCATGACGCGCTACCGTGCCCCCAGATTGTATTAGGTTAGTTGGACATATTATTTTTAAGGTTCCAAAGTAACTATAAGGAACCCTTATAGTTTCGCTCTGACCGTTCGTCTATCTGTCTGTCTTTCTGTCTGTCTGTCTGTCTATCCGCTCTTCTAGCTTCTGTAATTATGAATATAAATGTATGAAATTTGGTATAGTTATTATTAATTGAATAGATCTCAGTTTAGGCATTATAAAATAATAATTATTTTATATTTTAGGGGTGACTCTCTATACATGTGAAATGGGGATTAAAAATATTTTTTAGTTCTATCCCGTCGTATGGGGTATCGTTAAAATAAAGGCAAGGTTTCATAGATGACATGTATATGATATATATATATATATATATATATATATATATATATATATATATATATATATATATATATATATATATATATATATATATATATATATATATATATATATATATATATATTTAAAAGGTTTTGGTAAAACCATCTATCGCGTATATTATGAACTATGTAAGTTATGTCGTCGTTTGTCGATTGGATTGGAAACTAATGGACGTATATATTGAAATAATTATTTTCCGAGTATTCTACTTATAAATTACTAAATTTCAACGGAAAAACATACATTAAGGTAACATAACAAGGTAACATTCAAATAAGGGACGTTCGCAAACTACTATTTAGGATGAAGTTCATTAAACTATAGCGATTAAGATTAAAAATACTTACTGTTTCTAATAAAGGCTTACATGGTTATTTTATTACATTTTATTGTTATTATTTATAACACCCTACAACAGTTTTCAGACCTTTAGAATATAAATTTGTGTAAGTCACTTACTAACTTTCATCCCCGAGTTCAAGAGGTCGGAGGACAAGTTTGACAATTTTTATGTTGTTTATGTACTAATACTAGCTTACATACGAAATTTCAGCTTCCTAGGACATTTAGAAGTACCCTATAATTTTGTTGATCGTCAGTGAGACAGTGACGAAATCAGGGGTTTTAGATATCAATAAAATCTGAAGTGTAAGACCTATGCAATCAAAACTTTACATGTGTGATAAGTCCTCTGTTAGAAACGTATCTTGAAAATTTGATTAATCTGGTATAATCCAAATCCAAGTTATGAGGGTTTAAAAATTCCAAGAAACGCTTCGAGAAAAGGTGGTCTGGTAGGTAGGTCTTGCGCTTCGCTTGGCTCGTCATGGCGGGGCATGACGCGCTACCGTGCCCAGATAGTATTAGGTTAGTTGGACATATTATTTTTAAGGTTCCAAAGTAACTATAAGGAACCCTTATAGTTTCGCTCTCTCCGTCCATCCGTCCTTCCATGATAACTTCGGTAATTATGAATATGAATAGTCAAAATATTGTATAGTTATAGGTTGCATATACACTTTATTTTTGATATCATATAACTTTGTATTTTAGGGGTAGTTCCCCATACGTGATAAGTGGGGATGAATTTTTTTTATTCATTACATCCCATCATGTGGGGTATCGTCGAATAGGTCTTTTTAAGCAAGGTTTCATACATGACTTTGTAGGGTTCCGTAAAACTTAAGGAACCCTTATAGTTTCACTCTGACCGTTCGTCTATCTGTCTGTCTTTCTGTCTGTCTGTCTGTCTATCCGCTCTTCTAGCTTCTGTAATTATGAATATAAATGTATGAAATTTGGTATAGTTATTATTAATTGTATAGATCTCAGTTTAGGCATTATAAAATAATAATTATTTTATATTTTAGGGGTGACTCTCTTTACATGTGAAATGGGGATTAAAAATATTTTTTAGTTCTATCCCGTCGTATGGGGTATCGTTAAAATAAAGGCAAGGTTTCATAGATGACTTTTTTAAAAAGTCAACCATTTTCGAGAAATCGGCCTCCAAAGTGGTTTATAAGTTG
This sequence comes from Phengaris arion, assembly GCA_963565745.1. Taxonomy (NCBI): domain Eukaryota; kingdom Metazoa; phylum Arthropoda; class Insecta; order Lepidoptera; family Lycaenidae; genus Phengaris; species Phengaris arion. Next base: position 3,067,538 of record OY751442.1, read on the forward strand.
GGCCCTTGGCATTTCTAAACTATAGGAGGCATAATCTTGTAAGTTTCGATGCGATAGATCATGTTAAAAACTCTTTAGGAAAATTATTTTGAGCGAAATCAAACTTCTGTTTTAATATGCCACTGTCTTTACCAATACGCCAACTTCCAACTCAACTCGGTACATTCACTAAACAGGCGGGTAATGGCGAATCCATTTTGATGTCAGTTTGACATTTGATAGTTTGAAAGCCAATTAATTAGTGCGCTGGAGGCTGTTCCGAAGTTTCGCGTGTCGATGCCAGCTCGACGTGATAACGTGACGATATCACAGTTCGTCTGTAACAAGGACATTCATTTAGTTTGGTCAAAAGTTTACTGTGTGATGATGCTGAAGCTACAATAATTATAATATCTATGGACGATTCCAAACCACGTGAATCTGGTTCTGTACTAAGTATCCGAAGAACTTGTATTACAGGCACCAGAGAACGGAAATATATTTAATACTTTTTTACTTATACATATATCTAATACATCCAAGGCCCACGAATACATAAAAACTTTTTGTCCTTCGGCGGGATTCGAATCTGCGCCCTCCGGCTTAAGCGGCGATGCGCTAATTTTTTTCTAAAACTTGAATTAAAGTGTACGATACGAATAGACTCGGATTCAACCTGGTGTAATCACTTTTGTTACAACCATTATAGGAGGCTATAATGGTTGTAACAATGCTTCATCGGATTGCAATCATAGTCCTTCTAAAAAAAACCATAGGTCTTGAATGAATACATATTCATTCTTATTTAAAATCCTTATTTAAAAGACATTAGCTGAATATGGACATTATATTCAGCTAATGTGTATTAAATAAGGATCAGATCAAACCGGAATGAGATGGTACGGGATGCAGCACGACATTTTTAAAATAGTGATACAAAATTGGACTTTATTCAGTTCACAAAAAGGTACACGTTTCATTGCAAGAGCTGCCCCGGGTTATCATGCAGAGCGGTGCAGTTTGACATTCGAACTCTTGCAATTAACGTTTATCTTCTTGGGTAGTGAATAAAGTTCAATTTTGAATCGCTCTCAAAAAAGGCAGTGCCCCGTGTCGCGTATCGTCTGTTTTCGTTGTGAAATGATCCTTATAGTCTATATTAAAATCATCCGAATTACACAAAGCCACGAGGCTGATTCTGCACAAAATATAATCTAAAATAAATAAAACATTAATCAATAGCCTCGCTCGTAAGCTGATACTTAAAAAAACGCTCTCTTTATTGCCCCACTAGCTCAAGCTGAGCCTATTAAAGACGTCGCCAGCAAAGATTGCATTAATTCTATAAATGACTCGCATTATTCCCAGCTATACCTACTTCCCTTTGAGTATAAATACTACTATTATACTGTACAACGATATAATTCCATTTGGAGGCCTCAATTTACTGGCAAGTTGTAACTGCAGCTCAGATCTGATTATGACCGAATTAAAAAGTGAGTTCTTATCTTGAAGTATAATAACTGTGGATTTGGGTATATCGTTTACTAAAGATAGTAATTATAGATCTTACATTACCTATAGAAAACTGGTCTTTTAAAAGTCTTTCAGGTATCTGGATTAGCAAAATTAATGAAGATAGGAAATAATAAAATGTATGAAATAAACCTTGAAATTGTACGATTGTATACCTGCATTTTTTAGTCGTAATTTGTTTAGGTACTAAATTAAATAGTACCTGTAAGTTTTACGCATATTATCTGATATTATATTATAAAAACATGAGAGGTGTCAAGGGACACCCGGATGGAACAAAGTTATAATATATATATAGTATAATATAAATATATAGTTGATAATGAAGAATTGAAGCCTATTTTGGAAGATATATATATGGATATATATATATATATATATATATATATATATATATATATATATATATATATGATTAGCCGGAACAAACACACAGACTGACAGACGGACAGAAAACAATTTATATTTTATTGTAAGTACCGATCATACTTTTAAATGAATTAAGTGAAAATAAAAGCTGTTAATTTGAAATTACAAACAGACACTTCAATTTTGTTTATCTGTATAGATATATTATTTTATACAAAACAAATAGTTGAACTAAGTATATATAGTGCGCGCGGAACTAGCGCCTTAGGTAGGGACAGGGGTGAGGGGGCGGGTTGCTTGCTGCTCGTAGTGTTGCCGCCGCGAAGTCCGGCTCCGTACTGAGTAATAACATTAAGCGCTCGGCTAGCTAGTTACAATATGTAACAGTCATAACAGTCACAATGTGTAATTGCAAAATTCTACATTATTGTCAAGGTGATAAGGTCGTTTTTTGTATCATTCTTAATTGTCGTTATTACATTGTGATTTCGAGTGGCAAAAAGTGTCGTGCCTAATCAATCCGTCAAGCTTCCATGCAATTCGCAACGTGCCATAAGGAACTACGTTCCAATTTTAATATATAAAATCAGATTATATTGTGATCATTTATCTAAAAGTTAGTTTACCTCTGGTCGGATCGGCGTATTTCCATGTGAACAATTTAACGTTCAGCTTAGTTTAACGGATTACAGGTTCACGATGTAATACGCTATATTCGTATCAAGAGCCGACAATCGTCAATTCGGTTTGAAGTCCATTGAAAGAACCACGCTGGTGCATATTTGCGGTAAAATCGAATCAAAACCAGCGAACAAAAAGGTTACATAGTTTTTTTTTAAACGAAGTTATATTTTGAGAAATATTTTATGATTTTTAATTGAATTATGCGTTGAAAATTACGCCCAACTTAGGCTCAGATCACATCGAAATGTTACGATAGGCGACACTGCGCTGAATTTTTTATACAGCGATTAAAAATTGAACTTTATTCATTACACAAGAAGATAGACGTTAAATTGCAAGAGTTAGAATGTCAAACTGCACTACAACTGAAACGTGTATACTATGTGCTCTTTACAATGCGAGCAGTTAGGTGTATTCCACCACGGTAGCCTACTTCGAATTTGGCTATCGCATAACACGAATTGCATTTTCAATAGGATAAGCACTTATGTAACTCATAAATAGAAATATGGTAATACCACTCGCTGATAGATTGTTTTCTAACTAATTGTTCATGTTGAATATTTACTGTATGTTAGAAAATTCTTTTACAGAACGCTTTGAAACATAGTTTACGTGTTTCTCTCTCGAACTGTATACAATATACATAGTATCATTTTATATTAGTTGTTTCAAATTTTTAATGAACATTAATAGTATTGATTATTTTCTATGGAATATGGTTTCTATAAATGCTGTAAAAACCGCACTAGACGGCAGTGGAGCGACGCAACGTGACGCGTCCCTACTAGTTATACCGCAATGGAGTGCCACGTTGCGTAGTTCCGCTGCCGCGTAGTGCGTTTTTTCTCATTTAATTTCATACAAAGAATATTTCGCCGTATCGCGTCACGTAGTTCCGCTGCCGCGTAGTTACTCCTAGTGCGGTCCCACGAGTTCAGGCGGGCGCCATAGTCACCGCTTGACAGGAGTGCAGTATGTCAAGCCTTAACTATGGAGCGCGCGACTCTGCTCGCCGCTGCCGCGCTACCGCCGCGCTACTTGCCGCTGCCGCGCTACCGCCACGCTACCGCCGCGCTGCTCGCCGCTGCCGCGCTACCGCCGCGCTGCTCGCCGCTATGTTCAAGGCAGCGGCCTTATTGTTAAGTACAATTGCTTTGACAAAATAACCTCCAATGCTTAGTTCCAAATTTACTCCTACACACTACACAATATTATTCCTGAAGCTTGACAAACTAACTACACTAAAGTCGATATTTAATATAATATCTCCAAAGCCCGGGCTGATTGAAGCCCGCTAATTGGGGATTAAAATTTAATAATCACATCAAACGAATCAAAGGTTTCTCTCCTCTGCCTCACGTTATTATAGTAATGAAACTCGATTGTGTTCTTGTTGGCTTATTGGGGGCTTTAGTCCCGTGTGGGTAAAAGTATGTAGTAACAGCAAATGACTGGGTAGTCACGTGCTTTCAAAGCCTAAAAAATAGGGGTGTAGGTTAGATAGTTTGGATGACTCGTTTTGTCGATACAATAATTAAAATATCAGACACTTAATGCTAAATAGTTTTCCCTTGTGCATGTTATGTACATTGTACAATACTCGTACAACAAGGATAATGATATTATCTCACTTAATAAATAATGCATACGACGCGTTAAGCCGAAGTCCGTTAGCACGTTAGCGGACGTGCACCTCGATTCCAGCTTTATAATATTAAAAGTTAGCGTGCAATGAATAGAAAACACCGACTCGATAACATGCACTCGGATTTTCATGACGCGAACTTTCGCTGGGAACTGTACGTAACTACACTTATTATGTGATTCCAGGTGAAGTTGGACATTATATTATGTATTTTGTTTTAAGAAATTAGAGTGATCTGCTATGTGTGTAGTGATATTTATTATATACTGAGGTTATCCTCCTTACATTTTTAAAAACCTATCCCCCTTATATTTTCAAAAAGCGTTTTGACATTAATTAAAAGTACGTTGCTACTTTTAATTAATGTCAACACCAGCTAGTATCTTCAATAATTACTATTTACTATGAGTCTGTGCCATCATAAAACTATTGCTTATTATTTGACGACATCTGTGGTTCAGTGGTTGAGCACGTTGGTGGCTGTTGGTTGGGAGTCACGGGTTCGAATCCCGCCAAAAGGAAAAATTAAGTTTTTAGCTGTGTAATGGATGTGTATTAAATATATTATGTATTTATAGTATAAAAGTTTTAAATATACTTCTCGTTGTCTGGTCCCCGTAACACATTACACAAGTACTCGGGATACTTAGCACGGGGCCAGACTGACGTGGTGTGGAGCGTCCATAGATAATATTATTATTAGATATTATTCCTTGTTTGTGTAGGACTAAGTATTACAGAATATATATGATACAGGCGTATGTGCGAACTGGGAAGGAAGAAAAAGCTTTATAATTTACCCAGGGATCTGAAATTGTAATTAAAGTATCTAAACTATCTGAAATATACGTCCTTACATCCTACAAGTATCAAGACGAATTCAAAGACCACTTCATGTTTTAGAAAAAATGTTATGGATTTTCCTTTAGGGTATTCTGATCACAATAAATATCTCGTACATCAGAGCCGTAATTTTGTATTTACATATTTTCATGTTTATTATGAATATTTTGTTTCTACGTGAGTCGTTTCGGGTAGTAGACGGGTAATGTTTCTCTCATCAAAATATCTTTCTCATATGTGGTCTAAATTTTACTGAACTCGCACAATGACGACCACACGATATGGCGCCAACGTGGTGGAAACTCCATCGAACAAAACTACATTTACACATACAGAGGCGTCTATTTCGAGCATTTTCATTGAGCATTTGAGCATTCGTCTGATACGTATTAAATAGTCTTTTTAAAAACATGATTTTAAAAGTCTTAAACATAAAATTTTGCTTTTAATAGTGCTTTGTTTTTTTAAGCAAAATCACTGAACGATCTTCAATTGAATTCGGCACATAGTTTATAATATCTCATCAGATATTATCCCGGAAATAATACTGTTTCTGCTAGATAAGCAAATTTACATTCAGCGCAAACGAAGACGAGTAGTATCTATATTCCATACCATTTAAAGGGATTACTCGACAAATTGCAGCATTCGCATCATTTGGGATCATAATATCAATATACGATTCCGTCCTTGGAAGTCGGACCTTTTTGTCATTTTATCGCGCGTCAGACAATCGCCTTAACTTTTTCGGCCAGCCGTCGCCATTTTTGTCGCAATCGTATTTGTAACGTACTTTAGTAAGATTTACGGTGTCATTGGTTGACAAAAACGTGTCTATGGTCTATAACTATGGTTAATGTTTGATACCGACACTACTGTATTTTATACAAAAATATTTAAAAAAGTAAATTAAATTAGTATGGATTGTGTTACTAGGATTGGTGCTATTTTTAAGAATGGGTAGGTACTATTTATCAAGTTGCCGTTGCCGCTCCACCAACATAAGACAACGCCGATGAATCGTGTCTCAATACAGAGTTCAACTACTTCTGCAATCGATGGGGGTCACTTCCTTTACGTTAAATATTTTGAGGCGTCCCAGTGCAAAGGAAAATATTTAGAAACTAGTCGAGCGAGAACTTTGTCGATAGTATTGTATAGTTTGATCTTTCGTGTCATAATAGTATCAGTACGTCACATTGGTTGTACTATATATATATATATATATATAGTATATAAACGGTTAGCTGTTGCTTCTTTCATAACCATCTGTTCATTCATAGCGGCACAAAATCCCTGCAAACACAGTCACAAGTAAAACTTAAATCTTAGGGTCAGCTCACAGCACGACAATACGCGACGCTGTATTTTTAAGATAGCTATTCAAAGTTTAATTTTATTCACTATACAAAAAAAACGCGTTTCATATGACACACACACTGCACATGCGCTGTGCAGCGCGAAGCGACCTGACATTCGAACTCTATCAATGAAGCCGTATAATTATTCTTCGTAATGAATAAAGTTCAGTATTTAATAGCTATCTTAAAAATGCAGCGCTATGTACATAGGTACTGTTTCGTTTCCTTGTGAATTGACCCTTAAGATCAAGCTACGGATCTAAAGTAGTTATAATTAAACAGGTTTATGCACAGAGGCTTGTAATTAAATCTAGTTTACCGTTATATTAGCGATTTCATGAGCAGGGAACTTCTGTTTTATTCCTATCCTATTTTGTTCGCTCGACTTCATGGCTGAAATGTAACTCGCGCTTTAAACAGGGAGTTTTCTAATGACAAATCCTACTTGTGTTTGATAGATTTTCTCAATTTGCTGGGCAATAGAGAGTTCGTTATAGTCCAATTGCGCTCGCATTTCAATTCCTTCAGTACCTACGCGAAAGAGCGTCTGCTACAATATTTTGAGATCCTTGGATATGTTCGATTTATATACAAAACTGACATATATAGTCTAAGTATCTTACAGGATACATTGATTCTCTTATACTGTAAATAATCCAGGATCATAAAAAAGTGTATAAGTAATTTGAATCAGGGGCATATATTATGGGTCTAACGATTTTGTTCTGATAGAAAAGACTCACTTGACAAGATAAGTCTAACAACCACTGTAAGGTCGTATATGACGTACACTACGTATACTTTTTGTTGTTCTCCATTTTGTTGTTACTCTTTCACGCATTTTTTTTCACACATGCTTTTTCATTAAATGGATTTTTGACGTGATAACGTCTTATAATTTGATGGAGCCGACTGCACGCACGAAAAAACATGACTCATAACGTTACCACCGCATTTGCCGTTACCTCAGCTGGCCGCATCTTAGGTATGTGAGCGGTGGGACGGAGAGGCGGGGGCGCTTGATGTTATTACTCAGATCGGAGCCGGACTTCGCGGCGGCAACACGCCAACCTAAGGCGCGGCCAATTAGTTCCGCGCGCACTATAAACATGACGTTGTCACGTTCAAATATCGTCAGTAAGCCGACTTTACAGACAACCGATTTTTTATTAATTTCTTATGGTAGTAGTTTAATCTCTGAATTAATACACATGCTATTTTTATCCGAAAAAAGTACAGTGTTCCCGTAGGTGACTATATAGTAGTATTTAAGCGGAGGGAGCCGCGGGCAAAAGCTCTGCTTAAAACCTTTTATAATACAATTTCATACTCATTTCCTAGCTCGTGAATTATCTGACCGAAACAAAGATCGTGGGTCAGTGAATGCACTGCGAATGAATAATATTCACTGTATGGGCAGTATCGGGGTCGAGCTTGTCGTTTGTCACAATGTGCACTGTCCGTGTATCGGCTGCACTGATTTGGTTCTAGATGAGCATTGGATACGAGTAAATAATGCTAGTATACTCTCTACGGGTTTTTGCCTTTTGCTATGTATACTCGGCACCAGTAGCGAAGGCTGGTTCTCTATTAAATGGAAGCCCCAGCCTACAGGCTACATCTACAAGATGTAAGATCAGTTGCAGAACTTATTTCAATACCTACCTTAAGAAATTTAGTACCTCGGACAAAAAAATACAAAAAGTATACTGATCTAGAAGGCAATGTTGTAGGTAACGAAGTTTAAAACTTTATTTTCACAATTATTGGGTCCTTACATATGAAATTGGCGTTTTGTCGTACTGGCCACTTTGATCTTAAATATATCTTCTTTGGTTAGGAATTCCAATTTCAAATTTATACCGCTATTTACTCATGCATTTGTGTTTCGAAAACCGTTAGTCCTTGTTTTTCCCACCACGTCCGAGTTAGCTGTAGGCTAGGGTATTAGTGATAAAACTGTTTTAATCCACTTGAAGCTAATTGGTAAGGTGAAAATGCTTGAAAGGTGGGTACCTCATGAATTGAGTGCAGCAAACCGACAAACGCGCGTCGACTGCTGCGTTACAACCGGCACAATAATGAAGGAATTTTAAATCGAATCATTACCTGTGATGAAAAGTGGATCCTGTACGATAATAGGAAATGCTCATCGCAATAGATGAATCCTGGCGAACCAGCTAAAGCCTACCCCAAGCGAAAATTGACTAAAAAAAAGTTACTTTTAAGCGTTTGGTGGACTAGTAGATGTATATTGCCAGCAACTGCAAATCATGATGGAAAAGCTAGCTGTTAAACAACCGAGGTTGGTCATTCGCTCTAGGCCACTGCTGCTTCAGGACATCATTAGACCACACACTGCACAACAGACGGCTACCAAATTCGAGGAGCTTCAATTGGAATGTCTAAGACATCCACCGTACTCCCAGGACCTCCAACGCCTTACCTTGCTCACCTGACCTTGCTCAAACGGAGCAAGCACCAACAGATTAGCATTTTTTTCGAAATTTGGATAACTTCTTGCATGGGAAATAATTCAACTCCGATGGGGCGGTCCAAAGCGCCTTCAAAGATTTAATTGATCCTGTCCGAATGGTTGTTTTAGTAATGGAATCAATTAACTATCTATGAGATGGCAAAAGAGCATATCAATGGTATATACTTTGATTAAATAAATAATGTTTGAAAAAAATCGACTTTATGCTCCTCCTGTACGAAACGCCAATTTCATGTGTAATGACTAATGACCTAATATTATATTTTAATTAAACGTGAAGCCGGAGTGAATCGTGTTATACGCCCACCGCGCTATTACTCGACACTCGTACTAGGTTTTGTCTTTTACTCTACACTCTGACAAGTGACCACTGTGGTCGCTTGTCAGAGAATAGCCCTGATATCAAATATATATAGTACCTACTTGAAATTAATAGTGTACCTACTTTTATGAATCATAAACTGATTAATAAATTTGTTGTTTAAAATTTCTTCATACTAATTCCCAACAAAACACACAAGGTTTTAATGAAATTTCACAATAATGTTATTAATATTATAATAACACTCCACGTACCCCTAAAAATTACCAAGATTTATTTATTAAAAATATTCACAACGAATAGAGAGTTAACAATTTTATTTAGGACCGTTCCAGCGGAAATCGCTTTTAACGGCTCTACTTAAAGTCGAATATCGAACGCGGGCTTATTTTAAAACAATCTGTTCCATAGATCTGAAATGCTTATCGAATGAAAATTTTTATTGGAGCGTAAACATTTTTATTATTCTTCTTAATGGTAATACGATGTGGCTCGTTTGTATAATGGTTCTTATATGTTGCATACATGCATGGCCTTTGTAAATTGAGCTGTACGAGTTGGCTGACTCTCTGAAAATATTAAATAATGATCGTCAAATGTTGGAATCTGAAAATAGTTGACTTGATTTTTGACGAATAAAACATAAGCACTTTTTTGGGTAGTTGAACATTACTGTTCCTGCAGAATAAACTTGCACTTGCATTTTTACAACAAATAAGGATTAAGGACTGATAATACTTAACTATTAATCGCCTAGTGGTTGAAATTCGACAGCAGTTTATCTAATTTTTAAGTTTAAACTTTATTATGGTTCGTTTTGTCAAAGGTTTTACCTTTTAGATACGCAATAAAAATGTAAATGTTCTCTGGATGGAATGTGAAAGACAGATCGACAAACCTGTGACTTTTGGTGTTTTTTTGACACAATTGTCAAGCCTAACCTACAGCCATTCTACGGCTATCATTATACAAACGCATAGCGTGAGTTATTAATCTGAGGTGGTGTGTGCAAAGTTATTTTTATTAATTTATTATATTTTTAAGCTCCTACTCCATATAAACTCCAACTGGGCAAAATTTTACACTCCTACGTTCACCGTCCGAGACGATGTGTAAGCTCTGTAGTTTACCTACATAGATAGTCTGACTGTGCCAGATCATCAGATTTCTGGCTAATTTAAAATTTAACCACAAAAAAAATATTGTGTTAAAATTTACTGTAAGCGCTAAAACGAAAGGAAATGCCCGAGTGGAACCTGATCATATTGATTACCACCGCAAAAATAAACAATTGTCCTCTTTCTTCATACTAGTGTACGTCGCTGAATATTTGTACATCTCGAGTGGCCCAGTGTTACCTACGCCCCTGTTACAGGTGAGGGCGAGCCCGGCGGCGCGCGGCGGCGGCGCGGGGGCGCGGTGCGCGGCATGCGGCGCCGCCCGCTGCTGCTGTTGCTGCTGGCATTGCTCCGCGCGCATGGCCTGCTCGCCGCTTCCGGAGGTAAGTCCACATACTTAATATTAGTCTTGGATACTGGACGTCACCAAAGGTTGTCAAGACGTATAGAATCATTAAAAAATTCATAATAAAGACTTTCTGCCCATAAGAACCTTATGCACCGTTAGTACGCTTACGCGCCGCACCCTCCGCGGCGTCGCGGCACTAGGATTAGTATTACATATTCTCCTATACTTGACCTACCTTATATCAATACCTAGCATCAGTTAGTATCAAGATTAAACTAGTGTGCCAGACCATTTTTAAGGTTCCGTAAATACGTGCAGTATTTACTATCGTGTTTCTATAAATTATATTAAAAACTTATGCAATATTACTTACTATTTTGTTAATAGTTACTACACAGATCCTTCGCACATACGTTTCCTTGAGAAACAAATTTATGTATATTCTTGTGAGTCGAGGAAACGCCCTATTTGTCAAGCCCTGCGGATGTTGAAGGGGCACAATTAATATCGGCTCGCAGTCGCCCCCGGCCCCCGTCTGTCGTTTGCCTTCACTCGACTACGCCCCTGAAAGTATTTGATCTAAATCGAAAGCTATTAGAATTGTAATAATAATTAAGTTATGTTTGCAATCAAATTCAAACGTGATTCAATTTAAGTACGGACTTAGGAACTTAAAATTAGCTTTCGAAGCAAATATACAAGACTAAGTTAGAAACAAAGTTTTTGGTACGTTAGGAACACCCAACATGATATAGAAACAATGGGGTATCATTATATATTGAAAGTTATTAAACAAATTATTAATCTAAATCATAATTAAGGTAGATAATGTTATAGTAAACTTTACACTAATATAACAGCAATCAGAAAGCAATTACTCACACAATCAGTCAAACAGGAGTTAGCTGAGATTATATTAATCGATATAGCTGTAGTAACTCAGCGCCATAAATTATTTTTTTACTCATCGATTGATGTAAGGTTGTTCAAAATAAACTACCGATATTTTGAGGATATCGTCTACTGATAATGTAAAGACGTTTAGGCGTTGGTAACTATGGATACGTTATATCCTTACAAAACTGTCAAAATTTCTGCGCCGCGCACACATTGACAGTTTTCATTACTGATACATTTCACACAGGGATGCAATGTTTAATTCAATAGCAAAAAAAAGATGACTAGTGTTTGTCACTACCAATTAAGCGTATTATTAATAACCGCGTATATTCAAGTTTGTAATCTCTAGCATTTGACGACACAGAATGAACAAAATGCGTATAAATTCTATTCGTTCATAGATTTGACGATATGCTGTGATTTTTTTTTTGTGTAATCGGTAGTTTGACAACCATTTTATGTTAGAAGATAATAATGGCGAGAGACTTTGTGTGAATATAACGTGAAAAAAGTAGTTTCTTAAAAGTTAGCTTATTTTCCAGAATTTGTTCCTCATTTATATCTTTATGTAAAGGATAAGAAGTAGGGCTTGCAAATATTCGAAAATTTTGATATTCGAATATTCGATTTTTTATGGGCACTATTCGAAAAATAAAAAATAAATGTTTTTATTATGATCACTGTTGTTTTTTTGTCACAAATTTATGTAACAAAATATTGTGAAAAGACATTGGCGATTTACACAAAAATCAAAAAATTCTTATTAGCAGGCTTTAACATCTAGATAGGTGCGTAGGAATTTTAACAATTAAATATTAAAAAAAAAAACCAAAGAAATATTAAATAAACGGTAAAACTGTAGAAAACAATAATAAAATAGGCTTTTATTATTACTATTAGTCCTCTTTCACTTAGTATATCACACTAATATTATAAGGCGCAAGTTTTTGTGTGTGTTTTGGAAACCTTAAAAAAAATAATATTTATAAATTTATATTAAATAAAAGTAGCAGTTACTGTACTATGACTATTACGCCCATAGTTTATTCTAAGTTATTGAACATCTCACAACGCACTTTTTGTAGTTTAACAATAATTTTAAGAAGTTTATATTTAACTGATGAACGATAGAATTAAATTCTTTTCGTCAATCTTATCAAAATAATATCTAATAAAGCTAGATATAAAATAAAATAAGTGAATGGTCTGTAACTCTGTACAACTAACAACATTCGCTTCTGTGGGTACTCTATGGTAGAAATGCATGCATCCTTATTAGATTCACAAAAAAAGTATGTATTGATATTGCTTTCATTTTTTCTTACGTGATAAACTGTCAATATTTTTTTTGCAATTATTTATTGTTAAAAAAAAATTTTTTAAGAAAATACTTGACTTATAGTAGTAAATGTTGTAAAGTTACATGTGGAATGAATTTCCTTGACTTTTATTCACTTTTTTGTCATGGTTTTTACAGCTTTTATAGACACACGTTGGCATTTTGTGCAAGGTGCACGGGCGCGTAGTGCGTGCTACTCGTCGACCGGCTCGTCGCATACTACTACGTATAGTGATACTAATAAAAAAGTGTGTGTCAGCTCCGACGCACGACTGGAGTTTACTCTAAAAAGTAAAACACGTCCCTCAGAAGGAACAAAAACTTTAGCGATCGATTTGAGTACAAAAATTCGCGCCATGTGAAAAAAAGTGACAGGTGCGCAGAATAGGTTGCGCACGAAAACGTAACGAGGTCATTCGTTCAGTAGTTTTTACATCTCATATTTTTTTCATACCGGGGGCCTTATATGAAAATCGATTCTTAAGGAGTAAACTCCAAAAATAATACTTATAGAAATAGAATATATGAATACATTTATATTTTAAAATACATTATATTTCTTATATTATATTTATATTAATATATTAATACATACATTATATAAATAAATAATACTAATACTAAAAAGTGAAGACTCGTAACTGCCCGAGTTTCGAGTCTTAACTTTTTGCGCGCTCATACCATATCTACCTTTTTTTTAATATAATACATCTATGCATTTAGGCAGAAAGAAAATACAAAAATTTAAAAAGTATTCAAAAAGTCATTAAAATTACATTGCGCTCTCTAAGGCGCTGAGATCATTAACCTCACAGAAACAGTAATTTAAAGAGGAAGCAAAGACTGCCTTAATAACATAAATGCTCAGCTGTGGTCAATGACCTTAACAGCGCCGTAGAGAGCGTAATTTAAATTAGTAAAATTTTTCTTTTCGAAATTTTTAATTATTTTCTGCCCTAACGTCTTGACATAAGCAGTAGATCATAATATGCACAAACTATCCGTAATTGGTTTTGAACAACCTAATTTACATCATCAAAGAGAGAGACTTTTTAGCCTATTGGTAGATCGCTTATACTGTTAAAACTTAAACGGTACAAGGGTAATCAATGTGTCTCAAATAAATAACAAATTTCGAAGGATCGTTGTACTAATTACTAGAAGGCTAGATTGGAGGCTGTATGGTATAGTTCAGTACGTTAGCTTTCTACGTTGATAGAGACTGGAGCCCTAGAGCAAGGATGTTTGTGATCGGTGATGATGATGATTAAATCACGATGTGTATAATATAAACAACCTACAACAAAATAAAATTTACCTGATTTTCTGTTGATTTGATTTGAATCTGAATTCTGAATCTGATTTTCGATGACGTTTGAGATTTTCTACTCTAGTTCTTATAACGACGTAGGACGGAAGCTGAAGATACACCGTCATGTTCACTATCCCATACACTATGCAGTATACTATACCATCGCACACTACCCTGAGAGCCTCAGGACTCCGGAGATTGTCGATTTTCATTTTGATTGGAACTATCAGGGTTAAAGTTCGTTACTTACTAACTAACTGTAGGGAGCACGCATTTAATTACAACAAATGTAAGTTGCAAGGAAACTCCATTTTAAAACAATCACTGTTTTGTAATAATACAATAGTTCGTAGAAAATCACGTTTTCTACAAGGCGTATACCTATGATCATTATTTTTAAATCCGTTATGTATCTAATACAGGCTTATTAGCGGGATATGACTGTATTGCATACTTAAATAAAATTATAATAATATTAATAATAAGCCAGATTGTAAACAGCACCAGCAAAAATAAACTCACATATTTATTGTATCACTTTACACAGTAAAGTGAGCCATTTTATTATCCAGCAATCGACAACCCTATTGTCACATAACGGGGGAATCACCTCGTCCACGAGGGCTGTCAAACACTCGTAAATCAGTACCTACCAATCACGTGCTAACGGACAGATACTCGTACTGCCGAGTGCTGTTGAAAACTCTCGCCATTACATACACACTTGTTTTAATATTGAAAAACATGTTTGCTATACTAAAGTTTTACAATGATAAAGGCACGATGATTGTATTTTTGGATTCTAAATGATGAACGAAGTTTCATGTTTTAATATTAACTATCTCTCGATACACTCGACAGCCCGACCGTCACATAACCGACGGATAACCTCGTCCGCGAGCGCTGTCAGACACTCGTAAATCAGAACCAATCATTTCGGTGCTAATGAACAGATACTCATACTGCTGAGTGCTGTTGGAAACTCTTGACAATTACTTAACATTGAAACACATGTATGGACAGTGGGGTAGGATGGGATACTCAATGTTCAGAACATAATTATTACTCAAAGACTTTTAAAGTTCTATAAACATTTATAATATTAAAATAATCCTTAGCTATCTGACTATTAATATGTAATATATTTAGGAACATTAGTCAAATATTTTAATAGAAAAATATTTTGGAAAACTGTGGGGGAAGACAGGGACCAGACAGACCTTTAAATTTTATATATTTTGGCTTTTTTTTTCTATTAATATATTTTTCCTCGTCAGCTTTTATCATATTAAAATCATTCTTTTGTTTTTGTCATTTTTTTGCTTCTTTGTCCTTCTTTGCCTTTAGTAATATATGCATATGATGGATGTTTGCTACTCTTTTAAGCGAAATCTGCTGAACGGATTTTGATCAAATTTGGTATGGTAGTAGTTTAAGCTCTGGATTAACCTCTGGAATATCCTACTTTTAATCTCAATTAACTACAGTGTTCCCGTGGGATACTGTATTTACGCGTGCGGAGTTTAATAAACTACTAGCTTTTGCCCAAAAGCTAGGTTTATTAAACTCATGACGGCTAAAACTCTATCACTCCCATTTCGATTTGTAACTTATATTAGACATGTGTATTTATTTCATTTGACCCATTACAATGCTAAAAAGGAAAAACAAGTTGAGCGGAACTGGCGAAAATGTAACATGTAGCATTTTCCGTACATCAACGTCAAACATCAAAGGAAACATTTAAATAAGCCACGACGTTTCCCCCGAAGAAAGGTGCCTTGTGAGTTTCGCAATTTTCCGCCAACAAATTTCGTAGTAATTGTCGATATTTAAAAAAAAACGCTACCAATTGCGCAACGCACGCTCGCAGTGGGTTCCGTAGAAACTTAGTTTTACTCGTGATGCAAGAGCGAAAAGGTTTTCGTTTTTTTTATTGCATACCTTAGTATTCGATATTAATTTCTACTTGTTACCTCCACGCATTCCTTAGAGAAAGGGGTTTGACAGACAGACGAGCAGACAACGAAGTCCTATACGGTCCGTACTAAAAACGGAACCCTAAAAAGGGTACAGGGAGACCGTTCTGGGCGTAATAAAATGTGACGTCCCCTTTGTAATGTCATCATAACGATCGCTGTGATATGAAACGTGAATAGTTTTTACGTCCCGCTGACTTTTAATGGCGCAAACTTGCCATCGCTTGCTCCTTTAGGGTCCATTCGAATTTCAATCGAAACAAAACAATACGCGACATGGAACTGCATTTTTAAGACAGCTAATCAAAATTGAACTTCATTAATTGTATAAGAAGGTACACGTTGCATTGTAAGAGTGTCAAGTTGCACCGCGCTGCATAGCGCATAATATGCAGTGTATGCCTGAAGTCATATGAAACGTGTTCTTTTTGTGTAGTGAATAAAGTTCAACTTTGAATAGATATATTAAAAATGCAGCGGCGCGTGGAGTCGCCATTCGTCACTGTGTTATGTTGCTTACACACATATATAATTGGTACGGAATTGAGAAGAACATTGTACACAAAATTCAGTTTACTATCCTTGATCTTGGCAATGCCGTATAGAGACCCGTTTGGTCACGCCTCCTTTGAGACGATTTGCCGTCTCACTTATACTATCTCATACGGCTATTATCCGCCGATTTTCCTATTTACCATGAGCCAGGGATAATAAAACATATATTGCGAAACTCTTTATTAACTTTATCATTTATACTTTCAGGATTTCTTATGGGTTATTTTTAGAGGTTTGTATTTTCTTGTTTTTAATTCAATTAAGCTATTGAACTGTTTTAATTATTATCAACAAGCGATTAGAAAAGACAACCAGTAGAAAATGAACTTTTGGTAGCATATTTTAATGTAAAAAGAATAAACAGAACAGACACACAGATTACAGAACATGTTATTTTATTATTTATTTATCAGTTTATTTAAGTTTAGGCAGAAATATTTTTGAGAGTTGGAACACTGCACATAAATCGGAATACACTGTAAATATTTGTAATATATATAAATAATCTATGCTAATATTATACAATAGAGCAGAAAATCAAACACACAAGTGTAGTAATCGGTATGTGTGTGAGCGACATTACTCATCTTTATTTCAAATTTAGAATATTATATTCTAAATTTGAAATCATAAACGGTTTTCTTTAATGAATGAAGCTTTCTATTATGCTAGTCTCTGCAAATAATTTTCTATTACGCTTGAATAATTTTAATTGATACAATAATATAGAACAATCTATAGCAGGGAAAATATATTTCTACTTACTTTTGAAGGTTTCACTTCTATCGAAAGTGTAAAACTTCACACGGTTTTTCTTCCTTAATTTTTATCGGTAAAATTATGAAATCGAGGCATTAAATCTACCTCTGATACAAAAATACAATATCAATTTATCTCGTGCCAGTTTTATAACAAGTTTATTAGTTAGGGGAAGTTTTACACTATTAGTCCCTCTCCTTACCCCTCTCCTCACCCCCGGCGTCACCCGATCCGCGGGTACTCACTTAGCCTGGAAGTTTGCCAGGTCATGCCCTTCGCCTCTGTAACAATCATATCCAATCATACTTATGATGGGGATATTCAATATTGTGATTATAATATTTAGTATATTTTAAATGTTCTTTGTGTTTAAAAAGATTCGGGAGCAAATCCAAAGGCGTGTGTTTTACCATCAGCTGACTGGTAGGTCTAAGACTGAGAAAGCATAAGCAAGTGGGTATAAAAATCAGTGTCTCTAATGCCCGGTTCCTGAGGTGAATTTGTCGATAGTTTTATCTTTTCCTTTACGCTATTGGTTCGGTAACTTGTTTGTGAATCAATTAATTTTTTTACTTTTTTTTTAATATTTCCCAGCCTAAAAGTCTTGATATATGCCCAAAGTATCCGCAATAGATTTTTAATAACCTTATTTAAACTAAGTTTTATTTAACGGACCAATGGGGGTCGTTTATTGATTCCTTTCCTCGATTTGAATTCGTAATTGACAGTTAAGTTGTCGCTGACACAAAAAGGCGTTTCAAAAACACTTTACAGAAAACGATTAATTTTATTAGAAAATAGTTTAAAACTCTATTTCATTGCCAAAATAACTAAATATGTTTTTCATTAAATTAGTTACATTGCTGAACAACAGCAAAACAAAATACATTATATCGAATTTCAAAAAGATTCATCTAGTGTCCAATAGATGGATCTTTTGGGACACTGCGCCAGATAAACTTAGTTTATGTAGTGTTTATGTGAAATCTTCAGAAACCGGCCATAAGGCGCCTGATGGTAAGGTAACTATCATATTGTACAGCAAAGCAAAAAAGCGATAGGAATGATAAGTTAAGTTTTATCACTCTAATTTAAAAAGAAAATAAAATACCAATTGTTTTTAAATAGTGTAACATTAAAACAAATTGGATTCAGATAAGACAAAAAAATGTTTCAATTTATTAAAAAAAAAGGAAATAAAAATTTATCTTCTTAAATAATTAAAGTATGTAAATATCTTATTTCTGCATTGTTTTAACGCATTTATTATTTAATGCATTTATGTGCGTTGCATGCCGGCACCACCAGCAGTGAATTTGTTGATTAAACTTTTGTTTGCACAACTGTATCCAAAAGTGTATCAATTAGGAAACGTTACATTGGTTTTTAAAAAGTGGATCTATAAGTAATAAGGTCGTATTTTTTCAAAAGTGTACCTACGAGGAAAGTGTACCTACAAGGAAAGTGTACCTACGAGGAATTCAATACTTACTAATCAATTACTTATTTACTATAGTTAGCTCTTATGAACATTGATCGCAAGAAACGAGCTATATTATTCACTTGCACGTTTCGTTGACAAATTCTGTATTATCGCGCTAATTACCGCGCAAATATGTCAGTGTGTCCCCAGTTTGCGCGTGATGGGAATTGATGCGCCTCATTATCCGGCGTCAAACCTAAAGATATTCCGAATGATTTGGAATTTCGGTGATTATAGATTCCGATTCGCTTGTCTTAGGATATTTTCCGTAGATAAGTAGGTTCTAGATTTTCGGCTCCGCCCGCGTAAATATAGTATCCCACGGGAACAGTGTACTATTTGGGGATAAAAAGTAGGGTAGTAAGGGTTATTCCAGAGCTCAAACTACTACCATACCAAATTTCATTAAAATCTGTTGAGTAGTTTTAGCGTGAAAGAGTAACAAACGTCCATCCATCCATCCTCACACACTTTCACATTTATAAAAGTAGCAGGATTATCATTGTCAGACAGAGAGAGACTAACTAGAGTACTTAACGTTTGTTACCAAAAAATTAAGACACAAAAAAATCTTATATGAATATAATAACTCCACTGCACAAAACACTTATAAATTTTTTTTACTAAAAACCTACGGATTGAAATCAGCTATGTGTGTTTCTTTTCTATATTATTATTTTTTATACATAAAATTTCTTTTTTTGTATTTCTTTAAAGCAAGTGATATATAATGTCAGTGTAAAAAGTTATGAATCGTAAAAAATAAATAGGATATTGAGAGCTAATCGTTCCTGATATTATAAACGCAAAAGTTTGTAATAATGTATGTCGCGGGCCACATCTAGTAAATTCTAATATTTTCATCCTCAATTTTAACTAACACTCAACGTTTTCTAACAATGTCAAAATCTAGGTCACCCATAAAAAGTTTTGTACAAGCAAAATATAAAAAGTATTGAAGCGAAAATAAATTCGAATAGGCTATAAAATACCACGTATAAAGATTCTATCGACACCGCTTTCCATCTTCGAGCCGATTATACAGTTGTCGTACCATCTCGAACATTCTACGATAATTTGCATAATTTTTCCGACAAAATTTCAGTTTTATCCAGTTAAGTTCGTCGCCTCCGTCCCTTCGGTAATACGGTAACTACCTAACGCTTACCATAGGCATATTTAATTCGAATCTTTGACGTTTTTCTCCAAACGCTTTCACCTAACTTTTAAATGAGAATTACGGTTTGCGTTTGATTGTCCTAACGACTTTTATTGCGTAAATTGCTGTTGTTTTTTGTCTTTTAATTTTGTGTTACGACAATTATTTCTAATGCTGAAAGTATTTTATCAAAATGTTTTCAGTTTCAGTTAAAAAATATGATAGCTACAATGTTATCGAATAAATAAGCTGCAAGCAAGATGAAAGTTTTGATCCCGGGTGGAATATTATACCATATTATAAATACATAAAACTTAATATTTTACATGCGTGTTTGAAGACAATCTTTGACTTTCGAAAACACTTTGAATTTTGAAAAAAACTTACAGGGCCTTTAGTCAAGATGTTGAAAGTTTGAAAACAAAATGTATGGGATTTGACATAAGGCATCGCAAGCGGACATGTCCCACTTAGCGATGACTTTTGTCAAATCCCATACATTTTTGATTTCGAACGTCGCCGTCGAAATTATCGAATGCATCTTGACTAAAGGCCCTGTAGGTAAGGAAGGTAGGTTGTTTTGTTTAGGTAAATAGAAATTATGCTGTCATAAGTAAAATACTACTACTATTTATTATAAATGTGAAAGTTTGTGAGGATGGATGGATGTTTGTTACTCTTTCACGCAAAACTATTGAAGGGATTTTGATGAAATTTGGTAAGGTAGTAGTTTAAGCTCTGGCCTAACACATACTCTACTTTCTATACCAGAAAAGTACAGTGTTCCCGTGGGATACTGTATGTACGCGGGCGGAGCCGCGGGTAAAAGATAGTTCTTAATAAACGTTGCAACAAGAAAACGGCTAGTGAATATTCAGATCCGCATTTATTTTCCAACAGGTTTGTCATCCGCCAGCTTGCTCTTTAAATAGAGAAATGGTTAGAAAGTTTATGAAGTAACTGGCTGTTAGTGAAAAAAGTTACGTCATTATACGACCTCGGACGGTTGGAAGTTTGCGAGTTTTGTGCTGCGAACTTACTCGATACAGGCTAACCCAACATTAGGCTACTATATTACATAAGTAATGACAATATGCATGACTTTTTTGTAATTTACTGAATTTTTTTTGTAATTTACTGAAACAAACATGATTAGATTTTCCTGATAACTCACACAATACCCATGGACCACGCACCGGCTTTGGAGGTCATGCGCCCGTGGCAGTATCGACCGCGTTATAAATAGAATTTAAGTATTTTAAAGGATAATCTGGTAAAAATTTAAGGTCACATGTTACATATTATTGGAATGATAATCGAATTCTGATTACGCTCCTTGAATATCTTGTATTTTTGTTTTAGAACCACTCTGTATAGGGTGTTAGAAAAATGCATCTTTATTATGATTGAAAAATACAATGTGGAGAGGCTTATAGTCTCCTCGGTGTAAGGAGCTATAGTCTGCATTGCTATATTGCAGATAATTGTTAGAATTAACGTTTTTTTAACTTTATAAGTTCTGTTTCTGTGTAACTGACACACTGGTTGCTAAACTAAGGAAATTAACTTTCGATTCGCGCCACATACACCTTTACACAGTCCAATGATTGATTTTAATTTTTTATAAAACTATTAGATTTTATTTTTGTCTTCTGTCTAGTGACACTAAATGTAGCGTCAAGTAAGTTTGTAAGCGTGACCAGAGAACTGTGATTGACTGGTTTGCTGGTCGCGGTCGCGGGTCGCGGCCGCATAGATCAGAAGGCAACCTTTATTCCACAATATGTACGACTCGATAACGCGTCAGTCACGTCCTCGTTACCCTGGCATCAGCATCAGGTCGTTTTCGTGACGTGAGCCCTACGTCGGTCTACGTCGGTCCCACGCATGACACGTTCGAATATAATGGGACATCACTTCAATTTCCTCACTTTTATATAAGTAAATAAAAAATGAAATTAAACTTTTGCAGAATTTCCCGTTACTATTTTATGCTCTTAAAGTTTTTTTTAATTTAGTGTAAATAATAAAACTATTGTAAACAAAACTACTTTATTATTAATACGGATTTGATGTGATACATCTTGACTACTTTACCGCAGTCGTGGCCATGACTTAGTTACCAGATGTCCCATGAGCTAAAAATAAGCTAAAAGTACCCGAAGATACTTCAGATTAATTATTATTTGTGCTCACTGTAACTTGAGGCTGCGGTGTTTTAGATTTTATTCAAAATTTTATTAACCCCCGACGAAAACAGGCGAGTGTGTGTGTGTGTCCGATGCATTGTAGCTCCAAAATATATTAACAGATTTTGATCTAGTTTTTTTTGTTTGAAACCTGACGTGATCGAGAGTATTCTTAGCTATAATTCATTATCTCCCTAGCTAATAAGCTCCCTTTCTGCTTGACAATGACGGGGTTACTTAAAAATTCAATTTTGTTTTTAATTTCTATAGTCTCGCGCTCCGTCGCCTAGTGGGTAGACCTATTGATTCGCACTTGGGAGAGTGCAGGTTCGATTCCCAAGTTGTAGCTTGTACCGATGAGACTTTTTCAGATCTCTAGTACATATATTACATGCCCGCGCTTACGGTGAAGGAAAACATCGTGAGGAAACCCCGCACATGTTTGACCCCAGACGTATTTGCCAGTCATTCCTCTGGACTAGGCCACAGTATAAGAACAGTAGAACATCTTCATACAAACGTGGGGCGGTCGGTTTGAATGTGTGCGTGCGCGACGGGCGCCTATCCGCACTCAGGCACACACCTCGTATAAGGGAAGATAAGGCGCTCTGAGTGCGGGCTGTGCCGTGACCGATCGCGTACGTACCGTGATCACGCGCATTGAAGTATGACGGCTCGCGTTAGCCTGCATTATTTTAGCATATATTTGATAGCCCTTGCGCCAACGCCAGAGTAGGTAAATAACTCGCTAGACGGCCTTACATGTCCTACTGTTCTGTGTACTCTACTGACCTCTAATAGTTTAAAAAAAAGAAAACTGAATGTGTTGTGAGAATGTCGTGGGTGCTTGGGCAGCCATACGACATTTAAAACCGCATGCCCCAGGCACTACAGTATTTTAAAAATTTATTACTTCGCTCGGAGATTACTGTAAAAGTCATCCACTAACGGATGAAAAGCCTAAGTTTTTTTTTTGTTTCGCGTATCAATCTTCATGTCTCTTATTACTAGCCTGGTCAAGTATTGATTTGCTATAGAGCCACAAACACTTTATCAATTATTTTGACCTAATTATAATGATCAAACGCTCCCGGGTCAGTGGTAAAGTTGAAATGAGCTACTTGTGTTCCTAACTCGGCTTCTTGATTATCAATTAGTTCTGATAATTAAGCGTGAATTGTTGCCAGTACAGTCGGCGATGTATTAATAGCGTCAAGAAATCAGAACCTCAATTCTCGTATTTAAAGTAGACTTTCATTTTACTTTGATTGTATTATAATTGAAGTGACTTGTTATCATAAATCAAACCAATCAGGGGGCCTCAGACGCTGCTTCAACCTTTACTAGAATACCGGTTTGACAGTTTTGGTGTGTCATGACTTGATTGTAATTGTATTAATGCAGGTTTTATATTTAGCAGAATTGACCCTCAGGTAAAACATAACATTAATGAAGTTGTATTGGAAACCAATATTCAGTTTAACATACCATCATTGAAATTCCCACAAAAACAATAATTAAAAAAAAACTGCCTACTTTTCTATCATAACAAGTTTTATTCTGATTTCAAAATTAAGCTAGGATAGTAGTTTATCAAGAGAATTAAAGGTATTTTGGTACGTTTAAATTAAACACTAAAGTGTCCTTATAATGTGGCATATACCTATCTATGAAAAACGTATAAAATTTGTGCCGCAATGTTAAATGAATGTTAGTGTGCTACACATACGGCGATATTTTCTAACGAAATTCACATGTAAAGTGTCTGTTTGTAATTTTAAATAACGACTTTTAACTAAATGCATATGAAAGTATATACAGTACTTAAAATGAAATATATATTTTTTTAATTTTTTGTCTGTCTATCTTTCTGTCTGTTTGTTCTGGCTAATCTCTGAAACGGCTAGACTGATTTTCTTTTCCTTGATTTTCACTGGTGAATTAACATAGGCCGCCTTTTGTGTACTATCGCTTATATAATATTGTTATAATGTATAATATGTTTGTGTAGCAGCTGATTGTGCACAATAAAGTATATTTTCATTTCATTTTATTTCATAGGCTATTTTATCTTATGATTCTGTAATTATGAATATAAATTGACGAAATTTGGTACAGTTATAGATTGTATATAAATCTCGATTTCGCAATAATAATAATTTTATATATTAGGGGTGGCCCTTAATACATGAGAAGAGGGGATGAAAAACATTTTCATTCTACCCCATGGTGTATCGTTAAATAAAAGTAAGGTTTAATTCATGACTTTTTACAAAGTCGACCATTTTCGAGTAATCGGCCTCCAAAGTAGTTTATATGTTAAGGGGCCCTGGAATTTCTTAACCATAGGAGATAGAAACTTGCAAGTTTCCATGCTGATTGATCATGGTAAAAATGCTTTAGGAAAAATATTTTGAGTGAAATCGGACAATAATTTTTGAAATAATAATAGAAAACCTATTGCGCGTTGATAGTTAAGGAGCCCTCCTTAGACATGTCCTGACATGCTCTTGGTTAGGTTAGGTTGTTTAAAACTGCGTTCAAGCGTTTAAAAAACCAGTCACAATACCTTTTAAAGACAAATTTAGCCCCTAAAAGCTAACTTACCCTCCACGTAACGCAACAATTTCTTTGCCATCACTATAAAAATATACTATTTTAGATATCGGGCGACTATTCTGTAAATCGCCGTGCGGATACGTGTGACGTCACGGAATCGCATCAGCCTCAGGGTAACCTCAGGGCTCGGGAACGTGCATGTGAAATTGCAATATATACGATTTACTTTTGACTTCGATGGATGTTAATCGTAAACTAACTATAAGAGATAAGTTATTTCACTTCTGGAAAAAATCTGCGTCTTCCTTGATATTGATTCCTACGATAAAGTGGCATAATTATTATATTTTATTATTATTATTTTTATTATTATTATTATTATTATTATAATTATTATTATTCAACATATATTTGTCTCGGCTTAACCGGTAGAATGAAGCAGGTACGGGCGATTGCCAAGTATCCTGTTCATGTAGCGTGAAAGAAGTTTAATTGGTGTGAGTTGTAGGGAAGGATGAAGATGAATTAAGGAAGCGGCGGACTATAGAGCAGGTATCTATAACGATTGACTTTTGTAACTGTATATACGTGTTTTTGTGAAGGTTAAGGGATTTAAGTGAAACGGCAAGCGTTTTTGGAATAACGCCCGTTGAGGAGATGACTATCGGGATTATTTTTACTGTGTTTTGATGCCACATTTGTTTGATCTCATCTGCAAGCGGTATGTATTTTTGGATTTTTTCTGTGTGTTTCTGTTTCAGGTTGTTG
This sequence comes from Phengaris arion, assembly GCA_963565745.1. Lineage (NCBI taxonomy): Eukaryota > Metazoa > Arthropoda > Insecta > Lepidoptera > Lycaenidae > Phengaris > Phengaris arion. Next base: position 3,093,246 of record OY751442.1, read on the forward strand.
GTGTTTGGAATGGCGATGTCTATAAGGTAAATGGTTTTTTCAGATTTAATTGTGAGGGTTATGTCTGGTCTATTGCTTAGGATGGTACGGTCTGTGACGATATCGCGATCCCAGTAGAGTTTTACGGAGTCATTTTCTAGAACGTTAGATGGTTTGTATTTGTAGTACGGTGTATGTGTATCTATAAGGTTAAACTTGATTGCTATTAATTGATGTATATGTTTGGCTACGTTATCGTGACGGTGAGTATATTCTTTATTTCCTAGTGCACTGCATCCTCCGGTAATATGGTCTATTGTCTCAGTGGTTAGGTGGCATAATCAACACTTATCAGTTTCTATGGCTTCTTTGAGGATAAATTTTGAGTAATTGCGAGTTTTGATAATTTGGTCTTGTATAGCTATTAAGAATTTATTATTATTATTATTATTATTATTATTATTATTATTATTATTATTATACCTACATTGAAATAATGCATTGTCAAGTTTTTTGGAAACATTCAGTGGCTTTATACATTTGATTTCTATTTTCTACATTATACAAGCGTATCTGTAAATGGCTAGGAGTACATTCAGTAATTTAATCAAAACTATTCCTTACCACATCCATCATATTATACATCTTATTTAGTAACCGAATACTTTTCTCTCCACTATAATATTATTTTATTAAAGTATTTACAAATCTCAACCCGTTCGCGCGCCAAGCGCTTCGGCATGGAATGGGAAAGGTCCCGAGAGACGAATTAAAATTCAATCACTTGTTGGTCGCGAAATTAAGATGTTTGTTGTTGAAATTCTCGCCTGTTGTTTCGTGGATTATTGTTGTTTAGGAGTACATAGTTGTGTGGTTTCGTGGATTATTGTTGTACTAGCATTAATTGCCCGTGGCTTCGCCTGCGTAAAATTATGTTTTAAACTTTCTTCCCCTATTTTACCCACCTAGGGGCTAAATATTAGAAAACGCTGAAATACATAATTAATAATTTTTTCCGAACTCAATTTATACCAAATATTATGCAAATATGTCCAAGGAATAAAACTTTTATCACCTATTTAAAATTTAATAATATTTTTATAAAAACTTTCATCACCTATTTTACCCCCTTGGGAGTTGAATTTCGAAAAATCTTCATTAGTGGATGCCTACGTCATATTATGAGAAATACGTGTGTTGTGCGTTGATACATCAGTCAATCAGCTGTGCCTTTTATGTATATTATAAATAAGAATACATAATTTTTTGCTGTTTCTAACTAACATATTCCTGGAGCTGTTGAAACAAACAATATTATATTTTTATTTCACTTGAGAAGTCCCATGTCTTTGCCACCAAGAGACAACAATAAAAGGAGTGCATTTCTAGAAGTTTGAAACAAATTTTATCAAATTAAATGAAAATGTGAAAAAAGCGGATTAATCGTTAACCAAACCACGTCCGTGTTAGCTGCAGGCTGCGGTGTTAGTGATAAAACTGTTTTAATCCACTTGAAGCAAATTGGGAAGGTAAAAAGCTTGAAAAGTGGGTACCTCATAAATTGAGTGCAGCAAACCGACAAACGCGCGTCGACTGCTGCGTTACATTACTCAACCGGCACAATAAAGAAGGGATTTTAAATCAAATCGTTACCTGTGGTGAAAAGTGGATCCTGTACGATATATAATCGGAAATGCTCATCGCAATGGCTGAACCCTGGCGAACCAGCCAAAGCCTAAATTTGCACCAAGCTAAAATTGACTCAAAAAAGTTACTTGTTAGCGTTTGGTGGACTAGTACCGGTGTCTTTCACTGCAGCTGTCTTAAATCTGGCCAGACGATTACAGCAGATGTCTATTGCCAGCCACTGCAAATCATGATGGAAAAGCTAGCTGCTAAACAACCGAGGTTGGTCATTCGCTCTAGGCTACTGAATATCTGAATATCTAAGACATCCACCGTGCTCCCCGGATTTTGCTTCACTTTTTTCGAAATTCGGATAACTTCTTGCAAGGGAAAAAATTCAACTCCGATGGGGTAGTCCAAAGCGCCTCAAAGATTTTATTGATTCCTGTTCGAACGGTTTTTTTAGTTAAGGAATCAATGAACTACCTATGAAACGGCAAAAGTGCATAGATAGCATTGGTATATACTTTGATTAAATAAATATATTACTCGTAGGTATAAAAAAATCCACTTTATGTTCCTCTTTTACAAAACGCCAATTTCATATGTAATGACCTAATATTTAAGCATATTACGCACACTTGTTTGTAGCAATTTTTTTTTCGTATGCTAATGTAAAAATATATTTTTTATACGGCGCATAGTTCAAATCTAATAAACATTATTACACAATTTTACTGCATCGTTCTAACGAAATATGTAGGCGCTTTAAATATTAGGTAGAATGACGTTGATTATTTTATATTTTCCTACCGACATATCACAAAGCATCCTTTCACTGAGTGTTATTGTGTTTCGCTAAGTTGTATTTGATTAGTTTGTCTTGTAAATAAGTGAATCTTACAAATGGATAATACATTGAAAACTTTTATTAAAAAAAAAGGGATATATAAAGCTAAATAGGAACGGATTCATTTACGAGAAAAATAGACAAAGTAATGATAAATTCTACGAGTTATTATTTTAAATATGTTAGCGGCTTACGAGGCTTAACCTACTGTTACACATGGATTACTTGGATTGGTATAATGAGTGTAATACCTGCTTTTTATGTTTCATAAATATTCGTTTAATTACCTTAACCGTGTTTTCATGATCCTTCCATTTTATGCATATTTATGCCTTGTGATACGTATGTCTTGAATTTATTGTGGCAAAAAAATATGCCTAACTAGTTTATGCGCATAAAAAAAAAAATGCCAAAGTATTATTATGTCAAAAAAAATTATGCCTTACGAGTTATGCCTCATTAAATTAGGACAAAAAATATTAGTCTAAATGATATTTATGCCTAATGATGTAGTATGCCAAGAAACAATTATGCCAAAGTATTATTATGCGCAATAAAATTATTCCAAATGAGTTATGCCAAATAAAATTATGACAAATAAAATTAAGCGAAAAAAGAGGATCCCGTATATTATATTATGGCATGTTTTTTACCGCATGACTTCCACATGACACATTATGTCGCCGGCGGCGGCAGGTAAGTGGAAAAACAGACCCAGCATAGTCTAGCGACGACAAAACCTAACGTTAATGATCTCTAATATAAATTAAGTAAAATCGTATACAATACGAAATGAAAACATACGAAAATACGATGTCGCGGACATCGTTAAAAAAGTTCGGTGAAAATGAAAATGATAAAGGATCTCATTAAGGCGGGCCGATCTGCCGGGGATTCCCCTGAATCGCCCAAAAGTTAAATTGAATTCTCTGATGCAAAGCGGATCTGTACCTTTCATGAGCAAAGTGCTATAGAAAAACTCTTGGGTAACAGTGTGCTTAAATATTATAAATTCTTGAAATCGATTTTACTCTTAACTATTTTTTTTTAAATTTGTATATTCATAAAAAGAAACACATACAATTCAAGTTATATCTCGCCAAACGAGTGTTTGACGGCAAAATGCGCTCATCTAATATATATTGAAAATACTTAACATTACTATGAAAATAAATTGATCTTAATAGAATTACAACAAAATACAAAGCATAAAAAATTTGCCATTGCTGGGTTTCAGGCAAATGTAAAAACTAATTCTGTGAATTGATATGTTATTTCACCAAGTTACGCCAATTATATTTATTACTAGCATAAATTAAGAGTAATCCATAATCTTCTTTAAAATTTACACAAATATTCAGAACAGCACAATTCAAAGCATCACAAAGCATCACCGTGGGCAGACCCGAGCGAAACCAATTCAGCTCGCAATAATCACGCCGAATACCTATTGTGCCAACTTTAAAGCGATCTAATCGAAGTTTCGGATCTGATTTCACTTGTACTGACTAATCGAATTCGACTTACCGACTAATTGTTAGCCACTCGCTAAGATTCCAAATTAAATTCTCAAATTCTTTGAAAGTTGATAAAGTATCATAATGGCCTCCAAATTGGTTCACGGTGGCTGGTTTCGTTGGAATCTGCCAGGTTTATAAAGTCTAAAAATATGGCGTTACAGTTCTAAATGCGAATAACGATTGATGGATGGATAAAAATGTTTCCAAAAAATTGCGTCCGCTCAGCCTACACCGCTGAACGCTTTAAGTTATTGAATTTCACTGTGAGTGGTGGGGCTGCGGCGCGGCGGCGAATAATGATAGCAGCGGCGACGCGCGCTGGCGGGCGCCATAGTCAGTGCTTATCAGAAATGCACTCCTTTCAAGCGGTGACGATGGTGCCCGCCTACGTGCGTCTCCGGTGCTGTTACTGCCCGCCGCCGCACTGCCGTACACTTTTGGTACACTTAATGCTTAGTACTTAGCTGTGACAACAGCTATTTGAAAGTGTTGCCAAAACCTGATTTAATATCTAGTCTACGTCAATCACACCTTAACCAAGTTGTAACATATTGAAGGCTGCCGTTTATCCCAGCCAAATATACTATTCTCGTACCTATCTATATTTAATTATATAAAAGGCAAAACTGATTGACTGATGTATCGACGCACAGACCAAACCCTTAAGGCTAGAAATTGGAAATTATGCACACGTATTTCTCATCCACTAAGGAGCGATTTTTCAAAATTCAACCCCCACAAGGGCGTAAAATTGGTGATAAAAGTTAGTATGAATCTTTTTATTCCTTGGACATATATGCATGATATTTCGTATGAATTGAGTACGGAAAAAGAATGAGTTACGTATTTCAGCGTTTTCTGAAATTCCGCCCCTAGAAGGGTAAAATGGGGGATAAAAGTTTAAGACCTAATTTTATGCGGGCGAAGCCGCGGGCAATGAATACTTGTGGTAGCCAGATTTCCTTTCTACGCGTAAGCCATCGCACTGGGATAACTGAATCACAACAGATGATCTAACTTACTTGTGATATTTTTACAAAGGACTGAGTATATTGTAACAGTTATCTTTGTACATGGTAAATATTATAGTAACTCTGTGAGAGCCGGCATGTGTGTAACTTGTAACACTATGCCGCCATATTTGCCAGAGCGTATTTATTTCCGCGGCGCAGTCCATTACCGGCGTTCAAGTGGGCTACAAGCAGGGATTTAATCATAATATTTCACAAATATCTCCTGAAATATACTTCAAATGTCCTCATGTTGGTATAAATCATACAGTACCATGTATACTAATTCCACAACTACTTCTGCGTTATGTTATCTACAATACTAATCCTACTATTGTAAATGTGAATGTTTGTGAAGATAGATGTATAGATAGATAGATGTTTGTTACTCTTTCACGCAAAAACTACCGAAAAAGTTTTGATGTACTTTGGTATCTGGATTAACTATGTATTAATCCAGATCCAGCTACTTTTTATCCCCAAAAAGTACAGTGTTCCCGTGGGATAGTTTATTTACTCGAGCTAGTATAATATTATAAAGAGGAATGATTTGTTTGTTTGTTAGTATTTAATAGACTCCGAAACTAATGGACCGATTTTTATGAAATTTGGCTCAGATATAGATTCGACCACGGGGAAGGACATAGGCTACTTTGAATGCGTTGACAAATTTTTTAGGATATTTTTTGCGTGCACGAAGTCGCGAGCAACTTCTAGTTTACGAATAATAAACTAACCTCACCAAGAGCATGTCAGGACATGTCTATGGAGGGTTCCGTAACTATCAACGCGCCTCAGGTTTTATCAAATTACTTCAAAAGTTACTGTACGATTTCGTTCTAAATAAATTTCCTAAAGAGTATTTAGCATGATCTATCCGCATGAAAAATTGCAATTTTCTAATTCTCATAGTTTAGAAATGCCAGGGATCGACTTATAAACCACTTTGGAGGCCGATTACTCGAAAATTGTTGACTTTGTAAAAAGAGTCATGTACTACATTAATTTGACTTTATTTTACAAGACCTGTTCAACAATACCCCATACTATGGGGTAGAATGAAAAAATATATTTCATCCCCACGTCACATGTATGGAGAGTCACCTCTAAAATGTAAAATTATTATTTTTTTATGATGCTAAAACTATCATCTATTTCATCCATTTATATTCTACAGAAGCTAGAGTGCGGACAGACAGACAGACAGAGATAGACGGACGGACAGAGCGAAACTATAAGGGTTCATTGAGTATTACGGAACCCTAAAAAGACCTAAAAAAACTATCTACAAAACTTTCCGTATCAAGACGCAGTCTTTGCAATTAAAAGAATTACTCTCAGGTGGCAAAACTTTGTCACTTAAGAGATCGCGGACAGATGATGGAGATTATACAATATTGAGGTACTCACAGAGGTGGAAGCGGCCATGGTTACGCGGCCGCAAAAAAATTACGCGCGTAATCGCGTTATGAGCCTAATGCCTATATAATTACGTGATAATATCCCAAAAACCGGCATCCAACTTTTTATGGCGCGTAAATGAGGACCGGAAAAATGTACGCCAGTAGATTTGATACCTTATTAGGATGGCCATTGTTGATGTGTTTATAGGGAAAGTTTCCGAGTTATAAATTGGGTTAACGAGCGCCCGTTGTAAACATTGATTAAAGTTTTATTACGTTGCCAACTTTTTAATCTAATGTTCGAATATTCTTTTGTAATTACTTTGTAGATTTTGTGTTTATTTTTTATTTGGAATATAATTTGTCGATATTCGTGATGCATGAATTTAGTTTTTTTACCTTTATTATTTAGTTACCATTTTACCGCGGCTCCGAACGCGTAAATACAGTTTCGGGTATCCCGCGGAAACGCTGTACTTTTTCGGGATTAATAGCTCTCCACACCGATTTCGGTGACGGTGGCCTGTTTCATTGAAACCAGGCCAGCTACGCAGGAGTTATGTTATAGTGCCCAAGTGTGTGCGCAGTACACAAGAGCACTCTCTCCTCCTTTACTCTCGTAACCCAGTGGGACGGATAACCGACACGACTGGCGAGAGATTAGGCGCAGGTCCGACTTTTTACATACCCATCCGACGCATGGATCATCTTTCTTGTCAGACAATCAGGTGATCAGCCTGAATTGTCCTAACCAAACTTGGAAACAACATTTTTTTGTTCCAATGCGGGAATCGAACCCACGACCTCCGAGTCGAGAGCCAAGCTCTAACCACTAGACCACGGAGGCTGTTTTTTTTTTCGGGATAAAAAGTAGCCTTTGTTTTAATCCAGAGCCTACCTACTAGCCTTGATCTACTATCATACCAAATTTCATCGAAATCCGTTCAGTAGTTTTTTAATGTGAAAGATTTACAAACATCCACACATTCATCCTCACAAACTTTCACATTTATAAATTTAGGAGGATAAACGAGCCTTGTTACTATATGAAAAGTGCCAATGTTACACTACGATACCAGAAAGTAATAACCACATGAAAATAATTGAAAATAACCATACGAAGTCTGCGCAGTACCCAGAGAAAACAAAATTACATAAAAAATGCCTAGTGACAAACTTCACTCTGTAATAACAGTTTCAGATTTAAACAACCTACATAATATTTACAAAGAGTTTGTATATTCCTGATTAGCATAATAAAATAAATATTATCATTTTGATAACAACTTTAGAAGCTTTCAAACTTGAAAACTTAACTCGTTTTGAAACAAAGATAATAATTATACCAATAGAAATTATTTGTCCCAAATCTTGGCGTAGAGCGGTCACCATAGTCCCGTAAAGCTCGCTCGTTAGTCGGAATCGTGTATTATCCTTTATAGTCGACGGTTAACAATAATGTTGTGAGGATAAACAGGGAGCAACTAGTGTCATTATCGCCAGCTTTTCACAGCTTTTTTGAGTGGACGTTGAAGTCTTTGGAGTGGGAGAGTGCACGCCATTTCCGCCCTTATCTATTTTTAATAAACGCACTCGCCAGCTTTCTTAATGACCTGCTAATTACAGCTTACAAAGCTCACTTCTTAATATATTTTACGCTTTATTTTTCTTTAATCTTCATGCAATGAGTGCTATTAAGGCCGTGTTAAATAAAGTTAGTATTAAAACTTTTTATCATATAAAAAAACTTTAGAAATCCCACCGAATATTTATAAAGCTTTGCAGTTTATTTTTAAAATGTTTTCGCTTCTGAATTACTTTAAATTTATATCGTTATGTACCATTATGAGAATATAATGTCCACAACAGTATCTTCAATCGTCGCAGCATTGCCTCTTTAATGGAACACATTAAATATAATGAAGACAGTGGATATCAATTTATATCCTAGCTCCTAAACAAATTACGAGTATTCTTCCAAGACAATACAGTATATCGGTCCAATTATCGTGACCCGTGATACCCACTGTCTGGTATGCAGAGATAGGTCACGTTTCGAGCGCGGCTGGCCGATTGTGGAGCTCAAACAATGGAAAACATTAATGACCTTCTTTGTTCCTCTTGAAATGGATTAATCGATTTTAAAATCTCGTGTTTGTTAATTGTGTTCGGCGGGAAATAATTTTGTATCACGTTTATAAAACTAGTGTATTATTAAGAATGCAGTTCTATATAAACAAAATTTAAAAAATTAAGTAGCCCCTGAACTGTCAAGCAGTGAGCGAGTGAGAGTGATGATGATGAATTATAGCTAAGAACACTGTCGACCATGTCAGCTTTGGAACAAAAAACTAGATTAAAATCCTTTCATCCGTTTTGGAACTACGATGTCACGGACAGAGACACATACACATACACACAAACAGACACGTCAAATACCTCTCTATTTTCGTCGGGGGTTAAAAACTATTATTAAAATTAATAAGTATCTCTATCGGTTTTCATTCTATTTGATGGTGGGTTGTTTTAACAACTCTTTTGGTTTTATTAATATTGTCAGTATTTTTCAAACATAATTATAAACTTCCTTATTTTGCGTTAAAATACATATTCTTCAGTAATATAACATTTTTCGTACAAATTATGTATGCTGTCGCGTGCGCGCGACATATATATTTAATAAATAATGTAATGTATTGAGTATGTATGATACCAAACAAATTGTATCGAAATAAACATGAGAAGGCTTACCATACGGCCATCTTACAGGTAGCGACGCAGGGTTGCCACTTAAAAGTTTGTATAAATAATTGTTTCCTTACAGATATGTTAAAAATATCCTAAAGCGAATCGTTGTCTTATTCTTATGTCATTTAGAATAATTTAGTTGTAAGCATACTAAGCTTCAAAATCTTAACTGAATAATCATTAAAATATTGTCATTACTGTTGAATTTATAGGAACGTAAAGAAATTTTTAGGTAGTCAATAAAAACTTTATTACGTTAAATAATGATATGATAATTCTAGTTAGTTAATCTAGTAATAAGATCCTTATTACTAGACTTTCATTGTGATTAGATAGATAAACAAAAAAATAAAAATTATGTAACCTATAAATTGTTAACAGTGAGAGAGCTGATGATGATGAAATAGCTAAGATAACTCTCGATCCTGTCAGTTTCCAAACAAAAGAAAACTAGATCAAAAACTATTCATCCGTTTGGGAGCAACGATACCCCGGGCAGACACACAGGCAGACACGTCAAACTTGTAACTGTTTTCGACGGGGGATAATGACATGTAATGATGTTAAAAATGTAATAATTTCATGGTCAATTCAGAAATAATATTATAATATATTTATTAAAATAGTATGCTGACAACCTTACACAATATTGTTATGTATATTATTGGTATCACCTGTTTCATTAAAAAATATAACATCCCACAAAAACATTACTTAAATGAAAAAAGCCAAGTATTTCCTTTGCAAAAAGTTATGAGATGTAGTAGAGACCAAGTGAAATTCAAGATAGTCCATTTAATTAGTTACTCATAAAGAAATTTGGAAAATTTTATTTTTATAATTTATTAAACTAAATAGTGACTTGGCCATGAGCACCTCCATATCTTTCAAAATCGCGTTTTTTGCCGCTTAATATATCCTAAACTATGCACTCGATTTTTATGAAATTTAAAACAAAAGCTTGTGCCACTAACGACTTCCTTGCAACAAAAATTTAGACCGCTATCTTTGTCACAAACGAAAATATGGTGGCACGAAAAAGCCGCGAAATGCTTCGAGAAAAGATAGTAACGGCCGCTTAATAATTGGCGACAGCGCTGCCGCGCTATCAGATTTAAACAATGTCGAACACTACGCCAACTGGTTAAGATGGTTGTATTCTGTATTATTTAAACGATAGACATGTTATGATAACAACCTGTATAAAACATGCCTACATACAAAAACGTGTCAGAACATATAATATTATGTATAAAACTAGACTGCGACTTCGTACGCGCAAAAAGAAAGCTCCCGGGAACTGTATATTACCCGCAGTAAAAAGGGCATATATTCTTCCCCGTAGTCTAATCCATGTCTGTGCCAAAAAATCATCAAAATCGGTCCAATAGTTTCGAAGCCTATTCAATGCAAACAAATATAATCTCTTTACAATATTAGTTTGATAGATGAAGCAGATTTCATCTAATTAGGGTTCCGTATCCAAAGTGTAAAAAACAAGTCTGTAACCAGTCTGTATCTCTTGTGAACCGTGATAGCTAGGCAGTTGAAACATTCAAAGAAAATATATTTCAGTTGCCGCTATAACAACAAATACTCAAAACGTGTTTTTTGCCGTTTTGTACTGAACTCTTCGTTCGCGAGTTTAACTCGCACTTAGCCTGTTTTTAGGGTTCCGTAGTATTCAAGGAACCCTCTGTCCGTCCGTCTATATGTGTGTCTGTCAGCTCTTCTAGCTTCTGTAATTATGATTATAAGCTGATGAAATGTCATGGATGAAATTTCATGTGTATAATCGGTTTTGACATTACAAACTAATAATAATTTAGTATTTTAGGGGTTCCTATATGTGAAGTGGGGATGAAAATTTTTTTTTCATTCTACCCCATCGTGTGGGATATTCCTAAATAGGTCTGTATAAGGCAAGGTTTCATACATGATTTTTGTAGAAAGTCAACCGTTTTCGAGTACTCGACCTCCAAAGTGGTATATAAATTGCCACCCCCCCTGACATTACTAAACTATAAGACTTAGAAATTATATTTTTTTTATGCTGATAGTTCATCCTAAATACTTTTTAGGAAAATTATTTTAAACGAAACTGGACATTGAATTTTGAAGAAATTTGAAAAAAACCTATTACGAGTTTATTATAACGGAACCCTCCTTAAGCATGTCCTGACATGCTCTGGTTAGGTTAGTTTACTAAGTAAGCATCGTTGTAGCACCTAAATTTCGATATACTTCCGCCTACTGCTAAATCACTAACGACCTCATAATTGATGATAGTAATATATTAATTATTTGGTTACTTTTGATTTAGTGATAATAATAATTAATATAAATTAATAATTAATCAGGTAAATTCAGAATTTCAAATAACACTTAACTTACGGAATGTAACCTAAGTTTCCAGAATTCGTTTGCATTAGAACTTCGAGGAACTTAACTCAAAAACATTGTTTTCGTTAAGAATTGTAAACACGGAGAGGGCCAAACTTATCCTTTAATAATCTTCGCGTCTTATCCCTTCCTCCCTCCCCTCTTGGGCCCTCTCGAAGACTTCTTAATTAAAACGTAAATGACTTTCCAATAGGTTACGTTTTCGGTAGCTCCGGCGAGCTTTACACTCATACTAACCTGCCCTAATTATGTGGTATACTTAATTGTTTTTTTTGTTGTTTTTTTCCTGTTGTGCTTATTCTGTGGTGTCACTGTTTTACTGTCCTGTAATGTCTAAAATGACCCGGATAAAGGACTTTATAAACATTTAATTTATTTATAAACAACTAACTGAAGTTCTATAAAGTTTTCAGGTATTTTAGATTGCAATAATCAACTTTATTTAATACTGGATGTAGGGATTTCCTCGTCCATTTTGCTGCGATAAAAAGTTTCCTATGTCCTTCCCCGTGGCCTACTCTATATCTGCGCCAAATTCCGTCAAAATTGGTCCAGTAGCCTGTTCAATGTCTGTGCCTATTCAATGCAAACAAACAAACAATCTTTTCTATAATATTAGTTTAGATAACACACTTAACTAGGCAAGAAGAATGTAACAAAAAACCAAGCCAAAAACGTAGGTTTCCGATAGAATTTTCAATGGCATATTTAAATTCCACAAGAAATGTATTCGTAAGCCGCATATCTCTAACGTGTAAGGAATAAAAAATTCAACGGACAACCCTGGAATAAATCCGGGATAGCGCGGGGCACAAGTTGGGGAATAGCAAATGAGTTGAGTGTTTACTGCGTAACTCGCAAACGGGCTACAAGCTCCCGCAATCGGTCGCCGATGCTAAAAGTTGTCAATTACAGAAGTAAACCGGGAAACAAGACATATCGCCTTATGATAACCGATTACCATAGACAGCTGTAGCATCAAGAGTTTTCCGTCAATAAAACCTTCAACTTATTGTTTTCACGGCTTTTTTCTGTGTGGCCGTGGTATTTATCAGCCCAAGCCTGACTTTTCATGCCGAATCATGGCTACTCCAAGGTATTTAAAAGTGCATTGCCGGTCGACAAAATTATCAACTTATTGTTTCACGCCGGTTTTCTGTGCAGCCATTTTATTTATCCGGTCGAGCGAGAGGTTGCCGCGTGACGCTTGTGTCCCGTCTGCGGCGACCCTAAGGCCAGTTCCATCGGAATATTTTGAAGGGAATCCTTTACAAAATGTCTAAGATGTTTTCGTATCGGTCGGGGTTTCATGTAACATGTTTTTCGAAACTATTGTATACTTATTACTGACCGGACCTTTTTGTACCTTCAGGTAAACGAAGATAGTTGATTGTTATTTTTAATATTATTAAGGTACTTTTTTATATATTTTATAGTCACGATAATTTAATATTAAAAAGTTTTAAGCTGAAATACAATTGTTGAAATAGTTGTATACCTAACTGATATATTTCCGTACCAATTCACGAAATTGTCACGTATTCAAGAAAGCGAGAAATTATGCTATATACCTAAAATTATTGTTATTGATACGATAAGTGAAAAAAATTTGTACCTAATGAATATTATATAAAAAGTATTACACAAATGGCCTGGTTTCATAATCTTCTAATATGTGTCGGATAGATTATTCGGAGATTTTGTTTTTGCTTTCTTTTAAATATCGAGCGACAGAGGTGAAACATGTAAATAAGCTATCTGACATTTATCAGTAAATTGTGATACTGATCCTAATTGTAACAGAAATATTAATTTTATTACAATAGCTTCGATATCTAATCTCTGAATTAATATCACAATTTATGCTGGAATGTAACGTCAAAGCTAATCAGATTTAATTAACTACTTCATTTAGTATTTCGGAATAATACTATGGTTAAATAGACATGATCTATTGCGGCTATTTTAGTTTTTAGTATTCAATTTCTACATGTCATACATATTTGGTATAATACAACAAATTTAGGTGAAAATATATTTATAAAACTAAAAGAAACAACCACAATATACTTAGGACATGTCGCACAATCTACTGATAAGTGTCAGATAGCTTATACGCATGTTTTGTCTCTGTCGCTGGATAAAAAATAAACAGCGACAGAACTTCTGAATAAGCTATCCGACTTTTATTAGAATATTGTATAACAGGCCCTTATTGTCATTACTTTTTGTTCAAATGAACTAAAAAAGGAAATTTAAAAATATGCTCCCCAACATTTTTTTTGTAAATGATAACTTTCATCATATCAAATTGGTCCAGTAGTATCAGAACCTATGTACTTAATGCAAAGAAACTATTTAATATAGGAAATATTGAATAGTATAAATTATATAATATATACTTCATAATATTTTTATTGTAAACTATTTTACTTAGCTGTGAACTGGATTATAAAGATACACCTACGAGTATAACTAAAAAATAACTATAACTATAACTTACATCTACACCTTCACCTACATCTACACCTGCATCATACCTAGTCTACCTTATTACCTTAGTCTACATTATCCTTACTGGCCAACAGAAATAATATCTACCGACAGATTTGGGGACAATGAGATAGCCTTAAACTTGTCTTAGATGAGAATACTCATTAAATAATAAATTACTTTAGTTCATTTAATTAAACTTAGTGTCATTGTATGTCCATTTAAGTCAAAGTTACTATAGAAACACCTACTTTTCATTAATGATTATAAAAGCTGAAAGCATTTAATAAAATATGATCCATAATACCGTCACACAAAAAACAAACATTTAAAACTTTTGTCTTCATACAAATATTTCCATGATTTTGATACATGTCTGACGATTGACATGCTTTAAAATCACGCAAAACCTGATAATTATAGTAGCATAGAAATAAATTTGGTACTGATGCTAATACAGATTAAAAAAAAAACTATAAACGTGTACCAGATATTAAAACAAAATTGAAGTAAAAAATACATAACTCGAAAATTATAGAAAATCGGAGAACATACATGAAAGTGATTTTCTAGGGGTGCTCTATCCAAAAAACTCGGCTTGATCCTTATACATGCTGCTAATACAGTGTATTAGAAGAAGAACATAAGAAGAAGAGAATAAAATATAAGATATTTTTATATGTACCAATAATAACTTAGAAATGGTTTAGTGATATTTCTATCTAAAATATCGTAAGTTACTGCTAGGAGTTTTCTCAGTACAATAAGTCTGAGTGCAATCGCTAGAAAAATATACAGCGGAGTTGTGTGGAGTCCTTACGTGAACAAGTAGGACACTTAATGAAAAAGGGTTATCTTTTCAAGAGCAAGCCGATGGGAGAGGCCCTCGTGACTTTACAGGTAGATTGCGTGCTTGTTATATATACTTATATTATTATTACTAACTTTGGCCCACGCCCCCGCCCGCGTAAATACAGTATCCCACGGGAACACTATACTTTTGCGGAATAAAATGTAGCCTATGTTTTAAATCAAAGCTTAAACTATAGTTTACCAAATTTCATCAAAACCCGTTTTGTTGTTTTTTCGTGATAAACGCACAAACATCCATCCATCCATTCTCACAAACTGACACATTTATATTTAATACAATCAGGCGTTACTTTAAGGAAATCCATAGCATAGGTACAATTTAATTAATATTATGTCTAGACATAATATTAATTAAATTAACACATATTTTATAATAGTAGTAGGATAGTAGGATCTAATAGATGTTACTAGCGACTTCATGTGCGCCAAAGGAAATACTGCTGGAACCTTACATTTTGCCGGAATACAAAACTTTCCTATGTCCTTTCCCGGGACTATTCCATTCTATATTATCCATACCAAAATTTCATCTAAGCCGGTTCAGCGGTGAAAGTTGAGGAGTTAAAAGACAGATAGATACACTTATGCATTTATAATATTAAAAATGATTCAATATATATAGTATAGATATTATAATTATTTGTGTAGTCGAGTTTAGGGGACAAAATAAATAAGGTAACGAACATTTAGGGGTTCGCAACCTCTGGATCAAATTGAAAAACAGTTTTATCACTTGGTCTTACACTTGAATAAAAAATCATCTGTCAAATTTACTTAAAAATTGCACCGTACCGACGTTTGGAAATACATACGCTTGATCCGACCAAGTGAAATTCTATTAGTTTCAAATCGCACGTATGTTTGAATTTAGAATAATTTTCATTTTGACAGATAATAATAGTTACAATGGTTGTGATTGGCGGAAGATCGCTTCACAGCGCATGCTAGCGCTGAAAATAAAATACAGTTGTCACCCTCCTGGGTGACGTTTACTAACTTCAATAACGCTAAAACAATCAGCCATTTTGCTTATTTATTTAGTTTGTTTTGAAATCAGTTGAAATCATTTTTCCGCCAAACACGGTTGTTTAAATAAATTATTCCCTCTTCTGGTTTTTAGTATAGTCTCTTAAACGTTGTTCAGAGTATACAGATATCACCGTTTATGGAAAATTTTGATACTTAATGATTAATACTTTTTATAAAACTTATGCTAGGAATAACAACTTTGAAAAGGCATATTTAAAAAAAAATCTCATTCCCCTATCATAGACAGGGCTTGTTATTATCTTTTTATTTTACTTAATTTTATCTTTTTTTTTTAAATTTATTTTATTTACTACATTTTTATTTTTTCATTATACAGTGTTACAATAAGTTTTTAATATGTTCCATTTCCTTCCATGTCACAAAAATTGAATATCAGAATGAAATACAGTATATAATTTCAATAAAAATGTCAATTAAAATTTAAAATATCAGAATTAAAATTACAGTTGAAAATTAAAATATAAAATATCAATTTAAAATAATATACAACTTCAATGAAATAATCAATTTAAAACAGCGGCACAACATTGAACCTAACCCCTAGTATCACAATGACTTAACCCTAATATCGCAGTAGATCATCACATTGCCTTTCATTTTCAATTTTTAAACCTCTCTCCTCTTTCCCCCCAGGATGGAAGGCAGGTGAGAACCCTTCATCGCGATGCCCAATTTATGCTCAATGTCATATCTATTGCTTGCAAAAATTGGGCACTCGAGTAGCAGGTGAGGAACTGTCTCCTCGACTCCGGGCTGACACTGGCACGATGGATCCTCTTTCAGCTTGAATCTGTTCAAGTAGAAGAAGAATCCACCGTGACCAGTCAGTTGCTTGTGTTGTGTGGTGTGTGATGTCTATCTTGCAGACTATTTTGTATGCAGCAGCAGTGCTTGGGAAAAAGAGCTTTGTTACCTCCAGCCGTCCCGCCCGTATCGTATCTCCTGCTTGGATGGGAGGAAGGCATATTATACTGGTTTTATTAAAGTTGTATATTATGATTGAAACACCATACTACACAATCGGACTCTTATACGTGACTAAATGTAGTTTAACGGTAAGATTGTTACGGGTTAAATTAAAATAAAAGATGTATTTCCCGTGACAATATATATTCAAAAAAAATAGGGTCGTAGGCAGAAGGCCGTACGATCTGGTTTAGCCTCTTTGGTGTCTGAAGGGTATCGAAGGGGCTTTAAACCACGTGGGAACTTAGCTGAGGAGTCAGGTCCTTAGTCTAGGAATCTAGCACGTGGCGAGAGAGCGAGAGGTGGCTCCAACTTCTGGTAGCGTCTCTGTCGCAGCTGCGTCCGATCGTCGTAGATAGTTCGTCCAAGAGTGCAGACAGATTTCAAAACCATGTTTCAGTCCGGAATATCTAGGGGCACTTTGAACTCCAGACGTGGGAAAATAGCTAGGTATAAGTCCTTTTAATCGGTGCCTTGAACCCGATATGTAGGTCCCTGAAAAATTCATGAAAAACGTGTGGGTAGGTGTCCCGTCCCACAGCCAGTGTGATCTTAACCCCAAACGATCAAAATCACGGGCTGTGTGACCATTACAATATGAAAAAAATATACAAGAATAATTACGGCATGGATACAAATATCCTAATATTTTAACAATGCAAGAACGTACTAAGGCGGGTCAATAAGTCCGTGACTTTTTGAATTTCTAACCTCCTTACTGAAAAAGCAACACTACTCCTGTCAACAGGCATCTGTCAGTTGACTCCTATCAAAATTTGAACTTGCTGCGTCAGTTTGTGTTTTACAGCTATCTTTATCAGACTATCCAGTAACTTAAGGAAACAATGGAAAAAAGTGAATTTCGTGTGCTTATTAAGCATTATTTTTTGCGAAAAAAAACCATTACCGAGACCAAGGCTAAGCTTGATAAATACTATAAGGACTCTGCACCATCGATTTCAATGGTAAAAAAGTGTTACGGGTGTTGTTAAAAATAAAAAAAAAGGTTCTCCGTGACAATATATATTTAAAAAAAGAAAAAAATAGGGGTCGTGGGCAGAAGGCCGTATGGTCTGGACTAGCCTCTTGGTGTCAAGGTATGGTAAGGGGATTTAAACCACGTGGGAACTTAGCTGAGGATCCAGCTGTCTAGCACGTGGCGGATGCGAGCTAGGGCTACAACTCCTGGAAGCTTCTCCGTCACCGCTGCGTCCGTTCGTCGTAGATAGATCCTCTCAATAAAAAAAAATAAATCCCCGTCCAATGATCATCAGCACTCTGAACTCCAGCTAGATATGTCCTTTTAATTGGTGCCTCGAATGCTGTAGTTGGCGGTGTTTCGTGCCCCAAACCAAGTTCCTGGAATAATCACGGTAATGTGTCGGTAGGAGTCCGGTCCTACAGCCAGCGCGATTTCAACCCCAAACGATCAAAAATCACGGGCTGTGTGACCATTACAAAGGTAGGCAAAATAAAAAAGATAAGATGATATTAAGGGCAACCAATATGATACAAACATCGTAACATTTTAATAGTGCTAGATTGGAAAGACGAAACTACAATTGAGCACGTGGTATGGCCAATCAAATAATTGACAACTAATTTACCAAGATGATAGTTTACATGAAAGAATAATGCGTTTTAATACAAGCATGATTTTCTAAATATTCACAACACAGATACACTAAATTACTCACCGTGATACACGGGATTAAGAATTAAAAGAAACTGGAAAAACTTCAACAATAAAAATTCTACTTCGTCTTCTAGCAGGAGGAAAAAAAGGCCCTGTCATCTCGCGACAGCCCTTATATACTCCTACTGACAATGTTTTTTTTTTTAACTGACAACTAGCGGTAATGCATAATCCAACCGCCACAATAAAGAAATATTGGAGATGAAGCTCTAGTTACAAAACCTTTGCCAATAGATGGCGTCGTCTAACATAATTTAGTTATTAAAGTTAGCAATAACAGCCAATAGATGACGCTAGGAGCGTCGTTATAAGTTATATTAATGCGTTAAAATGTAGCTATGCTACAAAAGTGGTTACTGAATTTCGTTATGGCCGTACAAGCACTGAAGATGCCGAACGTCCTGGACGCCCAGTTGAGGTCTCTACACCCGAAACAATCGAAAAAATTCACGATATGGTGTTGGCCGACCGAAGATTAAAAGTGCAAAAGATTGTGGAAGCCATAGGCATCTCGCATGGCTCAGTGGTTTTAATTTTGAATGATCACTTGGGCATGAGAAAGCTTTCCGCAAGATGGGTGCCGCGTTTGCTCACAGTCGACCACAAACGCAATCGTGTAACAACTTCACAGGAAGGTTTGGCGTTGTTTAATCACAATATGGAGGAGTTTTTTAATCGTGGACGAAACATGGATCCATCACAACACACCAGAGACCAAACAACAGTCAAAACAGTGTGTTTCTAAGGGTGAATCGGCGCCAAAGAAGGCCAAGGTGGGTTTGTCAGCCAATAAAGTTATGGCGACTGTTTTTTGGGATGTACGTGGGATAATCCACATTGACTATCTTCAAAAGGGAAGAACAATTAATGGGGAATATTATGCCAACTTATTGGACCGCTTCAATGAGGGTTTGAAAACAAAACCGACCTCATTTGGCCAAGAAAAAAGTTCTTTTTCACCAAGACAATGCAAGGGTGCACACATGTGCAGTTGCCATGGCAAAAATCCATGAATTGGGCTATGAATTGCTCCCACATCCACCCTATTCTCAAGATTTGGCTCCGAGTGACTACTTCTTGTTCCCAAACCTGAAAAAATGGCTCGGTGGAAAAAGATTTGACTCCAATGATGAAGTCATCTCGCAAACAAAGGCCTATTTTGAGGACCTCGACAAATCATATTTTTTGGAAGGGATAAAAAAATTGGAGAAGCGTTGGACAAAGTGTACAGAGCTCAAGGGGGACTACGTTGAAAAATAAAATGATTTATTTATCAAAAAATCTGTGTTTTATTCCAAAAGTCACGGACTTATTGACCCGCCCTCGTAAGATGAAACTGCAAATGATAGCACGTGGTATGGCCAATCAAATAATTGACAACAAATTTTACCAAGATGATAGTTTACATGAAAGAATAATGCGTTTTAATTACAAGCGTGATTTACCAAATATTCACAACACAGATATACGAAACTACTCACCGTGGACACGGGGTTAAAATATAATTATTATAACAACTACATCTTGAGTTTATAGAAAATTTTATTCTAAATGGAAACGTCATTCGAAGTAGTGCCATATATATACCCTTCTTCGTCTTTTAAAAAAAAAACTTTTGACAACTATAAACTAAAGCGTAAAGAGAAACAATCCACAAATCAAAATAAAATATATTATATTAATAATCAATATATTATGTAATATAATATTACAAATTTACTGTATTTTCATTATTAAAAACTAAATTATTATTTAAGACGAAAGTAAAATCTATTTATGAATCAAATAATAAAGCAAGGCTAACGCCGTTTTAGTAAGGACGTACGCCGATAGATGGCGCTAAATTCAATGGCTGTAACTGTCTCTGATTGGCAGAATCACAAGAACATCGTGTAA
The DNA here is from genome assembly GCA_963565745.1 of Phengaris arion. Classification (NCBI taxonomy): domain Eukaryota; kingdom Metazoa; phylum Arthropoda; class Insecta; order Lepidoptera; family Lycaenidae; genus Phengaris; species Phengaris arion. The sequence goes on from OY751442.1 coordinate 3,113,759, forward strand.
CTTGAGGGCTTATTTACGTAAACTGAAATTTTACTCGTAGTACTCGTAGTAGAATAAATAAGGTCCTTTGCAGCGAAGACGTGCTTCTTGCTAAGATCCTACAAAATGTACATTATTAAGTCGAACAAATGATGTCTTTAATTATATGGTAAGACAGTGCACGGACAGACTGTACATTGTGCATGGTAAAGGCGGGCGATAATTCAGCGCGGCGCTCCTACATCAATGTCAAGCTGGTAAATATCCCGCACCAATTTATTAGCACCTTAAACTTGCTGTGCAGTGTTTGATTTATAATACACGATATTATGTTGTCCACGACATCGTACGCGCCAAAAGAAATCCTGCAGAAACTGTGCTTTTTGGTGCGATATAATTGAGCCCATGTGTATATCCGGAGTGTAAACTACTACCATACCAATATTCCGTCAAAATCTGTTCAGTAGTTATTGCGTGAAACATCAAAATCAATCCCATAGATACAAACTTTTGCGTTTATATTAGTAAGGTATCTAAATGTAATTTTTCTGTAAAGTTTTTACGTACTCTCAAAAATATTAATAGGTATCTCTTTCTACTCTATACTCTTTTACTTAACTAAATTCTTTTTCAAATTATTAAATAATCAAATTACGGTATGTTTACTTCCATCAATCCCATTTGAATGTTGTTAAAATATGTTTAAAATTTGATAAACCTTTATCTATAGCGCGATTTAGCTGTGACTACAATTTACAAACACTAACAATTTCCCTTTCTTTAAATTATGCTCATAGACAAAATATGCTGCATTCATCAATATATGTTTTATTTTCGATGTCGAAATAAAATCAATTGCAAATTACTCACAGCTGATTTTCATATTGCAAGAGAATCGTTTTCAAAATATAAAATATCGAATCTTAGTCCTTAGACATCCAAGAACATACATTAAACATACTTAGCCATACATACCCACGCTAATGCATTCTCAGACTTTTAAATTAAATATCTAATAAATGGTTTTGATGTCGAAATAAAATCATTTACAAATTACTCACAACTGATTTCCATATTGCAAGAGAATAGTTATCATATTATTACGTTAAACATAATATATGGAATCTTAGTCCTAATACCTCCAAGAACATACATCAAACATACTAAGTCATACATATCCACGCTAATGCATTCTCAGACTTCGATCAGAACTGATCAAGAACTCAAATTATAGTCGTGTGGATCGGCATTAACTCAAACACTAATTGTGTAAGTTCCACCGCGCTCGTGCCGCCGCTTTCACAATGAGTATTATCTGTGCATTGGTGACGTAATGAGTTCAATGTTTTGGCCAATGATAATATGTTATTATAACTCTCTATCTCATCTATACTAATATTGTTAAGAGGAATGGTTTGTTTGTTTGTTTGCATTGAACAGGCTCCGATTTTGATTATATTTATCAGATAAAGAGTAGACCACGGGTAAAAACATATGCTACTTTTTACCGCAGTAAAATGTATCGTTGCCGAGGGATTTCCTTTTTCGCGTACGAAGTCGCGGACAAACATCTTGTAGGTTATAAGTTACAAATATCAATAAGAATGGGTAATTATAATGTATCCGTCCGTTTGAATAACATTCCGCTGTAACTACTGGGCCATGTGAGCTGCAGTCAGACGTGAGCGCGTCCTGTGACGTCACACGTGACGTGTGCAATATCGAGATGTTTGAACCCTGCAAAGATCAATATACATTCAGTTTTCACACATATCTCACTTTCTTACTATGTATTGCGATATGGGTAAAACTTATCAAAATGTTCCTGTATATCATCAGCATCATCTCGTCTAATATCGTCGTATAATAGTCGATTATTATCACAGAGTACATAAAAGATATTAATTAATATAAAATACACTAGCTGTAACCAACAGAATAGCTGTAACCAACAGAATTGTTCTGTCTTAACTATGAACTGGAATAAATAAATAACTACATATTTACACATTCAGTTTCTCACCAACACCTACACCTACAACCTACATCTATAACCTACACCTTCAAACTACCTCTATAATATACAGCCTGCGTGGTTTAGAGCTTGGCTCTCGACTCGGAGGTCGTGGGTTCGATTCCCGCATTGGAACAACAAAAAAAGTTTTTTTCAAGTTTGGTTAGGACAATGCAGGCTGATCACCTGATTGTCTGACAAGAAAGATGGGCATGCGTCGGATGGGCATGTAAAAAGTCGGACCTGCGTCTGATGTCTCGCCAGTCGTGTCGGTCTGTCCGTCCCACTGGGTTTCGAGAGTAAAGGAAGAGAGAGTGCTTTTGTGTACTTCGCACACACTTGGGCACTATAAAATAACCCCTGCGTAGATGGCCTGGTTTCAATGAAACAGGCCACCGTCACCGAAATCGGTGTGGGGAGCTATTATTATATACAGGTGATGTGTGAAACTACTGAGGGTTGAAGATTATTACAGTACTAATATCGCTATAAAATAACTGAGGTTGATGTAAGATGGATAAAAATTAAGAATTATATGTATTTTAATGACAAATAAAAAAAAAACAATAAAAATGTAAAAAAAAAAATTTTTAGGACGGGGCTCCCTTATAATTTAGGAGTATGAAAAATAGCTTACAACCTATTCTCATACCTACCGAATACACCTGCAAAATTTTATAGAAATCGGTCAAGCCCTCTCGGAGGAGTACTGTGACAAACAGTGTAATAAGAGAATTATATATATTAGATTTATTAGTAATTAATAAAAAATAATAATAAATATAAAATATGTTAATGAATATATTTTTATTACTTTGTGATTGATCAGAGTAAAATTATTTATTTGTTATCACAAATAAATATTTTATTTCAAACATTTTTATATCACAAGTATATTCGTCATCATCATCCAATGATGATGATAACGAACTATCAAGGCTGATGCCTATGGCCATACCTAGCTGAACGTAACCAAAACGCCTCACCTAAGCAACCATCAGTTTCGGTGGCTATTTCAAATTCAACCTATTTTCAAATCGTCGGTTTCTGTAGGATTTAGATAGAATCTGCAACAAGAAACTTATAAAAAAAAAGTGTGTGTCAGCTCCGACGCACGACTGGAGTTTACTCTAAAAAGTAAAATTTTGTGTGCAATGCAAAGCGACTAGCGATCGATTTGAGTTCAAAAATTCGCGCCATGTGAAAAAAAGTGAAAGGTGCGCAGAATAGGTTGCACACCAAAACGTAACGAGGTCATTCGTTCAGTAGATGTTACTGCTCATATTTTTTTCATACCGGGGGCCTTATATGAAAATCGATTCTTAAGGAGTAAACTCCAAAAATACGTGTGGCACTCGGGGACTGCCGCGGTAAAGCTATTGCATAGTAAGTCTACACGCATACGTCTAGTCGCACGCACACAAACACCGTGCCGAAGTCGGCCGAACTGAAACGACGTTAGACGATGCACGGCTTTCAACGCCGCACCGCTGTGCCGGTCGGAGTGTTATATGCCGGGGGGTGTTAGGTTTATTTTCGTTACGGAATTTCTTGATTCGGTCGCCGCGCTCAAAGCCCGCGATAAAAGCTATGCAATAGCTTAAAATATTAAAGTAATCGTAACACACATTACATTTTTCTTTTAGGAAACGCAACAATTTAAGGTCACGACTTTTGGTAAGTCGTGACCTTAAATTGTAATAAAATTAATCGAAAAGTAAAGCTCGGGCATAAATACAGCGCTTAAATGGGACAAAGAAATAAATAATATAAGATAAGGACATAAAAATATACCCCGGTGATAAAATTTTAGTGGGCCCTCGTAGTGGGCCGCACTAAACAAACCGGGATGAAAGGCTTCGAGGTTCATAAAACGGACCAGCCATATTTATGGCACGACAAGCTAATTTTTGGACTATTTAGTGGTGGCGTTCTTAGCCTAGTTTCGTGAAATAAGTTTAAAGTATGAAGAATGTAAGAAGAAATAAAGAAAAATAAAAGAATGAAGGTTGTTCTGTAAAATGTTATACCTCATGAAAATAGTAGGTCTAAAAAGGCCACTTTAGTGTTTCATATCCTTTTTCCATACAAAAATTGTGAAATTGTAAAATGGCTACATGATTCATCTGATATCATCATATTAAAAACTTTAATTTTGACAGTTGTCAATAGAAATGAGTGAAATGTCGCAAATAATATGAGTTAAAAAATATATATGAATCATAATAGGAAACACCTAAAGTGGCCTTTTTAGACCCCTGGACATGTCTAATAATAACTCCCCACACGGATTTCGGTGACGGTTTCATTGAAACCATGCCAGTTATGCAAGAGTAGTTTTATAATTCCCAAGTGTATGCGCAGTACCCTAAAATTTCCGTCGGCAGCATTTAGTAGACTGTGACTGAACAATACAACATTAATTGATTTTACACTTTTATATTTCTATACACAAGCTTGATTTCTTACCTTGAGTTGTTATAAAAAATTTTGGAGATAGCATTTATGTAGTAACTAAGCAAAAGCTTTGATAGATAACTTGTATTTACAAGCAGTTATTACTGTAAAGATAACATTTTGAAATATACCTCCCTATATTGAAAGGGCATGGCACAAATACAAATTCACTGTATACTATATACAGTGCATTCCGAAACGGTGTATCTACTAAATTAGAATTATTATTGTCTCTTAAAATTTAATGACAAAATAAGTAAAACATGCATATGCATATGCATATATGCATATGCCTATCTGCAGCTTCAGAAAACTTAAGGCTACAAAAACATAGGAACAAATAAACTCTTTCCTTTTATAAAGGAAAGGAACCGAACTCGGACCGATTGATTACGTAACCAATGACAGAGTAGCGTCGAGTCTTGTTGACTGACTTACCGACAGATTGGTCGACTGATTTGCCAATGGAATTGTCGACAGACATGCAGATTTGGCTCCATGTCAGTGACTAAATCCTACCAAACGTACAAGATCCTAACATCTGAAACGTATAAAGATACAGTTACGACTCCAATCCTACTACTATTATAAATGTAAAAGTGTATGATGGATGGATGGATAGATGTTTGCTACTCTTTCACGTAAAAACCACTGAACAGATTTTTATGAAATTTGTTATGGTAGTAGTTTAACTTTTTATCCCGAAATAGTACAGTGTTTCCGAGAGATACTGCATTTACACGCGTGGAGTCGCAGGCAAAAGCTAGTATTTTATAATTATGAGTGTCAAGAGTATATCTATATCGAAATTCATATAAATAGTGTGAAATTGTCTAAAATGTTTTTTCATTTTTGTTTTCAGGTAAGCAATCACAGTATTTATTTATGAAAAAAACATGCAAGGTATGTGCTAATGATTGCTCCCAGAAGAATGTAATTAAAAATGAATAATGTACGAAAGCCGCGTGTGTTTTGTACTAACCGACGAGGCAATAAATGTTTAGCTTCTGCTATTTCGTTATTCTTGATGTGCTTCTAAAATGTTCACTATTTCTTCAACAAATTATAAACACAAACAAACCGCTAAACATGCATGCAAACATGCATTCTTTTTCTGCTATGCCTCAGTTTACTCTAAATCGCTTTTAAAAACGCCAAAGAGTACTATAAAAATTGTATTTTAAAATCCCCCAAAACGACAGAATAGCAATAGAATCTGAGTCGGACAAATTTATTTTGTAAGGTTCCGATTGAAAAGAGGATCGGGACACGGGATTTACGAAGATATTTGAAATACGGTCCACAATACAACATTTGATCTCACAACTTTCGGGTTACTCTGTAGATAAACTTGAATTCTTATCTTGATTTGTTATACATTTTTAGAAAAAACATTTATGTAGTAACTACGCAAACCCTTTGATAGAGAATTGTATTTACAAACAGTTTTTACTGTAAAGATAACATTTTGAAATATATACACAAAGCCAAAATAAGTGAACATTTCGAAACGGTGTATCCACTAAATTATTACACAGGTCTGCAAAAAAATTTTTAAAAGACGGGAGAAAAAATGTTGATATGTGATTTTAATGTACTTTAGTGTGCTGAATCCAATACTGTTTACATAATAATTATATCACGTCTAGTTTTTAAACTTTTCTTACATACATTTTACGAAATTTCACATATTATATATGTATTGCTATAAAAAAGTACAAAATTATGCGACTTGAATGCTATTAATTTAAATCTTAGATGAATTAAAATACTAATAAGATAAAAAAAAAAAAAACATATTTTGTTAAATTATTTTTTTAATAGTTTAGTCTTATTTCGCGATTGATTTTCTAGCAGAAATCAGCTAACATTTATGTGGACTACTATCTATTTACCACGTTCGCAATACCTAGGTGAAACCTCTCACCATGTTCAACATTCACGGCACTATTGTTTACTGGGAAAAAATGTAAGTGCAAATGCAAGAAATGTACTAAAAATGCGTCAAATGTTGCAGAGCAGCAAAACTAGACGTACTAGATAAATTCTATTTGCATATATGGATTTAGCTTGTCAATATGTATCAATTCCACACATACATTGTTTTGCCCCAATTTTGATGCCGACTAGTGTTATTTCTGTGACAAGTAAAACACTCTTAATGAACTATCATAACTGGAAGCGCTACGCGATCTGCTACGTAGCTATGCGGTAGTGCTACTATGTCGTAGCAACGCTACGAGTAAGCTACGGTTTTATGAAATAGCTGTCATTATTCAAGTTATTTTCTTTGGTTATTATTATCGCGACAAAATTTCAGACATTAGAAATATTTATCTAAGGAAACATTTTCTTTAGTTGACATTTTATTTCATCTTAATTTTTCTTTCCATTTCTAAAAGTTGCATTGTGGAAAATTTCCTTACATTCCAACTAAATAAAACAAATAAAAAGTTCCTTACATTCGAATAATTTCATTTAGACAATTCAGGCTTCATCTTAACGATTTTTGTTTAAAATTTTATATTCCAAAAATTAGGGTAACTTTAGTCTTTATTTTTATAATATAAAATTTTACTTCAATGTGAAAATAAAAAAATTGTTTAAAAAAAATACATAAAATGGATTATAATTTCACTACCAAGATCTGTGATATAAATTTTAGAAAATTCAACCTACGTTTGCTTATTATTAACAGTGAACCAAAATAGCTTGACTTTAATTTGCTCTAATAATAATGAAAAGTTGTCAGGTGCTTAGGTCATCACTAATGTGACGCAAACAAAATAGTTAATATTTTGATTTCATCGATCGGGTTATGGAAATGTGACATAATTATATGTCACATTTCATATATGAAATGTGACATATAATTATGTATTGCCAACACTTTTTGTGTTTAGCAACTTGGCATATACAATATACATAATACAAGAAATAGCGCCCATCACGTCATGTACAGTTCTGACTGAAATAGCACGCGCCGTTCCAACCCGCGTTCCGAACTGAACGTGTCAATGCGCGGGACAGATAGTACATTTTCCACCGTTTGAACCGCGCGCTATGATGTATTTTGACGTATTATGTAAGAGACCGGCAGTCCATACCGTGACGCATTTTTAGTCGTAATCAGCACGACAATTCAATACGTAATCGCCGTTTGGAACGCAATCAGATCCGCGGCCCGAACTTAACGTGTGCCAAGCTAACTAGCATAAGCGATGCAAGCAGCTTGGCAGAAAATTAAATATTTTTATTTTCTGCTGCCCCTCGAGCCACACTAACCCGTAGAACTCACCCTCCCAAGGTCTACTGCTAGCTCATCGTATGCGAGCGCCCTGATTTAGCCAATCCTCAATCAATACAGCCATTTGGTGTGTTTGTGTTGTAAAAAGGTATCACCGTGATTGATGGTTCCGGCGCGGAACGGAAAGACAACAGTTTTCGGGGGCCGCTGCCAAAGACAATATGGACACACTTTTTATGGAAAAACTTTTTTGGGGCCAACATAACGGCCTCGGATGTACTCGTTTGTGGACATATTCGACATTTATTTGTATGTTTATAACTGTATTTGTTGATAGTCATTTTGACAACCTCTGTGGCTCTGTGGTTGTACGCATCAGTGTTCAAGCCGGAGGTCGTGTGTTCGAATCTCGCCAAACGATAAAAAAGTTTTCTATGTCCTTGGGTCATGGATGTTCATTAAATATATATAATAGACAATCATAATATATGTATAGTATAAAAGTATCAAATATACTTCCATTGTCTGGTAATCGTAACACATTATTTTTAACACAAAAACGCACATATAAAATAATTTTATTGAAGTTGATATTTGTACAAAAGTATAATGCAATAGTGCAAGTCTAATCTGTGTTTGCAACCTGTTTAATCCACTTCGCGATTATAAAGAGTAGATAATTAAAACAGTTCATACGTGTATTTTAGAAAAATAAACCACTTATTTTCACATGAATAAGAACACGATCTGAATGACTCAAAGCTTAGAAAATATGCTTGTGATTATTCACACAAGTGAATAACAATTTTAACAAGAAATATACTTTGAATAACACAAGCGGAATATCTTTTGTATCAAAATGGACAAGTGCTAAGTTCTTCCGCTTGGAACGTCCAGAGTTCAGATATTCCTGTGTAATTGTGTGTGCAGTTCGCTCAGGATATTTTATTTTAATAATTCATCGCGGTTTGCGGTTATTTCCTGTTCGCTCTAACGCGCCCCAGTATCCACTATAAAGCGGTCCGCGGAGACCTTGCACGGTGTAATGTTAATATTTGATCACTTGTAACGCTGTTGGGGAGATCGGGATCAATGTACTTGTTAGTAATGAGTTGTATTACGCAATTAATTTACTTGATAGAATTACTACTATTACATTTCATATTAAATAGGAGCTTGTAGGAACAAACCGAATAATCATCCTCCTATGTGAGGATAGATGGATGGATGTTTGTTTTCCCGCAAAAATTACTGAACGGATTTTTATGAAATGGTAGTAGTTTAGGCTCTGGATTAAAACATAGCCTGCATTTTATCCCGAAAAAGTACAGTGTTCTCGTGGGATACTGTATTAACGCGAGCGGAGCCGCGGGCAAAATCTAGATTAAATAGTTGTGTGTACTGTGTAATGTATTTTTATCCCAAATAAACTACTATTATTATATATGTTAAAGTTTGTGAGGATGGATGGATGTTTGTGACTCTTTCACGCAAAAAAGCTGAACGGATTTTGATGAAATTTGTATGGAAGAAGTTTAGCTCTAGAATAAAACATGCTATTTATCCTGAAAAAGTATAGAGTTCCCGTGAGAAAGTGTATTTATGTGTGACTGCGCACTATGCAAAAGCTGCTATGTAATAGATAGCGACAATGAAAATATAAGGCAAACCATAATGCAGGTGTATCGCTAGGTTATATGGATAGTCCAGAATGTAGAAATTACTGTATAATTCGTGCATAATTTAAAATTGGGTTACTTATACTTTTATAGCTGCCAGGTTGAAGAATAACACGATTTAAAACGGGTTACAAATTAAAACAAACAAAATTTCCGGAGAGAATTTATACATGAAATAGATTAAAAATATGTGAACCTTTATGATCTCGGGGTAAATGGTTCGCTTTTGCCGACTCATATTTGAATTACAAACAATGTAACGTAATATTTTCCGGAAAAAATTGAATATACTATTGACACGAAGCGATCGTTCATAATACAATATTCAAATGCAACGGAATTATTTGGCGCGAACCCAGCACTAAATCCATAGACAAAAAATATGGCTAAAGTGAATTATGTTATGCAATTGAATTATACGTAAGTATTGCCCTCGCAAAATAATTTATTGTTTCTAAACTGGATTTTAAAAGTAGAAATATTGATGGTTTCCAGGCAGTCCAAAAGAACTTATGTAAAGTCTCCCCTAAGGATCAGCTATCTTTTGTCTTCCGTATATCGTATACGTGCTTGTCATATAAGTTACAAAAATTTACTTACAAAGTTTACTGGGCCTATGATATAAAACTTAACTAACACCTTATTTATAAATAATAGGGAAAATATACTTGCTTTAAAATTACGGGAAATTAAAAAATTTGGACAAAAGTTCCTTATTCCCATTTAGGCACGACCAAATTCCATAGAGTAAAAATATGTCCAAAGCGAATTAGGAGTAAATTGAATCGCATGCGTTAGTGCTGCCCTCACCTGCAAAACTTCGCTCAAATAAAAAAAAAGATTGCCCGGGAAATTGAATGGACACACCGGGGAATGTTAGAATATAGGGCTTAGAATAGACAACAGAGCTATTAGCGTAATTGGGATATCTTTTATATCACCGTATCAATGGCCGGGGGCCATATTGGAAATTGATTGCCATTGGCCATTGTTGAAACATTTTTGGTGACATTTAATCACGGCCTTTTTGTAGAAAACGTGGCTTTGGATTTTTAATATACTAAAATAGAATAGACCACTCCAAAAAGTTGCATTACAATGTCTACTTTTACCAAATATTCGCTAGCAAACAAATACTATTCGCAGGAAAATAACCCGACTTGAAAATAGTGTTAAATGTTTTATTTGCTTTCAGAAGATCATACCCGGGTATGATCTTCTCATCAATTGAAACAGCATATTTGTTTCATTCTAGCGTCTCTTTTTCCAAACAATCGACCGGTCGTTAGATATAAAATTGTGGCGAACCTTTATTTTGGCGGCGATACTTTGTGTTTGTAATTCCACACCTGCAGAACGGAACTGATTTTTAACACCGATTTCGGTCCTTTGTGAGGTCGGGCCGTTACGTTTGGGGCAAAAAGTGAATAAATGAATACCGGCCTTTTGGAGATGGGAGACAAACGTCAAAGGTCGCGCGATTGTGGCGCCGTCACGCGAACAACAATGTAATGTTTTATTTAATTAAGGCCGGCACGGGCGATTGAATTTGTACAATTCTGTCGTGCCATAGTCAAGTGTACCTTTTTCGTATTAATTTACTATGAGGTTACATAGGCAAGAAGGTACTCGATTTTTGTTCAGCGATATGTTTATATTTTAAGTTTGTAACTAACGCGTAGTTACCAGAACTAACACGAATATTCACCAGGTATTATTATATAAGAAACAAACAGATTTGACCTCAAACAAAAAAGTTACATACAAAAGTTGATGGGGGATATCAACCCCTTTAGGCAGTGAGTTTCGCGAAATCCCTTCTTAGTGGACCTATATTCACAAAAGAAAGCCACGGTCCAAATAATTATTACGTTTCTAGCTTCAGTAGTTTTGCCTCGACGTTGATGAATCAGTCAGTGAATCAGTTACATGTTACTATATAACTAATATAATTATTTAAAAAAAATACTTACTTTAAAAAAATATCTTACTAATATAATTATTTAAAAAAAATGAAAACCGACTTCCAGAGTATAACTGCACAAAAGAGTATGAAATAAAACTTATTTTCTACATAATTCACCTTTTAAATTAGGCTAAAATTTTAACTATTTATTAATTATTAATCTTCATAATTTTGAAGTCGGTATCAGCCCTGATTAAACAATATTTGAAGTAGAACTCACGTTCAAGTTGGCTGATACCATAGGTGAAGCCCATAAAACGTTATATTCGTCAAACATCTCAACGAAGAACGCAGAAAAAGCAGACATTTTGACTTACTGAACAATTTAGTCAAAATCACACGTAATTTTTTGCAAAATATTTGAAATATCAAACGTCGACAAAAATAACCTAAGAGCAAGTCACGACATGTCTAAGGAGGGTTACGTAATATTGTGTTAAATATACAGAATAAATACAATAACTAGGTAATATGTTACATTTATTGGCTAAAAGATAGATTCACATCACACATTATTAAAAAAAAAGAATTAAAAAATATCACTACATAGTATAGAACAAAGTTGCTATCTAGTAAATCTTTAAAACTAAGCAAAGCATTTTGATGCGTTTTTTTAATAGATAGAAGTGATTTATGGTTATGGTGTGGAAGGTTTATATATATATATAACATGCATAATATAGTAGAGAAAGACTGATAATATTTTAGAGGTTTCTTATGTCGTAAATAAACACATTTTTTGCGCTTACATTGCATACGCTGGCTGAAAAAAATGCAAAACATGCTACAAAAATGTCCGCGATGGTATATATGTCTATGTCTTAGAGATAACCCACAATAACCATTTTTATCCTTTACTTTTTACGAGAAATAATGGCTCATTTACGAAGCGATTTGAAGCAATACAGCATTAATCCTTATCCAATTAAGTACTGTAAATACATTGTGCATTTAATTTAGATCAATATGGCCCTTTACAGCATGTAGTTTAAATTAATATTTTCGAAGATATTACATATTTACAATGCAGGGACTGTCATTACACGCGGCGCTACATTTTAAAGGACAAATTGAACTTTATTCAATATACAAAAAGATACACGTATCATAGTATAACATCCTACTACTATTGAAAATTTGAAGTTAGTGAGGATAGATAGACGTTTGTTACTCTTTCACGCAAAAACTACTGAACGGATTAAAACATAGTCTACGTTTTATCACGAAAAAGTACAATCTGCCCATGGGATACCGTATTTACGCGGGCGAAGCCGCGGGCAAAAGCTAGTAAATTATAAAATTCTGAATAAATTACCTTATTCAGAATTTTATAATTATCTTATGAGTAAATCAGTTTTTCACTCTTCATTCCAATTTTTAATAACTTTTCGCCATAATACTTTAAATGCGACTAGAAATACCTTACTTCGATTCAAACCTGTTAAGATCTTATATACCAATTTCTACTTTTCAATTTCTCAGATATATATCTCGTTAATCTTTTCAGGTCCCTGAACATTTACGATGATGAAGCTCGAAATAGATCTTTTTTAATTATCTTCAAGATTTTATTTTGCAAAAACAAGCGTTTTCGTAGATAATGAATTTTAATGGCGCCTCATCCGATATACTGATATTAAATATTCATATTGCTGCGATAAAAATTTTTGAATTTAAAATATATGCAAAGAGAATAGATAAAGTTTCCACATTTCTTATTCTTCAGCTTCCTCGTTTATAGGGATTTCAATAGTAATACATAGGGCTTTGGCTTTATACTGCAGCCCGCGACTTCGTTCACTCAGAACGTAGATCAGTTTTCCCGTTTTCACAGAACTACAAAATATGCAGATGGTAGCTACAATTTTTGTATCCAACCAATGAATTCAGCGACACTTCAATTCAAAACAGCGTTTACTTAAATACAATTTTTTAAAATTAATATTTGTCTTGTCAGTCAAGTTCCTTATCTTGTTTCGCAATTATGTTACTAGAGCTTTACCGAAATCACGTCTATATCAGAGCAGATACCAGTTCATTTCAAAGAAGCCTATTTTTAAAGTTAAACCGATACGGCCGCAGCTTCCAAGTTGAGGTTGGTCTGCCGAGACGGAGATTTTTTCGTTGGAATTTCAAAGTATCTGCATGGAATGATGGGCTCTCGAAGCTTGCGATTTTGTAATTTTTAACATTCTTATTACATGTCTATTTTTTAGGGTTCTGTAATACTTATAGTTTAGCTCTGTCCGTCTGTTTATCTGTCTGTATTTCCGTTCTCCTAGCATATGTAATTATGAATATAAATGGATGAAATTTGGTGTAATTATAAAATTTGTATAGATCTCGGTTTTGACATCATAAAATTATATTCATTTTATATTTTACGGGTGGATCTCCATACATGTGAATTGAGTATGAAACATACAACGTATCCTACGTTATATGTTTTATACTTTAATTGCTTTTTATCTCATTCTCTCGCTTATATCCTACACATGTACCTATAACATTATGTATTTAGCACATATTATATTTTTTTTCTTTTTAATGCCTATCATATATATACTCAAGAAGTTTTTACTGTCTCTCCGATCAATTTTTAACAAAAAATTCTCAGATTTCGTGCCTCACACAACTATCGAGAATAAACGAATTTACGAAATTCGAAAAAATATTGTCGCTGAGCGACGAGAAAGTCCCGACTTTATATAAGGAAAAGATTACAAAATTAAACTACAACGTTGAATGATAATTATTGTATTCTTAGATTAGCTTTTGCCCGCGACTTCATACGCGTAGATGTTGAGGTGACTAATTTCCTATTATTTCATTTTACACATTGCTTAAACATGCGCAGATTCTAAGTGATAAGACCTAGCTATATCGATTTTTCTCCCCCAAAACTCACTGCGTACTCACACTCATGTAAATATTTTTAGCCGTTTTTGAGATTCTGATTACATATAAGATAGTCTCGCTTAAAGTTAGATAGTTAAATTATTTTTTCAAAAAGGTTAGGCTACAAGTCAATCCCTTAACCCGATCGTGTTAGGCTCAAATTGTAGCTAACTAAACTGTCCATAGGAGTTTTTCTCAAATTTTTGAGATCATTCTTCGTTTCCAAAATATCTTTCAAATTATTATAATATATTATATTATCAAAATATCTATTCGTCAAAATCGAAAATTCGTTTTTTTTTTCTCACTATTTCGGCCATAACTTTTTTCGTTTTTTACTTTCTCGAATAATTCTTTTTGCACCTTATAGTTCTTGTAAATACGCGTGTTTGTGCCTTTTTTTGAATATCATATCATTACATCTCTACGAGATATAAGGGGATCGCAGCTTTTCGTGTAAGCAGCCCCTATACTGGAGCAAACGAAAATAGCGCAAATTTGATAGTGTGCACCTCGCCTAACGTCTTTTTTGCATCGGTATTAAATTCCAATTAGAGTACCGCTCCGGGGTTCCGACTCGCGATTACAAATCAATTTATGATTCGGTTCCGATTACCACGAACACTTGTGTGGTTATTGCGTTTTGTAAAAATTGAATAACTTTCCGTGTATCAATGTTTAATTTATGGGTAAATTTCAATTGATTGCTTGTAAATCGGAAATTCTTAAGCTGAGAAAGTGGTGTCTCCTATAATTCAATTCAGATTCAAAAAGTTTTATTTCCATATAGGTTATTACTTATTAAATAACCCTCACGGAATTGTCCCTACGTGATGCCTACCACCGGTTCGGGAACTAACCCGGCGAGAAGAACCGGCGTGAGAACTCGCATGGGCCATCTTTTAGCAAGCAGATGGAGGGATAAAATATATATTACATACAATACGAAAACTTAGTCTATATAATATTAACAAAAGTCAAGATACACATAGAAGTAGCCTTGCAGGTGGCCATCCTATTCCAATGGTGTGCGATCGTCAGTAAAATCTTTAACCCTACAATAAGCTTTAGGCATATTTTATTTTTCATTTGGACAATAACTTATGTATGTTGTTTAGTTATTTTGATTCATTCATTATTATGTAATATAATAAATTATTATATAAAAAGATTTTGAACGGTTCTTAGGATTTTATTGTATAGGCGTATATATTGACCTTTAAAAGATTTACTAACTTTACTTAGTCTGATCACTGGTATATCTAGTTTGTGTGTATTTCTAATGTTCCTACATTGATTATTGCTTTTATATAACATTGAGAGATATTTATATGTGCTTCATATATGTATATATATGAAGCATTTTATATACTTCATATGTGCATATAGTACAAGTAGTCCATGTAGATGCTAAACAATTTAAAGTCTCAGTTCTATTTAGTTGTATAATATTCCATGTAACTTAGAAAAGCTTAAAGGTTTTTGAGTTAAATTTCCTCGAATGAAATTAAATTAACTTGTCTTGTAAGCTAGAAGGGTTTACAAGACGAGTTTTTGTTTGAATTTGATTTAGAAGTGGGCAACGGCGGCCGGATATCCGGCGGCTTCAGACTTCGGCGTGAAAAGGTGAACGCTGTTTTGTATTTGCCTTGAGGGCTTTTCTTTATTACATTTTTTTAAGTTCACCTGCCCTATATTCTTAGGAATTGAAGTATTCTTAGCTTTAATATAAAATATACTATATAAAATAGCAGGAAGGAAGCTACATATATTTTTTATACGAATACAATAAAATAATTTATTGGTTTTACGTAGCAATGAGTTTTGTACTAATTTTTGAAAAAAAACGCTATGTACAAAAAATATGTATCCGCTACTTAACTATGTTAAGGGTTTTTGCGTGTGATAAAAGATATTCGCTATTGATTAACGAGTTTTTATGATAAAAACTCTGCAACAATGAACTGTATGCTCCTTGCAATTGGTGTATATATTCCATGCAGCATTGTATGGTTTTAAAATCGTCATTAGTCTATGGCACAAACGTTATAGTTTATGGTCGGCGCTCCGGCATAGATAGTGTCACGAAAGTTGCGGCGACAGCAACCTGCGCGCAATGGCTTGAGGTTACATTTTAATACAATTAATAATAACAAAATTTTAAAAAGTAGTCAAAGAACATTTGTGTGCTAAAGCTTATTATAAAGTAAATGATTTTGTTAACGATTGCACACCTTGGCAATAAGATGCACTCCTGTAACACTGTCTCTATGTACTTTTGACTTTTGTTATATTTAACATAAATTTAAGTTTACAATGTAAAACATAATATATTTCTTTTAAAAAAGAACAATTTCCCATCTTGTTGATAAAAAATTGCCCCGTGCGAGTTTCTTACGCCACGCCGGATCTTCTCGGCAGGTTAGGGTTTAACCAGTGGTAGCTTTTTCTGTTGACTCTGAAAAAAGGTTGATCAGTTTCACATTTGGAAATAAAATTTTTCATTTTCATTTCACTGTTAGAAGTTCAAATAGTTGGGAAGTGCATACTTAGATTTACTTAGTTTTATATTGTTTAAATAAAATAATTTTTATTAAATGTTATTTTAAGTAATCAGTTAGAATTTTATTGATCATTCTAAAAAGAAATTTTCGCGAGAAGTAGTAGGTAAAATAACCTAACCGAGAGCATGCCAGGAGTCTCAGGCATATCTTAGGAGGGTTCTGTAACTATGAACGCGCAATAGGTTGTTCTTTTCAAATTACCTAAAGATATGGTCTGATTTCGTTTAAAATAATTTTCCTATAAAGTAGTTAGCGTGATCCTTAGATCACGAAGAGAAGAGTTTGGAAAGTTAAAAGTGTCTACCTCCTATACTTTAAGAGTGGGATACAACCTGGGAGGATGATTATTCGAAATGGTTCACATTTAAAAAATGTCGTGTAACCTCGCCTTATAAAAATAACTATTTGTAGACACGATGGGGAGAAATGAGAAAAAAAAAATACCCCACTTCATAATTATGCCCTTAAAATACCTTTTATTATTTTATGCTGCCAAAAGTAACAATACACAATCTATAACTGTATTTGTTTTATCAATTTATATTAATAATTACAGAAGTTAGCAGGGGCGGTACAGATAGACGGACACAGCAAAACTATACGAAATCCTGAAAAAAATTTTATAATTAAAGACCCATATCTACATTATAGATAAGGCGAGTCGAGGCAAAAACAGCCCTACTTTTAGGGTTGTTTGGGGCAGTCGAGGGTCGATCTTTTGTCATCTTGATACATTGACATTTGGTTTTTGCAGTAAAATCAGTCCGCATTTCATTGGCAAAATCTGCTAAAATACAGTTGGCATAACTTTATTTGTCTGAAGATTTTTTCTGCCAAATGTACGTTATGACGTAGCCCATCCTTAGTTTTGAAATCATTGATGGTAACGTATTAAATGATTGTATTTCGTATATTATCTTAATTAAATTCAATTTGTTGAGGACTTTTAACTTTATCTCACAAATATCACTTCCATGGCCGAAATTATTAGAGCGTTAACGACATTAAACTCGTATTTATACTAATATAAGTTACTTATAAATAGCGAAATTGTTTACGTATATTCTTAGGGACACACGAACATCCATCATTGCCTGCTCTTGGGAAATCTATTGAATACCTTCTACTCCGCTAATGTATTCCACATTCTGTTCATAGAGTATTAAAAAAATAAAAGTACACAAGTAGGGAAGTACATCGTCAGGACTTGTAACAATACTAGGGTGTTTGTGTACCTGTATGTCTGTGTCTATCTGTGGCATCATAGCTCCTTAACGAATGAATAGATTTTTTAAAATGTAGAGATAATAAATTACTACTATCTTACCTCTACGTTAATATTAAGCCTTAGCTACGAATTTTATTATAAAGTCTAGGAAAACTTGTAGACTTTTTAATACAATATATTTTTTAGTTTTTGGTACTTGATAATAGGTACTCATAATTTCTGTTAACTTTAATTATGTAAATAACATATTACAAAACGAGCCTGGATTAAGATAAAGATCGAAACTAAAATGAATTATTACATTAGTTGGTAATCCGCGGTTAAATCGTACCCGTATTATGAATTTATTACGTTTTAAAACCAATACCAAGCCGCAATAAATTCTAACATTAATAAGTTGAATTATTAAATTACTTCTAATAAATTTTCCGCTACTCTGATAAAATCTATCGTAACCCTTGTGTACTGTTATCTATACATATTCCTTTGGGCCCGTCGTGATCGCTTGAAATGACAATAATTTTACTTAGGTTCGATTTAAAAAATGTCCTGCTTTGAATCTCTGAAAGTTTAAAGAAATAGGAATTCTGACCGTCGCTTCTCAATACATTTTGGACAATAAAAAAACAAACTAGATATCCCAGTGATCAAACTAAGTAAAGTTTGTAAATCTTTTAAATCCCAGAACACGTTCGAAATCCGCTGTCTATTATTAAATTTAAAAATATAATTAAAAAATGTTTGTGTGTTAAATCTTACTATATGATGATTCAATGTCAATGATTTTTTTGACGATCGCACACCATGGGAATAAGATGACCACCTACAAGGCTACTTCTATGTACTATTGTACTCTTGTTAAGTAGTTTTAGTCATAACATTGTTATATACCCTTTTTTTTCTAAAATAACAAGTTTCCATCTTTTTGTTAAAAGATGGGCCTGCGTGAGTTTCTTACGCCGGTTCTTCTCGCTGGGTTAGTTCTCAAACTGGTGGTAGGCATCATGTATATCGATATTCAGAAAGTGTATAATAACTTTGAATAAAATGTTTGACTTTGACTTGACTTTAGGGGGCAGAGCATTTACCTTTACGTGAATTATTTGGAAAATATAAACTGTGTTTTATCCGAAGACGGCTTAGAACTTGACTCTTGACTCCGAAGGATCGATACCCGCGTTGGGATAACAAGTCTGGTTAGGACAATGTAGGCTGATGATGAGATGATGATGATGATATTATATATCAAATTATATAATCAAACAATCAGATGACCATCTGATTGTTTGATAGGAAAGATAATTATCTTTATTTTTTATTTTTAGGGTGGCTCTCCATACATGTGAAGTGGGGATGAAAAATATTTTATTAATCATTCTACTCCATCTGGTGGGGTATTTTTGAATATAGGTAATATTTCGTACATATTTTTTTACAAAGTCTTCTAGAGTAATCGACCTTCAGTGCCGATTGCTCTAAATCGAAGTGGTTTATAAGTTGGTCCCTCCTGGCATTTCTAAACTATAAGAGATAGAAGAAGTTTTCGTGCTGATAGGTCACGCTAAAAACTCTATAGAAAAATTATTTTGAGCGAAATGACAATAACTTTAAAGAGAACATATTGCGCCTTGATAGTTACGGAACCCTTCTGATAAATGTCCTGATATGCTCTTGGTTAGGCTATTTTTTCTACTATCCGACCTCTATTATATGGAGGTACACACTTATGAGATGTGATCGTAATATTAATTAATATTATTATTATCATTAGAATGTACCTGTAATTCAAGAAATAAATCTTGTTATGATATAAAACTATCAATAAATAATGCCTAAAGTGGCATACATTAGATGGCTCTTAATATACCGAACCTCGTAGGCGTATTCGTAAAACATCAAGTAAGCACTTCTATGGCTTAGACACACGAGGAATGAGCAGAAAATAATACATTTTGCCGACTGCAGCACTTTATGCCTTGTTAAGATGGAGCTATTTTATAATGATGTTGTTTTCTTATTTGCGAATTCCTTACATTGTAATATTATTTTGTATTATCTTAGGTTAAAAAGTTAGGCCTTTTCATCCGTTATTGGATGATTTATACAGTATCCTCCGAGCGAAGTAATCACTCTTGAAATGTTGTATGGTTGCCCAAGCATATACGGCATTCTCACAACACAGTCAGCCTAGTCCAGAGGAATGACTGATCATTATGTCTCGGGCTAACCATGTACGGGTTGCCTCATGATGTTTTCCTTCATCGTTAGAGCGTCGGTATAATGTACTTGAGATCTGAAAAAGCCTCATTGATACACATCACAACCTGGGAATCGAACCTGCAATCTATCGAGTGCGAATCAAACGGTCTACCTACTAGGCCACGGAGCTCTTCGATATCTTAGGTTACTTAGTTATATACATATATTGACGGCCCCTGTGACTCAGTGGTTAGCGTGCCGGCGCTCAAGCCGGAGGAAAATGAAATAATATCAGTAAGTAACAAAATAAAGCCACAAGATTTGGATTAGAAAATTCAGATAAATAAAATACGTGTGGCACTCGGGGATCGCCGCGGTAAAGCTATTGCATATTAAGTCTACACGCATACGTCTAGTCGCACTTACACAAACACCGTGCCGAAGTCTGCCGAACTGAAACGACGTTAGACGATGCACGGCTTTCAACGCCGCACCGCTGTGCCGGTCGGAGTGGGGGGTGTTAGGTTTATTTTCGTTACGGAATTTCTTGATTCGGTCGCCGCGCTCAAAGCCCGCGATAAAAGCTATGCAATAGCTTAAAAACATTAAATATATTTAATTAATGTTATGAACTCTCCTAACAAATTGTTGCGCTTCCCAATGCTGGTGTCGTCTCATTAGAGCTTACACTGACATTGACAGATGTGACGTCACACGCTAATGCACGTGATAATTTACAATGAACAGTGGCGATAATCTAATCGAGTTCATCTGAGAGTAATTAGTCTTTGGAATTAAGCGATCAAATTCACGGACCTAATTTAAAAAAAAATCTTATTTTTTATTTATTATTTCTCGTATGCCTAAATCTAAAGTATACTGTTTAAAACTATAACTATTGTGTTCTGTAACAAAGCATATAAATCCAAGAGCGATATCATTGGTGAATACTGACTTAAGCACGGTTTCTGAGAATTTTGCATAAACTCTAGATAAACTAAGTTTAACTGGCGCTGATACATCTTGTAGTCACTAGATGGAAATGTTTAAATTCGAGGATAAAATTATTTTGTTTTCTATAATTCGGCAATGTAACTAGTTTTATTAAATATATTTGTCACTTTGGTTAAGATGTAACTGTCAATGTCATTATTGACATAGTAAAGCCTATCGAGTTTATTTTAGTTGGCTAAAAGGCTATACATAGTGTAGACGTATATATTGTGTTAAGCATATCTCATTACATATTGTAATACGTATCTGTGGTAAGCACCAATAAAGGAGAGTATAAGAATTGCTGCTGTATTATTATTATCATCACTACTCAAGCGTGAGAAGGACTTGCATATCAAGAGGTCGCAGCCCGATACAAAATGGACATTTGAACTAATTTTAACTAGGAAAACAAATAATAATGTAAATATTTTTATTCCTTTCTGTCATCTATCAGTAGTAATATCAATTACGATCTATTCCATAAATAGATAAACGGACCTCATTGGTTAGTTAAGTTAAACTTAATATACAAATTTTCACATTTTTGTTCAGAACCCCGCTATCGAACTAATAACGCTAATTAATAGATGCCGAAAAATTAAAGTTGTAACTTGGGATTGAGACATATAGAGAGTGACAGACATAGATAAGTCGATGTAATCCCGCCTTTAGCTACGTGAGCGCGTCAGGGACAGACCAACAACAAGTATTTACTTGACTGTTTCTTTTTCATAAATTAATAGTATTTTAAATATGAGTAACTTCTCAAAAGATACAGTATTAAATACACTGTTTCTTATAGTTAAACAATATTTTCAAAGGTACAGTGATATGTAATACAGAATTTCGCGAGTATCGCGAAAACGCTCCATACAAAAGTCTGACGTCAGGCGTTCTTGCAGTCGTATGAAATATATTATAAGTATGTCGCAAGAATCCTTCAAGAATCTGAAAATAAAAAGCAGACATTTTTACGTTATATAATGAAATAAACGTTAAGATTTAGGATTAGATACTTCAATTAATGTTTTTGTATTGCATGTAAGTACATTAATAATGTAGCTTTTTTCACTAATTCGTGAACTTAATAGCGTAATATGAAACATAATTTTACCACTTAATATATTAGTGAATATAATGTAGTATATTACTAAATGTATAAATTTATCGAATAGTTAATGTTTACTTTTGATTACTAAAAAGTATACTTTTGCTTACGTAGATACTATTTATTAATCTGTGCTTTTGTACAAATTACTATATTGCACTTATCTATTCTAGTCCTAGTGATTACACAGAGTTCTGTCGAAATTAGGGTGATTATTTAAATTTAGAGGCTCGTTACATCCAGCAGGTGGCCAATAAGGCTTCACACAGGTGACACCGAGCGCTGAGCTACACAGTATTGGTCATGATTTTGATTTCAATTTCCTGAACTTAACCTTTAATCGCATATTTCAATTATCACTTACATATTTCGACTAAAAGTTTTCAAAATTTCGCTGAATAAATAAATGTTTACCGAGCTTCTCAATAAGTAATCGTACTAATATTATAAATGTGAAAGTTTGTGAATATGGATGGATGGATGTATGAATGAATGGATGGATGTATGTTACTCTTTCACGCAAAAACTACTTAACGAATTTCGATGATATTTGGTATGGTAGATGTTTAGGCTCTGGATTAAAACATAGGCTACTTTTTATCCCGAAAAAGTACAGTGTTCCCGAGGGATACTACTATACGCGGGCGGAGCCGCGGGCAATAGCTAGTAGAACATAAATGAAAGTGACAAAAAGAAAAAGTAATAGCAGTTAATGCCAAAGGGCATGAGTGGGCCAGCTCGATCGTATTAATACCACGGCCTCACAGAAAACCGGCGTGAAATAACGCTTGAGTAGTGTTTCGCTTAGTGAGTGAGGTTACCGGAGGCGCAAGTGGTTGGGAAAATAATGACCAGGAACGCAAGGGCGCAATACCAGAGGATTCACAAGTGTAACTCCTCTGGTGTTGCTAGTATCCATGGGCGGCGGTAATCGCTTACCATCAGGTGATCATCTGCTCGTTTACTGGTCCATTTCATAAAAAAGTATAAAAATCACCACACCATGATGTTTTCCAGAACTCCGCAATGGCATCAATTAAGTCACATTCAAAAACAATCCAATTAAAATTGAAATGTGATTAGAAGTTTTTTTTATTTTTAGCAAGTTCTCTAACAGCAGTGATCTTTAGGGGGAGTCATCTTTGATTATGCACCTTATGCCAAGGGATTAGAGTCTGTTGTCGCTCGACCCCGCTCACTGTGTCACATCTCCACGTCTCTCCATTGCCAACATCACGTCTAACAGTTTTTGTGTCAAGGATGACGTATACCTGGGTCACTTGTACAGACAGCAAGGCAGCGGCCTTTATTATTTTAGGTCTTAGGCGGAGTTTCTTTTTAAATTTCCATTTATGTCTTTGATCTGGAATGATTAATGCCCAAAATATGTGTGAGCTAGGTAATATAAGAATAGGTAACACATAGTAAAAGAATAAAAAATAATTATTAGCAACGTAAAATATTGTGTACTTTTATGAAGTATGGAAGCATGTGGATATTTAAATATCAATATGTGAAAATTATTTAAAAAATACATTTATACATAGGTTTGTAATTTACAAATCTAACGAAGTTTTTTACCAATGTACCGCATGAAGAGTGGGGAAACTCGAGAGGATACCACCAACGAAATCGGCTCATAACTTCATACAAATTACAGTATCAAGGCGCTCGCGGGGCCCGAAATAGGATAATAAATGAGATAAGTCAGCGATGAAACTTTCCTATGGGATAATTTTACGCAGATTTATTTGCTGTCGGCTCTTCCGCCCGCCCCGCGTCAATCACCGAGTTTGACGCTTTCTGTCTTGTTTTCAATGTGAAGTTTTTGGGGTCACATAATTTTTTAATCCCCCGCACAATAGGTATCTCGTTACAGCTTTCACCTCCTAATTTTAGGTCGTTTAGATCTTTTTGCAGCTCTTTGAAATTCTTACACGAGCATTGTGAGTTATTGCGGTACATTTAAGTAAAATAAAAAAATTCATTCCAAAATTATAATGACAAATATAAAATTTTGTTTTGCCTATGTATTAGCTATAAATTCTACGGGTCTACGCGGCGTAGCCACATCGAAACTCCTCTACAGCAAGCGTAGCTAGCGAGATCTTTACTGTTTTACATACAAAAAGT
This sequence comes from Phengaris arion, assembly GCA_963565745.1. Classification (NCBI taxonomy): domain Eukaryota; kingdom Metazoa; phylum Arthropoda; class Insecta; order Lepidoptera; family Lycaenidae; genus Phengaris; species Phengaris arion. Next base: position 3,138,227 of record OY751442.1, read on the forward strand.
AAAAAATATATCAAGTTAAATATTACATATTCATTGCATTACCATGTCCGTTATATTAAATACTGTAAAAATAAAAAGTTCATAACGTTTCATAGGAAAATATTCAGACGAATCCGTTTTAAAGTTCAAATAGACTTGAAAGTGTTTAAAACTAGCAGCGTGGCATGTTTATTTATAATTGGCAAGTTAAATCTCCGCCTGGCTCTGCGTCGACAGATGCTCGGAGTTATTTTTCTTCATTACCTTTATTAAGAGTATTCTCTAAGGTGCAAAGTTCTCTCTATGCTGAATTAAATGTTTTATTCAAGCTTAATACTTTATTAAGTACCTCACAAACTTCGTATTTAAAACATTCTCTACAAAATAAACGAATGGCCAGCCAGGTCAGCATTTGCTTTTAAAGAGTTTATAATACGTTTCAACATGATCTCTTGAGTTATTCGTTTTTTTCATTGTTGTTGGTTACATGTTTCACATTTTTATGGTATTTACGTAATTGGCAATAAAGTGAAGGAAATTACTTTTTTAATAACGAATAAGGTGTATGTATGTAACTTTAGATTTTTTTGCACGCAAACGTTGAAGTCGACTAAACTTAAATAATATTTTAGTAAAACCAGTTATAACATCACACACAATATACAAGCCATATATTATACAAGATTTTCAACGATAAAATATATTTTAATACTAGCTCATGTTGCTTCATAACTTTTTTTAATTACCAAAACTTTCAAATTAAAATCCTAAAACCTAATCTGGACCGCCATTTTTATTTGTATGATATTATGCGGGAATCCCGGATCGCGGATTAGTCTCGTCAGCAGCGCCGGGATAAATTACTGTCTGTGTTTTATTGCGATCCAGCGTCGAGATTCGCGGTTTTATATTTAAATTATACAATCTGGACCACCGTCCCGGGGGCTGCGCACTTAAGGCGTCGATTCCCGTAATATATGGACGCGGCTTTATTGAGTTCTCGCTTATCTCGGGCATTAGCTGTGTTTCGTGTTTTTATCAATTCCCAGTTTCAAATTGCTTATCCCAGTTTTTTATTTAAATTGATTTGGATAAGTATTTCAGGGTTTTATAAATAGGCCTTCTCCGAAAAAATGTTTATAATATATTTAAATAAAATACAAAATAAAAAAATGTATTATAATACATTATATGTGACAGTATGAAAATGTATTGAATTTATACAATGCACAGGCAGCAAGAACTCCTAAAGCCTCTACTTTACAGTATTCCGATAGTATATTTTTTGTGTATAAAATATACTTACACAAAAACATAATCCGGAATTCAATAGTCGCGCTGATAATTTGACTAATTGAGTTGTTGGCTGGCTTCCGGCCAGAGCTCTTCGCAGGATTCCCGGCCTGTTACATCATTTCAATACCGTCTATTGATTTGAGATTGATAGAAATATTATTATATGAAAATAGTTTATATCAACTCTATAAGGTAAATAAACATTAATGTTAACTTAATAACCATATAGGCTTTCAACCATTTATTTTTTACGACGCAACAAACAAGGCGTTACGGAAAACTGATGTTAAATAATATCTTTTGAACATAAGCGCAATGTTTATAATTCTTCTGATGTTGCAGGTGTCCAATGTCAAACTGTTAACATTAAAAGAAACTGTTTGTTAAACTCACATCAATGCCAAAACATTACGATTGTACAAATACCTATTATGTAACATTTGTTAAAGCTGCAATTCGATACTCGTTCCGACGATTGCAACAGAATTAGAGACAACAGTAACGAGTCGATGCATAATATCGATTATAAAGATTATTCGATTCGGAATGATGTCGAACAAGGCTTGGCTGGCGGCCAGTAGCAATTAGGAATACGAAAGAGCTCTTCACAGTACTAAACAACACATTTATTAGACTCGAATCTATCGAAAACAAGAGTAGTTAAGTAAATTGTTGTTTATGATGATATTGTAATTTCTTAGAAACACAAAATCGTGTGGATGTTTATTATAATAGATACGTGAACGGATAAACGACTTCGTTTTTCTGGTCAATTGTATTGAAATGCGATGTCGTTTTTGGCCATGCATCGTCGCAACGCAGTGTCGTAGCCTCGCCTTTACTCTTAATTTGTTACATAAATTTATGTAATGTAGAAATAGAAAAAGACAATAATGTTTATTTTTGTCTTTTTCTATTTCTATATTTTGCGGAAACGAAAATAGCCAAAATCTAAATTCCGCTGTCCGCTGTAGTGGTGGCGTCACTTTGGCACGTCAATCTGCGGTCCCGTTAGTGTGGCGCTGGTCCGTCCGCCCGGCGAAGTGTGTGACCAAATTGCAATAAAACAGACTGATGGTACGCGCACACAGTCATTTTAAATCGTTGACGGACATTGTACTATAAAAATGTATCCAGTGATTATCTATGCTATTATTACAAAGACGAAATATTAGATTTGTTTGTTGTTCGTTTGATTTGAATAGGCTCCGAAACTGATGTACCGATTTTAATAAAATTTGGCACAGGCATAGAGTGGACCACGAGAAAGGCATAAACTACTTTTTATTGCAGAAAATTGTACGGTTTCCGCGAGATTTCCCTCTACACTACCTCTCTCTACCCCTCTACACTATCTACACTCTCTCTGTCAGACCATGGATAATGGATATAAAATGATTACTAAATAAAATTAAAGTTAATACCGAATAAAATGTCGATCTTAAAAGGTTTACACTGGCCTAGTATCTCACGAATTTTAGATATACGACTGATCTGCAGGTCTAAAATGGCTACATTAAGTGAATCGTACTATGAAACAACATCTTTTGAATTTCATAGTACTATTACCTAATACGGGCATTTAAGACCTGCTGCTTACCGATGTAACGAATCTTATAACATAACCTAACCTAACCAAACTGGCTAAAAAAGTGGTGGTAAAGCCTTCCCAATCCAAAAGTCATACGTACTCAGAATCATTTAAGTTCGAAGACATAACGCTACCTTAGGTTCAATTCACACCGAAACGAAACTATACGCGACACGGCGCAGCATTTTTAAGATGTCTAATTAAAATTGACCTTTACTCATTACATATGAAGATACACGTTTCGTTGTAGGAGTTCGAATGTCCGGTTGCACCGCGCTGCACACCGCATGCGCAGTGTATGACTGATGTCATATGAAACGTATACCTCTTTGTGTAGTGAATAATTAAAAAGGCAGCGCCACGCAACTTCGCGTATTTTCGCGTTGTGAACTGACCCTAAGAATATATACTTAGAAGGAACTTCTACGTTTTTATCTTTTTCCTTCTCCATGAAAATGACTTTCCGAATTTGTTATGAAATATTGTATAATGTAGTAATTAGAATGTTGAAGTTGCCGCTAAAGTATAAATCGAGCTAATTAATTTTATTTTATGTGGCTTGGAGTAGTATTTATTACTTTTAATGTTGCCTTTGAGAAGTATGTTTAGAAGACATAATTAAATTTTGTTGGGTAATTTATTATGCTGAATGAAATTATAATAATATAATATAAGGAAAGTTGCCTTTTAACGTCATCATTCATAGATTTGCTTATATATAAATACTTTCTGTTTTTAAAGAAAATAGATTATTTCCCTTCAGTCATATTTTACTTTCTACATTTTTCTTAAATAGTGTTAAAGTTTCTTTTCGTTTTCTTGCAAAGTAATAACTTAAGCGGGATTTAAACAGGTGGCTAAAACCACACAGCGAAAATCGATCGAAAATTGAATTAGCATATTTAAATAGCAAGTCGATTCTCGCTGTGCGTCTTTGGCCACCCATGTAAAGCCCGCATTAGTCCTTAAATTACTTGTAAACATGTACCTATTTACCACATTATTTACAGAATGGCCTGGTAATGCCTGGCATTATATACAGAATGAAAAGTCTTCGCTCTTTTCACTGCCTTGGCCTAGCCTACCGTCTGGCTTACCGGCACGGGCGATGCGTCCGGCTTACCGGAACCACCGACGAGTCCGGCTTACCTACGCTCATTAAATTACCAACTCCTGCTGTTTCATTGTATGACCAATTATTCCCATATTTTATAAATGGAACGGACAGGGAAATTCGATAATTGTTTTTGCAGAATCGACGGTAACTTCTCGATATTTCAGGTCTGTTAATCGAAAGTAAGTATTGGACTGGAAGTCTATATAAGCCTCTTACAGTTTTATTGGACTCGGAGGCTGCCGGAAATATTATTTATTGACTATTGCCATTATTCTGTACCCCATTTCGTAGGAATTACAAGTGTACCTAAGAATTATTATCAGCCCGTTTTTACATACATTTTTGTCTATCGTATATTTTTTGTGTGTATCTCTATATATATATATATATATATATATATATATATATATATATATATATATATATATATATATATATATATATATATATATATATATATATATATATTTATATATATATATATATATATATATTTATATATATATATATATATAATACGTGAATATTATACGAGTGATCTAAAACTCCTTTTAATAAAATTTGGTATAGTAGTTAGTTTGGGCGCTGAATTAAAACTTAGGCAACTTTTCAGGGGTAAAATGTAGCCTAAGTTTTATTAATTCAGTGCTTAAACTGATACTATATCAAATTTCAGTAAAATCCGTTTAACAAACATCCATCGGTTCATACATCTAATAAAAACGGTTATTGTACAAATAAGTAGGATAGAAACCATTATTTCTTGAACGGTTTTTAAGTAAAATCTCTAACGCGATAAACAACGTATTATTACTTACGACTACGCGTGACTGTATTTATAATCTATTCTAACCAAGAATGACCAACATATACACTTATATAAGCGTAGAACTTTACCGGGACTACTAGATTACATTACATGAATACGAGCACATATTTTTACAATTACAAACAGGTAAAAGCAGGATTAATCAAAACAGACTATATTAATTTACATAATGTTTTTAATTAGAACAGCAAATGGCTAATGAAACAATCACATCACGTAAATATGATATCTGGGCCCTGCGCCTGGGCCTGTGCGAAATTAATTAAACAGAGCCTATGCCGCTAATTTATAATCCCGTTGCGCTTGATGAGTTTTCCACTGACGTGTTTTAGAGGCAAATTTGTTCGTATTCTGAAATGGTAAACAAGTACGCAGAATTCTGTATGCACAACAAAAATTTACGTTATATTACGTTATAAAAATGAATATAAAAGTGTACAAATGATCGAAAATATTTTTGAACTACGTCCTACACTTGCGGAAAACGAATATTTAGAAGCGAGCAAGTACTTCCCTAATTAGTTCGTTTTATAATGTGTTATCATCAAAAATCTTGGAGCGTAGAGTAAAAATTAACATGAGCAACTTCAGAAGTCTGACAATATGCAAAATTTTCGTTTTCCTCGATCGTAACCATACCCACCTATCGGGTAGCAAAGCCACAAAAATACAATTCCAAAGCGCAAGATGAACGGAAATTAGGTTGGCAAAAAAATATTGTGTTTCACCATTGTGCGAAATCAAATGGCGCGAGCGACACTGTATCAATTATTATGTATTGTACAATTCAGAGCCCAGTTTTTTGAACAAACAGTTTAATACGAGCAGCTCCGGCAGTAATTGTCGTTTCATTGTTACACGACGATGCCTCGCGAAAATTACGTAGGGAAATGAAAAACTTGGAAAAAGTTCCTGGTTAATGAATATTACAAAATAATACCATCGTATTGCTGTAATATTAAATTACAATTTTCCGTGCATTGGTTTGATTGAAGTAAATAATTTGTGTGTGGTTTAGGCCTTAACTTGAATATGTTCAACAGCTTCTTTATATTTTCCATACAAACTTTCAGACCCTTACTCGTATTTTACACCCTCAGAGAGTGAAAGAAAACACCCTGAAACACGTATTTAATTAAATTTATTTACGATCATGAATCTCAAATTTCATCGGGATCCGTGCAGGTTTAAAGTTCCCCCTATTTCACACCTTAAGGATACCCACCCTTTAAGGGTTTCATTTTTCATCCCTTCCTAGTGTGCTTCTACATTGTAATTAGAATTTCATGTTTCAACCATTAGCGGTTACCGCTATGCGAGCGTCTATATTATAATAATATTATGTCAGTCAGTCAGTATGAAAAAATACCTTCATAATTATGGAGGTATTTTTTCACAACAATATAAATGTCTATGACATACACGGTGAAAGTGAAATTGCTAATTTACTACTCGTCTACTTGACCGACCAGTCTTATACATTTTTTCTGAAGTCTAAATGCTAAGATTGCATCGACAGAATTAATATTGAAACGTTTTGTGCATTCATGTGTAGAGAATAAAGTTCAATTTTGAATCGCTATCTTAAAAATGCAGCACCGCGTCGCTACATACTACAGACTTGTCAGCAGATTGTTCAACAGGCTCTAAATAAAACATAGACTGTCAAAAGATAGTTATTTGACGCATTTGGATCTGGAACTATCGTCGTAACTTTACATATTAACAAGTAGCCATGTCGTTAATAAGATTAAAGTTTCCGTTGCGTTTTACAAAAGCCAGTTCAGTTTAAACTCATTCAACTTATTGAATACTATAAAAATGTTTATATTAAATACGAAATAAGCGGTACGGAAATGGGAATAAAGCAAAATATAGAGCCGTTTTAAGTGTACCTGCAGTTTCAATTGAAAAGTGTATTTTAATGTTGCTGAGTTTATCGCGATGGCGTGGAAATTCGAACGTACCTGGACAGGCAGATAGACAGACTAGCGGGAGGCGGATTTTTGTCGTGTTATCTTCTTCTTGTCATTAAATTACAATATTAATATAATTATTAGTAAAATATATTAAGATAAAACATAGTAAGTATTATGTTTTACATTTATATAGAGAAAATCTTTTAAATATACAGAAAACATTAACTAATTATTACTGTTTAAAACCTTTGTACAATTGCTATTATATTAGTTCGGTAAACACACACATACGCTTTATTCTTGTCAACTAATGTTGGCTATTTCCATATAAGACATCGTACGCGCAAAAAGAAATCCAGCAGGAATCCTAAATTTTTCTTTAATTAAAAGTTGCATATGTATTAATCCAAAGTATAAACTAGTACCAAATTTCGTCAAAATCCGTTCAGTGGTTTTTGCGTGAAATAGTATCAAACATCCATACATACGAAATTACGAGTTTTTAATATTGATAAGGGTTTTCTTAAGCTCGTTTAACGTATATCACTAATGAACGCCACGTGGGCCCGGCTCGGTGTCCCGAATGTTCGAAACGTCAAGGGGGTTCCGAAGTTAAACGCAGAAAGTTCGTGAACCGCTCCCGTCACTGCGGGTAATTACGTTGCTTTTAGCCGCCGACCGCAGTGTTAGAGACGTGGATGTTTCGATGTTCAAATTCATATACTTATACATAAGGACAGGACAGGACATTTATTTTAAAAAATTATCTTCGTACAAGCATAAAGTGACGTTATTTGTTGAGAATCGATCGGACTACGACGTAAGCGATAGAACTCAGGCTTCTGTAAACCGTAATAACAGGCTTTAGTTTTGAAATTATTATGAATTACCTTATGTACTTTATTTACAACTATTTACATTATTCTATCTTTACTTATAATATTATTATAATTCGTCTATCTTTTTTACTCGTTTGTCATAATTTCGCAGTGCAACGCTGGACTCTATATTGTAAAATGTAAAACTAAAATTCAGGACATTTTAAGTCTCGATATACCCCGCCCCGTCTATGATATTTAAGTCTATGGTTCAAATTAGTTTGCTGTTAAATGCTGCTGAATATGTAGAGCTGATAGGAGTTAATGTCTTTCATTTTCAAAATAGAGTTAGGAACAGAGTAGTTTTAGATCACTCGTATAATATTCACGTATTATATATATATATATATATAAATATATATATATATATATATATATAAATATATATATATATATATATATATATATATATATATATATATATATATATATATATATATATATATATATATATATATATATATATATATATATATATATATATATATATATATATATAATACGTGAATATTATACGAGTGATCTAAAACTACTCTGTTCCTAACTCTATTTTGAAAATGAAAGACATTAACTCCTATCAGCTCTACATATTCAGCAGCATTTAACAGCAAACTAATTTGAACCATAGACTTAAATATCATAGACGGGGCGGGGTATATCGAGACTTAAAATGTCCTGAATTTTAGTTTTACATTTTACAATATAGAGTCCAGCGTTGCACTGCGAAATTATGACAAACGAGTAAAAAAGATAGACGAATTATAATAATATTATAAGTAAAGATAGAATAATGTAAATAGTTGTAAATAAAGTACATAAGGTAATTCATAATAATTTCAAAACTAAAGCCTGTTATTACGGTTTACAGAAGCCTGAGTTCTATCGCTTACGTCGTAGTCCGATCGATTCTCAACAAATAACGTCACTTTATGCTTGTACGAAGATAATTTTTTAAAATAAATGTCCTGTCCTGTCCTTATGTATAAGTATATGAATTTGAACATCGAAACATCCACGTCTCTAACACTGCGGTCGGCGGCTAAAAGCAACGTAATTACCCGCAGTGACGGGAGCGGTTCACGAACTTTCTGCGTTTAACTTCGGAACCCCCTTGACGTTTCGAACATTCGGGACACCGAGCCGGGCCCACGTGGCGTTCATTAGTGATATACGTTAAACGAGCTTAAGAAAACCCTTATCAATATTAAAAACTCGTAATTTCGTATGTATGGATGTTTGATACTATTTCACGCAAAAACCACTGAACGGATTTTGACGAAATTTGGTACTAGTTTATACTTTGGATTAATACATATGCAACTTTTAATTAAAGAAAAATTTAGGATTCCTGCTGGATTTCTTTTTGCGCGTACGATGTCTTATATGGAAATAGCCAACATTAGTTGACAAGAATAAAGCGTATGTGTGTGTTTACCGAACTAATATAATAGCAATTGTACAAAGGTTTTAAACAGTAATAATTAGTTAATGTTTTCTGTATATTTAAAAGATTTTCTCTATATAAATGTAAAACATAATACTTACTATGTTTTATCTTAATATATTTTACTAATAATTATATTAATATTGTAATTTAATGACAAGAAGAAGATAACACGACAAAAATCCGCCTCCCGCTAGTCTGTCTATCTGCCTGTCCAGGTACGTTCGAATTTCCACGCCATCGCGATAAACTCAGCAACATTAAAATACACTTTTCAATTGAAACTGCAGGTACACTTAAAACGGCTCTATATTTTGCTTTATTCCCATTTCCGTACCGCTTATTTCGTATTTAATATAAACATTTTTATAGTATTCAATAAGTTGAATGAGTTTAAACTGAACTGGCTTTTGTAAAACGCAACGGAAACTTTAATCTTATTAACGACATGGCTACTTGTTAATATGTAAAGTTACGACGATAGTTCCAGATCCAAATGCGTCAAATAACTATCTTTTGACAGTCTATGTTTTATTTAGAGCCTGTTGAACAATCTGCTGACAAGTCTGTAGTATGTAGCGACGCGGTGCTGCATTTTTAAGATAGCGATTCAAAATTGAACTTTATTCTCTACACATGAATGCACAAAACGTTTCAATATTAATTCTGTCGATGCAATCTTAGCATTTAGACTTCAGAAAAAATGTATAAGACTGGTCGGTCAAGTAGACGAGTAGTAAATTAGCAATTTCACTTTCACCGTGTATGTCATAGACATTTATATTGTTGTGAAAAAATACCTCCATAATTATGAAGGTATTTTTTCATACTGACTGACTGACATAATATTATTATAATATAGACGCTCGCATAGCGGTAACCGCTAATGGTTGAAACATGAAATTCTAATTACAATGTAGAAGCACACTAGGAAGGGATGAAAAATGAAACCCTTAAAGGGTGGGTATCCTTAAGGTGTGAAATAGGGGGAACTTTAAACCTGCACGGATCCCGATGAAATTTGAGATTCATGATCGTAAATAAATTTAATTAAATACGTGTTTCAGGGTGTTTTCTTTCACTCTCTGAGGGTGTAAAATACGAGTAAGGGTCTGAAAGTTTGTATGGAAAATATAAAGAAGCTGTTGAACATATTCAAGTTAAGGCCTAAACCACACACAAATTATTTACTTCAATCAAACCAATGCACGGAAAATTGTAATTTAATATTACAGCAATACGATGGTATTATTTTGTAATATTCATTAACCAGGAACTTTTTCCAAGTTTTTCATTTCCCTACGTAATTTTCGCGAGGCATCGTCGTGTAACAATGAAACGACAATTACTGCCGGAGCTGCTCGTATTAAACTGTTTGTTCAAAAAACTGGGCTCTGAATTGTACAATACATAATAATTGATACAGTGTCGCTCGCGCCATTTGATTTCGCACAATGGTGAAACACAATATTTTTTTGCCAACCTAATTTCCGTTCATCTTGCGCTTTGGAATTGTATTTTTGTGGCTTTGCTACCCGATAGGTGGGTATGGTTACGATCGAGGAAAACGAAAATTTTGCATATTGTCAGACTTCTGAAGTTGCTCATGTTAATTTTTACTCTACGCTCCAAGATTTTTGATGATAACACATTATAAAACGAACTAATTAGGGAAGTACTTGCTCGCTTCTAAATATTCGTTTTCCGCAAGTGTAGGACGTAGTTCAAAAATATTTTCGATCATTTGTACACTTTTATATTCATTTTTATAACGTAATATAACGTAAATTTTTGTTGTGCATACAGAATTCTGCGTACTTGTTTACCATTTCAGAATACGAACAAATTTGCCTCTAAAACACGTCAGTGGAAAACTCATCAAGCGCAACGGGATTATAAATTAGCGGCATAGGCTCTGTTTAATTAATTTCGCACAGGCCCAGGCGCAGGGCCCAGATATCATATTTACGTGATGTGATTGTTTCATTAGCCATTTGCTGTTCTAATTAAAAACATTATGTAAATTAATATAGTCTGTTTTGATTAATCCTGCTTTTACCTGTTTGTAATTGTAAAAATATGTGCTCGTATTCATGTAATGTAATCTAGTAGTCCCGGTAAAGTTCTACGCTTATATAAGTGTATATGTTGGTCATTCTTGGTTAGAATAGATTATAAATACAGTCACGCGTAGTCGTAAGTAATAATACGTTGTTTATCGCGTTAGAGATTTTACTTAAAAACCGTTCAAGAAATAATGGTTTCTATCCTACTTATTTGTACAATAACCGTTTTTATTAGATGTATGAACCGATGGATGTTTGTTAAACGGATTTTACTGAAATTTGATATAGTATCAGTTTAAGCACTGAATTAATAAAACTTAGGCTACATTTTACCCCTGAAAAGTTGCCTAAGTTTTAATTCAGCGCCCAAACTAACTACTATACCAAATTTTATTAAAATCTCTTCAGTAGTTTTTGCGTGAAAGAATCACAAACATCCATCCATTCAGTAGTTTTTGCGTGAATATCGTCTATACTCACAAACTGTCCAATTTAAACTAGTTATATATTATCTTAGGCCTTTTCATCCGTTATTGGAGAATTTATACAGTATTCTCCGAGCAAAGTAAACACTCTTTAAATACTGTAGTGCCTGAGACAGGCACTAGTAGCGGTAGTGGTAGTAGTGGTTAGAGGAATGACTGGTCAATACGTCTGGAGCCAACCATGTGCGGGTTTCCCCACGATGTTTTCCTTCACCGTTAGAGCGTCCATAACGTACTTGAGATCTGAAAAAAGTCTCATTGGTACACGCCACAACCTGGGAATCGAACCTGCACTCTCTGAGTGCGAATCAAACGGTCCACCCCCTAGGCCACAGAATTATATATTAGGATAGTTTACGATATACGATTATGATAGTGATGAAGAACCACGTAAAATATTTTTTAATTTCGTCGCTTCATTCTGACACAATTAGCATTCGTGAGTCGTGACGCTTAGGTTCCATCTTCGCCGTTCAAAGCCGCCGCCCGCGGCGAGCTATCTTCTGTGTTGGCTTACCCTCTTTCTCAATATGACCAAGATCTTTAGGATTTGTCGACGATATTTTCTGACATATTGACGACATATAGCGAAAAGAGATGGAGCTCGAGCCTTTGAATGAGTTTCTAATGGAATGTTTGGGGCCTTGTTGTTAGGGTTTTTAGTTTTTTTTTTACAATTAGTTAATAGAATCAGGCGTTCAAATTAATGTGCAAAGACATTAGCTTGCAGGTTATGAGATTGTTTTATGCCAGTGATATTGTCAGTTAATTCTTTCAAATTATTTCTGTGTTGTATATTTTGTTAAAATATTTTTTTGGATCTGTAAAAAATGTAATTTATATAAATCACTATAAAAAGTACATTAAGGAGTAGTATAATCGTTGGTTAAAAATAATTGTAGGAATATACCGCAGAAGTAAAATATGATAACTGGACTGTCAGATCAGGAAGTGCATAATAATTTACTAACAAAACTTACGGCTATGTTTACAAAATTTTACATTACAGAAAGATACAATACAAGGTAGAAACAAAACAAACAAAAATAAAAGAGATAAAAATGAAGAGGGAAAAGGTGTGAGAAGGACGGATGTGCGAGGGAAGATGCTTAATATCACACGTCTTCTCACTCAAAATTCGTCCGAAATCGAAGAGGGAAGGTGTCTGGTGTGTGATTCTGGTGTTTTTCTCACCATGTTGATGTCACCACAAAACTTTATATTTTTTACAAATTTTCTTGAGAAAATTTGTTAAGATTCTGCTTCTTGAGTATACTATATTGGATTCACACTCAATTCTCATACAAAATGTACCTGTCACTAAAGGAGTCATTGCGTATCTTGTGCTCGGGGTGCGGCGTTGGCTCCACGCCAGAGGTTCGGCTGATATTGGTCACGTGATTAAAGCCTGATCGATTGAGGATCTGGATACCATTCGTAACGGTTTAAGGAATTTAGAGTGGTTTGGAATGTATTTAGAAGGCTAGCATGTAGGGGGAAAAAAATATTTCGTCGTGAAACAATATTTCATCCATATTTTTGTCTCTACGACTGTCAGTGCGAATGGCAGTTTGGTTTGCGTATGTATTGTTTTTGCGTTGGTGGCATATTGATGTCCCGGTTTTGAATCCCAGTCAGACAAATATTTAAATAAATAAATAATATATATATAAATCATTTGTTCCAATTTAAAGAACTACGTACACTAACTACCACATCCAATACAATACAAAATGAATTATTTTACAAAACTAAAACAATCAAAAGCAAAATAAGAAAGAAAAGAAAGAAAAAAAAAACAAGAACAACGTAAGTTACTGTAAAGTAACAAGACTAAAACAAGATATTATATATTAAAAAAAAACACAAAGTATTCATTTAAATCTAAAAAACAAGCGGCAGTGCAATGCCTAAAAATTGGAAACGGGAACCCCTCAGGTTATGACAGCGACTGTGGCCTCTATCCCTGGTCTTCTGTGATCCCCTATCCCCATGATACGTAGGTAATTGTATAAAAGTTCTGAATAGGACAATTCACAATAACCATATAACATAAAATACTGTGACATTCATTTGTAAAACATATATAGGGAGACAAGTATACAGCGAAGTTATATTTAATTATGTTCTAATACATACAGAAAAACAATAGTTAATTATTTTTATTCTAAAATAAAATGTAAAAAGGACATGAAATGAATAAAAAGTATGTTATATTATAATCCACAATTTCAAATGAAGCTAGGAACATAAGATATATTTTTTTTTATTTATATATCGGCTTATAAGCATTTGCCAGTGTCAAGTTAAAAAGGCGGGAAATAGAACTTTCGTTTCAATTTTCAACACCGTATTCCTAAATCGTCAAGTCGAAAGTCTATTCAAAGTCCAAATAAATACTCAGAGCAGTCCATGAGTCATGACAGTTGATTCAGTAAAGTGGTACACAGTAAAGTCACTGAAGTAAAGTAAGTTCCTAGGGAGTTTTGGAGGGAAACTCAAAATAGCACGTTTTTAGAAGTACCACTTGCCCACACTTGTGCACGTTAATGAATATTTAATGGTTAATATTCTACCAATATTACATATTAAGAACCGAAATAACACAAATTTATAAAAGAAATGCAAAATCCACAACGTCAGCCATTGACTTCCCCTGCAAAACTCGGCATAAGAAATTGTTAGATTAAGATATTATTTAAATATTTTTTAGACAATTTTATGCTTACATTTGGAGTCGTAATAGGTAAGTGACATTTAAATTTGAATCAAAAATTTTGAATAAACTTATGTGAGTCTTTTTTTTAATCTACCAGAACTTTGAACTAAGCTTGGTCACCCAGGTGCTTATAAGGTCATTTGGGCAACAGGTGCAACTTTATTTATCTAAGGCTGGGACTATATTATGTTCCGGAATCCGCAAAGCCGGGAAAAATTCAGAGCATTGAAAAGAGAACTCTGCGCAAATACAATAGAGCATAAAATCGAACACACAAGTGTCGAGTCAAATGTCAATATCATATATGATAGCTCAACACTCGACACTTCGATTTTCAACTCTATTGTTTTTATTGCGCAGAGTTTTAAATTTTCCCGAGACCGCCGGATTCCGGATCATATAGCGTATATGTATATGTACAGATTTTTTTTCAATGTTACAATACTAATTTGATTGCTTTCCAATGAAGAGATAAATAACCTATTTATTAAATTAATCATAGGAATATCAGATTTCAAATTATCTTATAAGATATAAACAATTTTTTCCATTTCTTCAACCAATTTTTAATAAATCGGATATGCGATCTCGCTCACAATAAAGCATTAGATCTCGTTTGCTGGATGAGCGCTGGGGGAAATCAGCGGGATCTTACCTAATTTTCTATAAAGTATCTCCAACGATATACTCGATATAAGATGAATTAGCCAGTCTAAGCAAGGAATAAGTTTTCTGTAAATAATTTTACTATAAAATATTACAACTTGTTTGCCTTTTCTTTTCAAATAACAAATCACTGTGCATCATTTATCTAAAGAGTGGTCATATTGTGTGACTTGTGTAGAAACTAGAAGTGAGTACTAGGTAATATAGAATATAGAAGGGTTTTTGTTGTTGCTTAATGTATAGTGCTAATCCTAATACTAAAATAATAATGTGAAAGTTTGTTAGGATTGATGGACAGATGGATAGATAGATGGATGGACGGATAGATGAATGTTTGCTACTCTTTCATGCAAAACCTGCTGAACGGATGTAGATGAAATTTAGTATGGTAGTGGTTTAAGCTTGTTAGTTAAAGTTATTCTAGTTAATACATAGGCTACTTTTTTACTAGAAAAAGTACAGTGCTCCCGTGGGATACTGTATTTATGCGGATGAAGCCACGGGTAAAAGCTAATTTAAAACATATATTTTTTTTACTAAGCCATATTATATGTACGTTAAAGTATCTGCTACGACTACACTAACTACCTATTTAAACCGATTTCTCTAGGTTTGAGAATAACAAAATATTGTGAGCTATTAATGTGCCATAGGTCTTAAATCACGCGATCAGGTGTGGTCCCTGCTGATTTCCCCCGGGCAGTGATCATACATAATTTCTTTCTACTCTCATTTTATGAGCACAAGATTCTGTACTAAGATAATTACGTTATGGTGTAATTTCACGGATTTAGAATATTACATGGTTTTAGGCATTATATACTTCAGGAAAATTATTTAAGTCACACGTCCGTACCAACCATTTAAACATTCTCCAGATTTTTTTACCTTTTCAACTTTATATTATTTATATTATAAGGATTTTTTAAAATTTTATAAATGTTTGCAAACCCGAAAAGCTACTTCTTAGTTTAGAAATCGTAGTCCAGATTTAGTTGATATTTCCAAACTTATTAATTTCTACTCATAATTTAATAAAAAAACATAGCAGGCAGGCTTTATGGACGAACGTATTTTAATTTGGCCTCAAAACAGCCAGATTTAGCGCGAAATATAAGGATGTGGGAATAATAAGAGTCTGAAAAACTCATATCATGAATGCCGCGCGAATAAATGTCTTATTGTTTTAAGATAAAATTAAAAACAAAATGGCGGATACCAATTCCCAAGTATTATGTTTTTAAAGAAATAAAACAAAATGATCGCAAAGCTAATATTACAAGTATTATGCCTTGCGGATGAAATAATTTAAAAAATTCTACACCTTATTCTCTCTATGTAAAATACGTTTTTGTGGTTCCGTAGTACTCAAGGAAGCCTTATAGTTTCGCTCTGTCCATCCGTCTCTCTGTCTGTTTGTCTGTCGCCCCTTCTATGTTTTGTAATTAATAATATATAAAGATGAAATTTGGTATAGTTTTAGATCTAGTATATTATTTATATAGATTTCGGTTTTGGACTTTGAAAAATAATAATTTCTATATTATTTTAGGGGTTGCTCTCCAGTCTTCTCTACATATATATGTAAAGTGGGGATGTAAAATATTTTGTTAATTCTACCCCATCGCGTGGATCGTGGGTCTTTTTTTAAATAAAGGCAAGGTTTGATACATGACTTTTTTATAACGTCAACCATTTTCGAATAATCGGCTTTTAGAGTGGTTTATAAGTTTGTTCACCCCCTGGCATAAACTGCTTTTAAAAATTTCATTAGTTAAACGAGTATCGTCCATCATGTATGACGGCACAGAATCGATTAAATAATTAACTGATTATCATATCGATTATGTAATAAATATCACCAATATTGCTAGCAATGGTAGTACTTACTATATTGAGCATAATCAAAATGTCAAGTGGTTGAATATTTTTGCGATTGCCTAACAATCCTACTTACTATTATAAATGTGAAAATTTGTGAGGATGGATGTATGTATGGACGGATGGATGGATGTTTGTTACTCTTTCACGCAAAAAATACTAAACAGATTTTGATTTAATTTCGTATGGTCGTAGTTTGAGCTCTGGATTAACACAGGCTACTTTTTATCCCAAAAAAGTAGTGTTTCCGTGGGATACTGTATCTACGCGGGCGGAGCCGCAGGCAAAATCTAGTGTTAAATATAACATTAACATGGTTCATATTTTATTCTTAGCAGGAATTGAAATTATATTATTAGGTCCTTATATATGAAATTGGCGTTTTATCGTACTAGCCACTTTGATCTCAAATATATCTTCTTTCGTTAGTATTGTGAAGTAATAAATGTAGTATATAGAATGTGTAATCTTTATTCAATTTCCATTTGTAAACTAACAATTTTGCTACCATGAAAACCGTGTCATAGTGTCACAGATAATTATATATATCAGTCTTCCGCCGCTATTCGCCTGGAACAGATAGGAGCTGCTCCAAGTGCCGACGGTAGACTGCGACATGTAATAGTCCTAGTTCACGAGGCCGCCTTCCTTTCGCTTTTCTCTATATACATGTTGCAACAACTCTCCTTTTACTACATGTATGATGTAGTAAAAGGAGAATGATCTCTCCTAACCTTCCAAAACAAGCTATATGGTAAATAAATTCTACGACTCGTGTTTTTATTAGCTTCTTTTTTTTTCTTTCCACTTGTGTTTATATTTTTGTAAATTATTTTCGTTTTCCTTATTGTATATCAGCAGTACATATTTACATTTTAACTCTCTGTCTCTAGTATCTGTAAAATCTATTTTTGGGTTAAATTTCTGGTGTACATCTCGTGTAGTATGTCTTTTCATGTTTTCTCTCTTTAAAAGCTTCTTTTATCTGTTTTTTGTATAATAACTTTCTATAGCTATTCTTTTTCAAGTGTTAGGTCTATTTCTAAATGTATTGTGCACGTTGTCAATCGCATGGCATTCGTTTGCATCTGTGTTCATTATTTCTCCTGGTGGAATACAATCTATTACTGTGTTCTGTTCTAAAGGTGTAGATGTAGATGGCCCGTATATAATGCCACTAATTGTATTATTCCCAGTGAAATGTGTAAGTGCTTCTTTAATATTTTTTGTGGACTGTATATTCCGTTCATTTTTTGATGTTTCCTCCGTTCTGTACGTTAAATCTATTTTTCTGTTGTCATCTTTTCTGTAAAGTATATATGTATTGCTCGCTCGTATCGCACTATGTACTTCTGTCCTCTCTCTGTGTATAATTAACTTTGTCCACTGTCTGTAGATGGGATTTTAAAATTTGTGCTGATGTAAAATTATGTTCGGTTTGGTCTTGCATATTTAAGAGTTTAATTTTGTATTGTATATATTTCGTTCTTGTAACTGTTCTTGTTGTAACTCTCAAAATCTTTGTATTGTAGTCTGGGTAGAAACCCATATGATGCATATGATGGAATTTTGTTCGTATTCAAGTAATTTTCTAACCTTGTAAGTTGAACGTGTAGAGAGGCGCGAATCCTCTTCCATTTCTGTAGATCCGTAGTCATCCTCGTCGCCAGATATTATGAAGTAATATATGTAGTATTTAGAATGTGTAATCTTTATTCATTTTCCATTTATAAACTAACAATGTTGCTACCATGACAACCGTGTCATAGTCTAATAGATAATATATATCAGTTAGGAATTCCAATTTAAAATTTATACCGCTATTTCCTCATGCATTTGTGTTTCGAAAACCGTAATTAATTTGTTTTTTCCTCTTTTGGTTTTTTCTTTGTGTCACTCTGTTTACAAAATTGAAAACTTGAAATATCGTATTATTTTCGAGTACGAGTTCCACCGTGGCACCAGAGCTGCAGAAACGGCTCGAAGGATTAGTGATATGTATGGCGACGGTGTCACAAAAGAAAACACAGTGCGTTTTAGGTTCCAACGTTTTCGTTCTGGAAATTTCGACCTGCAGAACAAGCCCCGTGGACGGCCGGAGACTAAAGTTGATAACGAAGAATTGAAGGCTATTGTGGAAGCGGATCCATCGCAAACCACGTCCGATTTAGTTGCAGGCTCCGGGGCTTAGTGATAAAACTGTTTTAATCCACTTGAAGCAAATTGGGAAGGTGAAAAAGTTTGAAAGGTACCTTACGAATTGAGTGCAGCAAAACGACGCGCGTTTGCGCGTCGACTGCTGCGTTACATTACTCAACCGGCACAATAATGAAAGTATTTTAAATCGAATCATTACCTGTGAGGAAAAGTGGATCCTGTACGATAATCTGAAATGCTCATCGCAATGGCTGAACCCTGGTGAATCAGACAAAGCCTGCCCCAAGCGAAAATTAACTAAAAAAAAGTTACTTGTGAGCGTTTGGTGGACTAGTGCCGGTGTCGTTCACTACAGCTTTCTTAAATCTGGCCAGACGATTACGGCAGATGTCTATTGCCAGCAACTGCAAATCAAGATGGAAAAGGTAGCTGCTAAACAACCGAGGTTGATCATTCGCTCTAGGCCACTGCTGCTTAAGGACAACGCTAGACCACACACTACTCAACAGATGGCCACCAAATTAGAGGAGCTTCAATTGGAATGTCTAAGACATCCACCGTACTCCTCGGACCTTGCTCCAACAGATTACCATTTTTTTCGAAATTTGGTTAACTTCTTGCGAAAATAAATTCAACTCCGATGGGGCAGTCCAAAGCGCCTTCAAAGATTTTATTGATTCCTGTCCGAATGGTTTTTTTAATAAAGGAATTAATTAACTACCTATGTGATGGCAAAAGTGCATAGATAATAATAATAATAATAAAACATTTATTCGACAAAATAAGACATTGCATTACATACATAGATTTACGCTATAAGACACAATAACATGAAACAAACTAACATAATACAAGAAAAAAAACAAAACAGATATTACGCAATAACAAAAACAGAAATAGGTATTATATAATAGTATTTTGCTTTGTTTTTTGTTTAATGAGTAGGTACCTGCTAAAATTTAACGCACGCCAAGATGCGTGCGGATAGGAAGGTAGGCACCGTAATGTGAAATGTCCTATTGCCGAAATGGACATCACTCAGGCGTATCACCGCGGTGTGAACACCACTGTGCCTGGTATTATGTGATTCCATTTCATTCCATAGATAGTAAAGGTATATTTTATATATACTTTATATATACTTTGATTAAATAAATATATTATGTTTAAAAAAATCTATTTTATTTTCCTTCTTTACAAAACGCCAATTTCATATGTAATGATCGAATATTATCATAATAGGACTTTCTAGAAATTTCCATTTAAGTATATTCCATTGTATACATGGCTAGACACATACGAAGGAGGTAGGGAAAATTAAAATTAATTTCTACATTGACGTAGTGACGCCATAATTTTCATAATATTTTCGCGTGCCGTGTCACAGCGCGCGACGCTGCGTGGGTAGCTGTCAATTCTGTGGTACGGCACGCGACGCTCAACAGGTGGGTCTCACTTGCGATCGATCGTTACGATGGAACTGGAATGAACTGAATTCGTATGTACTGAAAGATAATCGTTTACGATCCATCGTATCTAAATGGGCTCAACACACGAACGATTCGGTCGTTGCCATCCGCGTTCATTTATGGACTGAGATCCCAGGCCCAACTGACTACACTTACATGCTTACAAATAAAATTTATATCATATTGTAGTATTAGTATTTAAAATGAAAAACGCTTTCATGTAAAATGATGCTAAAGGTAGGCATTCACGAGCGATTCATATGGCTCTCGCGGCATTGGCTCGATACTCGATGTCTCGCCGAGTCAAATTCATGGCATTCACGAACACGCCAGCTAGCTGTTCCATTTGATCATTTTGAGTGTAGGCGTCGACAGCACCGGACGTGTTCATAATGATCTTCGATTCAGAAGATGAGTTTTATTTATCTGTCATAGCGATTTG
Organism: Phengaris arion; assembly: GCA_963565745.1. Classification (NCBI taxonomy): domain Eukaryota; kingdom Metazoa; phylum Arthropoda; class Insecta; order Lepidoptera; family Lycaenidae; genus Phengaris; species Phengaris arion. The sequence goes on from OY751442.1 coordinate 3,159,165, forward strand.
TCTAGTTCAAAAAAAAAGAAAGCCAAAAAGAAACCATTCACGAACGAGCGAGCCGTATGGCACGACGGCTCCGACCGACCGGACCGTTGGTTTTCTGCATTCACGAGCGCGCCGCCTGCGTATGCGCGCCGCGCCAATTGGCTCGGCGCGATGGATTTCGGCGTAGTTGGAATTCCATCGTGTCGAGCCGATCCATTTGGACCAACAGTGTTTTCACATTCAGGGACGAATTTTGATCGACAGCGCTCGTGAATGCCGGCCTTAAGACGAGACCGTATAAGTAACACTGACAAAATTCATCAGATCTCATGTAGAGCCAAGCTTCTGACTCTGCGCGAACTTAATCTACCAGACCTAATTTCTTAGCTTATACGGCCTTATACCTACATAATAATATATATAGAAATTACAGACATTCTGATGTAGGTACTTTTAAATATTTATTATTTACCTGTGCAAGAAGGATGCTCACAGATAGAAGACGATATCGTCATCGCATACGATACAGATCAAGTACATCGAAACAAATCTTGTTTATCAAATATACAAATTAGTACAAATCCAGTTCCATCGTAACGATCGATCGCATGTGAGTGGGGCCCAGATGATATACCGTCGAAGATCGTACATAATAGGCATGTTGACATAAAAAAATCGTCTGTTAAATGCTAGATGCAGCATGATAAAAAACAATCTAAAATCCATTTTTGTAAATCTTAAAAAGTAATGAAGATACAAACAATTTAAAATGATAAAAAAAGGGTTCGATATATCAACCTGTGACGTCAGGTGTTGCTACCGTCATACACTTATCATTAAAAAGTGTATGGCGATAGCAGCTTGTGACGTAAGAAATCGTTTTGCGAGACAGAGATGGGCAATATTTTTAAAATAAAAATAACCATTTCTTTTAGTTTTATGTATCTCTATTAAACAATTTTAAATTTTAATTTGTAATAATATGATATTCGGCACAAGGCAACATCTAGGCGTGTTTTTTAAAGTTTATCTTACTTTGAGTAAAACTGAAAATGTGGTCAAGGTTTTTGTTCGAGTAAAAAACACAAAACTCTCACATTTACAATACTATAGTGCGGCTCCGTTCCTTTCAGGTTAAAAGTTAACAGAGACAATTAGCGCGGGCAACTGTGTTAGAAGTTAGGTTCAACTGGTCAGCTAATGTATCGGTTAACGTTTAGTTACAATTGAACTTCGGTTTAGTTTTTATTGAATCTGATATTCGATATTGAAATTTTACTGCATACGTTTCGAGAATGAAATTGAAGTTCATAATGGGTTGATAATAAAAATTGATTATCCTCATATTTCATTCGTATTGTATTAATTAGGTTGTGTTGTAAGATGTGGGTATTATCATTATTATAGAAGCAGCTATAATTAATATATGCATGTAAATATGCAAATATAATAATATATGCAAAAATTTAAGTACATTTTCAAAAATGCTTAGAAATACATAAAATTAATAAAAATAACGACAACACACACTTATACCCCAGATCATTAACACACACTACAGCGCGTTCGATATACACAATTTTGTTTTTCTTCTGCCAGCAGATAGATATGCCTCTTCTGTAATGGGAGTTGCCAACGTCAGAGTATTTATTAATGCGGATGTTCAGTGAATAGACATAATTTTGTTATAAGTTGACGACGTTTGTCAATATGTCACCACTCACACCATTTAAATTTTTTTCTATTTAAGAGGCAAAAAACCCTTTTAGAGTTCAAACTTAAAAATTATAATATGAACTATTATGGGCGAATTTCGATGATAGGAGCGACATCTAGTAAAATGCTGAATATTTAATTTTCTATATCGTAGTATTATTCCATAAACGTACGGGTTCAAATACAGTAGGTACAGTAACAGAGTCCGTGTAGTAATGATATTTGTCGTTATTGGATCACACGCTGGACGCACCGGCCTCCGCAGGTCATGACAAACATTTGATGTCGAATAATATGTATGGATTGACGAAAAACTTTGTTGGCTTTTTCAATTTGTTGATTGACTAAACTGTGATGAATTAATCTTTGCTGTATTTATTCATTAAAAATCTCGTTTGTTATTCTTTAGTCAGATAAAATAAATCTAATAATAGTGTTGTCTGATTTTATTTATTGTATAAATGAATTAACTAGGTAAAAAACTAGGTAGAGGTACTGTGAAATATGAGCAAGTTCTGAGAAGAAACAGTATATAAAAATCTATAATATTGTTTACAGATTAATAAGATAGTAAATGCAAGTCTCGTGAGAACGCTCCATTCCCGGAACCTATGACGTGACTTGTTCCTAATGTAGCATGAAAATCAGGGTCGCAGGAATGCATGCAGGAAGGCATTGCTTATACCTCCGAAATTGTTTCTTATATAATGTAAACAGCTGATGGTGTAGTTTTTTTTACTAATATCGTAAAAAAAACCTTTTTTTTAAATTTTAGATGTTTCGCATTACAAAACACATCAAATTTTCCATTAATTAAGTAATAATACCTCAATATATTTGAATATATATAAACTAAATTTAACATAAAGACAACTAATTTTTTTCATTTTGTTTATTGTAGGTTTATAGATAGTCTTTTCAAAAATAGGAAGAGTGACAATTCATTTGTAAATTTGTCTCCTAAGCACTCGACTCCGGTAAACTGAGCTACTTATCAGATTTTAAAAAAATATCCTTAAGTTCTCTTATCTGCATTATGTGAGGTTTTTGGATTAACATAAGCAATGAACAAATAAACTGGAAAAACGAATGCAACCTGGATCTCAGTAGTATTACATTATCATAATAACAATATGAGATGCTCTCATCCGAAGCTATTGTTGTTCAGGAGTCAGATAATCCCCTAATCCCATACAAACCCCATAATTACCCAGCCTCCTCCGACGTTGATGAAACGAACTAACGATTAATGGAGCCCATCAACCCCAAAGACGTCAATATACTTATTTCCTCAGCTGTTAAGCTACTGCGAATAACGAGACTTTCTTATCATCATCATCAGCTACTAATTCATCATTTATCTTTTAGTGATAGGACTACCTCAATGTTAGATAAACTCGCTAGCACGAAAATATAAGATTATAGCAAGTTTTTAAGTTAAGCATCTTTAGAGGCGTTGAGAGTGAAATTTCAAGGTAGCATCACGTCACGAATTTGAATATTATAACGTCATCTATCGGAAGCTACGAAGTAAGAAGTATTCTTACATAACAACTTAACTTTCTAAACTTTTGGCTGCAATCCAAGCAAGAACATCAAACGGCGCAAATATGAGAACCTTAGTGGAGACCTCATATTTGAACCGTTTTGGGTGGAAACCCTAGGCGAATGGGGTTCGGGCACTCATAAGCTTTTTAAAAAAATATCAAAAAAGCTTCCTGAATCAACCCGAGACCTTAGAGCTGGGAACTAGCTGGCACAACGGATAGCCATTGCTATCCAACGAGGCAATGCTATCAGTTTACTAGGTACTCTGCCAGATATGTTATATTTTTTTAGTATTTTTAATTTTTAGTTTATTATTTGGCTCTATATATTGTATTTTAATAATTGAAATAAATAATATATTATCCACGTCTTACACAACAGTTAAAAAAAAACTTTCTAAAGTACGGTGCAGTACACAAATAATAATATGGACTCCTCACACCACGTGAATTTGGCCCCTTGCTTAGTACTCGAAGAACTTGTGTTACGCGGACCAGAGAAAGGGAAATATAATAAAATTTAATACTTTCTAAAATTTACATATATATTTAAGACTTTTATTAAATTATACACATAATACACAAGACCCAAGAATATAGAAAACATTTTGTTCGAAATGGCGAGATTCAGACTATTATAACTATAACTGCTTTAACATTTTTGTATGTAAATTTGTGTGACCTATCGTATTCTACATCCTTCTTGACAATAAAACTAAAATTTCATTTAATCAATGTAACGAAAAATCTACGTACTGCATACAAAAAAAAAATCTCATTTTATTCAAACTAAAAAGATTTTCAGCAGAACATCGTACATATTTTGTACCGCATTCGTATCGTACAAACGTACATCTTACATATTTTGTACCGCATTCGTATCGTACATACGTACATCTTACATATTTTGTACCGCATTCGTAACGTACATACGTACATCGTACTTATTTTGTACCGCATTCGTATCGTACATACGTACATCGTACATATTTTGTACCGCATTCGTATCGTACATACGTATATCGTACATATTTTGTACCGCATTCGTATCGTACATACGTACATCTTACATATTTTGTACCAGATTCGTATCGTACATACGTACATCGTACATATTTTGTACCGCATTCGTATCGTACATACGTACATCGTACATATTTTGTACCGCATTCGTATCGTACATACGTACATTGTACATATTTTCTACCGTATTCGTATCGTACATACGTACATCGTACATATTTTGTACCGCATTCGTATCGTACATACGTACATCGTACATATTTTGTACCGCATTCGTATCGTACATACGTACATCGTACATATTTTGTACCGCATTCGTATCATACATACGTACGTACATATTTTATAACATACATTCGGCCGCGTAAATCGGTGAATTAAAATCTTGGGAGAAAATAATTCATCTTTCATCATTCATCTAGGCCGCGGCACCGTGCACCGCTCGAACGGAGATAATGAAATACATGAGAACGTTCGAGCACGGACAGTGAAATGGTCAATAAGAACATTCGCTTGACAGACAAGAACAAAACATTGTGTAGCTCATCCATTGTGTTAATATTTTTATTAGTAAGGGGATTGTGTATAGCTCAGTGATTTAAAATTAATGATTGAATGAATGAAAAACTCTTTATTGTACCAAAAACAAACAGGACACACAGAACATAGAAAAACTAAACATAAATAAGCACAAAAGGTAGGCTACAAGCGATTTCTGCCATACAACCTTTATAATCATGACACATGTTTACTTCAATGTAATACAGTACGTCAAATGTAGGTACGTCATGACCCAAACTTAGTTTTTACTGACTTTAAAAACTAAGTATGGGTCATGACGTACGTACATTTGACAGAAAAAATCTTCATACAAGAAATAAAAACGAGCGAGCCTTACAGTAGTCGCATATGATGTGTAACATTTTATGAAAATATTTCAAAAAAACACAATGTATTTGGTACGATTTTGTAATATGATAAGTAATTCGTTAATTTTTCCATTAAGTAGTGACAGAAATCAACCTCAAAATTTAAAAGCTAAATACTGATATATTTTATTCGAATCTGACAGTATAATAATGTATACAATCTATATAAATCCAACTCTACCACCGCGCGCTCATTCGTCAATTCAAATAGCGCGCTCTTCCGCGAGTTTCTGTTACACACTTCGTCGAATTTCACGAAATCACTCCCTTAAATTGCAAGAAAGCGAGAGGAAAGATGTACACGTCAAAAAGTTACGCCATTTTGATGCCACAAGATTTTGTCAATTATATGCGGATTACTGCGGAAAGCAAATGACAAAATATCAAGATGACAAATGTCAAACCTCAACTATCGCAAACAAGCCCAAAAGTAGGCAGTTAAAGTTAAATGTGGACACTTTTTTCCTCGATAATATTAGGTCATGACATACGAAATTGGCGTTTTGTAAAGGAGGAACATAAAGTCGATTTTTTAAACATAATATATATTTTATTTAATTAAAGTATATCCATTGCTATCTATAAACTTTTACCATCTCATAGATATTTCATTGATTCCTTTACTAAAAAAACCATTCGGACAGGAATCAATAAAATTTTTGAAGGCGCTTAGGACTGCCTCATCGGAGTTGAATTTTCCCCTTCAAATAGATAACCAAATGTCGAAAAAAAAATGGTAATCTGTTGGAGCAAGGTCCGGGGAGTACGGTGGATGTCTTAGACATTCCATTTGAAGCTCGTCTAATTTTGTGGCCATCTGTTGTGCAGTGTGTGGTCTAGCGTGGATCTATGGATCCGCTTTCACAATAGCCTTCAATTCTTCGTTATGAACTTTGGTCTCCGGCCGTCCGGGGGCTTGTTCTGCAGGTCGATATTTCCAGAACGAAAACGTTGGAACCGAAAACGCACTGTATTTTTTTTTGCGACACCGCCGCCATACACATCATTAATCCTTCGAGCCGTTTCTGCAGCACTGGTGCCACGGTGGAACTCGTACTCGAAAATAATACGATATTTCAAGTTTTCCATTTTGTAAACAGAGTGACGCAAAGAAAAAAAAAAGAGGAAAAAACAAATGAATTACTGTTTTCGAAACACAAATGCATGAGTAAATAGCGGTATAAATTTGAAATTGGAATTCCTAAACAAAGAAGTTATTTTTGAGATCAAAGTGGCCAGTACGACAAAACGCCAATTTCATATGTAAGGACCTAATATATAGGCTATGGTATAGCTATACAATTCAAAAGGTTTTTTTAAGCATATAATATAACATTTCTAGCAAAACTAGTTGCGTAGGTTGTGTATCTAATGTGTAGGTAAGTACATTACATAATTTATAAGTTTTAGTTTTTACATGCTAGTAAAAATATAAATTGTATGTTATGACACGAACTAATTTACTGTGCAAATACTAAGATAAAATCTCGTATGTGTTTAAATACTTGATGCTTATATGCTAGCTTATGCTAAATATTATATAATATTATATTATAGCTTATGCTAGCTATTACATTTACTACGTTTATAAGAAAAATGGTAATATTAAGAAAAAATCAATTTCACACCAAACTTAGGGCCACCAAACTTTCCGCGGTACTTCTGAGAAAGGTCTGCGGCGATTCAAATTCTTTTGGCCGAAAGTTCTCCAATACATCACCGGGCCCCATTCCAGATTTAAACCCCACGCAACTTCACACAATTATCATAAAACACTCGCCCCGTACTTAAAGTAGGTGCAACGGGCGAAATAAATTGGGATTATATGAACTTTATGAGAAACTTTTGCTTCAAATTTTGTTTTAAGTTTCTAGCCAGTTGCAAATTTTCAAATGGACGTAAGGACTTTTCATTGGGAACAAATAAATTTTTTTGACCAAGAAAACTTAATACGCTATTGGACGAAAATATTGTATTGTATAAAATATTTTGAGGCAGAATTCGGTGTGGGGTGTTCGGGTGTGTATTGTGAAAAATCATTGAGAAGACAGAGGACAGAGTTTATAAAAATTATACATAATGATCGAACGAAGTTTGAAACTTTCGAAATTGCGGACTGTATCATAAAAATATTATCCCGAAACTTTCGATACAAATTATTGAGTAAAGGATAGACAATTCTTTATTCAATCTCCGACACAAATGGCTACGATTTATTAGTGTTTATATACAATATCCGTCATAATAACTAGAAATTATTTTGGTGACAATTAAAATTGTGTACATTTTGGGCACACTGATGGTTATTTGGTTAAATACCCTTTGTTCGTTTTGATCTTGATATTTTGTTTTCCGCAAACGAAGTTACGACAAAAACTAGTCTTAAAAATACACAGTACATACATACACGCTCACGGCTATTACCCAATAGGTAGAAACCACGGAGTCCAAAAAACGAGTAGTAATGAAAAATGAAAATTAAAAATCTGGGCCGGTGCTAAGTATCCGTAGAATACATGTGTTACGGGTACCAGACAACAGATAATATCTTTAATACTTTTATATTATACACATAACAGCATCCGTGATCTAGTGGTTAGAGCTTGGCTCTCGAGTCGGAGGTCGTGGGTTCGATTCCCGCATTAGAACAACAAAAAATGTTGTATCCAAGTTTGGTTAGGACAGTGCAGGTTGATCGTCTGACAAGAAGATGATCCATGCGTCGGCATGTAAAAAGTCGGACCTGCGCCTGATCTCTTGCCAGTCGTGTTCTCCGTCCCACTGGGTTACAATAGTAAAGGAAGAGTGAGTGCTCTAGTGTACTGCGCATACACTTAGGCACTATAAAATTACTCCTGCGTAACTAGCCTGGTTTCAATGAAACCGGTCACCGTTAGCGAAATCGGTGTGGGGAATCATATATTATACACATATTTACGATTTTTACTATATTATACACATATTTAATACACATGACAAAGGAACACGAAAAAACTATTTGTTCCCTCGGCGGGATTCGAGCCCGCGAACCCCGGCTTGAGCACCAACACGCTCAACCACTGAGCCACAGAGGTCGTCAAATATAACATTTTAAAAATATGTTTGCTACCCACGCGTCTCAACATTGTTCCACTCACTATTCAAATCTTGCGGCTTATTTTAGTCAGAAGGGTTCGCCCTTTTTGAGTAAATTCTAGTAATATTATGAACACGTGTCCAGGCGGCAAGTGCGGCAATAGGAGGTATTTGTGAGGGCAGCGACGTGACACCAATAGCAATTGTACGATGTGACAGTATTATTTGGTGAACTGAATATTGTAACTGTAAACGTGACATAATGTCTAATCATAATTTTACGGGAATAGGGGAGACGGCTACATGTAAAATAATTAGCTTAATATCTGAAATATATTCAGAAATATAGAGGGTTCTTGATAAACGTAAAAGAATATAAAATTTAATATGTAGTTTTATGTCGGTTTAATGCTTTAAGAATTTTATAGTAGTTATAAAATACTAAAAAATACAATAAATATTTTTTTTTGCTTACTTAGTAAAATAACCTATATCATTAGTTTACTTACATCGTATACAAAAACATTTATTATGGTAAGTTTGAACTTAAACGCACAAATTTCGGAGATTTTTACAATAAAGTTCCATACTTGCGGTAAAGAAATAGTTCTACCTAAGAAAATATTGATTTTTAATATACTGTTTCTTAGTTACTCATATTTAAAAGTACTATTCATTTATGTAATAAAAAAAAATCTGTCGTCTGACCTATAACTATACACGGAAATCTCTGTTAGACAGGAGAAAATGGCTAAGGCTGTATTACTGTATGTAAAGCGTTCAGTATTAGAAATTTTTATGTTATTTTAGATTTAAACCTGCATTCTTACTTGGCTTTCTAATGAAATTATTGGTTTGCGCGGATTCTATAGATAACTTTAAATCCATCTCCAACACATAATTCTTTATCGAACATTAATTTGTCATTCAAACAGAAACGGTTAAAACAAATCAATACATGGCCCCCTTTATTGATTTATTTTTATTTTTAACTGGAGCATTATTTTGACAACGGCGTAAACGTTATATTATCAAATAAAATTTGTATGGGCGCTGTCATGATTTTAACAGATTCTCATACAATCTTCGTTCGTTAACATTACGTTTACGCTACTTTTAAATGTTCGTCCAAGGTCCACAGGTACATAACTGATGAATAAACTTTCGACGTATGCGTTCGTTAGCATTTATGCCTTCCTCACACACCTCAGGTATGACATAGACATCCACCCTACTAAGTACTGAAATAACAAGGGCTTGGCTAATCCCCATCGTTGGACCCAAATGATCTTGTATCGTTAAACTAATACGTCTGTTATCCCTAATCTTCTCACTCGCACCGCACCGAAGACACTGGTATTACTTATTCATATTAACCCCGGGGCGTGAAATGACATGAGCATGCATCATGACGTCCGCTCGGTTGCTCCGACCCGCTGTATAAATGATCGGTACAGGGTCAGTTTGCCTGTATTTACATATAGATAGCGGTATGTAAATATTACACATCTAAGACAATTCTCGGGAACATAAAGGATCGACGTATTTGACGTGGTTGTCGATAAACTTACCCTTTTCAGTAAAATAATTATTTTCTACCCGACTACGGCGAAGCCAAAATGAAAGGGTTAATGATTTTCGCAGTATATGTATGTATGTTTGTTCACCGTATCGCCTAAACTACTGACCAGATTTTAATGAATTAGATGTAAATAAATTCGTAATAATAGACCGGGTAACATAGGATTTATGATTTACGTAGTCGGGTTATAGTTTTTATTATAAAATATAGTTATTGATGTATACACTTATGGTATTTTAAAATGTGCTAATTAAAGCTTTTATTGTTACAGGTAAATACATAATTACAATTTACGCCGACGAATGAAATTGAGTATAGTTATGTTAAAGGTAATTTAGGAAATATAATCTAACACCGATAAATAATTACAACAATATATGGATTTTATCCATGTGTTGCACCTAGGGTTAAAAAGTATATTTGGATACGTTTAATTTTACCAACGTATTATTTAAGTGTATTTGATTTATTTAATTAAGAACAACCGAAACAAGCAAGAACAAAGGATCCGATGCTGAAACTGAATTGTATTTACGATGAAGACGTCGAAGCAGTGTTTTTGTTTTAGAATTCCTACGCTTTACCGTTGCCAGGTCGCTGGGCAAAGCGTTTGGATTCTAAAACGAAATAACTAGCTGGCCGCCGAATGTCTTAGGTTTTTTCGAAGACCATTTGAAGACGTAGTGAAGAAATTCTTCAAGGTATATTTTGTTGTTTATGTTAGGTTGAATTGTGTTTGTTCTCTGTGTTCTATCTGAATATTTTTAAAGATTATAAATAGCTCCCACACCAATTTCAGGGGCAGTGGTTGGTCTCTTTGAAACCAGAGAGGAGTTATTTTATAGTGCCCAATTGGAGTTCACAGAGTGCAAAAAAATTGCAGTGCACAAGAGTACTCTCTTCTTTTGCTTTTACACAATATGCCAAGGATAATCTTTCTTGTCAGACAATCAAGTGACCAGCCTGCATTGTACTAATAAGACAACATTTTTTGTTGTTCCAACGCGGGAATCGAACAGACGACCTTTGGATTCGAGAGCTAAGCTCAAAAGCACTGGACCACGGAGGTTTTTAAATACTTATACTTTACCTTATACGTCATAATATTCATATTGCAATAAGTGAGTGGCGTTTGGCGAAATTTTGAACGCCACATTATATAAAAAATCATAGTACTTATTTTGATAATTATATTATGTTGTGTGGATTTACTGCGAGTTTCTTACGCCGGTTCTTCTCGCCGGGTTAGTTCCCGAACCGGTGGTAGTCATCACGTAGAGACAATTCCGTGAGTGTTAATTAACAACATATATATATAAAAAATGTTCTGATTTGATGTGATTTGCAGTGGAAAATTTTCAGAAATACTCGTATCACATCTCAGTACTGTACTGGTAAATAATTACCGCTATTTAAAGTGTTTTGTTCCTAATCCTGAGAAGTCTGCAGCTGACATGCTGACGCGGACGGACAGACGGGTGACGACGGTACGGATTTCGCGGTTACGGACCTGATAGTTAGCTAAGTAGGCACAGATATATATTAGATTTTGGATAGAGCTACGTTCAGTAGGCTTTGTTAAAGATTACTTTTTCCTAAATTGATAAGCGAGACTAAGGGTCAATTCACACCGAAATGAAACCATTCATTACACAAGAAGATGTAACACGTTTCATTGTCAGAGTTTGAATGTCAAGTTGCGCCGCGTTTCACAGCGCATGTTCAGTATATGACTGATGTGTGAGTGTATTGAAAAAAGTTCAATTTTGAATTGCTATCTCTCGTCTCGTCTCGGTGTGATCTGACGCTAATGATTATAGTTAATATTACATCGTATCATACATTATTTGTTATAATGATAGTAATATTATTGCTCGCCAAGTATTATCAACAAAGGTGTGATTTTATATTTTCTATCTGAAGCCGTGTGTCTTTGCCTACCTATTACCTACAGGTTGTGCAGAATACTATGGACTTTACTGGCAACTACTAATAATTTATTGGTGTTTTTTTGGGTGATGTGAGATGATTCACAGGATGATGGATGACACTGAACACTATCTGAAATTAAGTAATTATTCAGTTATAGATCCTACTACTGTTATGAATGTAAAAATTTGGAGGATGGATGGATGGATGTTTGTTACTCTTTCACGCAAAAACTACAGAACGGATTTCGATGAAATTCGATATGTAGCTTAGGCTCTGGATTAAAACAGGCTACTATTTCCTTAAGTGTTCTTCTAAGTCTTAAGTTTTCTTAAGTCCTTTGGGATACTTTATTTACGCGAGCGAAGCCGTGGGAAAAAGCAAGTCTAGAATAATAATATATTCATGCCATTGGATAATCTCAATCTTATAGCCTGTTGCTCATCGTCCGGTCCTCCACTCGACGATCAATTAGTGGTCATAACGGCGACCACTAGGCCACTAACGGCCACCAACAGGCTCGGTATGAATATTACATGCTGTAGATCCCAATAAAGATGTAAGTGGTTTTGATGGTTGATGCTGCCAAATTGTTTATTAATACTAACTAAACTAAGAATTACGATTTTTACGATGGTCTCAGTTTTAAATTGCTCAGTTCAGTGTAATGTTAATAAAATAGGTACATATAATATAACAGCTGTTAAATTGTAAGTTAAATAGTAATGTTATAAAACGTCTTTATCGCTTTATATTTGGTAAGAAAAGCTTAATATGTAGTTGTTTTTGATTAAGTCCCGGTAGGGCTGGCATGAAAAACCCAAACAAATTTATATCGACGGAGCCTACGTAATTTATCGGTACTGAAATGTATTAGAGAATATTATAAAAGTGAAAATGAAACTTTTCAGGAAAGCGATTCAAACATTATTTTTCGCATAATTTTGTCATTAGTGGTTAGATATTTATGAAAATTTCCTTGAACAGTCATGTTAGGATAAAAAATTAGTCCATGAAATCAAAAATCCAAACGACGAACGCACGCGTAGGTGGTTGTTACGTTGGTGTTGGTCGGACAGACGATCGTAATATGTTGCGATAAAAACGCAGATGCAATGATTTTTAAAAGGTAGTATCAACGAGGATACCTTTAAAGATACTCCAAAACAATACCATAAAAAAAAACACTTTTCAGTTCCGATAATACGTAGGCGTTGTCGATATATAAAACAATTAGGTGCGTGACTTGGTATTGGCACCCTGATTATAAAATTGGTAAATTCAGAAACTTGATACGTTTAAAAAAAAATCTTTTACCTAATTGAAACGCGTGAAAGATAATGGAGTCGTAGCATTTTTTGTTTCCATCGTAACGTTAGATGCAGATAACGAGTATAGGAGGCATCTTTGTAGGAGGCGCATAACGACGTCGCCTGCTGAATCAGCAACATTTAAATGCATTAGGTCTTTTCGATTCGACTTCTCCCGTTGGTTATGGACCATTACGCTGAACGGGGTGAGGATATTATGATTAAAGACAGGATAAAACAATGTAATGATGTTTTTTTTTTCGGAGACAGAATTGAATTGACTGATAACAGATTTTTGATACGAAATAGTTTTTTTTTTAAATAATAACTACTTTATTGGCAAATAATTTACATTTAGGTATTAAACCTACCAAACTGCGTATCATGTTTTCGGCAGGTATTGCGCACAGTTAAATCACTTATTATTAAAATACAAGTGCCAAATTATTTATTATATTGTGAATTGTTTTTATGAAATTTTAAACCAATTTTTGGTTTAAAAAAAAGACGTGTGGCACTCGGGGACTGCCGCGGTAAAGCTATTGCATAGCATTTCACTGTTGTACATAAATACCTATACACCTATATACTTTCTCATAAACAGCTGCTTATGTATTCGTCCGATTTCGGAGCAGCTCGTCTCGATTCGTGCGAGTTTCGTAGAGTCGTACAATACGTCTAATCGCACGCACACAACGCCGTGTCGAAGACTGCCGAACTGAAACGACGTTAGACGATGCACGGCCTTCAAGCCATACCTCCGTGCCCGTCGGAGTAGGGAGCGTGAGGTTTTTTCGTTACGGAATTTCTGGATTCGGTCCCCGCGCTCAAGGCCCGCGATAGAAGCTATGCAATAGCTTAAAAAATGTAAGGATGTAAAATCATAAGGTTAATAATAATTATGTATATCTACTTCTTATTTAAGTGTTATTTATTTTACTAAGAATAGTTTTGTTAAGATTCTTCAATATGCTAATAACACTCAGTCTACAAGACAAAACCGTTTTCGTCGGCCAAACTATTAATTAAGACTATTCAGCTTCGAGGGCACAGCGTTGTTGTAGTATATATCATATGGAGGTGTTGTTGTATATTGTGTGCACAGTATACTCCAACAACGTTATTGTATATACCTCAACAACGTTATTGCCTTAATAACGTCGTTAGAGCCGGAGATACCAGTTTATGGTCGTTTTTGAAGCTCTTTTAATATCAAAGAACATTTCTAAGTTTATTTCCTTGGCCGTTTATAAATCTCGTGGAGTTATTATGTCGTTTTAAACTTCTCCCGTGCAGTCATTAATTGGTGAGCTTCAAGTATGCTTAGTTTTTAATCATTTTTAAAACATTTTTAAGTACGTCCCGTTTTATGAACATTATAATATTCCAGGAGATACTGGATGTATATAACATTAAACTATCTTATATATATAACATTAAACTTCTAACACTTGTGAAGAGGTAAGATTTTCATGTTTGTTTGTTTGCATTTAAAAGGCTAGAAACTGTTGGACCGGTTTTAATGAAATTTGGCACAGGTATAAAATAGACCACAGGGAAGGGATAAAACTATTATTGCGGTAAAATTTAAGGTGCCCGCGGCATTTCTTTTTTCGCCCACGAATTCGCGGGCAACATCTCGTCTTATATACTCGTGTGAAATAAAACCATTTTGCTAATCGTTTTTAGCAATATTCGTTTTTCTATAGATATGACAGACGACGTATTTGTTAGAAAGTGCACACTACCACGCGGGTTACACAATAGGATATTCTACATTTTTTTCAAATATATTTTAAAATGTTCGTATCAATTCGTCAGGCAACTAGTATTTTTATTTCCTGGAAATAATATCTCTTTATGCAAAAATAATAATAATCAACGATAAAAGTTTGCGCCGAAACGATAGCCACCATTATCGTGACGTCATAAGAACAGAAACAAATAAATGTCATATGTGCGTGTGTAGTGCATGAACTTTAGATTTCACTTGCGATTTGTTTATTCGATTTGATTAAGTATAAATGACGTCACAAGAAAATATTGCCAGCTGGCGATTTAGGTCACGTGACATACTATATACATATATAATAATAAAACTACAGTTTTATTATCGAAATTATAAATTAATCGCATATTTTTATAACATAATAGTGTTGTATTCGTATTTTTTATGTAGAAACTATATAAATAACAAATTTATATCATTTGATGATGTCACACGTTTGCCAATCTATCACCCGGTTTCTGAAAGGCTAATCAAATAGTTGATCAACTAACACGTATGTTGAGTTAACAGAGTTGTTAAATCAATTTGCGTTTCTGAAACGCTAATTAGTGAAAAATTTACTAATCATTGATCATCTTGACATGACACGAAGTTTGATATTTAATATGGTCACACAGTGTGTGGCGTCCAGTTTGTCGTTCAATATTTCGTTGAAAAGTGTGAAATTAATGTAAATTGCCTAATTCAATTCGAAAAAAAAAAACTATTTGTCAAGTAGATAGCTGTCAAGTGTCCAGAGTGAGGTATTTTTCGACATAAGTCGTTAATAGGTAAGTAGTAAGGTTTTCGATATTCCGCGAATTTCGAATTTTTCTTGACAAATATTACAATAGAAGTATTTCAGAATGAGTTCTCGAGGCAAAAATTTTACCGAAAGAGAAAAATGTCAGCTTATGGAAGCTTTCCAAGTGCCTATAAATCTTAAGAGAACCACCAGGCAGAATGTTGCTAATGACAATGTAAGCAAACAAAGTTTTATGAATTACTTAATACCAATACCTACACATAACTCTTCAATGAGATCAATCAAGATTGATATGAATATATACTAGGTACCGTATAAAAATATTACAAGCGCCAAATTAACTTAGTAAAAACACTTAACATACCTTCTGTAAATGATATCAGTGGAAAAATGGAAAAAAACTAATATTTTTCAAATATTATTTTTTATTGATAATTATTAGATAATTTGCATTGATCAGTTGACAATAGATTTGACATATGTTTAATCTATGATTGCGCCTTAAATAGCTTTCCAGAAACCGAAAACAGAGTTTGACATGTGGTTTGGCATTAGTTTTGTTAACTAACATGATGATCAAATCAAACGACTGATCAAGCTTTATGCAACTCAATTTACACTTGACAAGAGATTTGACCGCTGATTAGTTAATTTTGGCGTTGATTAGCCTTTCAGAAACCGGGGGTATCCCCCGGTTTCTGAAAGGCTAATCAAATAGTTGATGAACTAACACGTTGTTGAGTTAACATGCCTGTTAAATCAATTTCCGTTTCTGAAATGCTGATTAGTGAAAAATTTACTAATCATTAATCAAATTGACATGACATGATACAAGCACATACAAGCCTTAAATAGCTTTCCAGAAACCGAAAACAGCGCTTGAGATGTGGTTTGACCATTCGTTTGACATTTGTTTTGTTAACTAACACGTTGATCAAATCAAACGACTAATCAAGCTTTTTGCAACTCAATTTACACTTGACAAGAGATTTGACCGCTGATTAGTTGATTTTGGCGTTGATTGGCCTTTCAGAAACCGGGGGTTAGTCTTTCACATTCAATAGACAACATTTGTAACTTCGTATCTAAGAGCCAAGAGAAGCCTCATAAAGTTTAAACTTAAAAATTAAATGAAATATTATGGTCGAGTATCAGTTACATCAACTGAACATAGAGAACATACCATACATTTCTATATTTGCTACAGTCACTCCGATGACTGTTGCGGAGACGGGAACGCTTTGCTTAATTAAAAACCAATATTAAACATTTAATTAAAAGCAAGCTTTGCCATTGACCAGTGTTTATAGTTTCCTGTTTTTTTCTCCTCCAGCAAAGGAAACAGGGTTTAATCTATTTAATAATTGACGATCTCTTTGGCTCAATAGTTGAGCGCGTTGGTGCTTAGTCAGGAGGACGCGGTTTCGAATTCCGCCAATGGAACAAAAAAGTGCCCTGTGTTCTTGGATCATGGATGAACTTACCACGGGACAAGATTGACGTGATGTGTATGCGTCCATAGGTATTATTATATTCCATAGATATCTAGATGACGACCTCTGTGGCTCAAAGGTTAGCGAGTTTGCATCATCCAATAAAAAGCGGTATTGAAAAAGCAAACTACCGACAAAAAACCTCCGAAACCGGGCTTTATTCCGATAAAAACGAATGTGTTCCGTATGGGTACTTTGCATTTACCCGACTGCGCCCGAAGGGTGGTTAAGTTTTTCGAGTATATATGTATGTTTTTTTGGCATGCTCTAGAGCCTAAACGGTTTGTCGCATTTGAGCTTGAGATATATCATTAGATTCGTTTAACGGCCGGTTTTAATAACCTATCTACCCATAACTGTTTGTTAAAAACGTCACCTTTGGTGCCGACTTTTTGCGTTTCAATAAACTAACTTAGTCTATGGAATCTTTGTCTGTGACAGCGAGATCGCTGCCATCGATACCAAATGTGACGTTTTTAAAAAATCGGTTGTCTGTAAAGTCGGTTTACTGACGATAGTTGAACCTGACAACGTCATGTTTATAGTGCGCGCGGAACTAATTGGCCGCGCCTTAGGTAGGCGTGTTGCCGCCGCGAAGTCCGGCGCCGAACTGAGTAATAACATCAAGCGCCCCCGCCTCTCCGTCCCACCGCTCACATACCTAAGGAGCGGCTAGCTGAGGTAACGGCAATGCGTCATGTTTAGCGAGGTAACGCTGGTAACAGGTAACGCATGAGTCATGTTTTTTCGTTCCTGCAGCCGGCTCCATCAAATTAATAGTTATTGGTAGATAGGTTTTTGAAATTAGTCGTGTGAGTGACACCGATAACATAAAAATTATTTGACGTCGGGTATTTTATATTTTTATGTAAACTTAGGCCTTTTTATCCGTTATTGGATGATTTATACAGTATGCGAACATGCACTCTCTCGAGTGCGAATCAAATGGTCTACCCACTAGGCCACAGAGTTCACTAAGCATTTTTGAGTAACAATATAATCTATGAACAATTAAAAATATGCTCAAGGAAAATATAATATTATATTTTATGTTAATATATTATATTTCAAGTGTGACACTACTGTTGTGCTGTTGCCTAAGAATATACAAATGAGGTTAAATATTTTTCTCAAAGACTTCTTTTGTATCAGTACCAAGAAACGTAGTATAAAATAACAAATCCTTGTAGCTAGTACAGCGTCAAATCATCTTAGCTATTTGAATAAGTATTTCTCTCTTTGTGTCATCAAATGCTTATTAAAATTCTGTCTGCACTGACAAGGGTTCTTATGCTGTGAGCATACGGGCGACTGAGTGCTGTCGCGTGTCGCCGCGACACAAAGAATATATCGACCGGATACAAATCGATAACCGCATTCGGTGGACCGCGATTCGTTTAAAATGTATAAAAAAAGTCTGGCGGTAGCTTATGGCAGCTACAGACGTCCGTTTGCGCCGCGCTTCCTCCGCAACACTATACTTACATACGTATTCGGTGTAAATCAATTTGAATTCCTGATACATAATGTTTTTGTGCAATAATAACTGAGCACAAAGAAGAGGTAATTTTCCGGTATTCGTGTTTTAACAGCCGATGTAGTAAGATTGAAATCATTATTATTTTAAACATTTCATGAAATAATAGGTCTTTACTTATGAAAATGCCGTTTTGCAGTGCTGGCCAATTCAAATCAAAATAATTTTTGTTTGGCTAAGAATTCTAATTTCAAATTAATTTTATTTTAGAACCATGGAATTCTTTTCCAAAAGTAGTCATTTGTTTATTGATTAATGTTACATTTTTAATCGCATTTCAATCTTTTTCGTTATCATGAATACGTTAAAAATTTAAGTAATTATGGAATATGAGTACCGTCGTGGCAGCAACGCGGCACAAGCGGCACGCAACATCAACGACGTTTACGGAGCTAACACTACAAACCAACGCACCACCAGTTATTGGTTTGCTCGCATCCGTTCTGGAAATTTCGACCTGAAAAATGAACCTCGCGGTTGTCCGAAGACTTTGGTCGACAATGACGAATTAAAGGCGATTGTGGAAGCTGATGATACACAATCTACGGCTGAATTAGCAGCAGCTTTCGACGTTAACTTCAAAATAATATTGGTACATTTGCGACAAATTGGCAAGGTAAAAAAACTTGACAAATGGGTGTCCCACGAACTCAATGATCGCCAGCGCGAAGTACGCATCGGGACGTGCCTTGCACTGCTCAACAGACACACAAATGAAGGAATTTTGAACTGTATTGTTACCTGCGCTGAAAAATGGATTCTGTTTGATAACCGCAAGCGCTCAGCAAGTTGTTTGGATCCTGGTTCAGCACCTAAACAATGCCCTAAACGAAAACTTACCCCTAGAAAAGTGATGGTCACTGTTTGGTGGTCTAGCGCCGGTGTGATTCATCACAGCTTCTTACCAAACGGGGTGAGCATTACTGTAGATGTGTACTGTGAAGAACTGAACACAATGATGGAGAAGCTGGCAGATCTCCAACCAGCATTGGTCAATCGCTCGTCTCCGCTGCTCCTGCACGACAACGCGCGACCTCATACTGCACAGCAGACGGTCTCCAAGTTGCAAGAACTGGGGTTGGAAGTTCTCCATCATCCGCCCTACTCACCAGACCTTGCGCCTACAGACTACTACTTTTTCCAGAATTTGGATAATTCTTGGCGGGAAAAAAATTCAATACCCGAGAGGCAGTACAAAATGCCTTTGAAGAATTTGTTGCCTCCCGTCCAGCTGATTTCTTTAAGAAGGGCATCAATAAACTGCCAATGCATTGGCAAAGATGCATTGATTGCATGGGTGCTTACTTCGATTAATACAAATAAAAAATACATGAAAAAAATTCGGTTAAATTTTTTCATACAAAACGGCAATTTCATAGGTAAAGACCTAATAGATAATGTGTATTCATTGTGATTTATTTAAGTGTACGCACTATGAGTGTACTTACTTGAGCAGATATTAGAATATGTATTGTTTTAAGTTCTGAATTTATTATGTAAACCACGGCTGTTTGTTAATTATGTAGTTATTAGTTTTAGGAAAGCAATTTATATACAAACTAAGTATAATATAAATTAATAATTGTAATGTAACTATAACCCGACTACGTTTATTATATTATGGCCTATGTTACCCGTGTCATTATGAGGAATGGATTCACACCTTGTTCGTAAGATCGGAGCAGTGGTTTAGGCGCTACGATGGAACAAACATACATGTCATACATGCATAAACTGCCAAAATCATTACCCTTCCTTTAGGCTTCGCCGTCGTTGGGTAAAAACCGTTCTGAAAATAATCTAACATATAGCATGTCAGGATGTATTGTTTAACGCTTGAAATTAATGATCAATCTTAATGACATTTTAGGTATCTGAGACCAAGATTTACATTTCAACGACCCTAAGACGTTCACGTTCACGTCAATTTACGCCACATTTGTTTACGTTTGTTTGAGAATTCTATGATTGAAATCAATCTAAGATTTTAGATACGTTATTAATTTCGGGCGTAAGCGTTTCGCAACTATCAACGAGCAACAATTTTTTCAAAATATATTCACCGATTTCTCTCAGAAGTACTTCCTAAAGAGTACTTAGCATGATCTATTAGCATGGAAAGTTACTACATAGAACATGGTTCTCTTTTGCGAGTTTCTTACGCCGGTTCTTCTCGCCGGGTTAGGATTGAGCCGGTGGTAGCTTTATCTGTTGACTTTCCGAAAAAAGCTTGTTAAGTTTCATTTATAAATTTAAAAAAAAACATTTCATTAAACAAAATATATAAAGAAATAATAATAATAATTTAGAATTGCCAAGTGCAATTGCCATTGCCAACTACTCAAAAATGGTTAACTTTATATAAAAGTTATGTTGTATGTATGTATGTATTATACATCGCGTTTATTTAGTAGGACCTATTCGATGGTATCCCACACTACGGGTTGCAATGAAAAAATATCATCTCCACTTAATTCTATAGAGAGCCACCTCTAAAATATATAATTGTTATTATTTCGTGATGCCGAAAACGAAATCTATAATAAATTTATAAAAATACTAAATTTCATCAATTTAAATTCATTATTACAGAAGCTAGAAGAATGGACAGACAGATAGAAAGACGAATGGACAGAGTGAAACTATAAGGGTTCAGCTTGTATTACTACGGAACCCTAAAAAGCACTCCAAATTTCATCACGCCTCCTTGGTTTTACTTAAGGAGCTTTACAGAGCCTAGCCAGGAATGCGTGCACAAATGTTTAGCTAGAAAATGTGAATATTTAGCTAAATTTTTTATAAAGTTTTGCATAATTTACTAAAACTTTGTGTAAAAAATTCCCAGCTATTACTTCGTAATCTCATTTACAACTGGGTTTTATTCGCATAATTATCAAGTTTTATCAACACCGTGATAATTTAATATACTTTTCGTGATGAGTTACTTTTGTTTTGTTATGAATATTTAAATTTATTTAAAAAAGAGAGAATTCCACGAACATAAAATAATAATAATAATAATATAATAATAATATCTATGGACGCTTCACACTACGTCAGTCTGGTCCCGTGGTAAGTATCCGAAGAACTTGTGTTACGGGTACCAGTCAACGGAAATATATTTAATACTTTTTATACTGTACTTATATTTAAGATTTTTATTATATTATACACATATTTAATAAACATCCATGACCCAGGAACACAGAAAACTTTTTTTTATTCCCTGGCGGGATTCGAACCCGCGACATCCGGCTTGAGCGCCAATGCGCTAACCACTGAGCCACAGAGGTCGTCGTATATATAATATATATAATCGTATAAAATGTATGTATATCTATCGATATATATATCAACCATAAGGCTAGAAATTTGAAATTTTGCACACGTATTTCGCATATGACGTAAGCATCCACTAAGGAAGAATTTTTCAAAATTCAACCCCCAAGGAGAATTTTACAATTGGTGATAAAAGTTTGTATAAAACTTTTTATTCCTTGGACATATTTGCATGATATTTCGTATGAATTGAGTATGGAAAAAATAATAGATTATGTATTTCAGAGTTTTCTTAAATTCAGCCCCTAGGTGGGTGAAAGGGATGAAAGTTTAAAACCTTATTTCACGTAACGTTCGATCGCACGTTCAACGGGCACAAATACTAGTGTAAACTAGCATTTACCCGCGGCTTTTCCCGCGGCAGTAAAAAAACGAAAACTAAGAAATACATATACCTACTTTATAAAAATATACTTTAATAATAATAGTAGCTCCAGACTACCACGAGAGAGAGAACACGAGAGTTCATGAATTTGCTTATGTTAGAACAGGCTACCAACTAAAGGTATCTGTGCCAAATTAATTTATATTATCCGTTCAGTGATTTTAACGTAAAATACAGATACACAGACATACAACATACAGACCTTCGTATATTTATAATATTGGTGGGATTGGCTCGGTGGTCACTTCTTATTTATTAAGTGGGCACTGGGCATACTATATTGATGTGTGCGTTTAGTAACGATTGAAAAAGTACAAAAATCAAAGCCTCGTTCTATTTCGAGCATCATCAGTATTCCTAACTAAAAGCAAACACAACCTCGACTTGTGGCCAATGAAATACCAAATTATTTATGTTGGGCAAACATAAAAATATCCGGGTATCAATTAGTGCGAGCTCGTTAACTGCGGAATTGGCACGAGTCTGTTTGTTAATGACTAATTGTGCGCTCCGGCGTCGCTTGAATTTGGCACGTATCGGTATTTAGTGATTTTTATATAAAAGCTAAATATCCATTTTGTTTAAGCTATTCGAGAGGGTCGTGGAATAACCTTTGAGATTTTTTGTACATTTTCAAAATTTACCATCGAGAGTCTTCAATATAAGCTGCACGTTAAAAATATTTAAAAGTATTAGTTGGGACAATACAAAAGGTACAACTAACAACATGTTTTAAAAAATATTATCCCGTCTTTTCCGCGTGTAGTAGTTACCAATATTGTTGTTGCCCAAATCCCCTAAAATGATACATAAATACAAAAATAAAGGTTTGTAGTACAAGCCTGAAACCCATATGTTTGGTTGGTTAACTTTGTACACGTGTAAAACCATACTAGGTTTGTAGAATTCACAATACAGCTTTATGCCGCGAAAAACAATAGATTTATAAATTTGTGTTTAAGTATGTACCTACATACGTATTATTTTAGTTATAGTAGAGTGAATAATTTTCAATAGTCTGTACCCTGTCCAGTGTCCAGTTACTGATATGTTGATCGTGTATGGTGTATAGCGTGAAATATTAAATATACAGCTTGCGCGTCAACGATATCTATGCAGGATATAATAATTATATTATCCTGTTGTACCTAAGTGTTACTAGAATCTGATTAAGATTTTTGGGATTACTAGTAGTTTCTGAAAGTAGCCCGTGTCCTTTTGTGGGGTCTGTATACAAGTGTGTGAATGCTTACACGTGCGATAAGTAATTGTGTGTGTGAGATATGTGTGTGGCTGGATTTAGTTAGAAATGAATTTAATAAACAGTTGGCATATAGCATCCGAGTCTTTCGCTTGTGTACTAGGCTCCCCTATTTATAGATGGCTCAGACATTATAGTAGTCACCCCGACGTGATTTCATTCTAGTATGTCTGTACCAAAAATTCATAAAAAAAAAGATTTTGTCGTTTTCGCGTGACTGCGTAACACATAGACAGAGCATATGGAATAGGAATTTCTTGTTAAAAAGACTATCAAAGGTACAATTCTCAACAAAAATATTTTTATATTAATATTATTACTATGCGCGCCAAAATTACGGGATTTACCGTAACAACTAGCAAAGCATGAGGACAAATATTTTTTAAAGTGATTCCAAAGAGAGAAGGTTATGAATTGTCGGGATATTTTTATGTATAAAATAAGTAAAAAAAGGCTTTGAACAAAATTTAGAAAGTATATTTTTGGCTTAAAGGTGTTTAAAAAAATTCATCGCCATCAGCCTATCGCCGTCAACTGCTGAACGTAGGCCTACCCTGCTGAACATATCCCACCACTGCTAGCTGAAATAACTGACCCTCATCGTATTAATTGTAGAGCATCAAAATTATCAGCTAATATAATACTTAGAACATACAATAGGGGTGATGACGACATCTAAACTATTAAGTTTCATTAATATACTCAAGATATATTGAGGCATTACTACTTGGTAAATGTAAAAAAATATGTATTTTATGTGTAGTTTAGTAATTAGACACATCTAAAATGTACAAAAAAGTTAAAATTTTTTTTTGCTTAATTAGTAAACAAAACCTACATCATTAGTTTACTTACATCATATACAAAAACATTAATTATAGTAAGTATGAACTTAAAAGCACAAATATCGTTATGGCAGGCACGGGGTACCGCAGGAACATATGTTTACAAATATGTTCCTGCGGCCGTATACTTCATACACTTTAACCTAGGCGTGACGTCACAGCTACGACTTTAGTATGGAGGGTTTTCACGAGACTTGCGAAATTTTGTATACAAATCGCTGTCTGTCCATTTTAGGACCCTTTCTTTTTCTGGTCTATATAAATGACCTACCATACCTTATTAATGGAAAAAACGGGATAGTCTTATTTGCCGATGACACGTCACTTACTTTTAATATTAATCGCCAAACCTCAGGCTATGACGAAGTAAATAATGCTCTATCAAAAATAGTACACTGGTTTAGTGTTAATAATCTTTTGTTAAATAGCAAAAAAACTAAATGTATAAAGTTCACGTTGCCAAATGTAAGGCAAACTGAAACCAATGTTCTATTGAATGGAAAAGGTATGGAACTAGTAGATACAGCTGTCTTTCTAGGTATAACTTTAGACGCAAAACTACAGTGGGGCCCTCATATTGTTAGGTTGGCCGACAGACTTAGTTCAGCAGCATTTGCAGTGAGTAAAATAAGACAATTTTCAGACGAAAACACAGCAAGACTTGTATATTTAGTTACTTCCACAGTATAATGTCCTATGGCATTCTACTGTGGGGAAATGCCTCCGATATAAATACTATATTTGTGCTGCAGAAGCGAGCTGTTCAGGCAATCTACAAGCTGGCCCCCAACACTTCATTAAGAGAGAAGTTTAAAGAAACTGGAATCTTAACTGTAGCTTCTCAGTATGTTCTATCAAATGTATTATATGTTAAAAAAAATTTAAACCTATTCAAAAAGAAAGTGATAACCACAATAGAAATACCCGAAATAAGCATAAGCTTGATGTACCAGTGACTAGACTTAGTAAAGTAAAGAACTCGTTGAAAGGCCAGTGTATACGCCTATACAATAAGATCCCAGAAAGCGTTCAAAATTTTTCAATCAATAAATTTAAAAAAGTAGTTAAAGAACGTTTGTGTGCTAAAGCCTATTATAAAGTTAATGATTTTATGAATGATAGCACACCTTGGGTATGAGGTGACCCCCTGCAAGGCTACTTCGAAATTACATATATTATTGTACTCTTGTTATGTAGTTTTAGTCATAACATTGTTATATATGCCTTTTTTATATTTTTAAAAGAACAATTTTCCATCTTTTTGATAAAAGATGGCCCCGCGCGAGTTTCTTACGCCGGTCTTCTCGCCGGGCTAGTTACCGAACCGGTGGCCTACATCATGTAGATCGACGTTCAGAAAGTTTATGAAAATACCTATTTTGAATAAAAAATTTCGACTTTGACTTTGACTTTGTACCTTTGAAAATATTGACTTTAAATATAGGTACTGTTCTCTGAGAAGTTACTCATATTTAAGAGTGCTATTCATTTATGCAATAAAAAAGATTAGTCATGTAGCCTATTAATATACAACGAGTAGGCAGGTATTAGCTTGATACTAGGTGGTAGCCAGATAGGTAGGCGAATCGATAAATTTCGCATCTAGTACCGCGCGAATTACGGATGCCCTGGGCGGGGGCGGGTTAACGATACGTACGAACGTTTCCATAACGCCGCCTCGTCTTTTAGCTTATTACGCGTAACAATTAATTTACGATGATGTTCATTTAGTTTTATTACCCGCGGCCCTGGGCGACGGCGTCAGGGCGCCGGAGGGCGTCGGGGCGAGGGCCTGAATATTAACCGGAATTTGCGCCCTTATCGTCAATGTAAGTAGGTTTAGCTGGCCGTTTGTTTTAGATCTCATTTAGTATGTTCACCATGATTATCGTTTTCCTAATGCGTCCGCTACCAGTGCGCACAATACAGTTTTATATATATCTTCAACAGACCAATTATTGTGCTGGTGTTTGTGCTGTCTGTACCTTATTTAACGCCTCCGTTTTCCAGGAGTTTAGAACTTGGCTCCCGACTCCAGAGAACGTGGGTTCGGTTCCCGCATTGGAACAACAAAAAAATGTTGTTGTCAAGTCTGGTTCGAACAATGCAGGCTGACCACCTGATTGTGGCAAGAAGAGAAATGGAAGAGGGAGTGTTCTTGTATTATTATGTAGTATACACACACTTGGACAGTATAAAATAAGTCCTGCGTAACTCGTTTGGTTGCATTGAAACCGGCCACCGTCACTGAAATCGGTGTGGGGAGTAATTATAATTATTTGTTAACCTTACATCATACTAAAACATTTTACTAAAAATAAACTCGAATCGAAAAAACTAAAGCTTCTAAAAATATATCTTTAATTTCTATGTTTATTTGTCGTTGCTATTCACTCGTGCTAGTTTTGTACGGCCGCAGGAAAGTGTTGGCCCAGTCCAGTTATCCGCACCAAAATCCCCAGATCTATCAGATAGGATTATGCCCACTCGCAGCCGGTTTTGATGACAATCACTTTCGCTTAAATCTAAATTTGGAATGCGTCAAAAATAGTAGCATATTTCTAAATTCTAACGATTTGAGTTTATAACTTTTTTTAACAACAATAATATAGCATTCTGCAAAATATGGCTTAATGTTAATTTGTACTACACACTACGTCTTATTTCCTCATAATGAAGTAAAACTGAGATAAACCATTTTTTAGAGGGACATGCATTGTAGGAATTATGAAGTTGGCTACACTTCTGAGCTAACCTGTACAACATTTTCTCAGTACAATATAAATGAGTGGGTTGAACAGTGTATTTTCCTGTGTCGCATAATATTCCGTCCGACCGGCATTCCGCGCGCGCCGTCCTCGACTTTCGCATTCCTTCACAATATCTATGTCACTCCGAAAATATTTCATTTATATTAGCCGGTGTTTTCCGTTAAATCACTGAAGCACTTTGAAGATAGAATTTTAGAGGAAGTAATCAAAAATTCTAAATAATTATTTCGCTTATTATCTACTAGGTTAATGTTGCGGACATACCAGCCGGTTACTCTTTTTTGTGCCCCATTAATAGAAACGTTTCATCGGTGATGATTATTACGATCTTTCGAGTGGAGACTTGGAGAGACTGCAATTGACAAAATGTTCTTTACTGAGGTTTTATAAGCAATAAATTGGTAGTTAAACGCATCAACGTTAGCGACATAAAACGCATCGTAACGTGTCGAATAAAACTTGAGTAGAACAAATTGGAGC
This sequence comes from Phengaris arion, assembly GCA_963565745.1. Taxonomy (NCBI): domain Eukaryota; kingdom Metazoa; phylum Arthropoda; class Insecta; order Lepidoptera; family Lycaenidae; genus Phengaris; species Phengaris arion. The sequence goes on from OY751442.1 coordinate 3,186,900, forward strand.
GGCGATAAAACTTGGAAATTGATTTTCAAAGATAAATCAACCATTAAAAGAGCAAAAATGAAATTGCGGTGAAAAGAATTCAAGAAAGCGATTTTTTTAGGCGAAAGCGTTCGTTATGAGGGCTGCATCCGATCAATATCGAGTACTATTAACATATCAATGAGCGCGTCCTGGCGGTCTGCCAGACCGAGTACCACCTATGGGGTTCTAATACGTCGCATCGCCACTAAAGGGTTTACACTGCGGAGGGCTTTCTTAGATATAATCTGGGTTAAAAGTGTGCAATAAGCGTACTTGATTATCGAGATTCTAAAATGCCCTTTAGTTGAGCAAGGTCGAGTTGGTTTTATGTAACTTACGCGGAGGGTCCTCGTAACTTGGTTCGTACCAAGATATTATCTTAATATTCCTCAATATAATAAAACAAGTTCAGTATAAAAATGTCTTTTAGCGTTTGGAAAAAAATGTAACGGAATGTAACGGAATGTAAAAAAAGGAAACTAGTGTATTATTTAACGAAAATGGCTGACTTTATAAAAAAGTTATAGTGTATTAAACCTTGCCTTCATTTAAAAATAGATAATTGCCGATATCCGAAACGATGGGGTACAAAGAAAAAAATATTTTTCATTCCCACTTCGCAAGTATTGTGAGCCACCCCCAAAATATAATGTTATAGTTCTATTTTAAAGCCAAAACCGATATCTATATTATACAATCTATAACTGCATCAAACATCCAGACGGACAGACTAAGCGAAAGTATATATTAGGGTTCCTTATATTATACGGTAACCTAATAAGTATATGTACTTAGTTTTTAGTCAATATGAAAGTTAGTCAGACCAATGACTGCGGTTTTATTCATACTCCTATAAACTATGACCTTTTTCACACACCTCTTCATACGTTTTAAATTGATTTTCTGTGTGCAGTGTAGTTTTATAAATCCAAAAACCCAAGTTTCCATGTCAAGGAGTATTTAAAAATACCGCGACGAGTACGGTAACCCACATCTAACCGAGTTGCCTCCAGCTGATTGCTGCAAACAAAAGGCTGGCTGGCGGGGCTCCAGCGAACATTGGTATTTTCACTCCGCACCACTCATATTATTCCGCGTGTTACGAACAATTCAATACTAAAAATTAAAGCTTAAAGGATTCAATTGGATATGTTTTGTACGATTTTTTGGATATTTACGTACTTACTTGTTTGACGATGTGTAGAAATTTTCTATTATAATCGTATTGTTATATTATATTAATACGTGACACAAAAATATTTTAGTACAGTTTTACGATAATTTCGCGAACCCCTCGTATATCGATATTTGACACAGTTATAGTTTATGTGGAGGAAGGTGTGCAGAAAGCTTATGTTTAAAAAAGTCTCAGAAATATTATACATACAATTAATAAAATTATTACTATAACTACACACACTACCTCTGATTATTATTAACACACTTCTGGGGCCGTATTACAAGCTCTTAATTCCAGCCAGTTTACGCCATAAAACAAACTGGCTGGAATTTTCGTATTATAGTCACATGTTACCAGCCAGTCAGCAGTCACGTGACTCTTGACTTACTTCTGCATTGAAACTTGAGTAGTATTTTCGTATTATGACAGTACTTCTGACATTAGCTGGCTTGTATTTACGTCAAAAACTGTTGAGACGAAGCCGTTTAGTTTACGCTCAACTTCATTAGCTTTTATTGAATAGTTTATATTTTAGTGTTCTCTTTTAATAATATATAGGTTAGGTTAGTAACGTAAAATATTGCTAAAGTGATTAGCAATTTTTTACGTTATTTTAAGACATAGGTATTATTCATAGGTTCATAGAAATTATACAATATGTGTGACGAATTAGAACTACTTGAATTTCTGGAAAATGATTCTTCTCAAGAGAATAACAATGCAAAACTTCAAAGAAGACACCTTAGTGATCCATTTAGTGTAGATGAAGTCAACTTTACAAAACGATACAGGTTGAATCAACAATTACAATTTGTGCGACGAACTAAGACCGCATTATGTAGGTGGGAGCAAAAGGGCCTCGGATCTGTATCTTGAGAGAAAGGTAGTACCTATTTACTATTTCTCTATTAACCCGTAAAATAAAATGTAACTTTTACTTCAATAATATGATTGTTGTACCTAAGTACATGTTAAACATTTAAATTTAAAAACAAATTTTGTTGCAGGTGCTAATAGCGTTATCATTTTACGCAACGGGTTCTTACCAACGCCCCGTTGGTGATATGTCTGCACACTCTGTAGCTCAACCTAGAATTCAGTGTATCTGAGACGTCAGTCCACATGCGTTTGGAGTATTCTCGCGCCTGCGCCGATTTGTTGAATCCAACAGCTATATCCCTGTGAGAATTCAAAAACTCCCATAAAGATTCTAGCTGGTTGAATGAAACCCGGCGACGACGCGAAAACACCTACTGTGAACTAAACATGAATAGCCTTTGTTTCAGTCTAAACTAATATGTACTATGCTTAAATATACTTTATATTTGATAAATAAAACACAAATAATACTTACGCCATTCCTAATTATTTAAATCTTATATTATTGAGATTACAAATTAAGAAACATTACACTTTTTTAATCATCGAACAGTCCGGTCAGATCAGTGCTGGCAAACTCAGATTATTTAAATTTGCCGCCTTTTTTCAGTTTCATTAATCGCTGGCCGAATGACCAAATCGAGCTGTAAAGTAGTTAAATTGGCAACATCGATTTCACTCCTGACAGGACCTCTATGCCGACGATCACTCACTATTCATAATTTAGAAACTCCGAGGTTATTGAGCTGTAAATTCCGTTTTCCAATATCTTCGTAACCCTAATTGCGCCTTAAGCAGCATACTCACGCACGGTCCGATCCAGCACCGTGGCCGTGGACCGTGAGTATGCCGCTTATTTTACCGATAAATTTTTTAGAAATAAGGTTTTTGGTAGATCATAAGCACATTTTTTTCTTGAACTATTTCAAGAAATACCTATGGTGTATACAAAAACGACGGCTATTTTACCAACTGAAACCATTTATTTTTGCAGTCCATAAAATTTGCTTTAACTTTAACAATAATTGTACATATTCTATGTATAGTTAAAAATATTTAGTACAAGTTTTCTGTTCGTTATTGGCTATTCACTTCATAATTGCATGGCAAGAAAAAAACATACTGTAATACGTCAAATTTGACGTATCTGAATGTCACCTTTATGCTCCATTAAACCAGTCATAGACAATCAAATCAGGATGAATCCAATCAGCATGAAATATCGTTGTAATACGAAAAAAGAACTAGGCACTTTAAGGCCGTATATTGAATTGCCCGGAAACAAGCTGGTTTTTTAAAAGATCATAATACGGCCCCTGTTTCGGAACCACAAGACCGATTTTGATAAAATTTGGCATATATATAGAGTAGACCACAAGAAGGGACATCGGCTACCTTTTATCTCGGCAAAATGTACTGTTCCTGCGAGATTTTCTTATACGCTTATAGGGTTAGTTATTATTTTGACATACATTTTGACGCAATAAAAAGGGCTCCATGTCCTTAACCGTGATTGTGAACGTGACCTTTTTTCTATTATATTAGTATAGGTAATTGCTTGATTGTCTCCGTAAAATGAATTTAGGTGCAATATTATAATAGTCATTGCCGTTTACTCGTCATGTAAGAAAACACATAAATAATTTCTCTTAAAAACCATTATGTGCCGATTATTATTATTATTTAATAAAAAACTTAACATTAAATATACCTGTATATTATAAAGTTCCAGAAATATCAATGACAGGAATATAATAAAAATGTGTGAATTATAATATAATATATGAAATCAGGCATAATTAACATGGAAGAGAAAAGATAAAGCGAGGAATCTAAAACCTCGTTTGTATGACAAAACGACTGAGACAGCAGAGTTAATGTAAAAAATCTCAAAGGCTTCTATCAAGTCAGAGCTGGTATAATATAGATGAAGTAAATTATTTTTAAATAAAAAATTTAAACCGATTTCCAAAGTAAAAATGCACAAAAAAGGATGAAATATAACTTCTGAATAATTCCCCTTTTATATTCGGCTATAACTATTTTTGTACTCAATATGCATAATTTTGAAGTCGGTACCAGCCCAAACAATATCTTGATAAAACAATATTTTATAGAACTCACGCTCAAATTGACCGGTACCGACATCCAGTTTTAGAAAATATGTTCTATTTAAGGAATTAATAAATGATTGAAAATAGTTTTTTGTGCATAAAATAATGTGGCGGGTCAACCTGTTGTAAAGTAAAGAATGGCGAAGTGACGCCACAGCAATGAATTACAAAATAGTCTCGATGTTTCACATCTGGCAGGCGTCCTCATTTTTTCTCGAACGTGACAACAATAGAAACACCGGGTGAAATAATTTGTAGGCGCATTGTGCTTGTATCAAAATCTGGTCTAAAGTGAAAATTTCAAATTGATAGAAGTAAGTCTGGCGGGCGGCCAACTCCTTGTGGAGAGTGCGCTTTTGTCAGCCGACGTGCTTACGTTACTGAAAGACCAGGGTTCTATATAGTGGAAATGTATAAACTAATGTTTTAACCTACCTGTGATACAGGCGAATACAACGCGCCGCGTGGGCGGGTCTTATGTAATGTACAGAAATGGCAAGCAAGTTGTAATATGGCGAGCCACCGCTTGGAATGCGTTTTTTAGTGTGTGATACTTTGCTTAATTTCTACATTTGTTGAAATAAATTATTATCATTTTAAAATCTGTACCCCCCCTCGATTCGGCCGAAACTTCAAATTCACACGTCAAATTGACAAAAAGCATGTACTGCTATTGTTTATCAGCACATACTTCAGAAATTGGTGATTTCGTTGATTATTTTTCGCGTGACAAGCTATTCTGAAATATATCAATATTTCATCAAAAGAAACAGGTCCTTTTAGAAACAATTCTTTGTTTACAGGCACGTATGTAAATAATAAACAAATAGTCCATTATTTATATAGGAAACGGGACTTGTTTATATTGTTCAAACATGTAGATGTTTGAACAATATATACTTCAATAAATGAAATATTGACTAAATAAAACACAGAAGCATATGTAGGTGTACCTACTTCCATGCAAATTTCACGGTGAGACTTTTTTGAGAAACACTATGCAATACGTAAAAATCAACACGTGAAAGTTTGTGAGGATGGATGTTTTCTCTTTCAAGCAAAAAAAAAAACTACTGAACGAATTTTGTCAAAATTTGGTATAGTAGTAGTTTAAGCTCTGAATTAAGAGATAGGCTACTTTCTATACCTCAAAAGTACAGTGTTCGCGTGGGATACTGTATTTATGCGAGCAGAGCTACAGGCAAAAGCTGACAGTCAATCTTATAAGTGACACCGGTGAGATTGGCAAGGCAACATATCGTATCGCAAAAGTAATACCGTTGACGTTGGCAAAGCATCGTAGCGTATGGCAAAAGTAACACCGGTGACGTTAACAAGGCAATGTAGCGTATGGCAAAGTAGCATTGGTGACGTTGGCAAGGCAGCGTAACGTTTACCAAAAGTAACACCGGTGACAATTATATACTGAAGTGGCAGAAGTAACACCGATTGCACCGACGCGATGATGATGACATGATGTGAATAATCAGAGGGTTTGTGTCTGTTGCATTTTATATTCACTATCCGGCATGGCCTCGTTCAAATTAACCGGTTATTCATAACAAATGTGGGCCAGGCCCCCGTAGATTATGAATGAATGAATAATGGGATAATTACAAAGACATGGGCTGGTACCAATTATGATTTGAAGGTTATATTTTCTGAGAATGAATTGTGTTAACGGAAAACGGTTTACCCTCTACAGAATATAAAATCTTCTTTCTTTTTTATATAAAGATGGATTGTACTTCCATTGTCTCGATAATACTCAAGAACCCAGATAATAATTTTGATCTTGAAATAATTGTGGAAGGTCAGGGAAGATTTTAACGGTGAGAATTATCCCATTATTCATTCATTCATATTATTTTTACTTAGTTAATAATATAAAGAAATCATGTCAGAACAATTCATTATGATAAAAAACTGATCTAAAGTCTTGTTTTATTAAAATCTATTCAGTGGTTTCTGTATAAAAGAGACTGCATATATCTTACTTCATACTTCTCACAAGTTTTCAGCATAATATTATGTTTTCAATTTTTTGGTGCATAAAAATTGTTAAGTACTCAATTTTCCTATTATTGCACTGATTTCAACTAGAACAATATTAAACGTCCTACTTTCTACTACTGGATATTTCTTACTTTTTCAGGCAAAAACCACGGAACGGATTTTGATGAAATTTGCTATGGTAGTTCTTGCTCTGGATTACATATTACTTTTTATCTGGAAAAAGTACAGCGTTCCCGTGGCATATAATATTCTCGCGGTCGGAGCCGCGGGCAAAGGCTAGTCAATAATAAATTGGAGTAGCTTCATCGTAAATGAGAGCAGTGTTACCATTATTAATTATACAGATTACGCCGGTAATGATCAGACATTAGAATTTCATTCGAATTCAAAATCTGAAGCAGTTAAATACGAGCTTGAAGATCTTAAATATCAGTTTACTGAGACACTTCTGATAAAGACGTATTCAGCTTTATTAACGGCTTCACGGATTTACAATTAAATTTGATTCTCAAATATTTAATTTAACATATTTCAAGAACGAATGAAGGAAGGAAATTTTGAATTTTGCACAAACATTTTTTAAATTTCTGATAAATGTGTCGATCTATTTCGAAAAATTGCTTCCAAAATTACTCGAAGCTGACGATTATTATAGTTTATAAAGAATACCTATTATTTTATATTGTTATCGTTCGTTAGTCCATATTTATAATATACATAATATATCTGTAAAAAGCAGTACACCTGAAATATAAAGTTCAAAATATAAAGAGTATAAAAATAAAGCATACAGTACATGATTTGTCTAACCGATACAAAGTTGGCAATAAGTCTTTTAGGTTCAATTCACACCGAAACGAAACAATAAGCGACATAGCGCTACATTTTTAAGACAGCTATTAAAAATCGTACTTTATTCATTACACAAGAATATACATGTTTCATTGTAAGAGTTCGTATATCAGGTGCACCGCTCTGCACAGCGCATGTGCAGTGTATGACTGATGTCATATGAAACGTGTATCTTTTTGTGTAGTGAATAAAGTTCAATTTTGAATGGCTATCTTAAAAATGTAGCACCGCGTAGGGTCGCGTATTGTTGCGGTGTGAACTGACCCGTAGTTTGATTCTTAATGATGGCAAAGCTCAGCAAGGAACGTAAAGCCGGCAGAAATCAACTAGAGGTTCCCAATATAAATAATAATAATATCTATGGACGCTTCACACCACGTCAATCTGACCCCGTTGTAAGTATCCGAAGAACTTGTGTTACGGGGGACCAGATAACGGGAAGTATAATTAATACTTTTATACTATACATATATTTAAGATTTTTATTAAATTATACAGATATTTAATACACATCCATGACCCAGGAACATTGAAAACTTTTTTCCCTCGGCGGGATTCGTACCCGCTCCGGCTGGAGCACCGACGCGCTAACCGCTAAGCCACAGAGGCCGTCAAAAAGTAAAATGATTTTGTTTCTACTATTCCATTTTTGATTTAAAGCAAAACTATTAAAAATTTAATAAAACTACATAAAGGAACAAATTAAAATTTAAAAAGACTCACTTAAAAATGCTTGCCAACTTAAACTCGCTCACTTAGGAAACGTTAATATAGAAAACATTTATATTGCTTACAGGAGGAGTATCGAAACGGAACTGTTGAGCAATACCAATAAAGCTTAGGAATCACGGAACAGTACCCGCCAGTTTAAAACATCTTATTTAGGATTCCTGGTGCCTCTAAGATTGCGTCGCTGGGTAGTATTCTGAAAGCGTTCGATATTAATACATGAGAGAAATTCTATGGGTAATTTTTGAATTTTTTATTAATTTTACGTTAAACGTTAAGATATACACTATTGTACTTTATATTTTAGTATGTACTAATTATTATATTTATACGTGAAGCAAAAACTTTAAAACAGTTTTACGAGAATTGTGAAACCGGAGAAGTATGAAATTTGGCCGGTAAATTAAAGTTTATGTGGAGGTAGATATGTAGAAAGCTGTTTTTAAATAATGTTAAGAAATACATCAAAATTGCATAAAATTATATCTATGCGTTTGTTAGAGACAATTTTGTCACACATTGACGTTTGTCAATCTGCCACCACATTTATATATTTTTTCTAATTTTCTTAAGCATTATATGAATTATTGGTCGCTCTGTGGACGAATTTCGACCACAGAGCGCACTCTATATTTTTACGTATGTTATAGAATAATAATAATAATCATGCATGCATACTATTTTGAAATCACGTTATGTTATAATTGTCAAATGCCATATAGTAAAATGTCTTTTTTTAACTATCGATCATTATTTTTACAAAATCAATTTGCGCGTTACCCTGTCTTACTCACTTGAAACTATAACTTTCATTCACATTTTTTCGCACGACATTAGAATAGTAGTCAGGTGCTAGATCACGTCCTTAAAGAGCTGGCTGGGTTCCAGTTGCACATCTGTCTATATCGTGCTTGCGGACATGAATCTGATTTGGATACTTGAGAATTTTTGCATTTTGTGACCAGTTCCTAAATACGTAGCATAAAACATAAATAATGCTTATTTTGTCCTCCTTCAAATCTGAAAATGTTGAGAAATAATACCACCTTTTTTTACATTAGTACATTAAAAGTACCATTTCCTCATGGTTATATAAATTGTGAATATTTTTGTACTAATGGTACAATATTTCTAGTAGAAAATTATGACAAGAAAAAATTGTTACTAAATATAAGACTTACTTCAAATTTAGGGACTGTTTCACAATCTACAGATAGCTTATTTGCATGTTTTGTCTCTAACAATTTAATTAATATTATATCTAGCAATATGCCGTGAAAAAATACCCACAACCTGCAAGCAAATGTGTGAGCGCACGCATAAGCATGCGTAAAGCACCCCTCCTCCCACACTGCTTATGCGTACACTCAGAAACAAGGTCGTGCAAACACCACTACCACACAAGCAACAATGTCAGCAAGATCGTGCAAGGCCCCACACTAGTCAGCACCATGCAGGTTGCAATACTCGACACGCGTTTTGCACCGAAACTGCGAACAAAGTTCGTTAAGTATGTGAGAATAGTGGTATAGGGCCCCAAAGGGAGATCTCCAACCGAGCGAGGTGGTATGCTCGGTCAGACCGAAGCCCACTTGTTAGCATTTCAGATTTTGTATATATAGCGCCGATCTTAGAAAACTTTGATAGCGCGATTCAGGATCGTGGCGTTAATGAGGGTTTTTGATATTTTTTCTGCCGTTAAGGGGCAGACCCAACTTACACAAAGCGTCATCTGGAGGCGTAAGTGGTATCAAAAAAGGTCAATAAGAATTTTCTATTCTTTTTCTGTCACCAGCTTGGTAGCCCGACGGTCCTTGTCGTGTCAAAAAGCTGTCAGATGTCACGAATTTGAAAACCCACATTGGTCCGCCACTAGTAACTTTGTTCGCAGGTCCACTTCCCTGAGGTCTCTGTTGCTCTATATAGTAAGCAGCAACAAAACTTCCGAATAAATTATCCGACACTTATTTGAAAATTGTTAAACGTGTCCTCAGTAACAAACATCAACACACTTGTAGACATAGCAAAATGAATACAACAAACCAGTGAAAATTTTGCTAAAAAATGACCCCGTGCGCTTTCTTTCGCCGGATCTTCTCTGCGGGTTAGGGTTGAACCGGTGGTAGCTCTTTCTGTTGACTTTCTGAAAAAAGATTGTTATGTTTCATTTGGAAAAAAAAACATTTCATTTCAAAAAAAATATAACAATTTACAAAATATTTGTGTACATTTTTCATGAGAAAGGATCATATTTGTGAATGATATTTCATATTATATGAAATGTGATATCTTTATAACATGAAAAATTATGTTTTGTCGAAGGAGGGGATCTCACAGACCTTTCCTGATTGTTCGTGAAGGTGACAAAGGTATTATGATGGGACGTGGCAGCCATTTTGCCGAAAGAAATCTGTTCCATTTTATTAATTCGAACACGATACGAGGGACGATGTGTCAACTTAAACAACTATATTTAGAAAAACACGAAAAATGTTATGTGAAAATATATTGTGCTCGTATGTATAGACAATATAATATTCTAGTCGTTTGTTAGAACTCGCTTATAACTTTTCTTTCTGTTATGGAAGGTAAAATATCTAACTTTGACCATAATTATTTTCTATTTCTTGGTATCCTCAGCAAGATGTAAATAACATTTTAAACCAGGTAGGATACTAAATAGTATAATTAATGTTATAATAGTAACCTATATTGTGGTAGCCATACACCATATATCCTATCGTCCAATCGCCATGACGCTGCTGGCTTAATTCAATCTGCAGTACATTCATATTATACACACATGATGATACGCCCCAATTAGCAGTGTCATGACGATATAGGAAGTATAGTGTATTAGCTACCCTTATTCCTAAAAAGTGCTTTTTATTGATGCTATTTATTGCATAAGTGCTATTTATTGATGTTCCATCGACAAACAAAATGTTTTCAATACGGATTGGTGTTTTTTTTCATCGCATATATTCGTTTTCAACAGCCTCCGTAGTGATAGATTGGCTCTCGACTCGGAGGTCGTGGGTTCGATTCCCGGATATTTTTTTTTTATCTTTATAAGAGAAGGGAAGGGAGGGAAAGGGAGAAGGGATCTATAAATATTCCCATATACAGATAAAAATATAAACAAATAATAACTACTTAGCATAATATTATTTAAATATTAAAACAGAACCCTATTATCATTTCTTAGCTTTATCGCTGATTCTACTAGTTTGTAGTAGTAGCATCTTGGCCTCGTTCGATGCGGGATAAGTCAAAATGCTATTACATACACCGATTTCATGTAAATCTATGCCGTGAACAGTGCGAAAGGTACTCCTCTCCTATTCGTTCCGAACAAATTCCACCATCACGTGATAGACATCCTCAACTTTGTCACAATCAATACAATTTCTGGTATTTACTCTGTTCATCATAAACGCGAAGCTATTTAGTGGGATGTGTCCGGATCGAAGTCTCATAGCAGTTACTATTGTATTCCTCCTCGTCCTACTACTATTATATGTATATGTAAGCCTCCGTGGTCCAGTGGTTTAGAGTTCAGTTCTCGAGTTGGAACAACAAAAATGTTTTCAAGTTTGGTTAGGACAATGCAGGCTGATCACCTTATTGTCTGACAAGAAAGATGATCCGTGCGTCGGATGGGCATGTAAAAAGTCAGACGCCTGATCTCTCGCCAGTCGTGTCGGTTATCCGTCCCACTGGGTTATGAGAGTAAAGGAAGAGAGAGTGTTCTTGTGTTCTGCGCATACACTTGGGTACTATAAAATTACTCCTACGTAACTGACCTGGTTGCAATGAAACCGGCCACCGTCACCGAAATCGGTGTGGTGAAGTTATTAACCGTGGACTAAGAGCCTGTTTATTTTTGAACACAGATCGCTGGTTATTATTTTGTATTTATTATTTTACTGTGCTGCAAGCTGATTTTATATTATGTATATGTGAAGGTTTGTGAGAATGGTTAAACGGATGTTTGAGACTCTTGCATGCAAAAACTATTGAACGGATTTGGGTAAAATTTAGTATGGTTAGTAGCTTACGCTCTAGATTAACACATAGGCTACTTTCTATCCCGAAACAGTACAGTGTTCCCATGGGATACGCTGGCGTAGCCGCTGGCAGAAGTTATTAAATAATTTCGTTTTTAAACCTATGATCCGCTGGTTTTACTAGCTCCTGGTCTTTGGGAGATAATGAAGTGTCATAATTGGAGGCCTTATTATTTTTGCATATGTATTTAACTTTCAACTACATTTAAATTCGTAACACGTTGGAATACGAGTATGCTATGCAACATTCGGTAGCTATTTTTAACTATAGCTGAAATTGCTGCTATATGATAACAATAATTATACATAATGTATTATATTTTTAGACACAAATCATTATTGTAACCGAACAAAAAAGTTATTTAAATAGAGTTACCATATAGGTACTTGTTTATTTGAAAAATTCTATACATTCAATTCAACACTGCTAAAAGTCTCGGTTTGTTTTGAAACTAAAAAAAACTGATACAAAAAGTGAGAAAAGTTTTAAAACCATAAAGGGTTTTTTCAGAGAAGCTTGGCTGCCATAAACCAAGAATTACTTTAAACATTATAACTTGGATGGTCAGAGCTGGCGTTAGTTAGGATCCCGTTAAACCTGCTTTAGTTTAGCAAACTTTTAAAATAAAGCGCTTTGAGCACTATGCATGATCTTTCAAATCTTGAAAACGGTTATTTTACAAAATTAATTAAAACTCCTTAAGAGAATAATAATTTACTTCTAGGAAAGTATGAAAACCGGTGTCTAGAACTGCCCCGAATAACCTTCGATGTATCATTACTTAATTCTGTAATCTATCTACATTTTTTATTAAAAAAACTATTACCCGGCTACGTAAATTATTTAGCCTATGTTACCCGGGCTATTATTACGAATCTATTGACAAATGACATCTCATATATATACTATATATTTAGGAGTTACAGTGGAACAAACACACATACATACATAGAATGCTAAAAAAATTACCTTTCCTTTTAGCTTCGCCGTAGTCGTATAGTAAACTTATTTACTAGTGTGGAACTATTAATGGAAACAAAAATTTTTTTTTAACGGAACCCTAAGATGAAAGTAGCTTAAGTGACTCCTATCAGCTACCTGCAAGTGGAAGTTCGATCAAAATAGGTCCGTCCGATTCAGAGATTAGCTGGAACAAATAGACAGACAGACAAAAAATTATATAATTATATATAAATATAGATTTTTTGGTCTAGGTGCCGTTTATTGTGAAGCTCCGTGCCTAGTGGTTAGAGCTTGGCACTCGACTCAGAGGCCGTGGGTTCGATTCCCGCATTGGAACAACAAAAAATATTGGTTCCAAGTTTGGTTAGGACAATGCAGGCTGATCATCTGATTGTCTGACAAGAAAGATGATTCATGCGTCGGATGGCCATGGGCCGTAGGAGCCTTTAAAGTTCGCTCTTTCCGCCCGTCTGTCTGTCTGTCCGCCCTTCTAACTTCTGTAATTATTTTAGATAGAGGGAACATGCTATACAAAATTTTGTTTTTTAGAAAAGATGCTACAGATGATAGGAGAAAAGAGAAACATATTAAATACTCTAAAAAATAGAAGAGGAAAGATGATTGGGCATCTTATAAGATATGACACATTGATGGGGACAATATTAGAAGGAAAGGGGTAGGAGAAGGCCAAGGAAAATCTATATTAGTCAACTTGTAGAAAATGTAAAAGTCATGACTCATGTTCTATAGAGATCTGAAAGAACACTAGTACCACTTTACTCTATCCGCCACTAGGAAGATAGAGTAAAGTGGCGGAAGCTCCACCCACAAGGGCTCTGTCCTTAAATTAAAGAAGAAGGAAAGAAGAAAACTTCCTACTATAATCAGAATGGATTAATTTGGCTGCCCTCAAAATTCACATGATTTACGAACATCATCTGAATTGAAATGTGACCGCAGCAAGACGTAACATCGCTCACGACCGTTAGAGCCCGCTCGAGATCCCGGGCATAAGGTTATTCATACAGAAACGTTTACAATGTCTGCCCTGTCCACTATCCAGGGCCCCAATTCTCGTACCTCGAAACTCGGTTCTGTTGTCAGTCTGTCCCGCTCGTGTGCGCATGATTTGTCGTATAAGCGAATGAGTCAACGCGTTAATCGAACCGAAATTCGAGGTACGAGAATTGGGGCCCAGATCCTACAAAAAAACACTCAGCTGCACAAAAGTACAGTCAGCAGCACAAAAAGTTGTTACAGTCAGTCGTTTAAAAAATGAATTACGATGAATTATGAAATGATAGGGCCGCAATATTCTACCGCATTTTATACAATATATATAATGATATTGCGGTTTTTGGAACGAAGTTCCTTAATGCGCGTTGCGACACTTTTTGCTATACTTGTAAGTCGTGCGGCGTGCGCGTGTTTCTCTCAATTATTACTAAAATTGAGACTACTGATTTTGATTGAGTTTATATTACATTATATTTGTTAATAATAAAAAAAATATTATTATAACTTAAAAAAAAATTAATACAATTCCTTTACTAATTAATCGAAAGGAACTTCGTTCCATCCGGGTGTCCCTTGACACCTCTCAAGTTTTTTGTCATTTTTATATAGTACCCTATTTATTGTCAAGTCTCGTGAACTCCGAATCATTTTATTACATAGTAATATTGTTTTAGAAATTGTAAGTCATATATTCTTCCATTATACACAACACAACAAGATCAATATACCTTTTAGGTATAATATGTAAAGAATATTAAAAAAATATGTAAAAGGCCTTTAAAATAAAAAGCGTGTTCTAAAAGTCACAAAAGAACAAAAAGTCCAAATCATTATGTATAAATGAATGCGATGAATTTTTTCGGATTTTTCAGTTTTCCATTCACGTGTTTACTTTTTTTTACTCTTCAAAGTTTAAAGTCCAACAAAGCTTTATTTGTTGTAATTCAGCGTTATTATACGTTTTTACCGAGATTCAGTCGTAATCAGAAAAAAAACCTCTCGATAATACGAGTACATTTATTTTAAGTACATATTTTTGATGTGAGTTCTTTGAAGTGAAACTTGAAACACCGCAAAAGGGTGTTGAGAGTGACATTTTAAGGTTGTGCACACAAACACACTCACTCTCTCTCTCACACACACACACACACACACAGGTTCAGTCTCATCGTTGAAGCCAATATTGTATTTAGTGACATTTCATGCGTCTCATTCACCAAATTAGTAACGATCCTTTTCCTTTTAATGAGTTGTGCGCTGGAAACCTTTTTTCTCAGTCATGGTCGTATTGACAAATCCCAAAAGAATATATGTTAATCTGCTTTATATTTACCAGAAGGCTATCGTTTTATAAATTGAAATTTTTATTTAAATATAGATTTAAAAATATGCTAAGTCCATCCTTTTTTTAAAAGTTAAAACCTTTTTTATCTTCTTCTACAAGTCACGCGAGTGTGAAAGTTATTTCAGTATGTTAAAATTTTGTCTCAAATAATTAAAGCGATTTTTATCCGATTTCAATTCTCTGGTCGGGCCGATTCCCCCTTGACGCCTACAAAATTAGTATGGGACTTGACGCTCAAGGTCACTGGCGTTATACAGAGCCTTAAAACATACAACTTTTTTACTGTTCTATTGAACATTTCAAGATCTTTAACTTTTATTGGTCCACAACAACTGACAACTAGCTGCCAACCAACTAGACGACTTCTCTACCAACTAATCGACCGTAGTCTATAATACTAATATGACGAATCAACATTAAAATATTTGCAGCCGTTTCCGAGATTGCGATTATACAAGATTAGCTCGTTAAAAGTATAAGATGTATTCATCTAGTGTAGTTATTCACTGTTACTATATTTTTCAAATAACTTAGGAAGTGAAACTTTGTGAGAAAATCCACCACTCAAATAGAATTTTACAATTTCTTCCCCCTTTTCAAGTCAGAAGCTAACAAAACGAAAAAACTGCAAAAAAAATCGACTAACAAATTGATATCTGCATCATTAACTCAACTTGGCCATCTCACTGAGTTTCGGCGAAAACAGCGCTCTAGCCGCATTTCGTTTCGCGCCCTATCCCCTCAAAATAGAGTACATTATTCGCCGCATAAGAAATTCAGGTCAATCTCGATCATACATAGCCCGTATTAAAATAGGGGAAGCGGCTCTATCGTAAGCAATTCCTAAATTATGCTGTCAAAAAAAGCTTCGTGGGTCTGCGTCGACGGAATCTTAACTATGGGCTTTTACATAATTCCACTTCGCTATCTTTCTAATTAAGTAGCCATTTCTAATAATAACCTATTATAGTTAAAGGGACCTTTTAGTGTGATTCTGACATAACTCTCGGTGTCGGCCCCAGGAAATAGGCGTTAGCATAGTTTATATTGCCCGTATACATAATTATAGCATTATGGAAGGTTGCACGAATGTATGTAGGTTTATTATTAAATGCCATCGTGACAGCACGGAAATAATAATAAAACACAGAATTCAAACAGTGTTCAAAATTTTTTTGCTTTATCAGTAAAAAAAGCTACATCATTAGTTTGCGTCTTATACAATTTTATTGAGCTCCGTGGCCTAGTGGGTAGACCGTTTGATTCGCACTCAAGAGAGTGCAGGTTCGATTCCCAAGTTGTGGCGTGTACCAATGAGACTTTTCAGATCTCAAGTACATTATACGGACGCTCCAACGGTGAAGGAAAACATCGTGAGGAAACCCGCACATGGTTGGCCCCAGACGTATTGACTAGTCAATCCTCTGGACTAGGCTGACTGTGTTGTGAGACATTTAAAAAACCAACTGTCCCAGGCACTACAGTATTCCAAGAGTAGTTACTTCGCTCGGAGAATACTGTATAAATCATCCAATAACGGATGGAAAGGCCTAAGTTTTTTTAAATTTAATTTGAAAAAAACATTAATTATGAACTTAAACGTATAAGTTTCGAAGATATTAGCAATTATGTTCCTGTACCCCTTATATTTCATAGCTACAACTTTAGAAACAATTGACGTAATTTCCGCGACTTTTGTATGAAGCGTTTTCACGACATTTTTACTTTACTTTGAAAATTTTGATTTTTAATATAATAACTGTTTCTTTTGTGAACTTACTACTAGCTGACCGCCGTAATTTAAAAAATATATTACGCGTCGATAGTTACGGAACTTTCCTATGTATGATTTAATTCAAAGCGAGCAACATTTTGCTAACAATTAGTTATATTACATGTCAACAGAGTCGCAAACAATTCGAACAATTGTTTGTTTGAATAATTGTTTGCTCATTGAAGTATAATGTCATAATAATTGACTGTTACATTGTATAAAGGTTGTTGAAACAGCAGTTACATTGTAATAATAATAGCTACCCACACCGATTTGTGACGGTGGCCGGTTTCATTGAAAACAGGCCAACTACGCAGGAGTTATTTTATAGTGCTCAAGTGTGTGCGTAGTACACAAGAACACTCTCTATTCCTTTACCCTCGAAACCCAGTGGTACGGATGACCGACATGACTGGGGATAGATCAGGTGCAGGACTTTTTACAGCCAATCCGATGCATGGACCGTCTTTCCTGTCAGATAATCAGGCGATCAGCCTGCATTGTCCTAACCCAACTTGGAAACAACATTTTCTGTTGTTCCATTGCGGGAATCGGTCCCTCGAATTACTTTTTCTAGAACTAAGAAGGTTTTTATAAATGGTAGCTAATAAAAGTTATTATTTGTATTTCTTTAGTTTTTATTACCTCTAAAAGAAGTTAATTTTAAAGATTTGTAGGTATTTAATTTTGTGACTGTGTATAATTTTGGCTTGTAAATTGTGAAATTAACTACATTTTTCTTTTCAATTAAATTAACTGGGTACGTTTTGTTTTCGTAAACTCTATTTTGTCAAACGATAAATCCATGTAAGAAACAACAAGGGCAATCAGCTCTTGTCTATTTTCAGACCTAATGTCTCCTCAGATTATTGGAACGTTTATTAAAACAATACTCATATTTCTGACTCCAATATCTTGTTCATTATATCTACGGAAAGTTTCAAAAGTCCGGCACGGTCTCATCGCGGATTAACCATTGTGCTCCTATCCCTTTGTAAAAACAAAAAAAGGCCAATTCATTACGCCTTTGTTTTTATCTCGAGGTATCGGGATATTTTCAGAGGGCCATAATTACAGGCATCAAAATAACCGATAAAAATGATTGTTCATTTTCCCTTAATGAAACGTTACGCTTATCTTTTTTTTCTTTGTTCATCTATACACAGTACGATAGCAGATTTTTTATTTCAGTGTGAATATATTTACCGTTTTTAATTAAATCCGTTACTTAAATATGTAATTTCTGCCTCTGACAGTTTGTAATGGAATTTAATATGCTAAATTAAATATTACACTTATGATTGCTGGAGCTAATTTAAATGCTGTAAAATATAATCTAGTACGTTTTTTTAATCGTCGATCACTTACGTTTATAAGATTGTTTACAATGTTTATCTTATTAATTATAAGTAAAGGTAAATATCAAAATTAATTTGTTATGTAAGAAGTATAAGTAGCTTTCGATAGATGGTGTTATATTTATGGCGTCATTACCAAAATTGTGTTGTAATGCGTGTCGTTACATGAAGCCTTGAAATTTTACTCTGAACGCTGCTCAAGCAGTTTCACGATAACACCAATTGTTGTTGGTCCACACCAACAACCGGCTTTGTACCTGGATACTCTCAAAATTTTAATTAAAAAATAACGTCCTTAATCTATACTGCATGAAAAATATAGCTCCTATTGCTCTGAAACAAAATATTGCGAACAATGCCCGTCACGTACGCGCAGTGTTTGGATCATCGATGCCACTCCTTTGTCCGCTTGATTAGTTTTCTTTCATAAAATATATTATTAAGCCCAAGTCGACATACTTATTGTGCATGTAGATTGTCCCAGCTTAACTTGTAAAATTCTCATATATAGTTAAAATATTATTATAAATATATTTTTAGGTCTTTACCTGTGAAATTGCCGTTTTGTATGAAAAAATTTTATCGAATTTTTTCATGTATTTTTGGAGTTTACTCCTTATGAATCGATTTTCATATAAGGCGCCCGGTATGAAAAAAATATGAGATGTAAAAGTTATTGAACGAATGACCTTGTCACGTTTTCGTGCGCAACCTATTCTGCGCACCTGTCACTTTTTTACATGGCGCGAATTTTTGAACTCAAATCGATCGCTAAAGTTTTTAAAAACTTTGTCTAGTTTTTTGCCTATTTCTCCTTGAGTTGGCACTTACTTAAAGCCTTAATACCTAGTACCCATTTAGTACCCAATTTTCACTAAGGGAAGTAGAAGTTCATATTGTTTTCCAGTCCGGACGCCATCTATGGAAATAAACATTAACCATTGGTTTGGTCTTAATAATTTTACAGAAAAAATATAAATAGCGCTTATACGGATAGATTGTTTCTAATTTTGAATACTTTTTTATATATATTTTGCTGTACTAAAATAAAATTTCCTATCATCAATCACTTTAGTTATCATAATATTCGTTAATTGTTCGAAGCACGCACTTTTTAACATTGCCCAATAAAATAAAAATAATATTATACAATTTAAATACTAAGCATTTAAAATGTCAAAAAGTCTTGCTCAAGAGGAATCTCCTAGTACTGAGAGCTGAATATTATAATTAATTATTCTATCGAAATGTGTAAAGCGCCATCTATGTACATTTCAATGCATCACCGTTTTTCACATGGCGCGAATTTTTGAACTCAAATCGATCGCTAAAGTTTTTGTTCCTTCTGAGGGACGTGTTTTACTTTTTAGAGTAAACTCCAGTCGTGCGTCGGAGCTGACACACACTTTTATATATTTTTATTTGTATTAATCGTAGTAATCACCCATGCAATCAATGCATCTTTGCCAACGCAGTGGCAGTTTATTGATGCCCTTCTTAAAGAAATCAGCTGGACGGGAGGCAACAAATTCTTCAAAGGCATTTTGTACTGCCTCTCGGGTATTGAATTTTTTTCCCGCCAAGAAGTGATCCAAAGCAGCGGAGACAAGCGATTGACCAATGCTGGTTGGAGATGTGCCAGCTTCTCCATCATTGTGTTCAGTTCTTCACAGTACACATCTGCAGTAATGCTCACCCAGTTTGGTAAGAAACTGTGATGAATCACACCGGCGCTAGACCACCAAACAGTGACCATCACTTTTCTAGGGGTAAGTTTTCTTTAAGGGCATTGTTTAGGTGCTGAACCAGGATCCAACCAACTTGCTGAGCGCTTGTGGTTATCAAACAGAATCCATTTTTCATCGCAGGTAACAATGCGGTTCAAAATTCCTTCATTTGTGTGTCTGTTGAGCAGTGCAAGGCACGTCTCGACGTGTACTTCGCGCTGGCGATTATTGAGTTCGTGGGGCACCCATTTTTCAAGCTTTTTTACCTTGCCAATTTGACGCAAATGGACCAATATTATTTTGACGCTAACGTCGAAAGCTGCTGCTAATTCACCCGTAGATTTTGTATCGTCAGCTTCCACAATCGCTTTTAATTCGTCATTGTTGACCAAAGTCTTCGGACGACCGCGAGGATCATTTTTCAGGTCGAAATTTCCAGAACAGAAGCGAGCAAACCAATAACAGGTGGTGCGTTGGTTTGTAGTGTTAGCTCCGTAAACGTCGTTGATGTTGCGTGCCGCTTGTGTCGCGTTGCTGCCACGACGGTACTCATATTCCATAATTACTCGAATTTTTAACGTATCTATGATGACGAAAAAGATCGAAATGCGATGAAAATGTAATACTTATCAATAAACAAATGACTACTTTTGGAAAAATAAATGGAATTATTCTTAAAATAAAATTAATTTGTAATTAGAATTCTTAGCCAAACAAAAATTATTTTGATTTGAAGTGGCCAGTACTGCAGAACGGCAATTTCATAGGTAAAGACCTATTATTATTATTTTAAATATTATAATTTGCGCACTTCTTAATAACCTTTGCCAGTAGAATTATTTTCCGGAGTTAAAAGAAGCGTGATAAATATATTTTATTCTATTTGAGATTGGAATATTTTATCAATTATGTGTCCCATTCTTTTTACCCTTCTATACGTAATGTAAATAAGAATAAGGAAGGGTAAAGATTTTGGCAGTCTATGTATGTATGTTTGTATCATCGCAGCGCTGAAACTACTGATCTGATTTAAATGAACGAGGTGAGATTCATTATAATCGGGTTATAGTTTTTAATTAACACCGAAATGCTACAAATATGGCCTTAAATCACTAATCAGTTTTGAAAAATTGGCTGTCAATCAAAATTAGTTAGTTTACTTAAACCTTTTATTTCGTGTTTGTACAATACATGAACAATAATGTTCCGCGGAGTTGTGCGCGATCTACACTAATATCATATTAATATTTCATCATATCCGTTCACGCCTTTCTTTCCCGGTGTATTTAAATGAAGTAACGATGCGTAGTGGGGTGTAGCGCGACATAGCCGGGTGTAGCCGATCTTAGCGGGGCTATAATTGAGGAGGTTTGGGGTCCAATTCTCGAGGGCTTAGAGTTGTGCGCAGGTGATCATTTAAACATTATCGATACTTAGTTATTTATTGTCTGAGGTAAATACGAGCGCTGTGAGTTGTTTCGATAAATTCTTATGTCGCTCGTTACTGAGTCATCTATCTTGTTTAAAATTTGTTCGATTGCTACTTAAGTGTCTCCTAAATTTAAGCAATATGGATTTTATAGATGAGGTTGTTAAGAATATATTCTAGGGCTAAAGATACATTTTTGACATTTATGATTTAATGGACAAAATGCTTTGCGCGTTTAGAAAATAAGTAAGCTTTTGAATTCTTAAACGTTTCCAAGCATTTTGAATAAATTTTATTTAATTCCTAAAGGACAGGCAAAGCACAAGGCAAGCTAGTTAAAGAACGAATTAACAACTGTCTATATTTAATACTAAACCAAATTGAAACACGAATCGTGTTCATTAAAATTATGAAACATCGGGCGTTCATATTAACATTAGCACAATGACCATAAATCGCTCTATTTCCAAAAACTACTAACTGCATTTAACAGTTTCGAGCCATGCGAAAGTTTAAGCCACATTCAATTAATATTCTCAACCGGTCGAGTATGTGGTGGTAATTTCATTGAAACATGTCCCACAAACAGGTGGTAATTCCATTGAAAAATTTCCCACAAATAGGTGGTAATTCCATTCAAATATGTCCCACAAACAGGTGGTTATTCCATTGAAACAAGTCCCACAAACAGGTGGTAATTCCATTGAAACAAGTCCCACAAACGGGTAGTAATTCCATTAAAACATGTCCCAGATATAATTTGTGCCAAAGGTGATGAGCCTTACATCTAATTCCCTTAAAATATCTTAAAAGCGCAGTTTTAGTAGCGTTAAAATATACTTAAATATAAAAAAATAGAACCTATACATATAAATAAAATTGAAGTGTTTGTTTATAATTTCAAATAAACAACAGCCTTGCACTTAGTACTTAATATGATATATACGTTACGTGTACGAAAAAAAACTATTTGTTATTATTTATTTTGTCTGACCATCTGTCTGACTGTCTGTTTGTTCCGGCTAATCTCAGAAACAGCCGGACCGATTTTGAAATGATTTACAATAGTAGATAGATGATGTTATAAGCGGTAACTTAGACTACTTTTATCTTAGGATTCCGTTAAACAATAGGTTTCCGTTTCTTTTTAATAAAAATAAAAAGTCCTTTGATAAAAGATACCTATAATATTTTGAGTAACCATTAGTATTGATTTGGTTAGGGATGATATTAACTGAATTACATATACATACTATAAAATATGAACTTCTTAATATTCCAAAGTTATTATAAAATTTCGTAAACATTTCTACTCTACTTCATCTCCGATACATAAATCGTCCATAATTTCCCTCCGTCCCGTGCGCGCCCGTCAAAGTTATGGAGTTTCAAAGAAAGGTCCAATAAATTTATTCCTTTTCATGTCAAGACCGGCAGAAGTAGTCCTATCGATTGGAAATCAAATTACTATCCTTCCTGTAGTTATATTGGTTCGTTTTGTTGGTACAATTGTATCAATATTGGACATCGTAACTCGATTTCCGCGCAGAGTCGCCGTCAAACTGACGTCACTGGCAAAATGGCGAAAAGTTTACATTTCATTATTATTAATAATTTTCAATAATATATTTAATTTGATGACACATTGCTTCGAAATCATACTCGTAGTTTTTTCAACATTAAAAGATAATATCATCTTTAATTTTTTTTTTATTTATTTCAATGCTCGAAATATCAATATTCCATTTACTTTTTTTCACGAAAAATAATCAGTACGTAATAAGTTGACGTAGAAAGTCACAGGCAACTGCTAGTTATTAGCAGAGTAGGTACGAATTCCGGCAAAAATGAAACGTCTGCTTTCCATCCGCACCTCCAGTCGGGGACGGCTGATCTTCTCGCTTGAATAAAACCGGTGTTGGATCGAAGTGTATTCGTAGCTCCCAGTAGCTCGCTTACTCGCGTGAAAAGGTGTATATTTCTGCAAGAGTTACTCGGATAACGCTATCGTTATAATATTTGAGTGTTGTTAAGTATTTGAGATTTAGTTTTACTTTCTGAGATGAAATAGTAGTAAAGTAAGTAGTAAGTTAGTTTATGTAGTTAATCTTTACTACGGTAGATCGTACAGAAATTAATATCTGTACTTTATTATAACACTTTTTCTATGTGCATCCTTTGGTTGGTAGGTTGGTTTGGTTTTGGATTACACCCTTTTTAGATTGCACTCTCGTGCGGTGTGTAATACTTCTTTTTTAGCGTATTTCTACGTTATTATAAATCTGTGCATGCAAAAATTTAACGCCATCCGTTCAGTTCTTGTAAGTTTTTTTTTCAAATTTTAGTATTACTGATTGAGTGTACTGTTGATTTTTGGTTCGAAATTCATGTTCATAATAATATCACACAACTTTTATATACACTTTTCCAATTAATTCAGGTTTTTCAATAATTTATTTTAAACACGCCGGGTTTCGATTAACTCATCATCATGAAGAATTTTAATATTTTGGGAAAATATATTCTAAATTATACTATAAGTCATTAATGTCCTAAAACAGATTCATAACGCAAATGTCACAGTATAAAATTAAATACGTATTGTATATTTTGTCACTAGAATTCATTAAATTTTTTGTGAATAATAAATTAAAATTTCATCACGTCAGAATATAAATAGGATAAATATTATGTCAACAAAATGAATAAAAATAAAATTAATAATAAAGTAAATCAATTAAATTAAAAAATGATGCCACTAAAATCATTAAAGGTTAAATTTAATATCATCTTGCCTCCACAAATTTTACAATAATTTAGATCCCCTGAATGTTGAACAT
Source organism: Phengaris arion (assembly GCA_963565745.1). NCBI lineage: Eukaryota > Metazoa > Arthropoda > Insecta > Lepidoptera > Lycaenidae > Phengaris > Phengaris arion. The sequence continues at coordinate 3,211,215 of OY751442.1, forward strand.
TGGACAAGTGCTTGATGTATTTGAGAACATCTGTTCTGGTCATCTGACCAGCGAATCCGAATGCGAATGAGTAAGCGTTTGCGATGCATTGATCCTATAATGTAGCTCTACGCGCGGAACCTCGCGTATGCATAACATCGCCCCCCCTTCCCCTGCCTCATACCCGCGCCCTGCTCAAATTCATCTGTCATTATAATGATCGGACCTTTTGTGTCAAATAATATGACGTTATTAACCCAGCTATATCGGTCCCAATTACATAGAATACTATTTTAATAATTCGTGGCTGTCATTTTTGCATTCGGCGAAGTATGTAAAAAATAAGTTTCACAAGCGAAATAGTTTTAGATTATAATGTGACGATGATAATTCACCAGCTTACCTTATGTCTTAAGCTTGGTCAGGATCATGTCATCCGAACTTAAATGGTCAAAGTCAAATTGTTTTTTTTTACAAAAATATTCATATACCACTTTACAGGTCTGACTTTAAATAAATAATGTATCATGATGCCTACGGATTACTTACTGACCTAGCTAAATCGTACTCACAACCCCGTTATTAATAAAAAAAATATTTACGTAACGGATACGATACTAATCAATGATGCTGTCTTTGTCAGAAAAGTCACTTGACAGACAAAGACGGCTACATGGACTGCGTTTCCATTGCGTAAACATCCTACTACTATTATAAATGTGAAAATTTGTGAGAATGGAAGGAAGGATCTATGGATATATGTTATGGATGGATTTTTGTTACTCTTTCACGCAAAATCTACAGAATGGATTTCGATGAAATTTGGTAATATAGTAGTTTTGGATTAAAACATAAGCTACTTTTTATCCCGAAAAAGAACAGTATTCCCGTGGGATACTATATTCACTAGAAAAAGCTAGTATTTTATAATAAGGGGAATTTGGTATAACGGAAGTTGCGGATTATCTTACTTACCGCTCAACTCAGTCCTAATCAATCAAGTTTATGGGTTACGGAAACAACCGGTACATAACATTAGCCCACACGTAAGCAATTATTTATTTCATAGGTCGAGGGCACAACATTGTGTTGCGATGACGCATCGCCAAAAACGACGACGCATCGCCATAAACGACATCGCATTGCAATACAATTTACAAAAGTTGTAAATCGTCGTCTGTGCAATGCGTCGTCCAACGCAGTGTGGTTGCCTCGCTCATGGCTATGAAATACACATTGTACTTAGCTACTAGTTATCATATACGTCACTTCACAGTAGATTTTGTCTTGGATATGTCAAGGCAGAGTGAATTATTTTTTAGGCTACTAAGTTGGGGACTTAAAATGTTAGTGTTCAAAAAAGATTTCTCTCACTAATATAATGCTTAGCGGTCGTCATAAATTAATAATAATTTTTATTTCAGGGCTGGCTCTCTTTATACATGTGAAGTGAGGATGATTTTTTTAATTGTACCCGATGTTGCACAGGATGATGTGGGATATTGTTAAATATATGATATTTTTAAATTAAAGTAAGGTTTGATAAATTACTTTTTCATAAAGTAAACCACTTTCGAACAATCGGTGGTAATTTCTGTGCTGATAGGTGTTCCTAAAAATACTTTTTAGGAAAATTATTCCGAGCGAAATCAGGCCATGACTATTGAAATAATAAAAAATCCTATTGCGCTTTCATAGTTACGGAACCCTCCTTATACATGTCCTGATATACTCTTGGTTAGGTTGTATTATTATTATTGATGAGTTAACAATTCTGATTTCTGACCACTTGACGTCGTTCACTCGATATATTTTCAATTTACCGGCACATTAATCCGCACCAGAACAATTTCATAATATTTAGTTAAATAAACCGCAAATCAAATTGTATAATTAATTAGAATCAAAAATAACTGATTACAAAATGAAAGTTTCAATAAACATTTTTCGCGTGTTACGAAATATAATATGGCAGTAACCACAATTAAATACACAATGGCTGGACGCCGCAATTGAGAGAATCTATTTGTATGGAGCGGCGGCATACACGCTACGATTTGTCGTTACGGTACATCGGATAGGATGTCGTAGGCATAAAATACTTAAGATCAAATAACCTTAAGTATTTTATGCCTACAACATCCTATCCTCTGCCTGTAGCCAATATTTCTATTACAATTAATAAAATTATGACATGGCTTAATTACAATAATTTAAAAATTAATCTACTACTAAACTAAAACTAAAATAATTCAATTAAGAGATTGTAGGATTTTAGGATTAGGACCAATTGAATTAAATATTTTCTACTTACTTCTACCATTTTGACGGAATCAAAATGGTAGAAGTGAATTCCGCAAATTTTTAGGAATTATTGTAGATAGGCACTATAACTGGAAGGGTCACATAAACCACGTGTGTGAGAAACTCGACAAGTTTATACACGCAATTAAAGTGTTACGCTCAAAAGTCTCGACCGAAGCCGCACTATGCGCATACCACGGATATGTGTCGTCTGTGCTATAGTATTGCTGTGGGGGACTCTGTTGAAATTGATAAGACATTTAAGGTTCAGAAGAAGTGTGTAAGAGCCATTTGCGGTGCATGGCCTTTGGTTAGTTGCAAATCATTGTTTCTGAAATTGCGGATTCTACCTTTGATATGCTTATATATTAGAGATATTTGTGTTTTTGTAAAGCAACATCCGCACTACTTTCCAAAAAATGCTGATGTTAATTATAATAGAAGTGCTAATCCAAGACATATTTTATATAAATTGTATCTGCCACAGTTGATGTCTATAAGAAAAATATGTACATCAACGCCATTATCATTTTTAATAAGTTACCGATCATTTTAAAACTTTCGAAAAATAATTTTAAAAGAGAAATAACTAATTGGCTCTTAAATAATTGCTTTTACACATTAAATGAATATATGACATTTAGATAAAAAAAAATATATGACATTTAAATAATTAATTATAATGTAATGAATTTGACTTATATTAAAAAATCTGACATGACCACAACAATAATAAAAATTTAATAACACAAATTATTATACAAAATTTTCTGACATTAATAACGTTGATTGATACTCTATTACACTATATTGTAAAATATTTAAAATATTGTAAAAAATGGCAGAATGTTAGAACAATAAGTATATTTTGTAAGACCACTGGTACCTACAACATTCTTGCAATAAAAGGATTTGATTTGATTTGATTTGAATATTTGGGAAAATTCCCAAATGTTGGAATCAGGCAGAGGCCACCGAAACAAATCTGTAGCCCACCTATCGCCCACGCGATGACTCGAAAATCGGTTGCAATATACGTAACGTCTGCATAGTTGCGATCAGTACAGAAGTGTGAGTTTTTTAAATATTACCACAGAGTAGAATATATATATATATGTACTTACGTACAGAGAAACAGATTTCATAGAACGATCCAAATCGATCCAAATTTGAAAATTTTGATATCCCCTTCAACGTCTCACAATTTTTCCACACAATCGTGGACACAACGTATGCTTGTAGGAGTGCAAAAAAATCTAAAGCTAACTATGTAGCTGTTTATCTGTTCATATTTCTTTAATCTGTGCATTTTGTGTGTGAAAATTTAGCACCTGAAAGTTTCTAACAAAGCGCTGTTTAAAAGCATATAAAAGTGCAACACATCAAAAGATCGTCGTGGAGTTTTATCGTAGCGTGTGGCGCCGGTCGTGTCGTGTATGTGGCTTCAACTAGTCGGTCGTGATTGTAATTATGTAACCGAACATTGGAGCTCCACAGTCGACGGTCTATTTAGCGCCAGTTTTTAGCTTCATAACCGTTTATTAAAGCACTCTAGTGTATTTAATTTGCTATTTAAACTTAATTTTCTACTTGCAATAAATTCAAATTTACTTTATTGTTTTATTTCAATTCACTGTAGACTGCTACAGATTTGCTCTGTGCTCTCTGGGCCTGATGGGTACTGTCTCGCTACTGCTTGTAGGAAATTGCAGGGAGCATAATAATATTTTGTATGTATGTGTATGCTATACATATGGGAGAACTTATAATAATATTATTATCCATTCATTTAACATTACATCATCCCTTTTTGGGGTTCCGTAACCCTTATAGTTTCGCTATGTCTGCCCGTCTGTCCGTCCTTCTGTCCGTCCGTCTATCTGTCCGACTGCCCCTGCTAACTCCTGTAATTGGGAATATATTATTATACTGATAACACTTAACACACTTATAGATTGCGAATACCGAATAGTCTTTTAGCAGCATAAAATAATGAAAAAATATACTATATTTTAGAGATGACTTCCCTTGATGATGCACGTGAAGTGGGATACATTTTTTTGATTAATAAAATAGTTGGATACGTTTACTTTTAAACGTTTAAGCACATGGTAGCGTATATTGATACTAATAGATTACATTATAATTAATGAAAGTAAACTATTCGTTAACGTGTTTGCGTGTAATTACCACAACTTAGACAGTTTGCCTACAAAATGTATACCCTACAAACAGACTTTATTTACTGAGTCAATATTGTGTCGATTTACAGTCGGCCAAATACCAAAATATTAAATATGTGTATGTTTTGTTATTTGTTATATAATTTTTGGATTATTGCCATTAATTACATTATAATAAAAAATCCGTATCTATCAGTTATTAAAGAATCAACACCGCTAATTATAATAAAGAAAAAAGCAGGCCGGCAAAAATAGCAAAAAAATCACGTTTGTTCTATGGGAGTCCCACACATGTATTTATTTTATTCTGATTCCACTAGAGGCCCGATTCTCGTATTTAACTTACACTTTCAACCAGTGGCGAAGGGTGGTTTTACTTCAGAGGGAAGCCCTAGTCGCTAGACGTGAATTGTGCAAGTTTTTTTGAAAGGAAATTTAGCGCCATATTATGTATGATGGTCAAGCGTGTAGAGTTGTGTAGTGTCCAAGATAAATTGTAAATACTTAGGTAACTATAAAAATACCTACAATTAGGTAAATTTCAAAATACAAATTAGGTACCTACATAATACTAAAATAAAATAAATAAAATAAAATAATATTAAAATACTTACACGGTACTACCGGCTATTAAATAATAATATATAATATTATAATCGTCTATAAATATGATAAGCACAAATTACAATAGATAGTAGGTACGTATCCAACTTTCCGCTTATCGTAGTCAAACGATTTATCACCAACAATAAACACAACACAAGTACTAAATAGTCTCATATTCAATATTCACATATAAGTACATAAATACGTATTAGATTAAACTTTAAGACAAATTATATTTATCACTTCTCACTGCTCAATATAATTTCAAAAAGAAAAGTAGAACAATAATATTATTATTAACATGATTTTACATCCAAGGCGGCGCGGCTGAGGTACCGTCGTTTTTTAAAATTCATTCGTCTCATGATGCACGCGATATTATCTAATAACGACTCCTCATTGGTGAAAGCTACAAAATTGTCACAGAAAAATAGCCCATAATTATTTCGAACTGTTATCGGACAAATCATATTAATAATATTGTTCTTTAGTTGGCCAGCCGGCTATTAAAAACAAGTTTGAATTTCAACTTTATTGTTAACAAAATAAGGCTCATATTATCTCCCATAGCTCCGAATATTTCGGCATATACCTATGTTTGAATTTCATCTTTATTTGTAACAAAATAAGGTTCCTATGATCTCCTATACTTCGAATATTATATTATAATATTCGAATATTTCGGCATAAAAGTTTAAATTTCAATTTTATTTCTAACGAGATAAGGTTCAGATGATCCCGAATATATCGGCATAGAACTCTTTCTATATAGAGATCTGTGATTCCAATATTCGTGTCAAAGTTGCAACGTGCAGCACATAGATGTCGCTCGTGTCAGTCTACATCGCGCTATCGCTTGTCCGACCTGACTTGTATAAGATATTTTCGATCTTTGCAGCCTAAGGCGGGTTACTTTAACTGTATTAAGCATGCTTCATCGATCAGAAAATTGCACCACTATGGTATTTACACAATAGAACACAAAGTTGCACACTAAAAGATCCACTGTGACCAAAATATAATTAGATGTCCCACAGGAATTTTTCTCATCTATATAAATGACTGACCTTATCTTGTTAAAGATAATGATAATGAGATAGTACTTTTTGCCGGTGACACTTCACAAATTTTAAATGTGAAGCGACAACAGTCATATTACGACGATGTAAATAGTGCTCTGTCGAAAATAGTACATTCGTTTAATGTTAACAACTTACATTTAAATTCAAATAAAATAAAATGTTTAAAGTTTACTTTGCTCAAAACATTGGTAACTTTTTGGGCAAAGTAAACATTAAACATTGCCATTGCCTTGTTGGGCAAGTACAAATCAATGTACTATAAAATGATGAGAAAATGAACTTCGTGGACACCACTATGTTTCTAGATTTAGCACAAGATAGTAAATTGTAACTACTGAAGTGCGGTCCTCATATTGCTAATCTTGTAGATAGGTTCAGTTCTGCAGCATATGCAGTCAGAAAAATTAGAGAAATTTCTGACGAAGACACGACGCGACTAGTTATTATAGTTACTTTCATATTAGAATGTCTTACGGCATCCTTTTATGGAAAAATGCCGCAGACATTAATACAATATTTGTGATGCAGAAGCGAGCAAAGCGTTCAATTTACAAAATTTCCCCTTTTGAATCTCTGCGAGAAAATTTTAACGAAATAGGTATTCTGACCGTCGCTTCTTAATATCATTTTAGATAATGTATTAAAAAGCGACGGTCGATTATGTTAGAAAGAATAATATTAGTAATTTTAAAACTAAAAGACCAAATCACTGTAGAAACACTAGAAATAAGCACAAGCCAGATATACCGGTGATCAGGCTAGACCAGTCTCCCGAGCTAGAAAGTTGATATTACAAAGCAAATCTGTAGTCCAGTTTTCACTCACGGGAGTAGCCTTGATGGCAAGTCGCAAAAAATTAAATCGTATTAAAAACAAGTTACAATAAATGTTATGAAATAATCTCTAATGTTTTATAACAGGCATATACTTCACAGGGATTAATACACCCTTAGAGACTTCGTCGTACCCATCATGTCATCATCCCAAATGAAATATAATTAAAATAATGCCGGGTATAACGACCCATCTTGGACCTCCCAAGAGGCTCTAATTAATACTAATTGCCGCACGTCGCGGGTGTCACGAAAGCGTTTTGCCCAGTTTGCATTAGGCCAGCATTTTAGAATAATAGCGAGTCATTTTCCAACTGAAATACTCACCACTGCTCTTTCGCACTTCAGTTTGAGTACAGCAGGTCTAAAATGACTACATTAAGTTAATCCTACTTTGAAACACCAACTTTTGTATAAGTTGCTCTTACAATAACTTCTAACGTTTCTATTTTGACAGTTTACATTGGAAATACATTACGCACCAATACAAATGGTACGCGTAATGAGAGTTGCTTAGTTGTCAATTATGAGAATTATTAGAATTTACTTACTGCAACTACTTCAAAAGTTGATGTTTTATATGTATTATGTGTCAATTTTAGACCTGCAATCTACAAGTGTTTTGCTAGAAGAACAGTTTACAACAAGATCAATAATAATATTCCTGAATCTCAGTTGCAACCTCGTCCACTTTTGCTACTGACTACTACTAGGTAGATAGTCTAAATTACTAACCTAGTTCGAACTATGCATTAGCGAAAGTAAAATTTTAGACAGCCCTATTTAAGCAGATGCCTGTGTGTTAATAATTTGTATATTCCTTTAGCCATGCGTGATCAGTGAGTGAAAAGAGTTGCAAAAATTTATGTACTTTGTTAATCTGCCTTAATGTTGAAAAAAAAAATCAGCTTGAAAGTTAGATAACCTTTCTAATTTTAAAAGGTGTATTATTCGTTTCAGTATTTTTCTAAGGGCTGATTGTTTTCCAATAGAGAATCAATAGTTTGCGGCCCCACGTCGGGCGCCATCGCGCTAAATTACTTACGGTGTCCTGCAGCAATGGCGGAACTTCCGGTCTCACAAAACCTGGGAATTGCCGCCATTAATTATCTTACACTGTTTAAACAAAAACGTTTTTTGTCCGCTAGTTCCGCTGTCACAAAGGAAATGTATCGAATATTTCGTTTTCGGTATTTTTAATCAAAAGCACCTGACGCAAAGTTATTAAAGCGATAGATTTAATTTTTGGACGTTGCGTACATTTTTTAAATGTAGATATCAATATACTGATAAAATTCAATTTTACGGAGAGTTTTATGTACCTGCTCAGTAAAATTTTAATTAGTTGCAATGGCATATCTGTCGAAATATTGAATAATTAATTGAAAACTCTTTTCTTCTTATAATAACTCTAAGGAAATAGTCGTAAATCTAAGTGATTATTACACTACTCTTAATGCTTCAGTTGCAATGTCATTATTGTAGAGATAGTGAATAATTCATTCAAAACTCTTTTCTTCTAATAATAACTATAAGGAAATAAGCATAAATCTAAAAGATTCACTACTCTTTATGCTTCAGTTGCTATAAGATTATTCTAGAGATAATAAATAATTTATTGAAAACTTTTTTTTTTTCTTACAACAACTATCAGAAAATAGGCGTAAGCTTTATGCTTCCGTAGGCGTAGAAGAACGTCGTATAGCTTAACACTGTTTCTTCGTCCGTCCACATCAGTAATATCTATATCTAATTTCTATTTGGTATAGTAATTTCTATAATTAATTATGGATCCATATTACTATATAAATCAGTTTCACTCAATTTGATTGCACTTCGAATGTATGTATGGTAAGGTAGATAAACATGAAACGTTTTTTCTCATTTGTCGAAAAGGAGCGGAAGTATAAACAGAGCTGTGGCTGAGCAAACACGCTGTACCAATATTGAGAGAAAATGAACGAACGCACAAACATTTGACATCAGTAATTTTGAATCTGTCGTCTGTACGGTTTCCTATTTAATGTAGTTTGAAGCCCTATGAAGTAATGAACATTACCCGTACGAATATTTTTATTAGAATTGTATTAAGTAGTTTAAGCTTCTCGTATATATAGACGGCCTCTGTGGCTCAGTGGTTAGCGCATTAGCGCTCAAGCCGGAGGTCGCGGATTGGAATTCCGCTAAGGAACCTAATAGTTTTCTGGACAAGTTTTATGTATAAGGTCATGGATGTGTAATAAATATGTGTATTAGATGTAAGAAATCTTAAATATATGTATAGCATAAAAATTTTAAATATATTTCCATTGTCTGGCGCCGTAACATAAGTTCATCGAGAATTTACCACGGTACCAGTATGACGTGGTGTGAAAACGTCCATGATACATTATTATATAACAGACTAGCTTATGGCCGCGTTTTTACCCCCGTGAATACAGTACCCCATGGGAATACTGTACTTTTCGGTGCTATGGAATAAAAACAAGTCTATATATCCTGTTAATTCAGGGCCTAAACCTACTACCATACCAAATTTCATCAAAATCCGTTTGGTAGTTTTGCTTAAACTTTGTGACTCACAATCACCCATCCATCCATCCATTCATCCTCACAAACTTTCACATTTATAATAGTAGTAGGATCTATAGAATATAATATAACAGTAAGTCGCTCGAGCGTCCGCGGCCTAGTGATTGTACTGGTGTCTGCGTAACACCTTATATGGCGTCATCGTCTCATACGGCGACGTTCCAACCCGCAGTTGGTCATGGTATAGGTAATATTATGGTAGTTTACTACAGCCCCATTGCACCCCCGTGAGAGATACATTTAAAAAATCCTTTTAAATAACGGATTTATACGTCATCCTACTAATACTATTAATGTGAAAGTTTTTGAGGATGGATGGATGGATGTTTGTTAGTCTTTAAAGCAAAAACTACTGAAAGGATTTTAATGAAATTTAGTATGGTAGTAGTTCAAGCTCTGGATTGAAAAATAGAATACTTTTTATCCCGAAAAAGTACAGTGTTCCCATGGGATACTGTATTTACGCGGGTGGAGCCGCGGGAAACAGCTAGTAATAACTATCTGCGTGCTAAAATTCAAAGTAATAGGTACGACTAGTTGTTTATATTTTACTTTACAAACTTTGAACCCCCATTTCACCCTTTACGAGACGAAGTACATACAATTACGAAATACGTACTCAATGATACAGTTAATAATGAACCTTGCTAACAATTATTTTACTTATAGTCATTATTGCTAATGTGGTGAAGTGATTATAATAATATACTGACCTTCTTTTACAGGCTCTGCAACGAAACCACAATTAAATCAATATATTTTGTAAATCTTATATTGCGAATTTCCGACCCGATTATAATATTGCGAACGAATATTTCTTGGTGTTCCGTTGTTTATGTTTTTTTTTTTTATGGAATCAAATTAAAATGAACTCGAAATTCAAACCAATACAAAAGTGGAACTTGGTATGAAAGGCCTTTTGTGAGGAATATTTATGAAATGTATTCACACACCGTTCTTATCGGCAACAATTACATATTTGTGATGGTGTGAATGTAGACATTAATACAGTTGAAAATAATATACTTTTACATTCTGCAATCATAGTACATTTAAATATACTTTTTCCTTTGTTTCAGAAGCCGATTATACACTGGATGATTCATTTTGGAATGAAGAGAGCCCTGTTGGTAAGTTCCAGAGCTAGAATTACTTAGTACATTACTAATTAATTACATTACATAAGTAATTAAATCATCCGAATATTATAATATATATATATATATATATATATATATATATATATATATATATATATATATATATATATATATATATATATATATATATATATATATATATATATATATATATATATATATATATATATATATATATATATATATATATATATATATATATATATATATATATATATATATATATATATATCTACAGAATTCTAACATACAGATTACAGGCCCTCATTGGTGCTACGAGACCATTTAAACGCCTATAATGTAAACACAAAGTAAAATTAAGCAACACATTACAATGAAACGTTACAATAATTATGAATATTGCTCACTTTTAACGACTAGTATGACAATATCAGTGTTTTGATACTTGTAGGTACTATAAGGGAATCTAGTTCATAAGCAAGCCGCTGTCATAATTTGTTTGTATTATAATAATATTAAGATCTCAAAAGGACATATCGTTGACAATAATTGTATTGAGACATGTCGTCATTATAATACAAATAAATTATGAAAGCGCTCTTCTTGCTTAGGAATTAGATTCCATGATAGTAAATTGTAAATAATATGTACAATTAAGTATCAAATAATTCCGTCAGTGTAACATCGTGGCGGCCACAGTCGAACAAATCATTCCTCCGTGTTTGGACCAGATGACGCACACTTTAACTGAAAAGGCCATAACTGTAAAAGCTTTTAAAAATATGTTGCCCGACCACAATGTAAAAAACCGCTTCTCCATCCTGCGGGGCCCGTACATCAGGAAACGTTGCCATAACCGTTTCCATGCCGACATTATTTAATACTTTTGGCGGTTTGAGCTTTTACGTGAGATTTTCGGCGGGCTTAACTTTAATCCGAAGGAGGGTCGAATTTGTATAACGTTTTTCAAAGTGCAGACCCTTTGTGTTTAGAGTTATGGAGCTATTGACTTAATTTTTTGGCGAAATATATTAATAAATAGGCTCAAGAATATTATACAAATTTGATTATGCTTATGTTTTTAATTAAAATAACATTTTCAACATTTTTCTTCAAGAATTTATATCGACTATCGTTTCGACTACACAAACAACAGATGCTTTAGATTGATTTATGTATATATATATATTTTGAGATTGTGCAAAAATGTCATAAAATACAGAGTTATTATTATTAATAATAATAAATTGTTGTCGTCCTCTCTCGCGCGTCACCGCTGCTGTAACTGCTCGCCACCACGCCCCCGCCGCGCCGTCGCCGCGCCGCTGCCGCGCCGCTCACCGAGAAATTCAATTCAGCGACCTAAAAGCCGAATAAGGCTGAGTGAGGACCGTTGCATCGTCGGCATACAACTCGTTAATCCGTTAAAATTGTATGCAACGGCGCGACGCAACGCAACTCACTAGTGGGGCCTAAGCCTAACATGATCCTATGAAAAAAAAAATCGGCGAAAGTAAAATAGCTTTTTCCATGAAATTCCTATAAGTACTACTTTTGCCAGTATTGTGACCTCTGCAAACAAATCCTGCGCTCATTCTCTTTGATGTGGGACATCTGCTGGAATAGCAGGTACGCCTGTATGACCCCGAGCCTTTATATCTGCAGAGGCTTCGGCCTTGCGCAATAATTGGCGTTATGACTTTCATTAACTTTTTATATATTGACAAACTGAAACTACAACTTTTTATGTATGTATATCATTAAAAAGACCACAATTTATCTAATATCAACAATGAACATAAAATAATAATATACTTGTGTTCTACACTTAGAACGAGACTGATATTTATGCCAACAGGCATGAGAAAGCGTATTTGAAGTTTGAGAAATGGTGTTGCACATTCGGAACCAACAATGTCAGTTACCTGACACAAACTTTCCCAATTATTTGTGATGTTTCACAAACATCTACATTGTAAAAACTACCGCCTGGCTCGAGAAGAGCTAAAACACAGAACTCTGTTTTAGATAGAACTTCGAAATTGAACGCAAGATTGCTCAACTTATCAACATAGTATTGAGGCACGTGCACGGCATTACCATGTGAATGCATTCGACATGTAAATTTAAACGGTCGTGCCCCGCCTGGGACCCCACCCGGGGCCTGTTCGGGGCCCAGAGGCCGGGGCCTCGTGAATTTTAGACTATAAATATATTTTCAATGACCTGTTGGGATGATTAAGGTTTAGTTTATTCTGTTGATTTTACTGGTTTATTATTTGATTTTATTTTAGTAAATGTCATAAAAATCTATTAATTTTATGATTAATTTTGTGTCTCATTCTATTAGAACTCAACTATAAAATCTCCTCAAATCTATGTACTTATACATGTCGTAAACAAAAGTTGTATTTAAGACAAAGAGGTATTACAAAGATAATTCTAAATCTGTGACAGCGATGCGTGTGGTTCAAGCGTGAACCGCGTGATGTTTGTGCGGTTAACAAGGCGTGAAACGCGCGCCGCGTAATGCGTGCGGCCATTAATTTATATAATAATGTCGTTAAGACAAGGCATTTTCTAAGCGTAAAAATGTCTTCAACGTTGGTGCCCTAAAATTGGGGCCAGCGCGATTTTGCATCTATGGTCCGAGGGATTGTATGAAAAAGGTTCATGAAAAATATTCGTAGGGGCTTATCCTTACTTTCGAATTTGCGTGCGTGCCACGAGGCGTGACATGCGTGCATGCGTGCATACGTGGTTTATGGCTGTGTACTCGTGGCTTTAGTTTATATTACCTCCCCCTCGCCTCTTCACAAGAGCATGTGCTTCGCGAAACTTTTAATCTGAGATTGCGTGTTTTGCTCTTTTCACGTCTTTTCTATTTTGCAAGAAAATTCGCGCTTGCTTTCACAAAAGAAACACGCAAGGAAATTATTTTTTCAGTGTGTATAATATGAAACTAAAATAATTATATTTTTAGGCGATAAAAAATTTAATAAAGTGTCAAATTACAATATGGCGTTTATTTTTATCTGTTTTTGCCCATAATTGTACCTATTCAGTAACTAATTTTAATATACTATTAATTTATGCACGTGTATTGTAATAAATAACTAAAAAAAAATAACTTTTCTTGACAATTAACGTGAAAATAGTACATTAGTGCATTTGCGTATACTGTATGCCACTCCTGCGTTGTGACGACGCACGCACAATGCATAAGGGTGATAACGCAGCGCATCATCTTCCCTCCCTCTTCGTCTCCTGTCCGTCGCTCCGTTGAAACATTGCGTTCTGTGATGCAACACATTGGGGGCATGCCATAAAAAATTTATAAAAAACGAGGCTTCGTCGACGCTGCATCAACGCAACACAACGCAACCCGCTTATGGAGCCTCGCTCTAAGTTGGCTGTCTGCGTGCCAGTGACACGTGATAGCCGCTGTACTGCAGTAATGAAACTCGTTAAAACTTTGCTACAACCTAATAGAGCTTAGGTTGTAGGTACAGCTTATTCTTATATAGGATAAACTAGCTAATCTTGTTTAAAGTACTTTCCATGTTGGGATAGTGTTTAAACTTAAATCTATTTAACATTAAACAAAAAGTGTCTAAGTTTATATCCGAATCTTTTTGTTAGATTTTTTATGTACCTACTTTTTTTCTAATGGGTCTTTTTTGGAGTTTACTCCTTAAGAATCGATTTTCATATAAGGCCCCCGGTATGAAAAAAATATAAGGTGTACAACCTACTGAACGAATGACCTCGTTACGTTTTCGTGCGCAACCTATTCTGCGCACCTGTCACTTTTTTTCACATGGCGCGAATTTTTGAACTCAAATCGATCGCTAAAGTTTTTGTTCTTTCTGAGGGACGTGTTTTACTTTTTAGAGTAAACTCCAGTCGTGCGTCGGAGCTGACACACACTTTTTTTATGACTTCTTCGTCTTATGGCTTCGCACGGATGCAATGTTTTTTTACATACAAACCTTCTTCTTGAAACACTCTATCTATTGCTGAAAACTGAATTCAAATCCGCTAAAAGATCTAAGCGGTCAGACAGCGGAATTTTGACTTTATTTTATTATAATAACACACTACTTTTATACACTTTTCCACTTTATTTAGGTTTTTATAATAATTTTATATAAATAACACTTTCTTTTCATTGATTTATCATCAGGTTAACTCATAATCGAAACCGGTCGTGTTATTTTAAAATGTATAGTTTTTTCCTATAAATTTTAAAATAAAGTAGAAAAGTGTATAAAAAGTTGTGTGTTTTTATTATCAACATGAATTTCCACCAAGAACCTACACTACACTCAATCAACGATTTTTTTCACTTCACTTTCACATTCTGTTGACAATTATGTATCTTTAGACCTACTATCTAAACATCCTGTTGACAATTATCTATCTTAAGACCTACTGTCTAAACATTCTGTTGAAAATTATGCATCTTTAGACCTACATCTAAACATTCTGTTGACAATTATGTATCTTTAGACCTACATCTAAACATTCTGTTGACAATTATGTATCTTTAGACCTACATCTAAACATTCTGTTGAAAATTATGCATCTTTAGACCTACATCTAAACATTCTGTTGACAATTATGTATCTTTAGACCTACATCTAAACATTCTGTTGACAATTATGCATCTTTAGACCTACATCTAAACATTCTGTTGACAATTATGTATCTTTAGACCTACATCTAAACATTCTGTTGAAAATTATGCATCTTTAGACCTACATCTAAACATTCTGTTGAAAATTATGCATCTTTAGACCTACATCTAAACATTCTGTTGACAATTATGCATCTTTAGACCTACATCTAAACATTCTGTTGACAATTATGCATCTTTAGACCTACATCTAAACATTCTGTTGACAATTATGTATCTTTAGACCTACTATCTAAACATTCTATTGACAATTATATATCTTTTAAAGTATATGTCTCCTAGACTTCACATGCAGGTTTTAAAAGGTTGTTGGCTACAACACAATGATGATGATGATGATAACGTTAATTATGATGATGGCATTTCATCAAAGGGCTGTCGGGTCACGGTACACACGGGGACTGATGTTATTTGTCCGGGCCAATCGGAGCGCGAACTCATACCGCCTACATTACACTCCATATTGATTTCGGATACGCGAAATAATAAAAACAAATCTTATAACGGTTTGTTTTACATATCATTAAAAAAAGTCAAAAAAAAATAATATTTTATGCATAATTATAGATGATATTGACATTGTGTTCGTTCTTAAGAGTAGCTGGACGATTTGTATAATCTAAGGTATTTGAAATATAAATCGTAGATAGACATTCGGAAAATCTACATGCTTTTCAATTTATACTTTATCGAAAATCGTCGTCTAACTTGTTTGTCGATAAACCAAAGTATTAAATTGTTGAACTCGGTCAAAAGCGCAAACAAAGTCAAAAGCGGGTCAAAAGTCGCATCATTTCGTGAAATCGGAATTTACACTATTAAGTTCGAGTTTTATCGTCGCAGCCATGAGGGATGGCTTCCGATGCCATATATAGCAAATTGGCGCCATCGTCTACGCCGTAATCGCTCTACATCGTAGCGTGTCTACGCCGTAACAGCGCTACACCGTAGTGCTTCTACGACGTAACAGCTCTACACCGTAGCGAGTCTATGCCGTAACCGCTCTATGTGGTAACGCGAGAACGAATGATATTTTTGTAAAAAATTAAAATTGCAATCAAAATGAAAATATAATGATCGTAAATTTAAGTATTCCAAAGTAACAATCATGTCATTTGAAACTAGAATTATTTGACTAATAAAACGAAAACATTGACATGGAAATAAAAAAATAATTCAATATTATGACCAAGTTACGAACTGAGGGTCAATTCTGCTAAATAAAACCAGCAATAATACAATTATAATCAAGTCTCGATACGTTAAAACTACCAAACCGGTATTCCCGTAAACGTTAAACTAACGTGAAACGCGTTCTGATTGGTCGAACCTTCACAAAATCGGTTTATGTCAACAAGTCGCTTCACTTATAATACAATCAATGTAAAATGAAAGTCTACATTAAATACGAGAATTGAGGTTCTGTATGTTTGTTTTTAATTTTTTCTAGTGGTCCCGACTATACTCCGTAACCTCTGTACGCGTTAGCTCGTCTACGCCATTGTACCCCAAAGCCTATCTACATTAACGTTAACTGATAGTGTTTTACGATAATTTTATTTGTATCCAGATTTTTTTGTATTGAATTATCTAAAATACATGAACACTAAAAGTGTGTGTGTGAACAATCACATACCAAAATATACTTAGCATAAGTATGCTTTGTATTAGAGGTAAGATATAAATTATATTAAATAACAAAAATATTGAAATATTGAAATATATAAAAACTTCTCGGAGCGTATACTTCATAAAATTGATTGTCAAAAATCAACCTAAAATGTTCTTTTAGTGTCTTTTCACGCTTCAAAGCTGATCAAACAATACAATTCATTAATATCTTTAGCAGAAAGGAGAAATATCCAAACCCTTTGGGGACTCGGAAGTTTTTGGGGTGAGGCTGTGAAGGCGTTTTTCTATCCTTATATTATTATCCTTCATTTTTCAGTGTATTTAATTCAGATTTTGACCCCTCTCAGTAATCTCGGTTTGTGTTTAAAATTCTCATTCATTATATTTTTCTGGTTAATTTTCATAATTATTGCGCTATAAAAGTTGTAACAATATTTAAATTTTATTCGTTAAAATTCAATTTATATTTTTGTATGGCTTTTAAAAAAATTTGAATGTTTCTTTGTTATTAACAATAAAAGAAAATAAATTAAGTATGTTTAAATAATATAATGTTTACAGTAAATACCGCTACATACCAAAAACGAGTCCTCTTTTAATGGGTTCCGTACAAAACGGTAAAATGGTTTCTTATTGAATATCTAATTTATTCTGTTTTTAGTATTTGTTATTATAGCGGCAACAGAAATACATCACCTATGAAAATTTCAACATATACCTATAACGGTAACAGTAATGGAGATACAGCTTAGTGACAGATGGACGGACAGACAGGGAAGTCTCAGTAGTGTGTACAGAACCCTAAAACTAACACTAATAAACCATCAACAATAAAAGAACACAAGTCAAGCCGTGCACTGCACTTATCATATTACATGTACTTAAAAAAAATTAAGCCATAGATAGACATTATAGTGCTCTTTTTAAATCAGTAAAAAACGCTTTTCTTATCTATGATAAAATTGAATAGAGCTTTCAAGTATCAAAATCATTGTCTTTTTCAACATGCAGCCCTTTTTTATATTCAGGCTTATAAAGCATAAACTGTACGAGGGAATCTAAAGGGCCCTTGATCGGGGAGTTTCAAGAAACGTATTTCGGTCCTTATCATTAGTGTCTAAAGGCTTAAAATCGTATAATGCTGCTCGTAAACTATGTTACAAGGTTGTCTTTAAAGTCTTTGTTCGATTACATAGAGCTGGTCTTTGATCAAAGATGGCGACGTTTCCTGAAGTTTATACAATTACTAGCTTTTAGTCGAGACATTTTGTCCGTGGTATAAAAACTTCACTAACGTACTAGAATGTCATAATAATAGCTCCCTAAACCGATATCAGTGATGGTGGCCAGTTTCATTGAAAGCAGACCAACTACGCAGGAGTTCTTTGACAGTGCCCAAGTGTGTGTGCAGTACACAAGAGCACTCTCTCCTCCTTTACTCTCGAATCCTAGTGGGACAGATAACCGACACGACTGGCAAGAGATGAGGCTCAGAGCCGACTTTTTACATGCCCATTCGACGCATGGATCTTCTTTCTTGTCAGATAATCAGCCTACATTATCCTAACAAAACATGGAAACAACATTTTTTGTTTTTCCAACGCGGAAATTGAACCCACGAGTCGAGAGCCAAGCTTTAAACCACTGGACCACGGAGGCTGCTAGAATGCTATATATACTGAATAAAGGGTCAGTTGCAACGGACTACTGATGCTGATCGCGCGCGCTTTACTCTTCGGTACTCAAATGTAACTGCCATAAATAAAAATATAGCTTTTCTTATATATATATAGGCATACATATAATATATACTTGACTAGATTTTGCCCGCGGCTCCGCTCGCGTAATTAGTCCACTTTTTCGGGATTAAAAGTACGAGGGCGGGTCAATAAGTCCGTGACTTTTGGAATAAAACACAGATTTTTTGATAAATAAATCATTTTATTTTTCAACGTAGTCCCTCTTGAGCTCTATACACTTTGTCCAACGCTTCTCCAATTTTTTTATCCCTTCCAAAAAATATGATTTGTCGAGGTCCTCAAAATAGGCCTTTGTTTGCGAGATGACTCTAGATATATATTATATATCTATAATTCTATAATATATATCTATAATATTTTGCAAAACCAATTATTACGAAAACTTCAAGTGTCAAGTGGCTTCCTAACGCATCAGACAAAGAGAGCAACAGGGTTAGCGTATCCATGGTGAAAATATTTAAAAATAAATGGGATTAGGTTAGGACCTAGGTAACTCTACAAATTATTTAAAAAAAACCCTTACTTTCTTATATAACTTCTAAATAATTTGTAGCTAGCTATGTAGCTAGGAAACAGCTTTTTTTTTTCAAAAATTGATATTATACGGTGCTTGCTGCCTAACTCTACTAACAATTATAAATCATAGAGATGCATATATAAAAACTATGATTTTAAACTGGTATAAGTAAATATTTTAATACTTATTAAAGTTAGTGCGAGACGCAAGCTAGTTTTCACTATTATATCCAGCTCTAAAAATTTCGATTGAAACAAGTCAATTATTGAAATTGCTGATCGGAAATGTGCAGTTGGTCCAATCTGGCCCGATGGCCGAATAATCTGGCTGTTGTCGCAAACGGGATGCTTTGCTTCTGACGATATAACATGATGACATTGCATTGCGATTTCAAAATTCGAATAGATCGAGGTGAGGTCATAAGCATTATAATAGTGCTAACAGACACACAGATTTGGTCCGGCGGACCATATACGCGTACCGAATCCGGTCACGCTCCAGACGCTCGACACGTATGTTAGATTATCAGTTTTATTGTATTAGCGCAGAGTTCTTTTACGTGCTTTTTTTCGATTCCTGAAATTCATTGTGATCGTGTACTGTTATCAACTCTCAAAAAATATATCTCCCCAAACTTAAGTCAAAACCCAAAATGCTACTTGAACAACTAATTGAAAATCCCCCTTCATTTTTTGTATAATAAAGAACTATAAATACCATAAAAACAAATAAGTAATTATTTGTCCGTCCTTTATTTATTAAAATATAATTTCAAAAGTTTAATTTTTACAGGATGACTTTTCAATTTACTCTTTAATATAACAGTTTACTCTTTAATATAATAGTTTGCTCTTTAATATAATAGTTTTGACGACCTCTGTGGCTCAGTGGATCAGCACGTTGGTGCTCAAGTCGGGGGTCGCGGGTTCGAATCCCGCCGAAGGAACTAAAAGTTTTTCTGTGTTCCTGGGTCATGGATGTGTATTAAATATGTGTATAATATAATAAAAATCTTATATATATGTATAGTATAAAAGTATTAAATATACTTCCCGTTTTCTGGTACCTGTAACACAAGTTCTTCGGATACTTAGCACGGGGCCAGATTGACGTGGTGTGAAGCGTCCATAGGATATTAGTTTAATAGCTTAATTAAATTAAAAACAAGAAAAGAAACCTCTTAAAATAAGTCTAAAGAATTCGCCCTCTGAGAAGGCTATAGAGATAATAATAATCTCTAACCTTGTAGAGTTTTCTCCTAAATTTTGGAGAAAACCCTTATGTTGGCAGCACTGAGATTGTAGTCCGGCCTAACCGTTCACACGTTTGGATTTATTCCGAAGCAAACCAAATCCGTGGTCCGCGCCGTACCAAATCCGATCGTCTGTGAGCTCTGTTACTAGTGAGACAGGGCATAGGGTAGCCTTCGATGATTTCGGGCGTTTAAGGTTACTGTTGCCACTTTACTAAGTACCCACTAATTATTATTTGCAGCAAATGATCAAATACAATACTTCAAATACCCCGGTGTCCATCATGGCTATCGGCAGGTTATCGTCTACTGTAACCTCAGACCTCAGTATCACACATTGACCAAGTCCTCCTTTTTAACCTCGTCGAAAACAGAGGGGTGTTATAAGTTTGACGAGTCTGTATGTCTGTGCGTGTCTATCTGTGGCATCGTAGCTCCCAAATGGATGAACTGATTATGATCTACTTTTTTTTTTTGTTTGAAAGCTGACATGATCGAGAGTGTTCTTAGCTATAATTAGTCATCATCAGCTTACTGCTTGATACTTCGGGGATTACCTACATTTTTTTTTTGTTTTTGTATAAATATTGTGTTCTTAACAATATAATATTATAAGTACTGTCTAATTATAGTACACCTACTCAGTACTCACGCGGATATATTATATTCATAGTGATGAAAACAAAAACATCGATAAACTGTAAGCCTCACTATAAGAAATCACAACACAAAACGAAAATCCCACTGTAAACATACGTGTATTCTTATGAAATTATTTCCGAAGCATTACATGTGTGTTGTTGAGTTGACGTATTCGAAGTTTTCCTATGAAAACGAAAATTGCCGTGAATTTCATTTCGTGTGTAGTTCTAGACTGAACGGACTGGAGATTTTCGTGATAAAACAAGTTTGTGCACGTCATGTACATGCCAACTTGCCTTACGAGGATACTCAACTCGACTTTTGTCAATAAGCATTATTATAATATCAACATGTCTATCGCACATAATATTATATTATGCAAGTCGAGCTACAGAATAATGTATTCTATATTTCATGATTATAATTATAATAAATGAAGAAGTATTATACATAGTAATTAATGAACTACCTTTCATAACAAGCAAAGTATTTACAATGTATAAAAATTATATAAATTTTAGTCACATCACTTTACGTCACTGATTATTTTTTCCTTACTCAATTCATACGAAATATCATAATAATATGATCAAGGAATAAAAATTTTCATACAAACTTTTATCACCAATTTTACCCCCTTGGGGGTTGAATTTTGAAAAATCCTTTCTTCATATGAGAAATACATGTTTTTAAACCCTTACGGCTAAGTGGCCTGTGCGTTGATACATCAGTCAATCAGCTTTGCCTTTTATATTATAATTATATAGATAAATTGATAGAAGATAAGGCTAATTGCTAGAGTGAATGTTATTTTAAAGGTCCTTTTTCGAAAGCATCTATTTTCTGTATAAATTTTTAGACGGCACTGATACATTAGCATATTACGAGCAAGCTCACTCCACGAAGATGAAGTTCCTTCAATAGTCATCAAGTAACATTATTACGCTGCATATGCGGGGTGCGCCGCGCGACCCACTATCGCTAAATGCAGCCCATGCATAATGCAGGCGTCATCTGTGCTGTGCTTCGGGCGATAGATGGTAGCGTGCGAGTTGCAGCGGACAGCGGGAGGAGGCACAAGCGAGAATGCGAGAACAAATTGCTTGTAGAAAACAAAACATGATTGTGCTACCTAGAGGTCTAAGGTGCCGTAGTAGACATACTACGGCTCTTAAAATTATTATGCCTACCACATGCAAAAAACCTCACAGGGATAAAATCATCATTCAAATTTTTTGGATAAAACTTATATTCTACATCCACATCTTTATTTATTATTGATGAAATTTGGCATAAATAATATGGAGTAGGCCACTGGGAATCACATAGGCTGCTTTTTATTGCGGCAAATGTACGGTTTCCGTAGATTTTCACGAAGCCGCGGGCAACATATAGTTACAAGATACTACTAAAATATAAAACAGTTACTTTTTTTGCCTATGTAGATAGGCTTTGTTCGGCAATGCTAACGTCACACTTTTTAAAAATGATACGGGGTACCCGTGTCATGACGTACATAAATTGAAAGGAAATGAAACGCTATAAAAGGGCACTCACCTTTAATGCTGAACACCTTGTACCGCACGTCTTTCTCTACGATGCAGTTTATTTATTCCATCTTACAAATATTATTTAGGTGACACTATAAAGATGAAGAAATTCTTGTAGCTTCTAGTTCATAGCATCTTAGTTTTACGTAAACATGACATCTTGAAAGAACTCAAGCAATAAACCATACGGTAAATTGGCGTATCTAGTAGCATAAGGTTCTTAACTGAACTGTGGGTCATCAGTTAAATCCTACTTACTACTATAAATGTGAAAGTTTGTGAGGATGGATGGATGTCTGTGACTCCATTCTCGAAAACTACTAAACGAATGTGGATGAAGTTTACTATGGCAATATTTTAGGATCTGGATATAATATAGGCTACATTTTAATACAAAAAAATTAGTGTCCCCGTGAGATACTCTATTGACGCGGGCGGAGCCGTGGAAAAAATAAATTTATACTATATACAGTAAAACTAATTTGCTCTTAAATTGGTAATGGTTTTGACAATCTTCATTTTTTATATAGAAATTAGTTGTCTGTCTTAACAAATGAGTTGAAATAAATAACTATACCTACACCTATAATATTTCTCACCGTTCAAACCTTCCATAAATTTCCAGAATTATTTCAAGACCAAAATTAGCCAAATCAGTCCAGCCGTTCTCGAGTTTTAGCAAGACATTGGAATCGCAATCCATTTTTAACCGACTTCCCTAAAAATGAGGCTTTTTTTGTACGTTCCACGATTACTCCGCCGTCTGTAGACCGATTTTCAAAATTATTTTTTGCTGTATGGGGTATAATCCCAATATGGTCCTCTTGATACAAATACCAGCCAACTTAAATGTGAATTCTATAAAATATTGTTTTGTGTATCAGGATATTTTTTGGGCTGGCCAACTTCAAAATTATGAAGATTGAGTAGAGAAATAGTTAAAATTCTAGCCGAATTTAAAAGGGGAATTATTAAGGATATATTTATTATTAAATTTTATTGATTTATTTTATAGACCACGAACTGGAAAGCGCAGCGTTGGACGGCCTCCCTCTAGGTGGACCGATGGCCTTATGAAGGTCGCGGGCCGCCGTTGGTTGCGGGTGGCCCGGGACAATTCATTGTGGAAATCTTTGGGGGAGGCCTATGTCCAGCAGTGGACGTTCTATGGCTGTTAATGATGATTTATTTTATACTTTTTTGTGCATTTTTACTTTGGAAGTCGGTTTAATTTTTTCTTTATTAAATAAAAGAAGAAGAACAAGAGTAACAGACGATGTATGAAAAATGACAACTGTCGAAAACCATTTGAAACATGGTCGCATTGTACGTGACTTAAACTACAGACATTGTACCGCTGTTTATTTTTATTATACTTACACGTAACATTTAGCTTTTGCGATAAAAATGCATTATTATTTGTATGAATATTACACCATTTTTTCTCATTAATTAAATACTTCATAGATACAAACCTCAACGACATGTACCACAAAACATGAAACCATTGTGAGGACGTGTTCAGAGTGTCTCACATCAAAACCGACCTAACGGCACTCGAAACAAGACCTAAAGTCCCATTCACGGTGCTAATTAACAGTATTTTTAAGTACAGAATTGTTTATTAATTACTGCAAGCCCTAAAATGTGGCGTGAAACGAACTTTTTTAATTTGAATTGTTTCGTGTTTAAATTTCACAGAGGGCTGTTTGACATTGTAATCTTTAAAAAACACTTTTACCGTTTAGAACTATGTCAGTATTTTTAATGTACGAAAATATGGTATGTTCTATCAGTGGTTCTTTAAGCATTTAATAAATGAAATATAATATATATATATATATATATATATATATATATATATATATATATATATATATATATAGTATTGTTAGGGAAATTCTGAACGTGTAATTATAAGAGATGGATCAAGCTGGCTGGTTATAATTTCTTAGCTTACAATAGATGGCTCACACGGTTTCGGTACAATTCAATTTATTGACTGTTCAATTAATTTATTGACTGATCAAAACACAAACACAATATTCTTGTTATTTGATCAAAGATATCCTTTGATTCGTCGAGTTATCTAAGTTTATTGGCCATGGTTTCGCTGTTACTAAATAGGTATAGGGTTTTTATGATATAGGGCGGACTCGTAGATGACTATCAGAAAAATCCTTCGGATAATGTATGTATTTTGTGTACTTTCTTATTGATTTCAGATTGCAGTGCATCTATTACATAGTACCTGGGAGATCGAGCTTTCCTCGGTGTTTTAGTAGAACTATAAAATAATTAAAAATAATCACAAAAATATTCATCTGACCGGGATTCGAACCCGACACCAATTTGCCAACAACGTCCAACGCTAGCCACAGCGCCAACAAAATTTGACGTTTAGAAATCGAAATCACGCATAAATTACTCGATGAAAGAAAAAACATATTATATAACTTAAAAATGCGCAGTTTCGTCTTTAGGTCTTATTCCATAAGACCTAGCTAGATCTATTTTTCTCCCCCAAAACTCTCTGCATACTAAATTTAATAGAAATACATGCAGCCGTTTCCGAGATACCGATTATATATTAAGCTATTGCATAGCTTCTATCGCGGGCCTTGAGCGCGGGGACCGAATCCAGAAATTCCGTAACGAAAAAACCTCACGCTCCGTGCATCGTCTAACGTCGTTTCAGTTCGGCAGTCTTCGACACGGCGTTGTGTGCGTGCGATTAGACGTATTGTACGACTCTACGAAACTCGCACGAATCGAGACGAGCTGCTCCGAAATCGGACGAATACATAAGCAGCTGTTTATGAGAAAGTAATTGTAAAAAATAATAATTTAAAACCCACATGTATTGTAAAATAATAAAAATATTTTAAACAATATTAACTTTTTATTTATTTAATAAAAGAAAAATTTTTTTTCTTATCGGTCACCACGCTCAAAAAGTGTAACTTGAATTAATATCAAAGAAAAAGAAATACTGCATAAATAAAATAAAATAAATAAATAATTATAATTGCATAAGTTGATACAAAATGCTATGCAATAGCTTAACCGCGGCAGTCCCCGAGTGCCACACGTCTTTTTTTTATATTATATACAAGATTTACTCATTTTAAGTATACGATTATCATTTCTATAAAAAGTATCGAACATAATATTAATTATTACAGATTACATATGAACAAAATCCAATCAAGTAATTTCAAATATTTTTTTGAAGTGTTAAAGCTCCGAAGATCCAATTTGAACATTAAGTAAATTCGTAAGCTGTAAATTTGATTGCAGCGTAACAAAGTCTTAATTACCTAATACCGCGGAGTATTTAATCCTAGTACAGTCGGCTTCAGGAGTAATACAAAAAGATCGCATTTGACGGCGATATTGAGGTTCGTAATTTAGGTGTAGGTTCGGGAATCAAAAGTTACAAACAGGCTTATTCATAATATTTTAACTATCCAGCTTCGGCATTCTAAGGTTCGTTTGTCGAAGGTGGGTTTTACTAATAAATCGATTTATATTTATGGTAAACCGGCCAAGTGCGATTAGGTGTCGCGCACAAAATATGTTCCGTACAAAAAAAACACGTTTCTTTTGTGGGAGGGAAAACCACCCACCACCACCACCAACTACCCACAAAAAAACCCACCACCCCACCCCACTTAAATAATATTTTATCCTGTTTTTCTTTGTTGTTATAGCGGTACCAGAAATACACAATCTGTGTAAATTTCAACTGTCTAACTATCACGGTTCATGAGATACAACCTGGTGATAGACGGACAGTGGAGTCTTAGTAACGGGGTCCCGATATACCCTTTGGGTACGGAACTCTAAAAAACGACATGTAATATTGTACCTATAGTGAACAATAATTACTGTTGCAGTAAGTTAGTAACTGAAGTTTGTGTAGGGCATGACATACTGTAATCATTACAAGTATGATAAACCTATATCATTTCCTAGAATATCGCTTTATTAAATACCTATTTAATACCTACCTACCTGGTAGGTACTGAGTATTCATAACCAAGGAGAGAACCTCAAACAGCCCAAGTATGAGAACCTTAGCGGATACTTCATTTTTGAGCCGTTTGGGGTGGAAACCCTAGGCGCATGAGGTCCGGGCGCACTTATGGATTTTAAAGAAATATCAAAAAAGATTACTGAAGCAACCCGAGACCCCAGAGCCGGGAACTACCTGGCACAACGGATAGCCATTGCTATCCAACAAGGTAACGCTATCATTTTGTTAGGTACTCTGCCAGATGGGGACGACCTGGGGAAGTTTTTCTATTTATAGATATTTTTAGAGATAGTCATATTAGTAGATAAGTCTTCTTTTTTTTTAGTTTATTTTAGTTTATTATTCATAACTAAGAAACATGTTATATTATATATTACATCCAACGTCATCGGCTATATTAAAGCAATCTGTAGAATGTGGAATCGTATTCGTGTAAACACTTGCAATGCAATATCAGATGTGTACAATTTCGTATACGTTCAAGTGCGACATTTCTCCGCGAATCGAAATATGGTTTTCCTAAATGCATTTCATACTAAACGAAGATGGCGCCTCAAACGCGGAATCCGTTTACCACGTGACTCGAACCCGATGGCGGTGTAACTTTGTCCTGAATCCTGACGAATTCTAACTGCAATTACATTCCAATCGGTATCTAGTTTGTTTCTGCATGTTAAATGTTTTTAGAGATAATTTTAACTCCGGTGACTTTGGAGCAAGAAAAGCATTTTTTATTACTTTACGAGGGCGGGTCAATAAGTCCGTGACTTTTGGAATAAAACACAGATTTTTTGATAAATAAATCATTTTATTTTTCAACGTAGTCCCCCTTGAGCTCTATACACTTTGTCCAACGCTTCTCCAATTTTTTCATCCCTTCCAAAAAATATGATTTGTCGAGGTCCTCAAAATAGGCCTTTGTTTGCGAGATGACTTCATCATTGGAGTCAAATCTTTTTCCACCGAGCCATTTTTTCAGGTTTGGGAACAAGAAGTAGTCACTCGGAGCCAAATCTGGAGAATAGGGTGGATGTGGGAGCAATTCATAGCCCAATTCATGGATTTTTGCCATGGCAACTGCACATGTGTGCACCCTTGCATTGTCTTGGTGAAAAAGAACTTTTTTCTTGGCCAAATGAGGTCGGTTTTTTTTCAAATCCTCATTGAAGCGGTCCAATAAGTTGGCATAATATTACCCATTAATTGTTCTTCCCTTTTGAAGATAGTCAATGTGGATTATCCCACGTGCATCCCAAAAAACAGTCGCCATAACTTTATTGGCTGACAAACCCACCTTGGCCTTCTTTGGCGCCGATTCACCCTTAGAAACCCACTGTTTTGACTGTTGTTTAGTCTCTGGTGTGTTGTGATGGATCCATGTTTCGTCCACGGTTACAAAACTGCGCAAAAACCCCTCCATATTGTGATTAAACAACGCCAAACCTTCCTGTGAAGTTGTTACACGATTGCGTTTGTGGTCGACTTGCGGAAAGCTTTCTCATGCCCAAGTGATCATTCAAAATTGAAACCACTGAGCCATGCGAGATGCCTATGGCTTCCACAATCTCTTGCACTTTCAATCTTCGGTCGGCCAACACCATATCGTGAATTTTTTCGATTGTTTCGGGTGTAGGGACCTCAACTGGGCGTCCAGGACGTTCGGCATCTTCAGTGCTTGTACGGCCACAACGAAATTCAGTAAACCACTTTTTTACCATTGAAATCGATGGTGCAGAATCCCCATAGTATTTATCAAGCTTAGCCTTGGTCTCGGTAATGGTTTTTTTTCGCAAAAAATAATGCTTAATAAGCACACGAAATTCACTTTTTTCCATTGTTTCCTTAAGTTACTGGATAGTCTGATAAAGATAGCTGTAAAACACAAACTAACTGACGTAGCAAGTTCAAATTTTGATAGGAGTCAACTGACAGATGCCTGTTGACAGGAGTAGTGTTGCTTTTTCAGTAAGGAGGTTAGAAATTCAAAAAGTCACGGACTTATTGACCCGCCTTAGTATCTAAGTCAAGATTAACATAGGTAATGGATATGTATAATGCATAGTAATTTTTTTATTGACTCTTCGAAAATTACATAATAAGCCAGGGAATATTATTGTCTTTGCAATGGCATTCAACTGTTTACGAAATAAAGTCATGACAAAATTGAGGTCGATGGAGAGCAATAAAAACGCTTATATACAAAAATTATGCACCAATAATGTCACAGTAGTTGAAAATGTATGAAGATAAATACAAAATTGATTTTATTAACTTATATACTGCTTTCAAGTATATCATTGTTTTAACAAAAAATGGCAAAAATAACATATAAAGATTTGAACAGTAATTTTCGTTTTCCAATCATATAAAAAAAAAACTCGTCGTTTTTAAGTCTTGCAACTTTTTAATTTAGCAACTGATTACTGTACTTTTTTGTATTTTTCTGTCCATAATTATTTATGTTGCCTTTTGGAAAATATTATAAGAAACCAGCAAAGGCTGATTTAAAATAAATACATGTTCCCTATTTTAGTATGACTGGCTATTAGTATTTATCGGTAAAGATACGATGGGAAATACCTTACCCTATATAACATATAGACAATAACGACTGCGACCAGCAACACCTAATTTTTAAACACCGTCTTCACCGCACTTCTGCGGCAATCTTAACATTTTACAGCGGTCGTCGGTGGTCCGTATTCGCTGACCTTTTTAATTGCTATTTGTATAACAATCCTCGATATTGTATTACTATCACACAACTTTTAGGATTACGCACCCGAAGGGTAAAAAATGCAACCCTATTACTGAAACTTCGCTTTCTGTCTGTCTGTTTGTCTGTCTGTCTGCCACCAGGCCGTATCTCCTTAACCGTAATAGCTAGACAGTTAAAATTTCGACAGAAGGTGTATTTATGATGCCGCTATCTCAACAAATACATAATTATTTTAGGGGGACTCCCAAGTCCCATACAACAAACGTGAATTCTTAGCCGTTTCACACTTTGCCGGGTTTTTATTAAGAGTAACAAACGTAGACGTCTAGACGAGTAGGTATATTAAGCCACAATTTCATCTGCGTATTGAAATGACGTTTAATGCTTATCTTCGGTTTAAGATCTGTCTGTCCCGTTCTAACATTAAATGTTTGAGAGAGATCAAATCCGATTTCAGCAATAAGCGCGTTTAAAGATATTTGGAATTTATCGGGGCTAAAACCCTAATTAAATAATCTCATGCAAATCTTATTATTCCAAAACTTCGTTATAATGTTTGCTCTCGATCCTAAATTAATAAAGATCATACGTACCTGATCCAAAACTTTAGTTTAAACCACAAGCTTGTGGCGAACAAATATTTTACCGAGGGTCTACGCTTGTCTAAGAATACAGTCGGGAATATGCTAACCGCTGAACTACAAATAAAACCGCCCTCGAAATCGCTTCAAACTAATAAATAACTCGCTTAAGCCGAAACTTCTGAATATCATCCAGCGTTTGTACGGATCGGAAACGAAATACAACGTTCGAAACTTTTAAGACGCATAGTTTATACTTAGTTGAAAATATTGCTGGGGATTGCTGCAGTGTGATACGGTTAAAACGATTTAGCTTTATAATCTTCGTGAAGTACGATTTATTTTATGTCTCTCGTGCTAGTCGAGTTTGGGAATTGTAAGGACTCATAATAGAACGTAAATACTGGCTGAAATCGTTTGCCTATACCTTTAGTACAGAAAAAAACATTAGAGGAGGCTCTTTGATATTAATTAGTTAGACTTAAAAATTTTAGGGACGTAAATATATTGTGAATCTCTCTACTGAACGAATAACTGAGGTAGCTTGTATAGTTGAGTCGTCTTATTATTGTAAGCGTATACAGGCTACGCAGCTACATCTGGTTTATACGATTTATTTAAACAAATTATGGAACAAATATTAACAAAAACATGTGCATTTAACAAAAAGATTACTATTGTAAGTGGTAATTTCAACATTTATTTATTAGACTCAAACTCCACCACTGTTAGATTCACATCATTGTTCAAATCTTTTTAACTTATTTAATGAACGAACAAGAGTAACTGCTACCTGCATTGATAATATTTTTCCTAATATAACTCCTTATAAAAAGAGATAATTAATATGCTTAGCTCTGATGACTGTGGGCAGCTGGCTTCATTTAATATTAATTGTGACAATAATCCAAAGGAAAGATTTTGTTTATCCCTATAAATAAAAAACGTATAGAGAATGTCTTTTAGTACTAAATCTCTTTTTCTTTTTCTCATCTACATAAATGACTTGCCTTATCTAGTTCAAGATAGGCATCAGATAGTACTCTTTGCCAAAGACACTTCACTAATATTTAAAGTGAAGCGACAACAATCAAATTACGACGAGGTAAACTGCTCTCTCAGATATAGTAAACTGGTT
This sequence comes from Phengaris arion, assembly GCA_963565745.1. NCBI lineage: Eukaryota > Metazoa > Arthropoda > Insecta > Lepidoptera > Lycaenidae > Phengaris > Phengaris arion. Next base: position 3,242,444 of record OY751442.1, read on the forward strand.
TAGTGTTAATAATTTACTTTTAAAATAAAACAAAATGTTTAAAGTTTAGCTTGCCAAATATTAGGCGAATACAAACCAATTTACTCTTCAATGATGAGAAAATGAACTTGGTAGACTCCACTGTATTCCTAGGTATTACGCTAGATTGTAAATTACAGTGGGGTCCTCATATTCCTAACCTAGCAAATAGACTCAGTTCTACAGCATATGCAGTCAGAAAAATTAGAGAAATTTTAGACGAAGAAACGCCTGGTTTATTTCAGCTAAATTCATATTAGAATGTCTTATGGCATACTTTTATGCAGAAATGATGCCGACATAAATTCAATATTTGTGCTGCAGAAGCGAGCTATTCGTGCTATTTATAAAATGTCCCTTTTTGAATCTCTGAGAGAAAAATTTTAAGAAATAGTTGTACTGGCCGTAGTAGCTTCTCAGTATATTTTGAATAATTTATTATACGTTAGAAAAAACATAAGCAATTTCAAGAAGAAAAGTGATAATCATTGTATAAACACTAGAAATAAGCATAAGCTAAATGTACCAGTGATAAGACTTAGCAAAGTAAGTAAATCTTTTAAGGGTCAATGTATACGCCTATACAATAGGATCACAGAAATCCTTCAAAACCTTCAAATTAATAAATTTAAAAAAGTAGTTAAGGAACGTTTGTGTGTTAAAGCTTAATAAAAAGTCAATGATTACGAGTATGTTAACGATTGCACACCTTGGTAATAAGATGCTCCTCTGCAAGGCTGTCTCTATGTACTTGTGTACTTTTGACTTTTTTGTATATTTAACATAGATAGTTTACAATGTCAAATATATATTTCTTTTAAAAGAACAATTTTCCATCTTTTTGCTAAAAGATGACCCCTTGCGAGTTTCTTACGCCGGTTCTTCTCGCCGGGTTAGGGTTGAACCGGTGGTAGCTTTTTCTGTTGGCTTTCCGAAAAAAGCTTGTTAAGTTTCATTTGGAAATAAAAAATAATAATTTCGTTTCATTTAATTTGGTAGGTACAGTACATATTAGTTTTACATAGTGAAACAACATTCATCAAAATATTTAATGAAATACAATCACTGCTAGTGTCTCACAGAAATCATCACTGAAATAAAAAGTTGTTGACGCATTTGCAATTTAAATCAAAACCAATTCAAATGTCTTAATGACCAGTGCTTGCCATTAATTGTCCTCGCCGTTCGAATTCTGTTAAAAAGTAACACATTTTTGGAGCCAAGTCCAGACCATGGTGAGTGGAACTAAATTGCTTTTCCTTGCCAAGTTCATTAACCATTGGCCGTGTGCTTTCCCAAATTATTTTCTACATCCATGGGGTTTAATTATACTTTTTAACGTAGCTGCTGGGTTTGAAACAATATTTCACCTTAAAATATAACACTTTTAAGAATAATCAACTTAAAGACACATTGTATATCATAATAAAATAGTGAGTTTTAAGGAGCTTTATCCAACATATTTATTGCTTCATTTTACATTTTTGACGGTTAATTTTTTCGACTACTTCTCTCACGTTTTAGCCGCTCTGATAAGTTCCGGACCATTATGACTTGCAAACCTTCAACCTTGCGTATTCGCTCTTAAACGGCTACGCACTTGCGACTCCGGAGGTTACGGGTGGTGGGTGTTCATAGGCGACGGTAATCGCTTTTCATCAGGCGATCCGTTTGCTCGTTTGCTTCCTATTTTTACTTAAAAAAAAAACTTCTGCTCTATTGCATCTGCTAAGTAATGTGACCCGATTTATAAAACTTATGAAATATGTAAATGAAAAGTGTTTGCCCGTGAACCGCATTTTCCAACAATTCAGCCTTGAATTAGAAATTTCAATGCCAACCTGATGCAGTGCTTTGTCAAGAACTAAATATTCCCTCTGTCGTACCGGGAAACGCTTTTACGGGAACACGACAGCCATTAAATTTTAAATCGTTACAGCCCGTGACATCTTATTGTGAGGCTTATTAAAATTTTAAATTGACACTAATGAGGGTGGCGCGCTTCGACATTATTCGGGTGTTGAATGTTGAAGCACATTTGTACCAGCGAAAATACCGCTCGATAAGTAGCACTTAATAAATTTACATATTACATTCTCTTGATAAATTATATTGAGCATTTCATGAGGTACTACAACTAGAAGACTATAATATTTCATTTTAGTTTTTAGTACGGTTTGGTATGCTAAAAACTTTCATCTGTAGATATACTTCGATCGATCAATCTTCATACATAAACATTATTATCAGCCTGTAAAGATTATCAAAATGACGACGCGGCGTAATTACCTCAACTCATTTCTTTGCGCTTCCATAGCCCCCCGAGCCCCCGGGCCCACTCATAACCCAGCGATACGCCGGCTAATTACGCCCCTGATTGACAGATTCGGGGCGGGCCTTTCATCGTTTATTAATACCCGATACGGATATGAGACGCGGATATTCCTATTGACAGCCCATAAAATTGGGGTTTTTTTGCCGATCCTAATATTGAGCCGTGTTTTCAATACGTTTTTGTGATGTCTGCGGGGAAATGTTTTTTTATGTTTACGTATTTTAATTAAGGTATTGAATGGTTGGAAATATGAAATGAAAAGCTCTACTAGTAATGTCACACAAAAATGACGACAACGGAGGCATTGATTTTTGCCGTCATATTTATGAAACAAGATCACATAGTGCTTTGAACTAAATATTCAGGAAATACTTCAAGTGTCTACTTGTTGACATTATTAATATCGATCAAAAAATTGCAAAAAAACACGTTTGTTGTATGGAAACCCCCATTACATAGATTAAAAAGAAACAACTATTTATTGCACAAACATGACTAGTATTTATGTTATTTATTTTTACCCGACTACAGCATATCCAAATAGTCAGTCATGAATTTGACAGTCTATTTATTTATGTATGTATGTTTGTTCCACCATAGCGCCTAAACTACTAGTCTCATTTCAATAAATGAGGTGTCAATAGATTCGTTATAATAGACCGCGCCCATGGACACTGTACAAGTGTTGCCATTCTTTAATTCCAATCGGAGTCCTCACTGCAAAACAAAGCAGGCATTGTCAATCGTTCTACACGTGCGGCCTGTGGAACTTTTTCAGGCGACGGACACACAGCGCACTACGACGAGTGCAATACAATAACATATCCAGGATGCTGTTTGGACTGTCGCGTTTATGTCTGCGGAGGCAAATACAGATTGTTTTTACACAATCATAAAACTGGGACTTTATTATGATCCGGAACCCGCCGGATTCTGAACCATACAGTCCCAGCCTTAGGAAGCGAAGTGCCAATTCAAAATGTTACTAATTTCGTACATTGTTTTTTTTTATCTGAAATAAATGATTTTAATTTTAATTATTTCCATGGCTATCTGCGAGGCCTTGGTATTAACCACACCGGCTTACTCAAGTCAAATCGTGGCCTCCTACGGTAAAAGGTAAATAGCTATCTAAAGAAAAAACATTACTATTCTTGGCTGAAGGAAGTACAACAAACTCCAGGTCTCGTTTCCTTGTTATCCAGCTTAATACGCCGTAAAATCACAATAGACCGGATTGAAAGTCGTTTAGATCATAATACGAGTCGTAGTCTCGGATTAGCATTACAGTGCTCGGGATTAGCTTCAGATAGCTTATCTTAATGTAAACCTGATCCTATTCTGGTAAATATGTTATTAGTGAATGTGGAAATATGTCGGTAAAGACTATCCTAGATTATGTTGAAAATAGGTTGTTTGTGTGGCAAAAATATTCGTCGTTTATATTTTTAATATATTTAATTATATTGTGATTATTGACTATAACTCGACTTACTTAAAATTATCGCAAAGGTTAAAACCGCGCCTACATATTTTTGATAGATAACATAGTAAGCTTTGAATAAAATAATAAGATTTACACTAATTATGTAAAAAGGTTGGAATATTTTATTACAATACTACCCACAAATTTTAACATTTTTTTGCATTTATCAAGTAATCAACCTCAATATTTCAGAATTTATATATTAAACATGAGAATTGTCTATTTCACAATCTTCAAATAAGTGTCAAAAAGATTATTCGTAAATTTTGTCACTACTTACTTTATATCGAGCGAAACAGACAATTCATTCAAATAAGCTATCTGATATTTATCAGTAGATTGTGAAACAGGCGGGTGTCATTTGGTCTTTACCCCTGTTCAATAAAAATTCAGATAATGATGATAAATACGATGTTAATGGTGGTGACCTCTTCCACAGGCGAGGTGGAGCGGCTGCTGCGCGAATACCGTCAGAACCAGGAGCTGGTTCGCAACATTGGCGCGCACTACTACCAGATCATTTACCCCGTGCAGCTTCGACACCACGAGAAGATGGGCATCTCTACCAGAGAGGTCAACACGCAGAAGGTGAGAGAGACGGATATAGGGTAGAGCTACGAACAACAATACTACCGAAGCGTAACTGAGCCAAAAAAATGGTTCTACGAAAAAGTTACCGCGGCGGGCGGAGGTCAAAATAAGACACCGCGCGGCTTGCGGCGCGGCGCTTCAGTCGGTGGGGTCGCGCGGTTGCGTCACGAGAACATTGCATCGGACATATTAAAAAAAGACACCACACGGTGGTTGGCGGCGGTTCAGTCTGATGCACACTCGGGTCGTGCGGTTGCGTCACAAATTAGTATAAAATTTATTATCAATCCAAAAGGCACACAGAAAACTTTTTTTGTAGAATACTGTTATTATACACAACCAGGGGCGTGCGCTCCCTGTAGGCAGAAATGCAGTGCTTTACTTGTCATTCACAGATATTTTAATAAAACGTTCGTACGTTTTAGATGACTTTAATTAATAGTAAATAAATTAATTAAAAAAATATAATAACTTAAAACGCCTAATATTTTATAAATAGCAACGCATGCCGGTAAGTTCTGCAGGAAAAATCATCGCATGTGTGTGTAATTTTCATACTTCGCAAACGCACACATCCATGAATATCGACATGATTATATAGCGGTAACTCATGCGGCAGGCGATGGCCGAACCGAGCTGGGAGCTCGGTTCGGCTATCCGATCGCTTCCGAAAACCGCCGAACTGGCTTGTCGGAAATTATTTGTTGCCTATAATCCGACTAAAAATAATACGACGCAAATCTAATGAATCATGTATGCACATTATGCATTTTTGTTTAGTAAGGTTTTATTTATTTAAATAGAAGAAACATTTTGTGTTTCGCGGGGGCCATATTGCATATTTCATGTGATAAGCATTGTTTACAATTTAATCGCTCCTGTTTATTTATAGTTTTCTTAAAAGATTTTTCATTTTAACATTTGAAAGTGTGTACATTTAACAGTTTCTTACTGAGTTTCTATAATAATTGTAGTGATTTGATTTTACTAGTGCGTTTGTTAATTTTTTTTTAAATGTTATTTGATTGTAAGGGTTTGCGTTGATAATGTGTGTTTATTAAAAATTAAAAATCACAAGTTCTCACAATTGTCATTCAGTGAAAAGATTCATATTCTGTCTAAAGGTAGGTGTGTACCCGAGTTACAATAATTGAACCAGCAAAAAAATAATGTAACTCGAAAATTTCTTGTTAAAAGTTATGAAACGTGTGGTTATGTACACACGATTAAATTATATTGTTTTCCTTGCATATTATTTAGTAATTCTAGTACAGTGTGGACTGATTCGGGATATTCAGATTTAAATAATTTCTATTCGGCCTCACTCACTTGGATAAGATATTTGAGGTGGCCGAAATCTTGCGTTTATTTACATCGGGATATAGTAATCTCAAGTAACCGGAACCTTGAATATGTGAAAATTGAAGCTGACTGACTGGTGAGTAGTTATAATATTTTAAAATATGCTTATTATTTTACTTATTAGAATTTCTTCCGCCGTGACGATCGATCGCTGTTTTGTCTGCGTTGCCGTAGAAGATGTACATGAATAGTAGTACATCTAAGACTTGCTCTGTTGGCATGGTTTCGACTTAGAGATCCGTCGCTTGGCTGTAGCTATGCTAAAAATCTATAAACGAAAAAGTTTTTGTGACAGAGTACTTCGCCGCATACCCAGTGTCATAATCCTGTGCACGCCACTGTACACAACCATCCCCGTGTCTCTTTTAACACCAACTAGCTGGTAGTTGCAGGTGCCACTTCGTTTACGTGGAACTATTAATATAAGGGCACCCTATTTTTTTAAACGGAACCCCACGATAAAAATAGCCTAAGTTACTCCTTATAAAAACCGCTATCTGCCAATGAATGTCCGGTCAAAAACGGTCCGGCCGTTTCATAGATTGGCCGGAACAAACAGACAGATAGATAGATAGACGGATGGACAAACAAAGAAATATTTTGATAATTGATTATGTGCCTATATACTATCATAATATTTGGCATTTAGTGCGAAGCTGGTAATTTTAAATTACAAACAGACACCTAAAATTTTATTTATTACCATAAATAAATGTATTTGTAGTATTATTTGCATATTGTATAGATCAAAAGTTGAAAGATAAGCCGTAACCTTTTCAAGTATTGTAATTACTTTTCACGTGTCTCCCAACTCCTATGCAGGCTCCGCTGCGGCAGAGGGCCGCGACCGGCAATCCGTTTGCCCGGGAAATTTAGTGCTGTGTAACAATAAAATTACTCACTGCACCGAAACTTCGTTATTTGAATGCCTTTGTGCTTTGGGAATTTATAAAAAAAGTTTAATTTAAACTAGACTCTAATCTATGTACAGTCAAATTGCATGAAAAAATTTTAGGTTTAGAAATCCTGATTTAAATTTGTATGCGTAGTCATTAATTTAGCAAAATTGCGTGTCTTCATATCACACGACTTTAGTTAATTAAAGTTTTAAGAAATATGTTCTCTCGCACCTTTAAATCTAAATAAGTAGGTATTCGCGAAAGTCTCGTTTGCGTGGCAAAGTCAAAACTAAGTCGAATCTAATGATACTTCTCGAACTCAAATGCGACAAGCCGTTTAGGCTCGAGAGCGTGCCAAAGAAATATATACACAGTACATACATGGGTATGTAATATGTGTGTACTGTGTATAGTGTGTATATACTCGAAAAACATAACCCTCCTTCTGGCACAGGCGGGTAAAATATATAGAAGGTAACATAATGCAATCGTCTCACGGCCGGTTTCAATAACATACAACTTATTATTACATATTAAAAATGACATCTTTGGGTATCATTTGCCGGTTTTTTGCGTTACAATAGATTAACTTAATTATGGTATATTTGTGTGACAGCGAGATCGCTCATAGCGATACCAAATGTGACGTTTTTAACAAATAGTTATTTGTACCTAGATAGGTTATTGAAAAAAAAAAACGGTCTGTTTTTGCGTTTTTTCGATCAAATCACAACACAAGAAGATCGAAAAAAGTTTATTCTCATTTAATCGCATGCGGCATATTTACAGGCTGTTCCCAAAGCATACTAACATATCATTTGTGTGTCAAAGGAAAGGGGATTGGCACAAAGGCTCCGTTCTAATTAACAAGTATGAATTATTCCCAGCTCTTGACGCCGTGATTTATGTGGCCCAGAAAAAAGTTTCTATGATGCCTTACTTCTGTGAAGCACTTTTTGTATACCCGACAGTTTGTGGTGTGTCATGTTTAAAATGAAGCCACCTGATGTCCATACTTACTAAGGGTGGGGTTTTGGTTTGTTATAAAAAAGTGTAAAACTAATAAAATATATACTACTTGAACGCTTATTATATTTTTACTAGCTGATGCACGCAACTTCGTTTGCATAAAACTAACGGAAACTGAACCCTATTTTTTGAAACGGAACCCTAAGATAAAATAGCGTATGTTAGACCGTATAACATCAGCTATCTGCCAGTGAAAGTGTTAATTGGTCCAGCCGTTTCAGGGATTAGCACAAACAAACAGACAGACAGACGGACAATATTTTTATTTTTTTATTTTTTATTGTAAGTAACCGTATACATAATACTTTAAGATGCATTATGTGAAAAGCTGTTAATTTTAAATTACAAACATACACTTCCATTTTATTTATTTGTATAGATACATTAGTAGATTTTGGACAAATTTTAAGATTAATCTAACATCTTAAAATTTGTCCAAAATCTACTATGTATCTATACAAATAATAAAAATGGAAGTGTCTGTGTGAAGTGAAGTGTTCTTTTAAAGTAACGATATCCGTACCATGTTACGTAAAATAAATTAATCCCTGTATTACTGGTCGTTTCTCTCTATTTCTTAATTTCGAATTTCGATATTCCAAAGGAAGAACTCGAACGAGTCTCCGCTACGATCGAAAAAGAATTAATTACGAAGTTCCCGTGTGTAGAATATTTATTACCTGCAAAAGACGCGGCGAGTGATCGCGGCCTCAAGTTCTGCGCAAGTTTAATTGGCTCAGATATTGTGTTTGCTGAGCCGTTTACGAGCCGGTACACTCCGTAGTACGTGACAGTAGCTCGCATTGACAGGAGCGAGCTACTGGCCTTCTCTAAACTATATAATATAGCTTAAGGGACAGTTCACACCGAAACCACATGATTCGCTCGCGTTCATACAGTATCCCACGGGAACACTGTACTTTCTCGGGGTAAAATGTAGCTTATGTTTTAATCCAAAGCACAAACTGCTACCATGCCAAATTTTATCGAAATCCGTTCAGTAGTTTTTGCCTGATAGAGTAACAAACATACATCCATCCATCCTCACAAACTTTCACATGTATAATATTAGTAGGATTGACCCTAATTGAAGATCACGTTAAATTGCAATAGTTTGAATTTGGAGCTGAATCGAGCTGCGCGTCGTGTCGCGTCTCGATGTCAACTGACGCTTAAGTGGCTAAAGGTAGGACCGCACTACGCGTAATTACGCGACTGGTCACGGCCAAATATTCTTTGTATTAAATTGTATGAGATATATTGCAACTATGCGACGCGCAATCCATTGGGGTATTATTAGTAGGGGAGTGTCAGATCGCGTCACTCCGCTGCCGCTTAGTGCGGTCTCACAATTATTCAAAAGCAGGTAGGTAAATATTGAGGCTATAAGCTTAAACCTTTATACAATACGTTTCGTCTACTAAGCTTTTGTAATAGGTACACTCCGTAATTCTCACAATCACTACAAACTTCACAGAGCACACTTGTCATCAATCAGTATAGATAGTTTTCTAAGGCAATTGTTTTACTTCCACTGTATTCCCGCTGGAGTCAGCCGCTGTCTGCGTCTGATGCAGTCCACCAATTAGCTCCGCAAACATCTGCTGGATAGCTTAGAGTAAACAACACATACAACTTATGCCCAGGAGAGGTTGTTTATGTGTATAAATTATATGTATACTCATGAGGAATGTGTATAAATATTATAGAGAGGCCTAAGCAGCCTGTGAAACGTAATTGTATATTTTACTACACAAATATTAATTATTATTGTTAATAAAAATCACGTTTCTTGTCACCCTTATTTATTCTGTCGTCATAGCATCATATCAATAGAAATACACTTTCTGTAAAAAATTCAAATGTCTAGCTATCACGGTCAAGAAGATACAGCCTGGCGAAGGACGGACAGACAGACAGACAGGCAGCGATTTCTCAGTCCGTTCCTAATAGGGTCCGTTTTTACCCTTTCAGTACGGAAGCCTAATATGTTGCCAATTAACTTTTAGAAAATGCTTAAAATATTTCGTAGTCAAACGCCGAATCATCTTTATATTTTCCAGAGCTAGTTTTCGTAGGTAACTTCTTCATGGATACATCAAGTTTCAACTTGAAATATCCCAGGAGATGTCATCCATCTTGGATTCCAACTTTAGGTAACTGATTCTCAAATCCCAAATTACATATTACATAAAATAACTCTATTTCTATTTCGTCTTCGATCAGTGTTATTCGACTTAAAATCACTTTTCCGCTTTTGAATAAGTAATAGACGGTGTTTACCAAAACTAGTTAGTAGAAGTTTGTGAGGATGGATGGATTAACGGATGGATGGATTAACGGATGGATGGATGTATGGATGTTTGTTACTCTTTCAGGCAAAAACTACTAAACGGATTTTAATGAAATTTGGTATGGTAGTAGTTTAAGCCCTGGAATAACATATTGGCTACTTGTTATTACGAAAAAGAACAGTGTTGCCGTGGGATACCTACAGTATAAAAGCTTGTGTTTAAACATTTCTTTTATAAAATAAAATATAACGCATAAAAGAGCTATCAATATCAATATATGGAGCGATCATATCAATATGCGATACTCAAATAGTGAGAAACAAGTGAGGGCTTTAATATGAAAATCCTTGCGAGTGATGTCGAAAAAACGATGTCACTCGGGGATATAGGGAGATAGTTCATAATATTTAGGTTCAACTTACACTAAGCGCAACGCGAAGCGTCATATTGTATTTACAGGCTTTGAAAAGCTATTCTAAGTCATAATCTCAAAAATGATATTACTAGGCACTTCACCTCACTCTTTCCTTCATTGTCAGATAATAGAGACAGAATGATTTTTTTTCTATCATTTTACTGACACAGTTTAAAAATCTGTGTATATAATAAATCTAATTCATGAGGCTACTTTAGTATTTACGCCATATGAATTGCACATCTTTTCCAATTTCTTATAGCAAAGTTGTTCGTACCTACTGAAGATTTTTAATCTACGTCAGGGTACCACAATACTGCATATCGGCTGTACGTAAAATGACATCCTGAGGCTGGGACTATATGCTCCGGAATCCGGAATGCCGGTAAAAATTCAGCGCACTGAAAATATAACTCTGCGTTAATACAATAGAGATGAACATGGAAGTTTCGAGTGTCGAGCTGTCATAATACATGAGTGTCGAGTCACATTGACATTTGACTCGACACTCATGTATTCGATTTTCAACTCTATTGTATGTATTAGCGCAGAGTTTTATTTTCTACGGCCTTCCGGATTCCGGATCATATAGCCGGCCTTAACACAACTCTGTATCTAACTACATACTTGCATATAAAATGTACGTGGATAAAGATGACATTTTTCTGACTGACATTTAAGATTATTATAAATCGTTTTGACGTCGACGAGCTCAGTGTGGGTGGAACTTTACGTTCAAATATTACAAGTGTCGCCGGAGTATTATTGTGCAAACATGAAACATTATGAAAACATAAAACTCCCTAAGAGAAACTTGTAAGAAGGTAGAACAATGTTACATAACACAAAAGTTAACTTCTTCCCCCTTAATACGCTCAAGATGCGTCTCAATTGTTAATAACTTACTTTTATTTTTGTTTAATTTGAATTCTTACATATTATTATTACGAAAATGGCTGCAAGAATTACCATGAAATTTAGTATGCAGCTAGCTTTGGGGGAGAAAAATCGATCTAGATAGGTCTTATCACTGGGAAACTGAGCATTTTTAGACTATGTATGTTTTTTCTTACGTCGTGCAGATATATATCAAAAATTTCGACTCTATTATGTCAGTCCGATTGGCATTTTGGCAGAGATATTATGTATAATTTTTGCTTTGTTCGAAAATTCGGAATGTGATGGGTTCGAATACCGGTCACATAAATATTTTAGTGATTCTTTTTATTTTTTAAATTTATCAGAACTCCGAGCAATTCTTGTTTACCCAGGTACTAATGCTTCACATGCAGAAGTTATTGATGACACGCTTTAGTATATTGGAAGATCTGGAACGGATTTTGACTGTGACATTTCAATTCTGTCTGGAATACTAAATTAAAAAAATGTATAAAAAGAAACGACAGAAACAAATTACAAGGCACAATTTTTCCATTACGTCCCAAAGCTCATTTCTTGGCCCTGGACGGAGACTGACGATCCAATTTCAATATATTTTTCTTCAAAGTAAAGCCATTAAGTTAGTACTCTCAGGTTTGCCTGCGACGCATTTTTCTGTTATTAAAATCTGAACAGGATCTTTAGCTGGGTCATGAAATAATTACCAAGAATGAAAATAATTTCCAATTCTTTTGAAGTTCCAAATGAAAGTTAATATTGAGGATGTATTTTATTGTGACTTTATGAATTGACTTTAGAAAGTCGAATTGTTTTTTTGTATAATGAATTATTTACTTTTTGTATTACCCGTTGAATTTTATACTTTTTAAAGAGCCTTTTTACTAAATTTATAACACTAGGTTTTTTTAATATACTCCTGTAACTTTAAATATACAATCCACCATTGTCATTCAATTTAGTTTCATATAACTTCAACCAGTATTGATTTTGAACCATGATTTACAAATCGAAACTACATCCCTTAAGAAAGCATTATCTGGCAATACGTCAGACTTCAGTAGATACGTCGTTAATCATCTGCCAAGGCTGAATTAATAACTCAAATATTATTGGGTTTTTACAAGTTTTGGCGCCAACCCAACGTCTTTGTTATACAAAATAAACAAATAAATAGTCATACGATCACAAATGGACTATGTGAGAAGTTATCGGTCAGCGGGTTCGCGGAGCGTTCGTAGAAATGTGATGGCTCCGACAAACTAAATTATTCAATTCTTTCGTAAGCTCTCGCATCCATCCACGAGCGTTTTTTTGTGGTTGCAACCACAAAAAAAATGCTGAATATTGTCAAATCTGACATTTGACATGTGACACTTTAATTTTTAGCTCAATTGTATTAGCGCACAGTTCTACATTTTACAGTGCAGTTTTTTCTGTAGCGATCACAAAAAAATATCGTGGGAACGTAGCCTCAGGCCGTATCTCCACCGCCACCGTCGACGGGACGTCAACGAGAACGAGATTATTTCTGGTCGAGATTAGATTGACGGGACGGGCATGCGGTGGCCAGACGGCTATAGTAAATGTATGTATCGCTACTTCGGTACCGTCATGTCTTTCTCGTTGATGTCCCGTTGACGGTAGCGGTGGATAAACGGCCTTAGGGCCTGCCCCACGTCCACGTCACAACGTCATCAACGTGATACAGCTCGGTGACTCGGCACGGTGCCATGTCGTGGGACAACGTTGCCTCAGAACGGCGCAGAATGTAACGAAATTTGACAACGCACGGCGATCCGGCGTCGTGACGTGCATCTTTACGGCGATGTGAATTAGCATGTTATGTTAAAGCACCGTGCCGCGACACCACAACGTGAAAACGTTGACGACGTGGTCGTCGGTCGTCGTGGATTGGACATGTGGACAAGCCGTAACAGCATACTCCGAGAACAGAAATACGGTTAAATAATATTTTATCAATAAGTAATAGGAAACCGTTTAATAAGAATGAATATTTTTGCGTGGCGCCGCGTTACTCGGAACGCTTACGCTACGACAGTGTATACACTGTCTGTTCCGTAACGTTCCGAATTTTCCATACATTACATATATCAACAGTAAGATGTAACTGTCAATGTCATTATTGACATTGACAGATGTCATAAGTAAAGCCTATCGAGTTAGTTTATTTCAGTTGGCCAAAAGGCTATACATAGTGTAGACGTATATATTGTGTTAAGCATATCTCATTACATATTGTAATACGTATTTGTAAGCACCAATAAAGGAGAGTATAAGAATTGCTGCTGTATTATTATCATCACCACACGAGCGCAAGAAGGACTTACAATCGAGAGGTCATAGACCGATACATTGTCTAATTATCACGTTCAGTTTAAAATTCTTAGTAATATTTTTGTACGTCCAGAGGATAAGATTTTCAGTACTTTTAAACAAGTATAGTTCTAGAATAATCTGTCATGTGTGTAGGTACTACTTCCTGACAGTTAAGCGTATTATATATATTTTAAGTACCTGGGAGACTGAGCTTTGTTTCCCAGCGATAAAACCCTAGCTATATATAGAGATCGATTTTTCTCCCCCAAAATTCCGTGCACACTAAATTTCGTGGAAATAATTGAAGCCATTTCTGAGATTCTGATTAGGTATAAATATACAAGAATTGCTCGTTAAAAGTATATGATACATAAGCGACGTCGTGATAAATGATAAAACCAAGTTGAAAAATGAGGACGGACAAAAGGCTTAGCATTCTCTTCCGACCGTACAATATCACTTTTTAGTATTCCCACATACTCCAAGCCGTACAATGTGCTATCGCGGCCCGCAGCCGGCGACCGTGTCCTCGTGCTGGCGCGGCGGATTTGCGTTCTTTCCAGCCAAATATGTTTGCTAATTCTCAGCAAATACCAACGAAACGTGCTTATTTGTGAGTGCGCTCTGTAAAGAATAGAATGCGACGATGCCACATTCTGTTACATGATTTTTTTCAATACAAAATTCTGATAAGTGTAAATTAATTTAATGGTGATAAAAGAAAAAATTTAATAAAAAAAAATACGTTGACCTAAAAGTTTCAAAAAGTAGGTTTCCTTGAATATTCACACAGTTAAAGCCCTAACAAACAACCGAGACTAGAAGAGTAATTAAAATGGAGCTCAAAACAATACCAACTTCTTTAAGGTTATGCCTAAATAAATAAATTCCAAAATAATGAGCGCGGAGGCAGTTGGCGGAGTTGTTCCCGAGTTTCCGCCACGATTCTTACCCTGTTACTGGAGCTGGGAGCTCGCATAAATTATCCAACATGGAATAGTTTACGGTTTATGTTTACAAACTTACTAACCGCTATTTTCTTTGTAAAAGTTTGCACAGATTCAATTACTGATCCGACAGAGAAGTTTCACTTAACCGTGTTACGGCAGGACGGTTGAATTTCTGGGTTTATGAGTTCGCCAAAGATTATTAGGGTAAGCGTTTATGAAGGCGTTACGGTTTATGAGTACTTTAGTTTTTGCATGTAAAGCTACAAACTTTAAACTGCTTGCTGTTACATAAACTCTCCGCACACACACAGCGCCAACGGGAGGCAAACAGAAGGTCGTCTGAGTACTGCTACTTGATTTGATTAAATTTGTTTTGAATCGCAAGGTAATTTCGTTTAAGTAAGTCTCGACTTCAAAGTAAATCAGACGAGACATAAGAACCATTGAGAGAAGTTAGTCTTGCGCATCTCGCGCCCGATACTTTTTGATTTAGTTGACGAGGTCCATTTTGTTAAATCAAATGAATTCAGATATAACGAGCCTTTCCAGAAATCGTCTGAAGGACAAAGAGGCGTTGACATCGATGTGGTTATTTTTTGTTAAGAGAAAAAAATAACTACCTACTAGAGGTCACTCCGTGTCGGAAGGAGATCCGGCATGTCGCCATACATTTACTGCCTGGAAATTAAAATACGTGGCCACAAAAAATATTTATTGTAAGTTGTACTTTAAGAATATAGGAACAACAAAGCAATAATATTATACATCAAACTCGGTTCATAAAAGATAATTGATTAAATACAACCTAACCTAGTTCGATACATTAATAGTGTTATTGTTAGTGGCGGTTTGCGGAAAAGCGACATCTATTAGGGGTGATGTCAATTACATAATTAAATTAATAACTAATTTGTTTGGTAACGCAACGCAACAGATAAATGATAGATGTCGCTTTCACGTTACGAAAACCAAAAATGTATTATTATATTTTATATTGTGTATTAATAGACTTCTTGGTATAAATGTAAATAGTATCTTATATCTATTTCACATCCCAAGTAACATTTTTTTTTTCATAAAACTAGTATTGAACTGTTGAAATATAGAAAAATAAAATAAACTTTATACTGCAATAAAAATAAATATATCTATTGGGCCACTTGGAGCTTTTATGGCTCAAATTTACAGTTTACAGCATGATAACCATAGACTATACAGATATGATGACAACGATTACCACAGATAGGTATGTATTTTGCACATGAATGCTCTGATATTCGGATATTTATAACTTTTTATCCTCAAATCCTAAAAATATAATATATTTTTATATATAATAACTTTTTAAGTATGTACTATAAAACCATAAAAACATATGTTCGAAACTTGGTCGCTCTTGATGTAAAATTGGGCAGGATTCACCAGTGTCCTTTGTCCTAATTTTTTTATGTTTAAACTTTTTATGGATTATTTTTCCTCTAAGATAGAAAAAATTTAAATATTGCGACAGATTGACAAACATCAATATGTAACAAAATTGTATCTATCAAACGTGCAGTAGCGTGTGCTAATAATCTGAGGTCAGTGTGTGTTGTTGTTATTTTTATTAATTAAATGTTTTTCTAAGCACTATAAGAAATATTTGCTTTCTGCACACTTTCCTCCACAGAAACATTAAATTACCGGCAAAATTTCATACTCCCACAGTTACACAATTCTCGTAAAACTGTGCTGAAACTTTTTGATTCACGTATTATTTAATTATAGTAATTAGACTAAGGGCAACGGTAACAAACTTCTCGTAACTCACCATTAAAATGTCTTATAGGTTATAATAATAAGGTAAATCAATCAAATGTTAACTGATTTTGGGGCAGTTCACTTTCATTTCATGTAATGAGGGTTTTTGATATTTTTTCTGGCAGACCCAACTCACACAAAGCGTCATCTGGTGGCGTAAGTGGTACTAAAACACGGTCAATAAGATTTTCGATTCTTTTTCTGTCACCAGGGGGCTCTTGGTAGCTCGACGGCCTTGTCGTGTCAAAAAGCTGTCAGATGTCATGAATTTAAAAACCCTCATTGACTGTTCGTCAGAACATTTTCAATTATTCGAGTTTACGTAAAAACGGGTGCCCAAATTTCAATTAACGGAAGCTCTATAAAAAGCAATTAATAAATTAATTAGATAATAAAATTTAATAAATAGCCCATAAAATTATTGTATGATAAGGCCGCTGCCGATGGTGATGTACGAAATTATCGGCACCATTAGCACGTAAGTTTGGAATCTCATCGTCAGTTTCAATCGCGTGGCGCGTCTCGCGGAGCTCGGGCCGTATGCGGTCTGCGGTACCTGCATACTTCCCTTTGAGTTTCCAGATTAGTTGCCGAGTTACCGTTGTTTGATTTAGTTTGTTTAACGCGGTTTACTGCTGGGAATAAATAACAACAATATTTGTTTTATTTCATGAATCCCCGTCCGACTTTGTATGTACATTGTAGATAGTTGTGTTCAATTTTAGAAGCCTATTTTCTGAGGATTACACGTGGCTTCTTAGTTTTGCCTCAGGGCGAGAACTTACTGATATTGAACCTTAAAGTTAGTTCATTATACAATATGTTGTTGCAGGGCAGAGGATATGGACCAGACTACCAACAAGGCACGAGATCAAGAGCAAGGGTAAGATTTTACGATTTTTAAGATTTTCGTCACGTACTAGCAGCAAAGTGTCTTGGCAAGAGACATAATACCCGACAAATTTCTGGCCTCTTTCAAGACCACCAGTGCTTTAATTAGGAGCTAGATTAAAGGCATCGCGGTGATACATGAGAAATTTCGAGATATCATTCCGGGTGGCCCTTGACGCTTTGAAAATGTCATTTTGAAAGCAATATCGTTTGCTTTTGATTCACACTCATTCCTGGATAATTAAGATGTGTATCTGGGATTCGCCTACGTAGGTGTGAATTATAAATAATAGAGAATTTTAGCTTTCTGCTTTGCGATATATTATTACCTATATTACATTCGCCTTACGACATTGGAGAATATTAAAGTGTTATGTACAAGGTAGATGTTTCAGGAAAAAATTGGCATCTTTATTTTTTTTAAATATGTGTATCACAATCTTCAAATAACTGTCAGATAAATTAACTGTCTCTGTCGCTCGATATAAGCAGTGATAAAACTGCCGAATAAGCTATTCGACACTTATCAGGCGATTGTGAAACAGGGCCTAAGTATTATTTAGTAAGATTTTCATTTATCATTAAGTACATAATATAGACGCTAGTTTAGGTTTAGCCATTCTGTAAAAAAATAATACGACATCTGAAACACTTTTTATTAGGGAATATGCATTTGATTTCAATCAGCAAAAGTCGTATATTTTCCAAAATGAAACATAAATATGGACCGAAAAATGCAACTTTTTTTTTTTTGCTATGATTGAAAAATGAAAATTACCCTTCAAATCCTTGTTATTTGTTTAGATTAAATCAAAATAGCGGGTTATTCGTGTCATTTTTTCTTGCAGCAATCATATACATAAATCCAGTAGTTAAGTTACTAGAATTAATTTTTTATATACGTTTTCAACTGCGGTTGCGACCAGTGACGTCATTTGTCGTGCATTGTTTGTATAGGGCGTTTTTAAAATTTATCCAACGATATCACTTTTGTGATGAATGTATTTCGTCAACGGTTGATCGCATGTATAACATTGCAAGAAAAATAATTCCCATGTTCTTTTCGAAAAGCAAATAAACAATCTAAGAAATAGGGATATTGACTTACTGGAAACGATCTAGAAACTATCGGAAGCCTATAAGTCAAATTAATAACCACCAAATCCTTTAATCCCTGCTCTTCAACGCCTCACGTTGGCATTATGATATGGATTTAATTCAAAGCGCGTCATCACGTTAAATCACACCTGGCAACATTGGCACACGTGTACCAACTTACATACCTCATTTGCCTTCACCTGACGAACTACAAGCTAATACAGCTCCTAAATCCAGTAACTTAAGATCACTTTCCCCTACCTCAACTAGCACAAATATTGCTCTTATGAAGATATTGGTTATTTACAGAATTAATTTAGCAAAGTTGCAATATCGTACTTGGTAAATCCAGGTGTATGCCATATTGAGTTTTATTAATATGGCGATAAAGCTCATGTTAAGCTGGATCTAGTCAGGATGTCATGGACAGTGTTTAGGTGACTGCTTCTTGTTACAAAATATTGTGTTGGACACAATTTTAATAGCCGCAATCTTGTCCAAGTCCAGCTATGCAATAATTTTAGATACATAATAATTTTTATAGGAGGACATGAAGCATAATTTTTACCTATCACTGAAAACTTCTAATTGACTTCATGGTGTCAATAAATGTAATCTTATTGTAATTTGTTATAAGCTGTAAATTTTCTGAATAAAGTAAATAAATAAAAATCGTATAACTCATCAATAATGCGTCTCAACAAAATTGCAGAGCCAAAAACGCGACAAACTTTTCTAGAATTTCGTCTAAAATACTAACCGATAGATCCGTTGATCGAAAATTGTATTTCCGTTGTCCCGCATTAAATGGTTGAGACGTATAGAATTGGTGTGGATACAATATAGAGCGCGCTTAGTATTCGAAGAAGCGATACCGGTTAAGCCCCGTGTCTCAGGACTTTGAATTGACGAAGCAATTCCGAGGGAGATTCGACTTAGATACGATTCTATAGCGGCCTGCGGGGCGTTGCAAATGGAGACTTCATGCCTCAACGCCCATGCAATTCATGAAAATGGCTCTCTGGGATGCGCGTCAATAGTTTTCACTCGAATCAAATTTCTTTGCAAAGTTCTGTGTGTTAATCGTCTAATACAAAATGTACTTCTCTCTAGACTGTACATGTCCTATTTCACAAACGGTAGTTGAGGTTGTTTTTAGGGTTCCATACCCAAAGGTTAAAAACGGGCTCCTTTATGAGAATTTGCTGTCAGTCCTTCCGTTTATCTGTTACCAGGCTGTATATCATTACCGTGATAGCTAGACAGTCGAATTTTTTCACAGATGATGTTGCCGCTATAACAAAAATTACTAAAACAGAATAAAATAAATCACCGACCTGATAAACTCAAACTAAATTTATAACCGTGATCGCGCCTGCACGTGACCCTTCATGCGCGAGTCCGACTCGCACTTAGCCGGTTATTATGCACTACTTATAATTACTTCCAAAGAATATTTCTAGTAGTAAAGCCAATAATTATTTACAAAATATAATAAGCAGTTAATAATAACCTACAATTCATAATCATCAAATGTCTAAGACGCAATAAAGCATAAAAATAAATCGAGGCTTACAAAATAACCGAATAGAGAATATCAGAAAATCCTCTCCAACACAACGGGCCCATAGTTGCAAATAGTAAGATAAAATGAAGAAGCTCGGTCTTAATTACGTACGTGATGGGGCGCGGCTCTTCCGTAATTATTTCAGCCTTTATATTTTCCTCTTATTGGAAAAAAGCGGGAATCCAATCGTTGGCGTCTATGACGTGAATAATTTTCAAACAGGCTTTGACGTTTTTAATTATGGGCTCTTAATTATGCCGCTGAATTCCGCGCAAATATCGGTAAATATTATTCGATGATTTAATTTGTGTTTTTTTTTCGGAATGTTAATAATTTTGTTGTACATGCCTTTTGCTGGTTTGTGTAAACAATTGTCGTCTGTGTTTACTGTTTTATTAGCTACATTTACATTAAAAGTCTAATTACTTGTTGTAGCAGTCATTGATGTTATCTGAAAGATCAATAAGGCATACTTATTGATCTTTCAGATAACATTAATGGCAGAAATTGATAAAATAATTATTTTATCAATTTCTTAAAATAATTTTTATATTTTTTTTTTAAATAATTTCAATTCAAGCAACATTCTTCTCAATTGAGAAGAATGTTGCTTGAATTGAAATTATTCATTGAAGCAATTTACTAACTACACCTATGTATAAACTAAAGCTTTTATAGGAATATTCATCCACTAGCTTTTGTTCGCGGCACCGCCCGCATACACGTACAGTAATCCGACGGGAACACTGTACTTTTTCGGGATGAATGAATGAAAATGATGAAGTAGCCTATGTATTAATCCAGAGCTGAAACTTAAACCATACCAAATTTCATCAAAATCCGTTCTGCATTTGTTGCGTGAAAGAGAGTCCATCCATCCATTAATCCATCCTCACAAACTTTAACATTTATAATAATAGTCGCAGGATAATATGCGCTGAAGTTAACAAATTCAATATTGATGAAACTTTTTAAAAGGAAATTCTTGTTTATCTTGAAAATATTGTCCCGTGAATCGTGAGTGACGGGTGGTAAAGCATGATATATCGACAGCAGTTTGACAAAAGGAAAAGGCTTTCGGAGATAAGACCTGCGTTGGCGGTGCTAGTCAAGGCCATTTGTACGTCTTCTGTCCTGACCATTTGATCCAGCTCCAGAGTGATTGTGTTCCTATATTCCATTGTTTCTATTATACGTTTAGTGTTTTATATATCTTTGTAGTTTTTTTTTATCAGCTTGTCGTGTGCATGATTTTGTGATTACGTTTTTTAATTTAAATTCATTTGACAAACTAAACAAATAATATTTTGAAACTCGTTTCTGCAGTCTTGGGTAGGTAAAATTAGTAGTGTTACATTTGTATCTGGTGGCGCTTTCACACCTAGTCAATCTGGTCCCGTGGTAAATTCTCGAAGAACTTGTGTATTACGTAAATATATAAATTTAAGGTTTTTATTATATTATACACCCATGACCCAGGAACATAGAATACTTTTTTGTTCCTTTGACGGGATTCGCACCTGCGACCTCCGGCTTGAAAAATGACGCGCTCAATCACTGAGCCAGTCGTCAAGTGACATTAAGTAACATCGAGGAACAACTAGGCAAACGTATAGGTTAATATTGGGCTCGAATTAGATATATCCAGATTCAAGAGTGTTGACAACCAATCCCCGAGTCACGCATCAAATGACAGTATTGGTCCGTAACAAACATCTGGCATTCTCATAATTACAGAAATCAGTTTCCATTTATATTCCCCGTTATTTATGTAAAATACACGTAAATCTACAATTTCCCCAGCAAATGGTACGTAATTTTATAAATCGGAACCGTGTTCATAAAATAAAACCGCTAATGGTATACATTAGTACTTCATGGCTGGCGATTAATGTCGGTCAATTATTGAAGCCAACGGCCCAGCTACCTCCATTAGCTAGACAACTGTGAAATCATTTAGAAAATTCCTACGATTTACGCGAGTGACTCTGCTAATGACTTCATCGGGGTTCATGTTTTTGTGAATATTTCCCATAATCAGCATAATAATTCGTATTTTTGTTAGTCTGGCATGACGAGTTGTTTTTTTTATATCCCTCGCTAAAATTCCAAAACTAAAAGATAGGCTATGACGTACATTTCACAGAACAAATCTTCATACAAGAATAAGTAACGCCATCTTGTTTTCACCGTACCTCAAACGTCAGCCATCTTGATTTCACCATACCTCAAAAGTCAAAACGGTCCCAAAAGAATCCCATTTAAGTGGGTGGGGAGTAATGTTGAGTTTTTGCCTCAACATGCCTCGTCTATATATACGTATATGATCCCTCACCTCGAATTTTGTAATCATGTCTGCATATCCATATTTCTGTTCTTTAAGTATTCTTCTCTGCAATTGTAAACAAAGTACTATTCTATTTTTACACGCTGTCACTATGGTGGGACAATCGCAAAAAGTTTATTTACGTCGCCATTAAAAACTACTGGCTGACTGACTCCGATCACGGCTGAATTCTTTTATTCCAATCCAAATAGTTCTTGAAAATATAAACGGCTATTTAAATGTATTGCCGAGCCATTCATATCAATTGATTCATGATGGACCGGTCGAACAGTAATCTCCTGATATATTTGGTACAATTAACATAATTTATGTGTGCTCAATACAATAATTAACCAACGTAATATTTCACGATCGCAATCATTCATTTCATTTTAAAATTTCATTTCAATCATAGATGTGTATGATTGAAATGAAATTTTAAAATGATTCGGATTATTATTTTTGTATCTGAAACCTTCATTATTTGCAATATGTTTCAAACATATTTTTATTATGATTCATTTTATAAAAATATTTATGTATTTAATACCTTAATAACTATGTTCGAAATTGACGAATGCAGAATTGTACGTCGTAATTTGATACGTCGCTGATGTCCCCTATGGAATCACATACAATATTAAACGAAATAAAGGCTTTAATCAAGACTTTAACAATAGGCAGGTCCTTGCTTCAGATCCAGCAAAAAATATAATTTCGGTAACTGACCTATTTCATCGTGTAACAAGTGAAATTGTAAAACATTTAACCCAATAATTACACGAAACTGCACAAGAAATTTAAAAAATGACTGAAACATCTAGCCCAATTATGTTCACAAAGAGTTAACGCTCGCTAAGTCTTAGATTATTAACATAGGGGAGAGCTGCCTCTAATTACGGCTCCATTCTTCCTCTGATGAATATTTCACTGACATTAAATTAAGAAGTTTTATCGTTTGCTACATTTATTTTGTCATTTTATGAACCACTTTTATTACCTTCTGTAATAGTGCTCTCCATTTTTCATTTTATAACGTATTTTGTTATCTTCGATCAGATAGTGTTATTAAGATGTTTGCGTGATCGGAAACTGTACTTTTCTTTGTCGATCTGATGATGCTGTGAATAATAATACAATTATACTATCATGCAACAAACTTATATTTTTTATGGCCCTAACCTTTATTTTATAAGTAGCCTTTGCCTGCAGCTCCACCCGCGCAATTCTTTTTCGGAATAAATTTACCTATTTGTTAATCCAGAGATTACACTACTACCATACCGTTGCCATCCGTACCATCCGTTTAGAATTTTCGCGTGAAAGAGCAACAACATCTATCCATCCATCCTCACAAAACTTTCCAATTTATAATAGTAGTAGGATTTCCTAATTATGTTCTAAATTAAAGGAAGAGTACAAATATTTATTTGCATAAATAGGATGTAACCATTACGTCATATTCTTCTAAAGATGTCACACACATGGTAAATAAAGACAGTCAACTGTTTTTTCTAAGACTGAAAGAGGTAAATTGGGGTTAAGTCGGTCAGAGGTAGGTTTGCCCCTAGTAATGAAACATGAAACTTTTTACCTGAAAATAATTTCAATAAATTCCTTACAATTATTAACTACTAGCTGACCCGACAAACATTGTTGTGCCATTGCATGTATTTTAATGTCACATCATATAAAAATAAAAAGTTGACGAAAAAAAATTTACATTTTCTATCATTTATAAATATTTTTTTTCATGCAAACCTTCTCCTAACTATAACAAACACATAAAAGAAAGATTTATTCAATTTAGTGCAGTCGTTTGGAAGTTATGCGCGTACAAACATTTCGGTAATTCATTTTTATTTAAATTTATTAACTATAATGGTCGAAATGGATTTATAAAAATCTGCATTTTTTGAGCATAAGAAAGTGGTACAACGTTGGAACAAATCGACATTCGCCATCGCCAACATTTCAAATAGGAGATTTTTATAATGGGTGACTTGCAGTTTGAGACAGAAAATATGAAAGGGAAATTGTCTAATTTCTTTTGATATTTTATCATTTTTTTTGTAAGATATGATGATACAAAAGTGAATAAATATATTATTTGTTTCATCGATAGTTAAAAATTGGATTTCCATTCTCAATATTATCAACTAATCTCCTGGATACAAAAGCAAAACTATTTCAGGTTGTATATTAATTTTTGTCTACCCAACGTTAATACTATAAAAAATTACAAACTTTTGTCAAGGCAAAATTATTGTTCACAAAATTTGTTTTCCAATGCCTTTCTTTTATACACATATATTACAAACATAATAAAATTTAGTTTTAATCACCCATCTCTCTTTAAGATTAAGTATTTTTAGGTATATTTTAAACATCTTATAATGGCTAAAACCAATGTTAGATTGCCTAAGCATTTGCTCTAATTCGATTATACCTCATGAAACACTCGGCTGTCAATTCCAAAGTGGTTTCTCTATTTAATATTAATCCCGAAATTAACCGTCTTACCCTTGACAATAGCAGGACCCGGGGTTATTATTCATAATAAGCGACAGGAGAGATCAATTCACTCCGTCACTGCGGCGGACCGCGTGAATGATTGTCCGCCGTCAAATGCAATAATGAAACCGCCGACGTTGGCTGTCGAGGATTCCGGGTTCTTGGCATCACATTCAATAGGTACGAGTCAATGGAGACATTTTCGTATCGAATTTGGGCGAATTAACAATCACTTTATGTTAAGTTTTGATTTATGATTTGGATAAATTCATGTTTGAGATATATTTTGACCTAAAATAACTTTTTTAGTTAGCTAGTAGAAAGTTTTTTCTGTATGATAAAAAATTTGTTAAATTATTTGTTATAATATAAGAGTAGTAAATTAAAACTAATCACTGACATAAAGAATGGCTATTTGATGGTATTCATCCAATACATTTTATATCCCTCGTAAGATTTAAGCTAATCTGTCCAGGGTTCCCACGCTCGGGCACTAAATCAACCGTATTTCCTTACTAGACCTCCAGTAGGCGCCCCTATATTTTGTGATCTTGTGAAGCCATTTTTCATCCGCTCTGTCTTCAGCTTCACTAAATCACGCGGCCACTCCTTGTGGTCCAACTATTGGTACCCTTCTATTAATCCAGCCGATTCATTATCGACCTTACCCCGTCGAAGTAAGCCAGTATCTTCTTGAATCTTTTCATCGAACATCTTAAGCATTGTTAATGTTATTTAGTGGGATATTGAATCTAATTTACTACGTTGTAAGGTAGGTTTCTCGATGGCTGAATGGTTTTAAATTGGCACTGGGATCTAGCAATATTTTTTAGTAGTTTACCTTAGGTATTTGTATGTAATGAAAATCTTTCAATAGAAGAGGTTTATTCATGTCCATGTGCAAGACCATCGTGCATTTAAGCTATGATTTATGTAGAAGATAAATGCAACAAAAGACCTTTGAACGGCGTGACCAGCAACGCTATAAATAATAACCACTATTGTGTATAAAAATTTTGTTAGTGGACTCGAATATATTTATTTATTTTAAAACTATCCAGTGTATAGTTTGGTGATTTTTATCTGTAATTGTAAATAATATACCTAATGACTGGCTATAAATTTTCTAGTTTATCTAAGCTAGAAAATTGATTTATCAATCACTGCTGGTGTTAAAAAGGTCTGTACTGATTGGGTTGCAGAGGATTAAATTCAGAGTTGTAATGTAGTTTCAAAGGTAACGTATTTACTCGCGCTATTCGCCGAGGGCTGCTCACATTTTTACCCTGTGGACGCTTACAGGTAACCGATTTTGTTGAGTAAACGTAAACACGTGTTATGTTCTGTCAACATGGACCCAGGGGCAGTTGGGTGAACCATTAGATGACTTCCCACCACTTCCCCACTTCAACTGCCCTGTTGGACATATCGACAGTTATTTTGGAATCAATACGAAAAACCGTCATTGCTTCAATCACGTCAAAATTTAATTATTTTGGCGAACAAAATACACGGTAAAACTGACGGGGGTTTTTTTTTTTATTAAATAAGGGGGCAAACGAGCAAACGGGTCACCTGATGGTAAGCAACTACCGTCGCCCATGGACACTCGCAACATTAGAAGAGCTGCAGGTGCGTTGCCGGCCTTGTGTTGGCCTGTGTGTTGGTAATCTGTAGTCTCTACACATAAAAACATTAGGAAAATAGCGAAAACAAAGTACAGTAGAATATTTATTTCTTCCGGGTGTAGGCATTAACAGAAACCTTTTAAATTGTGATCACGATATCCACATTTTGCGGTTCCGTAGAATTTGCTGTGCTCTTCGCAGTCTTCTTTTTCATTATAACTTGAATATTTTATACATTATATTTGGCTTTTTTTCGGAGATAACAATAAAAACTTTAATGTTTCAAAACGTCTGGTGGGCTTCACCGTATTGGACGCGTCGTATCGCATACCTTTCAATCGTACGATGTGGATTAATCCGCAGAAACTTCTTAATGTGCGTACTAATCAGTAACTTTAAGTAACTATTAACATTGGCATATTTAATCATAATTTTACTATGAGTACGCTTAAACACTCGCAACCGAGTAAATACCATGAAATGAAAATACCATACATATCCCGGCGCGGCGGCGCTACAGATTGAAGAAAGACAGATAAACAGCTACATTGTTACAAAAATACGCTTATGTAATAAACGATGTATTCGGTGTGAACTGACCTTATTGTCAATTGTCAGAAAGTAACTGAAGAAATCCACCTTATATATATTTTCGTGGTTTAATGATATGCGCTTATATGGACATTATTCATGATGTCCTGAATGTATAAATAATTATTTAAATATGTATTAATGAGCTTAGCGAATATATTATTTCGTATCAGCATTTTTGGTAAAATGCTAGAGACTTATGAGGGGAGGCTTTTTTGAGGGATATTATAATGTAAACCGCTTACGTAACTGTTTTGTGTTGTCTGCAATGTAACTGTATTTATATATAAAGAGTACATTGTACGAAATCAGGGAATCTAATTAATAAGCAGGTTGACTGTTGTAATACACAATTATATTTTGTCATATTTACAAAAACGGTAAGGTTGGCATTTCATTAGGTTTGTTCAAGATGTATTTCGTATTTTGCTCCAAATATGATATCAAACTGACATCTCATTGACAGTTGTATTGTGACTGCATGTTGTCATTATAATACAAATGAATCATGTTACCGCTCTACCTGCTTATGAATTAGATTCCCTGATAGTGCCTACATGATAATGCTAGCAACTTTGAACTTGTCTAGGTATACTATCTACACTTTTACACTAATATTATTATGTGGAAAGATGTCATTGTTCGTTAATAGGTTAAAAGGCTTCTGTATTTTATGAAATTTAACCAGATATAGTGTAGACCGCGGGTCATCTACTTTTCACCGCGGTAAAATGTATGGTTCCCTCGGCTAGGCGCGGGCAACATCTAGTCTGAAATACGTAATATTATGTCTTATGAAATATATTATTATTTTTGCAGGGTACAAATATTATGATGCCTGTTAATCCAGATAATTAATTCAAAAAAAAAAAAATCCTTTCAGCAGTTTCTCCGTAAGAACGGAACAAACATCCTCACAAAGTTTCGCATTAGTGTAAAAGTTTGTTATTAGTATAATAATATTATATACAAATGTTGATTATAGTAACAAAAAAATGTAACAATAGAGTTACAAAACGAGGTTGATGTTCACGATGATAACAGCTATGATGATGATGATGATGATGATGATGATGATAGTAAATATGGCGTAGCACATAATTTCCGGTCGATACGGCCAAATCATAACGCGTTCTAATTCGCAAATTTAGTTTAGCAAATTCAAAATTGGCGCGCCATATTAGGGATTTGGGAATTCGGTATTACCAAGTGTTGATTCAGATGAATATGTTATTATAATTGCTTATACTGTTTCACTGAAATTTAGTACACATTAGGTTTTAGCTCTCATCAGCGTCGAATTCATATAAATATTATACTAAATTCATGCTATCCATGATTAGGATATTAGTAGCTATTAAAATATTTTAGGATCAGTTCGATACCGCGACGATACGCGATTATGATGATGCGACGCGGTGCTGCATTTTTCACGTAGCTATTCGAAATTGAACTTTATTCACTAGATAAAATATGCACGTTTTATATAACATCTGTCATACACAGACGTAACGCTGTGCAGTGCGGTGCAACTTGACATTCGAACTCCTACAATGAATCGTGTATTTTGTGTGTACTTAATAAAGTTCAATTTTGAATATCTATATTAAAAATGCATCACCACGTCGCGTATCGTTTCGTTTCAGTGTGAATTGACCCTTATAGAGATTGCCGCAAAATACCTCCACTGCAGAATAGAGTAATTTAACATTGATATCTAATTACACTGCTTACACATCCATTTAATTCTTCTCATTACTCATTAGGGTTCCGTAGTTTACGTCTTGGAACCCTTATAGTTTCGTCATGTCTGTCCATCCGTCCGTCTTTAGCTTACTGTGTAATCGGTTAGTGCTAAAAAGAAAAAGATGATTGACGCGAGACAAAAAATCATCCCCACTTTACGTGTTGGGTGTTTTGGTACCCCAAGAATATTTTTCGTGATTTTATTTTGTTTGTTGTTGACGTGATAAATAAACATACCCATGCAATGTTTGCATATCTACTATGTATACTACGTTGGTATTTTAAAAACATTAATTTGGGTATCCGTTTGCGAAGTAATAAACTTTAAAGCGTTAAATTCTATTAATAATATCCTATAGCTAAACGGCTTGCTCGAAAAATTAGAAAATGAAACTTCGTACATAATTCAAAATAATAAATAAATTTAAAAGGAAAATCATAAATGGACTATGGGTTACAACGGAACCCTATTCTATGCGTGGCCTGACACGAACCTGGGCTGTTTTTATTTGACATTCTAAGAATAATGTAAAGTCATAACAGGTATTATATTTTACTCAACGTAAATCAGTAACCACATGAACAAGGAAATCCGGGAACAGACAAGAATGAAAAAACTTAGAGCAGGCCTATGTCAAAAAACAATTGGGGAGTAAAGGAAAATGATAAATTTTAAATTCTAAACAATTGTACGTAAATATAAACTTTAATTCTATAGTAATAAAGACCATCTTTATATTTATCTTTATAATAGTTCTTAGATCAGTTCTAAAATTCTACATGTCTTCCACAGTTGAATATAATGCAGTAGTTTTGTTTGGAATCAGAGCATTGTAGGTCGCTCCAGTCTCAATAACAGCTTGCGCCGGAGCGACAACGGATGAGTTCCACTGCACCTGTTCCATATTCCTATTTCATATTTTATTCTCGTCTGTATCTTTGAACGCTTGGAATAAACTAATGTAGATGGTATTACTGCATAGTGTACACTGTACAACGGGAGATCTATGTTTTCTGACGGCTTTGTAATTTTGGTTCCTTGCTGATTATACAAATTTGGATCACCAAATCTTAATGATATACTTAACCTCTAGTCTAGTAGGAATATTATTCTGTATGAAGCATTTTTTTTTGTTGCATTAAGTTTCCTTCCTAACACTAAAGATCCATTATACTTTGAAGTAGAAAACCATGATAGTAATTTTATTAGAAACTTCACGAAGGCTTTATAACGCGCCTGTGAATACAGTTTTGTTCCGCACTATGGATGGCTTTTTTCATAGTTAACGAAAAGTTGTTGTAACCGTATTTTTACCGACCACAGGCGTGCGGTAAAATGTTTACCTTTTTTGGTTAAAACGCTTCCTCTGTACGGGGATGTACGGGGATGTGCGGGAATGACAGCCCCGAGAGAAGCGCCATTTAACGAGCCCCGCGTGTTTATTGTTTCAATATTTAGAATTGTTTTTCTAGATGGCCATGAAGAAAGTTGTTGTAAATGGAAAACACGAAATATTTTGTATATTATATTTTACCAGAAAATATTAAATTTATTCAGACAAGATGGCCCGTTTTCATAAGAAATATTTTGTTCTGTTTAGGGTTCTGTAATACATAAGGAACCCTTATAGTTTTGCTCTGTCCGTCCGTCTGTCTGTCTGTCTGTCTGTCCACGCTTCTAGCTTCTGTAGGTATAAATATAAATGGAGGAAATTTGCCATAGTTATAGATTGTCTATAGATCTCAGTCTTAACATCACAAAATAATAATAATTTTATATTTTAGGGGTGGCTTTCTATACATTTGAAGTGGGGATGAAAATATATTTTTTTATTGTACCCCATATTGTGGGGTATGGTTGAAAAGGTATTTTAAAATAAAAGCAAGATTTCATACATGATTTTTTTACAAAGTCGATCATTTTCGAGTAATCGGTATCCAATTATAAGTCCCCCCCCCCTGGCATTGCTAAATTATAGGAGATAGAAACTTGTAATTTTCAAAAAAGATCATCAATACTCTTTAGGAAATTTATTTCAAACGAAATCGAACAGTACCTTTTGAAGTAATTTGAAAAAACCTATTACGCGTCCGATAGTTACGGAATGCTCCTTAGTCATGTCCCGACATGCTCTTGGTTAGGTTATTTTTAATAATTGTAATTTTATTTTTGACTTTAATTTTATTTTAAGTTTTGACTTGATCTAACAAAGTTCAAATATATAGTAATACATACATACATGGGCTAAAAACAATGATTGTTATATTTCAGTTGCTATCTTCGATATAAATATTATAATTGAACTGAAAAAGTAGTACATCTTCTAGTCAACAAAGAAACGTTAGAACATATTGTCTTTGTAAACATTAGAAAGGCCGATATATCCCGTAACTACGCCTTTGGCTCATTATTTAAAAGCTTGCAAACTCGCACGAAGATTCTTATTCGGTTGAAATAAGGTTGAAAATTTAATAGCTAGACTTTTTCACATATATCTCAAGTAGAAGTGTAACATCGCCTAAGCACTTATCTGGTAACAGAGCTGTTTTACTACGAAAAAAGTGTTTTTACGGAGTGTACTTAAGTGTTTTGTTTTTGTTATCGACCTCACCATTTTCATGTAGAAGGAAAAGCGAAACTTCCAACATATTTTATGGTTCTAAGCTCCCCTGTAAAACGCGCGTTTTCAGGATACTTACATTTTATCTCTCTGCTGTATTTTGGTTTCTGCAAATAACATTCTTAATGGTTAAAAAGCTTATAGCCTCTTAGCCTTTGCAGCCTGAAGACAAGCCATGTGTATTACACAGATATTTAGCCTCTTTTACATTAAGAACTTTTTACAGTCAAATTGGGTAATTCAAAAATAGAATTTGAAATGTGAATACATATTACTTGCGTTCGTGATTGATGATGTCAAATCAAGAAGACTGTTATCAAAACCATTTACAGAGCTCGTACGTAGTAACACTTCCATTTTTTATTTATACAAATGGTAAAGGGTTCGAAATAATTCGAGGTACGAAATCAGAACCATTATTCACGGATATCCACTCTGAATGTACCTACGCAAACTCCTCGTATTCAAATATGCGTTCCCCTTTTGGCGCCAAGACGCGGACAAAAGGCCTACGAATTTATACGCTCGTCAAATTTGTTTCAGCGTTTTTTGTTGTCTAGTCAATGGAATGCGAAGACAAGTAGCTATACAGCGTTTTAGAGAAATTATTTGAAGACATTTGTTGGATGAAAATACTTTCATTGTGGTTGTAATTTTTATTGTAAGTAAGAATTTGCTAATTATTTTTACAGCAGATAGTAAAGAAAGTAACTATAATATTATGTCTATCATATTTATTACTTACACAGTAAAACAATGTCGCAATTTTTTTCCAGGAATTGTTATTTATCATTCATCATAAATCATCTATACTGATTGTAAAGACGAAAGATTTTTGACGTGACAACGTCTTATAAATCGATAGAGCCGGCTGCACGCACGAAAAAACATGCAACATTAAAGCAAGCAATCGGCTCCGAAGCTACTGGACCGATTTATTAATAGACTTATAAGGGAAGGACATAGACTACTTTTCATTGCGGCAAAATGTACGTTTCCTACGGGATTTATTTTTGCGCGCCCAAATTCGCGGTAAACACCTAGTTTCCACATGAAAACGAAGATTTCCGATAGACCTTAACAAGGTGGTCGTACCCACTGTACGTGCAACAAGTTCGATGACAAAATACCGAGCTACTATATAAACGCGAAGTCTGAAAGTTCATTACAAGAACAATGAGACCGTAGTTTGTTCGAAATAACGAAATAGTCACATGTGTCGCCTCGTAGCAACTTTTACGTGATTTATACAGGCCAGTCCACAGACGTGCTCGAGAACTGTGTGCGGAATAAGACCAGAAAACGAGCAGGACGGCTGATAGTGAGCGATCACCGTCGCACATAGAGACACACAACTCCAGGGAGCCCAGCGGCGTAAACGTACCGTTGTCGAATGAAATTCGTATGGGCACCGCGCTGTCAAAATCATTTTGACAGATTTTCTCACATTCTCATTCGATAACGTTTACATCGCAGTCAAACGTTCCTGCTAGGTCCACAGAGCAGTTTGTACATTGTCAGTCCATCAATCTTCGACTGATGACCTAAAATAATATTATGATCATAGTATCACAGACTAAAGAGGAACAGATAAACAGTTACATAATAAGCTCGCGATTTGCACTGTCGTAGTGCGCGCTTATTGCGTACGCGGCTAGAGTGGGAAAATTCGGTAAAGCCTGTGGACCGTCGACAGGTCGTCAAAATTTTCTAATTTCGTGTTCCGTGTGCTGTGCCATGTGTTCTACTGATTGGGTTATCATGACGACAAATAACAATTTTTGATATTATAATTCTGTCTAATGAATGTTACAAATAATACTAAAAAAATTACCAAAAATAATAGAATGAGTATAAATATATATTATTTTAACTGTCACAAGGATAATAATAATAAGAAAGTATAATATATTTAATTTACTAGTAGGTGTCTTGCTTTATTATAAGAGCATCCATTGATGGCCTAGTGAATTGACCACTTCAGCCACAAACGTAATGGTGCAGGTGGTGTGTACCAATTATACTTCCTCAATAGCCGTATACTGACTAAGTATTATTTCCCTAATCTTCATGACAACCATGACAAAATTTGAATCGATTTAGAAGCTTGTATGAAAGCTATTTCCCTGTACTTATGTATGCATTAATTAATATTTAGTTACTCTATAGTAGTATTGTTGATATAACTTTGATATAACGTCATTTTGACGTATTTCTGAAAAGTCAAAATATAGTGGATTGACAAAATCATATTTTAGTTCCTCTATGAACAAAATAGTCAAAAGTTAAAACCTTTAGACTCCGGTAGCGTCGCTCGATGAAACACAACGCAAGCGTTCACGCCGGTTTTCTGTTGCTATCCGGTCGAGCTGCTCCATGTGCGCCGAACTGTGTCGAACCCCGAACTAAGTCAATAAGTGTACCCTCTAAATATTTTATAGAAATATTTCACAGTCGAACAGAGTCGTAATGGCGGCCGGTAAACAACACGGGGGACATCCACAACGCGTCGACAAACAATCTCAAGTTTTTCTATTCTGATTACTGTTTGGGTCGGGATTTTTATGTTCTTAGAAAATATTTTTCACGTTTTTATCCAAATAAAAGGTTTTATAGAAAATTAACTTTATTGTTCCACTTTCATAATATTTCCTTTCATTTATGTCTGGCATAAAAATATATTTTTGTATTTGAGAGTTTTGGATTAAGCAATCTTAAAATAAAATACATAATTTAAATACTATAAGAGCAGTACATAGGCTGCGCTAAAAGTATCGGGAATGGAATATTTCCACTGTTTCTGTCATATTAAAATCTTTTTAATTTAAAACTCCTTGGTTTTAAAAATCGAATACCGTTAATTTATTTAAAAAAAGATTCTCGGTTTTGTCACAAGGTCTTGTCAAACTTGTTTAGTCGTTGAGAAAATGGAATTTACTCGAGAAAATTCTAGAGCGATGATTTATTATGACTTTCGAAGTGGTTTAACACAAAAACAGTGTATGGACCGGATGATTTCTGCATTTGGTGATGAAGCCCCATCCAAGACCACAATTTATCGCTGGTTTGCTGAAATTCATCGTGGACGTGTCAAGCTCAGTGATGATCCCCGTCAAGGTCGTCCAAAAACTGCAGTCACCCAAGAAAACGTTGATGCTGTGGGTAAGCTGATTGAGGAAGATCGACATGTGATATACCGCGAAATTCAGGCAACTTTAGACATTGGCATGAGTCAAATACAAATAATCTTGCATGAACAATTAGGTGTAAAAAAGTTGTTTTCCCGATGGATACGGCATTTGCTCTGTGAAGAGCAAAAAGCGGCTCACGTTACTTGGTGCGTCAGAACTCTCGAAAGATTCCACGCAGGATCCTCAAATGCTGTGTACAACATCGTATCAGGTGACGAATCCTGGATATACGCGTACGAACCCGAAACAAAAAACCAGTCACGAGTTTGGGTGTTCAAAAATGAGTTAAAGCCAACAAAAATTGTTCGTTCACGGAGTGTTGCAAAAAAAATGGTGGCCACGTTTGTCTCCAAAACCGGGCATGTTGCGACTATTCCTCTTGAGGGACAAAGAACGGTTAATGCAGAATGGTATGCTAATATTTGTTTGCTACAGGTCGTTTCTGAACTCCGTAAAGAGAACTGCAACCGCCGCATCATCCTCCATCACGACAATGCGAGTTCTCACACCGCGCACAGAACAAAAGAGTTTTTAGAGCAAGAAATCATAGAATTATTAGACCATCCGCCGTACAGCCCCGACCTAAGCCCTAATAATTTCTATACTTTCCCTAAAATAAAGAATAAATTGCGTGGTCAGAGATTTTCGTCACCTGAAGAAGCTGTGGACGCCTACAAAACGGCCATTTTGAAGACCCCAACTTCCGAATGGAATGGTTGCTTCAATGATTGGTTCCATCGTATGGAAAAATGTGTCAAATTTCGCGGAGAATACTTCGAAAAGCAATAAATATATTTTTAAATAGTAATGTTGTGTCACTTCCTTGATTCCCGAAATTTACAGTGCCGCCCTCGTATATGATTCAGGAGATTTTCTCACTGACGAGATCTCAAATTGTATGGTATACCTAAAATATATTATTGTTGGTATAACACATTGTAATGCGACCTTGCGCAGTTCTTGTAATTTCGGCATCTAATACAAAATCCGCCGCCCCGCGCGGTGCATTGTGTTTCAATTACACTGTAGTATACTACAGTATAGTTGGAACACACTGCACCTTTGCTACACTTGTGTATAATCGCTCTGTAATTACACCAGGCGATTACACAAGATGCAATATGCCGCAGCTGTGCAATCCACGCCACGAATGCTCCCAGTGCGCTAATCATCGAATAACTCGCATATAATAACCAATTAGAAGTAGGGAGTTGTAGTAGTCAAAAAAGTAAGACTCAATGTTAAAGATTATATAATAGTTTAGCTGTCCCGACATTTCTGTCTAAAGTATGAATTGGAATAAACAAATAACTACAACTAAAACCTACACATACGTATACATGTAACTTTTTTGTTATTATTACTAACCTACTAGGGCCAACGATTTTATAAAATAAACCGTACAGGTTAACTAAATGCACCTATAAATATTTGACAGTCAAGTGACAAATTGAACCCAATGAATAGTTATAAAAAATTTTTTTTAAATAAAATAGCTGTTATTCTACCACAATATTACATTCATCATAACAGCATTTTGTTTTTTATTTTAATTTATTATTGTAACTTTACATTTTTCATTCTATTAATATGTTTTTAAATATAAATATATATTTGATTTGTAAATTATTATTTTTCTTATGAACTCTATTATTAAATTATTCTTAATTATAAAATGTGGAAGTCGCCTCTTTGGCGTAGGCCTTCCCCAGTTTCCTCCAAGTATCTCTGTCTCTCGCTTTTATTCTCCATTCTGATCTGTCTCTAAATATATCTTCCCATCCTTCCTTCCTCGGTCCTTTTCTTGGTTGCCATTTCTGTTATTCTACTGGTCATGTGATCACTAATCACATGTCCTGCCCATTTCCATTTTAAAGTTCTAATTTTTTCTAATACGTCAGTTACTTTTGTTTTTTTTTTCTTATACTGTCGTTGTTGATTATGTCTGATATTTTAATGCTTAACATACTCCTTTCCATTTTGCGTTGATGCGAGACTATTTTCTTTTCATTTTTCTTTCGTAGAGATTAAGTTTGGCAGCCATAAGTTATACATGGTAAAATGTCGTCGAAGAATTTACTTTTAATGGCTGTACTTTTCTCTGTCTTTTTCTCTGTATCTCTATTTTTCATAATTTCTTTTAAGATACAATTTTTTCCAAGCGATTGCGATTCGTCTGTTCGTTTCTATTTCTGTCCGGTCTTCAAAAGAAATTAATTGGCCTAAATAGATATATTATTTAACGTATTCTATGCTTTCTTCATTTACTATTACACTATGTTCTCTAGCATTAGTGATTACTTTTGTTTTTGCAGCATTTAACGCCAAGCCTACTTCTTTGCTCTCCCTCTGTCTGCTGTCCAATTTATATTCCTAAAAGCGATCTCAAGGACCGCTGAAAATATTTTAGGTGAGACCAAGAACAATGAACAGTTATTATGGGGAAATTCAATCGACTTTTTCAGTACAACACCCCACAGTTTTTTTCAATATTTCTCACCGTCTAAACCTTTACTGAACTTCCATAATAATTTCAAGAGCAAATCTAGCCAAAATGGTGGAGCCGTTTTAGAGTTTCAGCGATACATTGAAATTGCAATCCATTTTCATATATAATAGAAGAAGACAAAGTAGAATATACTTCATATCATAAAAAAATAAGAGATAAAAGTGTAAGCCGTTTGGATATTAAATTGACGTGTTTAGGCATGAGTACATATGAAAGTTTTTACTATACTGTAAGTTATTTATTTAGTTTATCCGGAAGAAATTGATGACATAATACCGCTATATACTTCGTCCGTTTCTTTATATAATTCTATGTTTATTAATTACTGTTATTTTCATTAGTGTGTGCAAAATATAAAGAATTTTGTATTTTATTGATTACTAGCCGACGCGGCGAACTTCGTACCGCCATATTGACATTTCATTCGCACACTCACTTATCGGAAATTCTTAAACATTTGCTATCATTTTGTTTTTCATACAAACCTTCTCCTGACAATAACGAACACATAAAAGAAAGATGTATCCAATTTGGTGCAGTTGTTTAGAAGTTATGCGCGTACAAACATTTCGGTAATTCATTTTTATTTATATAGATATATTGAATATCTAATGATTGGATAAAATATAAAGTAACGTAATTAAAACTTGCAACAACACAGTTCTTCAAATCCTATTCAACGCGGACATCACTTCAAAACTGCGATGCAAATTGGACGTACTTCAAATATTACAAAGAAGCAACTGCTTGTCAGTTGCTAACGGAGTCGTAACTTCGATAAATTCCACTTGGAGTAACTAAAGTGTTTACAACTTAACATTGTTCTTCAATGTTGGTATTGGATATCAAAGTCAAACGATTGTAATAATTACAAACTGTTTTGACATTGTTTACCATCATCAGGATGAGCTTTTAACCCCTACGTATCGATATAGTATTTATAACATTATTATAATATCTAATAATTTTTAAACACCTATCTACTTAAAAAATCTTTTCCTTTTCATCCGTTATAGGATGATTCATACAGTACTCCGAGCGAAGTAACACTTTTAAAATACTGTAGTGCCTGGGATAGGCGTTTTTGAATGTTGCATGGTTACTCAAGCACATACGGCATTTTCACAACCTTCTATGAAGCCATGTTTACATATTACATTCACTTTCAGCTTCTTGAAGTAAGTCAAAATCTAAACGAACCTCTTTTACGTCCATAATTTGGGTAAATACAAAAATAATTATCAAAGGCAATCCGGATCAGAAGTTCACTTATACAGCATTACCTACCAAATTTCATTAGGGTCCGTCGATCTCCGAGGCCTCGATCTCGCCCCGGGGGCCGCTAATTCAATAAGGACTCACAAGGCGACAGAATTAGTGCGTGTTGTCAACAGGCTAGATTTCGTTACCGAATCTAATGAAAAAGTAAGCCGATACATGTAAACTGCTCGTAAATGTTTTCTTAAGTGATGAAACGCCGTTTGAACTATGCTACTAAAATGTAATAAGTTTATCAGGATTTTTAAATCTAATAAGTATTGCACTATAGTCATTATTAAATATTACTATAAATGACACTCACAAAACTTTTACTATTATATTATAAGTATTATACTTACAACAGTCACAAACAGTTAAAGGCCAAGTGCGAGTTGGACTCGCGCACGAGGGATTCCGTACAAAACAGAATAAAAATACGTTTGTTGTATGGAAATTAGGATTTCCCTCAAATGTTTATTTTATTCCGTTTTTAGTCTTTTCTTTTTTAGTTTTCCGATTTTTTCTTGGTATAGCGACAGCAAAAATACATCAAATTATAAAATTTCAACTGTCTAGCTCTCACGCTTAGGGAGATAATATAGCCTGGTGACAGACAGACGGACAGACATACAGACAGTTAGCAGGCGGGCAGCAAAGTTCCGTTTTTACCCTTTGAGTAAACGAAACACTAAAAATTTAACATTGGTTACGAAACGGGATGGTTGCCAAACGGAAAGAAGACATCAAATCTTACCTTGAAAATTACAACCTAAAAGTAAATAATGCTGACCTCCTTAGAGTTTATTTGAACAACATCGAGTTATATCAAAGTCAGTAGAGTCTTACGTAGTTGTAATGTTAGGAATATTCATTAGGCCTAAACTTCAAGTAAATTGAATTCGCAAAGTTTGTCTTCGGAGGAGCTTCGACTTATTTAGTTGGAAAATAATTTCTTATTAGTATATTAAAACTTAATGTTTAGTCTCACCTCCGATCTCAGAACTTACACCGTTTTTACAAAGGTTGTATTGAATAACTTTATATAATTTTATATTTTTGAAGCCAACCCTCAGTAGGCTAGTCGGTTGCAGCTTAACGCTCACACTGGACAAACAGTCCACCACCACCGTCACCGGGATGTCACCGAGAACGAATTTATTTCAGGCCGAGATTAAGTTGACGTGACGGTGGTCGTTTATCCACCGCGACAATCTCGGCGGTTCAGTCAGTTTGTTATTACTATGTGTATTACATTAATATGTACTTACTAATTAATTAGATTTCTGGTCCATCTCCTCAATGTTCGGCTCAAGAAAGACATTCATGTCTTCGCAAAATTTTGTCCCACGAACATTATTTACCTGGGCAAGTTCTATTAATTAATAAATGGCGTATTTTAATTTCTTAGCCATTTTTAGGGTTTCGTAACAAATAATAAATAAGGAACCCTTATAGTTTCAAGGTTAAATATAGATAAGGACAAGGAATAATGACAAAGTTTCATACATTTTTTACAAACTCGACCATTTTCGAGTAATCGGCCTCTAAAGTGGTTTACAAATTGGCATTTCCAAATTATAATAGAAACTTGTAAGTTTCCATGCTGATAGATCATGGAACTCTTTGGAATTATTATTTTGAGCGAAATCGGACAAAAAGTTTTAAAGTAATTCAAAGAAAACCTATTGCGCGTTGATAGTTACGGAACCCTCCTTAGACATGCTCTTGGTTAGGTTAGGTTATTATTTATTATAATTTGTAATATATTTTTGATATAAATAATCAAAAGCTATTGCGGTGCGACGACGACGTCACGGCGTTGGCGTAGGTGGACACGTTTATACGTGTGTGTATTGCCGCCACCTCGGCCCGTCGCAATCTCGGGCCGATTTCAAGCGGTAGCGACGAACTAAGCGATATTTCGGCGGACGGGATGACGGCGGTCGCGTGACGGGCGTGCGGCGGACACACGGCCATAATAAATGTATGTATCGCTAAATCGGCGGCGTCATGTCATTGTCGGTGACGGTGGCGGTGGACAAACGGCCTAAGGGTCAGTTCACATCGACGCCGATACGCCATGCTACGCGGCGCTGCATTTTTCGCAAGATTGAAAATTGAACTTTACTCACTACACAAGGTACACGTTTCATATGACATCAGTCATACACTCTCTGCACATGCGGTGTGTAGCGCGTTGCAACATGACACTCGAACTCTTTCAACGAAACGCGTATCTTCTTGTGTAATAAATAAAGTTTAATTTTGAATAACTACCTTAAAAATGCAGCGCCATGTCGCGTATATCGTTTCGGTGTGAATAGACCCTAATTCTCCATTCGAAACCCTCGATAAACCATAGGGATAACTTAAGAATAAGGTCTTCAAAGCCAACTTTTATCGCTACACACCGAGCTTATGCAAATTTCGAAAACGGTTGCGCTAAATGAACACGTCTTCGCTAATTAATTATTCCATGCCTAGTTCTAGTCACATTGTCTGGCTGTGCAGTGCTGCGGCATTGTGTACGGTGGCCTGTTGATACACCCTCACGGGTAGGAGGGGGATGGTGGGGTTGATGACGTCATCGCTGAAAATTAATAACCGCCGCTCCCGGCCACGGTCCCATTTATACGGCAGATCAGGTGGCACTATGATATCGAATTAGTGATGCTAAATTGTTCCGCGCTTCAAGGGTCACGGTAAATACGATTTCGAATATATGTATGGTGACGAACCTCCCCGCGTAGTTTTCTCGAATTTCAATTATAAGTGCGATACTCATAACAATTCTCCCCGCACTAAGCTCACACCGAAATGAGACAATACGCAACCCGGCGCTGCGTATTTTAAATAGTGATTCAAAATTAAACTTTGTTCAGTAGGTACACAAGAAGACACGTTTCATTGGAAGAGCGGCGCCGCGCTATGCAGAGCAGTGCGATTTGACATTCGAACTAGCTATTAAACGTGTAACTTCTTGTGTAGTGAATTAAGTTTATTTTGAATCGCTATCTTAAAAATGCAGCGCGGCGTCGCTTATCACCTCGTTTCGGTGTGAACTGACCCTTAGTAATTGTAACTCGAATAGAATAAAAATAATTTGAATACTGCCGGTCTCGGTGCAGACTGATATCAAAACTGGCTTCAAAAGTCATTCTTGGCTGACATTCAACGTTATTCAACGTCACAAGGTGAAATTGAAGCGGAGAACACGAAAACACGGCCAAGCGGTACTTGAGATTAAAATTACAAAATCGTCACTGTCAAGTGTATGAAAAATGGAAGGCTGTTGTTGCAGACCCTTGTAATTTGTTCTCTCGTCATACCCTTAATTGATAATGACGTTTATAATGATTTAACATAAAAATACTGTCCGTCCAAGGCTTTGCGGTATAAAAGATTAAATCTTATGTGCTACTATTATAAATATGAAAGTTTGTGAGGATTGCTCGGATTGATGGACGGATGGATGGATGTTTGTTACTCTTTCATACAAATACTAATGAACGGATATGGATGAAATTTGGTATGGTAGTAGTTTATGCTATGTATTAACACATATTATATGCTACTTTTTATTCCGAAACAGTAGAGTGTTCCCGTGGGATACTGTTTTTACGCGGGCGGAGCCACGGGCAAATGCTAGTTGAAACTAATTCTGTCAAATGCAAATTTCTTCATACAAGACTCAACAGACTCTAGGTCGGATTTTTTGTAATGGACTGAGATCCCAGACCCGCCTGACTACCCATAATATATTCTTACTGATTTTATGTTTAATAACTGAGAATAGAGTGTAAAATGAACGTATGCAGACCCAATAGTTTGTGCCGTGTAAAAAATTTTAGGTACAAGTTGCGGAAGACTGAAAAAAAAACACTACTTACGTTTTTTTCTGATAAAGTATCAACCTTATTTTTTGGTTTTAGATTAACGTCGGGAACCAAAACTTATTAAATTAATTTTTCTCTAAACTTAGTGTGAATATA
This sequence comes from Phengaris arion, assembly GCA_963565745.1. Classification (NCBI taxonomy): domain Eukaryota; kingdom Metazoa; phylum Arthropoda; class Insecta; order Lepidoptera; family Lycaenidae; genus Phengaris; species Phengaris arion. Next base: position 3,284,794 of record OY751442.1, read on the forward strand.
GATATAAAGATTAGAAGTTTATTGATTTTTATTTCTCCATGGATGAAAATAAAAAATGCAATTTTCTATTTTTATGTAAACTACAGCGTATAAATAAGTAATTAGTATAAATTTCACTTTTAGTATAAAACTTTCATTATACTACTATAACATACGTAAGAATCTTTTGAAAGGATGTAAGAAAAAAAAAACATATTTTTTTTAAATTTTGGCGCCCTGTAACCCGAGAATTAGCCCACCGCGCAAACTAAGTTCTTTGTACGAGTACACACCAATAATGCAATATTATGACATTATTTTATTTATTTGTAAGAATATAAGGTAAGTCAGGCGGGTCTAGGATCTCAGACCATAATGTTAAGCCTCTTTTTTTAATTTAACAATTTAATTATTTGGTAAAACCTTAATAGTATAGTGGTGAAACCCTCCGTGATTTTTGTATGAAAGTAAATAAAAGAGTTGTAGAAAAGAAGTACAAATAAAGTAATACATAATTACTCCACAAATAGAAGGGAATCATCCCGTAGGGTTACCATATTAAACATATTTCATGTTAGATTTTTTAAAATAGTTTACTGAGTGTTGATCTAGCTGCATAAAATATATTGAAAAATCAAATTAATTATAATAATACTATACCAAAAAAAACAGTACCATTTTGTTAGAGGGCAATAAAATGTTAGTAGCGACGATTTTGTTAACGCTGCGCTGGCTTATGCAACGGCTTTTCCAACTTTCTCCTCGAGTTCTCAGAACAAAAGTCACTTGAGCGCACTTAGACAAGCAACACCAGTCCGTCAAAGAAGGCATTCATGGTCACCGTAAATATAACCGTCTCACTCCGCCAAAACCATTGACCCATATCGCAAACTTGTTTTTGCTTTTCAGGCCAAGAGGGCGAGTGCGGGGGTTACGGAGTACGGGGGGAGGAGTCTACACGCCTCTAAGCTTTCTTGAAATTACAACCATTAGTCTGAACTTCGACGCTTGAAATCTGAATGTATTGATTGCTTTAAAAACAAGACGCAATCTAATTGGATGAGCGTTTCTTTTGAGATGCGAAAGGTTTTACATACGGTGCGGAGGTTTGCCATAATATAATTCGGTTGTTTCGGTTCAATCCAAGTTATGCGCTAATGAAACCAAAGATTCGCGGGCTCTCTTGTTTGAAAGAAAAATAAAAATATGTTTTTATAAATCTCTGTAACAGTATTAGCATATTTTACAAACGTTTTTAACCGCAACAAAGAGTTTTTAAAACTCTTAGTGTATGTAAAAATTTCTATCAATTCAGCACAGATTATTCCAAACTAGCTGTTGCCCGCGTGTCCGCCCGCGTAAATACAGTATCCCACGGGAACACTGTACTTTTTTTGGGATAAAATGTAGCCAATTTTTAAATCCAGAGCACAAACTACTACCATATCAAATTTCATCAAAATCCGTTCAGTAGTTTTTGCGTGAAAAAGTAACAAACATCCATCTATATATCACATTTATAATATTAGTAGGATTATGATTAGTAGGAGTGTGATTGTGATAACTCACATATCGCAAGCCAGCGCCGGCCGCAGCCGCAACGGGCGATATTTGCGCACGTCGATAATCTGGGATTTGCAGGGATTCGAATTAGCACCCAACTGAGACTGGAACCGACTTATTGTAGCTGGATGTCTGTTTTGTTTTATGAAGTGTAGAAAATCAACAATAATAATATTATTCTTACTATTAGTGCGCAGACTTTCAGTAGATCAGACAGCTAATTAATTATGTATCACTACAACAACTCGATGTCGACTTTCCATACAAAGTCATACTTATAATATGATGTAATTTAATGTAGGTACATGGTTTTTTAGACTGGTATACTATATGGTATATTATATTGACTTAAAAATATGCCTCATTCAAATAGTTGCAATATTAACTTAAATATGTAAAATAGATTAAAAAATATATGTAACTTTCGCCCCCAAGCGGCCCATAGGCTCCAACTTAACTCAATATAAGACCTCTATGTAACACACATATGCAAAATAAACGAATTGAATATAAACTTCATACAAAGGAGCATCTTAAAAGTAGCACAAGAAATATCTTATCTACTGGATTACCTGTTTGAACTATTGAATATAAATATTATTATATTATAGGATAGTTTATGTTATGTTAAATTTACCTTGCAGTTTAGAATCTAAGCTAAGTTATTGTTTAGACTAGGATTTAAAAAATACATGATTATAATGTAAAACGCTATTGTTTCAGACCGGCAAGCACTTCCATCGCACATCGCTCCTCATCAAAGCCTTCAACCACAAGTTCCGCCTCGACCTCGAGCTTAACACGTGAGTTTTTTTTATTTTTTTTAAACAGTTGGATACTAGTGCCTTTATTATTTTTATGAAAAATTTATATAGGTTTATAATGATGTGATTCTATGAAAAAATGTAGACGATACGCTACTGATGCATGATGTAGCGGATGTTACGCAAGGACGTAGTATTATGATCAACCGCTTATGTAGAAAGGCAGAAAAATAATTCTAAATTAGAATAGGTCTATTCCTATAGGTCTTCCCCGTGGTCACGGGAAAGGACCACGCTATTCTGCTAAAAATTTTACCCTTCAGTGAAAACTAAGAGTTTAACTATTGGCAACACATAAAATAGTGATTTTATTCACTTGTAAGCGATCATAAACTGTAAATAAAAAATAAGATCATTTTCCAGTTGGCAGGCAGTAAAAACGACATAAAACAGGGAATAAACTCTTGCTTTGAATAAGCTCTAAGTGCGCAAATAAACTGTTTTTGACCTTTGTAAGTTTCGATGTTTTATCTCAATATTGGAACAATTTTGATATCATTCAAATTATTTATGTTACGTTAAAATAATATGATTAAGTACGTTCTATTGTTAGGGTTATTTAATACTAAGGAACCTTTGCCCTTATGGCAGGCAAAGGTTCCTTAGTATTAAATTGTGTGAAGTGGGGATGTTTTTTTTCTCATTCTACCCAATCGTGTCTCTCGTGGTATCTAAGAATAGGTATTTTTAAAGATAAGTAAGGTTTTATATATGACTTTTTATATATTTTCGAGTGATTGGTGCCAACGTGGCCCACAAGTACCCACCACCACCTTTTCTAAACTAAAGAAAGTAACATTTGTAACTTTCCATGCTGATAGATCATGTTAAATATTATTTATGACAACCAATTGCGCATTGATAGTTACGGAACCCTCCATAGACATGTCCGGACATGTACTTAGTTAGATTATTTCAATTTATTTGCACCACTAATTGTGCCTTCATTTCTGTTGGGGTATTAAACGCCATCGAACTCGAAAGAAATATTTTTATAAATGGTAGAAAGTCGACTATTTAAAGTTGTTAAAGCTACTGAATCGAGCGCAAGGCGCGTGTAATCCAGATACGATCATGACATATAAACAGTATAAAGCTATCTATTTTATCCCAAACAAGCCTTCTTCTTTTTCCATTTTATTAATAGGCAATCTCTTACTCCTTTAATATGAAAAGTCCCGTCGTGACAGTCATAAAGCATGTAAGAGTTAGTGAATATGAAATCCATAAATTCGCGAGTCGCGTCGTTCGCGATGATAATAATATATCGTAAACATAAGAGCACTTAGCCCAACCTCACACGCTCCCTCAGCTTATCATAAAACCTTAAGGAAATCCTAATAAATGGCCGTCTAAATCTTGAATATGTTCATCCCTTTCACGCCAGAACGTGACCCTATGTCTATCTTACTCGCGCACTCGTGTCGTTTTGTTTTCACGTTCGCCAAATGGCATTCGAGGGTCTGTAACGTGGAGCTAAATATAATATCCAGCGACCACCATTACGATATTAAAACTGAAAACTGGAAATTGGAATATACTCTAAGTGTAGTTTTTGTTCCTGAATGTTATTTTACGGTTGTTTTATGGACACTTAAAATGCGCACAACAGTCTCAGATGATCATTCATTAAAAATAAGGTTTGGTTTAGCAGTTACAGTCAGAGTAGTTACTCCTAAGACCGCTGAAGCATAATTAAGAAGAACGTTACAATTTTTTTCTGAAAACATCACTCAAATATACAGAATAAAACATTTATAAATAATGAAAAGGGTATTAATAAAATGTATTTAATACAGATATTTTAGACCACTTCCGGGTAACCCATTACGCAAATTTTTAAACGGAATTCCACGAACAAAACGCGGAAAATATTGTAAACCTACTCTGTAATTCAAAACAAATTCAAATAAAAACTCAAATGAATTAAACATACAACGATTTTGTAGCCATAAAATTCCGAAAATCTCTCTAAGCTTCTATTTAAATAAACCTATTAAAATACAAAACTTTTATAATTTAAACGTATTTAAATGTTATAATTTAAAATATATAATACATGCACGATTAAAAGTTGATATTTTGTGTTCAGGTTTTTCCTGTCGGAGGTTCCCTTGTGGTCAAGATAGGTATAAGATTATTAAATTTTGAAGAGCGCGGGGACTACACCGGGTTAAGTTCCGAATAAATTTAATCCATTTGTGCGAGAATGCTGTATATTTAATCACGGTTCCATGGTAAACTCGGATTAAACTTGGATTAAAACATATGGTTATTACATTGTTTTAATGAAGTCGGTTATCGGTTTGGCCTTTATTCAAGCCTTTGTCAGCCTTATTCCAAGTTTCATTTCCTTAATAGACTACCTACATTACTAATAGCCCTGCCCACAGACTCTTATCTTAACTAATCTTATACATCGTTACTTAGAATTACGTACAGCATTATGAATACAACTGACGACATGAAAAACATCTACATCAACAAAAAATTGTATTTAACCAACCTTTCACCATGCTAACAAAATGCGAAATTAAAACGTAAAACGAAAATTTACAGTCGTATAGCGAATCAGTCAGAGCTGTGTGCATGCATTACAACCGCGCGCTCCCAAATCGAGTTTTCCATTCTTTAGTGAGTACGAAATTTTTCGGTCCGACGCCAAAGTTAAATATGATTTCAACGCAAAATCCAGCTTAGAACTTGGTACGGTGAATTTACTAATGAAAAGAAAAAAGCAGAGCGCTGTACAGGGCGGGTTTTTGTGAGTGAAAAAAATTTGATTGGCACACAAAGAGCGCAGTGTTTACTGCCCGCGTGCTTCTAATGAAGTTGTCGCGGCGTAACCGGCCGTGGTGCAAGGTTAAGGCTTCGTGCAGTTAAAAATATAGACACAATTGTCAAACAGGGACTATAGAAACCCTGTTGTACAGTTTCGGAGTTACATGAGCGCGGTTTGCATTATTCAAGCCCACTAAACGGTTCTCTACACATTTTTCTAGGCTATATCAGACTATGAATTATTATTTCAACCTATAATGACAATAATTCATAGTCTGAAATAGTCTCAAGGTTCCATTTTTGACGTGATAACGTCTTATAATTCGATGGAGCCGGCTGCACGCACGAAAAAACATGACTCATGCGTTACCAAGTACTGTTACCAAGTACCGTTACCTGTTACCGTTACCAAGTACCAGCGTTACCTCGCATTTTATTATTATTATTATTATTATTGTTGTTGTTTTTGTTGTTGTCGTTGTTGTTGTTGTTGTTGTTGTTGTTGTTGTTGTTGTTGTTGTTGTTGCTGTTGGTGCTGTTGTTGTGGTTGACGTTGTCACGTTCAACTATCGTCAGTAAACCGACTTTACAGACAACCGATATTTTTTTGTTGTAACTAGGTGAAAGATTTTACTATAGAGGCACGTGTGGTTAGATTATTATTAAAGGTACCTAATGTTGTTTTTGTCCTTATAAAATGTAATAAAAAAGAGTGAAATGTCCTTTTGAAAATATATTTTAATTACTTTTGGGCCACACTCCAAAAATGTCAAGTACAAAGCATACGATTTGAGTGCTGAATGGGAAAATCGCGGACAGTTCCCAGCAGCCACACGTGAGTTCGATAACGTCCCAACTAAATTCCCACACGCCGTACTTGGTACCTTGTCTCAGCTCATTTACTCAGACATGAGATCTTTAGCAGTTAGTAGAGAATGGTCTTACTGTTCCGACTGAAAAATTAATTATTCATCAATTATATTATTACAAAAACAATTAATTGCTTATTCGTAGTCATGAAGCTGATGATCAATCGAATTTATATATCATTGATACAATACAAATAAATCCCGCGTACAATCGACATAAAATATCGAAATTAATATTAAAATATCCAATTTATATAATTTAAAATACTGCCATCACTCAGACCATTAAAATAAAATGCAGCAAAATTTATAACGTAGCGACATCGACACTGACAAATTATTATTGACAGGGCAAGGTGTCGACGCACGAGCTCCCCAGTTTTCTCTCCGGCGTGTAATATCGAAATTGTTGTAATATTAATACGATACTCTATCACAGCACTCGATTATTTCGAGTGTTATTTTATATAAAATGTATATTATGGTGTAAAACATGCCACGCCAACATGCCATGCCAACTATGTTTTACACATTTTATTTATGAGAATCGCATTAAGTTACACTTAACATATTGCCATTCCGAAGTAACTTTTAAATCAATTTAAAATACTTTTTTGTGAATAATTTTGTGGGAAGAGAGGCTATAAGTCCTTCAGTAAAGATTTGTAAAAACGAATTTTGAGAATGAAATTTTCTATATGAAAATTACCAAAAGATAACCCAATCATTACGTAACTAGAGCTCTTTGCAAATATTAAATAAATTTTTATTTGTGTTAAAACTAGTAGTAAAATAGACTAGGCGGCTGATTTCCTCTATTAATTATATGAATATAGTAATCTTAAATAAGAGTTCTCTAAAGAAAAAGTATTTAAAAACTCAACATAATTTTCATCTGTACAGCAATTTGTTTATAAAATATCGCAAAACTCGTGAATACGCTCCATTAATAGTTTTTTGAGTTCAAACTTACTATAGTGAATGTTTTTTATAATATGTTGTTAGTAAGCTAATTATTTAGGTTTTTTCAACTAATTTAGCAAAAAAAATTGAAACCTTTTTTGTATATTTAGATATCTAATTACTAAACTACATGTAAAATATTATATTTTTTAGTTTGTCAAGTAATACCTCAATTTCTCTGAGCATATTATAAATTATCTAAATATTTTACATGTAGGCGTCTCCCTAATTAGCCAACATATTGTGCATTGTGCATACACTTTCATATATAAATAAAACTTATCCTGCTCTCTTTAATTCTCTTTTAAATTTAACATCTATGTTATTCTTTTATAGTTTAATTATTCTCAAAATAATTAAACTATAAAAATCTCCGTGAAACTTTTTTTATGTCATGAAAATATAAATCTAGTGTTAAAATCTTAACTATTATTTTTATAGTTTAATTATTCTCAAAATAATTAAACTATAAAAATCTCCGTGAAACTTTTTTTATGTCATGAAAATATAAATCTAGTGTTAAAATCTTAACGCGTTAATTGCCTAATTAAAATGTAATGGGGCAAAAGCGGCCACTTTCACTAATAAGTAGCCACTTTTAACTTCACTTTATATTATAATACTAAAATACCTGGCCTTCGTCAAAGTAAGTTTCTAAGATGTTCGATGCTAGGGGCTAGGGGCTGGTAATGCTCGTACATCAATATCAATATAAAAACGATAACGAA